>OY292387.1:36500000-37771250 GCA_958496215.1 Verbena officinalis
TTTATGATGCATATTTTCCATTTCTCTTGGGACACTGCTTGTATTTTCTCTTTCTAACAACATCTGTTTGCTACTTTTGTGCCAGAGCCTTTATTGCGTCGTGGAGATTCGGTATGCCTTGTGGGATTAAGTAGAAGCCTACAAGCAACTTCCAGGAAATCTTTTGTCACCAATCCTTCTGCTGCTCTGAATATTGGCTCAGCTGATTGTCCAAGATACAGAGCAACCAATATGGAAGTAATTGAGCTTGATACTGGTGAGTTTCAAATTTCAATAAAAAACGTACTATCTAAATCTGAAATAACCCCACTTGCCTTTTTTGGGTTCTGATTCCTCTTGCTTCATGTTTCAGATTTTGGTAGTACATTTTCTGGTGTTCTCACTGATGACCTTGGAAGGGTTCAAGCTATTTGGGGAAGCTTTTCAACCCAGGTTTGTGCTTCTTGCTCCCTGAAGTTTAATGAAATTACTAGTTAGTCCCTCTGTTTTCAGAAATTATGAAAAATCTCCAACATTTCTGTTTATTAAAAAATTTAATGTCTGTTGGTATTCCGTCCCTATTCCATCAAATTTCCCCCCAAAAATACCTTTGTGCCCTAATATTAGTTTTTGAAGACCAAATGCACCAGGGACTGTTTGGTAATTTTGTGAAAAGTTGAGGGATTGTATTGTTATTTTTCCACACATCCATTACTCGATGTTTTTCAATTATTTTTCATTTTCTAAAGGAAAAATGTAAAGGGCAAAACAGGCTTTGCAGAATTTCTGTTAAGTTTTTGTAATAAAGTGAAATGTCATGGAGTTATTTTGTAATTCTGAAAATAGATGGACTAAATTGAAATTAGGGAAAACATCAGGGCCAAGGGGTAGTAGATGTAACCTGTCAGTTCTTTTTTGGGCGAGCTAAAACATTGATCTAATTGCTGTTCTGTTCTTCAATTCAGCTCAAATATAGTTGTAGTTCCTCAGAAGATCATCAGTTTGTTCGAGGTATTCCCATTTACACGATTAGTGAGATCCTTAACAAAATCATATCTGGTGCGGATGGGCCTTCTCTTCTAATAAATGGAATGAAAAGGCCTATGCCACGTCTAAGAATACTAGAAGTTGAAGTTTATCCCACTTTGCTCTCCAAAGCTCGTAGTTTTGGCCTTAGTGACTCTTGGATCCAGGTAATATGTTCTGTGTAATACTTTTTTACTTCTTACCAGTGTTATAATTCTGTACTAGCAATTCTGCACACTCGAGTGTGTGCAAAATAAAAATAAGTGTGATTTAATATTATGTTGTTTTAATATTCTATAACTGTAAGTACTTATTAAACTTTTTCATGAATTTAAATTCTTTTAGTAATTATTAAATTAATGACGAGTGAAAAACATAAAATTTAATTGTTAAAAAAGAATAGAATTAAGATGAGAAATTTTGAATAATAAGAGAGAGGGAGGGGAGAAGAGAGATATTGATGGTGTGAATTAGGGATATGTTTACGAGAAACACCCTGAAACCTTGAAACATTACTAAAATTACGCTAAGGTCTGCAAAACATTAGGATACCCCCTAAAACTAACGGAAAATCGTTGACTCGGGGGTACTAGTAATGATCTTTTCATTATTCAAGGTATACATTCAGCCTTTTCACAATATGTATAGTTTCTGAATTCTGATTGCTGAAAAATCATATGTAGTACTAACAATTTATAATTCTTGAATTTCTTCGCTTGAATTTGTTTTATTTAAGTGAACAGCGGACATCGATTTTGCACGAACAGTTGCATGGTAAAATTATATAAAGTAAGTTTTAGTGCTGGACAATTCCAACTCGATTCTTCTACATTACTCAGCTATTATGACCATTTCAGTCATAAAGCTATATAGTAGGATCAGTTTAGCATCCACAAGAAGATCCATTTTATGTGGTAAATTATACTAAATAATAAATATGATCACACATTTATATAACATAGTAGATTAAAGGGCTAGAAGGATTCCACATCCTTTAACATAATTCAGGATGTTTTTCAGTATTAAATAATAATGGAACTTTATCAAGTTGATTTTCTTTATTACAGGCACTGGTGAAAAAGGATCCTATTAGGAGACAAGTTCTAAGGGTTAAAGGCTGCTTAGCAGGATCTAGTGCTGAGAATTTACTAGAACAAGGTGACATGGTTTTGGCAATCAACAAAAAACCGGTTACGTGTTTCCGTGACATTGAAGATGCCTGCCATGAACTAGACCGCTGTAATGACATCGATGGGAAGCTCACATTGACAATTTTTCGCCAGGTTTTATTTGTGTGAAAATATATTTTATTTTTGGGCACATTACATTTACACCCCCTGTATTTTGGTTGTATTACAAAAATTACCATTACCTTTGGGATTAAATGTAAGATAATTTAATTGCAAAGGGGGTTACTGAAAATTCTTATACATTTTAACCTTTACACCTAAAACATACACTTAATTGACTATTGATCTCCACTAGAACACGAAATTGACTTAAAAGTTGTCTTGCACATGATGTGAGAAACAGAATGATCGTGTTAATTGAGTTGGGGATTGACTTGATCTTGATTGGGCGTATTTGGTAGTGGTGTTGGGATATACTCCAGTGGTGACAGTCCGGCAGGGTATTTCAGCCATTTTTGAAATTAGATGGGTCTTTCCGTAATTAAAGCTAACCTCAAGCGGTGTACCCGTAACTTATTTGTTTTGTTTTTTCCTTAACAATTTTTAGTAAGGGTATGTAGTACTTTCACGAATTCGATGAGGGTTTCTTAGAGTTTAATCGACGGGTTGTCACAGTAATTATGCGACAGGAGGGGTCTTTTTGTAATATCACAAAATTGCACTGGTGTACATGTACCTTTCCCTTGGTAATTTTTGTGTAATCAACAATGAAGCTGTTGGACATTAATATAGTAAATCATCAAGAGCAGAATATCTTATTATATTTTTTCTTTCAGGGTCGTGAAATGGATTTATTGGTGGGAACTGATGTGAGGGATGGGAATGGAACAAACCGCGTGATAAATTGGTGTGGTTGTATAGTTCATGATCCTCATACAGCCGTGCGAGCTCTTGGATTTCTGCCTGAAGAAGGTCACGGCGTATATGTTGCAAGGTAAGACGTTCATAACACGAGCTATATATTTAAGGGTGAATTACATCTGGATAAAATGTTCCGAAAAAACACCCCCACTTAAGCTTTCAGAAGAGGGTTTCTTTGGGGGGGGGGGGGGGGGGGTGTATTTTTGGAAGATTTACCCATTTATTGAAACATTAGGGATTATACCGTAATTTCTCAAACTAGAGGGATTGATGTGTAATTTCACCTAACTTCAGGGACAGTAGAGATGTAAATTGCGCTAACTTTGACCGTGGATTACATTTTTGTTTATAATTATGGTGCAAATAAAAAATTTCAGGTGGTGTCATGGAAGTCCAGTACATCGATATGGTTTATATGCTCTTCAATGGATAGTAGAAGTAAATGGAAAACCAACTCCAGATTTGGATGCTTTTGTTGCTGTCACAAAGGTACGTCTTGCCCTTTAAATTGACTGATAATAAATAAAATGAAATTCTATGATTAAGAAATAAATAAGAGTGAATTAGGTCTCTACCTTTAGGTTTGAAATGTTATTATGATCTTGGAAATTCTAAAAATTTCTGGTTTGTACAGGAGATAAAGCACGGGGAATTCGTTCGCGTAAAAACAATTCACTTAAACGGGAAGCCTCGAGTACTTACACTAAAGCAAGATTTGCACTATTGGCCTACTTGGGAGCTCAGATATGATCACGAAACTGCGATGTGGCGTAGAAGGACGATCAAAGCATTAGATTGCAATAATTAGTGATTTTATTGTTTTGAAATTATAAACGCTACAGAAAAATGAGAATTAGTCTCGACTTGTTCATTAAGTTCGCTAATGGTTCGCTTTGATCTTAAAACAAAGTTATAGCTGCGAATTTGTCTCGACGAGCAAATAATTCTTACAAATTTGAGATTAGCAGCTAATCATTGATTGTAAATGATGGGGAGAGGACATGAGATAATCAATAGAATAAAGATTTTCACTTTTCTTTTCATTGATAATTCTTGTCACCAAAATAATAGCAATTGAAGTGCTGAAAGTACTACCAGAAATACTCCTATGTTTATAAGTGAGATTTGTGCTGCATTTGAGTAAATCTGCAATGGAAGCCCTGTTATGTATACGAACCTTGGTGGTGGCGGCGGGCTGATTCCGGTCAAATAAACGAATCTTGGTGGTGGTGGCCTGCAATTTGGAGGTGGTGTTGGCGGTGGTGGTGGAGAGGGAGGAGGTGGTTGCTGGCTGCATGGGTTTACGCAAGGGCATTCTCCACACTTAATGCTTGGATCAAACACTTCTTCATCAAACTTTGTAGAAATTGTGGCACTTGAAGTAATTAAAAATAACTGTAAAACTAACAACATTGGCAATATTCGAGTCAATTTATACGTTGACATGTTCATTTCTCTACGACAAAGTTAAAGAAAGACTTTTTATTTTGGAGAAACAAAGAGAGTTGAAAGAAAGAAGATGTGGGCAATGTAGATAGAGAGTCTACATGTTATTTTTGTGTTTGTTCCGATTCTTTGAAGTAATATATATGCAATTTGATGGGGTTAAGGGGTTGTTTGGTTAGGTAATATTGTGGCTTTAATTGGGATGAAGACTTGGTATTTCATCAACTACCAAAATCTTTCCATGGTTATATAAGGAATTGAATGAAGAAAAAAGTGCGTGTGGATGGTGTGTAAACACTGGAAAATTGCAAAAGTGGGATTATAATTTGTACTAGTTGTAATTTTAGCACATTTACTTGTTCATTTTTAAATTTTACCCTCTAATTCATTAAGAAGTTACAATTTAGGGATATATTTCTCCCTAATTCGATTTTCAGGCGGAATTTGATCACATGCAGTGCACGTGTGCTTGGAAAAATTGCATCCTGGCACCTGAGAACTATGTGACTTGTAACCTAATGCCACCTTAATTAAATATAATTAATTTAGAACATCTTTATTAATAAATTTAATTGAAGCGACATTAGATTATAAGCTACAATAAGCTACTAGGTGTCATGATGATTTTTTTCCGAGCGCGTGTGCACTGCACGTGGCCTAATTTTGCCTAAAAACCTAATTGAAAAAAAAATTGTCCATAAATTGCAACTTTTACGAATTTGGGGGCGAAATTGAATGGGCAAATAAGTATGCTAAAATTGCAAAGTGGTACCAATTAATGTCCCAGTTTTGCAATTTGTCTGTATAAACACTGTGATGCACGTACACTTCTAAATAAAATCATCGTGCAGTGTCGTGCGGATACCTCTTTAGTGCGCCGTATCATGTCGTGTCCGTACATTCGAGTGTAATCATGTAGGTCCGACTGATCGATATTCTTATCTTTTTCGATCATCATTGAAGCAATGTGATAAAAGTGGAACCAAAGTTTAGAAGAATAAGTTCTACTTTTGAAGTAGTGGTGGAAGAACATGTTCTATATAGGGAATTTCAGCATTTGTTTTTGCCTTTTTACAGATTGGTATAGCTTTGGAAAAGTTCTTATTGGAAGGCTGTGAGAGCGGAGAAGCATTATTGGTCATGCAAAACTTCTTTACTACTCAGTACAAAGGGGATCGAATCCACTTACTTCAAGCCTACACATACTCTCTAAGAAAAGTTTGATGCTTTATATATATGTAGTTTTTCGTTTATTTATTCAGTCATATATTCCCTGGTTTAGTGTGAAGTAGTAAAATTTAGAAATAATGTTTATCTGGAGTGGGTCGACGTATGCATCTGTATCTATTGAAAGCAGCAGTGGAGTTACATATAAGTCACGAAGTGTGCACGTGCACTTCCGGAATTTAAATTTACCCCATTTATATAGTGGATTTTCGATTTCTGTATTCATCCTCTAAAATTAAAATAAATAGATGTATTAAATTTTCATAACTTTTTCTATGCAAAAAACTATTTCTATATTCAAAGATAGGGTTTTTATGATGCATGAATACTTTTAAAAATTTTACTATATTGTGTCATCTCGTATCCAACACCGTATTCAATATTTTTCTAATATAAAATATCGAAAAAAATTTGTATCGCACATATCATATCCGTATCGCCTTATTTCATAGATACTTTTCACAAAAGAAAAATTGATGAATTAGGTTTTTAGGAAACAAGTATGTCTTTTAGAAAAGTATCAAGCTTTAATTGCCAATTTCTTCTAGTAACTTTGATATTTTTGAGTTTTAGTTCCGTCGGTTATAATTTTTTAAATTTTGTCCCTTAACTTTTATTTTTTTATAATTTTTATCCTATTTTGACCGGAATCCCCAATTCGAAAAACACTAAAAGAAAAAGAAATATCAGTGACAATATATAATCCATGACAACAAGAAAGTTGTCACGCTATACATATGCATATAGTGAGAAAACAATTTGTTTTGCCGTTAAAATAAGTTTTGCAATTTAAATAGTGACTAAATCGATATATATCTAAGTTGTCACTATTACATATAGTAATATAGTGACAATTTATATTGTGTCATAAATCATAGCGATAATTTTTGTTGTCACTATAGAACTTTCAAACAATAGGTTGTTACTATAAAGATGTGTCACTGATTATAATTAGTGTCAACTTTAAATAACTATAGTGCCAACTTTTGAATTATTTGGTGATAATGTAAAAATTATTGTCACTAAATAGATGTAACCTATGATGCATGGACACTTCTAAAAATCCTACCTTACTGTGTCGTGTTGTTTCCGATACCGTATCGGACACTTGTATCGGACACTTAACTCTCTAGTATAAAATGTCGAAAAAAATTCGTATTGCGTATCCATGTCGTGTCGCGTCTGCGTTTAATTCATAGGATGTAACTAGTAACAACATGCAAATGTTGTCACTTAATCTATATACTTTGTCGCAATATATTCACATTGCCACTTTGATTCTTGTCACTAATATTATTTTTCCTTGTATTGAAAATTATCAACATCGCTAATGAGACATTTAATCACAATCATCGGATTCTCCTCATGGTCTATATTAGGATTCCCACATCAATTCAAGAAAATAATTGTCAAAATCGTTCAATTTTCACTATATTTTCATCTATTTATTCTCGTCTCACAGTGAATATTTGATGATTTTGAGAAGTTATTTTCTTAAATAATAACTGAGGGACTAAAACTCAAAAATATCAACATTACGGGCGATTTTTGCAATTTTATCAAAATATCAATTCATAACTTGTTTTTTAATTAAACACGTCTTGAGCTCCCCATGAGAGGGCAACACGTGTAACATGCAGAGTCAAGACGTGGCATGCAGCAGATCAGTTAGCCATCAGTTAATTATATAAAATTTATTCTATAAATTATCCTAAGACCACTTTATCCACTTCCATAAAACAATATTCGACAGAAAAAATCAATTTGTCTCTAAACACAATTCGTGACGAAATTTCAAGAATAGTTAATTTTACGTTCCAGTTACTAATTTTTGAGCTAGCTAGCGATGGCGATTGGTGTTCCAGTTTGCGTGCAGTGCGGGACGAGGAGCAACCCGTGCCGGTGCAAGGTGGTGGGGCCGACGCTCGGTTTTTTGGCCTTCGCGGCGGCGGCGCTGGTGGAGTGGCCTGTGGGGGCGCTCGTATACTGCTTCCGCCACATGAAGGGCCGACGTATCATGGCGCATCCCGCCACCGTCGTTTATCCTTCCGTCACTAATTCTATTCCGATTTAAGTACTGACGTTGATCTTAATGTAGTTAACTATTACGTACTTTTTTTTTTTTTTTGCTTTTAATAACAGAAATAAATAAATATATAATGTTTGTGAGTTTGGTTTTATGCATAAGTTTTTTCTTTAATTTACTTTTCGTTTTGTGTACACACACAACGAAACTAGCAATGTACTTCTGCAATGTACTATCTTATTTCCTTCCTTTTCATATATATAATATCAATATCAATATTAATATTTCCGAGCAAAAAAAGAATAAATTAAGAAAGCTATATATAGTTAACCCCAATGGCCACAAGATATTAATCTAGTGTGAGGGTCTGGGTTCGATTCCTTGCAATGACAAGGATCGTATTGTGTGCGTGTATTTTTTTTTATAAAAAAAAAGCTATATATAGTTCGGTGTCCCTTAATTTAGTGTCCACATTGATATAATCTAAACTATTTCGGACTTTTAAACTATTTCACACAAAATAATTTAGGTGTAAATTAAAAAAAAGTGGAAAGTTGAGTTGCAAATAATTTTTTTTCTCAAAAAATATTATAATTGTGTTCTTGGATACGGAGTCTATAATACACAAGAGACGGTGGTAAAAATCACCAAGTCGGTGATATCATGCATGCAAGGCCCTCACTTAGCCCATTTAAAAGCCCATGGCGCAAATAAATCAGCCCTCTTTTTTGCATGAGAATTAACCTCTAAAGCCTACCGGTTACGACCATTACGTGACGTAGTTTAGTGGTTTGATGCTATGTTATTTAATTAGAAATCTTGAGTTCGAGTCCCTAAAAACACAACTACCATAACCGACCATTAAGTGGCCTAGTTTAGCGGTTTGATGCTATGTTATTATTTAATTAGAACTCTTGAGTTCGAGTCTCTGAAAACACAACTACCATTAATAAGAAGAGCTTTACATCAAAATAATCTAACCTGACTCATACCCATATAAATAGAAAGTCCAAACTCTAATTAACTTAAATATCGGAAAAATAGATGTAATTCGCCCAAATATTTTCTCCCAAGGATTTGCATCCAAACTTTGTGTGTCGGGGTGGTTGGGTATCCAATTATTTTTTAAATCATCGTTTTTTATATCTATTCTTTTTTAGGTGGAATTCTAGAGAATATTTTGTTGATGTTTATTGGATTCCATTACAGTAGTTGCGGCAATCGAAGTTAACAATATCCTTAGTGTGCCACGTACCGATGAACTCAACCACATAAATTTCATCGCAATTGAAGTTCATTTTAGGCTCCTATTTATGTTTCTTAAGATTTCAATATTAGTATTTTTAAATTAGAAAAGACGCGAATAGGAGGTCAAAATAAGCTCCAATCACGATAAAATCTGCATAGTTGAGTTCGTAAGAACGAGGTCCACCTGAGATTATAGTTAATTATGGTCATCGTGGCTGCTATAAAGAAAAATAATATTTACAAAGCACACTTATTTAAAAAAATTTGGGTACTCTACGATCGTCGAACACAAAACTTATATACTAAATTACAAAACACGCAAACATCTAGCTATCTTAATATAATTAACTCATATATTTATTTATTTATTAAGGTCCATAATATCTTCCCTTGGAAGACCACTTTAAACAGTCGTTGGTTAGGGACCATGCATCAACCATACGTCGTTAAATTGTGGTGGTGACCACCAAACAGCTCTTCTACTTTACGACATCCACTGATTGACAACGCTATATACCAGTGAAGATATGTACGTATATTGCTTCAACCCCATATAATATTTCATAAAATAATCCATAATATACAGTGTATTATTTTAATTTTACTAATATTGTATGTCCCATGCAGTTTGATAGATTGTTTTGAATTATTATGAAGTTTTTGTATAAGTATTAATGTGTATGTATATTTATATATGCTTGTGTTATATATATATATATATATATATATATATATATATATATATATCGACGAGTCAATATATATGTGAATCATAAGGAAAGCACACTTCTTTTGTTTGTCCAAATTGTTATGCTAAATTGTTTCGAAGAAGAATCTTTTAAAAAAACCAATTTTTTTTTTAGAAAACAACATAGAATTAATGGAAGTGATAAATTATTGTATCAATAAATTAACATGAAAATAAGCATCCATCTTGACTGATTCAATCAATTTATTAGGCGAGAGAATCGTGAATCAATATATTGAATCAAGAAGTCAAGATAGACACATTTTTATTTTTTTGCTCTCTTTTTTCTTTTTTTCATGGTACACAGACCTTACCTTAGACTAGTTCTAAATATATCTATTTTTCATAGTTCGTGAATCTACATACGAATAATTAGTTTGTGCACGTACACTTGTATTTTTTCAGAAAATTATGTTATAAAATATAGTATATTCTTACTTCAGTATATTCTTAAATATTTGATGAGACAGATTGTGAGTCAAATCACAAATGCACTATTAATTTTAGAATAATATTGACTACGAAACTTGAATAATTGATAAAACATACGGTGAGTCAAATGCAAACCTAATCTTAAAAACCTGACTTGGAAACTGATTTTCAGAAAAGTATGACCTTATTACATTGACAATACATCATATACATCATTCACTATAAATTAGTGCATGGTCCACTAACCTAGCTATATAGTGATCACTACAAGCGGATCACATCTTTCGTTCACTTTTTAGATTACGTTTTGTTTTTATTAACTATTTTTTGAGATACATGTATAAATTAATGAAATGTACTATGGATATATATCAGATAGAAAAGAAAAGAAAAAAAAAACTATGGACATATATATTTTATACATTCGATTTTACTATAATTGTACATATATTATGAAACCACATAATAAGATACAAAAATGAAGCAGGGAAAAATGGATTAGTTTGAACTAAGTTCAACCACAGCCCTCCATTAATTCTATTTGTTTATTTGATAATTCGTCACCTTTAGTGAGGCTAGCAACCCTTCAGCTACTCTCTCCGCCCATGCCAAATACCTCCCAAATTAAAAATTATTGTAAATCTTGCTAAACATTTGTGTCGGCTATTTATCTAATGATAAATATCGAAACAAATTTGTATCTCTATATTCGTATCATATCATGTTCATATTCCCGTATCCTCATATTTGAATTTGGGCCCATAAAGCCACTAACCCAAGTCAATTTTCTTTTAAACAAATAATAATAACAACAATTGGTGGCCTTCATTAAGCCCTCTTTAACAAGTGGGGTTCAACTATTTCTCCTCCTTTCATAAAACACTCTTTAAACTTCTCTTTAAAACCTTACAATCTGATCACCAAACTACAGTTATGGCGAGGTTATGGCGAAATACCTCTCTCCCAATACAGCATCTCAGCTCTTTACCAGCCCCAGTTGCGTTTTTCATGGTTTCAGCAGCAATTTTCTCGGCATTTTCAATATTAACTTTTCTGTGCGCTTCTCACAGAGGAGTGGTGAAATCTCTCGCCGGGAAAGGAGGAGGAGATAAGAAAACAGTGAGATTGGGAGGTGAGAAAAAGGGTGCGATCGAGAAAATGAAAAGCGGGTTGAGCAGTAAAGCGCTTTTGGTGGGTAAAATGATTTCTTGGAAGAAAGTGCAGGATGAAGATCATGGGGTGGAATTAGGAGATCATGAATTTGATTACGGAGGAGATGATCAAGACGGCGCCGTTTGGAAGAAGACGATTATCAGAGGTGAAAAGTGCAGACCTATTGATTTCTCTGGAAATATTTTGTATGATAATGATGGTAATCTTCTCAAGGGTTGATTAATTAATTAATTTTGGAACTTCATTATTAATAAAAAAGGGAGATTAATTAATTTGTGTCTCAATTCTCAACCATTGGATTTGTTCGATGGCCACCAGATATTAATTCAGTGTGGAAGTCTGAATTCGATCTCTTACCATAATAAAGATCGAATTGTGTGCGTGTGTTTAAAAAAATAAAATAATTTGTGTTACTTCGAATCGAGCAACCGCAATAATCTTGAGGTTTATGTTGGATCTTGGTTTGATGTGTAAAGGATTAATATTTGCAGATTTTTTGTTGCTTTTTTTAATTTTTTTTTAATTACAAGTGCTTGCATGTAAATAATCATGGAACAAACTGTACAACAAAACTGGAAGTTTAACTTTCAGTTGTTTGACCATAAACGGTAACTTTTTACGAATTAGGGGTAAAATTGAAAATTAGTGTGCTGGAATGTCTAATAAATACAAGTTAGAATCACAGTTTTGCAATTAATGATATTTACATGAGGTTCTTCCTAAGAAAGTCCCTCGGAAGGTTAGTAGAGGCATGATTTATGTTTATATCTTTCGTTTTCATTTCGTTTGTTTAGAAAAATCTATCAAATCATTTTTTTTTCTTTGGATTTTTTTTCGATCGGGATGTCTAGATCTGTCCAAAAATTAAAGAGATCAGTGATTGCAGATCCTAAGAAAAAAAACTCACGCACAAGTGTGTTAGTTTAGAATTTAGATAATCTTAGCATGCATAGAGCTAGCTAACTCAAACTAGGATGGAGTCAAAATTTCTTTTAAAGGAAGGAAATTAAAATGTGAAAATTTTTAGCATTAAAGGATGGCGAAATTACAAATATTTAAATTATATGTACGATAATTAGAATTTTTTTATAATATTTCAAAAAAAAAAAAAAAGAAGTAGAATGCGCCACGGAAATTGAGGGGGAAGGATGCCCCTACCAGCTCCCTTGGTTACGTCGTTGATTTAGAGGACCAACCTGAAATCGAAGCATTCTCTCGTGAAGATGGAAAATTTTTAACCCTAATAAAGTTAATTTGCTGTTAATTGTGTTTTCTGACTTCTTTTTTCATGGCTTTAAAATAAGTGATTTTTTACTTCATTCAAAATCTTGGTTGAGCTGATTAGTGCGAGTCACGGACACAAATAAGTACACGAGATATTTTTCTTATTTTTGGGCTTAAAGGATCGTTATTGGGCCTAGTAAACTATCTCTAAAGAGTTTATGAGTTATTTGAAACGAGTTAAGGAATATAATTTATTTTTAAGATCGTAATACATAGATCGCATTAATTTTAATTATGATTAATATTTTATAAGCACTTAATCTTATTTTTAACCATATATTCAGATTTTTTTTAAAAAAAATAAGATATAACATGTTTATAAACACTAAACAGAAAAAGAATATCGATCTTACTATAAGAAATTAATGAGAGGTTATAAAATCTTAAATATAAACTTATTCAAACACCCCACTTTGCCGCTTGGGTGCACTTGTACTTCTCTTAAGTCCACTTTATTATGACCGGCTGATTGCTTTATTCAAACGAGCCATGTCATAACCTATGAAATATGAATACGAATATGGTGACACAAATACAACACGATATGGATACGGAGACATAATTTTCTTTTTTGATATTTTGTATTGGATAAGTGTCTGATACGGGCATCCGATACGGTATCAGATACAACACGACGAGGAAGAACAGAAATTGTAGGAATTAGGAGTGTCCGTGAATCATAGGTAATAACATCTTAACAACCAAAACCGATTTTAAACCGAAGATCCGGTTCTCTTCGGTTATGACCGGTTGAACACTGCAAAACCCAGATGGGCAAAGATGAGGCCTGAGGGTTCTGGAGTTCGCGGGAGAATAACTGCCTGTAGTGAATTTGAAAGCCTAAAAACCTAAATTAATCCATAAAACCCTAGATACGAAAACCCATTTGACAGCACAAAATCGTCATCAGTAATCGAGTAATGGATCCAGAGACCGCCTTAGAACTCGTGAAGAAAGGGACGACTCTCCTTCTTCTTGATGTTCCTCAGTACACTCTCATTGGTATCGACACCCATGTGCGTTTGTGTGTGAATTTTTCCGAAGATTTCAGCTTTATGGAACTGTGTTTCTCGTTTCTGATGATATAGCTGTGGACTTGGAACAATATTTGCAGATGTTTTCTTCTGGTCCTAATTTCAAGGGTATCAAGATGATTCCTCCTGGAATTCACTTTATCTACTATAGCTCCTCTAACAGGTTCGCTTCCTTGATGTATTGAAATAATGATTGCTTTTCGTGTTCCTAGTTGCCGTCTACTTCATTACCAGGCGTGGATTGTCTTGTTTGATTTGGTATCTATTTTTGAGGATGGTTGACCCGATTGAAAGAAGTTGAAAAATGTTCTCAGACATTCTTATCAAGTCTTCCTCTGATAAATTCATAGTCTGTACCCTGTATGATCGAATGTTTTATGGATAAGTTGACTTGTTCTGCATATGTGATTGTGCAGGGAAGGCAGTGAATTTTCTCCAGTTGTTGGTTTCTTTATTGACGCAAGCCCTTCACAGGTTTGCAGCATTAGTACATCTTGCAGTTCCATTTTAGACAATTGATGCTTTGCCAATCGACACCCTGGCATTTCATTTCATATTTGTCTGATATATTTTAGTATAGATCCCCGGTTAGTTTTGTCTTACCAGACCACAGACCGCTAAACACGTTCCCTAATTTTCAGTTTGATTGTTTATTTGATATTTTATTGCTGTAAGGCTGGTGGTCACATGATTCGTAGGGTGATAGTTAAAAAAATGAGTAGTCTATTGGTGTCTTGCAGATATCTCAGATTGTGAAATGTGAAATACGCTGGCTATGGTGTATAATGAACTAAAAGAGATCTACTAATTTGGCTGAAGTCGATTATTGTTTCTTATTGACTAGTTTTTGGTTTACCATTTACCAAGATGAGTCAAGTAAAGCCCTTGTGTCATGAAACTTGGAGGGACAACATGCCAACTGATGAGCATGCTTTTGATATATGGTGGCATGTTTCGAGAGCATGAGAATGGTGTATCCTGGTCCAAGTGATACTTTCAGAATGAGTTTTAACTTGTTTGGCCCCTTCCACCTATTATTTGTTTGTTGACATGCATTGAGTTTTTTTTTTCTTTTTCCTATTTATTTTTGAAATTATTAATTAGTATTCCTCCTCTGATGAGAAAACACGGTTGACAGGTAATTGTTCGGAGATGGGAGCAAAAGGAAGAGCGGTTGGTCAAATTACCGGAAGAAGAGGTGAGTCATTAAAGTTTTCTCTTGATTTATATGCTTTCCTACATAGACTGGTGATTCAAAATGTTCTTTAGGTATCCCTTTTCGATTTAAGCCCCT
This sequence comes from Verbena officinalis, assembly GCA_958496215.1. Classification (NCBI taxonomy): domain Eukaryota; kingdom Viridiplantae; phylum Streptophyta; class Magnoliopsida; order Lamiales; family Verbenaceae; genus Verbena; species Verbena officinalis. Next base: position 36,514,969 of record OY292387.1, read on the forward strand.
AGACTGTTAACTAGTTTCTGAAGTCGAAATGGCTAGTAACGCGATATTGCAATGTGTCTAACAGTGCTTAATCAGATTATATGTTGCGAGCATAGTCATGTTTCTCTTAATTTTTTTTTATATGAGATGGGTGCATTTCGGGTATTTACCTCAGGAAAGAAAATATGTACGGTATAGCTTCTCTGGAAATGGTTGTGTTGTATTTTGATGAGTTCTTAGTTACTGATGCTCCTTTCTGTCTAGGGCTCATCACATCTTGGGCCGAAGATATTTGCGGTCTAGTATTTATTATCTATAAGTTCAATTTGACAGGTCTACTCATTTCTCTTTTAAATCTCACTTCCTTCAGGGCTCTATGGAATTTATTTTGCAATCATAAAATATGGTTAGGACTTAGGACACCATGTTTACAATCAGAAGACAACACCATGTTTACAATCAGAAGAAGACACCATGTTTACAATCAGAATACTTCTTTTTTTTAAAATGCTTTTTGGGTGCTTTTCAGTTACCCTTTTTACTTTTATACAGGAAGAGAGATACTCTGATGCAGTTAAAAGGCTCGAATTCGATAAACATCTCGGACCATACACATTGAGCCAGTATGGGGATTGGAATCGTTTGTCAAACTATATTACCAAGGATACAGTTGAGCGCATTGGTAGGTAACTTGAACTGTTCCATTGTGTCAGCATAAGTTGATTCATTTTGACTTTAAATTTCTTAATAAGTTGAATTCGTAATGCTAAACAGGGTGCGAATATACTTTTCATTTAGAAATATACAATTGATGTACATTTTGCAGAACCTACTGGGGGAGAAATCACAATTGCCTGTGAATCTGAGCTTGTTGGAAAGTTTCCTAAGACGTCCATGGAAAGAGCCTTAGCTGATCAGTTGAAGAACAGCAAGTTTTCAGTGCCTAAAGAGAAGTCCCAAAGAAGAGGTTGTTATTATACTGCAATACCCCGAGTTGTCAAGCACAAGGGAATGTGTAGCGAGGAGCTTACTAGTTTGAATCTTGATAAGGTATACAAAAGTAGCTTCTTGAATTGGAGATTCTGTAGTAAGCTGATTTTTGGACTTTGCTTTTTGTTTTTCAGACACACCTGCTGGAGAGCATATTGATGAAAGAGTATGGTGGTGATGAAGATGCACTTTTAGCAGAATTACAGTTCGCTTTCATTGCGTTCATGGTAACAAGAACTCCATCGCTTGATATCTTCCCTTTGCATAAACATATATTTCCCTGACGATAAGAAGCTTGGACTTATATTTACATTGATAAGACTATAGTTCCTACTCAATTAATGTATATATTGTTAAAAAATATGCAGATGGGCCAATCCCTTGAAGCATTTCTGCAGTGGAAGATTTTAGTGAGCCTCTTATTTGGCTGTACAGAAGCTGTAAGTTCATATCTAACTGAAGCTCTTCTCATGCTTGCTTCTTTATGCAGTCAAATAGATGTACCATTTGTCCATTTCATTACTCACATTAAATCCTTAGAATCAAATGAAGAGTTGGTGCGAAGGGATAATGAACTTCAGATTTATTTGGTAAAATTTTTGAGGGGTTGGGTCACTAGTAAAAAAATCTGAACTTAATTCATTAAAGAGGTTGTCATAGTCTTATGAAATTGTAACGAAGTGGAATATTATTACACCAGGAATTTGAACTTTTGCTACTATAGTGGTTTGTACATTTGTTAATTCTGCTCAGAGAATTGAGAACTTTTTCTTGTACTGTTATTCAAAGATCTAGACAGCCACATCCAAAATTGGGTATATTTGGTACTAGTCTCTTAATTATGTTCACTGTGTAAAAGTTTATGACGTCCCTGCCCTTTGATCAGTATATTTGAATAAGATTTGAGAATTTGTGTTTAGTACAAATTCTTACCCGTGTTTTTTCTTATTTTTTTTCTAGCCTCTTCACACGAGGAGTCAGCTATTTACCAAGGTATTCCATTGAAGCTCGTTTCCTTATTTATGGGTTTTGCTGATTTTTCATTGAAATCGATTCCTATACTATTGTAATTGCAGATGTTTCACATTTCTTTTAATTCTTTGTCATCCTACTGAATTCTGATATTTGTGTTCACAGTTCATCAAAGTCATATATTATCAGTTGAAATTTGGATTTCAAAAGGAACAGAAAGATATTGGTGCTATGCCTGGAGGAGTGTCAGCGTTGTTGGATGAATCTTGGTTGTCTTCTGACAACTTTCTGCACCATCTTTGCAAGGTAAATTCATGGATGACATAACACACTAATCTATCTGCAAATAATGTTAGATATTTGCAATCTATGATGTTACAGTTTACCTGAAATTTATCATCAAGTTCATTTTGTTACAGGATTTCTTTTCGTTGGTGCTAGAAGCTCCAGTGGTTGATGGGGACCTTCTCTCTTGGGTATGTATTCTCATTCAAAATTCAGTTTTACTATCATTATTTTTGGTTCTCATTGATTAATGGTTAGAATGGAAGCCCAATAATATTTAATCATTTATTTTCAAATCTAGGAAATTGAGAGAGAGAGCTTAGAACCCTAATAAACCTTTCTTTCTTTCATGCTAGTAGTTTTATTAGGGACATGCAACTGAAGGAATTGTAATTTCAATTGTCTATGTTGTCTATCTTATCAATTTGCCATTATGAGAAGTTTGAATCTTTGAGGAAAATGCTCTGTTTTCACTCTTAACACTAAAGTCCAGGGTCTTGTTTGGATCCATTTCATTTTTGGTTTCATTTCTACCATTTTTTCACCTGTTAGAATCTGTTTTATTTTCATCTTGCCAGGGTGGGGGTAGTGGCGCTTAGGTTTTTTTTTATGATAACGGGAATGTGTTCACATTTGTGGGTTTGGCTTATTATTATTAAAAAAGGGTGAGTGTATGACTTTGGTTAATTTGGGATAAAAGAGTGATACATTTAGAAGGTGAAAACGCTGGGGAACTCCAAAAATGTTCTTGAAAGACTAAACAAATTGGCTAACTCTTGCCTTTTATAATTTCTGAAGACGAGAAAACTTAGAGAGCTACTCGAGGGCTCTTTAGGATGGCAATTTCAGGAGAACAATTCAGCTGATGGAATTTACTTTGAAGACGATGAGGTATGTATTTTATTTCTGCTGCAATATATTTTTCCAACCATTATTATTACTTTTATGTTAATTACCATTTTAATTTATGCAGTATGCCCCTGTGATAGAGAATTTGGATGATGCAGCATGCATGTATTCATGAACTGTAACTGGTAATCCTGTTTATTATTTTCCATGAAGAAATGCTATTATGTAGAAATAGTTGCTGGCATTTGTAGAAGTAAGCTAGGTTTTTAATTTCTACTAATCAGAGGCTGGTTACAGAATAGCAAAATATTATTTATGTTTATGCTTGGTTTATGAAAACCTTTCACTAATATATCACATACCTTGGCAGTAATTTTTTTTCATTTAAGACATTCACTGCTAACTTCAGTTTCTGGGGTTATGTAATTTTCTTTACGATGTCCATTTAGGTCAAATAATACTGGAAATTGAAATCAAATAAATTAGCTAGTAAATGTGTGAGTGAGAGAGAGCATCCATAAGCCCAATCTACGAAAGTTAAATAGTTTTCACGAATTAACACCTGAAGGAATGTAAATTATATAAGTTTTCACGAATTTACACATAATGGATGCAAATTAACCTACTAGATTAAAAATCCTATGATTTATTCTGAGAGTGCCGCTTCCTATTAGTAAAGCAAGTTGTTATATCCATGCATCATCTTCTCCATCATGTTGTTCATCGGGTGCATGTTCTGCATGTTGTTGGTGTACATCATGGGGTATGGATGGTAATGCATGTTGCCATACATCATGGAGTATGGATTTTCGTACCGTGGTCCATGCATGTTATCCATCACCCCGTGGCAATTGTTGAACCTGTCGAATTGTCTGGGAGCATAATAACTTGGGAGGAGATCATTCACCATGTGCTTCATGCCACCCATGTCATCATCCATTCTAACATCTTTCCATCCCGAAAAGTCATCATCCATCTGCTTTTCATCTGCCTGAATGTTTTCATAGATTGGTGAAAGCAGGTTTTCTGAGATATTGAGACTATCCATGAGAGATGGCATTTGGTTGAGGTACATATCATCTTTGACCCAATCTTCATTGCTTTGAGTCCAAAGTTCTGCATGTTTACCAGATTTGCCCAGTTTCTTGATCAATGTTGTGGAGTCTACTTTTCCTGATACTGTGATCTTGTGTTCTTCTGCTTCTATTTTCACTTCATACACTCCTATATGATGAAAAAACACAAATATAACACAGTTTCTATTACTGTCTTAATAGAAAGGAGGAGTTATATTTGAGTATCTTGTCTTGAAGTTAGCTTAGCTGAATTTACGAAATGATCTCTCTAATTTCAAAATTTACCATCTAGTTCTTGATGTTTTCAATAAACGTGTTGAGTCATCCAAAAATATCCCCATTTAGGGTTCTGCTGGTGGTATCTTTGTAAGAAATACATATTTCTTGAAAACCCAAGTACTATACATTAGTTTTTGACACTAGAAGGGTAGATTTGTGATTTTATCTAAATTTAGGGGTCGTAGATGTAAAGCACCCTAATCAAACTGCAGATAATTAGCATGTTGTTGCTGATAACTATGAGACTCAGATGGAAATTTCAGGCATTTGTATCAACATTTTTCAACAATGACAGTTAAATCAATGTGAAAAAGGTAAAAATTTGTCAATATTATTGTCTTAAGCTCGGAAAAACATGCAAAATGTTCGACTTTTTCGCTATCTAGGCTCAAGTTTGATTCAAGTTCTTCATAGCGATTGCATGAAAAACTTCCCATTATCATGTAATTTCCAAGTTAATTGTATAAAATTAGTACATAGAATGGAAGAATGGGCATTTCTAAGAAATACTTACCAGCGATTTTTCGAAGAAGTTTCTTCACTTTGTTCATGCAGCCTTCACAATGAATATGGACCTTCAGAACATGTATCTGTAGAAATACAATGCAATTATTATGAAAAAATTTATAAAAAGTAACAAAAAGATAAAATGAAAAATACAAAAGTACTAAACCTTTATCTTTACAAACTGGAATTCGTTCTCTTCTTGTTCAGCGATTCTCCACATTGTTTACTTGTTTCCTTGAGTGGTTCAAAACTGATTTGATTTCCTTACGTTTATAATTTGAGTAGTTTTGTAGTTGGCAAGCTTTGGAATAGTTTCAGACAACCAACGTATCATGCAAAATTGGCCTTGGCAGCTTTAGAAATGTGTACTTGACCTGTAACTGACACTTTCTTTTTTATTCCTTGGCTCCTTGCAGTGTAACAAGCATGCTTCATGTGTTATAGCCTTGTTATATTTGTGCCACATGTTTACCATTTTAAGACATTGGATTTGGGTAACATCTCAGAAAAATTACTAAAAGTTATGCAGAAATATGAAACTACGGTGTTAATTTGTACAAGGGAGCGCCGTTTAGGAGAAATTCTTGATGGTTTGGACTCCACATATGAACCAAACAGTTTGGATGATACTGATACGATATCTCTAGTTGAGATTGCAAGATTCGTTTTGTGTGTTCTAAACCATTGGATTTTATTTTGTATAAGTTTGTTTTTCAAAATTTATCAACTTTGATTTTGGGTGCATTTAGTCTGATTTTGACCGAAATTTTCAATTCTCAGTGGAAATTCGACAGATAAATTGTAAACTTTGTCAGTGAGATACGCTATCACAATCATTAGATTCTCCTCATTTGGCTAAAGATTGGAATTTTTCAGCGGCTTTATAATAACAAGTTTTGGTAATTCTCATCGAAATTAGACTAAATTCAAGTAAAATCGAAAATTGTAGGATGGACTACCAAACAAGATACTGTATACTATTCAATTCATTTAGAAACAGATCTTTAACATACATCGGTGGTTTTAAGAATTTTCCACTATTTAGTCTGTATTATCACCTTATAAGAAATTATATCTTGTTGACTTTATCAATCGAGTTCAAGCTTTGATTCAAGTCAAGTTCGAGTTTTTTTTTTTTTTTGGGCTTGAGGCTCGCGCTTTCTATATAATATACTAGTTACTGGGAAACGCCGTCCCTGCCTGCGTGCGTAATTTTATTTTTCTTTGTAACATGTTTTTTGTGTAGTTTTGTAAGAATTAGACTAAACATATTATACGCATACAATGGATGTCGACCAAAGAAAAATACAATGGATTAAAACTATCAAATAAGTAAGACAAAAACAATCCATGGCAAGAAAACTGTAACTAATAAAATGCTAATTTCTTTTTTTATTATTTAAGAAAAACATAAACATACCTAATAAAATCAATGTGCAGAACATTTTGATTCAGGAATATCATCTCTGTTTTGTAAATTTTTCTTATAAATAAATTATTTCACAAACTTAAATATATGTAACAAAAAATTTAAAACCGACTTACTTATACTTAAATCCATTCACTATTGATGGTTAAAAGGAAGATTGTCGTGGGTGTAAATGTTCTTTCTTTTTTATATTGTATAGAATATATATATATATATATATATATATTTTTTTTTTTATTTCATATATAAATATATAATATTATTATTTAATTTATAAAATAAAATTAAAAGAAAAACGAAAGAAAAAAAAAAACGTATTTCTAATTTGTAAACAATTCTGCTCCTAATTACCAAAATCAATCAATACCGTTTCACCCCACCTCAAACCCAAGCCGCCAGTCGCCCACCGCCCACCACCACCAGCCCCTCGCCTTCCACCACCTCCAGCGCCGCGCCTCCCTCAGCAGCCCACCAGCCACTCGCCAGTCGCCGCCCACCGCCAACCACCCACACCACTATCGGGCCTCCGAAGCTCCACTCCCTTTGCACAGCAACACCGATCCACCTCCGCCACTTCCTTTACAGCTGACGGCCGAAGCTCCTCCTCCTCCAACGCCGCCGTGTACAGTCGATGCTCCGCCCCTCCAGCGCCACCGTGTACAGTCGAGGTAGGTTTGTGGATGTTAAGTTTAATCAAAGGAAATCTGAAACTTCGGTAACAAATTAAGCTTTTTCTTGAACAAAATTAGTGAGTTTATGTGTTGTAAATCGACAAGCACTTTATTTGTATCAATCCAAAGACTCTCAAATGTTACCAAAATGTTTGATGGAATTATGCTCTTAGTTATTTGAGATTGATAAAATCAACTGAGAAATTTCTACCATATTAATTAGCTAACTGTAGTTGTTCAAAGTATGTTTTTGCTATACTTGTAATTGGGTGAAAGGACAATGAGCAAGCTAAACACATCCAGCTCGGAATTGGATTTGGATCGCCCCAATATTGAAGATTATCTTCCATCCGGATCCATCCCAGAGCCTCATGGCAAGCTCCGCCTGTAATTTTTCTTCTTCCTTTCTCTGCTCTGCATGTTATACTATCTTCGATTTTCTTCATTTGCCTCAGGAATTGTATTATTTTCGTAATTAGGCGTGATTTGCTCGATATTTCACCAACTCTAACTGAGGCGGCTGGTGCAATTGTTGATGTAAGTTGCCTCCCGCTCAATCTTTTTGTGTTTTGAGATTTCATTTGAGATGTGTTATTCCGTGGATAAGATTGCTACTATGCCAGTCTAGTAAATCAGGCAAAAAGTCTTCTGTTAAATGCCTGATAACTCATTTTTATGTGATTTCTTTATTTTATGCAGTGTCTTTTTACTAGCTTTTTAGCTTTACCTTGTAAACTTGAAGCATTACAAAATTTGATTTCCAGGAATTTTTACTTGAACATAGAGTGTATGAACTGTTATTTTCGTATAAATGGAGGAGTGTTGTTTGTGTTTTGTATCACTTTATATGTTTTATTTGCAAGATTTAATCTTTTTGTGCATCCGTACGAGTCTCCATGTTTTCATTACCTGGGTATGTCTCTGTATTGGGTGGCCCTTGATTAAATATAATCTAGCATTCTTCTATTTCATGTTCTTTGTGGACAACAGGACTCCTTTACGAGATGCTTCAAGTCAAATCCTCCAGAACCGTGGAACTGGAACATATACTTGTTTCCATTGTGGTGTATTGGAGTTGTTTTCAGATATGGTTTTCTGTTTCCATTAAGGTAGTTATCGGCCTATTTACATTACTCAAAGAAGCTTTTATATCTCGGCTTTGCTCAGAGAGGATGAAATGCAAAAAAAGTGAACTGTCTTTATATGTTCTTTTTACTTGATTTATGATTAATTGTAAGAATTGGAATTTCATATCTGGCTGATGTCTCTTAGCATTCTTGCATGAAAGGTTTAGTAGTTCGTATCCAATGTTTTTGTCCTCCAGGCAGTAATGGTGAGAGGTTTGCATCTAGTGTAGGATGTACTGGTTGAAGTAATTTTAATCTAGCATTGCCACTATATCCCTTCCATGCATAATGAATTTCACTTTAAATGCAGGGTAATGGTACTGACATTAGGGTGGATTATATTTCTCTCATGCTATTTCCCCGTTCATTTCTTGTTGAAAGGGCACGACAAATTGAGGAAAAGATTAGAGGTATGATTGCTTAATTTTTCTTCCAGTCCACTTTGTCAGCAATTATATTTTATGCAAAATTTCTACAAGTCTGGACATGTTTCTATCTTTGCTGAATGTAATTTTATTTATATTTTCTCTGCACTCCGAATTTGGACCAAAAACATGATACACTCAGAAACAAAACTCTAGGTATAGGTTAGAACCTCAATTTCATAGGACAAAAAGGATGAATTGTAGTACGTTATTGATCTTATGAGAAACATAATATTCTTGATAATGAGTATTATGACTTATTGATTGCTGTTCTGCAAAAGAGAAGTCATATTTGCCATAAGTTGGACTTTTGTAACTGTTCTGTGTTGTTTGTTTGCTCTTCAGAGAGGTCTAGTGGAGTTGATTTGCAGCTTTTTCGTTGCTTCATGGACTGGGGTTGTCAAGTACCATGGTCCACGGCCCAGCATGCGACCTAAGCAGGTGGAAATGAATTGTTATTAGTAATCATATATTTTTGTGGAGTTTATTGACATGCACATATCTTCTTACATGTGCACTTAATTTTTTCCCAAATGAACTGTGCAGGTTTTTGTGGCTAATCACACATCCATGATTGATTTCATAGTGTTGGAACAAATGACTGCATTTGCTGTGATTATGCAAAAGCATCCTGGATGGGTTGGTAAGCTTCTTTTAGTTATGTATGCAGCAAATTAGGTTTTGTTTTACTGAGTTCATGCATAATAGGATTTCAGAGAAGGGTTTTTCTTGTTTTCTGTGGAACTTTTCATCATCTCTTTTAGTTAATTGCTAGTGAAATACGATTGGAGTTTGGCAGCTGTTAATTTTGTCTATTATTTTAGTTTGCTGATCTTATTGTGTTATACCTGTGCAGGACTATTGCAGAGCACTATTTTGGAAAGTTTAGGATGTATCTGGTTCAACCGCTCAGAGTCCAAGGACCGAGAAATTGTAGCACGAAAGTATGCACTCTATAAAGGGTTAATTATTTGAGTTATATCATTTTGCTTATTCTTATTTATTGTTTTCCAGGCTTAGAGAACATGTACATGGGGCTGATAATAATCCTCTTCTTATATTCCCGGAAGGAACTTGTGTCAATAACCACTACACTGTGATGTTTAAGAAGGTCGTCCTTATTCACATGCCATTTCACAATTTATATATATATATATATATATATATATATATATATATATATATATAATGAGTCTTTGTTCCTCTGGTCAAGTGAAGTTGCATTATATGGTGATTATGTGATTGCTCATTTTAAGCTTCTATCAATATATATTTTATCTTATTTTGACCTTTGGTGTTTAGGGTGCATTTGAACTTAATTGCACTGTGTGTCCAATTGCAATCAAGTATAACAAGATCTTTGTGGATGCCTTCTGGAACAGCCGGAAGTAAGTTTCTTTAGCATGGTGCTATTTCGTATGCCTATTACACTCGTGCCAAGAATATATTGTTTTTTTCATGAGTTAAAAATTCATTAAGACATGCTTAAAACCTTGTTTGTAGGCAATCCTTCACAACGCACTTGTTGCAGCTTATGACATCGTGGGCTGTTGTCTGTGATGTGTGGTATCTGGAGCCTCAAAATTTGAAACCTGGGGAAACCCCAATTGAATTTGCTGAGAGGTATGTATTATGTAATCATTTCATCACTACATTTTTTCTGGTGGAATTTTAATTCCTTATCAATGTAACCAAAAGTAAGAATAACAATTTGCATTGAACAAATATTGTTTCTTTCAGGGTGAGAGACATTATTTCCGTTCGAGCAGGACTTAAAATGGTGCCATGGGATGGATATTTGAAGTATTCTCGCCCCAGCCCAAAGCATCGTGAACGGAAGTAAGCTTTTCATTTGCCTTTATAATAACTTTTTTCTATGAAACTGTGAAATTGTATGGATGTGGTGCTTGAATAGTTGAATCTTTCTGTTTTTTGGTAGAGGTGGTTGAATCTTTCATTACTTCACACATGTGATTCTTCCTCGGTGATAACCTTCCCAACAAATTGTTTATTAGTTAGTACATTTTCTTACCCAAGATCAAAAAAGATATTAAATTATTAACTGGTTTCTACTATATATATTTGCAGGCAGCAAAGGTTCGCGGAAGCAGTTCTGCGTCGCTTGGAGGAGAAATAGATAGAAGCATAGCTTTATTGATTATTGTGTTCAATTTGTTTCCCTCTCTTTCCGTTTCCGTTGATGACTAGCTCGATATCGATCAGACTCTGCTTTCTTACTCTTGCAAAGCGAAAATTCATAACTGATAATTATAAAGAGCATTTTGTTTCATTATTCGTTTGATTGCGGCCAGGGTTGTGGACATAAGTTCTACTCTATAATGACCTAGTATTAGCTCGGCAAGACAACGAGAATTATTTCAGGCTGAAAATCTCTGTATTAGCATATTGAATAATAGAATAGATAGAAGATTATTGTAGATATCGACTCCAAAGTCGTGTTCAAACTGATTGAGATTAAATATAAAAATAATATATTTTATGGGGGCAAAAATGAGATTTTCCTTTTTTGTTCATTGGAAACTCTTTCTTGTTAAAGCCTAAAGGTACATGCTTTGACGCTAAAGCATATATGCTGCCTATAGCTTATTGCAAAGCAAAGTTCCACAAGTTCTATATTCATTAGTTTTACCATTTAATTGTTTTATCATATCATAATAACCAATCAAGTTAAGTATTACTAGCTTTTACCTACGTTGCATCGGGAAATTAATTTATAATTATAAATTTAATATATTAATATTAATTATAGTTTATATAATAACAACTTGAATATATATCACAAATTTAACAGAGTTTTTTTTTATAAATTAATATATATATATTCTCTACGTTGCACGGGAAAATCTATTTGTAAAATATATATTATTAAATAAATTGAATCATATTTTCTTATATAATTATTAACAATTACATGTAAATAATTAACTCATAATTTGAAACACATACCAAAATAATTCTTTTTATAAAATAATTATACTCTATATATATGAAAAAACTCATTCTATTTAATAATAGACAATATGAATAATTATTGGAATCTCTTGTATACTTGGTATTATTTTTTTGTTGAATAATTTATTATTATTTCATTAGTAATTAACAATAATATTCATTTCATAATTAAAATTTCCTTTATATTATGGCAATATTAATATTTATATGTAATAACTTAATAAATTTATTCACATTGAAATTAAATATAATTTTTCCACCACAAAATGGAAATGAAACACGTGTATTTAGAAATTTTTTCTAAAAAAAATAATTATTTATTTATTTTATAATATTAAGGTAATAATAAAATTTAATTAAACTTATATTCTAAAAAATATACGTAATTATGTGACCCCATAAATAATTAAAAGAAATTTTGAAAATACAATTACATGATAGATAAAAAGAATACAAAATAAAAAAAAATATTAATTATAGAACTAAATATATATATATATATATATATATATATATATATATATATATATATATATTTTAGCATTTAAATGTAAAGTTCATAATAATTAGCAAAGCTTATTAAAATTTACTTAAAATTATTTCTTGAATGAAATTTTCAATATCAATATTATATAAAGTAGTTATATAATTCTATAATTAAATAGGAGTTACAATTTTTCTAATATAAACCAATATATGGAATGTAAATTAAATATATATGTAAGTTACAAAAATCACAATTAATGAACTTAATTATAGAAATAATCTACATGGCAAAATGAACTAATTTTAACTAATCCAACTCATTAACACACAAGTATGTTTCCTAAAACATCTCACTCATTCATTTTCATATATATATATATATATATATATGATTACTCCCGGTACTCCCTAAAAATTAACATTAATCACTATAGTACCTTCTATTTCAAAAGAAACTTTTGTGGTGATTTAGGATACCTTATCTAACATGGTGTCAGGGTAGAGTGTATTTAGAATTTAAAGTGCATGCTCTAAGTTATTCCTTGATAATTCGGGTCTGAACGTGAAACTGGCGTGTTGTCTATCCCAGATCGATTAAATACTAAAATTTTACCTATCTTGTAAGTTTGGACAACCCTCACCTCATCAGCTAAATGTTGGGTGAGTTAAGCCAAGTACCTTATTTTAACACTTTTAGTACTAAATAGAGGAGAATAACACTTTTGGTTCTTCACATACGGGCGAGAATATACATGTGCACCTCCTAAATTTAATATTAATATATATATATATAGCTTATTTTCTAAATTTATTCCATAATATTTAGTCTATTTTTCATTCATCACATCTTCTAAATAATTTGTAATACATACATTGAGTCAGGTGTATTCCTAACCTTTGGATTCTAACTTGCCATTGCCTTGCCTTAGCAAATACAGAGCAAAAAACTCATAGGAGAGACTAATGTGGATCTTGATTTAGAATTTGGGGACTATTTTTTTTATTTTTAAAAAACATATATCAGGTACTAAAGTGATTCTAACACTAAATTTTCATGGATCATTTGTGAAGTTTACCCTAGATAATTGGAATGGAAAAAGGCTTACTAATTATGCAAACCACTTAATATGAAAGTATAAGACCTTACTTTTTATAAATGCATGTCACTTTAATGAACATATATATGGGGTATAAGCACAAGAATCGTATTCCATTACCACGATTTAAAGTCTTAGCTTCATTTTGAATCTCTCCATTTTTTGCTGATTTGACCACTGCCCTCTCTTTCACCTCTACTTTTTTTCAACAAAGGATGATTTACACTTTCAAAGATCACCATTAACAAGATCTGGAAAAAAAAATATATATAATCTACCAAATGGTTCAAAACCCTTATTAGGAAATTACTTTTAGGACATATTTACATATAGGTCTCTCTTGTTTCATTTTTTATATCCTAGTTCTTTGATCGGTCAACCGTTAGTCAATTCCATTAATTTTCTTGTACTGTTGTGTTTGTCTCATCGAGACGGTGAATTTGAACTATAAATTTGTCTGATTCGGTGAAGAAATGAGAAAGTTACAAGCTTAAGAAATTTTGCTTCAATTGTGTGCATAGTCCAAATTTCCCCTTTTTTCGCAGAATCAGACAAATTTATATTCCAAATTCAATGTCTCGATGAGACGAACACAACGGTACTAGGAAATTAACAGAACTGACTAACGGTTGACTGGTCAAATATGGACTAGGATGTAAAAAATGAAACAAGAGAAACTTATATGTAAATATGGAAATATATGGGGATCCATATCACCATATGTAATTTGCCCTTTCTATATAGATTTTTCTTAATAATTAATTTTGTGGTTCACCTGTGATTTGTTTGTTAAAATTCAACATTGTGAAGTTTTATATATCTTTAATATATAAGTGTTTATTCCAAAGTAATGCACTATTATGCTTGTAGCTTGAAAAAAATAAAAAATACATCGATGACAAATTTGGAGATTATTTTTTTGATATTTAAAACAAATAATGTGATCATGCTAATTCAATCTTTATTGCCTTTTCTTTTTGTGTGTGATATCCTTGCCTAGTTTACTAAATATATTTGTTTTCCTTCAAGAAATATCCTCTAGTTTGAAAATTAACATGTATATATGTCCAAGTACCAAAAAATACAGAATTAAATTATTTTGATTTCCTCAATATATATTTTTTGAAATTCTAATTTAATACAAATATTCATGTCTATCATGATAAAGTGGTCATAACTCACTTTTTTTTCTTCTCGTGTGATACAGAGATAAGAACATATATTTTGCTTCACACTGCAAGCTACATTATTATTCCAGCATGGGAAGATTCTTGCATTACACTGACTATACGAGGCTCAATCACAAGACAAAGGGTTTTAAGATCATCCAGTATCTTAACTTATTTTAGAAAAAAAAAAAAATTATTATTTTAGTATTTGAACATGAGAGCTGATTCAATTAATTGAGGTGGCATTAAGTTATAAGCCACGTAAGTTTTTAACTGCCGGAATGGTTTTTCTGAGCATACGTGTTGTATACATGTGTTAACCGTCTCATATCGAATAATTTTTAGGGATAATTTTTTCCGAATTTGATTTCCAAGCTAAATTGAGTCACGTAACAGACACTTGAGATCGGAAAAAAATGAGATGACATCTAGGTGCTTGTTCTTTTCCGATGCCAACTCGTATTTTTCCGATCTCACGTACCTGCCACATGACTCAATTTAGCCTGAAAATTTGAATTTGGAAAAAGAAAATGTTCCCTAAATTACTATATTTTACAAATAAGTGGGCAAAAATTGAGAATGGGCAAAGTAAGAATCGCAAACTGATATCCATTATAGTCCAACTTCTGGAATTTTTTTCGACCAAAAAAAAGCTTTTGGAATTTTCCCTAAAATAACAAGAATTGGCATGCGAATATTGGTACAAAGTGGAATTTTGAGAATTAGGTATTACAAAGTCAAAAATGTCGATAATATACAATTTATGGTGACATTTACGCGGTCTCAGTACCTATTTTTTTTGGGTAAATGGCAAAATTAGAACTATAGACTATAGTTGATATTTATTTATAGTTTTAACACACTTATTTATCCATTTTCAATTTTGCCCCTAAAATAACGAAAAAGTTTTTTTTGTTATCTAGCCTGCCCAAATCTTGGTTCCCTCCATAATAGTTCAGGTACCTAAAAATCATTCGTGAAAAAATCACGAGATTAGGACATCCAATAAACAATTTCTGCTTCAATTAAATCAGGACGAAATAGTTAGAAAGAACCACCTAAATCAAAATTTCTGGCTCTTGCAACTTTTTCAGGTAAGAAAATCTAGCTCCGACGAATTTTGTCTCTAATAAGTAATTTTGTTTAACATAAAAGATAGATTATCCATTTCTATAAATTTATGTCACTAAAATCCCAATTTTAGAAAGTTTAGGGACGAATTGCAAATTTACTTTTTGTTGTATACCCTATTTCCCGCATTCATTAGCAATTAAGCTGACACAACATAAAAAGTAAAGCATATCTACCTAGAGACTTGATGATGTAGAACTTTTCGGTGTTATCGCTACTCTTTTACAATAAAGTAAAGTGAAAAAAAAAAAAAAAAAGAGCTTCCACCTTAAACAATAAAGGCCAATGGAATAACTTTTTAATAGTAAACGCCACTGTGATTTTTCTTTTTCACCTGTTTTTTCCCAAACTCATGTACTGCACAAACCTAATTATATTGGGGACGCTTCTCCCAACCTAATTAGTCTACATATCTATGAATAATCCATCTTAGAATATGTATGTCTTCAAGAAATTCTAGCCATAAAGAAAAAGTATTGCAATCATATACCCAAAAAAAGGTAATATTGCAAATTCATCCGGTAATAATTCAGGCAATTTGAGCCCTGTCCAAATTTATTTTTACGATTTGATCCGTTGACCTTTATTTTTTCGTGAAATTATTAGTACGATTTTCTCTGGAGATCCCAAATTGCCGTCGGAAGTTTTCATGAAAAATGTTCAAACAATGAAACTCGTGTGAGGTGTAAGTATGAATTTTTTGACTAAGAGCTAGCGTGGTGATATATAGTTTAGCAAACTCACACGGGTTGTAAAATGTAATTAATTAGCCGAAAGATCGTCGAAAAAAGAAACTCATTCCACAAGGAAGTAATTAAGAGAAACATTATACATACTAAGAAAAATTCTTTGTTTCTGAGTTAGAGTAATTATAATCCTGAAATCTTCACATTATGGAGCAAGCATTTGGGTTATCGTCACTGAATAGCTGTGTGAAAGCTTCTTCAGTTGCATTAGTCATTGGCGCAGCTGTCTGAACATTTTTAACGTAGCCAGCAGGAGCTCTTTTGTCGTAGACTTGAGATACATGTGGAAATTGGACTACATTATATGGAATGTAAGGCCAAAATTCAGCTCTTTTTCCTGTGTTCTTGATTCTCTTCAGCACTTTGTTTGGCTCAACATACCCATTCACTGTTACCAGGCTTAGTTTTCTGTTAACTTCCACAGTTTTCACTCCTGATCAAAAAACAGATATCATGCAAAGGCTTTTGTTAAGAAAAAGAATAATGGTGAAATTAGTATAAAGGGAAATTTACATTATCCCCTACCCTTGAAGTTAATTTGGTGAAATTTTATAAATTAGTCCTTCTTGTTACATAAATTAGAAAAGCCCCTTGAAGTTTTTTTATTCTGTGTAAAACTTGTGAAATCGTGGCAAGTAGAGGCTTTGGTTAATGTTGATTGTTTTAAACTGCATTGACTCTTACACTGATGGCTTGCAGGAGACAAGACAGATTCCGTTGGTGTGAACATAACCGAAATCCAATGAAGGTGTTACTAGAATTATGAAACCTCAGGGATGTTTTTGTAAGTTTTAAAATAATAAGGGCTAAATTGTAATTAAACTAAACATGAAGAATGGTAGATGTAAAGTTCCCTAATATAAATAAATAAAAGGTTTTTTGGCACCCAATATTCTTGCGGTGTTCTTAATTATAGCAAAAAATTATGGTTTTTTTAAATTTGTTGCACTGATGGAAAATCCTGTGAGAATCTCCCTATAGGGGTTTATTGTTCCATCACTAAAAACTGGTTATTAAGAGGAAGATAACTCGTCATTATAAGACGGTACAGTTCAAAATTTTCAACCAATGTAGGATGGGTCACGAAGAAAAGTGAACTAATTTCGAAGAACACAGGATTCTTATTAAGAAAACACACATGTTTGGATACTACATTGACTCTAAATAAAAAGCATAAGATTTAGAGAATCCTATGCACGAATCAAGAATTGACTTTGAGGTTTCACATACTACATTAGCTAGAGAGACAGAGAGAAGAAGATGAACGAAGAAGGAGGGTTTGTAAACCTTTCATGTTTTTAACAGCATTTTTAACTCTTCTCTCACATCCATCACAGTCCATTTTTACTTTGATCTCAACCTTCTGCAAAAGAAACAAAAACAGATCATGAACATTCATTAGATAGGAAAATCATCATAATAAGCAATAAAATCTAGCTCACATTATTTAGAAACCGACCAAATATCGATCACTTTTAAAAATTTTGACCTGTTTTTTAGGGTCGGTTTTTGACTCTTTTCTTGTAGTGATCATTTGTATAATATTATGAGTACCTGCATTGACTTCCTTTTGCTTCTTGTGCTTGTGTCAGTGCACAAGTTTGCAATTAGATAGTCAAGAGCACCCATTATTTGCTCTAATTTTGTTTACGCAGAAATAAAAGAAGAAGAGGTCTTGGTATTTATACTATTTTGAGCCTTGTGAGATTCTAAAAAATTAAAATAACTTATAAATAAATAAATATATATATATATAGAATTCTTTATTTTGAATAAGCTAAGTAATGGCCACAAGCTGTGATGCGCTGCCTCGGAATAATGATGAACGGGTAAAAGAATGCTTTTGGACTTTATGAATTTTATATGTTTCATCAATAAATTTTATTTGCAAAAGTCCTTTATTGTTTTGCTTTCAATGTTTTAACTTGCTTTTCAGTTGTTTATTGGTTAGTATACCACAATCATTGCTTTCTTTTCATTGATTCTGTTTAAAACTAGAACATTTCAATGACCTTTTTCTTTTTCCTTTATTTATATATTATGTGACTTTAAATAGTGTAACGTTGGGACTTTTGTTTGAGCTTGCAACATGCATGAAATCTTATTATTATAGATTGAGTTTCCTCTTAAATTTTAGAATATATATAAAGTGAAGGTCAAAATATTCATAAACATTTGGCCGCTATAGGATTTATTCATGCATATCTTATTACGCACAGACATTTCTATTTAAAAATTACACTATAAGATAATACATTCTTCAGTAACGGATTATTAGTAATAGAGAAAGTTCTATCACAGATTCTATGATAGATTTATAATAGAATAGTAATGGATTAGAAAATAGAGGAAAAGTAAGCATAAATTTTTCAATTTCCTCCTTTTTCATGTTTAATTAATTAATTACTCTCAATTCTTCCTCCTTTTTACAAAACTATCTAATCCCATTATCCAAAAACTTTTATTATTCTATTTCTTTAATTTATGCATTTCCTTTTCTTTTATTCTTCATTAACTTAGTATATATTAGAAGAAATTAAATTCTTTATAATTTAATAATATTTATTTCATAATATTAATTATAAGCAAATATCAAATTATATTTTTGTTTAGCATACTTGTCCCTAATTTGTAATTAGCAATTTAAAGAAAGAATATATATATATATAGGTAATGCGTTTTTATTTTTGCCCCCAATTTATAAAAGGTATCAATTAAGAGTCAATTTTATCTCAAATTGATTTTCTGGTCAAGTTGGATTTCGCCGACACGCGTCGCGTGGAGCAATTTAGCTGGAAAATTAAGTTAAGAATAAAATTTATTCCTAAATTGAATATTTTTACAAATTACGGGGCAAGAATGAAAACGCGTGAATTAGTATGCTAAAATTGCAAACTAGTATAAATTATGCTTCCAATTTTGCTATTTTCCAATATATTGAGACAAATAAAATTTGTTGAGATTTTACTTTAAACACCCCAATTTTGTACACTAGATTCCTAAAGTAAAATTTAGAGTTAAAATCCTAATTTGTGCCTGCATAAAACAACTAAATTGAGATTTGAGAGGGTCGAGTCCTCCCCAATATTGGAATTTGTATAAGTATAAAGTAATAATAGGAATAAATATCGTTTCTATGTTACTTACATATCTGATATTCATTAATACTTTTATGAATAGTATAGGTAATATGTAAGCTACAATTATGCCTTGACCAAATCAAGAGCTACATATATTCTGCCATCTTTTCTGACTAAGAAAATTGCATTAAAGGTGATGGGTACTTCTTTAGCTTTTGGCCTCTCAAACCATTCCAAAAAGCAGCTGCATTTACAACTTTTTTACCTGGAAGCTGAAGATCCAATACCTACAGGGATCATATAAATGACCAACCAAAAAAAAATTGTATAATAATTCAAAAAGACTTGAACAAATTTAAAAAATTGTTAATACATTCACACCCCCTCTATTTAGATGAAATTACAAATCAATCGCCACCTTTGGGGAATTACATTGAGCCCCCTCACTACATGCCCGCCTTACATGGTCCTCCATCGTTAGTATCCGTTAGGGTTTTGGACGGTTACTATCCAAAATAATTGCGTCATTCCAATTTTACCCCTGCAGCAAAATTTCTCACTATTTGCTGACTGGAATTTTGTCCTTATTTGTAAGTGTTGTGTTAATCTAATTTGTGGGTGACTGAAATCTAATATTCTTCAGCATTATTTTTTGTTTTTCAGTCAGTGGCATTTAAGTTCTTTTTTCTCTTTTGTTAGGTCTTAATTTTCATCCATAAAGTAGGGGGTCATTGTAATTTCCAAAGGAGGGGGACTGATTTGTAATTTCACCTAGACTGAGGTGGGGCAAATGTAATGTAATTAACCCTAAAAAATAAAAGAACCACCTCCAGTGCCGTATTCCCAGCACATTGGAATATCAACGAGCCTTTCTCGAAGAACACATCATCTATTTCGGCGCTTTGAATTTCAGGATTTCTATGAACTCTCGTGGTGATGACTTTAAGTTCGAGAATATTTTGCTCACCGGTGTTTGGATCAATTACTGATACTTTAGCTCTGGTTCCAGGCCAACCTGCAAGTGCACGAACCTGAAACGTTGCATGTGAGATTATATAACTTAGAACATATTGAAATTGAAGTTGTACCTTATTGTGAAGGACTATAGCTTTCTCATCAAATGATAGCCATGATTCTTCTGGAGTTATCTGCATCAACAAAAAACTGAGATCAAGCAGTAAGTCCATTTCCAAAATGAAATTAAGGCAACGACACATTAAGCATAAAAAACTACATTGAGCTGAAAAGGTTTGGCTTACTTTTGGAGCCAATGTAGCTTTAGATTCGTCTTGCGGAACTGCTTTAGATTTAGCCGAACCATCTAATAGTGAAGGAAGCTCACGGATCAGAAGTTTGGATCCTACATTCGTTAATAACAAGCCTTAAACTATGAATTCTGCAACAAAAAGTCAGCAATGCCCATTGGCTAGTTGAATATAAGACATGATTCAATTAAGGGTCAATTGCAAATAACCCCCTGAGGTTTGTGTCGTTCCCAAAAACAACCTGAGGTTTGGCAAATCATAACGAATAACACCCTCAAACTAACGAAAAATCGTCAATTCGGGGTGTTTTTTGTAAGTTTCAAGGTTTCAAGTTGATTTTCTTAAACCTCAAGGGGTCTTGATAATTGTTCCTTCAATATAGATCACTAAATAAAATGGATTAACTATGATCCCGCATTTTCAGGAATCATCATGAAATCTGCTCACTAAATATGATTTTCCCAGGAAATTGTCATCTGATGCAAAAGGGCACCTACACTTTTTATAAGTCAAATGCATACAGATAACATAGAACGATCGAACTATATAAACAAAAGAGGTAAGTATATGACTTGAATTGCAAGAAAGTGGAAAAATTGACCTTGACCAAACAGCAACTCCAGTAACTCTGGTGCCTGCACAAAGATCACCCAACTTGTTTCAAGTTTCATGTTATCATAACTCATTCTATTTTGTGTCATTTACGGATTCCATCCTGAGGTTTGCACTTTTTACCAGAAAACCATCCAAACCTCCCAACCTTATGGATAGCCCCCTGAGGTTTGCAAAACATTCGTAGACACTAGACACCATCCAAACCTTGAAATATTAGGGTGCAAATGTAAACGGCGTAAAAACCCAGCGAAGTATTCGTAAAGTTTCAAGGTTTGAATGGTGTGTTGGATTTTTAAGTAAAAACCTCAGGGTTTTCATAATTGGGATTTCTATTTTCTTGTTGAATTACAAGTTTAAAGATAAAATAGCAGTTAAATTCACCCTATAGTAATATTTACCTTTATCTGATCATCAATTTCCATAGTTTCAGAAGCAATAACAGGACCTGCATCCAGTTTGCGTACAGTATATGCTAGTGAAACTCCTGTTTCTACCACACCATCCTGCAGAAATTCATTTCTGAATATTTTGTTGATAAAAATAATAAATTAAGAAATTAGATAATAAAATAGAAGATTAATGTATAGAAACACGAACCTGGAGAGCTCTTTGAACAGGTGCTGCCCCACGATACAAAGGAAGCAAGCTGGGATGTATGTTCACTATCCCTACAAGATTTCACTTAAATTTAAGTTAACTAGAAGTTGATTTCTAAGCTAAATTTAAATATTAATAAGGGATAATTACCGACTACCCCCTGAGGTATGGCCTAAATACAAAAAAAAAACCCAAGAGGTTTCAGACATTAGAAAGGAAAACTTCTATGTACGAAAGCATCAGAAATAATGATGCCAAACTCAAATAACTTTTCTACTCTAACCTAGATGTGGTTATCAGTTGAATTCGTTTCAAATTCAGCAATCATCATGATAACAAAAGTAAAAGAATTAGAAACATGCAATTGGAAAACTGGAAAAACTTGCGAACATTAATTAGACTAACCCATAGATGGAATTTTAAGGAATTTTGTTGGTAAAATATTCCCATATGCAGCAGTGATGCAAAGTTCAGGCTCCAAAGCTTGAAAGCTGGATAGAAATGATTCCTGTAAATTGGCATCATAAAAAGAGGAATGGGTATTAAAGATTTTCAAATGTATTAAACTGAGGAAGAATTAAAGGATGCATTTAAGTATTACCTCACCAGCTTTGAGTGGTGTGAAAATCAAATCAGATGGGAAACCATTTTCAAGAGCATGCTGTGCAACTGGAGAAGGCATTACTTTTCTACCCCTATCTCTTCCAGAGGGCGGCTGTGTCACAATTCCTGCAATCTGTACCATATCAAATTTATATTATCTTTATTATTACTTTGATTTCTAGAATTTGAATCATTCCGATGAAACCACAGCATTGTTATTAATGATTATTGTTATCACTCCAAGCCCTAAAATTCTTATTACAAACAAAAGTAATTATAACTTCAAGTACCTCAAATAGAGAATCTGGGCCAGAAGAGGCAGCGAAAAGTGCATCAAGAACAGAAGCCGAAACCTGGAATGAAGTCAGTGAGTACAAATTCGAAATGTAGAGAGAGAGAGAGAGAGAGAGAGAGAGAGAGAGAATTATAACTTGTACCTGAGGTGAGCCCATGAAAACAACACGCTTCTTCTGTATAGTATAAGTACGAGATGACGCAATAGTAATCGATGACGGAGAAGAAGCGGCGGAGGCGGCGGCGCTCAGGCCGCAGAACCGCCGGAGCATCTGCGAAGATGACGATAACATCCTTCCTCTCCAGCAGTTCAGAACAAATCTAATTTAACCCACAAAGTCTCCAACTTTTCTTTCTGTTTGAAAAAGAGCATAAGCAGTGTCGAATTGACTGTTTTGCCCTTACTCTCAAAAATCCCATTATGCATATGTTCCTTGGGCATTTTCAAAAAATATATATATATATATATTCCTTTGGCTAATGTGCATATTCCTTATAACGGTTAATTACACTTTGCAACTTCAAGTATGATAATATATGGGATGCTGATTTTTTTCATCAGAAGTTCTGGAAGAGTCGCGCCAATTGGGCATCTACATCACCCGAGCTCAGAAATAAACAAGGTGGGAAACCAAAAAAATCAAATATAACAAAAATTGAAGCCGGAATAACATGGAACAAACTGGGAAGAAAATAGAAAATTTCCTCTACCTTAACTCACCAACAACATTTACAGCACAAGCCATATAAATACATTTCCTAACAGAAAAGCCACTAAATACACTTTGCAAGAATTTAAGAAAGAGGAAAGAGTAAGAGAAAGTGAAACGAAACACGCTTTTAGATTAATCAGCTCCTATATCAGTTGAGTTCCATATACACATCTCAAGATCCAACTTCCCATTTGGATCCAAGAACCCAAATGGCACCAACAGAAAATCCACCGGGGGCGACCCTTCGACCCTACCCGGATAATTATTCGTATACGACTTCAATCTCAGACAGCTATTCCCTCTTTCAGACACAACATCATACAAATACTGTTCCTTTGACGAACTCGGGCTTATGCAAGTGATCATCAAGGTATGGCCGATACTCTCCGTCCCTTTATTGAGAAGAAAAAGAATCCCGTCTTTTTCGGCTTGTAGGACAAGGAAAACCTCATTCTTGTTTAGCGTTACGGGTAAAGGGCTGTTGTATTGGAACCTTCGTCCAGAGTCCCAATGTTGGCTACTGAAATGTTCGGATAATTGTGATGATGAGCCGATGAAATGGCACTTGCGAATGGGGCAAATGCATGGTGAGGATGCACAGATTTCTTCATGTTGTATTCTTTTTGTGTAGTCGACTATTTCAGTGCAGCCGTATTGGGCGTTTCTGCAGGGGGCTCTAACAGGGTCAGATATTTCTATGTCCACACAGACTGCGGTGCCCTCGTTCCCACTTATGGGCATGTTGTCCTGAAGAAATATTGTGAAATAAATTGTTCGATAGATTCAATTGTCTAACAAAAATTCAATAACATAGCACATTTGTTCTGGTGATGATTTATTGTAGTGTGCTTAGTGCGTGTGTGTGGGTGAAAAAAGTGTGTGGCTGAGTGTAAAAACTTGTGTGTGTGTGTGTGTGTGTGTGTGTGTGTGTGTTTTTGGGGTGGGGGGCTAGTGTGCGTAAGCAGTGCGTGTGTGTGTGTGTGTGTGTGTGAGAGAGAGAGAGAGAGAGAGTGCATGTGAGAACGAAATTTTTGATGTTATCCTGGAGAAATATTGCAGAACTCTTTTGATCAATATGTAGGCCTTGTCTAACAAAATTCACTATAAGTATAGAGAATCGAAATAGGGTTAATGACATTTACAGCCCTATCATGTTTCATTAATAGAAACACTCAGGTCCCGAATGTTTAAAATTTAAATTGCAAACTTTTAGTACCTTGTGTTTCTCCTTAAAAATGCTTTGGTTCTGATGTTTAATTCGTGACATTTTGATCCTCATGTTCCATTTTAGGAACATATTGATCCCTCTTATCAATTTTCCGATCAAAAGTTACCTATCAATCTATTTTTGAGGTGTAAATAGATAATCCAACTGTTACAAAAATGAAACATGATAGCCCAAAATAATACATAATGTGGATTGACCATTTTGTCCTCTGTTGACGGAATTTTGGTAATTACTAATCCAAAAATTAATGAGAGGGTCCAATGTACAACTACAATGAAATATGGGGGATTCAAAAGCCGCGAACTAAACATGAAAGACCAAGGCATTTTTAAAATATAAAACAAGGGACTAAAAAGGTACCGATTTAAAGTGTGTTTTTGTGTGTGTAAACGTGTTAAGAGTGTAAAAGTGTGAAGTATGACTGAATATTCGGGTATTTTAACAGAAAGTAAAAATTATACAAATTCTGAAAATAAAATGGTAATCATCAGTTACCTCTGCTGTAATCATGCCCCCATTAACCTGATCGTCTCCAGCCTGCAATGTAAAAATATCCACGGGTGACCAAAAGGGCTAAACTCGCAATGCTTCACAATTCTTGAATACATATCACAAACCAATTGGAGCATAATCAAGACTAGTGCACTCTAAAAGAGCCCTAGTTTTTTGCGTGCTTAAATTTTGAAAAAAATTTATCATATGAATTGCGTGATTTTGTAAATATTTGGGATAATTACCAACTAAACCCTGAGGTCTGGCTTAAATCCAAAAAAACTCATGCATTTTGAGAAATTACCAATGCCCCCCTGAGGTTTTACTCTCGCTCACAAACTTCACCAGCCGTTAGTAATAAGCGTTCATTTGAAATGAAGGGCAATGCTGGTTTGTCAAAAATCAACCTTCTCTTTCTCCTTCCAGCCCTTTCCGTTAAGGGCAACATGGTAATTTTACAACCGTCGTTAGATTTTCTGTAAGGTCTAAAACTTCAGGGGAGATTTGGTAATCTGAAACCTCATGAGGGTATTTTTGTATTTAGTCCTTAGGGTAGTTGGTAATCATCCCTAATCATTTTAATGAAGTTATCAACGTATAATAGGTAAATTTTGATATGGAATAAAATAAATTATGTAAATAAAATGATAATTAAATAAAAGTAGAATGTTAAGTCTTTTTTGGGGAGTAGATAAGAAGAAAAAAGAGAATTTAGGTGAGAGATAAAAGGTGAGGAGAGAGAATGAACATGTTGAAAAAAGAGTCCAAGATGGTTATTCAAAGGGGCTGGAGCTTTAAATAATAGTATTATAGATAAAGTGTTGGGGTGGAAAAATAGCATTAAAATACAGTGTAACATATAATCCCAGTTGAAAACACTAGATAGAAAATAGAAATCAAAAGCTTGTGATGTTCCAATAATATTAAAATAGCAAGAACGAATAAAATAATATCCAGAATAACTACCTGAAATCCAACCTGCGCAATTAGATGGTAATTCTCAACTTCTGGTGGTATTATTGCCATAGGAATGTTGTCTTGTTGGGTCCTATAGCCCATTATTCCCATCCCAAGGCCTCTTTCCTTGCAAACAACCTACATTGAAACAATTTGTCTCTATTATCTGCTCTACCATAGTATGTGTTTATAGAATATACTTGCAATATACCTCTCCACATCCATAACCGCCAAGCTCTCTCTCTTGCTTTTCTCTCTCACTAATTTCTTCCTCACCCCAAGAAGCTAGGCATGGAAATATAGCAGGTGATAATTCCGATGGTTCTCCAACAGCAACACTCTCGTAGTAAAAGAGCTGCAAAGAAATGAAAAGTTAAGCAGAATAGAGGATGATAAAGAAAGAGAACATTCATCAACACTTTTCTGCTTTTTGCTTACTGGGTGTTAGCAAAATCTATTGCTTTTGGAGAAGCTAAAGTAGAAGTTAAAGTTGAAAGAAGTTGGGAGTAGTAAAAGTGGGAGTGTTTGGGAAAAAACAGTGAAGTTCTTTTTAAAAAAAGCAGTTGAATGTTCGGGGAAAAAAGGAGAAACACTGTTACGACTCCCAAGGAACTTCCATTTTTTAGGGGACAATAACCTAGAAGCTAGAATGCTGAAGCCAAAAGCATGTCCTTAGGTGCTCCTAGCTTCTAGATTATATCTGTTAAAATAAGCAGAAGCTTGTTTTCACCCCAAAATGCTGGAAAAAAGCACTGTTATCACTGCCATTAGTGCAAATCTTACCTGGAGAAACAGAAGACAACCTCCAACAGCACGTTGCTTCCCTTGACGATATCGTGCTACTTCTCTAACGAGTCGATCAAGTAAAAACTTTCCCCAATTATATTGATGGACAATGTCCATATTTGTCAAGAAATGCAGAAAAGATGGGCTAACATCAAGCCTAGCTGTGGGGCATATAAGAGTTCCCAATACATAAAGTAGAAAAGACCTCTTAAAATCCTCTCCCGCTTCGGGAACAGCCAACCTTTCCTCTAAGAGCCGAACAGAAATCCCACGATTTGTGGCATTGTATTTCTTTCTTAGTTCTGCAATTAACTCATCAGGTCCAGAATTAACCACATCTTTCCCACTCGATGCCAACCCCATAACAAGTTCAACATCTCGAGGAGTTAAAGGTATTCTCTCTCCACAAATCTCCAAGCTTCTTCTGACAGTATTAAACTTCTCTAATAACCAAAGACACAAACTTCGCCTTAGTGTTCTGCATCTGAGATTAAGGATACTACCAAATCCCATGCTCTTAACAGCAGCTTTTTGTTCAGGGGTGAGTCGTTGTAAAACATTTAATAGTCGACCAGGAGAGCACCTAGTAACAAGTTTGGTCTGCATTTATAGATCATAAATTTAACCATATATAAGACTCTATGCTATGTAAGTATTTAAATTTAGGGGCATTTTCATCTACACCTCCTCGGAGATTGTAACATAACAGAAAAACCTTTGATGTTCTCATACTTCGAGGGGCTGTTTGTGTAATTTTTAAATTTCTCAGGAGTGGTTTGTTGTGTTTTGAGCTCAGCGGGTACCAACTGTAATTTTTATATAGGGGCATTTACATCTACACCCCCTCAGAGATTGTAACATCACAAATAAACCCGTGATGTTTTCAAACGTTCAAGGGTAGTTTGTGTAATTCTTAAATTTCTGAGGGAGTGGTCTGTAGTGTTTTGAACTTATCGAGTACCAACTGTAATACTATAAATCTCAGAGTGATATAGATGCAAATAAGTGCTATTTACTATATACGTGAAAATGTTGGAAAACAATAACAAGAAAGTTACCTGTCTTCTTGGCTTGGGAACACGAGCAGGTGTAGTGCTCAAGTATTTATCCCATACTTCACGGGCACGATTGGTGTACTTTGCCTTCTCATCAGGACTCATCAATTTCCAAGCATCTGAGGCAGCTTTTGTGGCCTGAAAGCAATGTACAGTTATTAGGACATTCCAACCATTCTTAAGTAAGTCATATTTAGTAAGATAATTTAGAGATCCTTACCGCTTTCAAGCCTGAAGATTCAGGATGGGAAGCAGTGTACTCCTTGATAAATTCACGACTAGAAAGTAGAAATAAATCGTCAAATCATCAGTATATACATATTTGCGGAAAAGTAAGAAGTGAATGAAAGTTGGCATAAAAGGCTATTCCGGATTTAATTGAATGGAATGGTACCTAAAGTGCACCCAAGAGCATGCTGGACGAGATGTTCCATCTTGCTTCTTTTTCTTCTTTGTCCGACTGCCTTCTGATTCACTATGCTCTTGATCATTTCTCATTACCACCATCATAGCTTCCTCACTTGGAACCTTCATTTAGAATAACACATTTGTTACAATATGACTTACTTTGCAAAGACGAAAAGATCAGAAATTTTGGAGCCATAAAAACAGAGCAATTTCGAACCAAAACTGAAATATTAATCAAAGACCAGATTTTTCATGTGATCGCGAAATAAACTTCACTTCAAATGGAAACCTGTCACAGGAGATTCTTTTCTAAACGAGTTTGCAATTTCTATAGTCCTTTGACTTTCATTCCAAACTTCTGTATTTCCTCTCCAACATTGCTCCAAGACTGTTTCACAAGAATCATACAACTCTGGAGGCTTAATCTAACAACATAAAGAACTAAGAAATACCGTTGCCAATCCCAAGCATCTTCCGACTCCATCTCAACATTTTAATCAAAGTTACTATGAACCAACCAACATGCTCTTTCCTATACAAATTTCGATGTTGGACAGAAAGATAATTGCTTACCATCATTTAATCTATATAGCTTGTTCAAGACTCACGAACTAAATACACTCCTTCCAAGATCATCAACAATGGATGTGAGTTTCAAATTATTTCACAAGAAATCAATTTAAATTACTCACTGTTTATAATCCTAATTATACTCGACAAATTCAGTCCAATATTCTATCTGAAGTACATCCATCCATAGTCATGAAAGGCTAAAGTTCCTCTCCTAGCCAGCCACGCCTCGTGGGCGCCCTCGCGCGGCTGACCTAACAAAGCCCCGACAAAAGGCATGCATTTGCAAAATAAACCCTAATTGGGTATTGGGGCTAATAGAATCAGCACATACCGACGGTCAAGTCATCATCTGAGATGACGGTAGCTCCACCTGCTCCGTCGGCCGTCGGTGGTTTCTCTTTCCTCTTTCTTTATCTATTCTTGTTCTGCTATTTCAGTCTCTCTTCTCCTTTTCTCTTTTTTCTCCTCTGTTCTCCTCTTCTGCATTTTCCCGATTTTCCTCTTGTTTAGTAAAATTGTGATCGGGCCTATTGGGCCTTATAGTTTAACTATCTGGGCTTTAGCTATATCTACATGGGCTTAGTTTTTCTTTTGTAACATCACTATCTTTGGGCCGACCACTATTTTGTATTTTTGTCTATCAAATTTTTATTTTATTTTTTTATTATATCTTTTTTTCTAGTAATCAAAGATCAATCCGTCTGGTGGAATGAGTCATTAGATCCCTTAAGTAAGGTCTAGAGATCAAATTCCAGCTTGTCAAGGAATAATTGAGTTGGGAGGATCCACATCAATTGGATCTCTACAATACTCGAGGCTCGATCCCAATTGGACCTCTACAGTATCCGAGTCCCAAAAAAACCAGGTGAGAAACCCTAGAAAAAAAAATATATTTTTATCACTTTGATAGTTTTTATTCTACCAATAATAACTGTGTTCCTAAAAGGATTTGAATTCGAGACTTCTAGTTAAGCTAGCATGAACCGCTAAACGAGAAATATTTAGCTGTTCGAATGAGGAATAAAGATGATTTGTTGACAACAAATAAGTACATTCATTTCTCAAACACACTAATAGTACACATCAAAATTGCTTTGTGAGTATATAACTTTACAAATTACAAAAAACAACACCCAATCAATATATATTTTCCTATTTGTCAAAATCTTCATCTTTCAAAAATCCCCTTCACATACACCATTCCCTTCTCACTCAGCTGAAGCTCCTTTCTCATTTGCTCAACCTGTACATCATCCCCTTGAACCACTATCTCAGTTAAAGTCCCATCATCAGCCACCAACATTTTCACCTTTATCTCCTCCTTTCTTGATGCTTTTGTCCAATAATACACTCCTCTGTTTTTCCAATTAAGATTTATTATTCTGAGTTTTTAAAAAGACAATTTGAAAATTTTGAGTAGAGAAACAGAATA
Source organism: Verbena officinalis (assembly GCA_958496215.1). NCBI lineage: Eukaryota > Viridiplantae > Streptophyta > Magnoliopsida > Lamiales > Verbenaceae > Verbena > Verbena officinalis. Next base: position 36,545,258 of record OY292387.1, read on the forward strand.
TGGATTAGGATTAGGGTGAATTGCATTTACTACCCCTGAGGATTGTGGAAATTACAAAGTAGTCCCCAAAGTATCATAAATAACAATGAGGTCCCTGACATGTCATTCTGTTTGTAATTTTTCCCCTCCGTTACTGTTTCCTTTAGAAAAATATTGATTTTCCAAAAATATCCTCACTTATTTGCCCCCCTATATTTTCAGTTTTATGAGTGCAAAATACCCTTAGGGACTTTGTTATTTTACTCACACTGTAGGGACCGTTTTGTAATTATATAAAAAGATGAGGGACTTTTTTGTAAGTTTGTTTTCTTTTCCCCAAATACTGTCAGGGGCATCCATGACATTAGGGACCTCATCGTTGTTTACGATACTTGAGGACTATTTTGTAATTTTCTCAAACCTCAAGGATAGTCGATGTGATTCGCCCTTAGGATTATAACACACTTACGCGAGAGGACTCAATAGGGTTAGAAAGAACCAATTGTTTCCAATATCTGGGAATGTTATTGTAAGAACAAGGCCTACACTTGCAAGACTTATGCATGTGCAGAAAGTAAGTAATGCTGCTTGGCCACGGCTTGGGACCATCATCCCTTCAAACCTGAAATGGAAGAAAATGTGTAAATATGATGATTCTTGATTGTGTATAATAACCTAAAGGTTGGTAAAGATGAAAATAAATTGATTTTCAAGTCAAATGGAAAACATTGTTGTGTCCAATAAAATGGGAATGTGGATAAACAAATTACGAGGAAACATGATGTGGGTTCCCTCCTGTAATCCCGTAGACCGTAGTAGTTAAAATTGCGAAAAAACCAAAAAAAAAGAATTATTGCACAGATGTAGCTCCTATTCCTTTGTATCCTATTTTTTCATAGCATATTTTTTTCTAACTTCTAATAGGACTTTTCCTTCAATATTTCAATACGGATGATTTTTTGACTTCTTACTAATGATAGAAAAAAGAAGTCATAAACTAGTCAAATTAACTTCTTGTTGGTGTATCGTTTCATCGAGATTCAATCCTAATCACAATGGTATTTTCATGTTCCTTCATACAAAACTTCATACCCCATTGATAACTTGAATCAAGGAGATAAAAGAAGTTCATTAAACTCTAAGTGAAGCTCCCAATATCTAATGCAATATATCTAGTTCAACTAAATGGTTAACTTAACTTCAAACGAGAATAAACGAATCATTTGTCCCCAAAAACTCGACAAGGCACAAGATTCACATGATGACTAGCTCAAATTTTGTTCATGCAAACTAGCAATCATTCTTGGATCCAAGAACTTTTTTAGTATAACAATTTTGCTTCACTTCAACCAAGAAAGAATTAGCACAACTGCAGTTCTTATTTGTTTTCCCCAACTTCTCAGATCAAAAAGCTTTGCAGAACAAATAGTAGTGTTATTAATAGCTTACGTAATCGTCTCTCCTCGATCTGCCACTGCAAAATTGTTTCGTGTAAAGAATGAAAGAATTTCTCCAGCAACCTGATTAGGCGCCTTCTTTCCCTCCCCTTCTCCTACAAATGTCTTCTTCACAACCTGATCTAACACCAAAATCAAGAATTACCTACTTATACATAAATAACTTCAAGTTATATACATTTCAAAATGAATCAAAAACAAAATATTAGAATCTCAATTTATGGTACCTTAGATTTAACCGAACGCTTGATGAGAGACCAAAGACCAGGAACTGAAATAACGAACAAACCAAGAGAAGTGTAATAACTGGCCAATGAATAGCCAGCACTATCAGCCAGCATAAAAAGAGACTGGGGTTGGTGGTGTACATGCTCCAGCAAAGCTGAAGTAGAGGATAAAACCTCGTCCATGGAGGAAGACATTTGCACTTTGAGTCTCCTCTGTCTTGTTGGCATTTGAACACGTCCAGGCCATGGATGAATGTGGTGAGATAATTGGGTTGGAAATGTGCAACGATGAGAGAGAGGAGAGATTAGTAGCTTCGTCACCATTTCTGAATATTCAATAGAGTAATAAAATCAATTAATCAAGGGTCATTTACGGATACCATCCCAAGGTTGGCACTTTTTACTGTAAACCATCAAAACCTCCCAACCTTACAGATAACCTCCTGAGGTTTGCAAAGCACTCGAAGATACCATCCGAAGCTTGAAACATTACAAATAACCCCAAAGTCAACGATTTTCCATTAGTTTTAGGGGGGTATTCCCAATGTTTTACAAGTAAGTTTCAACCCAATCCATTCGATTTCGAAAAAAGAGAATGTTTCAAGGTTTGAAGGTGTGAATGTAAACGGTATAAAAACTCAAGGGGTACTCGTAAGGTCTCAAGGTTTGGATGGTGTGCTGGATTTTTAAGTAAACTTCAGGGGGGCTTTCATAATTAATCCATTAATTATGAAAGAAGCCCTTAATTTTGGGTTCTGTAATTTTTCAGTTTATTCAAAATAATTCAAGGAAAATTTACTAAAAACCACCTGAGGTTACCTAGAAAATCCAAAACACCACTATAACCTTGGAACCTTACAAATACCCCCAAAAATGCCAAAAAATCTTGAAACCTTACAAATACCCCTGAAAAACCCTATATTTACACCACACAGGGGTCTAAATGTAAGGTTTCAAGGTTTTAGGGTATTTTTCATAAATACCGTAAAACTAAGGGGGTTGAGTAATTCGCCCATAATTCAATGAATTGAAAAATGACTTCAAAGTTGATCCCAAGAACCAGGTATCTGGAAAGCAGTGACTATTCCATACATCAACTACAGACTTAATTAAGCTAATAAAGCAAAACAAATTAGGAGCATGAAGCTACTATGATTACACTGAAACAAAACACAACGAAAATAGAAATCAATTTGAATTCTGGGTTCTAGAAATGCAGATAATTAAAATTTCTCTCCCCCATTATTTCATATTTCCTCCGCCCAGAGCATATAAAATCGAAACCACGCAATTCTTCATCGTGATGTGAGCAGGAAGAAAACTGAACGGGAACAAGAAAACATACCTGCAATTACCGAAAAACCCAAATGCGCGAGTGAAGATTATCCTCTGCTTTATGTGTTTCGGACTTTCGGTCCTTTTCTAGAGAGAAAGAGGCTGCTCTGAACTGTACGTTATCCGTGTGGCTTACACACAGAGAGAGAAGAAAGGAAGAGATGGATATTCGGTATGCACTGGTTTTGTATATTCATTGTTTCCGGTTTTTATCCAAAACAAAAAAGATGACCAATGCCACAAATTACTTATGTGGTATCTTTTCTCACACGGCCACACTCATTTTGAGTTCAATTCTCTTTTTCTCGGAAAAAATAAGAGAGTTTACTCAAAATTTTTCTATTCGTTACTCCCTCTAAGACTCATTCTCGAACAGGATAAAATTTTTAGAAGTATATTGTAAGGTAAGTTATTTGGTGTTATTTGATAGTAAAAGACTTTCCAAGTTTCAACTCAATCTCTTCACCTAAAAAGTAAAAAGAAAAAAAAAATAAAAAACTCAATCTCTTTTTGTGGACATTTTTGCATCAAAAAAATCTAAAAACCACGTCGTTTTAAGAACTCCCAACTCCTAATCTTGTTTCTCTCACAACGAGCGGAACTTCGGCAGAACAAGCAACAAAGAAAACGAGGAGATATGGAGACGGCCATCCTAACGTTCTCTGCCGCCTCATCGGCACCGTCAAGACCCGCCTCCGCAGCCTCTTTCCTCCGCCATGTAGGCCCTATTTTCAGCCAACCCCACCATAGTTTTCGCCAATTTTCTCCGATTAGCATTACCAGCACTATTAGTAATAGTCAAAATACTAGCAGCGGAAGAAGCAAATGCGGCTTGAGCGTGAAAGCGTTGAACAATAATCTAACCAGCGACTGGGATGTGGCGAACTATGCAGCTCCTTCATGGCTGCCGAGGTTCGAGGAGCTTGACACCACCAACATGCTTCTTCGCCAAAGAATTATCTTCCTGGGTAACCAGGTTCTCTCTCCTTCGTCACTTCTTTCAAATTCCAGAATCGAAATGGGTTTTGTTATTTCATTTTGATTAATCGCTTCTTTTTTCATCTGGGTGATTCTGAAAAATTGATTTATTGTTGTTTGAAGATCGGGTATTTGGTGCTGATATTACTTTCATAAGTCAATTCTGTCTTTTTGAACACTTTTTATAAGTATTGAGCTTTATTTCCATTCAGATAATTGTTTTGGAGATGGGTCTTAACTCTCAACTCTTGATTGTTTCCCTCTGGAAACCGAATTGATTTTACACAGGTAGATGATATCACAGCTGATTTCATCATAACTCAGCTATTGCTTCTTGATTCTGAAGACAGCGAAAAAGACATCAAGCTGTTCATTAATTCACCTGGTGGCTCTATAACTGCTGGTGAGTCGACTTATTTGTATATCTTTCGAACTTCCAAGCAAGAAAAGATAATAAAAACTATGGAATTTTACATTGTTTGATTCTTGGGTCAGTTACTAGTACCCCTGAGGTTTGCAAAAGATAACAAATACACCTTGAAACCTTGATACATTACTAATACCCCCTGAGTCCGCGATTGTCAACGATTTTCCATTAGTTTTAGGGAGGTATTCATAATGTTTTGAATACCTCAGGGTAATTTTCGTAATGTTTCAAGGTTTCAGTGTTTTTTTGTGAACGGCATAAAAACTCAGGGGTGTTCGTAACGTTTCAAGGTTTCAGGGTATTTTTCCGAAAAAAATACCTAACCTCAGGTTTTTCTTTGTAATTATCTGAATTTCTTTTATGCATATCAAAGTTTAATCATTTACATTCAAACTGGTCAAATGTAGGAATGGGAATTTATGATGCAATGAAGCTGTGTAAAGCTGATGTATCTACAACTTGCTTTGGTCTTGCTGCATCAATGGGTGCTTTTCTTCTTGCTGCTGGCACTAAAGGGAAGAGATTTTGCATGCCAAATGCAAGAGTCATGATTCACGGGCCAAGTGGTGGAGTTGGTGGCTCAGTAAGTCATTATTTTTTATTTGTCTGTCATCGTTTTTCTCATAACTTTAAGCGAATATAGACTTGCACATCTCTAGTTAGTTACTAATTTCTTGTCCAAATTTACCCATGCATCACTTAGGTATAAAACCAACTTCTGCTTATTTTAAGAGAAATAAGCTAGAAGCATGAAACACCAAAGGACTGCTTCTAGCTTGTGGGCATTTTCATAATTAAGTTGAAGTTTGTTTAGAGAAATAAAATTGCATCTCAACCTTTTTTACCCCAAAACACTCCCCACTTTTACTACTACTACTTATAACTTAGGCTTCTTAAAAGCAAAAGCTCAAACACCCGCATAGTACCCTTAAGTAATTCTAAACTTGGCATGCTCTAGGATTTTTCTTCCACTTTCTTTTGTTCCTTTCTTTAAATCTCTTTTCCCTGAAATAAAGGAATGCATTTGTCTTTACGCGTCCTGATTAGACAACAAAGCTATGGGGCAATAATAATTAGCTCTTTCCTATTCTTTCCAAGTATGGGATATATTTAATAATCACACACATGTATATGTATTCCAATCATTGCTGTAATATAGTAACTTCTAATAATATAGTACCTTAGCCAGACTTATCCAAACACATTTTCTTGCCCCTCATATTTTGCAGCACATCAAGCACAATATGCATTTTTAGAACTTCTTACCAAAGTGTTATGTCATAAATATCATGATCTATTAGTGACATTTCATTTTAAGGCTGTTTTTCTGTAAATTTGCATTTTCGTAGAAGCTAAAGTTGTAGTGGAAAAGCGAGGAGTGTCTGAAGAAAAAGTTAAGAGTACAAAATAACAATAGTTGAACATTTGGGAAAATAAGTTAGAGAAGCATTTTTCGTCTTTAGTCATTACTATTCTGAATAAACTTCCATTTATTTACAAAAAAAAGGAAAATCCTAGGACCATTATTGTTTTCTTTTATTCTAGGTAGCACATTAGTTGAGCATTGGCCTCATCATTTTTTCTGTTTTCTTTTGTTCTAGTTGTCAGATTTTATGATTCGCACCAGGGAAATGTGTTATCATGGAAATAAGCTGAACAAGATATTCTCAAGAATCACAGGAAAGTCTGTTGAACAGGTTGGCATATCCAAATCATCCCTCACTCAAATTTCGTTCACAAATATCATTATTCTTTTGAGTTTTCTTTCTCTATAGTCTTTGTGTCTTAAATTTTTGGGAGATCTACATCTACCACTCTTCAGATTTGGTTTAACTACAATTTAGTCCCTTTTGTTTTAAAACTTACAAAAACACCCCTGAGATTTCATAGTTCACACCACCAAAAGCGTCTCGTCCCGTGCAGTTCATTGGTGTAAGAGTCAATGCAGTTTAAAGCCTAGACGACGTCGGTCAAAGCCTCTATTTGCCACATTTTCGCAAATTTTACATCAATAATGAAACCTCAAGTGGCTTTTGTAATTTATGAAACAAGAGGGACTAATTTGTAATTAAACCAAACCTCAGAGGCACTGTAGTTAAATTGCGCTAATATTTATTGTTGTACTGCAGATTGAAGCAGACACAAGGCGCGATAATTTTATGGGTGCTTTTGAAGCAAAAGAGTACGGATTAGTTGACGCAGTGATCGACGAAGGCAAGCCCGGACTAATTGCACCATCTGCAGAAGCAACAGCTCCACCTAAAGGCAGAATTTCTCATCTTTATCTATTAGATGGAAGTAGAAAGGGAAAAGCCATCAAGAATTTACCTTCAGAAGAAAAACTTGTACCAGCACAATATGCAATTGAGCAAGGTAATGATGAGGAGAAAGGTAAAGAACAGAAAGAGGAAGCACCGACGCCTATTTGATATGTTTCTCGTATAAGTTTTGTCACATTTAGAGGTTTTTATGGTGTTGTACATTCAATATCTGTGCAAGAACAGAGAAGAAATTAACATTTTTAGAAAAGAGGAATTGGATGTGATTAATTTACAGCTATTGTTTTGTTGTTTGAGTTGAGAATACCGAATATCTTAATCTCCAATTGTCCTTGGCAACAAGTTTTTCTAGCTACGATCTGGATAATTTACAAAGTCACTCTTAGGAAACATTAAACAGCTAGCTAGCAGTGGAGATGTGGCAAGCCTTCTCCAAGCCCAGTATAAATTTGCAACTCCCCAATCCCCATAGAGTCTATCGGCAGGATAGGCCACCAGTTGGGTGCGTGAAATACTGAAATCTATTATACACAGATAATCCTAAAAAAATCATCGTGCAGTGTGGTGTTGTGTTAGACATAGGGTGAAATTAATCATGGATGGGAGCTATTGAGCTGAATCCTCGAGATGAGCATTCAGATTGGATCATTAGCCTTTCTATCAAACTGCGGAAGACTACTATAACAATAGCTGAACTTCTAGGTTTTCGTGTGGGACTTATGATTGTATGGGATATATGCTTTTAGAAAATTGAAGTGGAAGTTGATTCGTTGGTTATCTTTAACGTGATCATTGTTAAAGATTGGATCATTAGCCTTTCTATCAAACTGCGAAATACTACTATAACAATAGCTGAACTTCTAGGTTTTTCATGTGGAACTTAAGATTGCATGGGATATACGGGCGCTTTTAGAAGATTGAAGTAGAACTTTTGATTCGTTGGTTGTCTTTATCATGATCGATAACGGGATCTCGAGTGATCACCCTTTGGTCAACATTGTTGAAAATTGTCATCGTATCTTTCAAATTCATGCACACTAAACGAGAAGGAAATAACACAGACTTAGAGGGTGTTTGACTGAGCTTATAAGCTCTTTAAAACATCTTATAAGATGTTTAAGAGCTTATAAAATATTGCAAAGTGTTTGGTAAATATTTTTTGAAAGGAGCTTATAAGCTCTTAAAATAAGATGTTAGGAGCTTATAAGCTCCTTAAAAATAAGTTAGGAATCCCAACTTATTTTAAGATTTTAATACATTCCCTTACATTTTAACCATATTAATTACATAATTGTCATTACTAACATCTTATAAGTACATAGTTTTATTTTTATCCAAACACTTTTAGATCTTATTCTTAAAATAAGATTTTACGTCTTATAAACTCAAAAAATATCTTATAAGATGTGAGAGCTTATAAACTCTTTAAAATAAGCTTAGCCAAACACCCTCTTAGTCGGATACAATAGAACTCATGACATGCAATTTCGCGTACATGATAAGTAAACGAGGCCTTCCTCTCTTGACAACTAATATATCCAGGAGGCGTTTGAAAATAAAGATGGAATTTTAGTACTTAATCTCGACAACTAAGATTAGGTGGGATTAAAATGAGATAACCTGTTTTTAAAATCTTGTCTGAAATTTGAGATTAAGGAATAAGTTTATACGACTTAATCTCTTCTAAAGCTAAAGCAAATCGCGTTTGATAAAATAGAACTAAATATGCGCACAATGACAAAAAAAAGCAAACTGTCATAATATCGGGAGATTCATGTACCAGATAGGGGTCCCACTTACGCGTCCAAAGAAGTCCAGATTTTGATACATCTTCAATTCACTTATAAAAAAAATCTAAATACAAAATATGATAAAAAAAACCTGAACCATTTGGCACATAAGTGGGGCAAACACTCGGCTCATATAAGAATTTTCTCATAATATATTAGCGATCAGGCCGGATAATGATGGATACGGCCCATACAAAGAAGGTCCAATTAGGAAACAATAGTGAGCCAATTGTGTAGCAAAATCCTCAAGTTAAATTTAAATATTCAAATGGAGGGAACAGACTCAGCATCACTGCTTTCACTGTCACTACTGCTGCTTCCGCTTCCGCTCCCACTTCCACTCCCACTTCCGCTACCGCTTCCGCTACTCTCACTCCCACTGCTTCCACTAGAGCTTGAGCTCTGTCCGTCTCTTCCTTGTGCATTGACTTGGGCTCTCAGCGCTTCTGCAGCATTTTGTCCCTTATTTGTTTCGTCATCGCTTGCATCCACATCAGCAACCTCGTCATCTGTGTCGGTTTGATGTGGGATGTTGATATCAAAGTCCAATTCTTTCAACTCTATAGTGCTTCCTCCATCAACAGCTGCTGCTGTGTTACCATTAATGTCGTCATCATCATCTGCATTCATTATATCCAAATCCTCGTCTTGGTCATCGTTTTTCATTTCTGGTGATGGATTGGACGAGTTTGGTTGGAGTACAGGGTATTCAATGGCCTTCTCCTGCCTAGCTTTTGCATCTGGTAAAAAAGATGAAAAAGATCATAAGCTAATGTGTAAAATTTGCATCCATCCAGTGGCAACAAGCAAACGAGTACTTTTGGACTGAATGAATATGGACTCACAGTCTACTGCGTAGCAGTTATTTGGCCTGTATTTCTCCTATTCATTTGATTGATATGTCGATATATTTCAATGTAAATGATTGTTGTAATTTTTTTTATTTTTTTTTTTCAAAAAAGGAAGGAAAATAGAGCTGAGTGAAATTACTAGAGTCCCAACAAAATTAGAAATTAGGTGAACTTGATATATTGGTCCCGTAACTTTCACACTTTCGTCCTCTCTGATCTGATGTAACTTTTCAGTTTTGTCATGTAAGTTTGATATATTGAAAATTTTAGTCCGATGTTAGCGGGAAAAGTACATGTCACGAACAATGTGACCTGCATTTTCTGGTGGATTTTTCTGATTTTTACAATTTTAATCCGATTCTGGATGGAAAGTGATAAAAATAGCATGAAATGTGAAATCTGATATGGGCATACTTAAAGAAAGAGCAATTTTGGTATTTTACTCCTCAAAACACAGCTGAAGGAGTCCGGGGCGGTGAGCAATGTTTGAAGAACACAGGGTTCTAGGTGTTATTTTTTATATCACAGGGTTTTAAATGCTAATTAGGAATAACACATGGGGTTTTTGGTGCAATATGCTCATTTGCAATCAGTGCAGGCAAATAATTCAAGATTGACACAGAACATACCTGAGCTTTTGAAGTCCCCAACCTCAATTCTTTCAACTTCAGCCTGAAAGACAAAAGATTTCGTGTATTAGCACACAGAGACTTCATATACAATCAGAACACAAATCTCCCTACAAAAATTTTCTGATATTGGATAAAGCAAAAATGTAGGCCAATGGACGGTGAAAAGAAGAAGGTCCGACTACAGGTGGTAACATTAACCCTCAAAAAACGGCAAATGTGTCAGCAATAATAATGAGATTCAACCAAAGTAAGGTAGCGTTTGCAAACTCCAAAAAAAAAAAAAAAAAGAAAATTTTGGATTTTAGCGTTTTTTTCAGCTGTTTGGCAGTGTTTGGGAAAGCAACTTGTGCTTATTTTAAGCAGATACTAGAAGCTAGCAGCACCTAAGGACCTGCTTTTAGCTTCTAGATTATTTTCGTAAATAAATATAAGTTTCTTGAGAGCAGTGAAAGTGCTTTTCAACTTTTTTCTTTCCAAACACTCAACTAATAGTTGTTGTACCTTTCACTTTTTTTTCTCCAACCACTCCCCACTTTACTATTCCAACTTTTTACAACTTTAGCTATTACTTCAACTTCTCCAAAAGTAGAAGTGTTTGCAAACACCCCCCTAAATCATATTCATGTCCATTTTATACACTCCAATCCCTCAACTTTCCCAAAAAAGCGATTTAAAAGCCAAAAACTAAACCAATTATATTTTCAGAAAGATCATCAAGATAGAAAACATACAGGCGGTGCAGGAAACATGTCTTTGTTCATTGCAGGCTGATGCTTAAACCCTTTCCCAGTTGTCGGTGGTGAACTTGTATCAGTGAGTCCAGCTGCTGGCCCTGCCGATTCACTCAGCATTCTATTATGCCTCAACCGCTTAACAGCACGGTGAAGCCGTTCTAACCGAAAAGACTCACCATCAAAGAAAAGAACAGCATCATTATCCTTGTAATCCTCACTAGAGCCCTCAAAAGCCACCTTGGGCTTCCCCGGTTGTATGTTTTGAAATTCAACAGTGATCTTATTATCCTTGCTCTTGTGCAATGTGCCACGCTGATTCTTATCGATTGAAGCTGGCTTGAACTCATCTGGTGGAGGAAAAGAAAGAATTCAAAAGCAATGCACAACTTCAAAAATGTTGAACTCAGAGTAAAAGAGAGTTCTATGCCAGTCACGAAAGCAATTAAGCAACGGTAACCCAAAAGGTTAAAAGCAAATTAGGTCCAAGATATATGCTTTTCCTCCCCCAATCAACAATAGCCATGAATTCCCAAACCCCAACAGATTTTTTTTAAAAATTAAGAGCAGAAAAGCTTCATGCTAGGGCCAAATATGAAGAAATAGAAAGCGATTCACCACCAGAATCAAGTGAATTAATATATGAAAAAGTAGCAGAAATAGTGACAATGAACCCGATTTCTAATACGGATGTTGCGTTCAAAGACACCGATACCAATGAAAAAAACAGTAAGAGGGAAGTGAACATACATCGGAAAGTGCAAAATTTTGATGGATTCTGATCCTTGAAGGAGGAACCTAGGGTTAGATTGTACCATCGATCGGCTTGCGGCGCGGTGCTAGGCTCGTTAGAATTATTGATTCCTGCCATTTCTGAAAGAAATCCTGCTCAGAGATTCCTTGAAACTCGAGGGATTTCCCGTTTAGAGTGATCGGAGGAAACAGAGAACAGGGATGAGGATATTCTCGTCCTTTTCTCTGTCAGATATAATGTTTGAGACCAAATTTGTCAATTAGGTTGGGCGACTTGAAGAACGTAGCTGGTCTGTCATCTGCTCTTCGTCTTTCCCACAAACAAACAATTGGAAAAGGTTGCTCGTTCGTCTTCTTGGTAAATGTTAACTGCAAGGTCGCCGATCCACAGGCGTCGAATTGGGACAAGTGAGTCTGGATTGTAACAAAAATTGAATTTGTCAGAGGTTAGCGAAACGATCTGATAAAAAGCAAGGAATGACAAAATAAAGAGATGACGCCAAACAAAACTAGGTCGAGAGGATAGAATGAACAACTACCTCGTATTTGCCATAGTGTTGATCGATTGGAGATGTGGGTGTATGTTCTATATATGTTTTTCCTTCTTCCAATGTCTATGTAACAATGTTTTAAAGTTCTTATCAAAATTGCCGTTTGTTTTTGTAAAAATTTCACATTAGTCCCCAATTATTTCAGGGAATTAAGAATTTGGATTGAAATATCATCCGTTTGGAGAAAGGAAAACAATTGGGTCAATTAATATTAATAGATTAGTTATAAATACATTAACAAAATTACCTTTCAATTTCCAAGGAAATTAAGTTAACTTTATTTTATTTAATTAAAAAGTAGTTTTGTGTATCTATTGTAGTGCCCCATCTCGAGCGCCAATGATCTGAGTTCGAGTGTGAACGAGATCACTAGCTTAGCATGAAAGTGAAAATGAATGTCGAACATTCATGCCACGATCAATGCATAGTAACTGCCATGCATGTGCGGAACAGACAAGATAATACGGACACTACATAGATATCGAGGCATAAATTTTCTTAATATTTACCACTAAACAGATATTCAACACGACCAGATACTTCATTGTAGTTTTTTAAAAAGTGTTCGTGTATCAGAATATAATAATAGCAGCACTGGTGCCCCAATCCCACTCCAACGTTTCATTTCACTTTCTCTAGAGAACAGAACAACACAAGAACGTTAGGTAAGCCCAAGTGACTCGATGGATGCAATTAACAAGTATAAAATTACAGTAATGAGTAAAGCAAGAGGTATGTATATATGTTTCACTTTGGTGAAATAATGAGTACATCGGGACCATATATCGTCACTCACTAAACAGTAAACACAAACAAGGTTTAGCGATCATTCAATTAGTATCAGTCCAAAATTCCAGATAAAGTTTATGTTTTGCTTAGGAGCAGATATCCTTAAGGAGGGGCAAGACTAGAATTGAAATTTTTTTCATCATTTTTGGGAGGCAAAATTACAAATTACTTAAAATTTGTGTGTAAAAATAATAAATTATGAAATTCTTTAAAGAAAATATAAAAAGTGAAAAAAAATTTGGGGGGTGGCCGCCCCCTCCCGGCCCTCTATTGGCTTTGTCATTGCTTAGGAGTGGCTTTCTCACACGTAGTATTTTGTCCCGCATAGCATTTAATTTCCGTGGTTGACGGGCTGACTCAGAACACAGTTACATAGTAAAGCATATAAAAATCTTCGCAAAAGAATATATATTGAGATTGAAGCGAGAGATCTCGTTCTGTCTACAATAATAAAAGGTTTAGCATCATTCAATTACTTGTTAATGTAAGCTCAAGAGCTAGATATACCCTATATTTCTGTTTTCAGACCAAACAAAAATATTAAGAATTCCCAAATTTAATGACATATTAATTAGTAAAGAGTTGGTTAGGACGAATGATATATCCCATATTTCATTTTCAACTAGGCAAATATTTTCAGATACATTGACACACATGCAATACTAATCCAATCTAATATTTTTGTACAAGTTCTTGAAATTAAGATCCAAACTTCTACACTCTATATATATAATCAATCTTTCTATATTTTCTTCCAACATGTCATGAAGATATATAAAAATTGTATTCTACCCCATATCAAATGTTTACAAACTTAACCTTTGATTTAAAAAAAAAAACACATATATGTGAAACCTAAAGGGTGAATTACATTTGGACCCAAGGGGTTTGCTAAACTACAAGTAGTTACCCCATGAGTTTCATAATTACAAAAAACACCAAATTATTAGGGTTCCGTCAAATTTTTTAATGGAAATATCACTAACGGAACTCTAAAAATTTGTATTTTTGTAATTATGAAACTCGTGTAGGGTATAAGTGTAATACCTTGACTAATTAAGAGGGTCACCACTTGTAATTTAGCAAACGTAACTGATCTCTTGGGGTCCAAATGTAATTATCCAAATTAAAGACTAAAAGTTGATATCTATATTTACATGGCAGCCACCCAGCAACTCCTTGACAACTTTTATCAATGCATTTGCAAGAACATGATCAGATGTCGTCACTGGAACAACCATGGCGATTAAAGCAGCAACAACTCCCAGAGCCAAACTTGGCTTCTTATTCATCATCATATCAAAACACAACTTTAACAATTCTATGGCCGCGCCTTGATCAGATACATCGTCTTTATTCTCATCTGTAGATAGTATATTTTGTGCTTGTTGATCATCTTGGTTTTTCGTTTTCTTGATACGCATTCTCAGAAAAATAGGACTCTCATCATCCGCAGATTCTCCCTCATGATTTTGAATCTGTTTCGCTTTTACAGCAATCTGTTTTCTGATCATAGGCACAATAATAAGCCTATTTCTGATAGGATAATAAGAGGGTTTGGGATGTAATTTAGGAAAAGCTGATAAACAAGTTGCCTCCATTGTTAAGAATTTAGAAGGTTGTACGTGGTTTTGATCTATATAAATTAAAGGAGCGTGGAAGGATGCAGCTGGCCGGTTAAATACGTAGACCAAAAAGCTAGGTTGTATAAACAGATAGGCTGATTAAATGCATTTTTAGTCCCGTAACTATTGCAAAGTTTGCAATTTTAGGCCTAAATAGATATCGTGTACATTAATATTATGGTTGTTTGCTTGTGTCTTGGAAACAAACAGAGATGTTTTCTCCTGAAAGTATGGATATAAAGAGTGAACGACAATTGTGAAAACTGTTTATTTGAAGTTGCTTTGAAGGGACTTCTGCATATGTCCCAAAAGGGAAGAAAACAAAGATTTTTGAAACTGAAAGTTGCAGCAAGGAATTAATTTTATTAAAACATTAAATTATTTTTAGGATTAATATCATTTTTAGTATAGTAACTATACCCTAGTACAATTTTGGTACCAAACTAATCATTATTCTCAATTTTGGTACTATAACTTATAATTTGTATTAATTTTGGTACATTTCGGCCTGAACCATTAATTACTAATGATAGACCGTTAATATCCAAAGCCCGAATATACCAAAAATCCGTGCTGTAGTATCTGGATCGTGTCTGAATCATCGTGTCCGTGATGCATCAAAGGTTATGCTATCTAAGTTTACAAGTTTGGTTTTGCCAACTCATTCATCAAAATTCCATGACTTTTATGTTCTTCAAGGGACTATACAATATCTACATCATGCCTTCTTGCTTCAATAATTACATTTAGAATACTTATACACACATCATATGATAGAACGTACAGGAAAAAAGCTATACTTTTTGTAGTAAACTAAGAAAGTAGCTACATAGTAACCGCTTTCAGCTAGTTTGTACGTAAATGCTACAAAACTTATTGAACCCCTTTTTTGCTTTTGTGCTTTTGGCTTTTTTTCAGCATATTGGTATTCGAGACACCCCCCACTTCTGCTCAATTTAAGCAAAATAAGCTACAATCTTGAAGCATATAAGGACCGACCTACTTTTGGCATCAACTTTCAGCTTTTAGATTATTTTTGTAAATAAATGAAATTTTCTAGAGACTATTAAAAGTGCTTTTTAGCTTTTACTTTCCAAACACTCAACTACCTTTTTTTATGTTTTTTTCACTTCTTTTTTCCAAACACTCTCTGCTTCTACTACAGCACTTTTTTACAACTCTAGCTTGTTAACTTCTCTAAAAGTAGTAGAGTTTTCAAACACTCCTAAATGTGAAGTATTACTCAAAAGTTAAAAATAAGAAACTGTCTGGGGAGAGAGAAGATTATATAATTATTGCTCATACAAGATTGGAGAACATAAAATTATAACGAAATAAGATGGTAAAAGCTACAGATATTGTTTCTGTTGCTTCACATACACTTCACGAAACATATAAAAATAATTTCATTTACAAAAAAAAAATAAAAAAAATAATGGAAAATCAACATGTATAGGGATAATTACCAACTACCCCTGGGGATTCGGCTCAAATACAAAAAACCCCCTAAGGTTTCAGAAATTAACAGCTCCCCCTGAGGTTTTGAGACTAGCGGAAAAATTAATCGGAAGATAGTGAACTCCAGGGGGTATTTCGTGAGAGAGATAGTGAACCGGGCAAGTTGGTAATTCCTGAAACCTCAGGAAGCTTTCTGTATTTGAGGCAAACCCCAACGGTAATTATCCAACATATATATATCATGGATCATTTTCCCTTACTGTTGCATAATCAATCGTCATACGAAGAGTGAGGTGCAGCAGTGCATCCAGGATCAAAAGGATCTTCAGAAGCACAACAATGCCAATATTCTAAAACTTTTCCACCATCAGGTGTGTCCATTGTGCCGCCTGTGTGTACGCTCTCGAACTTTCTCCTAGTTTCTCCTGAGCACCATAAAATGTAAAAGAAATAAGACATTCAACCTATATCAAGAATCAATACCTCTCGGGGTAGAACTAGGAGACAGCTTTACAAGATTTAGCATTGCAATTTTAATTACTGTGAAGATGCATACAAATAATAACTCCCATCATATCATGGTTTGCAGCGGAGATGCATTCTTGAAAACTATTTCAAGTATTAACAAAAAGGGATAATAGCAGTCACCAACTCACCCCTAACATAATATGGATGAAGAGATTTACACTTCACTGCCCAACCTTTAAATTTGTGCATTCAACCCCCAACCGTTATTTTTTGTGCTTAACCCCTTTGACCCCCTAAGCCACTTTCCAAGGGAATATTCGCGAATATTCCATCCAAATTATTTCATGCACCGACTTTTTTCTTCAATTCCCCATTATTCATCCCTTCATTTTCTAATTCCTTGCAATCATAAACTACCCACCGCAAGCATTAGAAGATCCCTCATAAAAACACATAACGTTTTCTCATGTGTTTGCATGTGTCCCTTTGCTACCGAAACCAGTACAACAATCATAATAAATATGTCAGCGGTCTAGTAGAGTTTGAAGTGGGTAATGTATAACTACAAGGAATTATACAATTGACGGAAAAATCAATGAGAACTGAAGATTAATAAGGTGGCTCAGGGATAAATGGGGGGTTAAGCGCAAATCATAACAACAGTTGGGGGTAAAACACACAAATTTAAAGGTTGGGTGGCGAACTGCAAATCCCGTTAAGGGGGTGTCTGCTACTCTGCCACTATCCCTAACAAAAATGATATTCCAAATTCACCATTTTTGTCGGATGCAGGTCTTCTTTTTTTTCTTCCTTTCTCATTTTCATGATCGTTAAAAGTTCAATTTCTCATCATCCAACTTCCCACATTTGCATTAAATCAGAAACTATATTACTTCATCCATTCTGTTGACAATTATTGCTACTTTTATGAGTATAAAAAGCAAGCAGAACGAACATAACAGGTGTTCCAATAATCAAAGAATACAGAAAGTTCGAACATACAAACAATGCTAACCCACAATTCCCTCAAAAACTTATATGAAACAACCGAAGAAGAAGGATGAATGACTTTACCCCCAAAATGAGCAGTGTGGTAGCGGCAAGCACGGGGATGATTGAGCAAAGGATCGAACTGGGTTTTGCAATTCTTGCAAGTCCGAAGAGTTTGAATTTGGTTCTCCGAACACCGGACTGATAATAATTTGCTTCCGTCGCGTTGATTCACCAAATTAGCGCACCGCGGAGGTCGAGAGAATTGAGGAACTCGAAATGTTAACTGTGCGTAACTGCATGTGGGCGAAGATTTCGAGATTGAAATGGATGAATTCGTGGGTAGTAGTGTGGCAGTCATTAGGGCTTTTTCCAGGAGAAAGGGAAATTGGTGGAGAAAATTTGTTTAAGTAACCCCTCAAGTTTCCATTTAAACAAATAACCCTCAATTTATTTATTTATTTTTAGATTAATCTTTAAATAATAATAATTATACTATTATTAAATAAAAAATATTAAAAAAATGTTAAATTGAAATTAAGAAAATAAAAATGCAGAAGAAAAAGCTCTACCCCATAAGCGATCGCTTAGTCACTTGAGAAAAAAAAAAAGAAAATTTTTTCTTCTTCTTCATGGCTTCCTGCATGCTTCAAGAGAGAGAACTTCTTCTTCTTCTTCTTCTTCTTCATCTCGCAGATCGCTTAAGGCAAGCGAGATCGCTTTTTAATAGTTACGCTCCCCCAATATGTTAAAAAGCGATATCGCTTCCCTTAAGCGATCTGCGAGATCGCTTAAGGTAATAGTTACCCCCCCCCCACCCCCCCCCACCCCCCCAATATGTTAAAAAATCAATCTCGCTTTCCTTAAGCGATCTGCGAGATCGCTTAAGGCAAGCGATATTGCTTTTTAACAGTTTCGCCCCCCCCCCCCCCCAATATGTTAAAAAGCGATCTCTGAGATCGCTTAAGGGACGCCAAATCGTTTTTATATAAAAATCAAATTAATAAATTAAAATAGAAGAAATTCGTGATTATTTTGGATCTCAAACTCAAAATTTTAAAAATAAAAGCACGAATTACATGAATTAAAGATTATTCGCTTAATGCAAGCGAGATCGCTTTTTAACAGTTTCGCCCCCCCAATATGTTAAAAAGCGATCTCTGAGATCGCTTAATGGACGCCAAATCGCTTTTATACAAAAATCAAATTAATAAATTAAAATAGAAGAAATTCGTGATTATTTTGGATCTCAAACTCAAAATTTAAAAAATAAAAGCACGAATTACATGAATTAAAGATTATTTTAGTAAAAATTCTCTCAAATATGGTAATCCAAAATTATTGCACGAGTATTCAACATGAATCAAGTTTATCAGATTAATCTATATTATAGTATATGAATTTACTAAAGTAGTGTGTAAATAGTTAGAACAATTTCTTTATTTTGTCAAACACACTTGGGAAATATTTTATTATGAGATTGCAACTAATGGTTTAATGGAACATTATATGAATTGTATTTTGTAGAACAAGACTTTTGTCAATCAAATTATATATGATGTTTGAGATTGTTTTTAAAAATAAAACCTAGTCGAATGTCTTCAACTTTCTGCTTTTCACAATTTACTTTAAATTAAATTTTATTAAAGAATAACTTTATAGTAATAATTATGTATTAGTTTATGGGTTTATTGGTTTAGGGTTTATGGGTTTAGGGTTTATGGGTTTAGGGTTTAGGGTTTAACGTTTAGGGTTTAGGGTTTAATCGATCGAGCGTTCTGTCATATTTTTGATGATTACTAATTAAATCCATATAAATATTTTTGAATTTACAAAAAAGTCTACTTTAATTTTTTTACAAGAATTTCTTCTATTTTAATTTATTAATTTGATTTTTGTATAAAAGCGATCTCAGAGATCGCTTAAGGGACGCGAGATCGCTTTTTCAAAGCGCTAAACATGCGGACTGTTAATAAGCGATCTCGCGTCCTATAAGCGATCTCTGAGATCGCTTATGGGTCACAAAATCGCTTACGCGCAGAACATAAAAAAATTTTCGCAAAAAATCATCAAAATCTCATTACCCATCTTCCCAACTGGATATATATTTGATATGGGTACAAAATAGTTCTTACCTTCAACTTTCTAGTTCTAACTTTTGTGGAAATCCTCCTTAATATGTGTATTAAAATATTTTATCTTGGACCACAAAACTTCTTTTGATAATGTAGGATTTTAATATAGAAGTATTTGGAAGAATGTTTGCAAAAGAGAAGAAGAAGTGGTCAAATACTTGAAATGATGTCTTCTACGTGTAGAAAATGCAAGAAAAATGAAGGAAGGTGAAGAAGAGAGGATAAAAATTCGTCAAATTGGGATGAGAAATTAGAGTTTGTAAATATTTTTGGGTTTGATTTGTAGTATTTATAAGTTTTGGGGTTAAAATTATATTTTTAAAAATGGGTAAATTATTTTTCTTAATTAGATAAGTTATTAATATTATTATTCATGTTAATTAGTAAAAAATATTATCTATTAAAGAATTCTAAACTTGAGGATTATTTAATTAAATAGAAACTTAAATAGGTTGTTTAATAAACTCTCTCAAATTGGTGCATAAACATGGCTTGGTGGAACCTTGCCAAAACATGACAAGTGTCTTGCTTAAGTTTAATGTCCCCTTTTAATATTTCAAAAAAATGCTCTTTTTGTATGCCATTGTCAACTCAGTTAACCTTCCTCCCATCTTCAAATTCAATCAGCGTATTCTTCACTGCCTGAAATCCCTCTCTGATTCTGTGACTGTGAGTTTATACTATTTTATGCTCCTTTTTTTCCTTCCCTAATTTTATTGTTTATGGGGTTTTGGGAGCAATTATTATGCGGTAATTTGAATTTCGATGATTAGATGTTCTTGATTTTTTTACGACTTGCCCAGAATTAATTTCCAATAAAACTTTTAGTTGCTATAACCTGCTTCAAATCATGAAACCCAGAAACCCTCCTGATGTTGGAATCTCGAATATCCAATTGAAGTTTCTAGGGATTTCAGTAGATATCTGAAATTTTTTTGCAAGATTATTTTTGGTGGTTTTTCTCTGCCGGAAATGGAGTCACCTTTAGCCCAAAAGCAAACAAAAGCAAACTCCATTAGAGAAGATCTGATATACTCTGTCCTTCCATTATTGAAACTCATCTCTCTCACTGTTATAGGCTTAATTCTCGCCCACCCAAAAACCCAACTAGTTCCAAAAGCCACTTTCAAGCTTCTCAGCAAGCTCGTTTTCGCTCTCTTCTTGCCATGTTTGATCTTCATTCATCTCGGGGAAGTCGTAACCCTAAAGAATTTCATGCTCTGGTGGTTCATACCTATCAATGTGATTCTCAGTACCGCAATTGGTACGTTGTTGGGATTATTGGTAACGGAAATTTGCAAGCCTCCTCCACAGTACATTAGGTTCACAATCATTATGACAGCTTTTGGGAACACGGGAAATCTCCATCTTGCTATAGTTGGGTCGATCTGCCATAGTCCCGACAATCCCTTCGGTCCCGACTGTCAGAAAAATGGAACGGCTTATGTGTCGTTCGCCCAATGGATTGCTGTTCTTCTGGTTTTTACTTTCGTCTACCATGTGTTTGAGAGAAAACCTCTGGGATCTCATGAGGTTGTTGAAGAAGGTATTGAAATTCCAGAATACACAGAACTTATTGCTGAAGCTGATGACATGTCAGAAAGTTCTATTGTTCAAAAACCCGATTCACTGGATAGTCCAAAATCCCTTATAAGAATTGTAGCTGAGAAAACTCCGTTCAGTCATATTATACTTCAGCCTCCAACATTTGCTACACTTTTAGCTTTCATTGTTGGAATGGTTCCTTCAATGAAATCTTTCGTTTATGGAGAAAATGCCCCTCTTTCATTTGTAATGGATAGTCTTGAAATCTTGGCTGGTGCAATGGTCCCTTCTGTAATGCTTGTTCTTGGAGGAATGCTTGCTGAGGGTCCCAACAAGTCGAGGCTCGGGATTAGGACAATAATTGGAATAAGTGTTGCGAGGCTTTTGGTGCTTCCTTTGATTGGGATAGGGGTTGTTTGTCTGGCTGATAAATTTGATATTCTGATTTCGGGTGATAAAATGTACAAGTTTGTGCTTTTGCTGCAGTACACGACGCCGAGTGCTATTTTGCTGGGAGCAATTGCTAGATTGAAAGGTTATGCTGTTAGTGAAGCTTCAGCTGTGCTGTTTTGGCAGCATGTTTTTGCTGTCTTTTCTCTTGGAATATATGTTGTCATTTATTTTCGGATGCTGCAGCTTCCTTATGTTTGAGTTTTTTTTTGGTCAGTTAGGAATACTCCCTGAGATTTAAGAAAAACACAGAAAATCGTGACAATAGTTGACTCAGGGAGGTCTTTGTAATTTTTAAGGTTTCAGGGAGTTTTCCCAAAAAAATCCTAACCACAAGGGGTTTTTCGTAATTTTCCCTTTTTTTTTGGGTTCTTTGTTTCTTTGTCAATCTGCTTTTCGTATACAGAGAAGTTAGTGGTTATGCCATATACTGATGTGTGGTGAATTGAAAACTTGATAGAAGGTTAGTAACGCGTGTTCATTTTCGTCTTGGCTAGATTTTGCAAAATCTAAAAAAAACACTTTTCTCCTTTTGACTTTTTTTTCAGCACTTCGGTTTGCAAACACTGCAAACTTCTGTTAAATAAGCAGAAATAAGCTAAAAGTTTGAATCACCCTACCAAAGATATGCTTTTGACTTTTAGCTCCAAGCTTCTAGATTTTAGGTTATTTTAAAAAATAAATGGAGTTTCCTGAACATGTTTCTTAGATTTTATTTCCAAATACTTCCCCCTTTTCATTGCTCTGATTTTTTTTACAAATTTAACTTAACTTCTTTAGAAGCAATAGAGTTTACAAACGGATGAAAAGTGGAGTCTTCTTCCAGAAAGTGACAAATTGTTGAAGTTCTGTCACAGATGTTATTCAAGTTTGATAAATCAGTCACTTAAAGTAGTTAAGGTATTTATACCCTCGTATATTAATGTTTGCAATTTAGCATCACGTTTTCCGGATGAGATCTTCTATTCCGCTAGCTTCTTGGATCTAAAAAGTTGGATTTTGCTGATTATACTTTCTGATTTACCTCGTACACTCTGAGATGCACGGACATGTGGATACAGACACGACACTGATATAGAAGTATCCAACACAGTATTTCACACAACACGACGTTTATAATTATTTCTTTTTAGAGTATCTGTGCATCATCATAACTCATACATAATATAATTAATGAAAAGAATTTGTGCCCAATAATAGTTAGCCATTTTTGGGATCTCTTGTTAACACGCCAACAATCATTTTGTCTAAAGTGGTTGAAAGGCTTAAGAAAAAGCGCACTTTCTGTTATAACGTCGTTAGTTGATTTGCAACCAAGATTTTCTAATTGAACTTTAAAGATGGGTAAATTTGGTTAATTACTTAATTCCTGGTGTTGTGACAAATTTTCGATGATGGTTTAAGACTAAAGGAGCTAAGTGGGGAAATTAAATCAAATTCAATATTTATAGGTGATACTTAGAATTATATGAACTTAATATGTATAATTTATGCATTTGTAACATACGGAGATAGACACGAACACAAATACATAGATTGTTTTAATATTTTATATTAGAGAATGTATCCGAAATTTGCAATTTGCTCAAATATAATTATTTCAATTTATATTTATATAAAACCTGGAATTTTGAGTGTGTATACAATCGTGCCAATTGTCCTGCCGACGTATCACTCTCTCTCACTCCACTTTTCGGTGTTGGAAAAGCGGGAGAGGAAAAGATGAGCACCTGTTTGTCTGCGTGTGTATGAGAGAGAGAGAGAGAGAGGCTGAGTGAGTGAGTAATGCATATATGTCACTAGGGATTGGCTCTTAGCCGAAGTAATGCCATGAATTCTTAGCAATATTTGCTTCAATAGAAAAAACCCTTTTCAAGAAACAGCAAACCCCATGTGAGAGAGAGAAGAAAGGAATGATGAAAAACAAAAAAGAATATTAGTTAATTCAGTTGAATAGGTTGCTTGTGCTACAGAAACTCACATCAGATTTCTTGTAAGTTTTCCTTCTCATATTCTTGTTCCAATCTCTTTTGATTATACCTTGAAAAGCTTGTCCCTTTCTCATGGATTTGAAGAAAAAGGTGGCCTTTTTCTTCAATTTAAAGATCTCTCGCTTCTTTGTTGTCCACATCTTAAATTGTTTTAGTTAAGTACCATATAGTTTGATGTCCTTGTGAATCTTGTTGAAATTCTTGTTCTTTCCACTTTCCTCAACTGTTAATGAAGCATCATTGTTTTTTCAGTGTCTTTCTGCGAAATTAGTAATTTTGATGCAATTTTACTTAAATCTTGTTTATTCTTTTGCTCATTTAGCATTTTTATCATTTTGTGCCAGAAAAATGATATATCTTTTTAAGTTTTGTTTTCTTTTCTTTTGGTACATTCCTTCTCTGTTTTCTTGCTGTCAATAAGTATGATTTCTAGTGTAATGCTATGGAATGTATAGTACTGTTGAAATCCTTCAGTTTCTTCTGTCTGATCTAGATTTTCATGTTGCAGGTGAATTAATCGAAATCCCTTTTCGACGAACAACTGAAAGATTTCGGGAGTTAACTCCTAGGCACGTACATATTTACTTTAAAAAAACAAGATTGAAAAAAAATTGTGGGTTTATTAGTTTCATCAATGGGGGATCATTTTGCATTGTTGGTAGATAGATTAATTACAGAATCGAACCTAGAAGCTGCAATCCAGAGTAAAAACCCTTTGCAGAATCCGTCTGCCTCTGTTTCGAAACATATGACAGCAAGTTTTTCTTTCGATAGGATGGAAATCAATGTAGAATCATCATCTATGAAATTGGCAGAGTGTAGAATTTGCCATGATGAAGATGAAGAATCTAATATGGAGGTACCCTGTTCGTGTCGTGGCAGCTTGAAGGTTAGTAATTCAAATTAGGGATACTTATGAAAAAAATCCCTGAGGTTTACTTAAAAATCCAGCACACAATCAAAACCTTGAAATTTTACAAGTACTCTTTGAGTTTCCGCCGTTTACATTCACACCTTGAAACATTACGAAACTTACCCTGAGGTTTGTAGAACATTACGAATACCCCCTTAAAACTAACGGGAAATCGTTGACTTTCTGGGGTATTTGTGTTTCAAGGTTTGGAAGGTGTCTGTGAATGTTTTGTAGACCTCAGGGGGCTATCCGTAAGATTGGCAAGTTGGGATGGTTTTTGGGTAAAAGATGCAAATTTCATGGTGGTATCCGTAAATGAAAACTTGTATGGAATTAGAAATTGTTATGGTTAACAGTATATATAGGTTCATTTTTTTTAGCTAAATGATTGAATTTATATGCTATATATGTTTTTTCATAGGTTATATATACAGGGTCAGAATCAGGAACTTTTATTTGGGTTTACAGTTGCGATATTGAATTTTATAATGGGCGAATTATATCTAATACACCTAATGTTTGAGATAATTATAATTTAGTCCCTCTGTTCTCATTAAATTACAAGAAAATCCTTAGACATTTCGCTTTATTACAAAAAACTCCCTTAAATAGACTGATTATTTGCAGTTTTTGGCTTCATGTCGTATAGTTTCAGGCAGAGAGTTTTTGTAACTTTAGAGGGACTACATTGTAATTCGGGAAAACCTCAAGTAGAGTAGATGTAATATTCACCCTTTTAGAAATTATTAAAGGCACTTTAGTATTTGAGTTTCAAATTTTGATTTTTGATGATATAATGATATGATAGTGTTAAAATTATCATTCTTTGTTTATAATTTGAAATTTCGACTTTGTTTTTAGTACACTCACCGTAAGTGTGTCCAAAGATGGTGCAATGAGAAAGGTGATATTATCTGCGAGATTTGTCGACAGGTGTGCTTCTTGAATATATTAATTTATATTTAAGCATCTCGTTACATCATTCTTTTAATATTATAGTTATGGGATAATTGCACAAATCCCTGTGGTTTACTTAAAAATCTGAAAAACCATCGAAACCTTACAAATACCCCCCTGAAATATAAAAATGTATACACAATACTCCTGAAAAATCTTACAAATACCCCCCTCATTGGAATACTCAGTGGGTTTTGTGTAACAGACCCTAAAATTATTAAGTAAATCTGAGGTTTCAGGAATTCAAGCCAGGATATACAGCACCATCTCCTTTGTTTCATTATGGTGGCATTCCAATGAACTTCAGGTGCTTTCATTTGAGATTCTTGTTTTAACTTTTCTTTTTTCAAAAAAAGTTTATCTTTTGCTATATTTTTCCATGTAAAATATCAGGGGAGATTGGGAGATTTCGAGAAGTGACCTTAATAATCCTCAACTTATATCAATGGTCTCCAGAGATGCAAATTTTCTCAATTCAGAATTTGAAGAGTATCCGATTCCCACTTCAAGAAGCTTGATATGCTGCCGGATAGTTGCCATCATTGTACTCTCTCTCTCTCTTAGATAAAAATTTCCCTGAAATAGGCTAATTATTTGTATTTTTTGGCTTCATGTTATCTGGCTTGAGGGAGTTTTTTGTAATTTCTAAAAATAGAGACTAAATTGTAATTAGCTCAAATCTCAAGGACAGGATGTAATTCACCCTTATTAATAATAAACAAAAAATCGTGGAATATAATTATGATTTCTTAGGGTTCTAATTTGGGGTCCAAAATCTATAATTATAGTTAGGGCGAATTACATCCACTACCTAAAGTTTGACTTAATCACAATTCAGTTTGTATGATTTCAAAAATTACAAAAAACTCCCTGAAATTTCAAGTTATTATAAAACCCTTCCTGAAACCATGAGACATGAAACCATAATGCAAATAATATTTCAAGGAGTTTTTTTTGTAATAAAGTGAAATTTGTCAAAGTTTCTTGTTATTTCTGAAAACAAAAGGACTAAATTGTAATTAACTTAAATCTCATGGATAGTACATGTAATTCGTTCTACAGGTTATTAATTAATATCATATATATTTAATTAATTTATGTTTTTTGCTCATCTTTTTTGCAGTTCATGGTTCTTCTGGTTCTACGTCATACTCTACCGTTCATCCTGTATGATGGCGGAGAATACTCGATCTCTGTTTTCATGGTTAGATAGCCCACCCTAATGTTTTTTTCTTGGGATACTTACCAACTACCCCCTGAGACATAGTCTAAATACAAAGAACTCCATAAGGTTTCAAAAATTACCAACTTCCCCACTGAACTTTTAAGCCTAACGGAAAAACTATAGACGGTGGTAAAATTACCATGCTGCCCTTGACGGGAAGAACTGAAGGAAGAAAGGAAAAGGTCGATTTTTGAAAACTGATGTTGCCCTACAATGTAAATGAATGTTTGTTACAAACGGCGGTTAAAATTTGTGTGAGAGTGAAACCTCAGGGGAGCGTTGCTAATTGTGAAACCTCATGGATTTTTTGTATTTAAACCATACTTCAAGGGGTAGTTGATAATTGTCCCTTTTTTTTTAACTTACTCAATAGAGCAAGACAAATATTATTTTACGCGTATTTTTTATTGCAGTTGCTAATGCTGAGAACAATTGGAATTCTTTTACCTATCTATATAATGGTAAAAACATTCACTACTATACAACGCAGGCGAAACCGACAGGTATTGTTAAAATTTACTTTAATTAGGATTCATTATCGTAGTACCTAGAGCTTGGATTTTTTTGTAATTATGAAACTTTTGTAGGGTGTAAGTGTAATTTTCTGCCTTAAGAGGGTCACGACATGTAATTTAGCCGTATTTCATTGTCTCGCGATATAATCTTTTTTATCTCTCTTTTGGCAGGGATCCCCTGTTTTCCCCCTTGTCTCTTCAGATGAAGAGAATGAGTTACCGCAACAACATCTGCAACAATCACATCTCATTCCACGTTCGATAATTGCCAGCCTTTGATGATGATTACGGGGTGCACATCGATGGTTGTCGACGAATGCTTTGATTTACGGTGCAGGATAACATGGAGTTTGGTCATGCCTCAAGTAGGTGTTCAAATGTAAATATCACGTACATGTAAAATGGGAAAATTACTAAAACCCACTTGAGGTGACCTAAAAAATCTAAAATATCACTATAATTTTAAAACCTTACAAATATCTCCTTAAAAATCTTACATTTACACCCCTGTAAACCTCGGGGGGTTTGGGTAATTCGCCTGACAGATGTTTTATATTCTGCCAAGGAAAGTGAAGCGTTTTATGCTGTTATTATATACGTAATAATCATAGCCAAACGTGAGTTGGTCTAATCGGATGAGGTATGTATTAGATTCCGTAAGTTTAGGATTCATAAACTAGTGACCTCTTTACGGTAAATAAACCACTGGTTTCCTGTGTTTACTTGTACTTGTAATGTACTATGAACTGGGATTCTAAACAACTTTGAAAATACAAAGGTCACTCCAAGGGTTTTTAAGTCATTTGCTTCACATTGTCCTAATCCGGTAGCAATGCTTAGTACACGAATTCGCAATCATATCAAAGGTATCATGAATGCATCAAGAAATCCCCTGGAATAAACTCATAAGATCTAGTGGTAAACTAACCAATAGGGTTAGTTAATTACATCAAGAAACCCAATCTTTAAATTTTTACAAATAAGTGCGCAATCTCAAATTAGTATTTGCTTTTGGACCCAAGTGCAAATCAGGCGGAATCTAATTGAATATTCCTTTAAATTTTGAGGCAAAAGTAAAATTTTTTAGACAAACAAAGGTATAAAGTTGTATTTCGCATGGGCGACAATAGTGACTCAGGCTGACCATCCTGTCTTGTGGCTTGCTTTCACGAATTCAGCCACATAATTTTCATCGTGATTATTTCCATCGTGATTGAAATTTATTTCAACCATGAAAGCAAGCCACATAATTTTCATCGTGATTATTTCCATCGTGATTGAAATTTATTTCAACCTTCCACGCATTAGTGTGTTTTCTGTGTTAATCTAAAACCCCTAAGCTATGTTGGCGTTTTTTCCTAATTGTCATTATTTTCAATTACTTGACGCATCTAATAATCTACAACATCCCTCAATTTATTTATTTCGATTTCGCTTAATTTTAAAAGAAAAATCGTATTTACCTAAGTTCAACTGTATATTCTATTAGATTTTGTTCTCGTCCTGTCTAGTTTAAACATTTTTAACATCATCTAAATATTGGCAAAATTAAATAGACTCTTGCTACTACTCTCTTTTTTTCGTATTATATTGAAAATAGGGAGAAAAAAATTATACCCTGACTACTATATTTTGCTGTATATAATTTTTATTTTTCGAACTATAATATTAACATGAAAATTCCTTTACTCAAGCATCCTTTAATAATAATAAAAAAAGAATGGAAAAAAAGGTAAAGAAAAAATAATATTAGTGGTTAAACCTCAGCCGTTGATCATGATCTATAACCACCATATATATTATCTAAAAGAGATGGGCTCTTCAACTATAGTCTCCAGCAAAGGTTTCTTGGACCTGCACATAGACATTCTGTGCTTGAACTCCGGCGTAGAAAATTCTTCAATATCATCCAAATTCAGCTTCGTCGTCGCCGCCGCACATTCCGCAGTACCACTCTGCATATCCCCGCGGCACTCCGCCGGCAACACTCTCGACACCCTTTTGGCGGCGCAGCTCGCCGCCACGAAGAGCGGGCCTATATCCGCCGCCGTAACCACCGTGTTCCGCCGTTTCATCGGAAAAAACACGTAGACGCCGCCCATCTCCAAATCGTGATCGGCGTTCAGGGCGGAAAATCTCCTCCCGATCTGCAGGGCTCTGACGTTCACGAGGAAGAAACTGGGGGTCTCCAGCATGAGCTCCGCCGCTTTCGTCGGCTCGTACAGCCGCCGCGTTTCGCCCGATGGGAAAATCACCTTTGTACCCCTGACGAAACTCTTCGACGACACCGGCACCGACATGGTGCAGGATATGTAATTTCCCATTTCTGTGAGGCTAGCTGGAGAGAAGAAATAAAAATGTGATGGGTTTTTTTGGTTTTCTTGATGATTTGATTATCGAGTGGCAAAATGCGATGAATATGAGAGAGAGAGAGAGAGAGGGAGAATTTGTATATATAGGAAAAAAGGGAAGTTGGATGGAAAGCATAATTACAGTGAGGCAATGGCGATCTTGGTTTTGTCAGATTTTGTGCTGCAAATGCGCGTGGGGTCCACGTCTCTTGCAGCAGCTTAACCAATTATATAGAAACATTCTTCCTAATTTAGTAGTTTTCTTCGAAGGATTTGGACACGTTTGGTCGCAAACTCGCAATGATTTAAACTCTGCTGCAGGTTCCAACTTTAAGGTGGCGTACGTTTCGGGGAGATCAAGATTACGAAATCGAGAAGAGGAGGTGTATTTTGTCGGATTTCAATAATTTTTAATATTTAATAATTAAAAATTATAAAATCGTGACATTTGTTATTATTATGTTAATTTTTTGAGATATACTAATTGAAATTTGCGTAAATACTCTGTGACTTTATTTTTTTAGCAATTTCAAAAATCCGACGGATTTAATTTCAATTTCATCGTTTTTTTAAGCCACTTTGGGATTTCAGTGGATTCAAGTTCAATTTCACACTTCGGCGGTATTTGACACGCGGATTCAATTGAAATTGAATCCGCCGAAATCCCGAAATTGCTAAAAAAAATAAAATTACAAGATATGTATGCAAATTTCAATTCTTTTGTCTCAAAAAATCAATTCGATAGTAACAAGTGTACCAATTTAAATGTTCGTTGATTAGGATTTCAGGTTTTAGTCTTTGGAAAACTAATTGTCATAAATTGATAGAGCTTTATACTTTAATAGTTTGATCAAAGTCCACCCATATAAATGTACTTGTACTTTAGAAGGAAAATTGTTGGAAAAAAACACTATTGATGAAAGGTTACGCATGCAGCAAGCACCAATGCGGCCTTAGATGACAAAAAAAAAAAAAAAAAAAAAAAAAAATTGATTGAGATGGGAAATGTGAAATATATAAAAATTTATATAGTAATAGGCTAATTACAACAAAAAAGAGTGGTGGTTTGTAAGCTTTCGACGTGTCATCCATAGTTTTCCTTTGGTTTTACCCTTTGGTTCGATCTGTTAACGCAACATATATGTGATTGCACATTTGCAAGTGCAACTGACTTGACAAATTTGCGTGACATGCATGTTTCCATCTATAATAAATTAAGGAAATTAAATTACATAATTCTCCGTCAACTTTGATTATTACTTGGATTTTATGGATATAAGTTTCTAAAGTTTGTAAATTTTATCCCATAACATTGGAAATGTAGTAAAATACAGACAATATATGTTCGGCATATTTCATCCTGTAACATTGTAAATTTCGTCTTGTAGCTTTAAACATTATCTGTATTTTACCACATTTTCAATACTACAAGATAAAATATATAACTATAGAAACTTATGTCCGTAAAATCCAATTAAATCAAAGTGACGGATGAATCTTACAATTTTTTCATAAATTAATGTAGCTTATCATGGGATTTACGCGTCATCGTCATGCGATCTACAAATTTGCATTGGTTAAAGGTTGTATTTAGGAAAAATATCATTTTTTATCCTTAAACTATAAGTAATTTTTAATTTTTATTCTTATTATAAGTTTTTTACTATCACATTGTGTTTCTTCTTATTATTTTTTTAATAATAACTATCACATCGTTAAAGATTCCGTTAGTTACTAACATAAATCTTATTTGTGCGAATATACCCACCCACAAATAACCACAATCATTGTCTTTTTTCCCAAAATCCTAATTTATCTAGTGAAAATTCTAAATTATAAAATAAAGATTTCTTATATAACTCCGAGATCGTCCAAAATGAGCTAGAATCATGATTATTCTTTTATAGCCTCAAGAAATTAACACTTAAAAGTTAAATATTATACAGTATCCTTCCACTATTACAAAATAAAATATTATACAAATTCAAATTATAAATATATTTTTAACAATGGCAGGATGAAGATAAAAAAGTTAAATTAAGCATTTGAAAGTTAAGAATAAGAATCATGATTCGAGCTCATTTTGGACGATTTAGAGTTACATGAGTAGAAATTCCTCTTCCAATTTAGAATTTTCAGTAGTTAAATTACAAGTTAGGATTTTGGTATTTATTGGATGATGTCATCAAATTAATGAACAGTGAGTACCGAAAATATCTTACTCTTTTTTATACGTACTATGGGCTGCCCTATGTTTCAGTTGCGTGTTATTTGTAATTAATATCATAAATATTTTTGTTGATTATATCTAATTTTTTAAAATTAAAATTGAAATTAATTGTTTTTATTTCACGTCGTCAAAAGGAGAATATTCTGTTAATTATGGACCATATTCTAATGTTTCGGAGCATTAGGTAGGGATGGCAATAGGTCCGGGTAAGATGGGGTCCTGTCCCGGCTCCGCCCCACCTGGGGCGGGTTTTAGACTCGTACCTGATATATATGAGCGGGTAGTTAATCTTTATATTGAAAATCCGGCCGGGTTAGGGGCGGGTCTCGGATTTATAGGTATACACGCCCCTATACGGACCCGCATAAATTTTATTAATAAATTTATAAATTTTATTAATAAATTTATAATTTTTATTATTTAAAATTACGTTAAGTCAATATATTTCTCCTTTTAATATATAATTTTGAGTTAAGTTAATATATTTCTCGTCTAAGTATTGAGTTTATTATATACTTTAATAGAATACAATGCAACAAACTACATCTTATGTATATGCATAGAGATTTATATGAAGGGGTATACAAAGAATCATACTCATATATTATACATTAATCTAATCAATTATTCAGGAAAGGATTTCTAATTTTCCCTAAGCTTGTAGCGCCCCCTGAAAAAGGGTGACGAACCGGATCCTTAAAAATCATTTGCACACAATGTCAAGCCGATCAATTGAAAGTATATTAGTTGAGTTACAAGTCTGTTACAAGTTCGAAATGCATGATATAACAAGTTGGAAATGATAAGTAAACACGGCTCGTAATTAAACTAAGTAGTTTGAACAATAAAGAAGGCATAAGTTGGGCAAGTTCGAGCCACGCTTCCGGGTTTTATATATATATAGGAAAATACATATGCTAAATGAAGAAAAGCGGAATGTGTTTCGACTTGTAACGAAAGCCGCAAGTCAATTAGACAAGCAGGTAATGCAATAAGTCATGCAATAATGTGTCCCGGCGAG
The DNA here is from genome assembly GCA_958496215.1 of Verbena officinalis. Taxonomy (NCBI): domain Eukaryota; kingdom Viridiplantae; phylum Streptophyta; class Magnoliopsida; order Lamiales; family Verbenaceae; genus Verbena; species Verbena officinalis. The sequence goes on from OY292387.1 coordinate 36,577,911, forward strand.
AACGGATCCTCTCTTTATAACTCCCAACCATGAAAATCATGAAAGCATGTAGTCAAGTACTCCACCACCAAAAGTCATGATCCAATCAGAATTTTATGGAAACACGTGTTAACAACGTCACCCTAATCAGAATTTTCTAGGAAGCGCGTAGCCTACAACGCCACCCTCGCACTAACTCAGGCTAGCCAACCTCTGGCCGACCTAAGCGAATACGGATTGGAGTATACATCGGGATTTTCCTTAGACGCTCGTCTCCAGGCTCACCTCCTGTATACTCCGGGCTCCAAGTCATGATCCAGTCCATGGCTTGCTTTTGAAAACAAGAACAGTTTGGGGCTCCAAAAGGGCCGTTCGAAAGATGATGCAAGCAGTTAAGTATGAATGGCCAAAGGGGCTTTTGAGACAAGTTGGTGTAACGATCTAAGAAATACTCATAAGCGTCGTACGCTTCGGGAGCATGCTGACGGATGTCCCTAACGACATTACTTATAAGTGCCTCTGAGATCAAATGGTTACTTTTAAAAAAAATAAGTTACTTGTCTCCAGTTGAAAGCATTTTAAATCATTTTGTAGATGCATAAGTTTTGCTATTAAAAGGGTTTGACTAAGCACATAAAGAGATAGTAAAGGCAATACAGCAAGTAATAAGAAAGGCGGGATAATAAGTTATTTCGCAAATCTATATTACTATGTCCTTGCCCCAATTGAAAATATTTTAAACCATTACCTGGTTCGACACGACAGTATGGAAGCAAGCGGTAGTCAAGTTTCTCCCTCGTTGGTCCCACCTGTAATACACAGGGCCTGGAGGATGAAGACAAGACCGACAAAACTAAAAGCAAGACACGAGACACCAAACGACGCACGACAATTCAAATAGAACTTCGATCATGCTACATGTGCAGTATGGAAAGCCAAATAATTAAACATATAGAGATACACAATTGTGGAACAACAATTAAAGAAATATTAATGAAATTCTAAATAACGAAAGAAACATAAAATTAAATATTAAAGACATGCTTAAACGCAATTACGACATGCAAGCATTCTTAAAATAATGTAAGGACGCTCTCACGCGAAAATGGGATCAAACGGATAACAAACGGGAAAAGTGGAAAAAATTCCTAAACGAGAAAGGTGTTAATTGACGGTCAAATAAATCCGGGAAATTGTAAACTATGCAAAATATTAATTCTCGAATCATAAGGAAGCTATAGGTGAAATCGGATTGATTTTAGGAGGTCGTTTGCAAGAGTCAACATTTTAATTAAGAGGGGTTGACCAAATTCCCGAAGTGAAAGAAATGAAAAGGCTGGAAAATCCACTAAGGCACTCGCACCGGCTAACGCACGGTCTTGAACTCACTCTCAAGACCGTGCAGGCGCAAACGGGGTCAGGCACGTGCAGCAAAAAAGGGCTGCGCACGGGGCTACGCACGGGCTTGGCAAGACCGTGCGCAAGCCCGTGCAGATCTTCTGGGTGCAGCAACAGCAGTTCGCGAAGTTCTCTCTCGCGCCCACATAAATCAATAGATCTCCTAATTTATTCCATAAAATATGCTAATTTTCACATATAAGCATATATATCACATTAGCTACACATAGGTTCAAGAATCATGCAAAATGATCAAGTAAAACTTCCTAAACACGAAAATCCTAAAACTGTAAAATTCTATCTAAAATCCACGAAAATCGCAACAAGGAATGGACGGATTGAAATGGGTAAAAAGATTACCGGTAGAGGATGAAGCAAGGATCGTTTGGGTTTTCATGGCTCGTCGATCGGGCGAGAAACGGGCTCGGTAGGGCGATTCTTCTTTTCTTTCTTTCTCCTCTTCTCTCTCGCCCCTTTCTCTTTCTCTCTCTATCCTCCTTCTCGGTTTGGTGGGTGTGTGCTCAAGAGGGTGCATGGGGTATGATCAAGGGGGTGCAAGGTTGTGCACGAGGTAGTGTGGAGGGTTCGTGTAGGTTCAAGCGAGTCCGAGAGTGAAATGGTAATTCTTGGTGAAATAAAAGATATAAGAGGGTCGGGGATAAAATAAGAAATTTCGGGTAAAAAGTGGGTTCTCGGGTAAAACTTATTCGTGATATTAAATATTCTCATGAAAAGCCTTCGGCGCGAATAAAATATTATCCCAGAATAAATCCAAAATTCAGGTCGTTACAAAACTTTTCCTACTAATCACATTATTTGAGATTTTTACAAAAATTACTGATAATGAAATAATTACTAATGTTTTATGCTTATTTGTTATTTATGATAATTTTACATTTTTATAATAAATTATTAATTATTTTCTTAACATTTTAATTGGGTCTATCGAGTATGACCTGGTTCCGATAAGTTTCAGACCCGATGAGACGGGTCCATTAAATAACTGAGTTCAAATCAGGTTTTGGGTCTTCCCAATGCAATGCCAATCGGACATGGTCTTGGGTCCTATCAAACCCGTCCCAGATCTACCCGCCCCGTTGCCATCCCAGCATTAGGATTGTCAACAAGGGTAAATGTCATATTTAGTTGTAGAAATTGAAAGGACGAAAAAGTCCTCAATATAAATATAATTCCCTATAATAATATATATAATTCTCCTTTGTTTAGGCTGGCAGATCTAGACAAAGTCTACGTCAACTTACTATATGTTATAGTGGGTTAGTTATGGTGTGAACGATGAAATATTTATTGATATATGACATTATAAAATAAAAAATTAGACATTATTTGTGGGCAGGCTGGCATGATTCAGAATGCTAGCTAATTTAGTATGGCACTGGCGAGTTCGACCCTGCACTCGGTGGCACCTGGTGCAATAGAGTGACCGTGTGTACTTTTCTTTACTTTTTGTTAATATTTTTAGTTATTGTTTCTAACTTTTATTATTATTTTCTTTTAATATTTTACTATTCTTGAAAAACGTGATTAAAATTTTGTAGCTCCTTCTCACTCTTTAATTTGTGATCTGTAGACAATTTCCTTAATTCATATGCATACAAATGAGTACTTTTGTCAAATAAGATTCCATATATCACAGGCTAAAAGAGCTGTCATCATTCTCTCTCTTTCTCTAACATACACACATATCTACTTATATTTTTGAGAGTGAAAGTTAGAAATCTAAGAGGGTTTTGTTTATTTTATTTTAATTTCTGTAGCTTTATAAATGTGGTACTTTGCTTGACAAAGTGACATTTTCCTATGATTCCTCACGTTTCTTGGGTTGAAGAAAAATCTTTGATTCAGCTTCATAGAAGTGCTTATCCAACTGAATCTTGTTGATTTCAAGTATTAATCATTCTTTATTGTCAGAGAGTGATTGAGGGTGGTTGGTTGAAGGAGCAATGAAAAGCTTTGTCAGGATTTCTGGTAAAGAATTCGTCAGCTTTTATATGTCTGTTTCGTCATTTTGTTTAACTCCAGTTAATTGTTTTTTTTTAAAAATCATTTGTCTTTTGTTTCTTGAAACAAATTCTTGCAGCGCTGCTGTGGGCAGATATATTGGTGTTATACGTCATGTTTGTGATGCAAAATTACTTAACAGACGTATGGGAAATTAGTATTACTCATGCTGCTGGTATTATAAATATTTGGAATGGAATTTCTATGATATTGCCCGTCTTCTTTCTCTTCCTCGTCGATGCATTTCTCGGACATTTCATGATGCTTGTGATCTCTAGCATAGCCTACAGCGTGGTGAGTTCATTGAGTTCTTCGATTTCTTACAAATAAGGTTATATAAAAAACTTCTTAATTTCATCATTTTGATTGGTATAAAGATATATAGTTTGGAGTTATTAGAAATTCCCCTGAGGTTTCCGTCATATCATATCTCGAAAATTACAAAAAAACACCGTTAGTGAACGATTGTCCAATAGTTTGAGGGGTATTCGTTATTTGTAAGGTTTCAGGATATTTTTTTGTAAACAATCTAAATCCCAGGAGGGCACTCGTAATTGATCCATAGGAAGACATCTATTCCTACCAGTCCTTTTTCTTCATCTAGTTATATGTTCTAATCTTGTGCAGGGCATTGGCTTCGTTGCGATGTCGATACCACCTGTTCTTGGAACTTGCAAAGAGTATAAATCAGACTGTATTGGTGAAACACAGAAAGTTCTCTTCTATGTCGGCATGGCTTTGTTAGCCGTGGGAATGGCTGGTCATGTTGTCTCTGTAAAACCTTTCCTTGAGGAACAACAAGATGATAAGAAAATATCAAGGTTAATTTTCTGGCAAATATTAGGTCTTTTTATCGTGGCGATTGTATCTGTAATCGCAGCTATCGCGCTTCCATACATAAAACCATGGACAGTTCGCTTTGGAATTCCGGCAATCTGTACTTTGGTTTCGACCCTTGTGTTTTTGAGTGGTGGGATTTGGAATAAATATACGATGATTGGAGCGCAAGGGAGCCCAATTACTAATATATGCAGAGTTTTCGTGGCCTTTGCTTTCAAGAGCTCCGAATCATTTCCAGAGGATGCTAACATGATGTACAAGAAAGATGAGAAGAACCCCAAGTCTTTAACCCGCACTCGTTTCCTCAGGTATCTATTTTTGCCTATTTTTCGTGTATCTTAGTTTAATGTAAGGGAGGTTTTTCAAAATTACAACATATGATTTTTGCTCATTATGTGGTGCTTTATGTAATTCACCCTTACTTTATTCATTTAAGAATATCTCTACATATCTATACATATTTCTTGAAGTTTCTAAAAGTTCTAACTGATCTGCTCCTGCTGAAATTCAGGCGCTTGGAGAAAGCTGCCATTATTTTGCCAGGCATAAGCCGCGACGAACAAGTGAAGAACAGGTGGAAGCTTTGCTCGGTATCAGAAGTCGAAGAAGCTAAAATTGCTGTTCGCATGGTCCCAATGTGGCTAACATTTATAGTTTGTGGTATTGTATCCTCTATTGGGAACACTTACTTCATAGAACAAGCGAGTAAAATGAACCGTAGAATTGGAAAATGGAATGTTCCTCTTCCGGCTCTAATGCTTCTATCCGAGTTAGCAAAGAACTTGTTTGGAAAAATCGCGAATGCTTGGTTGTTGGAGGAATCAGAAGATCCTTCGAAAAATTCAAGCTCTTCAAAATATTCAAAAAAATCGAAAAATTCATCAAAACCTGCAGCTGATCAAGTTCCTATAGATAAAAAGAAACGACCTCCCGTAGGGATTGGAATAGCGATGGTATTCGCAATACTATGTTGTATAACTGCCGCGAGAATAGAGAAAAAGAGATTGAATGTGATAAGAAAACACGATCTGTTAGATAAGCCCGATGAGGAAATTCCGATGAGTATTTATTGGCTGCTTTTTCAATTCTTTTTACTAGCGGGACTGGATACGTTCTGCGAAAAGAGTGTCACGGCTTTCTATGTTTATCAAGCCCCTGATTCGATGAAAAATTACCTTCAGTATTTCTGTAAGGGCGTGTTTGGTTTGGGATTCATGAGTAGTGTGCTTTCCGTATACGTTGTGGGTAAAATAAGCGAACAAGGAGGAAAAAGTAGAAACTGGTTCCAATTTACGTTGAATATGAGTCGTTTGGATAAGTATTATTTTGTGTTGGCGGGTCTTAGTTCTGTGAATTTGCTGGTATTTGTTGTGGTGGCTTTGTTTTACAGATACAAGGAGATTGAAAAGGAAGATCAGAAGGAGGAGGTTGAAGCGGGAATTGATGGCGTGGAAGGAGAACTTCCTGCAGATCAGGACAACAATGAAGATCAAGAAGGTCAATGATATGTGTTCATGTTGTGGTTGGTTTGACGGTTTCAACGTTGTTTTGGAATTCCCCAAAAACACCTTACAATTACCCCCTCTCAGAGAGGATTTGTAGGTTTCAATATTGTTTTAGAATTTTTAGCAAACCTCGTGGGTTTTATGTAATTCACCATATATCTATTGTTGGAAGTTGGAGACAAAGTAGTGAAAGAGATGATCCTGCAAATGTATATGGATGAAAAACTTATAAGATATAGCCTCTAAACTTTTGGAATCAAGATTAATGAAAAACCCATCCAAACTTTAACAAAAAAAAAAACGGGGAAAAAAAGAAGGAAAAAACCAACTGTCATTGACAAAAACATTAAACCCAATGTTACATTCCAATCAATTTGTCAACAATATAATTTTTTAATATATATTATAGGACAGACTGTGCATTATCCTACACAATTTTTTTTTTATTTTTTTGGTCAATTACTATCCTACACAAATAAGTTATACAAATTACAAAGACGCAACATGATTATTATTCTATCACCATGTTGACAAGCTCTTCATAGTAGTTTATATTTTATGACGTCATAATGGAGATGTCAGCAATGTCAGCTGAGCTGGTTCAATGATTGATTAGGGAATTTTTTGTTTTTTTAGATCAGAGTTTTTACTGTTAATAATAGTGATGGATAGCTGGCTGAGAAGCTAGAAGTTTTAAAACTGTTTCATACCTAGTGTTTCATACCTAGAGTTGGGATCCGAATTCGGAAATCTCTCTCCTCTTCAATTCTTATACTTTGATGCAGCAAATCCAATGTCAGACTCTGTTTTTAATTGATAAAAAAATTCAACTCTGTTTATTATATTACTAATGCAATTCAAGCTTATAAGGAACCTTAAATATTATCACGTGCATAATGATAGTGATAATATATTATATTCGTTAGATTTAAATTTAGGCTGATCGCATGGCCCAGTTATTAAAACGATATGTACATATAGATATATATAGTTTCCCTATATTCTATGATATAGTGATAGTTATATGGTGTGAATAATAGCAATATTGAAAAAATATAGAACCACCTTAAACCTATATACTCTTAAACAATGGCGAAGTCAGAAAATTCAACAAGAGGATCAATGAATACCCTTATTTTGTTTATATTATGAATTGTTCCTAAATTTCATTTGGATATTATTTATTTATAATATCATAAACTTTCTCGGGATGTAAGTATAATTTTTTAAAATTAAAAAGAGAATGTTATGTTAATTAATACCATAACCCTAATGTTCCCTAATGAAACCCTAATGCTTTGGTGTATTTTATAACTATTTAATTTCTTAGGGGATGTAACTGTAATTGTTTAATTGAGAAGGTCATGAGTTATAACTTAGCAAATTTCTTTGGAGTTTAAGTATAGTTTTCCAAATATAAGAATTTAAAAGAATTCAAAAATAAAATAATAAAAAGTAAAGTGATAGTGTCAATCAACGGCAACTTGTAAAGTCAATACTGACATCATCATTTAACTAACAGAATGAGGGCTTTGACACCACTGAAACTTTCTGGGGTGTATATGAAAAAAATTTAAGTTTGGATAGTGAGGCACGAAAATCGGAAACCTCAAGGAGTTTTAAGCAATTGACTCTATAACCTATATGTATAATATTTGATCAAACATACACTTCGTATCCTATGGTATATGTGTTCATGTATGACAACTTTTAACAATTACTCGTATTACTAGCCGACCGAGAAAATCAAAGTAGCCAGCCGTTAAATCCGAAAGCCTACTTTCTTCGACATTACCGCCATTCTTGGCCTCTTCCTAGCTAGCTACCACCAATTTTCTCTCGAAGCTGGGTAAACGCAGAGACTGATATATTCATCCTTAAATACAACGTCGACGTTGTGGGTTTTTGCGATAGATTTCCCCTTCATTAGAGACAAGAATATTAAATTGAAAATGACGAGTCTACGCCATCATCTGCGAGACCGAGACGGATTTAATATGCAAATGATTGGGAATTTCTTGAGCTTTGCTTCTCGAGGAGATAGGGTTGGATTGAACGAGATGTTGAGACAGGGAATGTCGCCCAACGTGCAGGACTACGATAACAGAACTGCGCTTCACCTCGCCGCCAGCGAAGGTTACGCCTCAATTGTCGAACTTCTTTTGGCTTACAACGCCGACGTCAACCTCCGAGATCGCTGGCAAAAGACTGTAAGTAATTACATATATAAATATAATCCCTTTTTTTTTTTTTTACTTTTAGCTTCTCTAAAAGCAGTAGATGGAGTTTGCAAACACCCTTAATATTGCTATACTTTGGGGTGAGGTTATTTACCCTTAATGTGGTAAATTTAATTTTAACTAAATTTGAATAATTATTTGCATTTCCTGACCAGCCATTAGCAGATGCAAAGCTGTACCAGCACCAAGATATTTGTAGGATTCTTGAAGTCAATGGAGGCAGGGAAATTATAGAGGATAACGCAATGGTACTATATATTTTTTTCTTCTCTCGTATTGGTTTTTTTTTCCTTTTTTGGTTATTTATTATCATATTGTTTGTATTGCTAAATTTAGGATACCTATTTGTCTATTTAAAATTTTGCCCCCTAATTTGTAAAAAGTTACAAGGCCTAATTGTATTTTTAGTCCTGTAACTATTGACTTGTAGCATTCTGGAATCTAGCTAAGATTTTTCACTTGCAATTCTAGTCCTATAATTTCGAAATTATAGCAATTTTAGTCCTTAAGTAGCCGGAACCCTACTTTCTCATCGAAAAATTGGCACGTGGCATATCGGAGATACTCGTAAGCTCCAATTCGATCCAACTGTTTTCCCTTCTAAGCTTATGTGTATCTCAGATTCGCCACGTGCCAATTTTTTGGCAAGAAAGTAGGGTTCCGGCTACTTAAGGACTAAAATTGCTATAATTTCGAAATTATAGGACTAGAATTGCAAGTGAAAAAATCTTAGGACCCAGAATGCTACAAGTCGATAGTTATAGGACTAAAATAAAATTTGGCCAAAATTACAACTTAGGGACAAATTCAATTTTCAGGCAAAACTGGGTCATGTGCTGAACATGTGTGCTCGGAAAATCTATCCTGGTAGCTGAGAGCTTATGTGCCTGAAAATTGAATTTGTCCCTGAATGGTAACTTCTTACAAATTATGTGGCAAAACTGAAAATGGGCAAATAAGTATTCTAAAATTGCAAATGGGTACCAATTATAGTCTCAATTTTGGAATTTCCCCTTTCTCTTTTGTGAATGTGCAACATGGGCCATTTTAATGGATCATTTTCTACTTTATTCTTGACTTGAATTTCTTTACTACACTCTTATGCAGCTAGTTCGTCATGAAGGCGATTCACAGGAGAACATTGATATATCCGAACTGAGTGGACATTTTTCTATTATTGAGCAGGTGCTTACATTAATTAAACCTAAGAAATTTATATTTTACAAGAGATTATATATGATAACGCCTGCAGCTGGAGTTTGTACATCGACTAATAAAAATGAGATACACTAATTTATTTATATGTTTTGGTTAATTACATTTGCTAAATTACAAATCTTGACCCTCTTAATCAAAATATTACACTTACACTATGTTGGAGTTTCATTATTACAAAAACCCTAAACAATTCGGCATTTTTTGTAATTATGAAACTCCTATGGGGTGTAAGTGTAATATTTTGACTAAGAGGGGTCACAACTTGTAATTTAGCATACTCTTTTGAAGGCTAAATGTAATTAATCATGTATGTTTTCTAGGGTTTATTTGGTGAATCAGAAAAAGTCAAGTGGCGTGGAACTTGGGTGGTCAAAACAATCATCTCCAGACACATATTGAATCCTGAGAAAATGTCTGTTTACGTGACTTTATAAAAACCCCTGAGGTTTGAAAGATACTTGAAGACAACATCCAAACTACAAAACATTATAAAAAACTCTAAAGTCAACGATTTCCCGTTAGTTTTCGGTGTATTTTGTAATGTTTGACAAACCTCAGAGCAAGTCTTTTAAGGTTTCAAGGTTTGAAGGTGCGAATATAAACAGCGTAAAAACCCAATATATTAGGGGTACTTGTAATGTTCGAGGTTTGGATAGTGTGTTCGATTTTTAAGTAAACCTTAGTTCGTTTTCGTTATTAATTAACCCATTATTTAATTTTTTAACCTTGTGCTTAATTAGGGTTTTGTCTGCAAAGGATAATACTCTTCTCAGAGAACTTCGACATCCAAATATTCTGCAGTTTCTTGGGTCGATAGTGCATGGTGAAGAAATGATTTTGATTACCGAATACTTACCAAAAGTAAGAACCTTAAATTAACGATGGAGTTGTTCTTAATTAATTACCTCAGGGCCAGGGGTACTGGTAATTGTATTTAAGCAAAACCTTAGGGGGTGTAGCTGTAATTAACACATAAACTTTATTTATTCTGTTAAAGGGCAACTTAGATGACCTATTGGCGAGAAAAGTTCGTCTGGATCCTGGAACTTGTCTACGTTATGCACTTGATATTGCTCGGTAATATATTTATATGCTTTATGATCTATTTCCCACTCAATATTAATTAGTTAATCTTAAAAATTAAGTTACATATATGTTTATTCGAATTTGCAATTATTGGAACTATTTTAATTTCTTAAAAATTTATTAATTTCCTGCCAGGGGAATGAATTATCTTCATGAGCACAAGCCCCGACCCATAGTTCACAATAATTTGCATCCCAGGTAATATTTAAGATTGTTCAATAAATTAATCTTATGTTTTTCAATCGATCATGAGCATTAACATTGTACATTCTCATGAATTTAAACAAACTTCTTATTAAAATTCTAGAACAGCTAGCATTATATAATTCGCAAAATTAGGACATTAACTAGTGTCACATTGGTATACTAATTTGGTAATTTGCTCTCATTTCCCTCAAAATGCAAAAGATGGCCTGAATTCGCATGTGTTGCGCATGTTCTGACCAAATTGTTGAGTTTTCGCCCGATCGAGTTCCGGCGTGGCTACTCGTTCTTGTCTTTCTTTTTATTAATGACTAATCTAATCATGTGGCGAAGAACAAGAACAAATTGTTGTGCCAGAACTCTAGCGTCAACTCAATAATTTTGGCCGACACATAGCACTATACCTACGTGCGAATTCCAGTGACCTTTTGCAATTTGAGAAAAATATAGTTGAAATTGCCATTATTTTATAGCTAGTGAGTAAAAATTCAAAATTGTTAAAATTAATGTACGTACGTCAATGTGATACTTGTTAGTATCCAAGTTTTGCAATTTTTCCAACTAATATATATATATATATATACCCCAATTAAATATCTTCTTTTCTTCTCGTTTAATGAAATAATATTGCCTTTTTACCATAAAGGAACTTGCTACTAGATGAAGGTGACCAGGTGAAGATTGGAGAATATTGGGTTCCAATGTTATATGAGCGAATACACCTAAATCAAGACAAGTGTATGCAATGCTTTTTATGTTTTAATATAATGGAGCTAATTACAAAAACACACCGCACGTTCACTTTAAAATCCAAAACACAACTGAAATTTTAAAATCTTACGAGTACCTCCTGAGGTTTTTAAGTTGTTTACGTTCTTACTTTGAAATATTACGAAACTTATCCTAAGGTTTGCAAACATTACAGAATACCCCCTAAAACTAACTGAAAATCGTTGACTTGTGGGGTATTTATAAAGTTTCAAGATTTTAGTAATGTTTACGAATATTTTACAAATCTCAGGGGATTATTCGTAGGGATACTGCAAGATTTCAGTAGTTTTTCCACAAAAAAGCAAACTCATAAATCGTAATTGACCAATTATAATGAATCTTGTCACCTTAATTATGCAGGTCAGTTAAGTAATATATCTGACAACCTTGATGCTTCATATGATCATACCAAGAAAGACATTCGTGCCTTTGGCCATATATTTTATCAGGTATTAATTCATTCCACTGATTTCTTAATCTTGCATTTAGCTTCATACTCTTAAAAGAATCACGACTCTAGCTCATTTTTGGACGATCTTGAAGTTCTATGATGTACGGATACTTTCAAAAATCATATCCTACCGTGTTGTGTCGTGTCCGACATCGTATCGGACACCCGTGCCGGACACTTCTCTAGTATAAAATATCAAAAAAAATCTGTGCCGTGTCGTGTCCGTGTCGCCGTGTTTGTGTCCTGTTTCATAGTTGAAGTTACATAAGAAACTGTTATTTTAATTTATGGTTTTCAGAAGTTAAAAAGTTGGATTCTGGGAAAGAAGACAACGATTTTCGTTGGTATCCTTGAAGTTGACGGCGGGATAGACATTAATAGAAAATGATTAATAATCGCTTAATTACTTAATTATTTATGTTGTGTATGGAGAAATATGTAGATGCTGGAAGGCAAACACAGCACAGCAGGCATTAGCTCTGAGTCAGACTATAGGCAACTCAAATCTGTTGAGTTAGAGAAGAGGTTCAATATAAGTCGTTGTCCTGGGAGAATTTTTGAGTAAGTTGATTTTACAGTCCCATAACTACACTTATTTTTTAATTTAATTTAATTTACATCCCATAAGTGGTTTTTTTCTCAATTTCAAGAATTTTTCAATAAATGAGGGGTTATTTATTTATATATATCTATATTTCTTGATTTTTGCAGGCTGATAGAGCTGTGCACAAGCAAGGATATTAACCAAAGGCCTTCATTTGGTTCTGTTATAGAAATTCTGGAGGAAGTTATCTTGTTGCTAAAAAATGGTTGTGCTGTTTGCTGAGATAATTAGTAAATAATTTGATATGTAAAAGTACTTCAACATGAATTTTATTTATCATTTCAAAACTTAAGTAATTATTTTTTTATTTTAGCCCCCATTCGAATGTGTGTAATAAAAGGTAGTGAAAAAAAAGTCTTAATTTGCCATCCAAACTATGGCTAATTTCACACTGCAAACCATCATCTAAACTTTATATTTTCTTGCAATTTGTTATTTCATATTAATTTTAGGTGATTTAGGGATCCAGTAAACCACCAAATGGGATTTGAATATCCAAACAAAGAGGGGGTCAGATCAGCTATAATTTCTAAAATGAGGAGATGTTGATGTCAAAAGCATAGATACTACAGTTAACCAATTATGTGTTGTTACATTGCAAAATACCCAACACAAACAGGGGGGTCGGCTGTAATTTCTAAATGGAGAAGGCGTATGTTTGTAAATGTTTGTAAACGTTTGAAACTACTATATTTGTTGTTTGATCTGTATTTGGACTATACTATCACTCTTCAAAAGGGAAAATGATCAAGGGAAAATGAGTAAAAGAACGCCAAAAGATACAATATCTTAAGTATAAAGTAAACAAGTGTGCACATTTCGAGTCCCTGTTGCTATTGGTATGAAGAGTTTTACACCTTAGTAGTTTGACCCAAATAAATAAGGTTTTGAAAAAAAAAAAAAATATATATATATAATGTGTATTAAATAATACTATATTGTTAATTTGCACGCACATCCAATGTGCCACACACTGCCAGTACAGATAATTTGCACATACAGCTGAAACTACAGGCTGCTCACATCTAATCAATACAAAATTTTACAATTTAAAACCAAATACAGTTCTTATTCTCTTAAGGGTCAGATCAAATATACTTGAGAGATAACTTACTAAAATTAGCACACTCAACACGATGATACATACTGGGGGTATTTCTGTCAATCCACACAGAAAACAGGGTTACAACATTACCTTTTCACCATATCAAGCCTTTTCTTCTCCTGAATCTGTCAACACGATCTGTACTCATTCTTGACTTTTCAGGCTTCGCGGACTTCTTAGTTTTGTCGAGTCGGCTATCCAAACTGTTTCTAGAAACTTCCGGAAGATCCGGCTGCAAGTCGAACGTGTCTGTCGTACTGCTTTCAGCAGTTTTATTGTTATTGTCTTGATTTATCGATGTTGTTACAGAAGAACCATTGACTGCTGGCTTTGATTTTCCGAGAGCAAGTACGAACTTTTTCAGATGTTTAATGAACTCGGGATAGAGCTCGAGATTGCAATGGCCGCCTCCATTTATCCATAAAGGCTCGTACTTTACTTTGCAAAGCTCCCAAAGCTGCTTCCCATGGGAGCAATCAACAACTTCATCTGCAGTACCCTGAAACAGAACTAATAATTAATTCACAATTATTGAGAAAAATGCAACAAGGTAGTGCTTGCAAACTATAGAAAAAGCACTTTTCTGCTTTTGACTTTTATTTAGCACATTGGTTTTCCAAGCACCCCCAACTTCGGTTTAATTTAAAAAGAAATAAGTTAGAAGCTTAAAGCGCCTAATGACCTGTTTTTGGCTTCAACTTTTAGCTTCTAGGTTATTTTCGTAATAAATGGTAGTATCTTGAGAGTATTAAAAGTGTTTCTTATTTTTTTTCCTAAACACTAGACTTCTTTTTTTTTGAGTGTGTTTTTCACTTCTTTCCAAGCACTCCCTAATTTTATTTATCCACCTTTTTACAACCTTAGTTTCTGCTTTATTTTCTCCAAAAGCAGTAGAATTCACAAACACCCTTTAAGAGGCATTTTGAGATAAGGGAGTGTGTGAACTCTAAATGCACTTCTGTGCTTTTGGCTTGAGTGTTTCAAATACCAGCTTCGGGTTATTGTAATCAAGAAATAAGCTAGAAGCAAACAAGGACCATCTTTTAGCTTCAGCTTCAAGATTTTATTTTCATAAATAAATTGAAGTGCTTCTCAATTTTTATTTCCAAACACTCAACTGCTTTTCACTTTTTAAAGTTCTTTTTCCAAACACTCGTTACTTTTACTACTATAACTTTTTACAACTTCAACTCTACTTTAGCTTCTCCAAAAGCAAATGAGTTTGCAAACACCCACTAAGTATTTAATCTGAAACACCTAAAGCACAATTCCACTTATTCCAAATAGAATTGTGTTAATTTTTGACCATCCAAAAACAACTTATAAATTCCAGTATGCCACTAATCCCGTCTAGTAGAGCACGTGATTAGGTTTCCATGAATATCAATTAAAATGAAGAACATTACAGCGCAGGGATGTATGTCAGAAATTTCGAATAAGTAGGAGGAAATTTTTTTAAATAAGTGGCAGGCAAAATTACTAATTTTCTAAATTTTGTATATAAAAATGGAGTCTCAAAAAATTTAGAGGGCACTACCAAGAGTGACTGAACATGTGAATTATTACAGATAAACTTGCAAAATTGGTCCTGTAACTTGCTATCATGGCAATTAAATCCCGTCATAATTGTGATTTGCAATTAAGTCCTATTCGATAATAAAATTTGCAATCTTGCTCCAACTTTTGTGGGAATTTCAGAATCTCTCCAGAAATGGTCACATGACAACTTAAAATTCCAACAACAATTATTTCATTTCCGGCAAGTTTATAAAATTCGGGCAAAAATCAACCCAATATTGATAATTGTTGAAGTGAACAGGACTTAATTGCAAAACGCAGTTACGACAGTACAACATTGCCAAAATGGTAAAGTTACAGGACCAATCTTGCATTTTTACCAATTATTATAGAAAAGTTCTGGCTATGCGTTATAAATGCAACTACGAGAAACCCTAATGAGGTGACAACAATCAAACAAGAAACTACTTGCCTATGATATTCATATCACAATACATCTAAGAAATATAAAGCAAGAAGACGAGAAGCCGGGATGGAGCAAGGAATGAAAATAAGCCAAAAGCAAGATTAACTTACATGAATGACAAGAACTGGACAGTTTATTGCACCAATCTTGTCAATATTCTGTAGTTAACAAAGAAACAACAAAATGTCACTCAATAATAACAGAATAGGAGAAAAGAGACATTATTTGCTCGATTAGATGAATTATTACCTTGTAAATATCAAACCAATATGTTCGTTTTACAGGATACAAGACCCTTAACCCAGATAAAATTGGGCTGTGTAAAACAACACCTCTCAAATTCAGTAAACGTGATGCAAGATCGGCTGTGGGCCCACTACCAACGGATTGACCATATAGTATTAATTGTTCGTCTTTAACCCCATATTTCTCCTTCAGGCATTTATATACAGCATCAATGTCTGAGTATGTATTACATTCAGTTGGCTGTTTCAGACAAAAACGGATATGTAAGCACTTTGAGTAGTACAAAACTCATTTAAAAACTATTCTGATATATATACATATATATATATGAGAGACTAGAGAGAGAGAGTGATGCTTGATGTGAATATAATATAGAGATTTATAAACAGAATATCATTTTTTTTCTTTCTGTCATACAGTGCAAACCATCCATCTTGTTTGCAAACTCTTAAAAGAGAAGCACTATTATGCTAAGTGCCTTTTTTCAGCACTTCGTGAGTTTGGAAATACTTTTTAAGCAGAAATAAGCTAGAATCTAGAAGCACCTATGGACAATTACATGACTCAAGGGCAATGACAATTTTAATGAAGTTAAAGTTTGTCTAACTAATCTATGTCCTTCCAATTTCGGAGGAACTAAATTATAAAAGTGATGAGCATTTCACTGGCAAAAATTCTGTCGGATGAACAAACTACTGAGCCAAAAGCTTTATATACTGCAGTTTAAAGTAGGCATCTGACCTTTCCAGTTGACTGTCCATAACCAGAGTAATCATACCTGAAGAAAATTTGGAGGAAAAAAACAGATAAGAAAAGTATATTACCATAAAAAACATCGAAGAATCAACTTTATTTACTTCAACAGTTGAAAAAATATCATAAAAACGAAGTTTGACAAACAGTGCATATCATCAGGTACATTATCTGGTTAGAACTCTAGTCTTATTTTTGTTTCACATTATTGAAGAGAATAGCAAATGACAGCACACTCCCAAAAAGCAAATAAAATTAATATTGAAGAAAAAGATTCAGAAGAAGGATGGAATTGCACGCATAGATTGATGTTACAATTACAAATCAGAACAAGAATGGAAAATGAGTAAAATTATATAAAATTAATATTGAAGCACACTCCCAAAAAGCAAATAAAATTAATATTGAAGAAAAAGATTCAGAAGAAGGATGGAATTGCACGCATAGATTGATGTTACAATTACAAATCAGAACAAGAATGGAAAATGAGTAAAATTATATAAAATTAATATTGAAGCACACTCCCAAAAAGCAAATAAAATTAATATTGAAGAAAAAGATTCAGAAGAAGGATGGAATTGCACGCATAGATTGATGTTACAATTACAAATCAGAACAAGAATGGAAAATGAGTAAAATTATATAAAAAATGTATATCCATCAGACTTATGTGGCAAAAGAATTTAAAAAGCAATCTCACAATCAAAATGTTTTTGCCTTCGGATATTGCTAACCTACAAAAACCTTAATATTAAGGGATAATTATGAATAAAACCTTAAAGGTTAGGTCTTCTTTCAGAAAATATTCGGAAACCTTGAAAAATTACAAATACCCCCGAGTCAACGACTTTCCGTTAGTTTTAGGGAGGTATTCGTAATGTTTTGCAAACCTCAGTGTAATTTCCGTAGTGTTTCAAGGTTTCAGAGTGTTTTTCGTAAATGGCATAAACCTCAGGGGGTATTCGTAATTGGTCCTAATAAGAATAGAGGCAACCCAAAAATCCGTAATGCTTGCAGGACCTAGAACTTAAGCTGTTTCTATACTACCAAATAAGAATATTAGTTATATGACAACTATCAAGAATCACAGTTTTTGGTTTTTAACCACTTAAAGTACTCCTTAAGATCAACTCCTTCAAGTATTCTTTTGACTGAAAATAATAGAAATTTCTGAAATCTATATTGCAAGAATTACTTCTGAATGAGTGGCCAAAAACTCCAAAACCGTGAAACAATATTTCATTATGAATTTCACATTTATTGTTCTTCTCTCCAAGCTTATACAAATCGTTAGCAAAACTAATACGATAACTCAAAAGTCAATGGAAAGAAATCAGAAAGTACCCCATAAGATTGATGCGGAGACGGAGGGTAATCTCAACGAATAGCTCATACATCTGCCCTAAATCGGCCGCGTTACCGTGGGAATATAGCAGCGTCGCGGTGGCTTTGGGGTGGCTGATGTGGACAGCAACGACGTCGTTTCCCCTGCGCGTCCGCAGCTTCAAGACGTCGACGCCCTCCCTATGCGGCACCTCCGGTATGCATAGTGCTCCTCCACGCGACTCGTCTGCGACCACCGTGTACGACGGCGGGGTCGGCGGGAAGAACGCGAACTTAGCAGCGATCGATGACGTCACCCCGCCCATTGTTTACTTGTACAGTAACACAACTATTTCCCTTTCTGCTGCGGCGGCTCAACAGATTTACTGCACAATTCATAAAGAAAGCTCGCAACTTTTTTTGTCTAGTAACTTGGTTTTTTTCCTTTTTCCTTTTTGGTATTTAGATCTCCTTTCCCGAAAACATAAGGGGAAAATAAGGTTGGAGACGGTGGCCGAGAGGCGGCGCGTGGGAGGACGACGGAGGAGCGAGAGTGGGGAAAGTGGAAGCGGAATTGTCAAAGGAATCTGGAGTAGTTATCCAATGTGAGGTGGGAGTAGGGGTTTTTTTCGAACGTTGGAGACTTGTAGTGACGAAGTTGGAAGTTTTATGAGAAAAGGATATGATTTAGAATGGGAAAATTGTATAATTCATCCGTCAATTTCAATTTATTTGGATTTTAGAGACGTAAGTTTCTAAATTTATAAAGTTTATTTTTTAATATTAAAAAATTTTGATAAAATACAGATAATATTTGGCATATTTTATCCTGTAGTATTGAAAAAATTATTTTATAGTTTTAAACATTGTATGTATTTTGCCACATTTTTAATATTACGGAATAAAATTTACAACTTTAAAAACTTATGTCCTTAAAACCCAAATAATTCAAAAGTTAGCGGATGAAACGTGCAATTTTCCTTTTAAAACATTTAGTCATTTAGTATAGATACAGTTGTGTCTTAAAATTAGGAATATTGGTATAAAAATGTATAAAAACTATTTTTGGAAAGTATAGAAAAACCATGATTTTTCTCTCCGGAAAGTGGAGTTTTTCTTTTTTGAAACTCTTTCTCCTTTCCTAATTGGAATTCCATGCTGGCTAGCTACTGAATCTAGGTCAAAGATCCAATCTTCTCAGTACTATCCGTTAATCAATCAACTAATTTCCCTACATGGCTACATCACTGCTTATACGGTACCCACAAGTCAACCCTTGCAATTTGGGCCTACCACAAGACCCAAATCTCTTGAACCACAACACATACCTGGAATTGGGCCCTCCCACCACCTGGCCCACTCAATATATCCATCACAGCTCGCCCATCATCAGCCCAATCTACAATACAAGTTAGGCCCAGCCCAATCTACAATACAGAAAGAAGATATCATTTCGCTTGTCTAGTGTCTAGTCCCTTCGTATTTCTGTTTCTTCTTCTTTCTACTGCTGCTACTTTCACTATAGTCTAGCTAACAACCATAACCGGAGGCCGGAGCTCATATTACAGTCAAGCCGCAACAATTTCAAAGCGAAAAGTTATAGGTCTTTTCAAATTCTTCTACGTTATTCTTTTTTCAGCTTTCAAATTCTTGTAATTTATGCTAATTAGATTGTGTTTTCTCTTGTATGGAGGTGAAATGAAATTCCTGGGGAAGTTATCTGATACAGCGATTCTGTTTTCAGGCCAATGTTGTTTGCTGTTTCTTCACCTAAAACTTGCACGACTAGAATCTCTTATCCTAGAGGAAGCTCATGTTTTCGTCACAAGCATTGGGGTTCAACCAGGCTTCGTGTCTCAGCTTCGTCGGCCGAACCCAACGGAATCAAGATTGAGTACACTCCATGGCTGATTGTCGGGTTGGGGAATCCAGGAGACAAATATCATGGAACCCGCCACAATGTATTATTGATTATGTTTTAAGGTTAATTTTTTAATTTTTGTTGTTTCCCTCAAAAAAGGATATGTATATCTGATTTGTATATTTTGGGAATTTATGAAAATTAGGTTGGCTTTGAAATGATTGATCGCATCTCTCAAGCGGAAGGCATTTTGATGAACACTATACAATCCAAATCATTGATTGGCATAGGTGCTTATATGAATTCACTCATACATTAAAGCTTTCGTTCTATGGTAATGGTTGTTGTTGATTAAGTACCATGGTTGGATTCAATCAGTGCAGGTTCCATTGGACAGGTACCAGTGTTGTTGGCCAAACCTCAGTCATATATGAACTTCAGTGGAGAATCGGTTCGTCCTCCTCACTATTTCTTATGTTTGCTGTATTTTCCTGGAGGGAGCATTATATATTTCTTAGTGTTTGATAGAGAGCATGTTCCATGAGAAAAAAATTTGCGGATTCATCTTTATTTGCTTTTTTTACGACTGTTTCATTCAGTTACAGTGACAGAAAAAGGAGTATTTTAGGAGTAATGTCCATCAGTTGTTCTTATTTGTACTGGATGTTCTCAGCGTCTTTGGTTGTTGCCTTGATTGGTGTTTCCTCACCAGGTGAAATATCCTATTTACGAGAGTTCATAAAGTGAATGATTCTGGGATCATATAATCGGCTCAGCTAACAAATCGTAGCTTTTGAGAAAGATCAGTAGATTTGGTTGAAAAATTCATTTTTGGTCTATGAGAAGTTGCGCTATGATTTCCTATAAATCAAATGAACTTTGTGTGAAGGTTTTATTGGTAGTATGCAAAGTTAGGTTTTCTTCAAATCACCATGCATCCTTCAAATCATTCTTCCTTCCTGGAATTAGCAAATTATCTTCTCATGTTCTTGGTTATGATTGAATATTATTCAGGTATGCATCTGACATACATGTAGTTTTGACTAAGATATCTCCTTCACTTTACTTTTAATTCTCACACCTCGTTCACCTGCACTTAGTGGGTGTTTGCAAGAGCTTTTGCTTTTGCAAAAGCTAAAGTAGAAGTTAGAGTTGTAAAGAGTTGTAGTATTAAAAGTGAGGAGCGTTGGACAAAAAAATGTGAAAAGCTCAAAAAAAGTAGTTGAGTTTTTTGAAAAAAAAAATGAGAAGCACTTTCTCTACTCTAAATAAACATCCACTGATGTACGGAATAACCTAGAACCTAAAACGTTGTTCCCTAGGTGCTTCCAACTTCTAGTTTATTTCTGCTTAAAATAATCATAAGTTGGTTTTCCGAACACTCCCAACGTGCGGAAAAAAGCAGAAAGCAGAAAAGTGCTTTTCTTAAGAGATTGCAAACAGTACCTTAGATATCTTAACCAAGTTATGTAAAGTATCTAAATATCTATCTTTCCTATGCTGTCAGGTTGGGCCACTTGCTGCATACTATCAAGTACCCTTGCGCCACATTCTACTGGTCAGTTCTTCCTCTAAATTTTTGTATAGCATGTAAATTTCCTCGTTGACTTTTTAAAGTAAAGTATACCAAGAACTCTCTGAAATGAAATTATGTTTACCCCAGAGAATCTGATAAATTATTGAATGGTTCTTGTAGGTTTATGATGAAATGAGCTTACCTAATGGAGTTTTAAGGCTTCAGCCCAAAGGAGGACATGGTCACCACAATGGGTATTGTCTCTAGATTAACCTTGTGAAGAAAATTGTTTCAACAATCACTCTCATGATTGAAGAGATTGACTCAATTATTTAGAACACTCTCATTTTCAAATTTAACAATTTTGTATGAGAATATATACAAGGTTAATCAGCCAATTTTTGTCTTGCACCACAGAGTGAAAAGTGTTATGGAGCATTTAGATGGTCGTCGTGAGTTTCCCCGGTTCTGCATTGGTGGGTTTTCTTTACTAGCTTTTGGGTTGTATTCATTATAGGTTATAACTTTCATGTTAGAAATTTAGAATCCATTACTAAAAAAAGCACTTTTATGCTAAGTACCATTTTTCAGCACTTTGGAAGTGTTTGGGAGACCTTCTTCTGCTCATGTTAACCAGCAAGAAGCTAGAAGCACCTAAGGTCATGCTTTTGGTTTCAGCTTCTAGCTTCTTTTTGTAAATAAATTGAAATTTCTTGAGAGTAGTAGAAGTGGTTCTCAACTTTCTTTTTCTTCCGAACAACAATTAAACCATTTTTTCCTTTCTAAATTTACCCTTTTTTTCCCTAACACTTGATACTTTCAGTATTCCAACTTTTTACAACTTTAGCTTCTCCAAGAGCAGTTGAGTTTGCAAACACCTACTAAATCACTTATAACATATTCCAGGTATCGGGAACCCACCTGGTACGATGGATATGAAGGCTTTTCTTCTTCAGAAATTCAGTCCTTTGGAAAGAAAACAGGTAAGTGGTTTTGGCTTGCTGATCAGTACATTTGCATTAGTTCTCTCATAGTCATGCTTCCATCTAAATTGATTGGCACAGATTGACGGTGCATTGGAACAAGGTGTGGAGGCTGTAAGGACGCTTGTGTTAGAAGGATTTAGCAGTCGGGTTAATAGATTTAATCTTGGCCAGAAATACAAGTATCATCAAGTTCAATAATAGATACCATTTTTGTAATTTAAAAAAACAAGATCATATTGTAATTTGTAGGCAAAATTACTTATGATTTTGTCCCTCAGCATTGTATTGAGAGATCTTGGTTTAGACAATAAAGATATGATTTAAGGGTTATGATAGAGTGTCTCATCGGATACATTAGCGATTTTCCTTCGAATTTTTGACAAGAAACACATAATCTGGCCAAAATAGGATTATTTTTGCCAAACTCCTTAAATTACATGACAAAGTCATAAAGTAATTCGTAATAGACGTGTCAAGTTGTAAATACCTAAGTCTTAGTTAAATATCTTTTTGCAAATTTTGCCTCACTCATAAAAGGCAAGAGTTCCAAAACGCGTTGGATTGACAAAAGTAAAAAGGTGTTGAGATTAGATCACTAGAAAGGTAGTTAAATAAAATAGGTGGTGTTAGGCCGGCATTTCCTCAATATCCTGTCCGGAAATCTAACCATTTGGAATGATAACTATTGTAATCCACCGATTATATTAATCTTCGTTCAACATAATAATTAATTCGTATATTTTAATTTTTCTAATAATTATGCAATAATGTAGTAGTTTATTTTTGAATAGTGAATATTTGTATATGCATTATGTACGAACACTTATATTTTTTATTAAGACTTATATTAGTCAGTCATGTTGTATCCTATAATTTTTGAAAAATTTGTGTTGTGTCGTATCTGTATTCCCGTGTTTGGTCCGTGCAACATAAGTAGTCACATGCTCAAGAAAGTCATTTTTGTGCTCTCTCAAAGTACTTGTACATGTCTAAGTAACCATTTTATGGGATTTAGATCTCAGTTTACGATACACGAACACGGAACGAGACGAAATGAACATGGAATGACACGATAACACATTTTATTGAATATATAGTAAGGGAGAAATATTCGACACGATGAGATAAAGATTAATTTTAAAAATATTTGTGCATATTAGCTAATAATATCGAGTACCGACTTACACAAAAAACAACAACTTTTTTGAATTAGGAAATTAGGGGCTACTTAATTTGTCCTTTTTAATAATGTTGTGTAAATTAAGAAAGAAAAAGTAAGATGATAAGGCAATCAAATTAGAATCCAATAAACTCCTCTTTTTCAGTTAATAAATAATACTAATTATGACTTACTTGCATATTAAGGGTCCCACTTCAATAAGAAGAACGTTGGAATAACTTTCATTTTTTGAATTCCGTTTCTACCCTTCTCCTTTTTATTAGACCGTTGCCCAACACAAAAAAGAAAAATAATCTTTTAAAAACCAAACCCATAACACACAAAGCTCCGAAAATCACATCAATGGCGGAGACTCTCCACTCTCTTCTCGATCCTCGATCAATGTTGCTGTCCCAATTCTCCGATTCCCATAAACCCCAATTCCTGGAGCTTACGACCGAGAGTTTCATCATGGAGAGAGGACCCAGATTCAAAGAGTACTGCGATCTCAGAGATAAGAAGCTACGAGAGAAGAATCTCACCGAACAACAAAAAACTCCAGAGAGAGAACGAGAACTTCCAAAAAAGCTTCTAAATCGATCGATTTTGACCCCGCCCAGAAAGCAGGTTAAATTCAATTCAATTTTGACTCATTCGGTGCCGGATTTCTCCTTTGTTCTGAGAAAAGAGAACCGAAAGCCGGCGGCGGTGCTTCCACCTGTGGCGGAAAGATCGATGACGCCGCCGGCAGGTTTCTCGAAGAGTGCGAAGGTTTATGGGAAGGTTAGCGGTGGAAGTAAGTCCACGAATTCGGCTGAGAAGAGAAGCGGTGGATTAATGGCGAGGAAAAGCTATGCAAATATGGATGAATTAAAGGGTTTGGCTTCTGCTGCAAGGACTGCCATTACTGGAGAAAACAGAGGAGTGCGAAGAAGTGGGAGAGCTACTCCGAAAACTGTTCTGGGCTCCAGACAATTTTATTAATATACTTTATAATTCACAGTTTCTTACTATTTTTCTGGGTTTTGATCGTTTTTTTTTTTTTAATTTTTTATTCTTTGAATTCTTCATATTTGGTGAGTGACAAGAAGTGAGTGGATTGGAATTTTTTGTTATAGATTGACTACACTTTGTACAGAGAAAGGGGAGCTTTTGCAGCATTGACTTGAAGTGTTATTGTAAGTTTGGAACTGAAATACATCTTGGCTACATATCTGTTGTTTCCATCTATCTAAATCTCACACTTTTTACCGAAAAATCATCCAAATCTCTCAACCTTATGGACGGCCTCCTGAAATTTGCAAAACATTACAAATATACTATCCAACTTTGAAACATCACAAATCTATCTATCTATATCTATCTATATTATTATAAAAGTGTGGATCAAATTAGTTGTTTCTTCTCATTGTGAATTGACTAAATTAACCTTCTTATTATTAAAATTAATTTTAGGTAACATATGTAATTTAATTGATGATTATTAAATTTTAAAAGTCTTTTAAACTTCTAATATCTATAATTATGAATTTTAATCAAGATAAGCTTTTAAACTTCCAGTTTGAAAAGACGTACTAGGAGTAATGAAATAGATTAGTTTTTCTATTAATAATAATTAATGATTGAAAGAATTCTATTAATACTAATTATAATTTCCGTTTGACTTACAAATGTTAAACATGTTGTTTACTATTCTTGATAATAAAATTAACTAACAATCAAACTATTTTTTTTTCCTGAAAATTAGTATTTGGAGTTAGATTCTACTTCTACCTAATTAGAGATTTGAATTTTTTTAGCAAGTATATTGTGAATTATTTATTTTTTTTGGTAAATATTGTGGATTATTTAACCTAAAAGATTATGAATGAAATTAATGAAGTACAAAAATATAATTTAAGGAACTCTACTCAAATTAAATTTAAAAAAGAGCTAGAGGGATAATATATAATATTAACACTATACTTATATAAAATATTGAAGATAAATTTATAATATAGTTTATAATTAAAAAAATTTATTGGAATTTCATTGAAATATAAAGATATACTTGAATATTCTGAAATATTTTTGATGACTTAAAATTTTTTTTTCAACCATTAGATATTTTGAATATATAATATCAATTTGAAAAAGTTAAATTTATAAATAGATGTATAATAATTATGAAAAGTTGAACATAACTGAGTTATCTTCTCCAAATTTTTTAGTTAACTCATTCATTTTCTTTTTAATATTTTAATTATATCTTAAAACTATGTCTATAATTTTACTATAAAACATGATGATATATGTGCAGCACACGTATACCTTCCTAGTACCTCTACAGACACCATAATGTTTCAAGATTTCAACATGTGAATTGCGTAATACAATCATAAATATGAAACTGTTAAAATACTCGGTCAGAAGATAGATACATATATGGCAATCACTTCACTTACATACTAGCAACCCAAAGATATATCCATCAATTTCTACAATTCATCTAAAAGGGTTGCAAAGATCAATGACAATCTCATCGACTACAATCTCTAACAAATATCTACTAATCTCCATCCCACTCTCAAACACTTCACTCTCACACTTTGTCCATTCTCCTAAAGAAAGACTCATTTCCCTTTCAATCAACTCATCAACACTCAATCTACACAGTTCCTCCCAACTTTTTACAACTTTCACAATCTCAAAGATCAACACGTTCACGTTCATCATCTGAACCGGCAATTTTCCCAACACTTCAGAACTAAAATTACGGCATCTTTCAAATCTCAAATCCAAATACTCCATGATCGAATCCAAAACAAATGTTTTAAGTTGATTCACATCTTTACCATCCTCAATTCCAAGAGAAGAACCGAAATTCATCCAGAGAACGCTCGCGAGTGTTTCCAGTTCATCAATGAGCAAATGCTTAATCGAAAAGCCATTTCCTGTGTTATAGCATGCCAGCTCAGCATTCAAAAGTACCTCCATTGCGTGGTCAAGTTTGTTTCCTTTAAAATTGCTGAGGTTATTGCAGCTTAAAATTTCAGAAACATTGTTGAGGACTTCAATGACCACTTCGTTGCTGCTTTTGGCTGTATTTACTGAGGCTGCAGAATCCAAAAGCTCTGAAGAGTCAGTGAGCACTTTACACCCTGGAAAAAGGCAATGTAACTGAAATACTAAAAATGGCTTTATTATATTTACACCCCTTCGGAGATTGCATATTATATTTGGTACCTGCAAGTACTAATTAAACTACAAACCACTCCCTAAAATGTTTAAAGTTACAAACACCACCTAGGTTAGGGAGGTAGGAGTAAATTTCCAAACTCCCGGGGTGGATTGTGTAATTTAAGAAATAATTAGGGAATGGTTTGTAGTTTTTCAAATTGCAGGTACCAATTGTAATACTGCAATTTTGGAGGGGGTATAGATGTAATTGACTGATAATAATTTAGAACAAACAGATTTTCTTGCACTAGAGTTCCTACCTAGGCTGTCGTCAACACTGCTGGAAACACAACTCTCAGTAGAAAAATAAGGATCAAGAACAGATCCTGGGCTGTGGTGCTCCATATCAGGTGGTTGGCCAACAGATATCTTTACTGCCATTCCATTCGCCTGAATTGAGAAAATCAGCTTAATAAGTTGTTTAAAAAAGATTATAAGCTGTTGAGTGAGAGCTTATAAGCTCTACCAAAGTGTTCAGTTTTTTT
Source organism: Verbena officinalis (assembly GCA_958496215.1). Classification (NCBI taxonomy): domain Eukaryota; kingdom Viridiplantae; phylum Streptophyta; class Magnoliopsida; order Lamiales; family Verbenaceae; genus Verbena; species Verbena officinalis. The sequence continues at coordinate 36,604,866 of OY292387.1, forward strand.
CAAGTAAAAGAGCTTATTAGCTCAACAAATAAGATGTTTGGAGCTTAAGAGCTGTTACAAAAACAAGCTTGCTCCATTTCAAACACTAAAATGACATGGGTACCCTTAATTTTCTCTCAATATTACATATCTATTATCACAAAACATAAATAATTAATTTGAATTAATTCTAATATTTTACTTTTCATCATTGTTGTACTACAAATAACTTATAAGCTCTCATTTTTACCAAACAAAACTACAACTTATAAGCTCTTAAAACATCTTATAAGCAATCATATCTTATTTGAATCAAACAATTGGACAACTTTCATTCTGAAAGTGAGATGTAGGAGCCTTATAAGCTCCAAACTAGAATACATAAATATTTTAGCTAACCTGTGAACTGGTGGAAGATGTCGAATTAGAAATAGCCTGTAAATCATCTTCTTCCTGAAATGGTATCTCAGAAGTTAAGGCAGATATTAGCTCATGTAGAATGGTGGCCGTTGTCTTTTTCGGAACATTTCCACCTAAATCCTCTCCCTGAGACGTCAACTCTTTCAATTTTTGTTCCAGAATTGCACCCAAGGCATCTCCACTTAAAGGCAATGGTTTCACAACTTTTTTCCTTCCATCACAATATACATCATTTTCAGCCCTGTGCTTCAATGAAGAATTAAATGTGAACGGAACAGCATTCATGTTCGTCTTCCCACTGCCAGCTGTCCTTTCTTGTGGATCCAGAAACCTATTTTTATATCCCGATTGTTTCTCCGACATTACTTTTGCATGAGGGGTACCAAATGTAGAACAACTTTCGCTATGTCTTGAGAGATTATTTGGCCTCCTCTTTCGACTTTGTGGGCCCACCTCGTTCATTCTGGTAGAAATTCTCTTCTCTGGTTCAAATTTGCCATTTTTGCCACTTAAGGTTTGATTTGCTGAAACTAAATTCTTTGTCCCATTCATTAAATTTGTCGATGATACTTTGCTACTTGTGGGGCCGTTCATCCTTGGCCTTGGTGGGACCCGTTGAAAAGCCTTTGAAGGGTTATTAGCTTGTTGGCTATCTAAGTTCCTTTGAATCTGTCCACTAATTGGACTCTTATAAGATGTAAATTTAACATGAGGATAAAAATCTCCATGGTAGTCATGCAACTCTTGTAATTCTTGATAAATTGCAGATTGGCCCAAATACCCACAGTTACTGCAATTCGAATGACCCTTTGAAGCATAACTTTCAAACCCTTCAGAAATTTCCAATCTTTTTTCCTCCATAACTGTGTTTTGAGGAGGATGACGGAATGTGTTTGAGTAAGTGAGGGCGCATTTTAATCTGCTCGTTTGCAATCCGGGCTCAAGAATTCTAGTTGCTGCACCAATCAGTTTGGATGAATTTTTCCTTGAAATATCTCTGGGACTTTTAATGGGAGAAGGGAGTTTTGGATGATGATTAGGATGACTATGTTTTCTTGATTTTGATAGAACATTCTTGAATGGAAGTTTCTCAACTGGCCTGAATCTAGTTATTGGCTGCCTCTCACAAATGTTTGTTTTCTGAAGCTTTTGAGGCCTCGATTCGGGCTTAATCCCTCCTTTCTCCACATTCAACTCTTCCTCGCAGAACTTTTCAACAGCTTTTTCATGTTTCCCACTTGCAAAACTGGTTGCTGTAATTTTCTTGGATTTTTCTCTCTGTTGTGATGATGGCATAGATTCAAGACCCATGAGCCTTGCAACTAATCCCGGAACTCGTGTTTCGTATTTTTTATCACAATTAACATTATTAACCCCATTCTTGTTCTTGGACGAAGGAAAACCACCGCTATTTTCATCAGCAATCTATGTAATATACACAGTTACAGAAAAAAATAATTAATAACAAAATATAAAAGCTAATCACTCAGGTTTTAATCATAAATGTATACCAAACGGAGCTTTGGCTGCTTCTCATCCCCACCAAATTTCTTTGAAGCTTGTTTCAACCGAACTAAACACATTAATGCACCAACAAAACAGATTATCACAATCACTTCCAACATTAAGGTAGATATTCTCAGTAAATAGCAATCTCTTTGAATCCCCACAAACATTTAACCAAATTACTGACCTGGTGGAAGCAATTTCTTTGAAAACAACTTCTTCTTTGCTAATCTACGGTTCCAATCAAAGAGTTGGAAGAAAATGCCGACACATCCTCCTGGCCTCTGGGGTTTCTTCTCTACTACAGCTAAAGACGACGCCGTTGTCTCCAATCTATCATTCATTATAATTCCTCCAACACAAGAAATAATTTAAGAAAATTTATAGAAAAATAATCGGACCCAAAAACCCAGCTCTCAAAAAGATCGAGAAATTTATTCCTCACCAACTCAAATCATTTCTCTTCACAAATATTCGATCTTATCCCACCAGAAGAAACACCCAAACTTCCCTTCTGGACAAACACTCCAAAACAAAAAATACATCATAATACGTTAGCGATGTTCTTTCTTTTCAACAGTAACATTTTTCTTCTCCTCCCAGAAAATAGTACCGAAAGGGAGTAAGAAAACACATTAGTGGACAACGCCATGTGCCATGCGGGAGATGCTTTCACAAGAAAAAGAAAAATATAAAATAACAGAAGAAATTTCACACAGAGGGCAACTGTTGGAACAGAGCTCTGAAACTGACAACAGATTGCACAGATAGCGAAAAAGAAGGAAAGAGTGTTGGAGCCAATATATATATATCATATCATACATATATATGTGAATGATTATGGATCAGGGGCTTAAAAGCATAATCATATGAAATTAAATGCATGATATAATAATAAATAACAATGTTTGCTGTACAAGAAAAGAATGCAGCTGTGTTATCTTTGCTCTTTTGGGGGGAACCCGAGAGAAATTGAAAATGAAATTCTGAGGGATTTTTGGATGTTCTTCTGAGCAAATTAGCAGTCTGACAAAGCTGTGGTGGTGAAAACGGCTGCTCTCTGAAATTTCACTGCTGTGTGTGGGGTGCGTAGGATAAGAAGACGGGACGGGAGTCAGGAGTGGGCGCAAGATGACCACCCACGCGCACTCTTAATTTAGGTCAAACAGTAATAAAACAAATTGAACAAGTACTTTGTTGGACATTTGGAACCTTTTTGTTTGCAATTGCTATTTAATCTTTCGCGAATTCCTTTCATTTTTTTAATTTTTTTAAAAACTAAAACCCGAAAAACTCGTGGAATTTTTGCAGGACCCCTTTATATGAATCGAAAGACAAAAAAGAAGTTCAAAAAATACATAAAGTCATGATAGTAGTCATCTAAACTGGAGCGTCCAGCCCCAATCCCTCTTGCACCAAAGGCTTGTTCAAACAATTCCAAACCAAAAGATTCATAAGCCAAAAGTCTACGTGTGCCATCCAGGTAAGAAATCAATGTGCTGGAATCATGGCGGTCCTTCGAGTAAACAACAAATATGTCAAAAACACAGTGTAATCTACACCTTCGTAGAGTTTTTTCTCACTATAAAGTGGTAAGTCAAAACTCATTAATGTGTTCAAAACATCCTTAGAATTTGAGATCGATGCCAAATGCACGAACAGTATCGGGCAAAACTCATCGGACAGATCAAATAGAAAATAAACCCCGATCACGCGCTCTAATCTCACTAAATTTGTGTAATCAAATAAGTCCTTATAAGATTCATTATGATTTTATTTATCCAAACACTTCATGAAGTTATTTTTAAAATAAGCTCTTAAAATATCTTATAAATTCTTTAAAATAAATTTGGTCAAACATCGACTTAGTGCCGGCCCTAACTCCGGTTATTCTAACAATCAATTCACTAATGGGATTAAATTTCCCGAATTTTAAAAAACTGGGACTAGGTTTTGGAGAAAAAGGGACCAAATTGTAATTTTCGCAGACCACAAAGGTTCGCTTGGAAACTGCAATTTGAAGTTACCAATTGACGCAGCTTATTTTGCCAGTTAGGAGACCAACTCTAACTCCGCGTAACCTGGACATATTCAAACGTCAGAAAAAGAAAACACCAAAGAACAACAAATTCAAAAGAAATCAACAAATCTCTGAATTTTTCAGTCGTCTCCTCCAATTGGGTTCTTTCATCTGCACCTCTGTTATTCTTCCATTCGAAATTCTTGTTTTCTTCAACTTTTTTGTTGTTTAATAAATTTTGTGCAAGTGTCAAGGAAATATGAATCCGAATTGGGAACTGAAGAATTGTTGTCAGCATGAACAAGTAGTGTTTCTAGTCACCATTGGCGTCTTCACCCTTGTTATTCTTGCTGTAAGTTTTCGATGAGCACACTTTTTTGATTCGTGATGTTAGTTTTTGCTGTAGATTCAGTAGAAATACCTTTTTATTTCCTGTTGGTCAATATCTTAATTTTATGTAATGTTATCTTCAATGTTGTTTAATGGGTTTTTCGTGCTTGACTTGCTGCATATAAACGCTAGAGAATCGATTTACTTAGCAGCCAGAGGGTATAGAATAATTTGAGCACCATATTGATGATATTAATTGAAATTCAAAATTTAGTTGATGTTGATTAGGGATAATTACCAACTACCCGGAGGAATGACCTATATACGAAACCTCATGAATTTTCAGAAATTTCCAATTGTCCCCCTGAAGTTTTAAGCGAGAAAACTACAGGCGATGGTAAAATTATCATGTTGCCCTTGACGGAAAGAGCGGAAAGAAAAAAGAAAAAAAGGTTAATTTTTGAAAAACCAACATTACTCTTCATTTTAAATGAATGTCTATTACTGGCGGCTAGTGAAGTTTGTGAGAGAGAGTGAAACCTCAGGGGTATTGGTAATTTCTGAAACCTCATGGGGTTTTTTGTATTTAGTGCATACCTCAGAGGATAGTTGGTAATTATCCCTATTATTATTATATAAAGTGTCAGCTCATTAGAATAACTGTCTTGGACTCTTTTTCTCTCACGTGTCTTTTTATTCTCTCACTAGTAATAGTAAATCAAGTTACGAATGTTGTGATTTGTGTAGGATGGTGAGGGACTTAGTGAAACAGGCAGTTCTAAGATCTTGCTTAAGTTATTGTTCATAAGATGTTAGAAACATGTAGTAGCATGATTTGTTTCTGGCTTTTGGTTGTATCATATCACAATGAAATGTATTCAACCTTTAAAAGATCAAGGACTTTTCCCGTTTCTTCCTTTTTTTTTTCCTTCATTTTTTTACGTTATCGAAGTGAGAAATTTTTTCATGACATAGCCCTTGAGTTTCTAATCCTATCTTACTTGTTCTTGTTATGATAATTACAGCTATGGAGGACATTTCTACTGACGCCGTTTAAGCTCATCACAGTATTTCTTCATGAGCTTAGCCATGCAATTGCTTGTAAGCTTACATGTGGTGATGTAAGAAAGCTCTTTGCTCATATTTGTTCACTCTGTGATTGTAGTTTGCTTTAAATATTGGGTTTAATTACATTCGCACACACCTCAATTTGGGTGAAATTACAAATCAATCCCTTATCTTTGCCTCTTTGGGAAATTACAATGACCCCCCTCACTTTATGCGTCTTCTTACAAGTTGGTCCAGCCATTAGGGTTTTGGACTCTTTTCGTTCAAAATAATTGTGTCATTACCCCTGGAGCAATATTGTTTCTTCACCTTTTGCTGACTAGAATTATGTCCTTATTTGCAAGAAAAATTAAAGGAAAGGTGTGCTTTGTTAATTGTTAATTTGTGGAGGGCTGTAACATAATATTATTCGGCCTTCTTCCTTTTTCTTTATTTTTCAGTCAGGTGTATTTAAGTACTTTTTTCTCTTCCATTGGATCTTACACTTAATTCCATAAAGTAGAGGGTGCCATTCTAATTTCCCAAAGTTCAGGCACTGATTTGTAATTTCACCAAAGCTGAGGGTGGGGTGTGAATGTAATTAAAACGTCAATATATTGATTTCAAGTACTCTTTTGATATCGATAGGGAACTCCGTTGTACTCGTTAAGAATCATGTTGTGGTTTATGCTCAACATTTTCTTTACTGCATTCACTTTGTGTTTAAAATGAGAATTTCTCTGATTTAGGTTCTTATTTCCGAGAAAAACATAAATACTGGTTGTATAATTATGAAACGATAGATTTCTTATGTGATACAGTGATACTAGTGTTGAATGAAATAGGAATTTTTACTATATTTATGCCTCAATAAAAATACATGATCAAGATATAACTACCACGAATTAAAATGGCATCTAATTACCATTATCAAGAGTTTCATAATTATTGTAGTATGATAATTGAAAAATGATATATTTACCTTGCTTAAGGATTAAAAGATATAACTATGTTTATTTCAATTGATGTAATGATATGAAATGATACTTTCGAATTAATCCGAGGAAAAAATATGTTTTTGGAATAATGTTTGGTTTTAATTACATAGAATGAAACATTTCTGAAAGGCATAACTTCTCTGAAAATCAAATCCTGAGGTTTCTTATCTCCATTTATGCACAGGTTGAGGGCATCCAGGTTCATGCAAATGAAGGTGGGGTCACTCAAACACGTGGCGGTATATATTGGTTGATCTTGCCAGCTGGATGTAATACTCGTTTTTCCTTTCATATTTCTATTTTTTTTATTTTGTTTGCAAGAATTTTGCCTCTAATCCATTTCTCAAAATTTCTTTTTTTGGTTATTTCTTGATTATTGTAGATCTTGGTTCATCATTTTGGGGTATGGTTCTCATACTTGCATCAACAAATCTTCTTACTGCAAGAATTGCATCTGGTTGTCTTATCCTGGCCCTTCTTATCGTGCTCTTCATTGCCAAAAACGTAAGAATTTTCCACAAATAGTATATAACTGGGCAGTACAGTACCCTTAAAGTTTGCCATATTTATAAATACTCCCTCGGTTTCTGAAACTTACAGAACCCCCCCCCCCCCCCCCCCCCCCCCCAGTTTATAAACAATTACAAAAATCTAACAGAACATGCCCTGTACTTTATGCAAAATCTTACAAAAAAAAACCCAAAAATCTAACAAAATATCCCCTGTACTTTATACAAAATCTTACAAAACCGGCCTGTAATTTGTAATTGTTTGACACCTCAGGGAGTTTTCTGTAAATTTTGAAAACAGAGGTGGTATTTTGTAATTATGGAAAAACTTTAGGTGTACTGTATGTAATTCGCCAAAACGCAATTCATCCGTGAATAAGAATTCAAGGGCTTGAAGCGAGTTCTTCGCCTGCTTTTATTATGGCGGCTATGTTTTCGCCTATATAAATTTCAATAAATTTAATATTTAAATACTGTTTTCGCTGATGATCGACAGTGGACACTACGCGGGCTTTGCATTGGTAAGTTACTTCACCCCGACCACTCTACTTTGCATGTAATAACTTATGTGAAATTAAGGATATTAATATTAGTATAATGTTTCTTGGCAGGATTTATTATTTTTATTGCTGCTGTTTGGCTGCTGCAAGAATTCACTAAAGTTCGTATTCTCCGCTACATTATTCTCTTCATCGGTATGGGTTTATCTTTTTTGTAGTTCTAATTTTTAAATTCGCGTTGTTCGATTTTCTGTTGATTATGCATTTTTCTCTGAATGATGCAGGTGTTATGAATAGCTTGTTTTCAGTCTACGGTACGAACTCGAGTTGTATATTTATGGAGTCAATTTATGGAGAAATGCAAAATATAATCGTCTTTTACCATGCAGATATATACGATGATTTGATATCTCGAAGGGTTAACTCAAGTGATGCTGAGAAGTTTGCAGAACTTTGCCCCTGCCCTTGTAATGGAGCTGCATGGGGAGTTATTTGGTATGTACTTTGTTGAAAGAATTTGAAAATTTTGAACTTTTAGGTGTTTACATGTGTTATTTATTTAAAGCTATATATTTTTTTTTTTCGTTTGCAGGGGAATGATATCCTTCATATTTCTTTGTGGAGCAATATATCTTGGCCTTGTCATCTTGTCTTGAGGTAATTTTTTGCTATAGCATGATTGTGTCTAGAACTCTTGTTCCTATTTTTATCCGTATAAGTTAGGGGTATAAGATGAGTCGAGCAGGCTTGAGTAAAGCTCAATGTGTCGAGCTTGTGTTTCTTATGCGAGTTGAGCTTGAGCTTCTTCACGAGCTGAATTGGAGCTACAAAACACTTGTTCATCAGTTCGTGAGACGGGCTCATGAGTTTTTTCTTTTTTTACTTTATAATTTAGAATATATTGTAAATAATATTAATAGTGTTAACAATGATTGTACTAGGATTTTTTTAGATTCAATATAGCTAAAACATGCTAATAATAAATGGGTTAATTACATTTGCACTCGAAAGGAGTTTGCTAAACTACAAGTTGTGACCCTCTTAGTCAAAATATTATACTTATACCCCACAAGAGTTTTATAATCACAAAAAAAAAAAAAATCCAATTTTAGGGTTTCCGCATGGTTCCGTCAAAATTTAAATGGAATATTCCTAACGGAACCCTAAATATTAGGTGTTTATTGTAATTATGAAACTCTTATAGAGTATAAATATAATATTTTGTCTAAGAGAGTCACGACTTGTAGTTTAGCAAACTCTTTTAGGGCCAACTGTACTTAACCCATAATAAATATATATTACACTTGAAATTAATTCTATTTAATTGTTTTCATGGTGCTAACTATGGATTTTTGTTGTTTTGACTAGGTTTGTGTATATGGCCTGTATATTCAAGAACTCAACTCGACATATCTTTGTTATTCCTTGTATAGATATTTGAATGGTACATCAAAATTCAAATTCATTTTTGGCCGTGGAGTTGTGGGCAATTGGGCATTACGCACCACCTCAAGGTCACATTCTTTTTGCACTTGAAAGAGTTGTAAAATAATTAAATTACTCATAATATATTTGTTATAGACTTATAGTGTTTGCTATACATGAAATGAACGAAATAATTAAGTTGTGATCCAGTTAGTAAAATGTTAGCATCTATTTCGAAACCAGAAAATGACTAATGCCAGGACCTAAGTGTTAGACAAAGCCGTAGTCGATGAGGTGTCTCTGTAATTTTTAATAATATAGGAGGTCTTACTGTATTTTTTTCTAAGTCAATGGGTAATGTAATTATCCCTTAAAATTATGTACAGACCCACTTATAATTTAGGTGTAATGTCAAGGGCCAAAAAAATAAATTTTACCCACTATTATCAATTAAATAGTAAGGATGTCCTTTCTGATAGTGATTTAAATAGACCAAGCACATGGTGTGACCTCTCTTGCGCTGGAATATCCCATTTCTACTTTCCATATGAGTAACATCAACGCTCTTTGAAAACCACCTATTCAACCAAAAAAAAACTTTAACAATTTCATCATTCATAAATCGTAATCATGGATAAGTTCAGCTACCAATTTGGCATTTGTTATTAATTTCACTAAAGTAAAACTCAAAATTCAAAAAAAAAAAAAAAAAAGAAGAAGAAATAAACCCGAAATAGTGAAATAATACTGGACAATGAGACCCCAAAATAAATTTATAAATTACGAGTATTTTCATCTTTAAAAAATTATAATTGAGCCTAGCTATAAGATGGAACTATAGTCAGAGACAAATTGAAATTACGAGTATTATATGGAGTTATAGTCGAAAAAATGTCTCGATAATTTCCAATAATCAAAAGAGTTTCTAAGAAAGTGTAACGTAATTATCCCTTTTTTTTTTTTGAAAATGTGGGTTTTAGCATCTGAAAACACACTTTTGTACGCATCTTTGATTCGGAATCTGAGCCTTATTTTATTGTTGGAGAACAACGACTTGGAGTTCGATTTCGTGGACGTTAACATTTGAACGTCACAACTAAGTTGCATGTGCTCTGAAGTCTTAAATTCATTTGATGCTAGCGTTTGAACAATGTGTTTATTAATATACAAAACCCATTTCAGCATATTCCAAAAATTCCTCGGAAAGTTTTCTAATTATTTTTAATTGGATACGCCCACAGCCTTACACCACGTTTATTTTTTTATTTTTTTTTAAAAAAGAGTAATTATATTAATTTAAATCAACAATTATATAATTGTTACAAAAGCGGGAATATCTCCCGAATCAACGCAGTCATAAGCCGCATTTCTAGTTAACTCGTGAGCTACAACATTTGCTTCGCGATGAATAAAATTAAAATTAACTACTAAAGCATGAGCTTCGTCCACTATATTCCCCAAGTAGGACAAATCTTCCAAATGGGAGGAATGATTCTTTATCACATTGATGCAATCACCTTCAATAATAAAGTTCCTCCACCCAAAGTCCCTAGCGAGTTGAATAACAGCAAGACCAGCTTCCAATTCTGCATATTCCAAATTCGAAAGTCCCTTAAATCTATTAGTTTCACAACCAACTACCTTGCCTTCATGATCACGTGCAACTAATCCGACACCCAACTCACCAGAATCCGGAAAGAGCGCCCGTCAACATTAATTTTGATTTTGTGCAGAGGAGGACGAACCCATCTTGCCACTCGTGAACTCACGCTAGCAGGTGGTGCATTATCACCAATTAGCATTTGGGAGTCATTGGCCGGCATAATTTTGTTGATCACCATCAAAACTCAAAGCTTACTTGAGCAATTCCATTGGAGTAGTAGAAATCCCCTCTGCCCACTTCTTGTTACTGTATTTCCAAATAGTCCACAAGATCGAGAACATCTTGCAACAATCCCCATCACTTAATTGTTTGATAGCCAACTCAATTCCCTCACAAATAATCGACTCCAAATCTACTAACAATATTCTATGGTATATTCGACAACGCCCATACTGGTCGTGCAAACGGGCACAAAACCAAGGCATGACTCATATTTTTCATATCAAATTTACAAATAGAACATGATAGATCAGCACCACACTTATACTTAAATAAATTATTACCCGTCAAAAGTATATTATGATAAATCCTCCAAATAAACATCTTGACCTCTCCTATTTTTTTTCTCTCTTTTTCATGATCTACACCTCTCCTATTTTTTCTCTCTAATTTTATTTTTCACGAGTTCTTTTGTTTTTTATCTTTCCTCTTTTTCTCTACTCTTCTTTTTTTTTTCTACTCAATTGAATTTTAAGTTATATTTCTATCCAAAGCATAAAAACTACTTTTTAATTTATCATAAGTTTAATAAATATATTAAAAATAATCATATTATATCATAAAAAATTATGAAATAATATTTATAATTTAATATTATTTAAATTTTATAACTTTTTATTATATTTTATATTTTTTTATTGTGCACATGCATGAGTGTGCCGGTTTAACTAGTTATTATTATTTGTGGACCCGAAAACTGTCAAAACCCCGCTATCACTCCAACTGCCATATTTTTCAACGACGAATCGCACCGACTCATAGATTCCGTCACCGTTTTCCCCCAAAATTCGTCACTTGTCTGCAATCAATTCTCACAATTCGTTGATACAATCCCACAAACTGTAACGATAACGGGTTCAAGAACATGGAAAAATTCAGGAAAAAAAAATAGGTTAAAGATATTAATTTTTCCCTCTCGATCGTTGCCTTCAAAAAGCCAAACCCCATCTCCTCCGATGGGCGTAATCATCGTCCTCGCCTTCCTCACTTTCCCTCTTCTACTACTGTTGTTCCTACGGTCCGTCAGATTCCTTCTTACTAAACCTCGGCATTGCATTCCAATGGGTGCCGACATTCCGGGAATTGTTAAACTCAAATGCTCAGTGAAGAGGTATCAGTGGGGTAAGGTTGGGAAAGATTCCGGTGTTGCCCGCCTTTACGCCTACAATAAGGGGGAGGAGATCGACGATGATGAGCCCTACGCCGAGTTCTGGATGGGGACACACGAATCAGGGCCCTCGTACGCCATTGTGCCGGCGCAAGCGAATGGTGAATTGCCCAACGGCGATTTGAAGAAGAAGACGAAGAAGAAGGATGGTTTTAAGGGCGATTGCTGTGATTTGGTCAATTTGAGGGATTGGATTTGGAAAAACCCTAGTGTGCTTGGGGATAAGGTGTTGAGAAAGTGGGGTCCCGATCTTCCTTTTCTCTTCAAGGTAACTGTTGAGATTTGGCTTTTAGTTTACTGTGAGATATCAATGCAGATATATTTTAAAAACAAGTTCAGAAAACTTTTTGCCTGAATTTTCTTGTTGGGTTTTGAGAAACAATTTTCGAGCACTTGTGCATCATTCGAGGATTCTGGGAGTCGAAGATTGATAAATTTGAAGAAATCGAGATCCGTGTGTACTGCATCAGTTCGTTTTTCATCTTTATCTCTTGTAAAACAAGACTGGTTTTATTTGTTTGTGATTTTTGTTGCTTCGGTTTAGGAATTATAGGATTACTACATTAAAATATCCATCTTCATGATGGAAAACTGAAAGTATATCTCTGTTTTAGGTACTTTCAGTATCAAAGGCACTATCAATACAGGCTCATCCTGATAAGAATTGGGCAGCAAAGCTACATAAGCAACATCCAGAAGTGTATAAGGACGACAATCACAAGCCTGAGATGACTTTAGCTCTCACTGAGTTGGAGCTTTTGTGCGGGTTTATTGGTCTTGAGGTAGTGTAATTACGTTGAGCATATTACATTGTTGGTTTGGCATATTTGTGTCTTTGAACTGTAGAATTGATTGTTTTAAGGAACATTCGTGTATAGCATAAATGGTGTTGAGCGGTTTGATCTTGAACTTCTCCCTGGTTGACTGATATGAATGTAGATAGGCTGGCAAAGTTTGGTAATCTATACTAAGCTGGTTTAGAGTTTATATCTGTTGGATTAGTTGAAAGAAGTTTTTGGAAATTTGGCTGGGTTACATATGCATTTGATTTTCGTTTGTAAGGAAACTTATTGAGGCCGTGTCTTTAAGAAATATCATTGCTTTTAAGTATAAAGAGATAGCCATAAATGCATGTGAATTTATCCCTTACCTCTTGTTATATAATAAAAAAGGTAGCTATTGTCTTTCGTTGATGATCTGATCACAGCTAAGAGTGGTCTAAATGTGTTTCTCCCTTGATTTCGCACAAGTCAATATGGTTAAAGGAGGTTAAAGGAAGAAACTTCTGATATACCTTTTCATTTATATCTAACTTGTACAGAAAAAAATCAACTCTACAGAAATATCTTTCTTTCTTTCTTTTATTTATTTATTTTTGTTTGGCACCTAAGAATTTTGACATTGGATATTCTGTGTCATGTAAACCTGATACCTATTTGTTTTTGGAATTCTTGATATGTTTGCGTAATAGGAATTTAAGAGTGTTATTCAGAATGTACCTGAGATCTGTGAAGTGGTTGGTTCTGCATCTGTTGATCAAGTAATACACCTAAGTAAGAAGGATGGTGAGAAAAAGCTGAGAGAGGTTTTGCAACCCTTATTTACTAAACTCGTGTCCTCTAGCAAAACCATAATATCTGACGTAGTCTTCAAGTTGATAACTCGACTGAACCAAAAATGTCAGGTATAAGAATTATGCTCCAATTTTTTGACTTATGTTAATATTATGCTTGAAATGCCACAGTATATTCCGTTTGTGGGAAAATGTTTGGCAGCTCATTTTCAAGATTGTTTCAAACTTTGTCAGTTTCTTTATCTGTGCCAAAATACTCAATTCTTAAGTCCCGATAGTCTGGCAGTTGTTGCTCTATGTATCAACTTTATTTTTCCTCAATTTAGGGAGAATTGCATCTACTATCCTAGAGGTTTGAGCTAATTACAATTTAGTCCCTCTATTTTTAGAAATTACAAAGAATTCCCTGATTTTTAAATTTAATGCTAAAAACTCCCGGAATAGGCTGATTATTTGCATTTTTCCGGCTTCATATTCTATAGTTTCAGGGAGTGTTTTGCATAAGGTGAAACGTCAGGGAGTTTTTTTTTGTAATTTTGTAAAAACAGAGGGACTAAATTTATTTAGGGTAAACCTCAGGGATAGTAGATGTGATTCACCTTTTAATTTAATGAGATACTGTATCTATCAACTGGTATCAGGAAATATAAGACAGAATAGGAAACAATCATTTGCTTGTATGGGATTACCAGTCAAATGGTTTCTATTGAAATTTTGAATTCGTTTACGTTAATGTTAAATTACACATTTGTATATCTCTCAATGATCTTTTCACTGCTTTTAATTGGATATACGAACTGATTTGAGTTTCTGACAGGTGAGAGAGCTGACGGAGAAGGAAAAACTCGTATTGCGGCTTGAAAAGCAATACCCAGGGGATGTTGGTGTAATAGCATCATTTCTGTTAAATTATGTGAAACTTAATTGTGGTGAAGCTCTGTACATAGGAGCAAATGAACCTCATGCATATATACATGGTGAATGTGTGGAGTGCATGGCTACATCAGACAATGTTGTAAGAGCAGGCCTTACTCCCAAGACCCTCGATGTCCAAACTCTCTGCTCCATGCTCACATATAAACAGGTGATGACTTGATAAATGTGTTCGTTTTTTTGCCCACTGATTCTTTTATTTGTCTCTTACCCCTTGTTTTTCACATTATTTTGGTGATATAAAGTAGAACTTAGTTCTGGGTCCAAAGAAACAATTTAGGGTGGTGTATATAATCTGAATATGTTATTGTTGATTCCCTTCTAATCATATCTGAAGCTATACTTAAATTAGATGGCTGTCTTTCTTTCTTTTTTCTTTTATTTTCTTTTTCTTGCTGGAGGAATTACATCTAGTACTCATGGGGTTTTCAGTAATTACAATTTAGTCCCTCTATTTTCAGTAATTACAAAAGCTCCATGGCATTTCATTTTATTACAAAAACTTAACGCCTGTTGGGGTTCTGTTACTATTCTGTCAAAAAGGAACATTCTCCAAAAATACCCTTTTGCCTTATCGACAGTTTTCTAAGACCAAAATGCCACAGGTACTGGTCTGTAAATATTTTTTTTCAGACATTGCATAAATCAGTTATTATTTCATATTTTTTAGCAGAAGAAATGCTGGGGCAAAATAGTCTTTGCACCATTTCTATTATTGTCAGGGTGTTTTTTGTAATTTCTGAAAAGCAGAGGGAATACATTGTAATTATGCAAAATCTCAGGTGTATTGGATGTAATTTGCCTTTCTTTAAATTGCCTCTTACCCCTAGTTCTACATTATCTTGGTGATATTAGAGTAACCCTCTGTACAAGTCCAAGGAACAATGTAGTGTGTATGTAATCTCAGAATGTTATTTTTGATCCGCGTCTAATCATATCTGAAGCTATACTTTAATTAGAATCAATGTCTTTCTTTCATTGTTTAGGACTTGACTTTTTGTTGATGGAACCTGAACAGGGTTTTCCAGAAATCCTTCGCGGAGTTGCTTCAAATCCTTATACCGTTAAATATCTGCCACCTTTTGATGAATTTGAGGTGGATAAATGTATTCTCCCTCGAAAAAAGTCGACGGTTTTTCCTGCAGTTGCCGGCCCTTCGGTTTATGTTGTGGTATCAGGAAAAGGATCAATTAGACAAGAGAGAGTTGTTGAAGGAGATGTGTTGTTCACACCAGCCAATACTGAGATCACTGTAAAAACAAAGACAGGTTTGCATTTATATAGAGCAGGAATTAGTAGCAGGTTTTTGAACAAGTGAGATTGAATTACCTTTAAATTTGGAGAGATTTTCTTTTTTATTTTTTATTTTTTGGGTTTGTTATTCTTTGCATCGTGTGTATTGCTGCTGCTGCTGCCCTTTTGTGTAATATTAGCTTTTTACTTGTATATCATGTACCACTAGTTGTACACAACAGATCAGATCTCGCCCACAGAAATGAATGATTGAATAATCAGAAAATTACAAGTCCACATTGTAATACAATACCATTTTGTTTTCTTATATATCTTGGGTTGCCTTTTTGTTTGTTCTACTCCAAGTTTTATGGGTTAGTTATATGATCCCACGCGAGATAATGAATGTTTTTAAGTATACTGATTACCACCTAAATTTGTGCCTTGTTGCGGTTTGTCTTGTCTGTAACCTCAATTCGATTTTCAATAGCTTAAAATCTATGTTTTAAAATCCGGACCGGACGTCGAACCAGAGGTTCTACTGGTCACCGATTTGACCGGTTCAACCGGTTTAACCACCGATCGAACTGGTGTAATATCATAATTACGTAATAATTATATTTAATTATATAAATATTTTAAAATTATTAGTTAAACCAAAATAATTGATAATATTAAAAAAAAGTGTATAATATGAAGTAAAAAATACTTTTTCAAAATAATATTAGTCAAGAATAATACAAAATTTATTTAAATTGTAGTTTAATTTGAGGGTTTGGGGATCAAGCAAGTTTTCTTCAAGTTTTTGTTCAATTTCTCGATTTTCATAGACTGGACCAATTGTTTTTTTATAAATAACTTCGGTATTCACAAGAAAAATACAATGTCTCATCTAGCCCAACTGGTTCATGTGCCCGCAAGTTCAAACCCTCATTGTCCCAATTTTGAGAAACCTTTTTAGGATTCATAAAAAAAAAAAAAAAAAAAAAAGAAATATATTGAACCAGTGGTCCAAGCTGGTCGAACCGGTCCCGGTTAAACCGGTTTTTGACCGGTTCCCAGCGGTTCACACTGGTTCAATTTAGGACTGGTTTGAAGGGGTCACCCGGACCGGACAGGCTACCGGTCCGGTCCGGGTTTTAAAACATAGCTTAAAGTGTAACTCAAGAGTCAAGACTACGTCATAAGAATTTTTATTTTTTTGGAAGAAAAATGTCTATTTTATTAAATCAGGGATATCAAAGTCCCCATAATTGACGCTAGTAGACTTCTTAGCAAAACAATGGGCTAAAATATTTTTCAATTTTATATTGAAATTCTCTAAAGCTAATATAAAACATCCTATTGCTCTAACTTTTGACTTTGTCGTCGTTGCCGAGCGCCCGAGCCACAATACCTGTTCACTTCCATCAACTTCATGGATCTCACCTATTTCTTGCAAGGCATTGCAAATATGAGTACCACATCGAGAATCACTAACCCAATTATTATGATTTAATGAAAGGTTAACTTCAATTAGGAACATACCTTTCTTCGGAGTAGCCAAGTACTCTGGGCAGTCCTTTTCCAGTGTCGAACTTTCTTACAATGGAAACAAACGTCCTCATCCTGCCTTTTTTTTTTTTTTGACCTTGCCATTCTTAGCAGCTCCAGTGCGTTTGAATGACTTCTTTTTCTTTTCAAACTTGCCACCCTTTCCTTTATTGGATTTGGCAGGTTTGCTCTTAGAGGAAGAACTGACCAGGAGGACAGACTTGTCTTTCTTCATAGTGCGCTCGAAGTTCACGCTCATTCTCACAAGTTCCTCAAGTGTTGTTTCTACACCAACCATGTTGTAGTTCACTATAAAGGGTTTGAAAAATTGAGGCAGAGTGGATAGAAGTAGATTAATGTATAGTCCAACATCTATCATCACATCAAGACTTGTGAACTTGTTGATGAGCCCTAAGAACTTGATTCAATTTTCTTAAACATTTGATCCATCTGACAGCTTCATAGTGAAAATTCATATGATGTCGCAAACCGGTCAATCCTGTTGATAGGCCTATAGATTTCATCCAACTGGTCGGTCATAAATTGTCTTGACTGAAACCTTTTCAGCATATTGCCTTTGCAGGTCGGGCGACATGGTAGCAAGCATCAAACATTTGACTTACAAATCGTATTCTAGAATACAGTATCCCTCAAACACCACACAATTTATATATTTGGTAAAACAAAAAAATTCATCCAAATATCACAATTTTAACAATGTATCATCAGAGGTATTTTTTTTCCTTATAATTCACCATTTAAACATCGTAAAAATTTGCAATCACCATCTTTTGTGAAAAATTACACTGGACGAGAAATACAACTCTATATTGTTTTGCTCACTTCAATCTCGTAAAAAAAATCCTCAATGAATTTTATAAAATTTGGCATCCTTATATCCTTCAAATAACTTGCATTGTGACACGTTAGAAATTGAGTAGGCGCCGCCTCGCTGCCGTCAAAATCAAATAAGAAATGCAACCACCGGCATATTTCTGGCAATCCGTCGTCTTTCCCGCTCGCAGTCCCAGATGATTTTATCTCTAACAACGTTAATTTCCCCAAATTTTCTTTTCTCCGACCGCCCTCAATTGGAAACCCGATATTCACGAAAACCCATTAGTTTCTCTTGCATCTTCAACACCCCAAATCAAACCCAGAACAGGCAAAATAGATTGCTTTTCATTCGAGGAAAAAAGCTTCTAAGCGACCTCAGCACATGGGGCATTGGCGGACCCTGCAAATGCTTCGTTCAAGTCTTCGATCAACACCAACTCATTACAGCCATCAGGTTTAATTTAATCAAACAATTCAATTCTCTGTTTTTTATGTGTTTACGTTGCAGTAACTGTAATTCATGTTTGCAGGTACTGTAGTGAGAAATCAATGAGATATATTATCATCGGTAAAGGTTCAAATTGTCTGTTTGATGACTTGGGATTCGATGGTTGCGTTATTCTCAATTCGATTGTGTTCTTGGAGAGGGTTGAACCGGGTTTATACAGAGCCGGAAGTGGGTACCCAGTGAACCGGCTAGGTGTGCAGAGTGTGAATGAAGGGTTTACAGGGCTGGAATTCGCTGGAGGAATTCCAGGGAGTGCTGGTGGAGCTGCTTACATGAATGCTGGAGCTAATGGACAGGTAGAAATTTGAAACCCTAGTGTTTTTTCAATTTTGGTTGATAAAAATGGTTGATATTTGGTTCATTTTATTAAGGGATAATTACGAAACCCCCCCTGAGGTTTACTTAATGATCCAACACACTATCCAAATCTTGAAACTGTACGAGTATACTCTTAGTTTTTACGCCGTGTATATTCACACCTTGAAACATTAAAAACTACCATGAGGTTTGTACAACATAACGAATACCCCCTAAAGCTAATGGAAAATCGTTGAGTTTCGTTAACTTTGGGGGTGTTTGTCATGCATCAATAGTTGGATGGTGTATGCAGATGTTTTGCAAATCTCAGGGGAGCTATCCGTAAGGTTGAGAGGTTTGAATGATTGTCTTAGTAAAAAAAATGCAAATCTCAGGGTGCTGTCCGTAAACCACTCTTTTTATTAAATATTTGACGGGCCGTTGTTGTTTTGATTTTGTATTGAAGGAAACAAGTGATAGTGTTGAAAGTGTTGAGATTATCACAACTGAAGGGGGACATCAGATTTTGAAAAGAAGTGAGCTCTGTTTTGGTTATCGGGTATCGCCGTTTCAGAGCATGGATGACTTGGCTGCGATTACTGCTGTCACGTTCCGGCTTAAAGTCTCGCAATTGGCAAAGAAAAACCAGCAAGAGTACTTAGAAAGGTAATGTTTTTAGAAATTATATAAATGATTAGTTTTCATTGTTTGGATGACAAAATTTTGATTGAAGTATATACGTAGATTATGGGGTCGTAAACACTCGCTGCTATATACCTTGATATAAAGCAGAAGGGGCCTATCTATGAATGCTGAATTATGCATTGTCATTATTTTCTACAGGAGGAAACTGACCCAACCTTTGGGGGAAAGAAGTGCTGGTTCAGTATTCTGTAATCCACCGGAATCGGAGACGGGATTTTCAGCTGGACAATTAATTGAGAAAGCGTGTTTGAAAGGATGTAAAGTTGGCGGAGCAATGATCTCAAACAAACACGCTAATTTCTTCATAAACTGTGGTGGTGCGACTTCTCAAGACATGCTCAACCTCATTTCCTTGGCAAAGGAGGCTGTTTATCAGCAATTCGGTGTAATGCTAAAGGAAGAAATCTTATATATATGTTGATCCATCCCTATTGTAGAAATTAGAAATTAGAAATAAAATGAAATATTGAAAATAGATTTTATGGGTATTGAAGAAGCATGCATACAGATTACATTGTAACTCATTTCTCTGGTAACTGAGAATTCTAAGCTCTACAAATAGAAAATGGGCATACAGTACCCCTAAAGTTTGCTATAATTACAAGATACCCCCTATGTTTTCAAACATTATTAAAAAACCATTACAAAATCTAACAAATACCCCTGTATATTATGCAAAATCTTACAAAAAGAACCCTGTAATTTGTAATTGTTTTTGAAATCTCAAGCAGTTTTTTTGTAATTTTTGAAAATAGAGAGGGTATTTTGTAATTATGGAAAATCACAGGGGTACTTTATGTAATTGGCAAATAGTTGAAATCAATACAAATTTGCAAGATTGGTCCTCTAACTTCAACACTTTCAGGCTTCCGTCCTCTCCTATCTCGCTTTTCCAATTTTATCCTATAAGTTTAAAAATTAGGCATTTTGGTATGATTTTCGTCAGAAATTGAAATATCCATGGGAAAATTGCAAAATCGGGACACTTATTATCACCGAAATGACTTTTTGGAGTACAAGAATTGAAAATTGTATAAATGTCCTATAATTTTATTTTTTATAGCAATTTTGGGATTCCAATGGATTTAATTTCCATTTCACTGTTTTTTGTAGTAATTTTGGGATTCCGGCGGATTCAATTTTAATTTCACATGCGGTATTTAGGTCAAAAATTGAAATTAAATCCGCCGGAATCCCGAAATTGTTACAAAAAATTAAAATTACAGGGCATTTACATGTATTTCAATTCTAGTGTCCTAAAAAATAACTCGATAATAACAAGTATCCGGATTTTGTAATTTTCGCATTTTCCAAGTGTGGGGCATTCTGTTAAGCCTACACGCAACATATTCACTTCCTTTCTATGTCAAATCTTTTTAATTGATACCTCATTTTTTGGTAAAAATATCTGAATTTATAATGCACTGTGCACAGATATTTTTAAAAAATATATTATATTGTATCATATTATATCCAACATCTATTTAATGTTAAATATAAAAAAAAAACTATAAAACTGTATCCGTAACACCGTATCCGTAAATTACAAATATGAATCCTTCATAAAAGTTTGTCACCGTGGGAGATTGTGATTGGCCTATCATTTTAATGGCGACCTGGCAAAAACATACATGAACCGAAATCTAGCTTCCTATAATTTCATCAGATTTTACTTTTTAGAACCACAGCAATCCATACCAACCCCTTTTTTTTTATTCCTCTCTCTCTTTAAATAAAAAGGAAAAATTTACAATTTCATCCATCTAACTTTAGAAAATTAAGATTTTTTGGAATATAAATTTATAAAAATAGATAATTCATGACCTAACTTCAAAAAATTTACATATTAGAGACAATATTTGCCAATTATCTAAAAAAGTCGCATGATTTGGACCATCCAATAAGCAATTTCAGCTCTAAATCACTATCAAGTAGTTAAAAACAACTGCCTATGCCAGAATTTTCTGGTTGTCGCAACTTTTTAAGACGAGAAAGTCTAAGTCCGGCGAATTTTGTCTCTAATATACAACATTTTTGAAGTTAAGGGATGAATTATCCATTTCTATAAACTTATGTCCCAAATATCCCTATTTTACAAAGTTGAAGGATGAAATCGTTATTTTTCCCAAGTAAAGTGACATATTGAAAGATCTTAACATGGATTCAATAACAAGATTGAGAGAAAAACAAATAAGAAGGTAGAGACAATTGAGATAATACACAGTTTCTTCTACTAAATAAACTGGCCTAATGTATGATTACAAGAAAAAAAAAAAAAACTAAGAAAAGAACTACTTTCTTCCTAATTGTATACAAAACATATAGGGCGAATAACATACAGTACCCCTAAGGTTTTGAATAATTCCAAAATGCCTCATCTGTTTTCAAAAATTACAGAAACCCCCCTGAGGTTTCCAAACAATTACAAATTACAGGTTTTTTTCAAGATTTTGTATAAAATACAAGGGTTTTTTGTAAGATTTTCGTAATTTTGTGAAACTTCAGGGGTTTTCTGTAAATATTTGAACACAGAGGGGATATTTTGTAATTATGACAAACATTAGGGCTATTGTAAGTAATTCGCCCAAAAATATAATCATAATTTGCAAGAATAATATCTCAGCATCAACAACGCTCGTCAAGCCAAGAAAGGATATCACTGAAAATTCTGAGCGTCACATCATCAGGCTCACCTTCTAGAAGAGCATGATAGGCATCCGAGTATAGGTTAAGTGTCTTATCTGTGCTGCTCGCATTATCGTGCAACGCCTTACTCACAGATGGATCAGTTACTTTATCTGCTTCTCCATGCAAGATCAACAATGGAAGAGACACCTGAGAAATTAATCAATTTTCTTAGGACAGATCAGTAATCTTTAGGGCAAATTACATATATTGTCCCTTAGGTTTTTCATAATTACAAAATACTTCCTTTGTATCAAAAATTACAGAAATTCCCCTGATGATTCAAATAATTACACAACTCTAACAAATACCCCCTGTATTTTATACAAAATCTTACAAAAAAACTCTGTACTTTGTAACTGTTTGAAACCTCAG
The DNA here is from genome assembly GCA_958496215.1 of Verbena officinalis. Taxonomy (NCBI): domain Eukaryota; kingdom Viridiplantae; phylum Streptophyta; class Magnoliopsida; order Lamiales; family Verbenaceae; genus Verbena; species Verbena officinalis. The sequence goes on from OY292387.1 coordinate 36,627,329, forward strand.
GGGGTTTCTTGTAATTTTTGAAAATAGAGGGGGTATTTTGTAATTATGGTACAGTTAGGGGTACTGCATGTAATTCACCGAAATCATTATGTCGAAAACCCAAAACCCAAAACTGTATTACCTTTTCCAGTTTTTTTCCAATCTCTTTCGTGGTCCTTAGCAACTCCAGAGCTGTTCGTAGGCGTGGTTTATGATTGTAAGCAATAACATTATACTTACACTGCATAAATAATAAATCACGTAAATCAGACTTCATATTCTTACCCAGAAAGTTATAACTAACACAAGGAAGAAAAAAAAAACCTGCTCTCTCTTCTTCGCTTCTTTGAATGCCATATCAGCTAAATCCTTAATCGGAACGAGCTTACTTGTTGGAAGAAATTTTGCCACTCCGGTTAGAATTTGTGTCAATACCCACGGAGGAGCCATATCATCTGCTATCTACATAAAATCTTAGATCAATATAATGCAAAAAAGGATAAGTCATAAGGGATATTTTACCAGAAATTGGAAAAAGAAAAGGGTTAATTGTGGTCCCCCTAAGGTTTGCCATAACTACAAAATACCCATCAGTTTTAAAAAATTACAGCAAACCCCTGAGGTTTCAAATAATTACAAATTACAGGGGGATTGTTGTAAGATTTTGTATAAAGTACAGGGGTTATTTTGTTAAGTTTTTTGTAATTGTTTGGATCCTCAAGGGATTTTCTGTATTTTTTGAAACAGAGGGGGTATTTTGTAAATATGGAAAACCTTATGGGTACTGTATGTAATTCGCCAAAAAAAAGGAAAAGAAAAAAGTACCTTGCACATAGGTGCAACGAGAATGGCACCAGTCCAAGAATCGGGTTGTTTGAGATGCATCTTGAGCGCTACTGCTCCGCCCATAGATTGTCCAAACAGAAAACTTGGTAGCTTATTGAAGTTTGAGTTTTCTGCATTCACAATCATCATCATACAAGCAGAACAATGAAAAGTAATTAAAAGCTAAATTAGGGATAAACTAAATTTCTTAGAAAATAAAGATATTCTTCATTGTTGAAAGTATGACATTTCTTTAGTCCTAGCCACCTTTGTTTTGTTGATGATCACCATCTGAAGTAAGTGAGTTCTGAAGAAAACCATCTGAATGCTCATTTTGACAAGAAAATGACACATTTGCCCACACTTAGCCCATCCCACCATGTGGCAGGAGAAATCCAGTGAGGGTAAATATGTCTTCCTTCTTGGAATGTGCATTCACATGGTAGTTTCCAAACTTGTATTAGTTATATATCTTAAATTGTGATCTGCGACAAAAAAAAATAAAAAAATCCTTGTGAAAATTACCAACTACCCCTGGGGTTTGACTCAAATATAAAAACCCCCCAGAGGTTTCAGAAATTACTAACTCCTCCCAAGGTTCACTATCTTCCATTAATTTTTTATGTTAACCTCAAAACCTCAAGGGGGAGTTGGTAATTTCTGAGACCTCAGGGGGTTTTCTGTGTTTGAGCCAAACCCCAAGGGGCAGTTGGTAATTATCCCAGAAAACTTAGATGGTTAAGTCTTCAAAACACCATACTACTATTTTAACCTCGTATATCATACCTTTTACTTTCGAATAATGCTCAATGACATCATCAACTAAACTGTCGAAGTTTGGAATATACCCATGTAAACCTTCTGATAGACCAAATCCTGGGTAATCCATGGCGAAAACTCCATAACCAGAAGAAGCTAGCTTTCTGGCAATCCCTACAGAGAATGTATACAAATGAAATCACTAATTTTTCCAATATTCTCAAAATCAAAAAATGCCTTTTGATATTAAATCATAAAAAAAGGATGTACCTTCAATGAAAAATGTGCAGGTATCTCCATAACCATGGCAGAAACAAATCAGTGCTTTTGGAGAAGCGCTTTCCGGAAGCCAACTTTTTGAGTAAATTTCCAATCCTCTGGAATTGACTTCATACGACTAAGGACAGATATAGAATAAACATCCTTCAATATAACATCAGAAACTTCTGAAATCAAGTCGAATTATACAATTTTTAGTAGAACTGAATACTCTGAAAGCTTCTTGGGATGATTTAGGCCTAGGGATTTCTTTTTCAATAACACTATCTCAAAAAAATAAAACAAAACAATATAAAATGTTACCTCTGTCATCTTCAATCCATCATAGGGCGTCTGCAAGAAACCAAAAGCAAGTATGCATAAGTACTCAGTAGAACTTCCATCCAAGTCCAAAATTATCAGAAGGGATAATTACACAAACCTCCTTGAGGTTTGCTTAAAAATCCGAAAAAAATATATATCGAGACATTGAAACCTTACAAATACTCCCTGGTAAACCGAAACCTTACAAATACCCCCCTTGAAGCATAAAAAAATATATATAATACCCCCTGAAAAACCTTACAAATACCCCCCTCAGGGTGGTAAGTGTAAGGTTGCAAACTGCAGAAATCCCCAATCAATCAAACAAGCAATCCCAACTCTTTTCTTCAAGCTTCTACCCAAAAAAAAAATTGCAAAACCGAAAAATAAAATAAAATAAAATAATTTTTCTTGGACAATCTATTCCATGAAAAGGAACGCAGCAAATCAAATACCTTGAACAGGATATGATCGATGTTGAGTTGAATGACCTTGAAGGCCTCGCGAGCTCGACGCCTCTGCTCCACATGCGACATGTCAGCATCCAAAATCTTCTGCAACTCCTCATTTACACCCTCAAATTTCACAGTTTTTGACATCAATTTCACTGCCCTCTCGCTCTTCGCTTTCAGCTGATCTACTCCGAAGAATTATCAAAAACCCACGAAATTTTTTGATTTTAAAAGACAGTTAGAATGATGAGAGTTTTAAGGCAGCTGTAATTCGTTTACCAGTGAAAGGGCGACTCTTGTACAGCTCAGAAGATTTCAACGCCATTGATGCCCATCTATGTGTGATGGCAGAATCTTATTAATTATTATGAATTTATTAAAAAAACGTGGACGACAGATAATTGTGTGGGATTCGAGTCATTTCGACAAAGAAACTGGGGAAAAATAGAATAACGGTTTTATACGTCTCTTGGTCATAAATGACTTGAGCTCGGAAATTTGGAACACTAACTTCATGTCAGTGAAAATTGTAGATCTTCTTTGAAAGAATGAAAATAACTAGTTATATTTGTTCTATTAATGTTAAACAGTAAATTCTTACTCAACCGATGGTGTGGTGTAGTGGTTATCACGTCGGTCTTACACACTGAAGGTCCCCAGTTCGATCCTGGGCATCATCAGTTTTAACATTTTCTGTTTTTTATTTTGCACATTTTGCCTCATTTCTTCACAAAAGCACCTGAATTACAAGCACAAAGCCACAAACTAGCAGACTCATTTCAGTTAGCTTGAAAAATAATTTAGGAGATCAGATTTGAGAAATTATCAAATATCTTCCTGAAATTTCACTCTTTTTTACAAATTTCATTAGTCGTTAAAAACAAACATTCATTGTTAATATTCAACTAAAGGTAGGGATAAAATCATTCCATCTTTCTCGACATCATTCATTATTTTACTAGATGACCCCTCCTAATGCAAATTTATACTGTTATTAGGGGGGTCAAAAGATACTTTTTAAACCAAATTTCCTATATATCTATACAAATAAGTGTATATTCAGTGTAATTATTTCCAAGTTAGGGGGGTCAATTGTATCACCTGACCTGGCTGTGGCTACGCCACTGACTTTTATTAACAGGATAATTACACTGAAATATCTTTAAGTTTGACATAATTACACAAACATTCATGAAATCTGAGAAATTAAAAGAGACATAACCTTATACGATCCAACACACCAACCAAATCACATGTTCACATTCACCACCTTCAAACCTTGAAACTTTACGAAACTTACCCTAAAGTTTGTAAAACATTACGAATACCTTAAAAAACTAACAAAAAATCATTGATTTTTGAGGTATTTATAATATTTCAAGGTTTGGATAGTATCCAACCGTTTGGATACTTTTTCGGTAAAAAGTGCAAACCTCGGATGGTATCCGTAAAACAAAAAGAAAAAAACAAAAAACAAAACCCTCAAGCAACACAACATTCACAGAGAAATTAAGCCTAAATTCCATCTTCACACTTATACGATATTTCTGTTTAAAACCAAAAAATTATTGGGAGCTGAGGAAGCTTGTATATGATGTTTCTATATTTACAGTTGCACTTTTTATAATGGGAAATCATTAGTAAATCCCAATCATTTCAACAAACCTCCTCACTTTTAAACTCATCTTCTCAAATAGTGTAAAAGCTCAGCAACTTATTTTTCCTTCGTACATCCAAAAAAAATCCATCTATTTATTTACCTTATAAACAGAGAATCAATCAATCTTGATGATCTCAGTCAAAATTTTAGAGATTTTATTTACGTTTTTTTTTGTTAGCTTGTTCACTCTTTTCAAGACAAAAAATATTTGTGTTTTTGTATATAAAAAAATTAATTCATGAAATGGCAAAAACACGAGAACTTCGACAATCAAAACCTTCGATTGTTACGGCTGCTTGTTTGCTCCCGAACTTTACTGATCTGGAATCAGAAGGGGATGAAAGTTGTGTCGTATTAGGCAGCTGCTTTTCAACCTTGAAATATGCATCTTGTACTAAAGGATTTGTGGTTCTGCACGGTGGAGACCCCAAGAAAAACGGGGGAGATGAGGATGTTGTTCCACCTCGCTCTGCTTCAAAAATCTCCTGGAAAAACAAGAAAATTATAAGATAGGTCTGAACATTAATATATAAAAGAAACAAAAGTCTGAACTTAGTATGCCGCTCTCTTGCACACCAACCTAAAAGCTAAAAGCTAGCGCGCAATGGCATTATGCAGGAACCAGTAGTTAGTTTTTCTAAGCCAAATGTAAATTTACAAGGAAATAATTGGCAAATCAGTTGTTTGTCGAAGAAATTATCTTATCCAAGTGTAGGCGAAGCTTTCTACGGATCAGAAAAGTCGACTTTTAGGTTGTTCCAGTCTCAACTAACGCGTGTGGGATTCACTACTTAGTCCATAGTGCTTAGTTGCACATTGACCAAAAACTTAAGGGAGTTATCAGGAATTAATTTATCACTAAACGGTTTTGCTAGAATATGAGATTTCACAGGAGAGTAGCTGGCCTTTCGCCCCTTTATACTGCACATCAATTTAAACAAATAGTAATGATTATGATGGATGGATAGTACTTACAGAATTTCAAGGAGCAACACAATAATTAAGTTAGAAGGATCATCGCCAGGAAATTAAGGTGCAAGAAGAAGAGAAAAAATATATTATTACTATTTCATATATGATTATATTTTTTAGGCTACTCAAATGCAAACCAATCTATAACAGTGTCGACTAGCCGACTGACCTTAACATACTTTAGGCAGAACTATCGTCTATATATAAACAAACTAGCTAGGCTCAATTACACAAACTCCTTAGGTTTGTGCTTTTTACAATTTTACTATCATAATCTTAGAATCTTACCCCCACTCTATGAGTGGATATTTGTAAGGTTTCTCGGGGTATTATTTATAGTTTATACATGTAACATTTTTATATTTAAGGGGATATTTATAAGATTTCAGTTTATAAGGGTCTTATTTATGTTTTCTCGGACTTTTAACAACGCATGCATGGAAATACAGATCAAATATATTTAAAAAGCACAAAACCGATTTCTTAATAGATATCAGGAACGATATTTATTACCTTATGAAGGATTAGATCATGCAATTCATCATCCTCTGGCTTCGAATCAAACGCCACGACGTCGTTACTGCTTTCATTAAAATCGGAGTACATTAACAACACTAAACACAAAACAAATCAAACACATCAAAAATCATTAATTACCGTAAGTGAAATCTCAATGGCACCACAGAGTTTGTCAAATTGGATGGCCCGGCTCTACGAGGCTTGGGGCAAACAACCCGACCCAATGCAATTGGGTTTTCACAACAAGCTATACCTTCAAAATTTTGACATGTCATTGTGATGAGACTTCTCACAGAATGAGATTGATGAACCCTGTCAAATTCGAAGAAGAAGAAAAAAAAAATATAATCTCTACTTTAGGAGAGAAATAAGGCAAATGCCCAAATTTCTGAGGAGACAAACATGTTTATGTAAACTTATATACAAAGGAGAACTTCGCAAATTAAAGGAACTCTAGGGGCAAACTGGGGAACTTAATTTCACTAGATCTTCTTTTCTTTTTCTTTGTTTTTTTTTTTTTAGAAAGTTTGCTTTTTACACGTATTTTTTCTAAAAATTTTTGTTTGCTCCTCGATTTTTTTATGACAATTTTAGCTCCTTATTCTAAGTTTCATATTTTGGTTTGTTACACATTTTGTGAAAATACCATTTTGTCTTTAATTTTCATACCCTTTTAAGTCATTTTTTACTCACATTTCTCTCTCTTAATATAACGTTCATCACTCTGATGATCTCCCTCTAGAGGCTTCGGACGTAGGAGACGATCATTTTAAAGGTCATTTCAAGTGAGAGTCAGGTGCGATTTTTCTATTTTTGTCATTTTTGCGCAAAAATTTATTGACATTTCGTCACTAGAACTAGATTTATCACCTGCATTTAGTGATTTATGGCTCATCTTGGTTCAATTGTTCAAAACCTATTCTTGGGCTCAACAACTTGGGTTTCAGGTCTAGGACTAATGGATCTATCGCCACAGTTGTGTATTCTTGGGTTCCAAATCTATGTTTAGGGTTCATTATGTAGAACTTTGAATTGAGATTTCACCCTGCGGAATTAAAAATACAATATGTAAAATTTTAGTTACGTGAAACTTAAAATTCAAAAGGTTGAACTAGGAATTCAATATGCGGAACTGAGAATTCAATATGCAAATCTGATAATCAATCTGCAGAATTATTAATTCAAGATGTTGAATTCAATGCGTGGAACGCATAATTTAGAAAGGGAACTGAATATTCAATATGCGAGGCTGGGAGTTTAAAAGGTGTAATTGGGATTCCTTTTCTTTCTTTTATTTCATATTGCAGAATATTCAAATGAGCTCGCCTCAAGGGTACTCTTCTTCAAGAACGAGGTCTTCAACTGCGAGGTCCGGTGGTTGTTCAACTCCCCCGATTCAGAAGTAAAGATATGCAGATGCGGTTTCCTATTTTCTCGTCTTTGTTCGTGGTCACCAAATAATTCAGGATGAAGATATTGGATTTGCTCAAATTACAATATGTGTATAATTAATAATCTCAATCAAATTTCTTATTTGAAAATAATTCCAACTTATTAAAAAACTAAGAAAATTCTTTTGACAGTGTGTCTCATGAATAAGGTGCAAGTATTTTATCTGGCGTGATGATGAATTTATCGAACGTGCGAAGGATGTTGTGTTTGATCTATATGGTGATATTGAATGTCTTAAAAAACAGTTGCAAGATATATATAAGAAAATGATGGCGTTAAATGCTGAATTGAGAAAAAGAAAGTAAATTGAGATAAATATATAGGAAGATTGAAGCTTTTATGCATTTCAAATCTCACTAATTCGAGCTTCGTTTTCATTCGCGAAGCCTCAGCTTCTGAAGATAATATTTTTTGTAGAGGTTTTGATAAAATGGTATCGTTTGAGCATTGTTATTTTAGGACTTGTGTGGTTATTATATAATTAGATTCGTGGATTAATAAATATCACCTTCCTTGGTTTATTGTTTTCCATTTTTTTTATTATTATTAATTTGCTTTTTTTTCCACTAGCTTAGCTCGTAATCAATGTTGGTCGGAATAGTATTGCAAAACTTGAGTCTGGACCACCCCAAGAAAAAAAAAAAAAAAAGGATTAATAAGTGAACAAAATAACGCAAAAAGGGAAGAAAAAAAAAAAGAAAAAGGAATTGGTTTACAATTTGTTGGCAAATTAATTATCTTTCGCTCTCATTTATGGTTTTTAGTTGGGTGTAGTCAATAGGTATCAGCATGTAACAAAAGAATTATGTGAACGTGGACATGCTATATATATGAACACATTATTAATTATGTACAGCTTCTAACGAAATTAAAATTCATTAATATCCATATTTATAGCTATAATATATAGTATAGATATAGCTCAAACTAATTCTTTTCGAAATAAGTGTAATTTAAGTGTAGAAATTAAAGTTTTGACTGATTTGAATTATAATAAAATCAAATTCAGATCAAAAGTACGGGTTTTTTTTTTATAATTAGTATATATAGTAGCATGCAACGTTACATTTCTTTTTTATTAATTTTTTTTTTTTTAAATAAAGATCCCTCGATTAGGGACGATTGCATTTGCATTAAACATTCAATTCAGAAAATACAGAATCATGTGCGAAGGTTGGGATATACTCCAAACATAACGCTAGCCGAAGCTATAATCTTCACGAGTAAGCAATAAAGTGGGCAACGTAGTTTGCTACACGTTTGACAAGAAGGAAACAACAAACAAACAAACATATCACGGCTAATATATTCAATAAAACTCACAAGGGTTGACTGAACCTCAGCATCACCCTGTATCTTTTGTGTCAGTGGTAAGTAGTCACCTTCAAAATCGGACAAATGTTGCATCAAACTAGCAGCGGTAGGCAGGTGGCGGCAGATCTGGATAGAGGCGGCGATAAGTGACAAGTTTGGATAGAAAAACTCTCATTCGAGAGAGACAAAAAGCCAAAAATAAAAAGAGTGAGAAACACCTGGACAGCTGAGAGCGGTGCCGGAGAGGGAGTTGGCGACGACGCCACTAGAAAAAAAAGAACAACAACAGCAGTAGTCGGATGGTACCGCCGACATAGACTCAGCCAAAAGAATTGAGCTCGCCGGTACGTGGCTAGGGTGGGTGGGTATAGGAGATTTCGAAGCTGTGGGTCTACTAAGCGCGGCGGCTAGGGTTAACGGGAGAGGAATCTAAATCGTAGAACTCTTACATTTCTTTTTTATTGTGGTGGTTGATAATATCTGATTTGTGATATTGCTAATGTAATTATGGAATTGGGCTATTCTCCATTACATCTTTTTTTCAATTATATCCAATACATACTTGGATAAATGTTATGTCACAAAATATTTATTTAATGATAGAGATCTTTTTTCTTTAAGTATAAACTAACTCAAGTTAATTTTACTCTTTTAAGCTATATTTAATTAAAAAAATATCAATTATTCCAATAATCTCTCGTCTTTTTGCTCAGCCAAAGTTGTAATTCCATTTCAAATTTGTAGTTGGTGCATATAGTTTGACAATTTTCAATTAAAAAAAAAATCATTTTCTATTGCGAAGAGATGAAGATGTTTTATTAATAATATTGATGCCACTAAAGATTAGTGGTCATGCCAATTTTGGCTTTACTAATTAAGTAATATAAAAATATATTATATTGTCTATTTTTGCAACTGCTTATGAATTTATGATCAAGAAAACTCTTTGAATATCATATCACTAAGCTCATGTATGGTCCAAAAAAACAGCCAATTTAATTTTAATATATGTCTTAGCTGGAAATAGCTAATTAGCCATGACATGAGGAGACTCTAGTCTACTGTCGTTGTTAAGACAGAAAATTAATTAATTAAGCTTGTGTTATATATAATAATATATAGACACCTTTTTTTCTGGAGAAAATATCTGTAAATATTGCTAATGGTAGTCTTGTCTACAAATTTTGTTTGGTTTCAGTATCGTAGCTAGAAATTTTTTAAGTAAGAAAATTCCTAAATAATAGAAAATTAATTTCTAAATAATATCGATCACATTCATAGAAAACAAAATGAATTGATAAGATAGTACAAATTTTGTACACGACTTTACAATGTGTACATTTATTAGTCTCAACTCAACGGACAACTACCCCAACCATCAACTATTTGGAATTGGGGAGTCCACGCCCCTTTCGTCAATACGACAAATTTGTTTGAGAATATTTCTTTTTTTTTTTTTTAACTATATTTTAATTGTACTCTCAACTATATTTTCTATTCCATTTATTTTCTTAAAAAAGTAAATATATTACTTACTCTTCTCAATAAAACATTATGATGAGTTACATTACCCTTGAGTTTGTAGAAATAGATATACATGAGGGCGAATTACATTTGATTTCCTAATCTTTGTCATATTTACATTTATGTCTGCTTAGATACCTTTATTACATATAGCTCCCTAAATTGATCAATATTTTTATATAGAAATCTCTAAATTGGTCAACATTAACTTCTAAATCGATGGTGGGACCTAAATGTATATAATATAAGTTAAACTAAATGATCGATATTGAGTGTCACTTACATCTAGAGACCCATATTTTACGTTAATTTTGACTAAATATAGTCCAGTCCAGGAACCTAAATATAATATACGCATCTAAATACACTTAAATATAAATATGACAAACGTTAGAAACTCAAATGTAATTATAAAATATTTTAAGTAACTTATACTTTAAATTATTTTTTCAATACACATATTTTGAATAAAATATAAAAATTATATAACCTAATATAAAAAAAGTTAAGAGTAGCATGTCTTTATAATAGATATAAAATCTAAAGTTAATTAATTTAGAAGTTCTTTAAAAAATTTACACAGAAAACAATGATAGCTTAAGGAATTATATGTTAACTACAATGTTGAACACAAGTTTTTTTCCTTATGTGGTTGTTTAAATTAAATAGTGTTATTTATCTATTCTGAAAGAAGTTTAAATATATAATATAATAAAGGAAAAATTAGGTAATTAATCCGCCAACTTTCATTTACTTGGATTTTAGGGACATAAGTTTTTAAAGTTATAAATTTCGTCTCGTGGCATTGAAAATATTGCAAAATACAGATAATAGTCGCCACATTTCATCCCGTAGCATTGAACATTGTCTTTATTTTGCCACATTTCCAATGTTATGGGATGAAATTTTTAACTTTAGAAACTTATGTCCCAAAAATTAAAGATTGGCTGCAAGACACTATCCGTTTCAATTTTACCATTATATATATATATATATATATATATATATATATATATATATATATATATATATATATATATATAATCCATTGAAATAAATTCACTAACTGAAAGTCTGTTACTCGGTTTTCTAATTTATTCTTATTTATTAAGAAATAAAAGAAATAAAGTAGTGGCATTGAACGCAAGCATTAAAACCTAGTGATGAATTTGTCGCAAGTGGAGCAACTAACTCGGATGCAGGTAGTCAAAACCGGCATGGCTTCTTCTTTGTGCCCTCAAAACAAGTGACAGTATACCCGGCAAACTTGCAATATTCATATTGTAACTTATTTCAATCACTACCACAATTAGCTCGAGAGGATGGTATTTGATTTCATCAGCTCATTCACCACTTTAAACACAATCTCCAAATCGAGTTCGATTTCGATACGTTGTGGAATCTTTGAATACCATAGGATATAAAGTTTGTAAATGTCAAACGTGAGAAAAATAAAGCGACTGAAACACTTGCGAGAATAGGGCATATTTTGCTTGGAAATATGGAGATTGTTACTTGGGATCATTCTTCGAAGGAGTTCACTACTTTAAAACAGTGGTTTATTTTTCGGGATTTCTCCTGTTTATTTCGTTTTTGACAAAAAAAAATAAAAAAATCACTACCACAAAAATTCAAGTTGAAAAAAAAAGATTAAGTGAAAGACTTAATTTTATCCCGTAATTAGTAATTTTTTTTGCAATTTAATTTATTTCGAATTTTGTCTTCTGAATATTGCGCTTGACTTTCATGTGACGTCGGAAAGTGCCATTGTGGCGCTTTATAAGTGAGAGTTACGTGCAATATTTAGGTGACAAAATCAATAAACATTAAATTGCACTACTAATTTATTCATTACGAATTAAATTAAAATTGGCAAATTTACGGTGGTCAAAGTCAAATGGAAACAACTTACCATTCCAATTTTATAATTTGCCCTGTGAAAATTACTTGAAAAATATTTATTACAATTTTATCTATTTAATTTACCCGTACATATTCACAGTATCTATCTACTACGTACGCCGGAAAAGCGGTTAGGAAAATGTGGTCATTTATGAAATATATTTTGTAAGAGTCCAACTTACTTTTTTAAGAATTTCACAGATTTTTTTTTTGGATTTGGGTTTTGTAAAGGTTGTGATTCTCTCAAACCAATTATATTCAATGTACAAGCTATAGTTTAAACTTAAATATTGCTTAACAGATTTAGGAGGTATTTGCAAGTTTTACTGTTTCAGAAAAAGTTAAAATAGAACTTAAAGTTTAAAAAAAATACAATAGTAAAAGCATGGAGTGTTTAAAAAAAAAAAGCTAAAAGCAAGGAGAAAAAGTAGTTGAGTATTTGGAAAAAAAAAACTGAAATAACTTCTAATTTTAATAAGACTACTAATTGAAGTTTTATTTTAATTATAAGAATACCTAAAATCTAGAATTAGAATCCAAAAGTATGTTTTTATCTGATCTCACTACACCAACAAATATTTGGTAATCTATCACATTAAAGAATAATGTTTTTATGTGTTCTAGAAGTATGTTATCATCAATTACCAAAAGCACATCAATGTTTAGTTTTTATTTATAGAAAATCTGAATTTACTACACCAAAATTTACAAAGTTGACAAATATTAAGTATGCTTATCGCAAGTATGTTTTTAATTTAATTAATGAAGTAGACCTAAATCTTTATTGAACTATTTTACAAATTTTGGCATGTTCCCAAATTTGGCAGCAGTTTACTATAATATTAATCTACTGAAAAAAGTGCAAAGTCATGAAAAAAAAAAACATTCCACAAAACAATCAGGGTATGTTTTTCAATTTTCCCACGTGAAGTGCTTACTTCTTAACTCAATATTTTCCCAAGTGTATGAACATATATATCATACGATGGTTCAAGTGAAATAAATCAAGAAATTAATATTCTTGTTTATAAATCAAACTCGTTAAAGGGGTATTAATTTGTTAGTAAAGCAAAAATTTTGATTGCTATTTTATTTAATTTTGTTGTATAGAATAGAGGTGGATTGGTATTGCAATTTGGTAGTGTACACCATGAAAGTAGTACGTACGTCCAGCTAAGAGAGCGTTGTGGGAAATGAAGTTGTTCATTAAATCAGCTTACCTGCCTTCATTCATTGCTCACTCTGATCACTCTTTTAAAACCCCCTACCTCCTCTTACTTCCTCCCCTCACACTTCAATTCTTCTTCCTCCACCGCCGCCGCATAGCTCCTTCCGCCGCCCCGCCCCTCTCTTATAAAAAACATGCCGCAAATATTACAGCAGAGCAGCTTCTCGAGCTCTAGTAGTAGTGTGAAGCTCAAGTACGTGAAGCTGGGTTACCAATACCTCGTCAACCACATTCTCAAATTTTTACTCGTCCCGATTATGGCCGGAGTTGCCACCGAAATCATCCGCCTCGGCCCGGGGGAGCTTCTCGCCATCTGGGAATCTCTCCAATTTGACTTGGTCCAAATCCTATGCTCCTCGTTCCTGATCGTGTTCGTCGCTACCGTCTATTTCATGTCGAAGCCTCGATCAATCTATCTCGTAGACTACGCCTGCTACAAACCGCCGGTGACGTGCCGAGTGCCTTTCTCGACTTTCATGGAACATTCGAGACTCATTCTCAAAGACAATCCGAAGAGCGTGGACTTCCAGATGAGGATTCTTGAAAGATCCGGACTCGGAGAAGAAACCTGCCTCCCTCCGGCTATTCATTACATTCCTCCGACGCCGACAATGGAGTCGGCGAGAGGAGAAGCTGAGGTTGTGATTTTCTCATGTATTGATAAACTAATGGAGAGAACTGGGTTGAAGCCCAAGGATATAGATATTTTGATTGTGAATTGCAGCTTGTTTTCTCCGACGCCGTCTCTCTCCGCAATGATTATCAACAAGTATAAGCTGAGGAGCAATATCAAGAGCTTTAACCTCTCCGGCATGGGCTGCAGCGCGGGATTGATTTCCATCGATTTGGCTAGGGATTTGCTTCAGGTTCATCCCAATTCCCACGCCCTTGTTATCAGCACGGAGATTATCACGCCGAATTACTACCAGGGATCGGAGCGAGCCATGCTCCTCCCCAACTGCCTATTCCGCATGGGCGGCGCCGCCATACTCCTCTCCAACAAGCGCCGCGACAGCAACCGCGCGAAATACAAACTCGTCCACGTCGTCCGCACACATAAAGGCGCCGACGATAAAGCGTACAAGTGCGTGTACGAGCAGGAGGATCCACAGGGAAAAGTGGGCATAAACCTGTCGAAGGACCTCATGGTGATCGCCGGCGAAGCTCTGAAATCAAACATCACGACGATCGGCCCACTGGTCCTCCCCGCTTCGGAGCAGCTCCTCTTTCTATTCACCCTAATCGGCCGGAAAATCTTCAACCCCAAATGGAAACCCTACATTCCCGACTTCAAGCAAGCATTCGAGCACTTCTGCATCCACGCCGGCGGTCGGGCTGTGATAGACGAGCTTCAGAAAAACCTCCAGCTTTCAGCTCAGCACGTGGAAGCTTCTCGAATGACACTCCACCGTTTTGGCAATACTTCGTCGTCCTCACTCTGGTACGAAATGGGTTACATCGAAGCTAAAGGGAGGATGAAGAAAGGTGATAGGGTTTGGCAGATTGCTTTCGGAAGTGGATTCAAGTGCAATAGCGCCGTCTGGAAATGTAACCGGACGATCAAAACTCCCACCGACGGCGCCTGGGATGACTGCATTGATAGGTATCCGGTGCATATCCCAGAAATTGTCAAGCTTTAATAATTCAACATTCGATCATGGGTTTCGAATATTATTCATGTTTTTATATGGTAATTTAGCTAGCTAGCTCTAGTACTTTTTTTTTTTTTTTTCCATTTTTTGTTTTTAATTTCTTTTGGAAATGTGTCTGAAAAAGGGTTTCTGCATGCATTTACGAGGTTAATTAATTTAATTGTGAGATAGATTAAACTATCTGTAAGTTTCTTCATCAACACAGTGATCAGAGCTATAGCTAGATTACCATTACCAGTCAATTATTATATCATTTGTACCATTTGATAAAAATCATGAATGAAAGACACAATTTACGTTACTCTTTTCCAATTAAAGTACACGTGGTGGTGAAAGTAATTAATATTCAATGTTGTTGTTATATCTCCCTCTGTCCAGCTGTTAGTAGATTGCAGAATTAAAGGCAATGCTCATAAATGGACCATACAACATAAATTTGTTCATACAATTGTAAAAGAAAAAAAAATGGGTAAATTGACTATTGAAAGGTAGTGCTTCTATAGCAACCAAACATCAATTCGTCTAGTTCGACGAGACACTAAATTCCTTGAACGTGGTCTAACTTGAGTATATATGGATTAACTGATGAGTTAGAAGGGTTGTTTCTAATTGATTACTTGCAAGTTTTGCAATATTCGAGTTCAGAAAAATTAAATGGAAGAAAAAGGAAGCTATAGTTGTATAGCAGATTGAGACAGGTGATGTAGCATTCAACTACCACACATGAATTTCTTAATTGTATGGAGTTTGTGTTGCTGTCTTACTTTTGCTGCAAAAAAAGGGTTTGCTCTTACTTATTGACTTACAAGTCTTGTCGGATAATGTTAGTTAATAAAATTTATTGAATTGTTGTAAAGAGTGAGAATGTTAATAAATGATACTGCCAACCTGATTTATTCATTATTAATTAATGAAAACTAGGGTCTTAAATTAATTAGTTATGGGGTTTCATTATTTGAAGGATAAACCAGGACCATGTATTTATAGTAGAGAAAATTGCATATTTGAGATACTAGTAGGGTTCATTGACTTTTCCAACTTAAATTTGACAGGTTACAATTTTAACAAGTACTAATTAAATTTGGGTTAATTGTGTCGAGCAACCCAATCTTTGACCACTTTTGCCCTTTTGGTACTCAACCTTTAATTTTTTGCAGAGAAGTGTACCAAACCTTTATTTATTGTTCGCTTTTGGTACCTAAGTGCAAATTCGGCAGAATCTATTGAAATATTCTGTTGGATTTTAGGGCAAAATTTAGACTTTAGGACAAAATACGACATTACACAACATAATATCTTTTTAAAAGTGTTCGTACACCATAACATTTTTAATATATTGAAGGATTAATTCAACTTTACCCCAATTGTCCACAAAATTTAATTACTGGATAAAAATATTCACCCACAAATTCACATATTAAACGTCCAAAACACAATTTCTACAGCACCAATTCTGCAGTTTTTCCTTCAATTTATATGGTAGCAACTGATTGGGCAATGAATAGACTAATTTTTTGCTAATTAAACAATCTATTGTTTACTTAGCTTGGTTAATTTTTTCCCATCTTGTTTACTTTAGTAGACCCATATCCATTGGCAAACAATGTAAAAGACAAAACGAACATTTGAAAAGCAAAACAAAAATGGTGGTCAACACTTAATATTACCCACCAAAGCAGAAAGAGAGATATAGAAATAAACTCAACTACTCAAGTACATACATTGATTTACCTCAAACCATCTGCAATAAGCTGATAGGTCCATCACTATTGAATTATAAGAAGAAAAATGCAACATCATATACCATCTTGAGCATCATATTCTCAATAATGGTAGGAATCAGAACCATGTGATCTTACGTTATGGTGTTTATAAACATTTTGGTACTGAGAATTAGAGTTGTGATAAGGAAGTGGAGAAGCAATATTGTTTGGATATTCATATTCAGCAGCATGAGAATGAGAATGAGCATGATGATGATGATGTTGAGAATTATAGCTCTGAGGAGGATAGTTATCAGAAGAGGCGGGAGGCTCGTACAGATATCGTGAAGAATGGTAATGCTCTGAAGTGCCAAAATCAGAACCACTTGAATATGGATCGTGCCCCTTCAACCTCGATCCACCAAACTTTAATACACAACACAAATAATTATACAACTTTTAACTGAATGTAACACGGAAAAAAAAAAGGGTTGCTGCATGCTTGAGTAGAAACATGCTTTCGGGTTATTATTGCATAATTACAAGTGGCACCCGCTCTGAAATTTGAAAATTACAAATTACCCCTCTTTTAAAATTTCAAATATCCTCGAATTAAATTTTTTTGTATTTAATTTTTAAGTTAAGGGTAAAACGGTCATTTCACTCATAAATTCGAGTAAACCCCGTAATTTCCGAAACTAATAGGGGTAGGGTTTGTAACTTTTCATAAGCAGGTGGGAGTTGTAATCTTGCAATCACCCAGGGGTCGTAGATGCGAAAAACCCATTCTAATAAGAACAATAAATCTCACCTCAGCGATGCGGCTCCCTGCTGATGGTGGTAGAGAACTAATCTTAGCTTCGTTGACATCCAAGTAGCTGATATATATAGAGAGAAATAATACAAAAACCAGGTCAAATAAAAGAAAATATTGGAACACCGGCAGATGCATAGTTGATCAGGTTATGTAAAAGAGATATATTTATTTTAATAAAATGATGAAAAAGTAGAACTGACTTAAAATAATTGAACGAAGTACTTCGTTTAGTTTGGATTAATTCACAGTATGAAAAATCATTATTACCATTTATAGGTGACGAACTTGACTTATAAACAATATATAAAATTATGTAATGATAGTTAATAATGTCATAGCAGTGAAAATTACCCAGTATGACGTGGAGGAGGAATTGGATAACTTGGAGGTTCATAATCACGTACACGTCCCTGAGGATTAGCATAAGCACTGTTAAGTGACATTCATAAGTCTTGTAATTATTGCAAGATCCTAGTAAGTAATGAAAAGAATCTTTTTCATAGTGTATACATAAAGTTTACGACTTCAGTCAAAAATTTATGTGTTGGCAGAGAATAATGTTTGCACGAGACTGTTATAGCTTGAAGCTAGACACATGTTTGGTTTCGATAATTATCTTCCTGAAAGAGATGTAGTCGGGGAACTTTATACTCACCTGTGAATGATGCCACTAATAACAATCTAATGTCAGATTGTAAGGTTACCAAAAAAAAAAAGTAGCACTGTAAGCAAGATAAGTCATCCTTATCTCTAAAAGTGAAGTGCTAAGAGATACAAAGGTAGTGGCTTATCTCCACATTATAGCCCACATTTTGCCATTGATAGAATTATACTATTTCGAAATAAACCTCTATAGTTAGGTGGAAGTGTTAGGCTCCTATCCCTTATATTTATAATTGACGAACAGCTCAGTTAATACTTAAGTCGGATTCCACAAGCTGCAAGAAATGGATATCACTTCTATTGGAAAGTAATACAACTATTCCAGGCCTTCTACATTATAAATCAGCTCCTCGAAAGTCGAAACATGTTTAATATGCCCTACCTTCTATATTATTATAAATAAATATCAAAGGCTTTTGCACTTAGGCCAATAACACAATAAACTACAGAAAAAGGATACATGCATTCCAATCATATTATAGGTTCATGGACAGAAACCAACTCAATAAATGGTTGACCTTCTAGATTTTATTCTATTTATTATTCCATCATTAATCAAATAGACCAAATCAACCTATGCTTGCTTACATGTGTAGTGTTGAGGTACAGAATTGATTCTGTGCTAGCAAATAAACTATGAGCACACTTGACAATAAAGAGAAGCTTGGATATAGAAAACTAAGTAGGTGTTCTCCTACTTTTGGAGAAGCTAAAATAGATGTTAAAGTTGTAAAAAGTTTTAGTAGTAGAAGTGCTGAGTGTATGGATAAAAAAATCGAGAAGTTAAAACAAAAGCAGTCGAGTGCTTGGAAAAAAAAAAGCTGAGAAGCACTTTTATTAGACTAAACAAAATTTCATTTAGTTACAAAATAACCTAGAAGCTAAAAGTTGCTCCTCTCGTGCTTCTAGCGGCTAGATTATTTCTGCTTAAAATAAGCACAAGTTGGTTTTCCAACCATCCACCACTCCATAGTGTTTAAGGAAAGCAAAAACCTCTAGATGCCATAATGAAAACTTGCATCCAAATAATTTAGCAACGAACTTTCATGGAACATCGAATAGATACCTGTAAATGCTCATATCTTCCCGGGCTTCCAGATACAATATTACTTGATCGAGGGAGGCGATTGAATCCTGGAATTGGCCTATGCAAAGCAGGTTCTCCTCTAGGATTTGCATCGCGAAGGCATCTTGTTCTGAGCCTTGATACGACTTCTACCAAGGCATCTTTAGCAACACCAAGACTTCCAGATATCTAACAATAAAAGGCATGACTACTTACCCATACGACCATATGCTTATGTGGGTTCACTGCTTATGGAGAAGCTAAAGTAGGAGATGAAGTTTTAAAAAGTTGTCGTTGTAAAAGAGGGGAGTGTGTGTGGGGTGTGGGGGTGTGTGTTGGGGGGGGGGGGGGGGGGGGGGGGGGGGTTGGGGGTTCCAGAAAAAACGTGAAGAAGCACTTTTACTACTCCCAATAAACTTTCATTTATTAACGAAAATAACCTAGAAGCTAGTACCTGAAGCCAAAAGCATATCCTTAGGTACTTCTAGCTTATTTCTGCTTAGAATAAGCAGGAGGTGGTTTTCAAAACATTTAGCACCAAAGTGCCTTTATTTTTTATGAGTTCACAAACACTATTTAAAAAACCACACAAACATGGATCACCTGCACAAGCTCTTCATCTTCTGAAGCGCATTTGGGCTTCTCTTCCTTGGAGCAAACGCGTATGTCTGCATGTGTTCTCCTCCTCATATCATTGATGACATGGCCTCCTTGACCAAGAAGGCAGCCTACTTTACTAGATGGAACAAGAAGTCTTGTTGTAATCATTCCCTTATCAGAATATTCACTGGTTCTATTTTGAAGATAAAGAATGGCATCGATTGTCTGTGATCTTGGATCCCAAAGAGCCTGAAAAGAATACACATCTAAGCAAGACCCAATAATATGCTAATAGAAATTATTGCGAGTTACATCTACTCCCCCGGTGGTTTGCCTTAATTACATTTTAGTCCCTCTGTTTTCAAAAATTACAAAAACTCCCTCACATTCACTTTACTACAAAAACTTAACAGAAATCGTGTAAATCTTATCTTTGGTGTTAATGCTTTTCCTTTTACAAAAATGAAAAAACAATAGATTTATGGAATATTTGAGTAAAATAACAATACGATGCTTCAACTTTTTCACAAAATTACAGAACAGTCCCTGGTGCATTTTGGTCTTAAAAAACTGATATTAGGGCACTAGGGTATTTTTGGAAAGATAAAAAATAACAATTAATGGAATAGTAACGGAACCCTAGCGGACGTTAATTATTTGTAATAAAGTGAAATGTGAGGGGGGTTTTGTAATTTCTCAAACAGAGGAACTAAATCGTAATTTTTTTAAACTGTAATTCGCCCTAAAAATTAGTAGAAGCAAGTAAAAGAAAAACCAACCTCAAAGGAAGAGATACGAATTACTCTTTCATCTGATTCTTTAGATACATTCTCAACATGGATACTAGCTCCCGTTTCTTGCTCTAGCTGCCTAACATTAGCGCCTCCTTTGCCAATCACACCACCAATCTTTTCAGAAGAGCATAATATTTTTACCATGAACTCAATTGGAGCTTCCATGTCATGTGGAGGAGTAACATCAAAATCATCTTGTCTATATGCAGATGGCTCATTTCCATATCGTCCCTCGAAATGCATAGGTTGCAGTCTTTCAGCTTCTATAGTACGTTCCAACCAAGGTGAATCTCTCGGAGGAAGCATATCTCTCATTGGAGGGTGAAATCCTTGAGCGGGAAAACTTGGAGGAGGCTTATCCTTCCTCGGATTCTGATGTAGAAGAGTGGATATTTCATACAAACCCTTCCTTACAATTGCTGGTTTACCTGATATCTATATGCAGAATATCAATATCAGATTTATCGTGGTTTCGTTTCATGACAAAAACTCTTAAGAGAGAAACTGAACCACTTGCAAGAGAAAGCAATCATTTTAACTCAAGTATGTTAACACAAAAGTATGAACAGATTCTCAATTGGTTAAACGACAATAGGCATCTTGTACTTTAAAATTGCATGAGAAAAAGACGTATCAGTCATCACTATCAGTTGCACCATGGAAAAAATGCAAGAATAACCATAAGATGCATAAAAGGTAATTTTACATGGGAATTTCATTGTCAGCATCATAGTTACACTTGTGAAACCAATGACCAATGCAGAACAATAAATACTCCAATTCTGCGAAGAGATTATAATTACTCAATGGCACCCAAAATTTTGTCAATGTGCATCTTTTACCCATCCAACCCATGTTCTACAGCCCCAAATATAAAAATAATCATAAATTGCAAAAGAAGGAAAACAAATTTACTTGCACCAATTCATCAGTTCTCACAGCACAACCAGGAAGATGGTCAGCGGGAAGAACACGTATGTTTGCACCAGTCTCGCTGCGTAATCTTTGGATTACATCTCCTTTCCTTCCCAAAAGACATCCGACCATATTGTTCGAAACTAAAAGGCGGGCACTGACAGCTGTTTCGTCCCGATTGCCATTTTCTGCTCCACCAAGATCTTCCTCAATTATTCTGTCATGAACTTTTAGGAGAGCATCTTGGGCTGCACAATGTGGCTCCATTGCATCATATCCCCTATCATTATTGCCACAATGCCTTCTTGCCCTTTTGTCAGAAGGACTAAATATTATTATCATCCTCTCATCTGAGCCAGGAACAGAGTCTGAAACTGTAATCTTCGCCTGAGAGTCTTCTCTGAGGGCTTTCACTATGTTACCACCTTTTCCAATTACACTACCAATCTTTTTAGATTGGCAAAGAATTCGGTAAACAGTGTCCGAAGAGTGAAAGTTTTCAGAATATTCTTCATGAACAGAATTATGTTGTTTTCCTTTCCTAAGTCCCCCAGCTTTCTTGAACTGTGGGGTAGAATTTCTATTGAGGAAGTATTTTCTGTGTCCTTCCATGGCGTGAATACTTGACAAACCTAGCAATCCTGCTGATTACTGTTGTTCTACTTTATCAAAACCAAAGGATGAACAGTCACACCTAAAAACGGAGAAACAACATAAGCCATAAACTTCGAAGGCGTCAAGTAGAAGATAAATAAATCGTCATATGGAATTTATAATTCAACAATTCAAACTCAATCGGAAATCGATATTTCAGCAAACAGAAAGGGAAAGGCAGAAGAAAATGGCCTCTAGGTCCAAAGAGCTTGGTCGTGACTAAATTTAAACAAAAAAGAGTTATGACTTATGAGGCTCAATGGATTCAACTCTCAGAAGTACTAGTATAAGGTTACTTAGTTTCTTACCATGTTGTCACTACTGACTACCAAAGCAAGTCAAACATCTGTTTGCCTCCTTACATATTGCACATTTGGTATACACCGTTCATATATGTGTTCACTAGTAGTTCTCCATTTGCATTTGAACACCAATGAATAAATGATAGCAAAACGAAAGTTGCAGCGAAAGAAGTTCCAATATTTAGGATTTTTGTATGACCAATAACTAGGTGAACTCCCTAGGCCAAAATGATTTATTTGGTAAAACGTAAATTGCAGATCCTTTTTTCTCTAAGTAGTAGCATCATAAGGATATGTCACTGAAATTCCTAACAATAAATAATCATTTCTAGGGCCATAACAAAACCACACTGAACTATGAAGTAGAATTTGTTACAATGGATAGAAATATGACTCACCTAACATATTAAGTTTCTTACATAATTCCACGAGTGAATTAGATGTTAAAATGAATTTAAGCTTCGTTATCTACTCATCCGGATTAAGATTCAACTTCAATCCACATTTCAGGTCAAACTATCTCTATCTATTTAAATCTTTGCCAACCCACCCTTAGTAATTACCAATGATCATTTTTAACTTCACTGTGACAAACTCCCATCAATTCTACATAATAGAATATAAAGAGATGGAATTCGAAGGACGGAGAATTGATAAATACCTTCAAGTTATTGGTCCCTTAAGAATTTAACCTGGATTACCTTCTCAAGCAATCTCTACAACTCAAGACCATATTCAATATAGCCCTGCCATAATAGCAAACTACATAAGCAAAACGCTTTCCTTCATTTTCACCATCATTAACGAAAAATGTGGCCCCTCCATCCTATATAACATCCCATATATCAGTAAATAAGTGCAAGCCCTAGCTAATAGCTATCAAGACGCATATAAACCAAATACCTAAATTCTTCTCATCTTAAAACATCAAAAGTAAATCCCACTGATACATTCGACACAGGTAGCCGCATCTTTTCATCATAAATAATCAGAAAATGAATTTTAAAAGAAAAAAGGGACGAATATTTTCCGTAAGAAATTTCAATCACATTTTGTCAGAACGTTGATAAATAAGGTTTTCCATTTGATGACAAGAGAATGTGAAAGAGCAATTGAAAACAAGAACCTAAAGGGACGTACCAATCTCAAATTACAAGAGTGAGGTTTTGGAGAGATTTTGCGTTTTCTGCATATCGTCTCGAAGTCGGAGCGCGGATGGGGAGGGAGAAGACTGTTGTTGCCTTGTTGGGAGTTTTTGTTTTCCAATTTCTTTTATGATTTTCTTTTTTTTTTCTTTTCGGGGGGCGATTTTATCATTGTTGGAAAGTTTCGATTGCACCCCAAATTTATCTGAATTTTTCAGTTAGCCCCCAGGACGTATCTTATTACTTATTAGAATTTTATTCGGCATAGATCGAGAAAATTACAGATTTAGTCCCATAAATTAGCTTAATTGTTAATTTTATCCCAATAATTTTATAAGTTACAATATTCGTCCTATACAGTGTTATTTTTCGTAAATATGGTCCCGGATACCAATTTCCGTTAGTTTTTGGATGGAATAAGCGCGTGCAGCGTTGATGCACGTTAGTTCTCCAAATTATGTGGGAAATTACACAGTTAAAGTCTGATTTGGTGGGCAAAAATTGGATTTATATAAACACTTGAAGACGCATATATCTTTTTCCAAATCATATTTTGATCATGTAATTTTCCTTCCACTTTAAAGACATAATGTGCTCGTGCAATACATGTTTATTCAATCTAAAAACTAACTAACTAACGGAAATTGGCATTTGGTACCATATTTGTGAAAAATTACACTTTTATGGAACGAATTTTACAAATTATGAAATTATTGGAACGAAATTGATAAATAAGTCACTTTATAGGATGAAATCTGCATTTTTTATCTCATAAATCTATATTTGTATCCTATTTAATAAAACACCTAATCTCCTAGTTAGCTATCTCACCCATTGAGATGTCTATAATTTAACGAGTGGATTATTCATTATAGTTGATAGTAAATGGAATGGTATGTACCAAAAAAAAAAAAAGAAGCACATTCCCCTTTTAAGTAACTACATATATTTTATTTTATTTTTCTAAATCTCATTTATTTTGACTTTTGAGCATCTACATTTAGTCTGATGAAATGCTTCTTGACATGGGTTTTGAGTGATCAGTTTGAAACAAAATTTATGAAACCCAATTTACCCCATTCCCAAAAAGATTGTATTTCTTTAAACTATCTATTTGATTGAAAATTATGATATAACATCATAAATAATACCTAATTAAAATAATTTTTCTTAACAAAATGCAACAAAATATACCAAAAAATAATTATTATATCCAGCATAAAATTCTGAAACAAAATAAATTATGAAAAAACTCTTCAATTTCATTGACCATGTCAATTCCTAATGTATAACATTTTGTACATCTATTCTCATCAAGGGCATATTTGTAAAACTAGAATAAGAGAAAAGGTTTTATCTCTGTTCCAATTTAATTTTCCTAACAAAAGGAAAAGAAAAGGGAAAAATAAAAAAAATCAAGAAAAAGGAATCAATGAAGCTGTCGATCCGAGCCGATCTTCAGCCTCTCAGCTTCACACGAAGCCGCCAGGTAATCGAGCCCTAGCTCCATTTTACAAACGCCACCATTACCAGCCAAGCCGCCAGCTTCACTCGGCTTGACGCTGCGTTTAATCGGCTCGACTCCTAGAGTCAGATCCAGCGTAATCGCATCACTATCGCCGGCTAAACTCCCCTCGTGTCCAGCAAGCTGATCGGCTTCCGGCTCGGCGGTCTCAGCAGAACCATGGCTCTCAACCCTCTCCACGGCCGGCTCCGCCGTGACAGACTGGTGGCTCAAAGACGACTCATGACTCGGCGACCGGTTTGCTTCATCGTTTCTACTTTCCTCCTCAACCGACCCGGACCGTACACGGCTCCGCTTCGACTTCCGCTTGAACTGGCACTGCGTCCTGACCCGGTGCAGCTCGGAAGAGTACTTATCTTCCTTGTTAACATGCCTTATATCATAAGCTTTCAGCGGCGGCCCGTTTTTCGCCTCTGCAATTTCCGAAGCAATTTGGGTTATCGGAGCGCCTTTCAAAACCGCCTCGACGGCGTTCTCACAGAGGTGCCAGCTGCCGGACCACATTAATCCCCCCGAGCCGTATATTGGGTTGACGATCCGACCGCACGCCTCGTATAGCAAAGACTTGAAAATAGCTGCATAAATAGCAAATTAAAAATCTGTGAGCTAGAATTAAATTAAAGGAATTGAATATCGTTTAATTTAACTAATAATTGGTTAATTAGGGGTACCAGGGCGGAGGTGGTGGGGCCCGGCATTGATGAGGTTCATGAGGCCGGCGCGGCCGTAGAATTTGGCGAGGAAGACGGTGGCGTTGGCCTGTGAGTCGGAGTTTTTGATCCACTCCAAACACGGCCTTATGCTGCAGTTATCGCTGCAACCTTTGCGCAGTACTCGGCATCCATTACAGCTCATTCGCATTTTGACGATCGACTATGTTTAAATTACCGGAGAGAGTTTTTGAGAAGAACGATGATGGAGCTAGATATTTTGTTTTCTGCAATATATATATATTGTAAAATTAGGGTCGCATCGCATGCAGTTGTTTCATGTTTTTGCAGCAAGAGAGAGAGAGAGAGAGAGAGAGAGAGAGAGAGAGCAGCGGTATTTGGAAAAACCAGGTTGCCACATTCATGGAATTGGGAGATGTATGTATCATGATTAAAACTATGTTCCCTCTAAAACCATGATAACTCTCTTTTGTCTTAATCCACATTCTCAGACCATCCGCGTACCACCCACTGCCCATCCCACCTTATTTACATAGGAGTCCATACAGATTATTATATTTATATATAGGTTTTTTTTATTTCATTTTTTACATTTTAGTTCCTTGATCGGTCAACTGTTAATCAGTTTCGTTAATTTTTTAGTACCGTTGTATTCGTTTCATCAAGACGATGAATTTGGAGAATAAATTTGTCTGATTTGGTAAAGAAATTGGAAAATTACAAGCTTATGAAATTTTCTTTCAATTACGTGTATAGTCCAAATTTTCTATTTTTTCACCGAATCAGATAAATTTATATTCTAAATTTAATGTCTCGATGTAACGAACACAAAGATATCAAGAAATTAACGAAACTGACTAATAATGAACCGATCAAAGGACTAAAATATAAAAAATAAAATAAACATAACCTATATATAAATATGATAATCTAGGGAGAATCCTATGTAACTTGTCCAAAAAAAAATACATAGATTGACAAGTAGTACGCGCGTGGAAGCTACACGAGGGTGTCAGATAGCGGTCGAATCGCCACATATCGTGGAGGCAAAGAAAATAGCAAAGTGGATCCCACTCCCACTTCCTCCCGGTTTTCTGGAAAACCGCTTGCTGACAAAACAAAACAGGTGGCGGGTCTCCGGTTTTGTTGCGGCAACTGGTTTTCTGATTCCTGCTTTTCAACAACTATGGGCCACTCCATCATCTTCAATTCTTATGCTTATCCCATAAGCTTGGATTCTCAATTAATTAAATGTGCTAATTATATCTTCACCCCTAAACTTTTAAATATTTGTGATAACTCCTCAATAATTGAAAGTTCTGCATAAAAAATTGTGTTTAATCAAGGTAAGGAGGAGGTTAATCGCACACAAAAAAAGATAGAGCTGTGATGTGATGCATTGACACAAGTACCGACATACGACATCTTATTTTCAATATTTATCATTAAAGAATTGTCTGACACGATACGAGCAACACAATTATTCTTTTAAAAGAATCTCTATATTAAAGGAATGGAGTAATATGCAATGAACTCAAAGTTAGTTTTATCTCTGGTTTTCTTAATCAATTCTTTTTTTTTTAAATCTCAACTTTGACCGAATGGAGTTATCGTGCACCACTAAAAAAAGGGTTTAGCTACACCAAATCAAAAGTTAAGGGATCAAATAAATATAACTCCAAAAAGTTGGGGTTATCCGTTATTTATCCAATTTAAAGGGAGCAATATGTATTCCATCTTTAATTACCAATCAATCTTCTCAGCTTCTATTCTTATTTTTTGGGTAAGAAGAAGTAATATTCCAACTACTATTCAACTTCACTCATCTCTACTCGCCAATAGATTTTATTTTTAATTTGGTCAATATTATACTCTATTATTTAGACCATGAAGAAAGTTGCCCATTCTCAAGGTTATCTTTCCAGAAAATGGTAAAAAACACGGATTTAGTACTGGTCAAATGTTATCAAGAATCTCTTTATGCAGGGGCAATAAAGTCCGTGATCATAGAAGTCATGGATTCAAGTCACACGTATCCAAGTCACACGTATGTAAATATGAATTTTTTGTATAAAAGTTTGTTGGATAGTTGTTGTCATACATTCTCCGTATGATGAGTTATGTTGTACGGATACAAAGATATGGATACGACACGGATACGAATGAGACGATACAAAATCTTCAAAAATATTAAGACATGACATGACTGACTATATAAATTTTATAAAAATATAAGTGTTCATATATAATGCATATACAAACGATTGAGATTAACCCAATGACCACCGGATATTACTCTCAAACATGGAGATCTGGGATTCAATTATTAGCAAAATTAAAATATAAGAATTAATTATTATGTTAAAAGAAAATTATAATTTGTAGATCATAATATTGTGAAAAATAATTAAAAATGATGAAATAAATTTAAATTAATTTAATACACCATTTCATTTATTTATAATTGTTTTTTCTCAAATATATTATGACAATTAAAATTAAAAAAATATATAAAATAATAATAAGAATTATGAGACTCAAATAGTTTGTAATTTCTAAAATCTCATCAGATTTTTTTTATTTAGGTCATACCTCAAGGATTAATTGGTGATAATCTCAAAAGGAAAAAGGAAAGGATGAAGGAAGAAGAGAAAGAAGATGTTTAGAACTTCCATGCCTGGAAAATCTCAACAATTATGGAAAATTATTTAAATGTTCTAAAATTTTCCGGTGGATCAAAGAAGACAGAAACGAAAGCACCCTCAACTAGAAGTTAGCGAAAACGAAAATAGCCCCAAAAAGCAATTCAACTTATGCAATTTGCAATAAAAACAGACACCTTAAAACACGAGACAAATTCCTTTTTTTAAGAATAATCTAACTTGTGTGTCCAAATACTAGTTTGTTTGGGGAAGCCACTGTGAACGATACTTAAAAATTAATCCACGGGGCAACAAAAAAGGATGGTTAAACAAAATAAAGTGTGGAGATTAAATAAATTTAAAAATTCAACCGAGCTCACTCATCAAACTCGTGCATATGATCTAATAGGTAGTTAGCAGCCAGCTCTTCATTCTTGTTGCAAGCAAAGAAAACTTCCAATACCAAAGCTCGGTCAAAACCCATTGCTTCCAGCTGCAGATTAAATCACAGCAAATAGTTTTTTAATTAATGCGTTTAGGACTCGCTAAATTCTAAATCATAAAAATCTTTCCAAGAGAGATGTGCAGAGTCACATATGAGAAAAGAATCATAATAGTAATATTGGCAAATTACATCTACTACCCCTGAGGATTTCCCTAATTACAAATTAGTCCCTCTATTTTCAGAATTAACAAAAAGCTTATTGACACTATACTTCATTACGACAACTTTAACAGAAATTATGCAAAGCCTGATTTGCCCTTGAAAGTTTTTCCTTTCGAAAAAGTGAAAAACATAAAGAAAAATAATATATGTATGGAATATATTAAAAAGTAACAGTACGATCTCTCAACTTTTCACAAAATTACAATATTATAGAACAGTCCCTGAGGCATTGGTCTTAAAAAACTGAGATGGGCGTGAGGGTATTTTTGGAAGAAAAAGAAAAACTGAGGGAACTCTAAGGGACATTAATTTTTTGTAATAAAATGAAATGTCTGGGAATTTTTGTAATTTCTGAAAACTGAGGGACTAAATTGTAATAATATTAATACTAGTTATAAAATTAATAACAATAATAATGAGGGAAAAAGTTACCCGTTCAATAGCCTCCCGCTCTTCAGGTGTGACAGTCACAGCCTGTGGCATTGCTTCACCAAGTTGTCCTAATACGTTCCTGAAAACATTATAGCTGTAAGATTCAGTAAAACTGAAGCCTAAAGGGATATAAAGTTGCCTTGGAGTTGGACATTTTGGAGCTAAGATTTAAATAAATAACAAAACAAAAATCCCTCGATCTTGATCTGATTTATTCAATTAAATGGATTTTAAAATCCTCCAAGAACAAGTTTGAGTTGCTTTTCAAAAGTGATCTTGATCTGATTTATTCAATTAAATGGATTTTAAAATCCTCAAAGAACAAGTTTGAGTTGCTTTTCAAAAGTGATGATGCATTTGGAATTGGAATTTGCTTCACATAGGAGGAAGTTGAAATTCCTAGCTCTCAAAAATTTCCATTTATCTAAACCATTCAATTCAAAGATTCAACAAAACATAATGTTTTAACAATTAAAATCTGAAAAAATCCAACTTCTCACCCCTCCCCCTCAACCGGTTCATTTATCAGGCGTAGGAAATCAGCCTGGTGCTCTTGAATCAATCGTACTAGTTGTGGATTTTGCTTTCCGAGTTCTTGAAGCATAGGCTGTAGGTATTCAAAAAATTATATACATGTGATTACAAGGTTAGTATTAACACCATAAGATACATAATTGACAAATGAAACAAGTACCTGCAAAATTTGAGGGTTGGCTTGCACCATGGCTCGCAGTGCTTGAAACTGAATATTAAAAAAAATAATAATAAGAGAAGTAAAATAAGTATCTGACTATTAACAGAAAATCACTTGTCCGAAAGCATATCCTTTAGTACCTGTTGACTATTGCGAAGAAAATCTAAGGTGCCAGCACCTGCATTTGAACCCATATTTGGAAGACCCTGGCTCCAGAAAAATAGACCAATTAAATGCTGCTTTATGTTTTACCCTGTCGAAAGCTCTTTTGTTCTTTAGTGATTAATTGATATCTCAGAAAATATTCTTACCTGTGGGAAAAGATCTAACGGATTAGCATTGGGTCCACCACCACCAGAAGGTGCTGCTGCTGGCTGTGTAGGATTCACAGCTTGCCCACCAGTAGGAGGTTGAGCTGCAGGAGGAACTTCTGCTTCTGCTGCTTGCTCTGGAATACCCTGGAATTACATTCTTCTTAAAGGTCAACAGATGCCACTAATTGTGAATAAGAGGGAAAATCTCAGACTTGTCCCAACAAATATAAGAAGCGCGAATTACATCAATGACCCCTGAGGTTGCCCTAACTAGAAATTAGTCCCACAGTTTTCAAAAATTACAAAGAAACTCCTAACATTTCACTTCATTACAAAAAAATTAACATCCGTTAAGGTTCAGTTACTATTCTGTCAAGAACAAAATCAGAGCTACCCTCAGTGGGAGGATCGTGTTGTTATTTTTCAGACATTTCAGGAATCTATTGTATTTCTTTTTTCATTCCAGTTTTTTAAAAAGGAAAAATGTTAAGGGCAAAACACTCCTTGCACAATTTCTGTGAAGTTTATGCAATATAATGAGATGTTAGGAAGTTTTTTGTAATTTATAAAAACAGAGGGACTAAATTGTAATTAGGACAAACCTCAGTGGTGGTAGAAGCAATTTTCCCAGTATAAGAAACATCCCTTCAAATCTTGATGCCATATTTTGTTAATCAACAAAGCAACAACATCGTGAAGAAATGGCGAAAATAAAGGGAAATATCTAATATTTTGGGATAGATGAGCCTTACAGAATAGAGGTATTCAACAGCTCTTTCTGGATTATTAAATGCTGCCCTTAATGCACGAATAACTGTATCTCTATCCCAACTTCCTCCACCCATATCAAGAATTTGTTGAACAGTTGTATCCAAGTTACTTCCAGCAACAAGATTTGATGCTGCTTCACCATACACATCCGTTGAGCTATTTGAACAAACATACATACATAAATGAATGATTAGCAGCAAGAACATAAAAGTAAATAATCATATAACTATCTCAGGTAATGTATCAAACGAACTCACGAAGCAGGGGTTGGAGCAGGAATCGGAGCAGATTCAGGAGCTGATTGCAGGCTGCATGCAAACAATGAATTTTTATATAAGAACACAGCATGGAGAAGAATATGTATTAGCATGGAGAAGAATATAAGGTGAACTCACGGAGCGGTAGTTGGTGCAGGTGTCGGAGCTGCTGTTACCGGTTGTGTTGGCAGAGATGTATTACTCACAGGTTGGGACTACAAAGGTAATTACAAATAAATCAAAAAAAAAGATGTCATATTATTAATCGGTTAGGATCGCACATATCCTCATGATTAAATCATTTCAGAATAAACATGTACAAAAGAGAAGTTGCCACTCAAAATTTGCATGTACTTGTAATTTGTAAACACATAGATATGTATATAATCGTTTATGTTCTAGCAGAATCATGCATCAAGTAGTGCATGCTTGAGAAAGTTGGTTAAAAGTAGTACTGACTAAATATTATTGATTTACTTTTACAGGACAGTAAAATAGTCTGAGTAACATGCTTTGCAATAGCAGTCAAAATCTTAAGCCTCTATATTTTCTATCTTGCCAAAACAAATCATAATGTGGATAACTGCTACCAATCACAGCAGACACAAAAAAATCTCCTCCATAAAAATGCAGACTTGCATTATAATTCATACCGTCAACAGCATCTCAAAAACAAGTGGTAGAATACATAACTCACAGGAATCCACAAAATATAAATGACTCTAATCTCAATAATATCTAAATACATATGGCATTAAGAGACCACCAACAGTTCAATATCAGTGGAAAAATAGAAAAGAAATTTGTAGGGTTAGCAGGGTTATTATGAGTATCCGGTTATTTAGCTTCATTTAATTTCTAAAGTTCTGATTTTGTTTTGAGCGTTTAACAAACCTTTTTCTGGGCTCGAGATGTGCCAGTTTCCAGAAATTTTTTGCTCAAGGTTCTTCGGAATTACAATTTATACAAGTGTGTTAAAAGAATATCTTCCAAACAAGGACTGTTTTCATCAGCTACAGAAAATACAATCAGAAAAAGAAAGATAAAAGTAAAGGTCAACCCCTCGTCAAGTGCTTAAAAGTGCATGTTGGATATGCACAAACTACAAAAATAGATCACATAGTGAGTTAGCATATTAACCAGGACTTATGAGCCAAACTTCCTAAAAAATATTTTGAATTATGCTAACACGAAATGGTGTTGAGCTTACCGTACTCAATGGTGCAGCAGGAGCAGGGCCAGGGGCAGTTGCAGCTCCACTTGATGAAGCCTTATTCTAGAAAAATTGTTTCATGCAGAATGTAGTCAGCTACTCAGCTGTAAGTTAATCCTTTGGATTTACTGTATGTTTGGGTCCCCATGTTGTGTAACAATATATTTTAATGTTGGATACATTTAATATTTCATTAACACCAAGTGAATATTACTCCGAATAACATGGAAGTATGAGGTTGGAGAAGCAGCTTCTTCAAGTGACAAGGAACAATTACCTTGGACAGCATAATCACGACAAAACTTTTTTCAGCAACTTTGTTCTCCTCCAATGTCGTCTCATCCTTGAGAACTTTCCCTTGATGGATAAGCATCTGCTGAGCAGCTGGGTACACATCAGAACCCTGAACGGCTTCAATATTCTTCTTCACATCCACCACCTAATAAATTATCAAACACAATAAAGACAGGCATATTTGAAAAACTAGATAGATTTTAAGTTTTAAAAAAGGGGCCAAAACAATAAAAATGGGAGCAATATTCCATCTACCAGGATGAATACCGAGTTACTGCAGAAACCATGGTCAAGAAGCAATATTTTGGAAAAACATTAGTTACGCCTTTAATGGAAGGATCGTAATATCATGAGAAATTGTATCTTTAAACCAAGTGTGACACTGAATCATTTAGCACAATAAACTTTTCATCAAGAGTGAGGCCATTCGTAAGCCAGACCTCTAGGTGTTATATGTTATTTGTAGCTTCATGCGTTTCAGAAGGAGTCAACTGGTATCACATAAAATCCCCAGTATCACATCGCCATGGCGTTGAAGCAATCTATAATACTTTGGATATAAACGCTATCGCAGTAATATTACAGAAAGCAATACATGTTTACTCAAAAGAAGAAAAGCAATCTACAAAAGCAATTCCACCATTATAGACTATTCAAAAGAAATCATTACTTTAAATGAATATTTTCAGTATGGCATTATACTAGGTCTATTAAAGAATAACAGAAGAGAGGAAGTGATATTTCTATTCTCTTACTGGAGAAGGTTGCAAACCCAACCTTTCTCCATATGGAATATTCATTGGTTAACAAATTGAGGCTAGACAACAGTGTTCTCTTTGAAACGCAAGCAGAAGACGATTCAACATTATGAGTGCTACGGGAACAAATATAACCAAAGAATTCAATAGAACAAGCATATCCCAGAAATTCAAAAAAAGAGAAAAACAGAACTCAAATCCATCCTGGAAAGCATTATAATAACTCCAATTACCATATAAATTGCGGGAATAAAGTCCCACCAACAGTCCCAACGCTAAGAACAAATAAACCACGACAATTCAAAACCCTAATTGCAGTAAAATCACACTAGAGATAAAGTCATCAAAAATTAAGCGCACACAGCAAACACACACGTGTGCGACGTATTTCACATATATGTGCAGACGAAAACAAAGGGGAGATAAGGTCATACGGTGTCCTCGGGTTTCACTTCGATCTCGAAGTGCGAGCCTTTCAGAGTCTTCACGAAAATCTTCATCCTCTTATAATTCTAGCTTCGTACGAACGTATCTCGCTGCAGAGTGGCGTCTCCGATCTCCGTTCGCCGACGGCGATGTCCTTATAGAGGGAACTGAGAAGAGAAAAAAATATCAAAAAGCACAAATCAGAGTAGAAACGGTATCCTTAAAGTCAGTCACAGCTTATACACCCGGAGTGGAGAAAATTTGTTTGTATGACCCCTTCAAGTTTTTATTTAACCAAATAACCCTCAAATTATTTTTCATTTTTTTTTTTTAGATTAATCTTTAAATAATAATAATTATACTATTATTAAATAAAAAAATAGTTAAAAATGCGTAAACTGCAATTAAGAAAACAAAACTGCGAATAAAAAGCCCTACCCACCCAAGCGATCGCTTAGTCGCTTGAGAAACATTTCAAAAAAGGAGAGAACTTCTTCTTCTTCATCTCGCTTCCTGCAAGAACAAGTTCTTCTTCTTCGTCGCTTGCCATCGCTTCCCGTCGCGCGAAATCAACATTTCCTTTTCTTCTTCATCTCGCTTCCTGCAAGAACAAGTTCTTCTTCTTCTTCGCTTCCCGTCGCTTCCCGTCGCGCATTTCCTTCTTCTTCCAGTTCTTCGCAACAACTTGGTTTCTTCTCTTAAGTTTCTTTAGAAAAATGACAACTATTACCGAATCTCCAAAGAAGACTACGGAAGAAGCCCAACCATCTCAATATTTTGAAGAAATTATTGGAGAAAAAGCTGTTGTAGAACACCTCCAGGTATTAAATGTTTGATATTTACGATTTTTTTGGAATGCCAAAATTTTTTTTGTTGTTCTGCTTCTTTTTCCAAGCGATTTCGCAACATAAGCGATCTCGGAGATCGCTTAAGCGACGCGAGATCGCTTATTAAAAGTGAGCTTTGAAAAGCGATCTGTCTTCTTTTTCAAAGCTCACTGTTAATAAGCGATCTCGGAGATCGCTTAAGCGACGCGAGATCGCTTATTAAAAGTGAGCTTTGAAAAGCGATCTCTTTTCTATTTCAAAGCTCACTGTTAATAAGCGATCTCGGAGATCGCTTAAGCGACGCGAGATCGCTTATTAACAGTGAGCTTTGAAAAAGAAGAGATCGCTTTTTCAAAGCTCACTTTTAATAAGCGATCTCGCGTCGCTTAAGCGATCTCCGAGATCGCTTATTAACAGTGAGCTTTGAAAAAGAAGAGATCGCTTTTTCAAAACTCACTTTTAATAAGCGATCTCGAGATCGCTTATTAAAAGTGAGCTTTGAAAAAGCGATCTCTTCTTTTTCAAAGCTCACTTTTAATAAGCGATCTCGAGATCGCTTATTAAAAGTGAGCTTTGAAAAAGCGATCTCTTCTTTTTCAAAGCTCACTTTTAATAAGCGATCTCGAGATCGCTTATTAAAACTGAGCTTTGAAAAAGCGATCTCTTCTTTTTCAAAGCTCACTGTTAATAAGCGATCTCGGAGATCGCTTAAGCGACGCGAGATCGCTTATTAACAGTGAGCTTTGAAAAAGCGATCTCTCTTCTCTTTCAAAGCTCACTGTTAATAAGCGATCTTTGAGATCGCTTAAGCGACGGGAGATCACTTATTAACAGTGAGCTCTGAAAAAGCGATCTCTCTTCTTTTTCAATGCTCACTGTTAATAAGCGATCTTGGGGATCGCTTAAGCGACGCGAGATCGCTTATTAACAGTGAGCTTTGAAAAAGCGATCTCTTCTTTGAATACATACATATAAACTTAATACATACATACATACATACATATATACACATTGCATCTTGTAAACGTATATTTAACGGTCTATTAGATCATATATATTTCCATGAATTGAATCTTAGGTATTTGCTTATTTAAACTTCTTTGAAGCAGAAAATTAATATCAATACAATCACTTTATTAATTATTACTTGGATCTTTTGAAACAGAAGATATATAGAATTAATTTGGTTAAATTAGTTATCAGAATTGGAGCAGGTTGAGGGCGACTTGCATCTCGACCAAATTCTATATATTAATCTATTCTTTTTATATATATATATATTTATGAACTACGAAAAGTATTGTTTATTTGTCATAAATATATATAAATTTAATTCGTTTTCGTCAATATTATAGCAAAATTTTTATAAATATAAAACATACTATACATACATATATATTATTAATTTGGAGGGAAAATTACATACAATCCTTTAATATTTGTTGAATTTGCATAAGCACGCATTTGTTAGAAGTTTTAGCATATGTCAAAATTAATTCAATTATTTCCATTGAACGTTAGTATAAATTTCAAATTCACTTAATATAATTTGAAATTGAACCTAAATTATTTATTTTCATTTTTTTTTTCTTTATACATAGGAGAATGAGGAGGACGGGGACATGCTTTCCATCCCAGAACAGTCGAGTTCAATCGACCCACGCGACTTTAACCTACGCACGGTGATAGACGAGTCCGGGTATTTTCCGGGAAATTATGCCGTTAGATCGTCTTGGTCTAAATTTGTTCAAATAAAAACGTACCTCCGCCAAAATGCAAAGGTTATGGGTTTATTTCGCAAGACTTGTTTGGGTCATTTTCTTGACTTGCCAAATGATTGGATCTTCCCGGGGATGCTTTGTCATTACATGTTGCTCCATTCGGTTCGAAGTAGGAAGGACTTCGAGATGTGGTTATTGTCGACAATAAACCTTTATGCTTTGGGATGAAAGAATTTGCCCTTCTCACCGGCCTTAATTGCGGACCTACGCCTAGCAAGGATGCCGAAAATAAGGTCGTAGACAACGCAACTGATTTTTTAGAGAAGATTTTAGGAGGCCGAAACGGTGTTAAGGGTAAAGATTTAGAGGACATGCTTCATAATGACAAAGCTTTTGGTACAAGAGATAAGTTGAAGATTTGTCTTGTACTATTCCTACACTATGTCCTTATGGCCAAGGATGGAAGCAAAAACGTTGAACCTCTTTGGATCTCGACTGTGAATGACATTGATTACTTCAACTCCTTTCCGTGGGGTAGGACGTCATTCGAGCTTACGCTCAAGTCACTCCAAACAAGAAATTTGAAGAAAGGATATAAGGAGTGGCAAGGAAATAAAACTTTGCAAAAGTTCAACCTCCAAGGCTTTCCATGGGCATTTATGGTAATAATAATTTCATGTTATTTTTTCATTCCTGGTTCGTTTATATGTTATAAATTATAATATAATTTGTTTACATGCATTTAGGTGTGGGCGTATGAAGCTATTCCCCTTTTTGCAAGACTCGGAGATGGGCTTATTCCATTAAAGAAAGATTCATTACGCCCAATTCCGAGGATGTTACAATATCATTTGAGGAGAGTTGCAAAATGGGATTACGACACGCTTGAATCACTCCTAAAATCCAACGAGGTTAGATTTCAACACAATGGTTTTGATACTTTTAATTTTCAATAATATTTTTATGTTATTGCCTAGCTAATATGTCTAAATCTAATTTTAGGTGGTTGTGCATCCGTTTTTAATTCCTTCTAAACGTGAAATGCGAGAACAATATATATTATCATTCGAAGACCTTAAGGATGCTTCGGATGAGAATATTGATCGGTTGAAGAAGACATTGGAAGGTGTCACGAAGCTGACTAATGTAATTGTCTCGCCTGACGCATTTCGAATTAAAAACGCCATAACTCTACTGGCATTGCCTTCTTCTGCGCCAGAACGTAGAGAAGAGTTGGAAAGCACACCACCACCATCACCACCATCATCACCACCACCACCACCACCACCACCCTCTTCTGCTCCTGATTCTCAAATGGTGGAATTACTGAACACCATAATCACAGAACAAAGGATGCTCAACCATAAAGTTGATTTCATGGTGGAAGGGTTGGGAGAGTTGAGCAAGAGGGTGGATTTTGCGGTCGTTGAGTTGGGAGAGTTGAGGAAAGATTTTGAGAGTCTTCGACCAAAAGAAGAGTTCGAGATGAAAGATGACTTCGTTCAACAAAATGTTGAAGAACGACCAGAAAGAGAAAGAAAACGAAGTCATTACTTAACATCTCCATACACTGCAGATGGAGCCAAGAAAAAAGCAAAGACTGATGACAAAAAAGTGGAACAACCCCTGAATATTTCAATGCCTATTTCCGAAGAAAAAAAGAAATCATTTTACCATTGGTACGATGGAAAAGACAAATCAAAGTGGGCGAAATGTTTTCATGGGGAGTATTTGCATCACTTTTTTGATCAGATATTGGATGTAGGAGCTTGGTTTGAGGATTCTGTAAGTATATGTATATATTTCAATATATTTATACATTATATAATACTTTTATATATACTTATCAGTAATACTTTTTAATGCAGCATCTGCAGGAAGGTCTAGCTCTCATAAGGTCTAAACAACGTCGTCTTCCTCAACTCTATGATCAAAACTGTGCAGTCCTCGACGCTTATTTTGGGCAAGTTCTTGATGGAGAAGTTCAACGCCTTTGGACACTGAAGAAAAGTAATCCGGAAATAAAAGCAAAGAAAAACGTCAAACAACCGCAAACGATGAGTATGGTAGAAGTTGAGAAGCTTCTCCTTGGGTCTCCATATAATGATACATTTGATGAATATTTTGACGGAAGGAGACCATATAACGGACGAAATTGGCTTGAAGTCCGTAACGTTTACGGTATACTAAATATTGCAGATACGCACTGGATTACTATTGTGTGGTTTCTTGACGAGGGTAGAATTGAACTTCTCGATTGCAATAGAACTTGCTATCGAAAAGAGGCATTAGATCGGGTGATGTGGGCACCGTCCGTGCTATTTCCGAAGCTACTAAAGGCTTCCGGCCGGTTTTCTCATTTGAAATCGGAAATATTTGACCGACGGTGGAAATACGATTTCGTTGACAACTTACCCTCAAACTCAAATGGGTTAGTACCTTAACCTATCCTTTTGTTTTTTCTAAATTATAGTGTTTAATATTTTTGTTGTTTTTAAATTGCAGTGGAGATTGTGGGATGTATGCACTTAAATTCGTGGAGTTCCATATGACTAAGACTCCCATTGATTCACTTAATGACTCCACGATTCCATACTTCAGAGAGGCTCTAGCTATAGAGATCTTTCAAGAAGAAGTGCATGTAAAAAATAAATAGTGTGTTTTTGTATATTTTGTGTATTTTGTATATTTTGTGTTTGAAATCCAAAATAATAAATAATTTCTTCTATTTTTTAAAACAATCTCAAACCTCATATATAATTTGATTAACAAAAGTCTTGTTCTACAAAATACAATTAATATAATGTTCCATTAAACCATTAGACCATTAGTTGCAATCTCATATTTTGTATATTTTCCAAGTGTGTTTGACAAAATAAAGAAATTGTTCTAACTATTTACACACTACTTTAGTAAATTCATAGACTATAATATAGATTAATCCGATAAACTTGATTCAAGCACTATACTCGTCCAATAATTTTGGATTGCCATATTTGAGAGAATTTTTACTAAACTAATCTTTAATTCATCTAATTCGTGCATTTATTTTTTAAATTTTGAGTTTGAGATCCAAATAATCAATAATTTCTTCTATTTTAATATTTTAATTTGATTTTTGTAAATAAGCGATTTGGCTTGCCTCAAGCGATCTCATAGATCGCTTGAGGGAAGCCAAATCGCTTATTTACAGTTTGGGGGGCGAAACTGTAAATAAGCGATATTTACAGTTTGAACAATTTCTTTATTTTTTATCATTTCATTCTAATTGTTAAGAAAATGGTTTTCACTCAAATAAGCATAAAAAATAGGTTGTAATATTAATTTTTTCTCATCCAAACTAATGTTTTGTACATTTTACCAGATTCGAAATTATGGGCTTTGAAAAATAAAATTAATAAATTAAAATAGAAGAAATTCGTGAAAAATAATTAAAGTAGATTAGTACAATCGAAAAATATAAATTGTACACCGTTTCAAAATTATAAATTGTACACAAATCGAAAATATAAATTTGGTCATTTGGAAAGAGGTGGTTGGTTGCAAGTACGCTTCTTGTGACCCGGTTGCTTACACTTCGAGCACATGTTTTTCTTTTTGTTGCCCTCACCAGCGGAAGGAATCCTCTTAACTCTTTTTCTGCCCCTTGATACCTTTATTTTTGGCGGATAAATGATGATATTTGCCACTGATTCGGGTACCTCCCATTGTTCCTCTGCTGGATTAGGATATATATTTTCTACATAAGCATGCAAGAAACTTTCAGTTTTATAGGTAGGAGAGCAAAATGTGTAGATTCTCCTACCAAAATCCGGTAGTTTTTGATCTCTAATAGCAGCTAATGCATGAGAACATGGAATCTTGTCAACATTAAAAACTCTACAGCTGCATTCCTTTTTATTTAGATCCACAACAACATCCCGACTTCCACCGCGCACAATGAATTCATGCACATTAATTGGACTTGCTACAAGTACATTGGAAAGTTCCAAATTTTTGCGCAATAGGCTTTCTTTGGATGGAACTAATATTGTTGTGCAATCAACCATTTCCATACGACGCTCATAAAACCACGTAGAAAGTATTCTTTGTATTGCATCAAAAAGAGCGGTAATTGGAAATTCTCTTTCTATTAAAATCCTTGCATTAATAGACTCAGCTATGTTGGTTGTCATAATGTTAAACCTGTTTGCAGGAGAATGAGCTCTACTCCATCGGTGGAATCCAACATCATGTTCAAGATAGTCGGCCGCTTTGCTTTCGATCCGTCGAATTTCGCGAAAATGCTCATGAAAGTCATCAAGTGTGTAAGCTTGCGCTGCCGAATAATAGGGACGAATAATTTCACCACGCTTGAATTTTATCCTTAAGTTCTCTCCGAGGTGCCTCATGCAATACCCATGATGCGCCATGGGGTAAACTTTTGCAATTGAATTCTTTATAGACTGGTTCATGTCGGATATTATGCATAGCTCATCACTGTCAGGAACTATATCTTGCAAATGTTTCAAAAACCACCCCCATGATTTGTCATTCTCAGAGTCAACTACTGCCCATGCAATAGGATATATATGGTTCTCACCGTCTTGTGCAGTGGCAACAAACAATGTACCACCAAACTTTCCAGTTAAAAAACAACCATCAAGGGCTAAAATTTTCCTCATTAACACAAACCCCCTTATGCACGGTCCAAAAGCTACGAAAAAATAAAGAAATCTATTTTCTTTATCAACCGCTAAATCTGTCTTGGTTCCTTGATTTGTCAACTCTAAAATATGACGATATGCTTCAAGAACTGCGAACCCATGTTCTGGTGTTCCTCTCACGAAATCTTTTGCATATTGTCTCCCTTTCCAACATTTCCAATAACTAACATTACATCCCAAGTGTGTTTTCACATAATGCTTCAAATCACTAGATGTAGGACCTTTTCCATT
This sequence comes from Verbena officinalis, assembly GCA_958496215.1. Classification (NCBI taxonomy): domain Eukaryota; kingdom Viridiplantae; phylum Streptophyta; class Magnoliopsida; order Lamiales; family Verbenaceae; genus Verbena; species Verbena officinalis. The sequence goes on from OY292387.1 coordinate 36,668,957, forward strand.
TACAAATAGAGGCTTCACGAACTCTCCAATAACATCAGCCGATGCTTGCCGATGTTCACCTCCAATATGTTCCAAACCACATATGTGCTCACGAATGTATTTTCTAACAACAAATTTACTTGAATCGGGGATCTTAACACATCGAATCCACCACTTGCAATTTGGGGAAGCACATCCAAGAACAATTAGTGATTTTGTAGATTTTTTTGTTACAAACTCAAATTTTCCTTTCACAGCAACAAATTTTATCTTCCTTATCGCGTGCATCTTGTCATTGAACAAATATCCTTCAGACAAATCCGATCCGTCATCAAATGTGTGATATGTAATTTTTCCAACTTCACCTCCTGTTTTTCCCTCTAACATTTCCCGACTCAACATAGTTTCTTCATCGGCATTACCATCCTCTAGAAGTAGATGATCGGTTAGACTACTATCTTTATCCGTAATCTTATTTTGTTCTTCATTAAGTTCTTCCAATTTATTGTTCTCATTTACATCCATAGTCTCATCTTCACCATTGAAATCAAAATCGAATAATGTATTCTCGTTTGGTGAACAAATTTTCGGTAATTCAAATTGATTGTCCTCTCCAACATGAGATATAGAGACTTTTAAAATGGGCCTCCAACCACCACAACCAATATCGTTTTTGTACATCATTAGATCTTCATCCGACTTTATTTCAGTAGGTTGTACTTTTTCGTTCGGAGGTGCACTTGTTATAATATACTTCACATGTACATCAGTAGGTAAGCAACTCAGCTCGCTCTTTTTGATAATTTCATCAATAAACATCTCATAAGTAGTATTTGTACTCAAAAGAAGTGGTGTAGTTGCATTACCTTTTGCATACCACTCCCAACCACTTTCTTTCTCCACCCACTCGCCATATACAACACCTACAATAAATGCTTCCATTGATGCAATTAAATATCTGCATTATAAAAAAAAAATATATATATATATATCAGTAAATTGCTTAGAAAATTATAAATTTTAATTTAAAAAAAATTATAGTGTAATTTTGTATATAGAAGTGCTTAAATATCCTTGTTAGAAGTCCTTTTTGTGATTGCTAAAAGAGAGGTCTTATTGGATGCGAAATCTGTTAAAAAGCGATCTCGCTTCCCTTAAGCGATCTCAGAGATCGCTTAAGGTCGCTTATTAATTTAGCGCTAAATTAATAAGCGATCTCGCGACCTTAAGCGATCTCTGAGATCGCTTAAGGGAGATCGCCTATTAATTTAGCGCTAAATTAATAAGCGATCTCGCGACCTTAAGCGATCTCTGAGATCGCTTAAGGGAGATCGCTTATACATTTAGCGCTAAATTAATAAGCGATCTCCCTTAAGCGATCTCTGAGATCGCTTAAGGTCGCGAGATCGCTTATTAATTCAGTGCTAAATTAAAAAGCGATCTCGCGACCCTTAAGCGATCTCTGAGATCGCTTATGGGTCGCGAAATAGCTTACGCAGAACAGAAATTTTTTTTCGCCAAAAATCATCAAAATCTCATTACCCATCTTCCCAACTAGATATATATTTGATATGGGTACAAAATAGTTCTTACCTTCAACTTTCTAGTTCAACTTTTGTGGAAATCCTCCGTAATTATATTTTATCTTGGATCACAATACTTCTTTTGATAATGTAGGGATTTCAATATAGAAGTATTTGGAAGAATGTTTGCAAAAGAGAAGAAGAGGTGCTCAAATACCTTCAAATGATGTCTTCTACGTGGAGAAAATGCAAAGAAAAATGAAGGAAGGTGAAGAAGAGAGGAAAAAAATTCGACAAATGGGATGAGAAATTAGGGTTTGTAAATATTTTTTGGGTTTGATTTGTAATATTTATAAATTTTGGGGTTAAAATTACATTTTTAAGAGTGGGTAAACTATTTTATTTAATTAGATAAGTTATTAATATTATTATTCATGTTAATTAGTAAAAAGGGTTATCTATTAAGGAGTTCCAAACTTGAGGGTTATTTAATTAAATAGAAACTTAAAAGAGTTATTTAATAAACTCTCTCATTGGAAATCATTGAGTACAGCTCGGTCACTGACTTCATCCAGAGAACCAATTAATTGTTTACACGTGGTGATGAGCTGGAATGGCACGCCTGAATTTAGAGGTCATGTTTGGTTAAAACTAGAATAAGGAATAACGGGATGGATGGTGGAGTCTTAATAGATTATGTGATTATGACATATTGGCATTTCAATAGATTGTATAAAAATAAACTTTTTTTCCTAACTATAAAAAAGAGAAAAACAATTTTTTTCACTTTTTGAGTTGTCGATTTAATAATCAGAATAACAAAATTATTTTATGTAATTTAGTTTAAAGTAATTTTCAAATGTGCAAGATCTTTTGATTCACTTATATTTTCTCATGTAATTGAAATTCTCTTAATCTAAGAATCTCCGATAATTGAAGTTTTCCCTTATGTCACAATTTTAATATCTCTACCACTTCAACCCAAAGAGTTAACACGTAACATTCATTACCAAAAAAAAGAATCACTACAAAAAGGAGAAAAAACAAGTAGAAGCATTTCACTTCAACTTATTGAGACTTGTAGTGTAATTATTAAATATTTAATTAAAGTTGAAAAGTCCTAAAAATAAGTTCATGAAGATAAATAATAGGGTGAATTACATGGGACTATCCAAAAATTGCTATATTTACATATAGGTCTCTCTTATTTCGCTTTTTACACCCTAGTCCTCTGATCGGTCAACCGTTAGTCTGTTCCATTAATTTTTTGGTACCATTATGTTCGTCTCATCAAGACGATGAATTTTGACTATAAATTTGAATTATTTGGTGAAGAAACGAGAAAGTTATAAGCTTAAGAATTTTTCCTTCAATCGTTGTGTGTATAGTCCAAATTTCTCGTTTATTGACCGAATCAGACAAATTTATATTCTCTACATACTCTGGATCAGTCGGCCCCCAAATCCGAGTTGTTTCCCATCCCACGCTGGAGCTAGTGGAATCCCTCGCCACCACACAAGTCCTCACCTAATTCGCTTGAACAATCCCAAAGACGGGTAACACCACCGATTTGGGAACAACAAAACTATAATATAGTTAGCTCTTATGGTACTACCCTATCAATCTCCCACATGTCCGTCAAAGCCACTCAAGTGTTGATCTAAGTCCCATATTCAAAAGATGTCCTTCGAATGATTGTTGGCTAATGACTTAATGGCTTTACTAAGTGAATCCGCTACGTTTGTTTTTTTTTTTTTTTCTAATGTGACCCTTTTAATTTGCACATCACATCTCTTTATGATTATATCACCTCTCTCGACTATATACGTCTATGCTCAATCATTATTTTCTTATTTGTTCTATTAACTATCAAAATGTCATATATTTAAATTAAAATTTTGAAAAGATATATAATTATTTCTTATTTTAAGAATTAAAGCTGATTTCCAGGGAATATCAAGGGATTTCCAAGGGAAAATAAAAAATCTCTTGGAATTTCCTCCGAATATTTACTTTCCTTCGGAAATCACTCGATATTCCCTCGAAATATATCTAACAAAATTGGATTTAAAGAAAAATAGTAAAAACAAGATTTTAAACCATTTAATTGGTTTTAAATTCATTTTAATCACTGTAAAAATAGTTTTTGAAAAATATATAAGTTTAAACTTCGTTAAAATATGTTATTAATTTTGCATTTTCAATAACAAGTTAATTTTTTTATTTAAACATGTTTAATAATAAGTCATTAAACATTTTCAACAATGAAAATAATATATAAGTCATTAACATTTTAAATGTTTATTTATCATTTTACAATTTTGTAATTACTCTTCTACGGAAGAACCAAAACCCTTCCAACTCCTCCCACCAACGGCACCTACAACCCAACCACCCATCAGGCTACCAGGAACTCGCCGCGGTCCACAACCCACGGCGTCGCATCCCCTACCGTAGCGAAGTCACTCCCGCCGCCCCGCCCCTACCATCACGAAGCTCCTCCTGTTTGCATCGTCTCGTCTCTCTCAAAGCCCTTGTTTAATTTCTGTTGTGTTTCTTGAATTCTTAATACTAATTGTGCAAAAATTTAAATTCAATGCTTTAATTCTTAATACGAATTACGCTCATTTTACCGGTTTGTTGACTGCAATTACAAATTGCACTAGGTATGATTCACATATATGTTTATTCTATAGAATAAGTCACGTATAAGTAATCTAATTGGATTTTTTTGTTTTTCTTAATTTACTTGTTGGCTTCTCTAATTTTTCATACAATATGAATTGCTTTGTTACTGCATATCATTTTTATCTTTTTTCGATATTGAGTTATTTATGCGTGATTCGAAATTGTTACTGAATATTTAGGGGGCGTTTGAAAATCTCAATTGGGCGAAATAATGGGCTTTAGTTGGGGCCTATTTCTTTTTTAATATTGGAGACTAAATTTCGCGGCCCATTGAGCTTAGTGGTGAGCCCGGTACGGAGCCCGCCACTGTTGGGGTGGGGTTTAGATATGCAACTGCAAAAAGGTGGTATTTTTCTGCCCAAATTATCCTTGATATTTACACAAAATACCCACATAAAAACAACCCAAAAAAATTTACTTCTCACGATAACTTCTGAAATTAGGGTTTTTACAGCTGCTGCGTGGTTGAAGGTTTTTCCTTTTGTTGTCATATTTGTGCGGTAGATTTATTCCATTGCCCCACATTTCTGCAAATTCTTATTCCCATACAACATGCTTGTTTTTCCGTTCTTGTACAATTTCGATGCTTTCTTGATGCTCATTGTTATGACAACCGTAGTCATTTAAAAGAAAAATAAAAACTATAACTCCGGGTATTGCTGGTGATTCGTAGCATACAACTGAATAATCAATTTTTTTTAATGATCAAGTTAAGAAAAAACAGAAATGAGCTGTGGGTAGGGCTAGGCATAGGAGATGCTGGTACTGATTCTTTATATATGAGTTTCCTTTCTAACTATTTCTTTTTCTTTTGAGTTTTCGTTTGATGCAGTTAAAAGTAATATCCTACATTATTTTCTGGGTGGTTGTTGGCAGTGTAGTTGCTCTGTTCAAATCCTAGATCTTTTCTTTTCTCCTATATATATCAACAGAGAAAAGCCACTTAAAGAACATCACGGACTAGATTTATTATATTCATATGGCCATAAGATAAAACATAATATGATATAATGCTCCGTTTTATTTGAGAATGTTGATGGCTGTGTATCAGTTGGCACTTTGAAGTTGTATGGAACAACTAAACTCAAATTCACTCTGTTGCTTTTAGGATTCTCAGTTCTGAATTATCTTAGTGATTTCTTAACAAAATAAGCTCTTATTTTGCTGCAGGATATAGCTTGGGCAGCCTTCAACTGTAAAAGTTGCTGCAAACCTTGTCAAGAGTACTATTGGCTTACAATAATAAGGTTAGCAGTACTTCTTGTCAAGAGGGGAACATTAGATGTCCATGTAAAAAATGCATAGGGAAGGGCACTTTGTTGACGCCAATTGAAACCAAAGTACACTTATATAAGAATGGTTTCAAACCTAATTATTGGTATTGGACGGATCACGGTGAGGTTGCACCTCCTGTGGCGAGTGCACCGCGTTCTGGTAATGGTGGCTTGAGTAGTGGGCATGTTGTCCATGAAGATCCATTAAGTAGATCTGAAGAAATGATTTTTGATTTAAGACCAAATATTGAAATTGAGAACTTGGATGGAAAGAATGATGGTACAGGGGATGAATCCAATCAGCACATTTCTAATCAAGAAATGCCTGATCCAGAAGCTGAAAAGCTTTACGAGCTTTTGAAGGATTACAACAAACCGCTGTGGCCTGAATGTAAGAATCATTCACCGTTGTCTGTGGCTTCAACAATTATGAGCATCAAGTCAGATTACAATTTGTCGCGCAAGTGTGTTGATGAAATTATTCAATTGTTAACTGAATCGTGTCCGAATGGCCACACAATTCCTAAGAACTTTTACGAGGTAGAGAAACTCGTGAAGAAACTTGAGTTGGCCGGAAAGAAAATAGATTGTCGTGTCAAAGGTTGTATGTTATACTACAAAAATGACGCTGACCTTACAGAATGCAAATTTTGTGGTGCTCCTAGATATGAAGGAGACTTTGATGGTAAAAATGGTAGGAGAAATCTAGCAAAGAGAAAGTACTACCTTCCTCTTGATTCTGATGAGGAGGAAGATGATGGAGATAACTAGATGTGATGGTGTTTATTATTGGACTACAATTTTTATGTGGACTCATTTAGGGATTTTATTATCTTGAAGCTTGATTTAGTGTCTTAAACAATTGTTGGTTAATTTTTACTTTCTATTAGGATTCTGGATTATGGATTTTGTAATGCATTTTGACATTTTGTAATGCATATTAGGATTTTGAATTATAATTCAAAATATATTTTTCTTTTTTTTTTTAGATTGGGATTATGAATTATTATTATTACATATTTGAGAACAGAAAATATATATATATATATATATATATATATATATATATATATATAATTCAATTAAATACATGTTTAATAATTCATCATATACGAAAATTTGCTTGCTAACGAGCTAACCAACAATAACATATAATTACCAAGTTACGGGTCTCCTCTTGACCAGTAGACTAAGAACTCCTCTTCACCATTAGACTATGAAATTCTTAGGAAAAAATACAGAAACATCAAACATACATATGCTGCATAGCATAAATAACATGAAGAAAAAAACCTTCCTAAAGAAAAAGGGAACAAGACCACCTCAAATGGCCCACAATTGTCCACATTAGACTATGGAGCAGCCTTAAATTTTCTGGCTAGCTGTCTCATCCAATGAGGTGCCTATAAGTCAGCGAGGAGAATAGTCACTATAGTCGACGAGTGGATGCCCTGGTCTAGACCAAAAAATAAACAACATGAAGAAAAAAACCTTCCTAAAAAAAGGGAACAAGACCACCTCAAATGGCCCACAATTGTCCACATTTTAACTTTCTTTGATTGAGTTAACAATAAAAATCATCATTGAGAAAAAAGATAGGGTGTTTTGGCCCTATTTATGGATCAAAGGTTGAGATTTTATCAGGGGTGGTACCAGTAAAAAATTCTTGAGAGGTGGAAAACTAAAAATAAATTTTCTAAAAGGCGAAAATTTATTTTTAGTGATTATGAAACATTTTTATGTATAAATAATTATATATATATATATATATATATATATATAAATTTACTACATATAAAAATTCTTTTTTTTTGCCCTGTAGGTACTCTTAATAACGCCCCTAAATTTAATCATGTTTAGAATTCGTGATTATTTTCCAAAAATATATTTAAGATATAATTAAATTTAAATCATTAAATACATAAGTGAAATCCAAATCATTCAAAGCAAAATAAATTTTTTATTTGAGCCGGGCGTTGATGAATGAACTAAAAGGTCTGAATTTCATCACATTTTAAATATTTATATATAGTAATGATTACCAATTACCTGTTGTGGTTAAACCACAATTGTTTGACTCAAATTAATATAAAAAATCTCTTCAAAGTTTGAGAAATTCCTAATTCCGCGCTATCTCTCTCACGAACTACTCCTGAGATTCACTATCTTCCATTAATTTTAACGTTAGCTAGCTTCAAAACCTCAGGGAAACTTGATAATTTCAAAAGCCTTAGGCTATTTTCCGTAATTGAGCCAAACCTCTCTCAGGAGTAATCGGTAATTACCCCTTATATATACTTTTAAGTAAATTAAAGACATCCTAGGAATTCAGTTAGATTAAAACCATGCGTTGTGACCGAGTCAAGCTTGTGGCCGGACTTGTTCCATGAAAAGGCCAAAAAGATAACAAGCAAAGACAAATAGCTAGCCATCCTTAAGTGACTAAACTTGGGATTAATTCAAAGGTAAAAACATCCTTGTAAACGTCAAAGCTTTTTGTGTGCTCACAAATATAATATCCAAACAAAAGGAAACATCTACTAGGACTACCAAGACTTTGATATAGTCCTCTTGGCTCTCTCTCTCTCTTTATAAGTACTATGTGATCTTGTACATGTGAAGGTTGCAATAGAACAGTAGCACAACTCAGAAAACCATGGGACATATACTGAATGCTCTGATGGGAAGAAGCTCAAAAACAGCAAAACTGAAGATGCTGATTGATCTTGCTATTTCCAGGATTTCCACTCTCAAGAATCTGCATGCTGTAAGATGCTCCCAAGCAGAATCCGACGTCATCCAGCTTCTACAGTTGAATCACCACGACCGCTCTCTCCTACGTGTAAGAAAAAAGAAACAGAAAGGGGCGGAGGGTTTGAGCTAATTACAATTTAGTCCCCCTGCTTTCATAAATTACAAAAAAACTCTTTGACATTTCACTTCATTTCAAATGGCTCCCTGAAAGTGGCTGAGTATTTGCTTATTTTGGCTTCATGTTGTATAGTTTGAGGGAGTATTTTTGTAATTTTTTAAAATAGAGGGACTAAATTGTTATTCGGATAAACTTCAAGGGTAGTAGATGTAATTCTCCCAAAAATGAAAAAGAGGAACTGAAGCTTAAAAACCATCCAATTTCAACGTTGTTCTTTTGTGAAATAATTATATTTCTGAATTCCATTGAATTTTTGTCAATAGGTTGAGATTGTTATAAAGGAACAGAATACATTGGATGCGATTGTTATGATAGAGAATTGCTGCCACCTCTTGGGAGAGCGAATCGATATGCTCAAAAACAGCAGGTTTATTACATGTTTTCACCTTTGAGTCTACTTACGTATGATCTCGAACGAACAAGCTTCTTAATTCGTTTCGACAAATGTTTCCATACAGGGAATGTCCTGATGAGCTAAAAGAGGTAATTTCGAGCTTGATATTCGCAGCTTCAAGATGTGGAGAGTTTCCTGAACTGCAAGAGATTCGTGCCTTCTTCACATCCGAATTTGGAAAGGAATTTGCTGCTAGTGCTGTGGGATTAAGAAAGAACTGTGGAGTTTATCCTAAGGTATGATTTAATTTTGGGATAATTACACTTACATACCCTGAGGTTTGGCCTAATTAAGCAAACATACCTTGAGATTTAGAAAATTACAGAAACATACCATGAACTCTAACTGCCTTTAGAGAACCTGTGAAAAAGAGCATTTTCACGTTATGTTATGATTTTTTTGTTAAAACTAAAAATTATAGAATGTTTTTGTTATTTCCCAAACCTCAGGGTGCGTTCACACAATTAGACGAAACCTCAAGGTATGTGAGTGTAATTATTATCCCTTTAGTTTTTACTAATGATAAATCTTCTCTTGAAACTTTTGAAATAAGGTAATAACTACAATTGGTTTGTTTTATTACAGATGATACAGAGATTTTCCACAGAGCAAGCAAGGTTGGAAAGCAGACAGAATTTGCTAAAGCAAATTGCTAAACATAATGGGATCACTTTCCAACAGGAACATGAGGCTTTTGATATCTCCAGCAAGGTAGTAAAATAGAAAAAATAAGGCGAATTACTTCTACTATCCCTGAGGTTTGTCCTAATTATAATTTAAGCCCTTTGTTTTTTAAAAAATTACAAGAAAACTCCCTGAAGACTGAAACAATACAACATGGAGCCAAGAAATGCAAATAACCAGCCTATTTCAGGGAGTTTTTGTAATTTCTGAAAATAGAGGGACTAAATTGTAATTATCTAAAACCTCTGCGTAGTAGAAGTTCATAAGGGTGTATTTGTAATTCTAAAATGAAGTTTATGCAGTTACACATAGTTATGGATAATATCAAGTTTTTTCTTTTTTTGCTTTTCCTCTTTTGGTTACTAATATCAAGCTCACTTCACAAAATTAGGAGAAGTGTGAGGTTGAAGAGTTTCAGGCACACGTATCAAATGAAAGTGATACCTTGGAAGCTAATATGACTATTCCCCAAGAAAACCAACTTCCTGAAGCGGCAATAAGCAGTGAAACACAGCTTTTTGAATAAGTTTAAAGCAAAAAAGGGTATCGAGAAGTTGCAGCTTCAGCTCGGGTCGTCTTCAAAATCAGCAGCTTATCATAACAAAATGGAGGAAGATATGGTTCTACATGAGAGCTATGATGAGATAAAGGAAAAGAAATGGAAGTGGGATATGAAAAGAATGGGTTTTCAGTCATAAATTGTAGTCTAACTTCAACTGTAACAAGATTTGCATGACATTGCTACTAGCAACACAATAGTTATATATAGAGATTCTTCTATTTCTTTACGGGATAATTACCAACTACTCCTCAGGTATTACCTAAATACAAAAAATTCCATGAAATTTCAGAAATTACTAACTCCCCGAGGTTTCACTCTCTCTCAAAAACTTTACCAGCGGGTAGTAATAAACATTCATGTAAAATGAAGGGTAATATTGGTTATTCAAAAATCAACCTTTCTTTTCTTCCACCTCCTTCCGAGGGCAATATGGTAATCTTATCATTGCCGCTATTTTTAAGAACTTTAGGAAGGAGTTGGTAATTTTAGAAACCTCATGGGAATTTTTATATTTAGGACATAAAAATAGTTGGTCATTATCCCTTTCTTTTATTCCATCTTCTCAATGAGATCATAGGTCTTAATTCCTTATTAGATACAAATCATGTCAAAATTATACAAGAATCAATATAGTAGATTAGCATAATTCAGCAAATAAAACAATAAAACTAAAAAATTTGAACTATTATCATAATTCAGCAAATAAAACTATAAAACTAAAAAATTTGAACTATTATACTACATTACTATTCCAAAAGAAATCCAACAGTTTGTCAAATCTACATATCACATATTACCCCATTCAATATGGCCCACTGTTGTGTATAAGTCTTAGTCTTCCCCTGCTGATTATAATGTCAAAGAATGATTCATAAAATTACATAGCCATGTCATCACTAAACATGCTTATACCCAATTAAACTTAATTAAGTTTTCGCCGCTATTTACTCTAATTCTCTTTAATCCCACAAAACGAACAAGAACTATGGGGAATTACATCTACCACCCCTGCAGTTAGGTGAAATTGCATCTAGTTTGAAAAATTACAGTATAGTCCCTAATATTCTCAATAAATACGCAAATCTTCCAAAAATACTCCCCGTGTGTGTGTGGTTTTTGAAAATTCACACATTTATTGAAACATCAGGGACCATACAGTAATTTCCGAAATTAGAGGGTTAGTAGATGTAGATCGCCTGAAGAACTACTAGCCTCAAGACCATGCCTCAACATGATACTTGCCAGCCTTTTCCAGTGTTCGAATCCACCTCAAAGCAGCTTCTCTTGAAACCCCACTTTCTAAACAAACTATTTCCTCAAATGCCGAGAGCACATCCGAAGGCATTTTATTTGCAGATCCAGAGACATAAATATCAGCACCTTGATTCAGCAAACTCCAAATCTTCCCACTATGCTCCTTCATTTTGTGTTGTACATACACTTTCTGTGGTTGGTTTCTTGAAAAAGCAACATAGAAACCTCCACCATTTTCTTCAGAAAGTACTCCATTATTTTGGGAATGCGACAGCCAAAAGTCCCGGTATAGAAAGTCGTCCTCGTTTCTACATCCGAAGAAGAAAATGATTGGGGCAGTTGGAATGGATTTACTTTGAAGAGCTCTTTCCTCGATAAATCCATGGAAAGGCGCACATCCAGTTCCGGGGCCCACGAGAATAAGAGGAAGTGATGGTGGTGGGGGAGGAATAGAACCTTTCTTAAACCACACTGGTATGAAGACTCCTGTGTAAAGTAGATTAAATTATTTGAAAATATGGAAAAAAAAATTGTAAGAATAATTTGGCATATAAGATTCTTTGCAAGGGTAGGTTTAGATAAAAAAAGTATAAAAAACCATGTAAATTTTGTATAGATACTATGACATAAAGTGAGAGACAGCCGAATAACTACCTTAGTTCTCTCCCTCTAATTTGGACTGTCATTAAAATTAACTAATTCAATATTTTCTCTCTCTCTCTTTCCACGTTCTTCCTTCTCTCTTTTCTCGTTCACACGCCTTAATAGTTTTTAAGTTCTTTGCTATCATTTAAAGTATAAATTCCTTTTTTAATATATTATAAGTTTACTGAATATATTATAAATTCCTTTTTTAATATATTTGTTATGAGATTTCTTTTATTACAGGGGTTATTATGCAAAATCAGCCATAACACATGGGGTTGGGCGCAATTAACTCAAGAAAATCAAGAACTTACTTTGTTCGGGATGAAGACTGGCAAGCCATGATGAGCAAAGACCTGATCGTTTCCTTTTGTAAGGAGTTGTCCATGACACGACACTTACAGTTAAGTGCACTTGATTTGGATGAGCGGAATGAGAAGAAGAGATTGAGAAGGCCCTCGTTTTTAGTGGAGGGACCAGCTGGACCAACCATTCCAAGGGCATCTGCACAGAAGGAAAATCCTCCAGTACCTATACCACATAAGAAACTCTACATAAGATGAATGCTTTTTGAGTCTTGAGTTCTTCTTACGAAAGAAATACTCCTAGTATTTTTTCGTATGGAAGCATATTATAATGGCACTTCTGAGAATATGACAGGGAGGATTGTTTTCCCATAAATAAGTTGTCAGCTATGTAGGCTGGTTATATTTATCTAGCTTTCCCTGTTTATATAGAGAAATCCTATTTTGAAAACGTTGGAAATAAATTTGACAATACAAAATTAAAAATGTATTCTGTTAGCAGAGCAAATAATAAGTATCTTGTCACCTCCAAAACAGTCCTTCCTTCTTTCTGGTTGTATTTGTATAAATCATCTCTTCCTTCAGGTGAGGCAAAGTATTGAAGCCTTTCCTTTTCATGCTCAGCAGTGGCAAAAAAACTCATTACCTGAAGACATAATGTATCACATAGATTACATCAAATAAGCTTAGCTATAGTACAATCTTCAGTGGAAGCAGATGTGAAAAACTAAAAAGTTAAGAGACGTTAAAAATGCATTTCCAGTTAATAACAGTTATAGTTTCCAGAGACTACAGTTTAGATGTCCTCAGGATGCATCCTATGACATATCAGAAATGATTTTAGAACATAAAGTGTGCATTGCAACTAACGCAAAACTAAATGTTAGTCTGTCACACAGAACTCAATAACTTTGCAGCTCAAAAGTTGATATACATTACCAAATATTAAGTGATTGCATGCAACTATCACACAGATTCAGTCACTTTGTAGCTCAAAAGTTGATGTAAATTACCAAAATTAAGTGATTGAATGCAATATGATACATCAAAAATGACTTTAGAACATAAAGTGTGCATTGCAACTTATAACGGGAAACTTTAATTTAGTCTATCACACAGAATTCAGTCACTTTGTAGCTGAAAAGTTGATGTAAGTGACCAAAATTTAAGTGATTGCATGCAGGTGAAGTACTGCTGACAAAGTGAACTATACTGGTCAAATCATAACATGATACTATACATTTACTTTAACTTCATCATCAATCTTTTAAGACATTTACAAGCAAGTAAATACCCAAATAGCTAAGTCCATGAATGTTTCCAAACCAAGACTAATCTAACGTTCACAATGAATGAATAAAGCAACAAACTCCATCGTACCTCAAAGAAATAGCGTCTGGGGGAAGCTGATGCAACATCCATTGTTAACTCAACAAAGGTTTTTAATGTCACAGGAAATATTGGAGGAATCTGAGAACCATGAATCTCTTTATGTCTAGGCTGAACCTGAAAAGAAGTATTCGGAGAAACAGTTATATACAAATAACTCATAAAAAGAATTCAAAATTAGGTTCGTTCACTTGAACTTCATACTTTGAAAACACCAAGCAGCAAAATTAAACCTACTGCAGTGAAACAACATGAGAAACTCTCTCGTGATGATGGTGAAAACCCATTCATAGTTTTCTCACATGAACCTCTTAAGTCTTAACATCATCAGAGATAGTAAAGTGCATAAGAGGATGTAATTATCTTAATAACTCCACATGTATCAAATTATTGGATGTCAATTCACCCACTAAAAAACTTGGAACGGAATCGGGGAGGAAATCTTAGGTTATTGCCATTAGCATACAGAAAAACCATCATGGAAAGATCGATACTATCCAATATAGTATGTGCACTACAATATGGGATGTAATAAGGAAACAAAATAACAGCACTATGGGATCAAATGGAAAATAATTGCAGAGGTGGAACTGAGAAAAGGAGATTACCACAAAGAACTTAAAATAGAGAAATACCTACAGTTATGTAAGATTCAGGGTTCAAATTACAACGCTCAATAAAAGCATCAACTGCAGCAGCACTTTGGCCAGGAAGAACCTCCAGAACATCACCCACTTCATAATCTATTGACTTCAAATGGGAAAAAAAAAATTGAAAACTTAATTGAATAGTATAAGAAGTGTAGCATTAACGAGAAGTCACTGGATAAAAGATTTTTTTTTACGATTAACCCAGTTTTGGAGTTTAGCATGACTTACAGATGAAACAGCTTCAAACTCAAAGTGGCGCACATCCTTCCCGCTTTGCTCTCTACTTAAAAGATGATTCTTGGTCTACATCAATAAATCTAAAAACGATCAAGAATATTGAAAATTCAAAAGAGATTATGATCACGAAAATCTTGCAATGTTGCACGCAATTAGTATTTATATACTGTTCCTATCCATCCATCTATGGTGAACATGCTTGAGGATTTGCATGGTTGTACTTGTATATACGAGTACAACCACGCAAATCCTCAAGCATGTTCACAAGAGATGGATGGATAGGAACATTTGAGCTAATTAAGTCTTTTGGTGGAGATGTGCAACTTCAGAAGATTCTAGAAATACTTCAACAAGTTACTTGAAGTAAATAAAATTCTGTTATTAAATTTTATTTATTTTTTGGGTGCAGAGTTCTGTTATTAATTGTCGATAACAGATGCTCAACAATTAGATACAACAGAAAATCAAAACTCGTGCACAATGAGGACAACGAAGAAGAATTCCTACCATTTTCAGGAAGCAATCAGGCCTGTTTCTGCCCGAGAATTTTCCAGGAGTCATTAAGCGAGACCTCTCAATTTGCATTTCGAAATACTTCAAATCTGTAAAACCCAACTTTTGAAAATTAAATCACTGTTCAAAAGGTAAAGCTGCATAGCAAATAACCAAGAATACAGACCAAGCTTCCAACTTCCCGCTTTTAAGTTTATCTTAAGTATGAAGGATCAAGAAAAATGTAATGTTGAAATCAGTGGGAAGCATTTAGGAATACAGAAGCGTAGCTTTATTCTAACTGTTTAGACGCTTGCATGTTTGAACCAGTGGTTACAAATAAGAGATGCATGATTGAATTGTCATCCATAGTAAAAAAATATCAACTTTTCTTTTAATAAAAAATTTATTGAAGAAATCATCTTCATGTCTTGAAAGTGTTAATATCATCAAAAAACCAACTATACTAACAATTTGAAAAAAATAAAAACTATATAATGCCAATATATTCCAAGAACAATACAAGTTTCAGACTGAATCAACCTGTGGTTGTTGCAAATGGTGGCATCATTTCTTCAGCATCATGATGTATAATTCGTATTTTAGGTTGATCTATTAAATCTGTATCTGGAGTCACAAAATCAGGGTCATTTGGAAGTAATAAATTATTCTTTTGATGCAGCATATTCCACAAGGCAGACATCCATGGATCAAGCGCCCCTTCATACCTGTCAATGAATTTATAAGCATTTGCTAAGTTTTTTGGTTCAGCATCCAGTAAAACAAATAGTTCGACACATTAAAAAAGATGCAACAATAAAAAGTCATTAGGAAGGACAATCAGCACATATATTCAAAAGGGTACATGTCATGAGGACAGGATATGAAGACTGGCATGTAGTTGCATAGAAGAAATTGTGGTAAGTGTAAGTGTGAAACTCTGACCAAATTAGATAAAAGGGCACAATCAAGTTTATCACAAGAAAGGATCTAAATTTCTAAGTTTTTTCAGGCCACCATAAGGCTATAATCTTATTTAAACATACAAATAATGATGTCAAACCTACCAAAGGAAATAAGAAATGAAAGAGCCAGAGTCCTATCAAATAAATGTGTAACTTGGAATGTTTGAATTAACAATAATGATGTCCAGCTTTCATCTGTACTAGCTTTTACGTCGATACAAGACAAAAATTATGCAAAAGGCATTAATCAGAGAACTATGAGAAAGCGTATCTATCAGATAAACTGTTTAATTCCTCCCTTCAATCCCCTTATTTTACATAGTCATTACTCATTACCAACGGTGAAGGTTGTTTGTAAATGCTCGATGAAGCACCTGGGATAGCAAAAAATGGCAAACAAGTGAAAAAGATTTGAGATGTTTCATGACATCAACATCAGATATAGTCACTCAATCTACTACAGCATAGTTGAGAAAACAATTTTTCCTGTACCGACTTGAGATAGCTGCATAATTCTCTTTTTTTATTTTTATTTTAAATTCTTTATTCGTTAATAACAGTGCCTTTCTTAAAATGCATCAGAATTTTTTTTCTTTGAGAACTCACTATGTCAGAACATAGGACACTCCATGGGTTAACTACTGACCTTGACATGCCAAACCCAAACCACAATGAATCAGAGTTATTAATTCACTATTACTGTAACCTTATTGGTCCTTTATGGAATATTATTCTATAGGTAATCCATATTTCCATGATCAATCTACCTACAATTGATTCCAAGTGCCTTTTTCGGTTCCGAACATCACAATGGATGCCTTCAAGTGGTTTACATAGAATAACTTTTATTATCTAGATGTAAGACACATAAGAAAAAGCAATCAAATGCCACTTGAGTTGAATATTTCATATGATGTGTTTAATGATAACATGCTAGTGGTTGATAAACTATCATTATCAAATGTTTAATAAAGCAACTAGTTCATATAACTTTCTATTGCAAACTTATGTGATTAGGGGTGGGCGATCTCAGCTCTCAGGAGGCAGGCCTTCATGGAAAATTTATAAATAACATGCTAAAACTAGACATGCTTTGAGTTGATGCTATTGTTTCCTTCAAATAGTATTTATTCTTAGTACCTCTGCCAAGCAAAAGAAGTCTCCAACCATCAAGATATCGAACTCACAGGTGAAAATCTATAACAAGGTGTGTTAATAAGCAAAATTTTGAGCAGCCAATATATATATGCCATGAAAAACTATGTGTAGTAGGGCCAATAGTGATATTTTACCCAACTAAAAAAGAAAAAAGTAAAAGAAAACATACCCTGAAGGGTGCTGATCATCTCCCAGACCTCTTTCGATGATTGCCTTTCCACCAAGATCTGATAACCGTTTGTCCAGCTTCTTTGCCACAAACTGCAACCAGAAACCCATTTATGCTGTAGCTAGATGGTTTACAAACTAAAGTTCATTCATCAAATGCTAGTTTTTTTACCTAGTAACCCTTATTCTAACTTTACAACAAAATTGAAGGATTAATTTTTGTTATGATGAGTAAAAATATTAGATTACGCCTGTTATATCTATCATATGACACCATATCCTTAAAATGAGATCTCACCAACTGAAAATACTGTATACAAAATTACAAATTAAAGAGAAGGGAGCAAGATTTTGTACTAGAAGTATGGCATTGAAAAACTATGACTTGACCTATAGCATCTATCGGATGGCAATATATCATTATTATATTTTGAATCTCTTCGATAAACATTAATTTTATAAACAAAAACTGGAAATGTCTTAGTAAAGTTTCTCTAAGTTAGAAAAAGAAAAATATATACTCCCAAAATCCATCCGTACATTATACTTTTGGTAGCAGGAATCACCCAATCCAAATACCGCATAGTGAACTCCTTTAAGCCACTCTCTCGTCAAACTCTTTTGCAATAAGAACCTCCAAAACCCCTGCAAGAAGTTAAACCGACTTATAAATGATAAAAATGAGAAAATAAATCCAATAACACCACAAAACATTTGATTCAGCTACTTCAAATTATTAAAAACCTTCATGGAATCCGGATTCTCCCCTTGACCTGTGGTTGATACTACAAAAATCACAGCGTCCTTGTTTGGCAAGCCACTCTAAATAGACAAATCACAACAATCAGATAAGAATCTAAGGGAAAATAAGTCCAGAAGTTGGTAAATGAGTATTTCATTATGTATTTCAATGGGTAATTGATACATCGCCATCCCCTAAATACGTAATAGCTCATTGCACCCTAAAATTTAAAAATTGGTACTTTAGACTATTAAAAAGCATTCATTTGGCACTTTGCATCCTCAAGTCAATTTGTATAGGTCTTTTCACAGAAAAAATCATTCCGACTAAAATGAGAATGGCGAAACATTCTATGAATAAGAAGCAACAGACGAGCATATGCTGCCACATTAGATGTTCATTAGAATTGCTACCATAGAAAATATTACATCTCCTTCAAAAAACATCCCGAGATGCAATGCAACTGAGTACATGACACCCTGAAATTCCCTGATACCAAGTCCGTAACTTGGTGCCTGAGAAAGAACGAAAAAGATATAGCAGCATATTTTTGCATATTGAGCAAATGCAAAAACGGCATCTTGGAAGGGTGTATTTGTACAACTGAAAATGAAAATATAAAGGTAGCCTCAGTCCAAGGTATATGTTGTTAAATAACTAAAGACATCAAATGAAAAAATCCTATATAAAATGGCTTGAGGGTGCAAAAAACCTAAATTAATGTAGTAAATGCCAAAATTAAAAGTTTAGGCTGCAGCGTGCTACTTGTATTTAGAGGCTGCAATAGGCCAATTATCCCTACTTTGATTGTCTACTAAATATTACCATAATCAGCCAAAATTATACAAGAAATATAAGATCTGTAAGTTAAAATTTACATATCATTGACGAGTGCAATTAATGAGCAAGTGTAAACATACAGGTTGAAATTCATCGATGGAGAGGACAGAGACAGAGGGGCAGCCACGGTGCTCGGCTTCGCGACCAAGCCGCTCAGCGGCGTCCATTGCATTTCCTGTTTGTGAAGCATACAATATCAGCAGCTGCTTATCAAGCTTCTCCTCCAATGAACCCATCAATTTTTGCTATGCAATCACTATAATTAGCTGCAAAAACATACATATAATGAATTTAAAGTTTAGACACGCATAATTTCAAAAATTGGACTTTTGTGTATTTCTGATGTTTAGGAATTCAGAAGGTTAAGGGTCTCGGTACCAATTAAGATTCAATTCTGATGGTGAAATAGAATTCTATCTCAGATGTATATTTCACAGACACACATATCTATTTAATTATAAAGTAACATTATCATCATGAAATCTATGTCTTTTGAGATATATCACAAATAATTCCATATCTAAAAGTTAATTATCACAAATTCACAATTTATATAGGCAAAAGTAAATTTTAATATAGAGGAGTATGAAAAGATCACTCTGAAGTGAATACAAATTGAAACAGAGAGCACTATTCATCAGAAGCATGAAAAACAAGTCCATGGTCCACTTCCACATTAAAAGTCCTTTTTGACAACTGTTCAACCACCAAACGTTTGCTACAAAAAAATTTGGGAAAGAATAATTCCTTTTCTTCTCATATATACGTGGCACAAATTCCTCTTATTTCCTTAGCTAATAAAAAGATTATGAATTGCAAGCACTCACCGCCGATCTTTTCTCTTTTTTTTCTTTTTTAAGCATCAGTTAACTAATTACTTCATCCCTTTTTTTTCTGAAGTTGATTTCCCAGGTATTATCTACTTAGAATCAATTAATTGCAAATACTTCTTAAATGAATTAGCGGATATTAGACAAAAAGTGAAGGTTGGTGAGTAATTATTTACAAATACACCAAAAAGAAAAGGAACGTATGCATACCTGGTCACCGTGACTCGACGGGGGCGATCACTGGTCTCGGAGGCGGCGGCCGCAGCTGAACGGGGACTGGTGGTGGTGATCCAGTTGATTGGTGGAGAAAAGGGATGGCTGCTGAACGCGAATGTGGGAAAGGCTTAAGAAAGAGAGGAGAGTCTAAAGACAACTCAAATTGAGTTCACTTAACCATATTAATACCCTTTTTCTAAAATAAAGGGTTAATTACACCTTACACCCATTTAGATGGGGTAATTACAAATCGCACCCCATTTTTGATATAATTAAACTCACACCCTATCTAAAATAAATTACAATTTAACCCCATTTTTCTTGTGGAAGCATTGCTTTTTTATTTTTTAGTTTTTGGTTAAACTCACGCATACAATTCAACCCTTGTCATTGCAAGGAGTCGAATTCAAATCTCCACATTGGGAGTAATATCTAGTGGTCAGTGGGAACAAACCCAATGATTTCAGTAAATGTTCTTTTTTTTTTAATCTGAAAATATGATGGTTAGTTTTTTAATCAACATTCCTTATTCTAAATTATCCTGAAAATTTATTCGTTTTAGTGATTTTTTTAAAGTTTATAACAATAAAAAACTTGACAATTTAATGTACGGATAACTCACAAATCAAACAAGTAAGTGTAATTTATATTTTCAAAATAGGGTGTAAATGTAATTATATTTAATAACGGGTTATGACCTGTAATTACCCATCAAATTTGGGGCTAGATGTAATTAATCCAACAATAATTAAAAAAGAAAAGTACAAAAATATTAAATACATATAAACATTTTGAAGCCGTTTTCCTCCAGAAAGCCCTAAATAAACCCTTCCCCCCACTCTCGAACTCTTCAGTCACCAAAAGCAGAACCTCCGATCTAGCTCTACATTTCCGGTACGATTACTCTTCTTCTCTCTGTTAGTGCTTCCCAAGACGAACTACTTTCCTGTTAGTTGCATTTTTCCAAGTGTTTAACCCTTTGCTTCGGTTGCAGAGATCAGGAGCAGTGTGAAACGATGTCGATAAAGGTGTTGAATCCGAACGCTGAGGTGCTGAACAAGTCTCATGCACTTCACATGAACATCAACGCCTCAAAGGGCCTCCAGGATGTTCTGAAGACTAATCTCGGCCCCAAGGGAACTATTAAAATGTAAATGTTTGATTTTCGCCTTATTCAAATTCGGTGTTTTTTCTTTTGTTGTCTGTTTTTCGCTCCAGGATTTGGAGTTCATTGTTTGCATTTGATATTTCCAGGCTTGTTGGTGGAGCTGGTGATATTAAGCTCACCAAGGATGGAAACACTCTTCTGAAAGAGATGGTTTGTTACTCTTTGCTTTTCGGGTTTTTGGTATATTTTGACTGTGTACTTGGATTTGTTGGTTAATGAATATGTACGCTTCTGATTTACCTCTTTTCATTTTCATGGTTTGCTAGCATCTGTATTCGTGCTACTCAATGTGGGGATCGTGGTAACTGGAATGTATAAGCTAGGTTAATACTTTTCATTGTTGCTTAGTGGGAATAGGTAGTAAATGTCTAGGAGTGTTGAGATTTTGGGTATCTGCTGGTATCCTGGCTTGGTTTGTGTTTTAATGTGAATTATGTTGCAGAGCATTCTTTATTTATTTATTTTTTATTTTTTTGTGTTACATTTCCGACCATCTATTGATGGTTTAAGTTTGTGTTCATTTAGGATAAAGACTTGATTAAGAAATCCAGTGAGAATATTATTTTGGTCATTAGTATTAGCTATGAGGGTAGAGGAAGCAGAATAGACTCATGAAACTGTCTTTTATGTAATTAAATCTAAGCCTGGGTGGCAACTAGTGGTGTAACTAGGACAACATTAGGTATCTGGAACATGAGGAATCACTCTTTGTAAATTGTAATATTTTGGTAAGATGTTTTTTTTTAGTTTAATTTCTTTGGTATCATCTTATCCGAATTTTTCACAATTTAGTTGCAATGTGTATTTACATGCAAATAGTACAACAATGTCCACATGGCTTTGATCTCACAAAGTACCTTTTGCCAGCAAATCCAAAGCCCTACAGCCATAATGATTGCTCGGACTGCTGTTGCTCAAGATGATACAAGTGGGGATGGTACTACTTCCACTGTCATCTTCATTGGTGAGCTCATGAAGCAATCAGAGCGGTACATAGATGAAGGTCGGTCAACTTTACTTTCTACTAGCCATCTTTATTGTGCACGTTCCGTCGTAACATGTTTTTGCAAGTCCAGAATTTTCACAAACCAAAAAGGATAAAAGAAAACAAACAGTGTCATGTTATTCTCTGGTTAAGCTGGTCAAGTAACTCTGTATGGAAGCAGATCTTTTAGGTTTAGTCATCCTGGCATGTGAACATGTTTTCTTGTAGCTTCTTGCATTCAGCTGGAATAATTGTAAAGAATCACATTTAGCTGCATATAAGTTGGTTCTCAGTGCCTGTTTAACTCTTAAGGAATTAAGAAAATACTTCTCGCGTGAAAGCTAAAAAATAGGGTGTCAGAGAAGGATGTTTATGAGGGTCCTGATTCATTCGGCTTATCCTTCCCTTTTCTATGAATTTATATGTTGATGTGGTTATGTATGCTCTACATCCCAAACTTCTTATCCTATACCTTATGTTTGTAACTCTGTTCTCCTGATCTTGTTTCAGAAAACTTTCATCTTTTGATGTTGACCTATTGTAGATGTCTAGGGATGTTTGGAATAGTTCCAGTTACATATGCTTTGTAACTCAATCAATTCTTCTTGTAGGAATGCATCCACGCGTTCTTGTTGATGGATTTGAAATAGCTAAAAGAGCAACACTCCAGTTTCTCGAGAAATTCAAAACTCCTGTAGTTATGGGTGATGAGCCTGATAAAGAGATACTGAAGATGGTGGCAAGAACAACATTAAGGACAAAGGTTTTCTTCAGCCAATATCTGAGTTACATATTTGTAATTTTTTTACTGTGTTCTAATATTTTATATTCCTATTTGTTCATTTTCAGTTATACGAGGCGTTGGCTGATCAATTAACAGAGATTGTCGTAAATTCTGTAAGTTATTTAACTCAGCATGATATCTTCCATGTTGTGAACTTATATGTGACAGGCAGATTTACGACCTTCCTCAAAATGTATTCTCTTTTGGTGATGTAGGTGCTCTGCATTCGCAAGCCTGAAGAGCCTATAGATCTTTTTATGGTTGAGATAATGCACATGCGCCACAAGTTTGATGTAGATACTCGTTTGGTATGTCACGTTGATGACTCTGAACTAATTTAAATTCTTCCGGGACTTTCAATTAAGTAGAATCCATTCCTGTTTTCTTTTTATATCTACTCACTTTTTCAACTGTAGTTGATCAAATTGAAACTATTTTGGTATTGCCCTGTCCTTCAGGAACTCTTGTTTCTTATCCTAAGCAAAGCTGTTTCTGTCAAGGACTTTCATGTGTATTACCCTCTTCTTCCTATTGGAAAAAGAAAAAACAAATATATGTTTCTGATGCTTGTTGGTTTGTGTGTGGACATTGACATGCAAGTTTGCCTGGTGGATCATGTGCATGTTGTGGCATCATCTAAGCTTGTTACTGACGGGTACATACTGTTTTCTTGCTCCTCTTCTTTCTAGATTGAGGGTCTAGTTCTTGACCACGGCTCAAGGCATCCAGACATGAAGCGTCGAGCAGAGAATTGTCATATTTTGACCCTTAATGTATCATTGGAGTATGAAAAGAGGTACTAATTAGTAAAATCTTTTACTGGCTTGTGATTTATTGTTTCCGTTATCTCATGAACTGCTGGACGACTGAGATTATTCTTTGGACAGTGAAATAAATGCAGGGTTCTTTTACTCAAGTGCAGAACAGAGAGAGGCAATGGTTGCAGCAGAAAGACGATCTGTTGATGAAAGGGTCCAGAAGATTATTGATTTAAAGAACAAGGTATTGGATTTGAGGGTGTAATAGAGCATTCTTTATGCGGTTGAGCCCTTATTTACATGTTCTTGTGTCAGAGATAATAATCTGTTTATTATTTCCAGGTTTGTGCTGGTAATGATGACAACTTTGTTATCATTAATCAGAAAGGAATTGATCCTCCATCATTGGATCTTCTTGCTCGTGCTGGAGTAAGTTTTCCCTTCCTTTTATGGAAGTATCCTCTGAATTTAGTAGAAGATTTCCGAATACCGCTCTAATTTTCTACTATAAATACTTTGCTATGTTCTGATGGCACGCCGTATATTCATGTATTTCTTGTGCTTAATATTTTGTTTCAATAAGTTACCTGTTGATAATCAATCCTACACAGATCTGTTATCAATTTAGTTTCAGGATTCACCTCCACCCCCGCCCCAAAAAAGAAAAACAGAGCCTAAAAAGAAAGAGAAAATAAAGAAAAAGGGGTTTTCCTCTTATAATAAAACCTTTGTTTACTGCCAAAAGAACTCTTACAGACCTCTGTTCTCCTTGACTCATCTAAAGAATGGATATAATTTGGTTAAGCTAGCAAAACTGATGTTCAAAATATGAAGTTGCATTCAAGTGTTACAATTTTTTTACTCTTCGTGTCTATGCTGATTAATTCATAAAGATATATTGTTTATGATCATTGTTCTACTTTGCTCCATCTGATTTCTATGATAATCTTTAGATAATTGCCCTGCGAAGAGCAAAGAGAAGAAACATGGAGAGGTTGATATTGGCATGTGGTGGAGATGCTGTTAATTCTGTTGATGACATCACCCCTGATTGCCTTGGTTGGGCTGGATTGGTTTATGAGCATGTACTTGGAGAAGAGAAGTATACATTTGTGGAGAATGTAAAAAATCCTCATTCCTGCACAATCCTCATTAAAGGTAATTTTAGTTACTCTTTGATTGTATCAGAAATGTGCCTTCAGATAATTATACCTTTTGGATTTGATTCTATTGATTTCGTCTCAACTAATGCAATTTGAATGTTCTGTGCAGGACCAAATGATCATACAATTGCTCAGATTAAGGATGCTGTCCGTGATGGTTTGAGGGCAGTGAAAAACACCATTGAAGATGAAGCTGTTGTACTTGTGAGTTGTTATTATTTCATATATAGAAAAGCTATCATTGAGTAGTAAATGGAAGAAAATTATTGAAATACTTTCAAAATAAATTTCTATTTACTAAAGAGGTGAAGTCCTTATAATTAACTACTAACTTGTTATAAAATTGTTATTGATTCATCATTATTAATTAAGTTACAAACCATTGGGGTTTGGCCCAATGACCGCCAGATATTACTCCCAACGTGGAGGTCTGGGGTTCGATCCCTTGCAATGAAAATAGTCGAATTGTGTGCGTGAATTTAAAAAAATAAATTATTAAGTTTCATGATATCATAAAATGTTATAAAAGTGTATAATCGATCTAATTTACTAAACAAAAAAGAATCACGTTGTAATTTCTGTTGAAACTTGGTCCGATGTTTATGTAAATGCTAAAACAGAAACTCCCTACAATTTAAAATCACCAAAAGATTACAATTAGAATGGCTGAGAATTAGTTTCACCAAAATGTTAGCATTCATCTATGTGAATAATAATTCATTTCAGTCACATATAGGAATTTTCTGCATCATCGTCATCATCATCATCATCTCACATTGTTTTCCTCAGCTCAATATATCAATTATGTGTTTGAACTGTTGTTTGTATACACATTGGCCTATTATCTGATTAAGTATGTTAATTGTCCATTTTATGGATGTATTATGATCTCATTTAATTAAATGTATGAAGGAAAATAATACTCTGCTTTATTTTTGCTTGTACTTTTGTTTATTAAGCAAGTCGTTCTTCTGCAGGGTGCTGGAGCTTTTGAGGTGGCTGCTAGACAGCATCTAATTAATGAAGTGAAGAAAACTGTTAAAGGGGTAATGCTATGTAGATCTATTTGTGTATCAACCTTATTTCCTATCATTCTTAAACATACTATACCTATAGCAGATTTAAACATTTGTGTATACTTTTAGAATCTGGTCTGATTTTTTCTCTAACTTTGAATAGCGTGCTCAACTTGGTGTGGAAGCCTTTGCTGATGCGCTTCTCGTGATTCCAAAGACTCTTGCTGAAAACTCTGGCCTCGACACTCAGGATGTCATTATTGAACTTACGGTAATTTATATCTTATGTTAAGTAACCAGTTTTGTAATTTATACTATTGTATAAAAAAATTGTTTTGAAAAGAAGATTGGTGAAATTGACCCTCAAATTTGTTTTTATATACTATATCCTCTCACATCCCACTATTTTACAGTTTATTTACTTTCTCATTCTCTTCCCCCCCTCTCTTATCTCTTCTCTCCCATCTCCACTATTGAATTTTGTACTACCTTAATTATTTTATTATCATTTCATTTTTATTTTATTTAGATTGTTTCCCTTTTCACTTGTCATTTATTTAATGAATACTAAAAGGTGTTTTGTTTATATAGAAAATCTCATAATATTTACAGTATCGAAGTTTTAAATACACAATTAAATCATATCTTTATTTTATTTTGTACATGCATCAAGCGTGCCTGTCCTGCTAGTTTCATCATCACCATATTCGTAATATTAATCTTTATTTTCTCCAGGGAGAACATGACAAGGGAAATGTGGTTGGACTTAACCTACAAACTGGAGAGCCTATTGACCCTCAAATGGAGGGTATTTTCGACAATTACTCCGTCAAGCGTGGGATCATCAACTCAGGGTATGTCGAGAAAGTCTTATTGCGATAACTGTAGAGGTTTTCTTGTGCTTGTTATTTATTTCACTACACCATTTCTCTCCTTCAGGCCCGTGATTACATCTCAGTTGCTGCTCGTCGATGAGGTTATTCGTGCAGGTCGTAACATGAGGAAACCTACCTAGTCTGTTGTGTGTTTCAGTTTCGCATTTTTGCCTTACTTGTGTGATCTTTGACAAGATGGTAATTTTGGTGGGGTGCTAGGCTCTATGTAATCATTGTGTGATCACAGTTTTTTTATTGGTTATGTGCTCTGGCCCTTGAATTTTTGCTGGCTAAGAATTATTCTTGAAATTAATTATTCCATCAGTATGACCCCAACTTTTTTTTTATATGTAATTTTCGTTCTAAAGCCCATTTTTATGGATCAAGTTGGGTCTGAGTATTTAGGTGTAAAGTTTTTCCTAATAGTGCCAGTTGTGTTCCCAAAGACTCGAATTCGAGGCCTATGATTAACTTAGCATAGTATTGAATCGCTAAGTTACGTCAGTTGATGGTAACTACATTTGTTAATTGATTGGAGGCAAAATGTGATTCCAACTGTCAAATCTAAAATATATCATAGGTATAATTATGAAAAATTCCACGAGGTTGTTAAAAAAGGTTGGATTTTTTTACAGATCCTATCTCAGCCTTGAAGGATTACAAAGACCACTCTCTCTCTGTTACTCTGTTAGTTTGGACGGCAAACCCATAACGTATCACACTATCTTTTTTTATTTTTTATGGTCAGGTAACATATTATATTATCATTTTAATCGTTCATAATAATTAATTTGTAATATATAATAAGTTGAAATTTACCAAATAAGAGCTTCATGAATTACTAAAAATGTTACACCCAGAACTAGGCGTCGTTATTGTTGATCAAAGACATTTTCATATAAGGTGTGCATCTACGTTGTGATGTTGAAGTCTATGTTGTTGGTCTCATTTTGTGTCTTTCCGTTACACGGTTGTGTGTGCCATTTATTAATAACTAGTGAAATTGGCGATGCCTGTGCATAATAAATCTAAAATATAAATTAAAAAATTAAAAAATTTAAAAAATATTAAATTATAAATATTATTTAATAACTTTTATGATGTCACTATTTTTTTATTATGAACATGATTTGATTATTTTTAATATATTTATTAAATTTATAATAAATTAAAAAAGTAATTCTTTTACTTTAAATAAAAAAATAACTTAAAATAACATTGATGAGAAAAAGGAAAAAAGGAAAAAAGAAGGTGGAAAATAAAATATGGGAGAGAAAATAAGAGATGAGAAGATCATGGAGAAGAGAGAGAAAAGAAAAAGAATCCAAACGTGGAGGGATGAAGTTATTTTTAATTTAAAAAATAAATAAAAAGAATCAAGGATACCAAAGGAGTGAAGGTGTATTATATAATAGTATAAATACAAGGTGTCTTTTTACATATTTAGTAAATAATAAAAATATCATATTACAGCCGATTAGATTAAAAAAAAACGTAAAATTGCAATTATATTTTTCTTACATGAACTCTCAATAACCATCACAGAATTCTTGGTGCTAATTAATTAAAAACTTTAGTATTCTTCTCTATGCGATATTTCATCATATATGCAGGAGTGCGTTTATTAGGCATATAAAAAGCTTAACAACAACTTGACTGAAAAGCGTCAAACGCCTCCCCGTGACAAATGACACTTTGGTGACGCCTGCAACGCTGAAATGACCGAAAAGGTCTTTGACCGGTCAACGCCAGCATGTCGCATCCCATGTCCCGGAAATAGCAATCTCCGCCGCAACACAATACAGCTGTCGCTTACTCATTGGCCGGCCACTCTTCTTCTTATTTAAACCTCCCACTCCACCATTTTCTCCACAGACTACTACAGCCTTTCAGCCAAAATTTGATTTCATTTCTAAATCCAAGCCAAGATCCAATCCTACAGGTACTCTCTCTCTCTCTCTCTCTAGTTTTTTCCTCTTTTTTCTTCTCTTTCTTACGATTTTAGCATAGGTGTAATCATTTTCTGTATAGGTCACGTTTTTGTACTGGGATTAGGATTAGGGTTAGGGTTAGGGTTGGGGTTGGGGTTGGGGTTGGGGCTAGATCTTTTGATTTTGAGCTTCTGAGTATTTCTTGCTTTTCTCGAAGTTGAGGAGTTAATTCAGGAAATTGAATTACGGATCTGGGGATTTTTAGTTGAATGATAGGATTCATTTGACTTGTGTATACCTCTGAGTAGGATCTGGTTTCCGCTGATTAATTTGGACTTTTTGTTTATGTAGTTAGTATGATTTGAAGGAGGAGGAATTTGAATATTTTATGGAATCAGTTGTATATTTGATTGCTATGCTTCTGTGATTTATTTGAGTTTTCAAACTGATTTAACTGCATTAATATGCTGGAGGAGTAGAATTGGTAGTGCCAGAGGATATTGAATTTAGTGATATTAGTTTATTTTTCTGCGAAGAATTATTTGGAAATCGAGTTTAATTGCTCATATGTGTTTCATTTTATTTTTTAGGCAAACCATTGGTTTTTATTCGTGTTACTGTTTGTCATGTGCTGAAATAGCTTGATGCTGAGATTTATTGTTTGGACTTCGAACTGGAAAAGTATGGATTGCTTTAAGCTGAATTTACTATTGTTTTAGGAGTATTAGACTTGAAACCTGCATATATGTGTCTAAATCTACGTTTCTGGATTGTGGCTCAGGTTTACTTCTATCTAGCACATAAAAATGTCGCCAGCTGATTCATCCCGTGAAGAAAGTGTATACATGGCCAAATTGGCTGAACAGGCTGAGCGGTATGAAGAAATGGTTGAGTTTATGGAGAAGGTTGCAAAGACTGTTGATACCGACGAGCTGACAGTGGAAGAAAGAAACCTCCTCTCAGTTGCATACAAGAATGTCATTGGTGCTAGGAGGGCTTCATGGAGGATCATCTCTTCCATTGAGCAGAAGGAAGAGAGCCGTGGTAACGAGGATCACGTGAACATTATTAAGGATTACAGAGGTAAGATCGAGGCAGAGCTCAGCAAGATCTGTGATGGAATTTTGGGACTTCTCGAGTCCCATCTCGTACCTTCTGCAGCTTCTGCTGAATCAAAGGTGTTTTACTTGAAGATGAAGGGTGATTATCATAGGTATTTGGCTGAGTTTAAGACTGGGGCTGAAAGGAAGGAAGCTGCTGAGAGCACTTTGCTGGCGTACAAGTCTGCTCAGGTTAATAGCATTAATTTGCATATATATTGTTGGAAGAGCTACATCTACTATTCCTGGGTTTGAGATATTTACAATTTAGTCCCTCTGTTTCCTGTAATTACAAAAAATTCCCTGAAATAGGCTGATTATTTGCCTTTTTTGGCTTCATGTTGTATAGTTTCAGGGAGTTTTTTTAATTTCTGAACAGAAGGTCTAAATTGTGTAATTATAGCAACCAACGGCGGTATTAGAAGTAATTCGCCCTATATCTTAGGTTTAACTTTTTAGCTGATTTTTACCTGCTAATGCGCAGGATATTGCATTGGCCGATTTAGCTCCTACTCACCCAATCAGGCTGGGGCTTGCTCTCAATTTCTCTGTTTTCTATTATGAAATTCTTAACTCTCCAGACCGTGCTTGTAATCTTGCAAAACAGGTATTTCGAGAATGTCCCTAATTGCAGCCATTTTATTTGATTGTTGAAAAAAGTACGACTATTTTCTTTAATTCGAGTAGTTACACTTTGATACACTTTTTATGTTTATATGCTTATTCATGAATTGCGTGTCTTTCTCTCAGGCTTTCGATGAAGCTATTTCTGAACTAGATACATTGGGTGAGGAATCATACAAGGACAGCACATTGATCATGCAACTTCTCCGAGATAATTTGACTCTTTGGACTTCTGATATAGCGGTATTTCCGAAATCCTGAAATTAAATATATGAAATAAAACTAAAGAACTAATTTGCATTAGTTGCTACTTATATCCTAAGTCACATAACGCGGGTGCGAGTGCGCGAGCGGGTGCGAATGCGTGAGTGCGCAAAAAGTAGAAATAAATTGAGTGCGAGTGCGCCTTAAAGCGTCTAATAAAAAAATAATTTAAAATAATTATTTTTAATATAAATTTATTTTATATTCAATATAAAATATTTTTAAGAAACAATATAAATAAAATAATTTTATTAAGCACTACACTTGAATTATTCTATTAATAATTTTAAATTATTGATTAAATCATATACGAAAACTCAATTCTTTGAAAAACTAAATTAGTTTTGCCATTTTATTATTTCGCAATAAATATATATCATAATAAACAATTAAATTATACGTTAAAATCTTTTACAGACTAAATACAAAAATAATTATAGGAGTTAATTTGTCAGTGCGGAGAATTAAGAAATCTTAAGTCGTCTTAAAGCGAGGAATGCGCACTAAATCTCCTCGGAGAACTGAGTGCGAGAGCGTTGAGGCTGATAGAAGGATTATGTGATCTAGCTTATATCTACTACTATTTTGTCAATCTTTTACTAGATATATATATATATATATATTCCTTTCATATTAAAGAAATATTGTATCTTTTGTATGTATATTTAGCGTGTCAGTGTTAAAATGAACCAAAATCAGTGCTTTTTTTTGGAATTAAGTAAATAAATCAATTTCTAACTTTGGTTTTATTTCTAATTGGATAATTATGGAAAAACCCCTCGAGGTTAGGTCTAAATCCGCAAAACACCCTAAAACCTTGAAACATTATGAGGATCCCTGAATTTTTATGCCGTTTACATTCACACATTGAAACCTTTACGAAATCTATCCTGAGGTATGCAAAATGTTACGAATGCCCCCGGCAATCATTGACTTCTGTTGACTTTGAGGGTATTTGTAATGTTTTAAGGTTTCGGGTTGTACTATGTATATTTTGCAACTTTAGGGGGTTATCCATAATGTTTGAGGCTTCAGGGTGTTTTTGATGATAGACGTAAACCTCAGGGGTATTCGTAAAGACCCTTTCTCATTATGTATATTTTTGTGGTTGTAGGATGAAGCTGGGGATGAGATTAAGGAAGCCTCAAAACCTGCTTCTGGCGAGGGACAATAATGATGAATTTATTTGATCTGTACCATTGTATTTGCATTTCTTGGTTAATTATGGAAATCCTTCTGTTGTAGGAAACTTGATTGATGGATTTGCTATTATGCTGAGTCTTGGTGGTTCTTATGGTTGGAAATGTTTTCTCTCTTTTTAAGAGTGTTTTTTCCCGCTAAGTTAAGGTTGTGTTTGGATGGGTGGATTTGGATTTGCCAGAGGAATTAGACCTGAACGTATTTAAATACCTTTCTCACTTTTCATTTCACGTCTGTGTACCTCGAAATCCTTCATTTGGATAAAAAACTGTCAGTGAAATTTAAATTTTTAATTCAATATTCATTCTGATGTTATTACTTATTAGTTTACAAAATCCCATAAGTTTGTTAAAAGTTACAACATAATGATGTATACAAGCTACCGGGAATTAAGTAGAATGGGGGAAGAGTCACATGAGGAGCTCGTACCAGTTGACATTTTCGACGGGGTCGGATTTCCCATTGTAAGTTTAAGTTGGAAGGTTTTATGGGATCTTCTCCCGACTCGTGTTGACCGTTATGGTATGATCAACGAATGGAGAAATGACCTGTGGGGACTTCGTCAGCCTGCGTTTGGAGACGGTAATAGAGATCGACTTGTCCGAGATGTCCTTCGAGATCACTTTGCCTGAGTTGGCCCCGAAGGTGAAGTTGTCTGTTCAGTCCGGATAGCGTCTGACACTGCTCTCTGAAGCGAACTGCCGAACCACCAAGTTGGTGACTTGGCAAAGTTGCTCCCACAGATGTTGATCTTAAAGGCCTGGCAATTGGGCGGGTTGGGCTGGGTTTGGTTGGGTTCAAATGGGATGGGTTTGAATGAGATGAGTTTAACATTGGCTCAACTATATGGGTTTTAGTTGGGTTGGATTATAGACGGGTTTTTAATGGGTTTGATAAAAAAATAAAATTAAATTTTTATTCAATACATTATAAAATACCTAAACTACCCTTAAAATACATTTTAAACTTTTATAAAAAACGTTAAGTAAGGGTACAATAGTAATTTGATGATTAAAATATGAGCTAATTAAAAGCCCATTTAAAGTCTATCTTAAACCCATTATTTTCCCAACCCACTTAAACCCGGCCCACTTAAAACCCACTTAAAAAATACCAACCCAACTCAATCCAAAACCAGTGGGCTGGGCTGAGCCCAATGGGCTCGGCCCATTTTGCCAGGCCTTTGGTGAGCTTGGCTACGTCTTCATGGGCGAGGGTGGGGGTTCTTGAATTCTCGGTGGCAGCTGCCCATCGGGTTTTTTCCATGATAGCGAGTTGGGCGAGAGGATTCGATTTCTCTGTTGTTCTTGCCCCTGTGCCCCCCACATGCAGAAATGATTTCTGATTAATGACAATTGCATTTTCAGGAACTCGAACCCAAGACCTATAGTTTAGCTAGCAGAGCATCGAACCGTTTAACTACTAACACTTGTTAACTTGATATATTTACCCCCATAATCACAATCCAATCACCCCCAAATAAAAAGGAAACTTATAATGTAGTACTATTACTAGCTATAGACTTCCATTTTGACCATATTAGAAACAGCATTTCTGGTGGGACTCAAAGTAATACGCACGCCCACCCCTCCTATATTAGCGGAGAATCCATGAATTAGTTCATTGCATAAGTCTGAATCTTGCAATCAATAATTGTCTTGATAAGAATTTTTTTACTTTATTTAGTACACTCTTAACAAATTGCTCCTCAAATTAAGCCTATAAACACAACCCATTATCCATTTATTACTCTCTCATATATATAATACCACCTCAACATTTCTTCATTGCTTTTAATTTACTTGCTCCTTCAATTCGTTGTTTCGAAAATATCAATTCAATCTGGCGGTTGCCATTAGTATAGTATTAATCAATCTGAGAAAATATGGGCGGTGTCGGCGTTGCTGCTAGCACCAGGCCCGGGGTAAACTACCCGGGAAAACTTACTTCCTATGTTATCTTAACCGTCTTGGCCGGCGCCGCCGGAGGTTTGATTTTCGGTTATGATCTCGGTATTTCAGGTATATTTATATTTATGAACGTATTGTCCTTTTCCTGCACATGCGAACATGTCAGTTGTGGGTTTCAGTTTCAAAGATAACAGTTAGTATGTTAATTACATCTACAACACTTGTGAGTTTGCTAAATTATAACGGGTAACCTTTTTAGTCAAAAGAATTACGGCCTCACCCATACAACTTGCCCCCATCAATTAGGATTCTGTTATATTTTTAACTGAATATTCCGTATTTAGAGAAAGATATCGTTATGTCCTCCAAACTTTTTCCTAAAAAATTACATGTAGCTCCCTCATAAGAGGGTCACCAATTGTAATTTGGCAAACTCTTGAGGGTGTAAATGTAATTAATCCTAGTTAATTAGTAAAAACTCAATAAAATTTTATTTTAGAAGGGTAAAATAGGTTGTCATTTTTATGGGATATTTTCCCTTCTTTTTTAAAATATATGAAAAATGGTTAATATTAATTTTAGTATTATTGTAACTTAAGTTCAGGTTAAATTTATTATATCAAAATTAAGTCAAGTGCATTATCGTAACAATTGAGTAATTAAATTGCCTGTTGTGTTTAAATGCCAGTGGTTAAATTCAACAATATACTTAAGTTGGTAACAGATTAGAGAAGTAAATAAGTGTAATGTACAACTAATTATAAGGGAAATATTGTTAATTTGAAATCAAAATAAGATATTTAATACTTACTATTAGGTAAAATTGCAAAAATCGTCTCATAACTTTGACATTTGGCATATTAGTCTCGTCGGTTAATATTTTCAAATCTTATCCCGTAACCTTTATTTTTTGTAATTTTGTCTTATTTTGGCTGGAATTCACCAAACTCATTGGAAATTAACCGGAAAAATTATAAACATTGACACTTTTCCACAACTATTGGATTCTCCTTATTGTTTATGTCAGGATCCTCATACCAATTTTAAAAAATAATTTCTTAAAATCATCCAATTTCCACTCTCTATCTGTTTTTTTGTGTGTGTGAACCACATGTTCAGATAATCTTACATGAAGGATCCTATAGGGCTTAGTCATAGTTAATGCGCCTCACCCCTCCCAGCGAATGTGTTTAGTGGGGATCGAATCTAAGGGCCCGAGGCTCTTCCTACAAACTCAACCTGCGTTGCCAACTGAGCCACCCCATGTTGGTCATTATCTCTATCTATTTGTTCCAGTCTTCCGGTAAAAATTGGATGATTTTAAAAAGTTCTTTTTTAAATTGATGTGGAGATCTTAACCTAAACAATGAGGAAAAACCAATTTTGTGATTGAATGTCTCATTAGTGATATTGATAATCTTCCCTAGGCAAGAATTGAGGATTTCGCGGCCAAAATAGGACGATAAAAATTATAATAAATAATTGAAAATTATGGGACAAAAATTTTAAAATATTATAACCGACGGGCCAAAACCCTTAAACATAAAAGTTAGGGGACAGAAATATGCAATTTAGCCTTACTATTATTATTATTATTATTATTATATTATCTTAAATTTTTGTTGAATGAATATGGATTATGATCAGGTGGTGTGACTTCAATGGCGCCTTTCCTGCAAAAATTCTTTCCTGATGTTTACGCGAGGGAAAAGGCGTCCAAGTCCACCAGCCAGTACTGCAAGTTTGACGACCAAATGCTCCAGCTCTTCACGTCTTCCCTTTATCTGGCGGCGCTCGTTGCCTCCTTTGTCGCCGCCGTGATCACAAAGAAATACGGCCGCCGGATATCCATGATGCTGGCCGGTCTTATCTTTTTGATTGGCGCCGCCCTCACAGGTGGAGCCGTCAACCTCGCCATGCTCATTGCCGGCCGGATTATGCTTGGCTTTGGCGTTGGCTTCGGCAACCAGGTATGATCCAATTTAACGTACAGTTGATTCTATTTTTCGGATTTTAATTTATTTAATAGGGTGAATTATTTATATCTTCAATTTAAAAATATAAATTTACAGTCGGTGCCTCTGTACCTATCGGAAATGTCGCCGTACAACTACCGCGGCCGGTTCAACGTTTGCTTCCAGATGATGATCACCCTCGGAATACTTTGTGCCAACATTATCAACTATTTCACCGACAAGATCAAGGGTGGCTACGGGTGGCGCGTGAGTTTGGCACTCGCCGCAGTCCCCGCTCTGCTAATCCTAATCGCCGCCATTTTCTTATCCGACACTCCTAATTCGCTGGTCGAGAGAGGCCTGGAGGAGGAAGCCAAAGCTCTCCTGAAGCGCATCCGCGGCGTCGACGACGTGGACGCAGAGTACACCGACATGCTGACGGCGAGAAACGAAGCTCGCCTCGTTAAGAATCCATGGGGGAATCTTCTGACGCGGAGATGCTACAGGCCGCAGCTTACAATGGCAATCCTCATCCCGTTCTTCCAGCAATTCACCGGCATAAACGTCATCGTTTTCTACGCCCCCGTTCTGTTCAAATCCCTCGGCTTCGGCGGTAGCGCCTCCCTCATGTCCGCCGTCATCACCGGCGTCGTCAACCTGGTCGCCACCGGAATCTCGGTATACGGCTGCGATAAGTGGGGGCGGAGATCTCTCTTCCTCGTCGGTGGGATCCAGATGCTCATCTTCCAGATAGCCATCACCGCCCTGATCGGCTCCATGTTCGGGATCGAAGGAAAATTGCAGACGATACCCACCTGGTTCGCCGTGCTGGTGGTTTTTTGCATCTGCGTCTACGTCGCCGGATTCGCGTGGTCGTGGGGCCCACTTGGGTGGCTGTACCCGAGCGAGATATTCCATCTGGAGATCCGGTCGGCGGCCCAGTGCGTGACGGTGGCAGTGAATATGATCTTCACCTTCATCGTCGGGCAGTGCTTCCTGAGCATGCTTTGCGCCATGAAATTCGGTCTGTTCATCTTCTTCGCGTTCTTCGTTGGGGTGATGACGCTGTACTGCTACTATTTCATGCCGGAGACGAAGAATATTCCGATCGAGGAGATGACGCAGGTGTGGAGGAGTCATTGGTTCTGGAGCAGATATATGACGAATCCCAACGATCCAGTCAATAAGGAAGTCGGAATGACTACGATATGATCATTTTCGATCCAGTTCACATTTTAATTTTTTTTATATATATAATTTTTAATTTATTTCTTTTTGTTGGTAAGTTTTGGGTATATATTAGAGATAGATATTCTTTACCTATGATGTAAAATAATTAGAATATTGTAGATCCACTGTAAATATATAGTGTGATATCACTTCATTCTAGTGTATACTTTCAATTGTACATTTCATTTCTTAATTTCGACATCTTTGTAATTTCAAATGTTTTAATCAAATGTAAAATTGCTAACATCTTGGGTCATAACTTTCATATTTTCATGACTTTCCTTTTGTATAAGAAAGTGTCCATGTATCATAACTTATTTCCAGCATGAAATTAATTTCGAAAATATAACACAAACATGATATTATGAAAACATTATTAATCTTTGCACTTTTGCATTTTTCTAGGAACACATAGTTTTTAAACATCCTCTAAATTATAATATAATCTAAGTCTAATTCAACCTTTTCTCTTGAAATTTATTGTTTGATATTTTCCACATTAGATAAATAGGATTAAATTTTTTTTTTTTTGGCGGGAAAGGAATTGGAAAATGGATGTAAAATTTGGGTTGGCGCTTCCCATTTCGCAGCACATTTTCCGAAGTACCATTCTCATTTATAGTTTCATCTAGCACTGCATAGCATGCCATCCCACAAAACCGAGGCAAATGTGCTACTGTTTTGTATAAACCCAAACATTTTCAAGATTGTCTAAGAAAAAAAGGAAAAGATCTCTGCCCGCAAGTGTTCGGACTCTTCCGGCAACTATGGCGGTGGAAAAAAAGTCGCCTTCTGCTTCCAAACAGCGTGTATCTAGAAAGGAGGAAAAAACCAAGAGTCCTCAGAAGAAGAAAACCAAGTCTCAAGAAAATGTTAATTCTTCATTGCCGGCGAAGCGGAATAATTGTCCCGGAATCCGGCTTGTGGGTGGCCGGATTTATGATTCCGTCAACGGGAAAACTTGTCACCAGGTTTTTTTTCTCATGCATTCCGACGATACCCTTCTTTATTTTTTTCACATTTCCTTGAAATTAATTTAAAGTTTCCGAGGACAGTGACAGAAAAATAGCGCCTTGTTACGATCTGTTGGTTATTTATATTTTCTTGCTTAGTTAGTTAAATGGGCTTATTGAGAGTACTTGATTTTTCCTATTCTTGAAGTGATGTGCAGATTCATGAAGTGGATGTTTATGTTTGGAAATCCATGAATAATGAAAAATTTAATTAGATTAATGTGTTATTATTGCCTGGGATGGTCGGAAGATTTATACCAAGAAATGTCTCAACATTTGAATTGAAACTAAAACCACAAGTGTTGGTAATAAAGATGCTGAAATGTGTCTAAGGTGAAAATAGTATATAGATTAAGATTCTCTTTAGAAATGCAAATGCAGCGCCTTGTGCTATTTTTGGCCTAAAATATCAATGTAGAGAAATAAAGAAATGCAAAGACAAACAAATAAACTAATTTCAGTTTTAGCATCTTCTGAGTTCTTGCTTTAGCTGCTTCCTCACCAATACTCATGACGAAGCTCTCTTTTATTTCTTGGACAATGTCATCATATATCTGTATTCATTAAGTTTTCAGATTTTGATATCATTTCTTTCTCACACTTGAATTTGGTGTTTCTTGAAGTGTCGTCAAAAAACTAGGGACTTTACAGCAGCATGCAAGAATGAGGGGAATAACAAGCCATGTCGTATTATGTATTGTCACAAGTGCCTCTTAAACAGGTAAAATTGCAGTGTTCTCTATATTAGAATCACGGGTCAATTAGGAATGCCCCCTGAGGTTTGCGGCTATTACCCAAAAACAACTGAAACTTTGCACCCCTTAAAACATTACAAATACCCCCAACGTCAACGATTTTCCGTTAGTTTTAGGGGGGTATTCGCATTGTTTTTCAAAACTCGGGGTAAGTTTCGTAATGTTTCAAGGTTTCAAGGTAATGAATGTAAACGGCGTATCAACTCAAGGGTACTCATAAGCTTGTAAGGTTCCAGGGTATGTTCCGAAATTTAGAACTAACCTCAAGGGCTTCTTCGTAATTATTCCAATTAGATATGGAGAGAATGCAGAAGAAGTAGCTGCTTCAGGGGAGTGGAGTTGTCCCAAGTGCAGAGGCATTTGCAACTGCAGTTTTTGCATGTGAGTGTCATTACTTATTTCCAAAACGGGTCGTCTAGATTTTCTCGTGATATTTTTTTTTCCTTTTTTCAAAATTTATTGTTTCATGGTACTGGAAATGGTAAATTGATCAGGAAGAAAAGAGGTCATCAACCCACTGGCCAACTTACCAATACAGCAAAGGCGACTGGATTTTCATCTGTTTCCGAGATGCTGCTTAAAGGCGTCAATGGAGACGTGGTTGGTTCACCAAAAAAGGTATCTTCTTAAACAATTTGTACAAGTTGCTCTTCTTTTTTAATTATTTTGAATAATGGGTTATATATCTTTGCACCTTTCTTGAAATCTTTACAGGAAGCTGTTCTTTCTCCAAGAAAACGAGGGAAGGAAAATTCGTTGGATGCAAATTTACCAAATCACAAGAAGCCTAAGAAAGTTGAGGGAACTATTGATGATATAAACTCTTCGAAGGTAATGAGTTTAAAACCTGATAAAAGAAGAATCAAGAAAGAAGGTCTCGAAGATATACATGACCACAACAAGAAGCTTGAGAAAAAAACGAAGAGAACTAAGAGGGATAAATCAGATGGGATTAAAAACACAAAAAACGATGAAAAAGAAATTTTGGAAGAGACTCGCGTACATGATGATGAGAGGAAACCGAAAAAAGCAGGGAAGGGAAGTTTAGAGGGAAATGGTGACAGTAAAAATAAGAATGAGGCCACTTTAGCAAGGAGGACGAGCCCCAGAAAGAAAGTTTTGTATAAAATGTCCAACAAAGAAGAAAAACTCGATGTGGGAGTTGATTCAGAAGAGAATGTGAATGATGGGATTACTGTTACCAGAAGGAATATTCTTGAACCCTCAGAAAATGACAAAAGTAAAGAAGTAAGCAGTAAAAATGCAAATAATAAGAATGTTTTGAAGCACCAAAATGCAGAATTTCATGTAGACGTTCCATTGCCTATGGGAAAAGAGCTGAATAATGTGGCTGGAATTGATTTGTGCTCAGAAGACGTGGGAAATGCCTTGCAATTCTTGGAATTCTGTGCTGTTTTTGGACAGGCAGGTGATTTCAATTATAAATAAACTGCTAATGGTCACATTTGAATGAATTGCAATTATAAGCTGAATTGGTGTGAATGCTTTTTGTCGTACTAGTAATTACTTTTGTTAAATGTGTACCCCTTGATCATCAGATAATTAAGGGAGAATGACATACAGTACCCCTGTGGTTTTCCATAATTACAAAATACCCCCTCTGTTTTAAAAAATTACATAAACCCCTGAGGTTTAAAAAAATCACAAAAGTCTAATGGCCGTTAGGGTTTCAGTCACTTTTTAGTTATTTTTTTTATTTCTAGACTCCCCCCTTTGCCCTCAGGGGGTATTTTGTTATTTATCTTACACTTTAAGGATCGTATTGTTATTTTCTATAAAGTACTGGGCTGTTTTTGTAAGTTTTTGAGCATAAATGTAGCTGTTTACGGACATTAGGGGCATAAATATCAATACACACTTTCAGTTAAATTTTGCAACTGTTTGAAACCTCGGAGGGTTTTATGTAATTTTTAAAAACAGAGGGAGCCTTTCGTAATATAAAAAAACCTCGGGGGTACTGTATGTAATTCGCCCTATAATTACAGGTCAATTATACTGTCCTCATGAAATTACACAAACTTCTTCTTTAGTTCCAAAATTATGAATTACTCCCTTTTGATCATCTACCAAGAGACTTGGATAGCAATATCCGTTTATGCTAGAATAATTTGAAAAGTTAACCGAATTTGAATGAGAACATCAGTTAACTATGTCTAACACTCAACACAAGGTTGTTAACTGTAAGGTGCAAATAAGTTACATGGGAGGTGTTCGTAATATTTTAAAACCAGACATTAGTCGTTTTTGTTTTTTTTTTTCATTTTTGATTTTGTTTATTTGGCTTATGATTGTCAGATCCTTGAGGTGAAAAATAGGCAACCAGAATGCATTCTTAGAGACTTGTTACATGGGAGAAATACACGGAAAGGGAAACTTTCTTCATCTGTCCAATTTCATATCAACCTGTTATCTATTCTACAGAAAGAACAAGGAGAAGAGTATGGCATTTATCTCAATAAGTTGGCAATTGGACATTCTCTTAATATGATAATTAATTGTGTATTCATTTTCTAATTTTGTTTGTAGATGTGACACATCGAGTCCATCACATGGAGACAACTCATGGTTCGATACGCTTAAGAAATGCTTGTCTGAATCTGAAAATATTCTTAAAGCACAAGGACTTGTTTCTTTAGAGAAGGCAGCTGATTATTGGACTTTAAATGCTTCAAAAAAGCTTAGGCTCTTAAACCTTCTATGTGATGAAATTCTTGGAACTGAGTAAGTAGCTTTTCTCTATGTTTTTTAAAAGTTTTTTGCATGTCATAGTATTTGAATTTCACATAATTTCTTTTTTGTTTTTCCTTGCAGTAAGGTGAGGAATTGGATTGATGATCAAAACACAAAACTTGCTGTAAAAGTCAAACAAGCTAAACAAGATGGTCTTGCTGCCAGAGAGAAGGTGATAAATATTGTCAAAAAGTTGCATTTAATTTTACTTCTTTGCTAGCGCCCAACTAGCTGTTGGACCACCAAGCTATCTGCCTTGTCTGTTTGGAAATTATAATTTTTTCTAGTTTTTTTAAAAAAGGAGGTGTTTTGTTTAGTTTTTCCTGCTTCTGCCTAAAATAAGCTCGAATCTAGAAGCACCTACCCCTTGGACACTCTACTACCACCAAGTGATCTGCCTTTTCCCAGTTACGAGTGTGTCTTACGAAAAAAAGGTCTCTTTTGCTTTTAGCTTACAATAATGGAGCGTTTTGTTTTGTCTCATTGTTTTTGCCTGAAAAAAGCTTGACAGTAGCACTTGGGGGTGCTTTTTTAAGTTTTCAGTCTTTTCGTCTTTCTATTACTTAAAAGTGTTTCTGTACTTTATTGTCCAAACACTCCCAACTTTTACAACTCTTAAACTTTTTACAACTTTAGATTCTACTGTAACTTTTGCATAAGAAGAAATTTCTGCAAACAACCCCAAATAGAATTCCCCACTTATGGCACTATAGTATTTTCAATTTCTTTTGCTTTTTTCTTTTCTTTTATTATAATTGTTATTATTAATGGGATAATTAACAATTGTCCCCTGGGGTTTGGCTCAAATACAGAAAACCCCGTGAGGTTTCAGAAATTTCCAACTCCCCCCTGAGGCTCACTATCTCTCTCACAAACTACTCCTTGAGGTTCACTTTCAGGAGTTTAATTTTTCCATTAGCCTCAAAATCTCAGGAGTCAGGGGGGTTGGCAATTTCTGAAACCTCAAGTGGATTTCTGTATTTGAGGCAAAATCCAGGGGGTAATTGGTAATTATCCCTTTATTAGTATTTTGAGTAATTTTTGTATTCCATGCAGAAGAAGAGTTTGAAGCAGAAAATGAGAGATGATATTGCAAAGGCAATTATTGCTGCCCATGGTTGCCTTACAATTGCAGAGCACGACTCCATTGTCTCACGTATTAAACGTGAGGCAGAGGAAGCTCATTCTATGGTCCTTGCCTCAGAGGGTGCCATTCTAAAGAGTAAGTAAATTAGTTAATTGTTCATCCAACATAGAAACCTCCATCTTTCAGAATAATAACTGGAAAATTGATGGGTCCTGCCCTCCTCAGATACTCGCAATAGTGATGCTGTAAGAATCGAGCCCATTTTTGTGGATCGCGGTGGCCATGCGTACTGGAAACTTAAC
Source organism: Verbena officinalis (assembly GCA_958496215.1). Lineage (NCBI taxonomy): Eukaryota > Viridiplantae > Streptophyta > Magnoliopsida > Lamiales > Verbenaceae > Verbena > Verbena officinalis. The sequence continues at coordinate 36,711,755 of OY292387.1, forward strand.
TATTCTGGCAAATCTGATGTGCTGCGCCAAAGTAAGTTATCTTTCATGTTCTTGTATGCTTTTCTTACTAACTATTATGTTTATGAAACTTTAATTTCTGTGGGAGCAATAGATGTTGGAAATGGGGATACTCTTACCTTAGACGAGAAATGGTTCGCTATTGATGATGAAGGAAACGAAGCAATTAAGAAGCATGTTTATTCTTTAAGGTATGTTTTTTCCTAACGAGGCATACTTTTTAAGGGATTTTTGCATGGATCACCTCTTGATAGATCTAAATAACAAAATAGATTCTATAAAAGAGTATATAATTCTCTAAGGGACCTTAACTGATCCACTTGTTGTATACGTGCTTGAATTGCTATTGTTATTGTGTTTTTATTCATTTTTCATTATGAAATGACCAATATGCTTCCGAATATGCACCGGTAATCTTAAATTTGGAATAAGTTGCACCAGAAACCTTATGTTCAGAAAAAAATTGTTCCATAAACGCTGTTATTCAAAAAGTGAGAACATGAACCTTATTTCTGTTAGTTTTGACCAAAAACATGTATTTTAAAGTGCTCTGTGAACTAATTATTGACAAAGCCCAATGTTTTAATGTTTAGAAAGAGTTAAATGTGGATTAATCTTAATTATTTATGTATGATCAGTTGAATGAATATCTATTTGTCCATGCAGGGGAATGAGATTATGAGGCTCAGAAGTTCCTGCAAACTGCAAATCTTGAACCAATTCTCTTATTTTGCGACATGAATTTTGGCATTCCATGATCGATTATGGTTGTAAATTGATCGCTTAATGAAAATTCAAGAATGTCATATAAGTCATGTTTATACTATATTGGCTACCTTTACTTCCAGAAACTCTCAATGTTTTGCTACTAATTACGATCTTTAAAATCGTTAGAGCTTGTTTACTTCTATTGTTGGCTTCCGAACCCTAATACTTGGGACGTATTTTGTAATTATTCAATATCATGTAGGGTATAACTGTAATTATCTAACTAAGAGGGTCCTGAGTTGTAATTTAAGTATTTAACAAATTCATTTGAAGTCAAATTGTAATTCTCCCTACAGTTTTACTCATTCATTTGAGCAACCATTAATATGGCAAAGAAAGGTGGTTGGCATAGTAGTGGTTTTATTTCTGTGCTTGTCTCTGTAGCACTTTTCTGTTCTCTTCCACAAAGCTCTCAATGATAGGCACATCTGCTGCTTCTTTCTCTCTCCTCCTTCATTGCTTTTTATGTAGTGATTCTCCTCTCTTGTTTCTTTCACTTCTACCTGCAGTACTCATTTGCACAGAAACACATTCTTGTCAGTAGATGTCAGTGGTTTGTTGTTTTTGTACTTTTTAATTTCTTGAAGGAATCAAATGAAGCCCCAAAAAAAATAGGGATAGATAATTAACTCGATTGGCTTAAATTCGGAAAATTCCTTGAAGTTTTAGAAATTACCAACTTTCCCTTGAACTTCACTATGATCTTCCCTGAGATTTATTATCAGAAGGTTAATTTTTCCATTAACCTTAAGACCTGATTAGGGAGGAATTAATAATTTCTGAAACCTTAGGTATTTCTGTGTTTGAGCCAAAACTCTAGAGATATTTAATGATGTTAAAAAAAGTTTATCAATTTGGGGATCCTCAAAGAATCTTGGAAGAAGAAATGAAATGTACACAAGAAACAAGAGACGTATATAGCAATAATAGAGCACATTTCGGCAAAATATAAAAGGAAAATATGAATATCTTGCCATATTTTCGGAAATTCATTAATGTTATAATTAAAACATTGGTTAGTAATTAGTGGGAGATTTATGAATATATATAATAATTAAAACTTTGGTCGGTACTTATCTTCCGACGATATATTATCCGAACAAATTCATTTGGTCGGAATTCGATCGAAAGTTCTAAAAAACTTCCGGAAATCGGGATTTCGACTATTTTCTTGTAGTGATATTCCCTTTTTCTCCGATAAGGAAAGGCTTTCATGATCATTGCTAGCAATAGAAAAATAAAGACAAAAAAACACTCTATTACTAGTTTCATTTTTTGGACCACATAACCACACAACCTAGTCAGACCACATGCTTAAGGGACCAAATATGAGTCCCCGACCACATAGGACAATAGGGTTCTATCCAGTGTTACATGCAAAAATAAGCTAGGAGTAGTTAGATTATAATTCGATGATATCATAATAAAATATAATAAAGTAAAAAATAATGATATCATTAAGTATGATCTTATAACTTATAGTTTAGGGTAAAAAACTCCCAAAATAAATTAATTTTTTGTAAAATTTTAGTCCATTTTTAGGTTATCTTATATCCAATACTATAAAATAATTTAAAATTTTGAACAATAATTAATATTTGTTTAAAATAATTAATAATATTCATCTAAAAGAAATTCAATTTTTATCCATAATAAATCATCATATTTTGCCCCTGGAAGAAAACATTTCTGGTAGTTTCTTTTTCTGAGGTTTACTATCTTCCGTTAATTTTTCTGTTAGCCTGAAAATCTCAGGGAAAAGTTGATAACTTTTAAAACCTCGAGGGAGTTTTATGTATTTAAATCGAATTCCAGTATAGTTGGTAATGAACCCTTAAATTAATTGTGAAATTATAAAAAGCCCTTTTGAGACCTTGAGAAGTGACTTCAACTTCAGTTTCACATTCGGAGATTGGAGATTTTGCAATAAATGGGTGATTATGAGAAGGATATGTGAGTGGAGCTGACATCGTAATCCCGCTTAGTGCTTTTGCTGATAAACACTGAAGAGGAACTTCTCCGGAAAGTGGATTTGATATGTATTTTTCTGCATTATTCCACTTTGAGTTGAGAGCATAGTTTCCATCTGCTGATAAGTACTCCCATGTGTATACAGCTTTTGCCTGTAATGCTGCCAACAAAATATGTAAAACACAAGAAGTGATAATTACACAAATCCCCTGACGTTTGCTTAAAAATCCAAAAAACAATCAAAACCTTAAGACCTTACAAATACCATCTTGGTCAACTGAAACCTTACAAATAACTCCCTTGAAACAAAGAAAAAGACCTTACAAATATCCTCTTAGGGGTAAGTATTATGTTGCAAGGTTCCGATGATAAAATAGTAAAAGGCGAAATCCTCCGGGTTTTGTGCAATTGATCGAGCAAGAATCCATAGTTTATAAGATAATATAATTCTTTTTAAAGAAAAGAATAATTTAAACCTTACCTTTGAGGGCAGTTGTAAATGAATATGTTGAAGGGTCAATCTCTTCTGCATTATATAACAACTCTATGAGATTTATTGCTCAAAACTCGGCTAGGTTCAATTTTATTAATCAAGGGGACAAAATCATCAACTTCATTATAAGTTGTATATATTACGAACTACCTCCTTGATTTGACTAAAATACAGAAACTCCCCTGAGGTTTCAGAAATTACCAACTTCCCCCTAAGTTCACTCTCTTTCTCAAGAACTACTCCTGAGGTTCACTTTTGGGGCATTAATTTTTCCATTAACCTCAAAACCTAAGGGGAAGTTGGTAATTTCTGAAATTTCATGGAGTTCCTGTACTTGAGGCAAAACCTAGGGCGTTGTTGGTAATTATCCCTTATCTTTAAAACATTCTAAGTTTGTCCAAGAAAGTTAAAGTTCTTACCTCTGAGTGTGTATCCAGGAGAGGAAGCAGTACTAGAAATATTAGTCTTGCTTGATCTGAAAGATCTTGATTCTTCTCTAAAACTTTTCAAATTTGATGCTGAAAATCTTCTTGAACTTGTCTTTTCGCGGCTTATTCGGGCTTTAAGAGCCCATTCCTTCAAACTGAAATCAGGCTCAACAGAAGAAGATTTCTCCATTGTGTTTGCCATTATATATATAATGCTTGCCTATAGATTTAAGATGCTAATTTTGTTGGCAAAATTATAGAGGAATTGAAAGCAAAATTAGCAAAGAAAATAGGATGAATGTAACTGCTTTGCGAAGCAATGCAAACATATAAAGATTCTGCTAACGTGTACTTAACTTATGGGCCCAATAGTCTCATCGGCATATACTGGTGGGAAATCTAACATGGATTTTTTCAGGTTATTTACACAAAAACCCGATCAGGTTTGTGCCTTCTACAATTTCACCGTTAGAATCTTGCAATTTTACTCCAGATCTCATGAGGGAGGATTTGTAAGATTTTTTTGGGGTTTTATATATTTCAAGGGGGTGTTTGTAATATTTCAATCGACCAGAGAATCTTTATAAAGATTCAAGGTTTCGATAGTTTTTTGAATTTTGAAACAAATTTTAAGAGTTTTTGTGTAATATTCCCTTTTCTTTTTATATAAAAATGGTGTAATCATTGAAGACAAAAATATTATTATTATTTTTTTGGTTGCAAACAAACAGTTTGTAGTGTACTGTCGGAGAATATGGTTATCGGACAATAAAGTTAATTCTTTGCAGAATTATAATATAAGTTACCAAAATTGCTAACCTTAAAAGTTGATACATTAATAATTTGAGTGGGACACTGCTTACTTCCCTGTTGCTTTTATTGATTTGAGAATTTAAATATACGGTTGTCTCTGATCATGTTGTGTCCTAGAAATATTGGGTACAAAATGGTCCAAAATCTTATTGGTGAACTTGATTATATGTGATGCGTATTAGGAATTTTAAGCACCAAATAATTTATGCCTGGGGAGCTTGAGTCTTAAAATTAATTCGTTGAAATTCTAAAATACTTGGGAAAAAATTTGCAAAACAGAGGTATCAGTCCACTGAGTTAAAGGAGTTAGTTTGTTTTTGGAAAAGATAATAGTAATTGAAAATGCGTAATGTAAATAGTCGTAATTGAAATAATTAGTAAAATGAATGAAGATTCTGGAGTGTAAGTAGTTCTTAGAGTGTAGAGTGTTGAAAATTGAATACCTATTTCTAAAAAAAATTAAAGTAATTTGTGATAGACTTTATATTCATCACAAAATAAATCAATAACAAAACATATAGCGATAGATTTGTAAACGACAAAAATCAATCACATAACTCATTTTGTGGCGGATCTTTATTAAGTTTGTAACAAACTTTTTCATTAATAAAAGATTGTTGTCTTGTATTACTTGCCAAAACCTAGGCAGACGAAGTTCGAACTATATTTTATACCAATATACATAATTTGAATTATAATTTCCGTGTAAAGTGTTGGTCTTTTTCATCTATTTAATATTTTCTTTTCCTTTGGTTTTTTACATGTTTTTTTCGGGCTCGGTTACTACAGAGGCCTAATTGGGAGTGATCCTTCCAATCCAGTTGCTCTATACATAAGTTAGTATTTGAATTCTAAACCTTGTTTAAAAGATGTAAATCTCTAATATTTCATCTCACTAGATCAACTGAACTTTAGTATTTAACACTTTCTGATCTATACAGTACGTTCTCCAACGCGAACATGAAAACCATTGTAGAAGATCCTGAAAAATATTTCTAATCCCAAAAATTAAACCTAAAAATTGTTCAATCTTGCGCATAAACCCTAGATGAATCTTAATTAGCATTCATTTCAACCCAATAGTACTTGATTTTCTGTAGGGTAAGTTAATATTCTGTTTTCTGACCCTATCTAGGTGGGAACATGATACGACAAACCTTAGTACATTATCTTCTGAAGTTGAAGATAATATAGTATATGATATATCTGTACCTGTGCTGTGAGTGTTGGGTAATTTTCAATGTGGGCTTTGATTGAGAAATGTGTGGAGAGGCGAAATGTTTATAGGTGGAGATTCTTAATCTTAAATACATGAATTGGGTGTCTTACCTTTTACTTTATACTTTATGACGGGTTAAATCTTATTTTTGGTATCGTATTATAATTTTAGTATCAAATTGATGAGTTTATTTTGATACTAATGAGCCAAATCCGTTAATTACTAATGGAAAAAGCCACGTATGATCCACGTAGACGTTAATTTTTCATCTACGACGAAAAATAACATTATTTCTACCTATTTTGGAAAACGTTACCTATGGCATAATTAAACACACCGAAAATAGCATTGTTTCTACATATTTGGCAATTAAACACACTTCCCCTGCTCACAATTTCCTGCAATTTAATAAGAATTTGATAGTTACTTTTACCCTTAAATCATATTTTTATTCCTTTTTCTTTATCCTTTTCTTTTCTTTGTTTTAAATAATTTTATTAATATCTATAACACTAATTCTTCAAGAAAAATACACCAAAATTATATTTTATATTTTATACAAATATATATATATATATATATATATATATATATATATATATATATATATAATTCAAACGAGTAAATTGCATGGAATCTAGCATTAAGTAGCTAAACATACAGAGGCACATGCCCAAAAATCTACCAACATCGTCTCCCCAAAGGATTTGCTAGTCACTCTTGAAAGCAACATGATCTAATATACTCACTATTGAGTTTGAGTTATACAATACATAAATAAGCAAATGCTCGGAAACCAATCTATGTTGCTAGTCAATACAACAAACACAACAATAATTACGTTCTATGAGTGCCTCTCCCAAAGAATTTGTTCATCAATCTTGGTCAACATTTCATCATCAAGCCTTTTCCATGTTTTGATTCTTTCAACTCCACCCCAAGAATGTTTCCCTTTTCCAAGTTCTGCCAAAATGACTCTGGCCCTTCTTTCCCTCCCCACCGTACCATAGGCATGATATCCGAACCCTCCACCATAACAAAACCATAAACCTCCTACTTTCCCACAAAAGTCGTTTTTGTGATCGTGACCAATAAAAGCTGCTTTAACACTTCCTATAGAGACAAGTGTATCAAGAACTCCAGAGTTGATTAAGGAACATGCTACGTACTCGAAGTACTGACCAACCACATCGTAGACTGGACCTTTTCTGAGTTCAGGAACAGGGATGTGGAAGAATACCAGAGAGGGAGATTCGTTGTAGCCATTCATCTTTTGTTCCTGTTAGCGTGTGGCCTGCAACATGTTATTAATTCTAAGGGATAATTACCAACTACCCCCGAGGTATGGCCTAAATACAAAAAAAAAAAAAAAACCATGAGGTTTCAGAAATTACCAAGCCCCCCTGAGGTTTCACTCTCTCTCACAAAGATCGTCAACCGTTAGTAACATTCATTTTAAATGAAGGGTAATGTTGGTTTTTCAAAAATCGACCTTTTCCTTTTTGCTTTCAGCTATTTCCGTCAAAAGGATGACATGGTAATTTTTACCATCACTGTTAATTTTTCCATCAGATTTAAAACTTCAGGGGGAGTTGGTAATTACTGAAACCTTGTGGAGTCTTTTGTACTTAGACCATACCTCAGTGGTAGTAGGTAACACTCGCTAATTCTAAAATCTAGGATGCAGCCTCATGAAGAAAGTTAATATGGATTCATAAAAAAATCTTGGGATACTCAATTTACTCCTACAGGGGGAATTGAAAAACTGAGACAATAATCATAGCCATATTGACATTTTGGCAGTAACTTGTTCATTAGCAAATTTGTCCCATTAACTTAACTTATGTGACAATTTGATGAAAAATTTCCCCAAAAATACAAATTTTAGCCGGAAATGACTGAATGAGTGCAGGTGGCACCTGTAAAAATGATATGGTAAGAACATAAATGCCATCAAATTGCCACAAAAATTAATTTATTGGCGCAAATTGCTATGGACACATTACTGTCCAAATGCCAATACAGCTATGGTTATTGTCTCAGTTCTGCAATTTGCCCCTTAAATTTAATTTCATACGCCCATGCACACCTGCAGAATTAAGGCCTTGTTTTGTTTTTCGTTTTCATTTCTTGTTTTTGCCATTTTTACTATTTTAAATAAAATGTTTTTTTTAAACCGATTTTCAACAAAAATACTGCTTATCTTCATTTGAAAGCTTATACACTTATTCTATTGAGTAAGACCCACATTCCATCATCAAATTGTGACAAATTAAGCAGTAGATGCTTTACCTGAACTTTCTTGGAAGTATGACGAAGCCAATTAAGTTGGGATTCTTTAATCCAATCATAAGTTCGAATCCCATCAACATAAGCTATATCGCCACTGTCAAGAAAGAAAAGATTGAGTGCACTGCTATTGGCAAAATCGGAACCTGGTGCACCATACACTCTCAGATCATAGTTTCCAAAGCCATCAATTTTTGGCACTGAGTAGTGTTTGTTGAAATTAGAGTTGTCTTCCACAGATGGAAAAGTTTGTGATAGAGAAAAGTCCATTAGGGATATGAAAGACATCAGCTCTTCACGATTCATAGTAGATTCTTGATCATGGTTTCCAAGGACAGCTGCCCATGGGATACCCGATTTTAGAACTGGGCCAAAAGCTTTGAATAGGGATTCTGCAGCATCAGTAGCACTACTCCCATATATGTTATCACCTGGATTGTAAAACTCAATAGACTGAGAAATAAAATAACGAGTTAATTATATTAACCCTCTCGTGGATTCATTAATTACACTTGTCCCCCATTTTTTTAGAAACATTACAACTAACCCCCCATGAGTTAGAAAACTATTACAACTAATCCTAAATCCCCCATGAGTTAGAAATACTACCTCCAGAATCGGCTAGGATGGGTGCTCAGAGGTAATATTCCAAACCCATGGGGGGTTAGTTGTAATTTTTGCAAAAACTGGGTACAAGTTGTAATTAATGAATCTCACGAGAGGGCTAGATGTAATTAACCGTAATATAAATAAGAAGATGCAAAACATGATTTTGTAGTTATACTTATTGAATTACTTTTACTTCTTGACAGCTTAATGTCATGGAATCTCTTTATATTTATCTTCCTCGGAGGAGTAAGTCCAAGGAAAACTCAACGAATTATAGATGCATGTAACTACTATTTGAGCATAATAAAACTTTCCAGATTTTCCCTTAGTTGTGGCCTGTTAATAAAAACAATAAGAATCAGACTAATTAACAATGAAATGTCCTTCAGTACTCGTTTTCCGTAATTCGACTAAGTAACCTCTGGATTTAATGCAAATGCTAAATCATCAAGGAAACCTTAGCACATAAACACCATAATCTCCTACTTAAACATGATTTTTTAAAACAAATTCGGACAAATTATCAACTACTACAACCAACTTTAATCTCTACACGAGTCGACCATGAATCTAAAGCATATGAATTTATCACAGTATCTCCATTGCAGTAGTATCATTAACTCACCTGTAAAAGCCACAAAATCAGGATTCTCGATCTGAATCATCTTCTCCAGAAACCGAGTCGTATTCAAGTCAGTACAGTACTCAAACTCGCTTTTCAACACGTCACGGCACCGCGTCAATTTCCCATTCCCAAAATGCATATCAGCCACCTACATCAGAACTCATCGACCATCGCAATAACAACAAAATTAGAAATAGACACATGATGCCTTTCACCTTTTCAAAAAGACCCAACTTTAGAATCTATCTTTATCTACAATTGAAAACTACCTGTAGGATTTTGAAAGTCCCATCGGAGCGGAAGCGCAGAGGGGTAGGTGCAACTCTCTTGACTCTAGCATTTTGATGATCAATGTTGAGTTTTGGGGAAATCAACATTGTGTGAAGAAGGTGTACAGAAGAAGATATAAGGAAGAGGTAAAGGAAAGAGTAGATCCACGTAATCTTATCATTACCCACCATTTCCAAAGACTGAGATGTGAAATTTTCTTTCTCCGCGGTTCTTGCCATTTGTATCTTATTTCATTCTGCTTTTACCTTAAATCAGAAATAGTACAATTGATCAAAAAAATAAAATCAGAAAGATTACTCAGCAAGATGAAGATTTCCTGTGTTTCCAGAAGCCAGTCATGATGATTGTAAACCTAATGCACTGTGGAGGAGGCTTGCAAATTTTTTTTACTAATAATCCCAACAAAGTACCAATTGCAGTACTGAGGATCACATTAATAGGTATGAACCACCAGGGAATGAATTTCTTTTTAGGGTTATAACTTCGCCGCGATGAATAAAGATCAAACATGCCAAGATGAGAGTGGAAATGAGCTTGTTGAGAACCGAGAAGGTGACTCCATTTTCAACCGAAAAAACTACCAAAAATAATCTGACAGAAAATTTTCAGATATCTACTCAAATCCCTAGAAATTTCAATCAATAATCGAGATTCGAACATCAGGAGAGTTTCCAAGTTTCAATTTGGAGCAGGAAATAGCAACAGAAAATGGGCAATTGCAAGTTTTACTGGAAATTAATTCTAGGCGGGTCCAAAAAAAATAAAATCAATACCATCCTACCATCCAAATTCAAACTCCCGCATAATAATTGCTCTCAAACCCCAAATTACACACACATATACATATAAAGAAGAAGAAAAAGCAATAACGCATTACTTTTATCTTCAGAATCAGATGCACCAGATATTACGGAAGGAAAAAGATAAATAAAACACTTTAAACTCACAGTCACAGAGCCAGAGAGATGGATTTACGAACTCCGGCAGTGAAGAATATAGGCTGATCGCAGGTGGTAGGAAATTGGACTGTGTTTTATTTTTTGAAATGAAAATTGAACTGCGTTGACGAAAACAAGAGCTTCCTTTTTTTGCGGGAAAAGTAAACTACTGAAAAAAAATTCTTAAAATAAACTTTTATATCATAATAAATAAATATTTTTGTTAATGTAAATTTTCATTCCATTAATTTTTCTTTCTAAAAAGCTTAATAATTGACTTTGACTCATTTTTTTAATAAAATTCTTATTAACAGACTGTGATGGATTATGTCAAGCTGCAAGAGGATATTATATTTATGAAAGAAGGGTGATTGTAGTGTTTCATGTGTGGCGAGTACGTCGCATACCAATAAATATCTTTTTAAGTAGTGATTAAAGTGGAATTTCATATTACCTATTTTAAGTAGTGATTAAAGTGGAATTTCATATTACCTATGTGAATTCGAAGTTTATAATCGCATCCAACGAATCCCGAATTTTGAGTGTGATATCTATTGAGTTCATATCCTATGATGAACGGCCCAAAATTTATGCTGATTTTGAACTCATCAATATAATAAAATTAATGTTTTGTAATATAAAATTCAAGTTTTATATAATGAAAATTTTAAATTTTGTAGAATGAAATTTATGTCTTGTAACAGTCCCATCACCCTTTCACTAATGAGTAATGAGTAATGACTAAACCCTGCAATATTTGGAAATATTTTCATTTCGATGTAATTAGAATTAAAATCTGACATAAATCTTCTAAATTCAAAACTCTCGTCCTCTCCGCCACTCTCCCTTCAACCTCCCTCCGCCGTCAGAGCTCAGGCGGCCGTTGACGGATCTAAAACCGTCACCATTCCTGTTACAGAGTTTCTCTATTCCAAAATTCGACACTATATACCCACCGTTCACCGTCACCTGGTCGGAAACACCCACGGCATAGCATATTTTCTTTGCGATACCCCACACCTGCGAGAGCATTCAACACTTGAATTGGATTTGCCTGTTACCGCACGAATAATTGGTAAAGAAGCTTCATCTTTTATAACCTACTATTCAAATTCTGATTCAGTGTTACAGTTCTCCTTGAATAATTTCACTTGGTTCGGTTTGCTATTCACTTATTCCATTTAGTTTATCTGTTAAAATTCTGGTCTTGTCGAGTTATGATATCTTAGGAAATTAAGAAAAGCACACGCTTGATTGGTAAAGATTAATTTAGCAGAAAATAATATCCTTCTTTTTTATTTTAATTGCATAAACAAGCAAGTTAGTATATGCCCTATAAACAAATATTGGAAGCTTTGCTATCTTTCATGCAATCATTTGCTAACAAAAGCAGGGGAGGAAGTAGTCTTTGCTACCCTCTCTGCCACCCAAGAATTTTGTTGCAGAATATGAGCTTGATCTCGGTATAATTCCTTTCCTGTGTACTCTTTACTTGTCCCTTTTAAGAATTGATTTTTCTCAGTCATGTGGTAAAGTTTTAACTTAATACGTTATACGCCCAGTAACGCGTTATAGGGTCAATTGGATTTCGTGGAAACTTTGAATGATTATGGCCTTTGATGATATTATTCATGAATTAATTTATGTTTTCACCATTTGATGTTTCTGTATTTATTAAAAAGCTACGAAAATATTTTTCAATTGGGCAAATTACATTTACTACAATTGAGCTTTGGCAAAATTACAAAAAGAAAAAACTCAGTTTTCATTTCTTTCATGGAAAACCTTGAAGTTTCGTTACTCATGTAAAACCGACATCGGATTTTATTTATGTTCACACCACGGAAAGTACCTCGTGTCCTGTAGCCCATTGGTGTAAGAGTCAATGTGGTTTAAAGCCTAATTGATGTCGGTCAAAGCTTTCTCTCTGCGACAATTTTCACAAATTTATATGAACCTGGGGGAGGGGCAGGGGGGTGTACGTAATAAATGGAAACCGAGGGATTTTTGTAATTTCTCCAAACGCGAGGGATGGTAAATGCAATTCACCATTTTCAATTTATAACAAACACCTCGTATTTCTTGATGGACGCCCATGTTTGAAAAAGCTCATTAATTGCACAGGTTCGTCGGTTCGGTATGGACGACTTTGACATTGAACTGGATGAGATGGAGTTAGTTGCAGTTGCAGCTGGCTACCACTACTATACTAGTATTACAAAGCAGCCTGCTAGAAGCTTGTCCCCAAAAGGATCAGGTTTCATGACCGAAGTTCTCAACGGTCAGGATGATTTGTGCCGGGAAATGTTCAGGATGGACAAACATGTTTTTCACAAGTTGAGTAACACTCTAAGACAGAGAGGCATGCTACGTGACACAGCTGGTGTCATGATCGAGGAGCAGTTGGCTATTTTCTTGAACGTTGTTGGTCACAACGAGCGAAACCGTGTGATACAAGAGAGGTTCCAGCATTCAGGGGAAACAATTAGCAGACATTTTAATAATGTCTTAAAAGCCGTTAAGTCGCTGTCTCGTGAGTTTCTTCAGCCTCCGCCTCACTCGACTCCGTCAGAGATCCTTAATAGTAATAGATTCTACCCTTACTTTGAGGTCGAATTTTGAATCCTTACACTTCCCATATCTATCTAATTTCCGGAATATTATTTTAGGGATAATTACGGAAACCCCTCCGAGTTTTGCCCAAATTCAAAATAAATAAATAAATCTCGGAGGTTTGCTTCCATCTTACAACAGTACCACTTGCTAGTTATCCCAACTTCAAAAAGTTGGTGTTTGCAAACTCTACAGCTTCTGTAGAAGTTAAAAGTTGTAAAAAGTTGTAGTAAAAGTGAGGAGTGTTTGGAAGAAAAGTGCAAAGTTAAAAAAAACAAAAAAAAAAAAAAAAACGAGTGTTTGGAAAAAAAAGCTGCGAAGCACTTTTTCCACTCTCAAGAAACTTCCAGTTATTTATGAAAATAATCTAGAAGCTAGAAGCCAAGCCGAAACATGCCCTTAGGTGGTTCTAACTTCTAGCTTACTTTTGCTTAAAATAAGCAGAATCTGATTTTCCAATCTCTTTCAAAGTGAACACTTTGCTCAAAAGTGCTTTTTTGGGGTTTGCAAACACTACCAAAGAACATCAATCTGTTAGTGGCGGGGGTAATAGTAGTTTCAATAAATAGTAGTTTCAGGTAATTAGCTCTATTATTTATATTGAATGCTGCCTGGTTAAAAGCTTAACCTATTATAGAGGATGGAGATAGAATATTTAATATGTCTAACACACCCTCACTTATGCAGAAAGATTTCTTTTGTGAAGCCCTCTTGTGGGCTGACTGTGATTCCACATAAAATAATTGCCTCATATAAAAGCTCAAGCTGTTAGAGAGACATGCATCAAATATTTAATATTCCCTAACAATGTACCTATTCTTTTTTTTTTCAGGATTGTATTGGAGTTATAGATGGAATGCATATTCCTGCACATGTCCCCGCGAAAGATCAATCTAGATTTCGCAACCGAAAAGGTGTTTTATCCCAAAACGTGTTGGTAGCATGCACATTTGATCTCCAGTTCATATTTGTGTATCCTGGTTGGGAAGGCTCAGCTGCAGATTCTCGTGTCTTGAGAGCTGTTCTCAGTGACCCAGATCAAAATTTTCCTCAAGTTCTGGAAGGTCAGTCCCACATTTTCCTTTCTTGTTAGACTTTAGCATACCATAATAAAATCTCATAAAAAAAGGGGTGAATTATATATATTACCCCTGAGGTTTGCCCTAGTTAGAATTTAGTCCCTCTGTTTTCAGATATTACAAAAAACTCCCTGATGTTTACTTTATTACAAATAATTAATGTCTATAAGTGTCCTGTTACTATTCCGTCGATCTTTAGTTTTGCTAGAAAAAAAATCCTCATTCCCTAATGTCAGTTCTGTAATTTTGTGAAAAGTTGAGGGATCATATTGTTATTAAGTTGAAAGCACAGGGACTTTTTTATTAACTCTTGAATTGTGCGAATGTAGCTGCGTGTGGCCATTAAGGGCAGAACAGAGTTTGCAGAATTTCTGTTAAGCTTTTTGTAATAAAGTGAAATGTCAGGGAGGTTTTTGTAATTTCTGTAAATAGAAGGACTCATTTGTAACGTGGAAACCTCAGGGGTAGTAGATGCAATTCGCCCTAAAAAATTAAACATACATGCTAAAACTCTATATTGCAGGTAAATATTACCTTGTTGATCTAGGTTATGATAACATGGATGGGTTTATCGCTCCATATGAAGGTGTACGGTATCACCTCCACGAATATCGAGGTGCTAATCTCCTACCTCGCAATGCAAAGGAACTATTCAATCACCGCCACTCATCTTTAAGCAATGCCATCAGGAAATCTTTCAGTGTTCTAAAAGAAAGATTCCCGATCCTCAAACTTGCTCCCCAATATGCTTTCCACACTCAGAGGGATATTGTTATAGCCGCATGCGTGATACACAATCATATTAGAAGGGAGGAGAAAAACGATTGGTTGTTTAACAGCATTGAAGGTGGGATAACTGAGGACTCCTCTGGTCTTCTTGATGAACAACCTGATTTGCAATCACCTTTCTCGATTCAAGAACAGATGGCATCGATACGAAGGGACTCAATCGCCTCAGCTATGTGGAATGATTTTATGAACAAGTGGGAAGAATGGTGATGAGGAAAAGTTTTTGGTGTATTAAAAATTACAGAAATCGAACTGAGTTACTTGGAGGGGTATTTTTGGGATTTCTAGATAAGTATGTTCTCCTTACTCTTTTTTTTCTTACTTTAATTTTTTTTTTTTTTTTTTTTTACTTGTGTTTGCACTTATTCTGGTTCTTTATAATGCAGCTATATTTGACAAGAAAGCGCAGAAATATTTATTTCCAATTTTTGTAGAGAAGAGCTGTGCTGACAGAATTCAGAAACTGATATTAGATGGAGGGTAATGTGTTCTGGGATTTTGAAAAACCTCAATCAATGATTTTCTTTTTGTTGTTTAGAATTTGGAGAATTGGATTAAATAGATTAACAATTGCTTTCATGCTTTGAATTTCTTGTGGTGCCTCTCATGAATTCTATCATCTTCTACTGACTCTGGCACTTTACCTCATAAGTTTGGATGACGTTTGATGGATAGGGTGCATTACATCCAGACCCCTGATATTTGGTCTAACTGCACTTAGACCGCCTCCACTATGGAAAATTACACTTAACCCCCTATACTTTGGCCCCGTCTTACAAATTGCCCTTTCCTTCTGCCTGCTTTGGTTGCAGTTCCTAACGTTTTCTATCGCTGGCAGGAAAAGTTTTGTTCACTAATCTTGTAACTGAAATATTACAAAATAGACCTTGTGAAGGTATTCCATTCACAAAAATATTCTATTGAATTTGGACACAAAACTTTTTCCGAGTAAGAGCGATTATTTGTGTAATTTACTCTATAAATTTGATGAAAAACATTAAAAACCCTAACCAAAACAGACGGAATGGGCAATTTGTAAGACGAAGTTCAAATATAGGGGGTATACGTGTAATTTTCCATAGTATAGAGGGTCTAAGTGTAATTTGGCTAATTGTCTGCAGCTTCTAGATATAGTTCACCCTTGATATGAATACAATGGTTTTTTAGAAAGGCTACCTAGTTTATTCATCCTTTTCCAATGTGGTATGGGCTAAACAGACATTCAATGAAGTTCATACCAAGATTTGAGTTTTTTTATTATGGGCTAATAAAGTAAACGGTCAATTACACAAAAATTCTTAGGCTTGCGCCTTTTATAATTGTGCTATCATGATCTTGCAGTCTTATACTTACGCACCTGGAGGGTGTATTTGTAAAATTTCGATGGGTTTTCAGATTTTGCAAACCTCAGGGGTTAGTGTAATTGTCTCTAAAGCAATAGAAGGGCATATTGAATCTTGATAATATAAAACAAGGTCCTCCCTTATGTTTTGAGGGCATCTTGTGATATTTTACAGTGCTTTTCTCAACCTAAATTTCCAATCATTATACTATGTTGAACGTGTGACTTAATTCCAAGATTTTCAAATTATTTGGGAAAGGCATTTTCTCTTGAATTTAAAATGCTAAAATAAAGTGAAAAAAAGGTTATTCTGTATATATATTCTTAAACTTTAGACTTCTTTCCAAAAAAATAATGACTTTTAGAAAATAGTTGATTAAAAAACGTTTATAATTTATATCAACAAAGTCGTTGTAGTATAGTGGTAAGTATTCCCGCCTGTCACGCGGGTGACCCGGGTTCGATCCCCGGCAACGGCGAAGGTAATTTTTTTAAATTTGATTTTGTTAATTAGGGTTAAATAGGATTATCAAGAAAGAAAAAGGTAAAATATCATTTTGATTCATAAAGTTTCAGTTTTGTTTCGCATCAGCCCCTAATATTCTAGGGCTGACCCATTAGTCCTCAAATTTGTGATATTATGGAAATATAGCAATTACATTTATCAAATATGAACGTGACAAGTGGTAGATAATATAAGAGTAGGAGGGTAAACCATACAATATTTCATTTATTACATATTAGTCCCTAGAATAGTCAACATTAGGGTTCTGTCAGAGTTTTCAATGTTTCTTACCAAAAATATCATTCAGTTACATATTTCTTAATAAAACGATCCCCAAGTTAATACATATTAACACTGCAGCCCTAAGGGCAAAATCGTTAGCAAAATTTCACCACTCCAAATAGGAGAGTTTTTTAAAATAAAAATCTAACTGAACCCTAATTTGCATACTATTCTAGGACCTAATTTGTAATAAATTAAACTATAGGGATAAAAATATAAATATGACAAACCTCAGAGCGTATATATGTGATAATAATAATAATAATAAGATTCTCTTAATCCCAATCAACCTTGTCTTAAGTTTAATGATGAATAACACTTATCTAGAGGGAAAAAAATTGTTTTTATTACATACCGAACATGCTTGAGTTGACTATTTGGGTGGTAATTGATAAATAATGTGTCGTTATAAATGTGGTAAATCATATATATATATATATATATATATATATATATATATATATATATGAAAATAAATGAGTCAACTATTTTAAGAAATATGTTTAAGTGTCAACGACATGGACAAGTTGATATTAATTCTTTTGTCCATGTCAACTTATTTCTCTATATGAGTTTAGCAACAATTAATGTTCATAGAATTAAATGAAAAATTAACTAATAAATGTAAATATTGTAATTATTTTTCCTATTTATTTTGTACTCATTTAATTTATTGCAAAAAAAATATTAAATCAATTCAATTAATTATTGCATTTTATCACCAATTTTAGTAATTACTTTTCTTTTATAATATTCATTTAACAACATATAAAAGTCATGTATTCAATTGTTGCATTTTATCACCAATTTTAATAATTACTTTTTTTATAATAAATTTTAAATTGTTGCATTTTATCACCAATTTTAAACTAGCATGATTAATCTGGGTGGTCAATAAAAAAATATGAAAATGAATACACAAATAAAGTCGTAAATTAGTACAATTTTAGGTCATAACCTTAATTATTGTTTATTGATATATGGGATTGATTAAAAATTTGAATGGAATCACACACACACACATATATATATATATATATATATGAAAATGAATTAGTGAGATGTTTTAGGAAATATACTTGTGTGTTAATGAGATAAATTAGTTAGAATTAGTCCATTTTGTCATGTAGATTATTTCTATAATTAAGTTCATTAATTATTATTTTTGTAACTTACATATATATTTAATTGACATTCTATATATTAGTTTATATTAAAAAATTTGTAACTCCTATTTAATTGTAGAATTATATAACTACTTTATATAATATTGATGTTGAAAATTCCATTCAAGAAATAATTTTAAGTAAATTTTAATAAGCTTTACTAATTATTATGAACTTTACATTTAAATGATAAAAAATGTATATATGATTAAAGAGGAGCTTAAAACTATTTATAATTTAGATATAATATTCAATTTGTACATGAAAGCATAGTATAGAAGAATTACCCTTCACAAAATATTAATAATATTTGGGTAAAAGATTATTTAATTCTATAATTATTATTTTTTTTATTTTGTATTCTTTTTATGTATCAGGTAATTGTATTTTCAAAATTTCTTTTAATTATTTGTGAGGTAACATAATTACGTATACTTTTTAAAATGTAAGTTAAATTAAATTTTATTATTACCTTACTATAAATAGTTGGTTTTTTTAGAAAAACCTCTAAATACACGTGTTTCATTTTCATTTTGCGGTAGAAAAATTATATTTCATTTCAATGTGAATAAATTTATTAAGTTATTATATATAAAAATTAATATTGCCATAATATAAAGTAAATTTCTGAAATGAATATTATTGTTAATTAATAGTGAAATAATAACAAATTATTCAACAAAAAATAATATCAAGTATACAAGAAATTCCAATAATTATTTATATGGTCTATTATTAAATATTTTTCATATTTTAATTATTATTTTAATATTTTTATATCGATTGTGTTCGTGATTTTAAAATTATATATATATATATATATATATATATATATATATATATATATATATTCCCTCTATTACAAATACAAAATTATATCATATTACTATTTTTATATATTTAAAATGAGTTTTTCATACATATAGTTCATAATCATTTTATAAAAAGAACAATTTTGGTGTGTGTTTCAAATTATGAGTTAATTATTTATATGTATTGTTAATAATTATATAAGAAAGTATGCTTTAATTTATTTAATAATATATATTTTATAAATAAATTTTTCCGTCCAACGCGGGGAATATATATATATATATATTAATTTATAAAAAAATTCTGTTAAATTTGTGATATATTTTCAAGTTGTTAATATATAAATTATAATTAATATTAATATATTAAATTTATAATTATAAATTAATTTTCCGATGCAACGCAGGGTTAAAAGTTTAGTAATTTATTAAGAGTGTTGAGTGTGTCTACTATATTTTAGGTGAGTATTATTCTGGTTTCAAAGATGACCAACTTTCCTATTAGCCTAAAGATCAACATGCCTCTTATCTATCAAAAAATAAATAAACAATCCCCCTAAACTAGTCTATTTTGCATAACGAACCCATATGATTCGGTATAAGATTTGCTATAAATCATAATCAATTGTGAGTAGATCCAAAGCTATGATGCACAGTCTATGAGACGCGGATACGGATACAAATCTTTTTTGATATTTTATATTAGAGAAGTGTTCGATACGGGTGTCTAATACTGTATTGGACACGACACAATACAACAGGGTATGATTTTTAGAAATGTATGTGCATCACAGTGCACAAGTCATTTTTAAAAACTCACTGTGAAATGTCGTGTTGTCTCGAATATCGTAACGGATATCTGTTTAGTGGTAATTAAATATTAAAAAAAAAAAGAATCGTGTTCTTGCCATGTCGTATTTATAGGGTCATGTACGTGCATCACATATAGATAAACTTAACTTCTCACATTAATGAAAATTGAAAATAGTTATTATGCAGCAACATTAGATTAGGCTTTGCAATTGAAGGAGAAATTTTAAGCATACATCACTTAACTGTTTCATCTGAATTTCACATCTTACCTAATGGCAAAAAAATATTCCTATATTTAATGAATAAAGTTCAGAACTGCTGACGTCGATACTTTATTCAATTTTATTCCTAATTTGTGTTTCTTATATCCCTTAAAGTTTCTTAATATTCGAAACTTCCGTTTACTTTGGGGTCGAAATCTGAATTTTTTCTTTCTTCTTTTACCCATCATTTTTTAGGTCAATTACACAAAACTTTAAGAGATATTCACCGTTTGCAATTTCACTATTAGAGCCTTACATACTTATACTTACCTCTGAGGGGATATTTGTAAAATTTCAGTTGACCAGGGGTATTTGTAAGGTTTTGATGGATTTTCAGATTTTTAAGTAGAAATCATAAGGATTTGTGTAATTATTTCCATTTTTTATATTCAGACTATTTTTTAAATTCGTTAAATGATGGTTGATCTTAGATTTCATTAGAGTTTTATGATTCATAGTATCATTTCTTATTTGATCCCTTTGAATTTCATACTTGACGTTGCGATCAGATCGATTCAATTAATACATTTCTTATAAACCATTGGAACTATATTAGATTTGAATCAGATTTTGGATCAGTCTATATTGATTGACGACCTACCTAGCTCTATGTTGCTAGCAAATATCACTATTTTGTTTGCGGATCCTCCAAAGCATTCCCCCAGGAGATTCGAAACCCTTTTTTTCCGATCCTTCGAGAAAAAGATTCATTATTTTCATAAAAATAGGCAGTAGAACCAATAAAAATTTCTTTTTCGATTCATCACTTTTGTGGAGTGTACAAACAAAAATATTCCATTTCATAAAAATAAAATAGTATAAATTCATTAAACAAAAAATAAGGTTTAAAATAGTAGGCACACTTTGCACGAGGACTATTTTATATACAGTTGAGTTGAGGCAGGACAAAGACAGAGCTTCCTTTCATTAAATCAGTGCCCCTTTTATCTGTACCAAATAATTTAGATCAAATCCATAAAACAAGTACCATGAGGACCACGAGTAAAATTTGGGAGCTTTTTCTAATTAAAAAAAATATATAATAAGTGGTCGTGGATTCAATTCTCACGAAAATAAAATAAAAAGGATATAATAAGAATTTATGACCATCAAAATAATGAAAGACAAGATTTTAAGGGTGGAGTCAGTATCGTAAGGTCAAGATTAACATTTATTAGCCCCATAATTCTTGCATAGACTAGCACAAATTATACACTAGATCGAGTACATGAAAAATGCTATTCAAAATATATATATAAAAAAAACCTATAGGGATAATCTTGCCTTTAGAGATGATCCACCTACCTAGATCATTGAAAGTTAAAAGATAAAAAATATTATATGAAGAGTAATTTCAAATAGGGCAAATTACATTTTACCCCTTATGTTTATTTTAATTACCATGTAGTTTCTCTATTTTCAGAACTTTTTAAAAATACCTAATCTTTCACTTTATTACGAAAAACTCCCAAAAACTAGACAATGCATAGACAAAATGCAAATAAGTGTACTGTTGCAAAGATTTTTTTTTGCAATAAAGTAGATGTAAAGGAATATTTTGTAATTTAATTTCGAAGAGGGTCCATGTGTATTTATATACCCATGCCTTCTCCACTTGACATAGCACCAGTTCATATGCCAAATCAACAGGGAATTAAAATCTATAATACATGAATACTATTAAAAAACTACTGTATAGTGTCGTGTTGTATTCGATATCACAGTCGAATACTTGTTTAAGTGGTAAATATTGGAAAATATCCTCATCGTCTTCTCCGTGCATCACAAATAAAATCGGCATTTCATATTTAACAACTTATAATACAATTATAAATCATTTAATATAATTTCTCAAATACACCATAATCACGAATTATGATCAGTGAGAACCAAAGTATACCAAATTTTTTCACAGGACAACAAAGAAACAATCACACCTTAAAACACCAATAATTACGCTTCAATTATCCCTATAAGCAATGTAATTAGCAAGAGCAATCAAAGGCGCAGCCTTAACGCGATCAAATCCCAAAAGCTGTTCTTGAGCTTCTCGATTCAGCTTCTCAGCAAACTCTCTGGATTTCTCAATCCCAAGAAGTTTCGGATAAGTCGTTTTATCCGCCACCAAATCTTTCCCCGCAGTTTTCCCCAATTCATCGGAAGATTTCGTCACATCAAGAATATCATCCACAACCTGAAACAAAAGCCCAATACACCTCGCGAATTTCCTCAGCTTCTCAACTTCTTCATCATTTCCGCCCCCCAAAATGGCCCCCAAAACCACAGACCCTTCCAGTAAAGCTGCAGTTTTATGAACATGAATAAACTCCAAATGTTTCAATCCCACATCGGACATACCTTCGGAGCATATATCGACGACTTGTCCGGCGACTAACCCTTCCGACCCAATACACTTCGCCAATTCTCCGATTACTCTTACGATTCTCTCGGAGGAAACCCCTTTCGTAGAAGCCGCCACGTGTTCAAACGAGAAGGCGAGGAGAGCGTCGCCGGCTAGAACCGCCACATCCTCCCCGTAGATCTTGTGGTTCGTGGGCTTTCCTCGGCGGAGGTCGTCGTTATCCATACAGGGCAGGTCGTCGTGCATTAGCGACATGGTGTGGATCATCTCGACGGCGCAGGCCGCCGGCATGGCGGTGGACGCCTCCCCGCCGACGAGTTCGCAGGCGGCAATGCACAGCATGGGCCGCACGCGTTTGCCGCCGGCGAGGAGGGAATATCTCATGGATTCGTGAATCTTCAGAGGCTCTCGCAGTGAAACCGACTCCTCCAAGGCTTTGTTCACGGAATTCGCCTTCTCGAGCATGTAGCTCCTGAAATCGAAGGCCGGAGAAGTGGAAATGGCCGGAACTTGCTCTTCCTGCTCTTTGGTGAGAACTGCCGAAATATTGATGGGTTTTCTTGTGGGGTTTGGGAAATTGAAAGAGAATTTGTTGCTGAGTACTCGACGTGGGAGGATTAACGGCATGGATCTGGGTCTGCCGCCATTGACGTCTTTAGCTGAGCTTGTCCGTGACCAAGTTGCGACGGGATTCACAAAGCTACTACTCATTTTCGACGATAAATACGAAACCTCTGCAAAAGATTGAATTTTTAGGAGATTTCAGAGGATTTTAGACGAAAATAGTCTCCACCATTACTAGCATAACAAGAATCAAGTGAATTGTTTTGTATTTTCTGCAAATTGGGTTAATGTTTGTGATGTGAATTAACAAATGGGAGATTTTGAAGTGGGCAAAAGTGGTGTGATTATAGCCAAATATTTTGGTGTCATCATTTTGATATAAAATTGATAGCAAAAGCCAAAAGGTTATTTATAGAGCACCAGTGATGTTGTTGTCCCTTGTGTGATTCAACTTATTTTGCCCAATTCACACCCCCCCCCCCCCAAAAAAAAAAAGTGCATTTTAGATGTCTTTGACTTTTGGTCTTATTACACTTAGATCCCTGTACTATGAGAAATTATATCCAAACCCCTATAATTTGATTTAGTCTAACAAATTATTCTTTCCTTTTGTTTTGATTCGGTTTTTAAAAATATTTGCCAGATTTATGAAGTAAATTGTCCAAAATTACTCCTCGATAGGGCAAGAAAGTTTAATTTAGTAGATTTTATGTGATTAAATATTTTAAAAGGTCTATTATGTAATATTTTATAAAGTTGAAGGAGTCTATTATTAATACTTTAGTCATACAATTTTTTTTCATTCGTGGAGCCGTAATTTCGATAATTTACTCTATAAATCTGAAGAAAAATATTAGAAATCTTGATTAAATCAGATGAAAGGCGCCATTTGTAAGACCGCATAATACATTGACCTAAGTATTGTTAGATTAAATATTATGGAATCCAGATGTAATTAAAAAAAATTCACTTATTTGGCCCACTATCTCCTTTTTTTTTAATGAGTTTTGTTTTAGTAGTTTGAATCTCTTTAATTCCCACACGTAAACCTTACTATGGGATCACTAATGAATTTTTAATTAAGCATTGGCTTAGTAAATTTATGAATCATGATTCATATTCTTTTCATGGGTCACCTTCTTTATTGGCGGGTATTATTCAAGATGAAGCAATAAAAATCCATTCGTCTAGAATAATTCGCTTCATGGAAACTAGAATTAATCATATAATAAACTAAGCTAGTATGTATGTCATATGACAAAAATGACTAATATTTGATTGACTCTATTATACACGGATATGGATTCGGAAATAAGAACACGATGTGGATATGATGATAACTTTTTTCTAAATTATTTATTACTATAAAGGTATCAGACATGATATAATATAATAATTTTTTTTAAAAGTATACGTTCGATCAGATGATTGGCCTCGTATCATTAAGGGCTCAAACCTTTACAAAGTAAATTTTCTACGAGGCTATACTTGGGGATCAATTTAGGTATATCAACCATATATTTATTTTACATTTTGCTATTTTCATAAGAAGATATAAAATGTTTTAAAGCTGTTACTGGTGCTATCTTATTTTTTTGGGAAATAGTACTGGTGCTATATAATTTTAGAATACAATTACCAACTACGCTAGCATAAATGATCTAAATTTCAAAATGTTGATTGGGTTTTCAGAAATTACCAGTTTTTCCCTAAAAATTTAAGTTAAACTTAAAAACTAACAGCAATGGTACCATATTGCCCTTGAGGGAGATTAAATAAAGAGTTAAAAGAAAAAGAAAAGGATTGAATTTTAAAAAACCAACATTACTCTTCCATTTAAATGTTAGTTAATAGTTACTAACGGTCGGTGAAATTTGTGAGAGATACTGAAATCTGAGGAGAGAATTGGTAATTGTTGAAACATCTTGAGATTTTTATACTTAGGTCATATTTTTGGGGATAATTTATAATTATTCCTAATTTTAAAGTAATTTTTTGAAGAACAACCTCTTCAAAGAGGGGAATAAAATTAACTTAATTCAAATCCAAGCGAACAAAGTCAGACGCAAAATGAGGGATATTGCCCAAACCAATAACGCTAGACGAAACTGCATTTCTAGCTAAAGCATGAGTTACTCCATTAGTATTACGTTGAATGAAAGAAAAATCACCACTAATAAACAATCTAGCCCAAAGAAATACGTACTTTAATATAATTTCACTATACCTGAGAAAAAGTATATGGATGTAAATTACCGTATTAATTGTATCAATTAAAGAATTAAAGGATAATGAATCATTTAATTCAAGACAAGGAAAAAATTGTGTCTACTTATTAGGGCTGCTCTGGCTAACAATGGTCAAGTTGGATAAAGCATTGTTGTTGGATTGCATATAGCCCGATAACATTGAATTGAATGAGAATGGCCAAAACTCTACAACCATATCATATTTGATTAATTGAACTATCATTTAATAACACAGTATATAGTGCTAAATATCAGAGTTTGATATGAAATCAGTATTTTGGCAAACATAAATTGAAGGAAAAGCTAATATATTTTCATTTATTTATGATATGTTGACTTTTTCTGGTTAATGTTTGAGATTAGGTAAAATCATTATTTTTAAACACGTATAGTGAAAGTGTGACCATGTAATGTTTCCCCATTAACATAAATCCAATATTTCTTTAATATCATACTTTGATCGTATAATTTTTTTTCAAATTTAAGAATTAATATGCACGCACGTTGCAGGTGCTTATTTTGTCTATTAGTATTTGAGATTATATTTATGAAAATTTATATTTTATTAAACTTATATTGTGAATTGAGAAATTATTGGAACGAAATCAATAAATAAATTACTATATATATGAGAATAATCTCCAATTTTATCTCTTTGATGATCTAATCTTTTAGTCACACCACTACACCGTGATACATCTTTGGTTTTAGTATGGTCAACACGTTATGAAGTGAAAGGTTCACGCCATTGAACAAAACAAACTTCTGGTTCCTTAGTCCAATAAAATTAGTTCCTAGCTTATACTCTCTTATTGTAACTTATTTAGTTGAAAATCTTGATCTGTACTAGCTTATAATGGTGGGTTATCTTAACCCTTAAAAAACGATTTTTAAAAGTGTGTTGGGTCTCTATTACAATTTGTATCAAAAGTCAGGTGTCATTACTCCAAAAGGGAATCTATGTGTGATGCGTGCAAAATTACGCCTCAATAATTCTCACTATATATTTCTGCAGTATTTTTTTAACATGTCCTGATTAATGAAGCTTCACGCCCTTTTTATAGGGAATAGCAGTTCTAATCCCTTTAGGATCAAAACTCCTTTTCCCTCTAGAATTCCTTTTCTAATTAGAACTCCTTGAGACTCCAATTAGACTTCTAGTAGAAGAGAAACTCCCGACCTACTAATCTTGGGTTAATCCTACCCATTAAGTCCACGCACGCCATTCGTCCGCTAAGATCTATTAGGCCGAGCCCAAAAAATATAATATACATTTTCTAATCCTATGTGACTTATGCCTATTTCAGCCCATTAAATTATTTCCAAGATATGATATACTATCAATATGTAAGCGTGCTCCTTGAAGGACCGCACGGCCGGTGATAATGATAAGTGAATTGAGTAGGAAATAATGGTAAGTTATCTCTCCTCTTAACCATCAAATTTACTGACTCGAGTAGAACTCTGACTTTGTTTACATTCCTAGCAGGTTGTCAGTTCCCTTTTCCTTGAACAAACTTGCTCCGTCGTCCTCAGCTCGATGTTTTTTTGTTTTTTGTTGTATATTACTAATGACATTGACGAGTTTTATGTATATGAAACTGTGATAAGTGCCTGATCAAATTCGAATTCCAAGTCAAATATATTTAATATTACTTAATTAATAATGTTGTAAGAACGAAATGTCCCAATACGTGAGAAGCGTGGTTATCAGACAAAAAAAAAACGTAGTAGTACAAGACAAAGAAAACGTAAACTGAATAAAATAATAGTCCCCGTGACTCATGCACACATAATGACAGATGAAACAGGGATGGAACAAAATGAAGTCGCAAAGAACTTGGCTCAAGTATTAATTGTTTGGGCAATTTACATCCACTATTATAAAAGGTTTCGTATAATTATAAATTAGTTCGTTTTATTTTATAAATTATAAATAAATCTTTGAAGTTTCATTATTTATGTAAAATTTATAAAAATATGGTAAATATAGGCTTTGATTTATGTCGATTAGGCTTTAAATTCTATATATTGATTTTTAGACTAATAGACTACAAGAGACCAGGCGCTCTAAGTAGTATACATAGTTAAAATCCGATGAAGGTCTTACAAAAATAATAATACCTCAAATGTATTTTTGTAATTTTTAAAATAAGAGAGATTAATTATATTTAAATCAATTCTGAAGGATAGTAGATGTAAATCTCCCTAATTATTTATCCAATAAAAAATAAAAGGTATTACTTGTTTACGTCCGGTATTAATGTCAAAAAAATGAGCAAAAACTATTAATTAATTAATTGTCTAAATAAAATTGGCTATTAATTACGAGTCTCAACTTCAAGTACATATAAAACTTGGGCATTTATAATATATTAGAGTTGTGGTAGGATTTGTTTGTTTGTCATTTTTTTTGAACGTGTGGCAAAATGTATTGTTTATACTCGCGAAAATTGCAGCTTAGGTTTACGTTAGATGTTTGGGATATGTCCAAACCTTCGCACATGATCTTGTATTTTATGAGTTGATTGATTAATACAGTTATCCCTCGTTTGAGGAATCTTTATTTAAAAAAAAATAAAAAAATAGGATTTGAACCCAAAAACTTATTTAAAAGATTAAGTGTGTCATTCGAGTAGAACAATAAAGATTAACAATATCGTTATTTATGGTACATACATAAATATGGCAATAAATTAAAATCTAATTGATAGGTTTTGGGCCTTGAATGATTATCTAGTGGGCTTCTTCTTGCATTTTTCTCTGATGGGCTTTAATTCTTCTAATAGTTCCGCTACCTTGATGCTGATATCGTCCAACTTCCTTGAAAAACCAAAAACCCAATTTGGCCCATAGTTGATGTAGATTGTAGACTTGGTGCATGTTCGATTAGGCAAGAATGTAAATTGATATAAACGTATTCATGTCGACATGTAAAAAGGTAGTTCGATATTGGTAGAATGTTGATATTTGGGTGGGACGGAAAGCCTTCATTCTCAGTTCTCACCAACTAATAATATATGGGTCTTCTTGTAGTGGAGTCTTTAAGTGCCGCATTTTCTTATTGGAGGGTCTTTTTCTCTTTTCAAGTAAAAATTGGCCCACACGAGGACTTTGAAGCTAAATGTTAAAACCCACTGCTTGCTTTACTTTTAGGTTGTGAGCCACTTGTGATAATCTTTTCTAGAACCACGTTTGTTACATCATTTTTTTATGGTTCGAAATCGATAATTCAAATTCAAGGTTTTGGACATTTGGTAAAAATTAGAGATGGTAAAACTATCCAATTGTGAGAAAGAGACTGATGAGGTGAAAGCAGATCTTTGAAATTCAGGATTAATTACATTCAAACCCATCCTAGTTAATTTGCTAAACTAAAATTCGTAATCTTTTTAGTCAAATAATTACAGTCATATCTTATAAAAATTTTATATTTATAAAAAATATCTAATTTTTATGGGTTTGACGGAATATTCTGTTAAAATTTGGATGTTTTTAATAAATATAAAATTTTTATACATAGAATATAAGTGTAATAATTTCACTAAAAATATCATAACTTGTAGTTTATGAAATCTTAATGTAATTAACCCTCTAAATTGAATAAGTAACTAGTTTGATCGTAGTCTATATATTATCTTCTTTCTACGTAGGAATATATATAAATAAGTTCTTACACAGTTACACTATCATTTCGATACATATACTTCCACTGGACCACTCTCTCTTATAAGTCTCAACTTCTCTCTTTGCAACTGAGTAAAATCAATGGATACCTCCAACAATCTTCACATTGCAATTCTCTCCAGTCCCGGCATGGGCCACCTCATCCCAGTGGTAGCCCTCGCCAACCGCCTCGGCCTCGCCACCCACTAAAACGTCGAGGTCACCGTTCTTCTCATCACAACCACCGCCGCCTCCCCGCCGGAGTGCAACAATCTCAAAATCCCCCTCGAGAAGCTAGTTGAAATCATCGAACGTCCACCTGTTGACATTTTCCACCTCATCGATCCCTCCACACAAGTCGTCACCCAACTATGCCTAATGGTTCGCGAGTCCCTACCCTTCATTGGCTCCGCCGTCGCCGCCATGGACCCCCGCCCCGACGCCCTCATCATCGACCTCTTCGGCACAGAAACGCTTCCTATCGCCGCCGAGCTCAACATACCAAAGTTTGTTTACGTTCCGACGACTGCATGGTTTACTGCAGTTACTGCATACTCTCCGGTTCTCGATAAAGAAATCGAAGGCCAATACGTCGATCGGGTTGAGCCGTTGAAAATCCCTGGCTGCAAACCGGTTCGACCGGAGGACGTCGTTGACCCCATGCTGGACCGAAACGATCAACAGTACGGTGAGTACATCAGAATGGGGAAAGAGTTCACGTTATTCGATGGGATTTTGTGCAATACCTGGGAAGATATGGAGCCAAAAACTTTAAAAGCTTTTCGGGAGAACGAAAGGTTGAGATCAATAGTGAAGAACATCCCGGTTTACCCTGTCGGTCCACTCACTAGACCGCCGGCGGAAGAAGAATATCAAAAAACCGTTAACATCATAAACTGGTTAAACCGGCAGCCTGAAGAATCAGTAATATTCGTTTCATTTGGGAGCGGCGGAATGCTATCTGCCGAACAAATCACGGAGCTTGCATGGGGTTTGGAACTGAGCGGGAAGAGATTCGTTTGCGTGGTGCGCCCGCCCACCTCAGGCCGTGTGGACGATGCATTTTTCACCGCCGGTGGCGGCAAAGATTCCGATGACGGCACTCCAGACTATTTGCCCGATGGGTTTTCGATCCGAACCCGTGATATCGGGTTATTGGTCCCAATGTGGGCCCCCCAGGTGGAAATTCTGAATCATCCTTCTGTAGGTGGATTTCTCTCACACTGCGGCTGGAATTCTACGTTAGAGAGCATCGCCGGCGGCGTTCCGATGATCGCGTGGCCGCTCTACGCCGAGCAAAGGCTGAATGCCGCCCATCTGGCGGAGGAGATCGGCGTGGCGGTGCGGCCGGCAGTGTTGCCGACGAAGGCGGTGGTAGGAAGGGAAGAGGTGGAAAGACTGGTGAGGACATTAATGGAGGACGACAATGCAGAAGGGCGGAAAATGAGGGATAAAGTTAAACAGTTGAAAATCAGCGGGGAAGATGAGCGAAGGCATGGCGGGTCATCCCACAAATCAATGTTAAAAATTTTGTCGAAGATTTCTTTGCAGAACAACAAATTTATGGGGCCGACAACGTTAACTCAATCATAGAGGATCCATGTGGAAGTAATTAAATTGGAGTGATTAATTGTAAGAATGTATTTGCATATCCCACATTATTAGTTTCGGATACTTTTTTAATTCAAAATATCCAAAAAATTGTCTTATAGATTTAGTACTACCAGAAAAAGAAATGCATGCTTGAAAATTGTTTAAAGCTAGGATTTTCCATGTTTTCATTAGATTCCAAGATTGAAAATAAATTAACAATAATATGGCTAAATTACATTAACTATACTTAAAGTTAGGTAAAATTACAGAGTTGGTGTGCATTGAGGCCTTCTTTTTTCTTTTGCAACTTTTTGGAAAAGCCATTGCCTTAAGGGGCAAAAGGCTGCAATCTGTTGACAATTTGGTTTTTGGCCTCTCAGTGGTGATGAGGGTTTTATTCTTTTTATTTCTTCATTGGTTGGTTGGCTTGTGGAATTTGGATCAGTTTGTTGGTTTGGACATTGTTTCGTTCTGCAGGTTCCTTAGCTTTTTTGTGGCTGCTGTGTGTTGGGGATATTTGTAATATTTGTAGTGTTGATGGTAGTTTGGTTGTTGGTTTTCATGCTTTGGTATGTGGTGGGAGTTTGTTGCTGTTGGAATGCTGTACTGCAACAATATGTTGTGCATGGTGCTTTAATTTGGCTGCAGGTTCAATGCCATGCATTTGGGTGTCCGTGGGCTGCATTTTTTGCTTGGCTGTTGGCTCTTCTCTTATCTTATTTTTGGGTGCCAAGCGGCTTTGTATAGGTTGTGGTAGATAGATTCTTGCTTGGTTTGCTCATTGGGTATAGCCTTAGATAGGGGTTTGGATGTAAATTGTCTTTGGTACTCATGGCTTGTGTTTATTGCCTTGTATTTTGTATTTTTAAGTGATTTCGTGTGATTAGTAATAAATTGAGGGTGGATTCTCGGTAAAAATAATTCAGTTGCTCATAGTATCGTGAAGCTTTGGATCAAGAACCCTAAGAATTGCAACAGTCTCATGATCATCCAAAGATGAATCAGAAGAAAAGATACCTTCGAAGCATCTATAGAAGATAATCCCTGAATATCCAATTCTCTAATATGAAGATCCCAATTTTCGTTACGGAGGTCAACAATCTTGTTTGTGGAAAAATCTGGTATTGCGATCACCCTCCATGAGCTAGTGACTCTTAGCACGTTACTGTCATTTTTTCTCTTCTTGAATAAGCAATTCTTCGATGGTATCTCGGATCTCTCTCTCTTTTTCTCTTGTGGCTGCAGTAATGAAATCGAACCACAGCTTCACAATTTCTATTTCCAGCTGCTCAATAGTCTTACTCGGATTGGGAAACTCATCTTTACTCCAATTCATAAGGCTCAATAGTATTACTCCCATCACTAGCTTTTAACTCATGTGTTACATCGAAAAATTAATTTATAATTATAAATTTAATATATTAATATTAATTATAGTTTATATATTAACAATTTGAATATATATCACAAATTTAACAGAATTACTTTATAAATTAATATATGTATTCTCTACGTTGCATGGAAAAATATATTTATAAAATATATATTATTAAATAAATTGAATCATATTTTCTTATATAATTATTAACAGTACATATATATAATTAACTCATAATTTGAAACACACACCAAAATAATTCTTTTTATAAAATAATTATACTCTATATATATGAAAAAACTCATTTTAAATATATAAAAATAGTAATATGATATGATTTTGTATTT
Organism: Verbena officinalis; assembly: GCA_958496215.1. Taxonomy (NCBI): domain Eukaryota; kingdom Viridiplantae; phylum Streptophyta; class Magnoliopsida; order Lamiales; family Verbenaceae; genus Verbena; species Verbena officinalis. Next base: position 36,744,040 of record OY292387.1, read on the forward strand.
GTAATAGAAGGAATATATTTATTTATATATAGTCTTTTTTAAAATCACGCACACAATCAATATAAAAATATTAAAATAATAATTAAAATATAAAAAATATTTAATAATAGACTATATAAATAATTATTGGAATCTCTTGTATACTTGGTATTATTTTTTTGTTGAATAATTTATTATTATTTTATTATTAATTAACAATAATATTCATTTCATTATTGAAATTTTCTTTATATTATGGCAATAGTAATATTTATATGTAATAACTTAATAAATTTATTCACATTGAAATTAAATATAATTTTTCCACCGCAAAATGGAAATGAAACACGTGTATTTAGAGATTTTTTCTAAAAAAAAACCAACTATTTATTTATTTTATAATATTAAGGTAATAATAAAATTTAATTAAACTTATATTCTAAAAAATATACATAATTATGTGACCCCACAAATAATTAAAAGAAATTTTGAAAATACAATTACATGATAGATAAAAAGAATACAAAATAAAAAAATATATTAATTATAGAACTAAATAATCTTTTACCCAAATATTGTTAATATTTTGTGAATGGTAATTCTTCTATACTATGTTTTCATGTACAAATTGAATATTATATCTAAACTATAAATAGTTTAAAGCTCATCTTCAATCATATATATATATATATATATATATATATATATATATATTGCATTTAAATGTAAAATTCATAATAATTAGCAAAGCTTATTAAAATTTACTTAAAATTATTTCTTGAATGAAATTTTCAATATCAATATTATATAAAGTAGTTATATAATTCTATAATTAAATAGGAGTTACAATTTTTTTAATATAAACTAATATATGGAATGTCAATTAAATATATATGTAAGTTATAAAAATCACAATTAATGAACTTAATTATGGAAATAATCTATATGACAAAATGAACTAATTTTAACTAATCAAACTCATTAACACATAAGTACATTTCCTAAAACATCTCACTCATTCATTTTCATATATATATATATATATATGATTTGAATACACTGAATATATTTTTCATTATGTTTAGTGATTTACTGATTTCACTGACTACTTCCCGAGATTTAGCTCAAATACTGAAAAATCCTCTAAAGCTTTAGAAATTATCAATTCCTTCTATGATGCACGGACACTCCTAAAAATCTTACCCTGCACGACACCATGTCGGACGCTTCTCTTAGTGTAAAATATTAAAAAAGGTCTATGTCGCCGTATCCTCTAATATCCTAGAAGCTAGAAGTTAAAGTCAAAAGCACGTGAGATTCTAACTTATTTCTACTTAAATTACAATAAGGAGTAGTTGGTTTTCCAAACACACAGCAAAGTATTGAGAAAAGCAAATAAACACAGTGACGAAAATTTCATGTAGAGGAAGACAGGAAGAAAGAGAAACCTCTTCTGAGAATGTATGAATCTAATTACACTCCAATCAATCAACAAATATAAAACATGTACACTTCTAAACCAAACAGGGAAAACAAAAAAACCACGAGGCAGAAACAACCAATATCGAAAACATGTAGAAATAATGCAATGCCAACAGCAAAAACGAGACAGTTAAAACTAGGGATAACTACGAAAAACACTCTGAGGTTCAATTTTAAATCCAGAACACCACTGAGACCGTACGAGTAAACCCTGACTTTCGTTGATTTTGGGATATTTGTAATGTTTCAAGGTTTTAAAGGTGTTTGTGAATGCTTTACAAACCTCAGGGGGCTATCCGCAGGGTTCGAAGGTTCCGGTTGTTGTTTGATAAAAGATACAAACCTCAGGGGGTTATTCGTAAATGGCCCTTAAAACTAATTGATAAATGGTCCATTTCAGCCTCGACTTAGACGTTTGACAATAGCAGCCATATATTTGCCCTGATGCTCTGCCAATGCGAGTTCTGTTTCACTTGGTTCTCTTGTTCCATCGCCTGCAAAGACTCCAGCACCATATGGAGTACCGCCTCTAATAGAATCCATTTTGAACATTCCAGCACCAAAAGTGTAACCAACGGGAACAAAAAGCATTCCGTGATGAGATAGTTGTGTAATTGCCGTCCACCTGCATCACAAATTTTAGTTAGAGATTGAAATTTCACTCAATGGATGCAATGAAAATTCTTTGACAAAGTATGTTTCTATAATTTCCAAAATCTCAGGGCATGATTGTGTAATTAGGTCAAACCTCATGGTATGTGAGTGTAAGGAGTATTTTGGTTATTTGATAAAACTTGATTTTATTTTTATTTTTCAACAGAAAAACTGGGACATAACCTTTCCGTTAGAATTCAGGGTATGATTTTGTAACCTCTTGTATGTTAGCGTAAGTAGGCAAAACCTCAGGGTATGCATGTGAGTGTAATTATTCCTTTATCTAATATGGGGAATATTTTTTCTTCTGAAACATAGCATTAAAGAGAAATACCAGATACTTTTAGCCCTCAAACTCCAGATGTTGCGCCTATAATATACTTGTTTCAGAGAGAGAGAGAGAGAGAAGGCTTGTTCAAGAAATTAAAAAGAAGTGACTATCAAAAAGACACTTTCGGGATGTTTCTAGGAGTGGTGATTCAGCTTTAAATTGTCTAAATTAAAGCTGAAATATAAAAGAGACCAGAAACAAGAATGGAGGTGCTTCTAGCTTTTAGTAGCATTAGGTAAAAATTCAAAGGTGATTTACACACGTTTTCCCCGAAATATTTTTTGGAAATGAGAGATATAGCATACAAGGAAAACAAGTTTCTAGCTAAGGGTTTTTTTCACATTTGACAGGGACAAGCAACAAAGAGCTAATTCTTCATGATTTCAAAAAATATTTTTGGAGAATCCATTATAGATGAAATCGGTGTTTACAAACTCTACAGCTTCTAGAGAAGCTAAAGTAGAAGTTAAAGTTGTAGTAAAAGTGGGTGTTTGAGAAAAAAGTGACAAAAAAACATAAAAAAAGACATAATTGAGTGTTTGGAAATAAAAGCAGAAAATCATTTTTACTACTCTCGATAAGCTCCCATTTATTCACGATAATAACCTAGAAGCTAGAAGTTGAAGCCAAAAGTACATCCTTAGGTGCTTATAGCTTCGAGGTTATTTATGCTTAAAATAAGCAGAAAGCTGGCTTTCCAAAACATTCCCAAAATACTGAAAGAGTTAAGTGCTCTCTTTCAGTTTGCAAACACTACCACAGTACCACATACTTGAATGAGTTAATGGAAATACGTAATTGAGTTATTTATTTCTATCTAAAAAGTGTTGATATATGAAAAGACAAGAGTTTGTTTATGTGTTTCATGATTGAGAAATATAACATAGCATTATACTGTACTTAAATGATACGGTGATTGGAATATACACATATATGAGAACAGCTTAATGCATCCAAATCAAAGTTAGAGGGTGTTTGGCTGAGCTTATAAGCTCCTTAAAAGAAAAGTAAGCTCGCCCCAACTTTTTTAAAACAGCTTATAAGCTGTCTAATATCAAACACTAAAATGGCATCATATAAGCTAACAAAACACCATACAAGCTATTTTTCATCCTAACACCTGAACAGCTTATATTTTAAATAACATATAGGGAGTTTATAAGCTTCAAAAACATCTTATAAGCTATAGGAACTTAAAAGCTATTAAAATAAACTCACTCTCTGGCTTTAACTCATAGTGAAAGACAAAGAAGATTCAAACTTTTGTCTATATGCAAAATTATCTAAAACACCATATTAACAAAGATTCATAATATATAATGACTAAAACACTACCATTAAGGTGAATCTTGAATATTCTGCAAAAGCCCTTCTAATAAAGATCGATTGCCAAAAATCATACACATCGCAATTCAACTCATCAAGAACAAAAAGGAGGAAAAGCAACATATATATGAGTGTGAGTTGAATAAAAAGCTTACGCAGTGGTTTCCTGGCCGCCGCCCTGAGTCCCCGTGCTGACAAAGAACCCGGCAGGCTTGCCGGCGAGCTTCTGCTCCCTCCAGAGCGGCCCAGTCGAATCAAAGAACGCCTTCATCTGCGCGGCCATGCCACCGTACCTCGTCGGAAAACCGAACAGAAACCCGTCGGCCGCCGCCAAATCATCTGGCGACCCGATCACAGGGATCGAATCGTCCTTCGGGGGAGCCCGCATTTTGACGAGGACTTCGTCCGTCAGCGTCTCGGGGACCCGGTATAGCACCGCCTCGACTCCGTCCACGCTGTCGGCCCCCCGCTTCATCCGCCGGGCAAGGCCCTCCACGTGGCCGTACATCGAGTAGAACACTATCAAGAGTTTGACATTCCTATGGGGGTCGGAAGGAACCACGCTAACAGCTCCGTCAAGGGGGGCAGCGTGGTCGGTAGTGACGGGCGGGGTGGATGAGGGCAGACTATCGTCGTCCTGCGCGGCGGCGGTTGTGCGTTGGGGGTATTTTTTCTTGCTAGGGACACAGCCGCCACCTTTTCCCATCAATTGTTTGCTGAATCAAGACAAGACAGAGTGTGAAAATGGAAGTGGCGGAGTGGGCTTTGGAGAATGAGCGGCGACTGGCAAGAAACCACTTTCGACTGTGGAGTGGTTTGGACTTTGGTATGGCTCAAGAGACGATACGACACCGTTCTACCGTGCAGTATCAGGGAACCTGGGGATTGTATACTCTTGTGGGTGGATAGTTTTGTCATTAATTCCGAATTAATCGATAAATTTATTAAAAGGATTGTCCACCTAACAATTTCATTAAGCTCAATTTTGATGGGGTGGTCTTCGCCGAAACGGGAGAGATAGGTATTGGGGTGGTGGCGCGGAATAAATTCGGGATTGTTGTAGGGTGGGAAACAAATAGAATTCAAGGGCCTCCCGATCCTGAATTTGTCGAGGTTTTTGTGGCATTTTCGGTTATCCGTCTTGCCAGAGACTTTCGATGGAAAGAGGTGGAAATCAAGGGAGATTGTCTCAATGCTATTCGAAAATTGCAAGCTAAGGGCATTGATCATTCGTACTTAGGGAACTTAGTTAAAGAGTCTAAATCTTTGTTAGTTCACTTTGTTTCTTGTAATTTTCTTTTTATTACATGTGAGGCTAATTGTGTCGTCCACGTCTTAGTTAGGAATACGGCTCACGCCTGCGTTGGTTCGGGTGATATCCCCGAGTTTGTACAAACTTATATAACTTCTGATTTTGATTAATATATTACCTCATTTCTTAAAAAAAATAAAATAAAATAAACAGTATTCAAGTTTTGCCATTAATCATTATATATACTTTAATAATTGATGCACAAACTTCTTTTTTTAAAATGGACTTTATTAAACTTAAATCAAAGCAAAAATAACCAAATGTTGTGGATAAACCGGAATATCTATGAAACATAGCAAACAAAGGTTGCATTTCTAATCAGAAAATGACCTAAATAATTAGTTTCTTGATAAACAAAATCAAAAGAAACCGTCCTAAAATGACAAAATAAATAACGTATCTCATACATAATCTTACCCAAGGAGAAAACTCTTCCTCCAGAGAATTGATGCACAAACTTTAAGTATCAACTATCAAATAATTATACTTCACTTATGTATATGTATTAATAATATGACGAAATAAATCTCTAGCATTGTTGCAATACTAAATACAAATTCTTTTATAATTTTATTTATGCTAAATTAAACTTTAATTAATTTATTTTTTTTAAAAAATATTGTAATTATTTCATATTTTGTACCACCATTATAATTGGGCAAGAATTAATTTTTTAAAATAATTAAATACTTAGTAATTGATTAATAATTATGAATTGATTATGATTTGGATTTTATCAATTTAAAATTTCAAAATAAATAAAAAAATAATTACCTTTTTTTATTAATAATGTAGTCCGTGGCACCGGTTATTACTAGTATGTAAATATATATTACTTAATAGAGTAACAATTTGTATGTGATTTGAAATATTAACCTAAATAATTGAAATGCACTAGTGTTCCTTATCAAAAAAAAAAAAAAAAGGAAAAAAAGAAAAAAAGGAAAAGGGAAAGAAAAAAAAAAAGAAAGAAAATATTTAGGGCCTGCGTAAATGTGGCTTAGCTGAGAAAAGGATTGGGCCTCTAACACTGAAGTTGGCTGTTTTAGTTCTTAAATAGTAGACCAATTTGTCAAGCCCAATTTTTAAACTATTAAGGAAATTGTCATGATAGATACGTTAATATCAACCCATTGTCATGTATCATCAAGAAAAATATATTTGTATGGCTCATAAGTTATACCCCATTGGAAAAGCCACATATATATTACTAAATACTAATGATAAAGGATGATAATACCAAAGTTTAGTTGTTATTCTGGGATGAAGCACTAGATATATATGTTAAGTAAAACTATATAGTTTAAATCCTAATTTATACTTGAAGCAAATCTATATAATAAAATCTCTATGGGAAGTAGAAATAACTAACTCTCATTTTAAATGAATATTTGTTATTAAAGGACGGTGAAGTTTGTGAGAGAGATTGAAATCTCAGGGTAATGTTAGTAATTTCTGAAATCTCATGAAATTATTTGAACTTGAATTTGCTCGTGAATTTACTTAATAATTATGATTTTCATTGTAAAATTAATTAATTTCAAGTGTAATATAAATTAATTAAGAGTATCTTTTAGTAATATTGATATTAAAAAATAATAACACTATATTTATCAACGTTGTCATTATAAATGCTAAAGATTCCTTAGCCGAGTAGCGAAGAGGAAGCTCCATAACAAGGAAAGTTACAATTTGAATCTCACTAGTTTTATGTACTTGGCCGGTATATTAGTTTTCTCACTAGCTACTTGGTATTAGCTAGCTCGACTAATCTTACACCCTTAGCGGCATTTCACTCATGAGATGATATAGGCCAAATCACCTTAATGGTCGGCCTATTGTTTCAATATTTTTGTATCACTTTAGTCCCTCATGTTCCAAATATCCTAGTTTAGTCTCTCAAGTTATTATATTACCTGACTTTGGCCCTTCCGACGGGGTTGTGCAAAAGATAAGGGCAAAATAATAGTCTTTTCATAACCAATTCTACAACAAATAAAAAATACATTAAAACTATCATGATCTAGCTATATATTCTGGCGGAAAATATTAATAATTAAAAGATTTTCTGAACTTTGTATTTTTTTTATGAACGCTAGTCTTTTGGACCACCATTAGAAAGATTCCCAGCAAAACCAGGATTAAAATGATCTAAATTTTCACCTGCATGTTTTTGGATATATCTTGGATACCTGAAAGATCCTTCATGAATTTATCCGGCCACGTACATACTTATGTTGCCTCAACACATGCATATATTTAATCATATGTACAGTTATCTGTTTAATTCTGTCTGTGCATGTAAGTGGTAACCATGTGCATGCTGAAGCCTGTAGAAGCTAGCTCGCAGAAGAGTAAGAAGGACAGCTACTTTTTTGTGTGTTTCTCAAGTACTGTTTGAATATTTTTCCAAGTTAAGTAAACCAAGGAACATGATCATGATCGATACCACATGCCAGTTTGTGATACGTCCACGTTTGGGAATATCTATGATCGTTAAATTAGTAATGGGATTGACTAATAGAGATTAATGTTAATTAAATTAAGGGCTAGCTGGTTGTTTAAACTTAAAGCGAGGGACCAAACATATAAGCGAGAGCGTGTACGTGAATTTTCTATAAATTAATAATTGTGGTCGGAAATATGTAAAAATTACAATTAAATGTGTACGTGGTTGGAAGTTGGTCAGAAATTAAGTGGTCGGTATACCGCGTCTTCCGACGATGTTATGTCCAACCAATGTCGGTTGGTCGGAAAGTAGTAGGAAAGTGGTCGCTATATGTCTTCCGACGATGTTTTGTCAGACCAACGCCTGTTAGTCGGAAAATGGTAGAAACGTGGTAGAAAATATGAAATTCTGACCAACTTTTGTAAAATTTGGTCGATTTTTTTATGGGTATTTAACTGTTTTCCTTGTAGTGAATCATTCAATAATATATAGTATATTTTTTATTCAATGAACACCTCCTAAATATTTTATAATACATATTTTGAGTCACATACATCCCTAAAATTATGGTCTTGACTCCGCCATAGAGTATAATAATAAATAATCCCACGAATTTATAATAAACACCTCATCCTTGGGAAGATTTCTTTCTTTATTTGTAGAGACTAGTCTTGCTTTTACAAAATGTTGGATTTAATTATGGTTTTTCTTTAAAGTTTAAACCTAGCTAGCTAGGGTTTGTCTTTCAAGGAAAATAATTATATTAAATGAGAAAAGTGAATTCACTTATTAATAATTGGCTAATGTTGAGCCAATATGGATTAGAATTTTCCTTCTAGTACATGAAATACATGTTTTGACATTGTCACGTACTATTAAATTAAAGCACAATATTTTATTAATTGTTTGGCCTATTAAAGATGAACACGTACGTATATATTATACGACCCTCCACCTTAAAATGAGAGCTAATTTGAGGAAGTAAAAATTTACTTAATTAGGGCATAACTTAAGGCGTGAATTAAGGGTTTTTTCGAATTTGAAACCCTAATTAGATTTATATTATTTATTTCATTGACTTGTGCAGTTATGCTACTTTATATCTCCCATAAAAAGAAAATTAAATGGGCTCGGGAACAGAGGGGATAAAGAGAGTTTGATGGCAAGGGAGGAGGGAAACATGACAATATTCTGTCTGGAATACTCAAGTTTTATAAGTAATTAATGGCCTAAACATATTTTTGGTCCTGTAACTATTACCAACTAACAATTTTAGTTCTATTTTTTTTTTTTAATTTCTCAATTATTAAATCCTATAATTAAATAAATTATGTAATTTTATTTCTTTCTTTCCCGAAAATTTTGAAATTGATCAGAATTTGAATTTTTTGAAGAAAGGAGTAAAATTGCATAATTTATTTAATTACAAGACCTAATTGAGAAAATCTGAAAAAAGGATTGTTATATTATAATTGCAATAGTTACATGACAAAAATATATTTAAGCCGTTAAAATTTGGATATGTATCTAAATTTTCACACTACAAGTAAAATTAATAAAGAAAGTCAAACACTAGAATTAAGAAGAAAATCTGAAACAATAATATTAAAGGCCTGTACATGCATGATATTATGAAAGTTATATATTGTGTATTAGAGAGATGTTCAATACGGATATCAGACTACGAATTAGTCAGACACGACATGATAAGCTAGACACGGCATAGCAGAATTTTTAGAGGTATTCATGTATCATAAGTTTTTAGAAATATTGATTATTCACTCGATATATACTTTATTATTCTCTCTTAGCATGACTAAGGGAAAATTAAATATTTCATCAGTCAACTTTGATATATTTACTTGGGTTTTAGGGACATAAGTTTTTAAAGTTGTAAAATTCATCCCGTAGCATTGAATTTTGTCTGTATTTTGCCACATTTTAAATGCTATGGGATGAAATTAATTATAACTTTAGAAATCTATGTCCCTAAAACCCAATTAAATCAAAGTTCACGGGTGAATAGTAATTTTTTTCCATTAATTTATGTTCTCAAGAAATCTCTTCATACTAGCTAGAGGAAAAAACCCGTACAATAAACTGATCTAATAACTCATGAATTGCCGAACTTTGCATATTATACCATTTCAATCTCAATGCAAACAGCAAAACTATATAATTGTGATCTCTTCCATTTTCTTAATTATTAAATAGGACCACTCTTCCAATATCATTTGAATATGGATCTAAAATACTTTTACAAAAGATGGTAAAGTAATTATCATAATATACAAACAAAATGTACTATATCTAAATTAAAAGTGAACAATATATTATCAAGAATATGAATGTGATTAGCCACTAATAAGTGTTAAATAGCTAGCTAGCGCACTAATTAATCCCATTTCAGATTAGCTGTTTAGCATATATGATATATCTGCCGATCGATCGAGTAAGCTGGAAGATGGGAAACAAGGGCAAGCTTTGTCGGGATAACCATGACACTACAATTATGAATATATTAATTTAATTAATTAATATATAGTCTTCAATTTAGAATGAGAAAATCCAAATTATGCACAATTGGAAACAACTCACGATCAAAGGAAAGCTGAATGAATAGATTACTTAATTTGCCAGCTCGATCAAGAGGAATATATATCCCAAGCCACACTAGGAGGTGAATTACAACGAATAATTAGCAACATTAATTAGATTATTTAGTTCAAAAAAAAAAAAAAGAATGAGAATTTTTTGTATCTATTTTAAGAGTTTAATATCGTTGTAGGATTATATTTGTGCCATAGTTAATTTTAGTTAGTAATTTTAGAGTCGATATATCAAAATTCTAGTTAATTTTTTATATAAATCGAAACTTTTGCAAATGACTAATTTGAAGGCATCGTTAATTTATCTTATAAAAATAATGTTGGGCACTCCTCATATTATAAGAAAAACCCATAGTATAAAAAAGATAAGGGCATTTTCAGTATTGACTATTCATTTTTTAATTGATGATGTCATCAAATACATAACAGAACCCTAACGAAATCCTAATGTTTGGGTATATTTTGTAATTATTTAATTTCCTGTGGAATGTAACTGTAATTATTTAACTAAGAGGATAATGAGTGTTAATTTAAAAAATTCCTTTGAGATCTAAGTGTAATTTTTCGGTTGAACTAAAAGAATTAACCATGAACTCGTTTTCTTCATGCTTAAGATATATTAATCCGTCTCGAGGTTGGTTATAATATAAGTTATAACCCTCTTGCAACGACAGTACCCTTGATTCCTTCTCCCCTTACCTACGTTATGTTTGCTCTCTAAATTAGGTCACAAGAAAAAAAAAAAAAAAAAAAAAAAAAACAACAATTAAATACAAAATAGTATTATTATGTGAAAAGAGGGAATCCTTTAATCTTATTGAATTATAATTTAGCAATCAAATATCACGAAAGGAGCGAGGATTCCTAAAGAGAATAAACATTTAATAATTCCCTAGCTAGGTGCATTTGTCATGATCCTATAGGCCCATAAACCAACCTATCCAAATTTTTTCTCCTCATCAAATATATATAAAACATTAATACCAACAACGAAATATGAGTTGGTTTAGTGACATGGTATATTAGATTCAATAAGTGAAGTTTTAGATTCAAATCCTAGTATACTAATGTAGCAATTGGGTTGAGCTAGAGAATCGTCTCTAATTAGGAATTTTGCCATACTCAATTTAAAAATTGGTCTAATTTGACGAAGAGCGATCATCTCAATAATGAACTTCTGCAGCATCCCATTTTTTATTAGTTAGATGTACAGATTGGAATTGAAACTACTAGAAAAAAGGGATATGAATATATTGAAAAATATCACCAATATATAATAGAATATTGTGATATTTTAATCTTGACAGACTAGCTAAAGTGTCTCGTATTTATAAATAGGTGCCTCAATAGTCTTTTTTTTTTTTTTTAATGTTTTCATGTTGTTTCAATATATAATTTTAAAAAATAAATATATCGTGATATTTTTTTTAATGTTTCAACAATTTATTGAGATATTTTCAATAAAATATCCAAAAAAATGTCTAATTACCAAAGTTTTTTAGTAGTGTGAGTAGGAGGAGAAAAAGTAAAACTATAACAACTAGCTAATGCTCAAAAGGCGCTTTTTTTATTTGGTAGAGAGTAGATCTAGGATGCACCATCGGTTATAATGACTAGTTATCTCGTTGAATATTAGGTGCTTTAAAAAGTTGGACAACTAACTAAGAGATTTAATACTACTCCATACCTAAAGTTAGGAATCGAACCCTTAACGTTCGATTAAGAATATATGAGTCATTTCAACGCAACCAAACTCTGATGATAAAAAATTGTGATATAGACTCAAACACAACTCCACCTCAGCCCTATCCTGACAAAACTCCCCTACCCTACCCTCTCTTAAGGTGCCTCATTCTGTCCAGAGGGGCTGAATAGAGCAAAATTTTACCTTTTATAAGAAAATGCCATATAGTCATAGTTCCCCATTAGTTAACATTTTTGCCCATATAGGAACCTTATGTCAAGCATTTACCTGTCTCATGAACTGAATCTTGAACTAGATACATGCATGTAAGATATTTTTCCAGGATTTGCATGTAAAAGTACATAGATTCCTTATTTTTTGGAGGAGAAGTAGTTAAATTTTTATTGCCAAAAATATTAATTAATTGCTACTTAACAATGTGGAACAATAGATCTAATTACAACGTGCAACATGTTTTTCGAGCGTAATTAGGAACTATTAGGTAATGATTAGAGAGATTTAAAGCTAAGGATGGCGAGAAGATATTGTGAGAAGTCACAATGATTAATCATATTTTTGCATTAAAAGATCTTATTTATTTTGTTTTAAACCTTATAATTAATTTTGCATTCGAATTTACGATGTAAATATTTTCCTAGCCATTTTTGGTTCCTAGAAATTCGAACTCAAAATCTGTAAATAGATTATTATAACTTTGAATCGTTAATTTGTGGTCTTAATTCACAAATTGTTTGCATTGATCACCATTTAGATGAGTAATATCTTTATATAATTTTTAGGATAATTACAAATTACTATCATGCAGTATATATAGCCTAAATACAAAATATCTCTTAGATTTTAGAAATTACCAAAAATCTTCCCTTAAAGTTTTCAAGTCTAATGAAAAAACTAACCAAGGTGGTAAAATTACCCTTTTTGGCTTGCCAGAAATTAGAGATGAAAGAAAAATAAAGAAAAGGTTAATTAATTTTGAAAAGAACAATATTACCTTCACTTAAATGAATATTTCTTACTAACGGCCGATTAAATTTAAGAGAGATTGAAATCTCATACACGTGAGACGTCGGTAGTTTCTGAAACGTAATAGGATTTTTGTATTAATTACTTTGGTAATTATCCCTATAAATTTTGAATGTAATAGGATTTCCCCTCGCTCGTAGGGAGTGATTGAATTGGGTGAAATTTGAACATAAAGCTAGCAATAGGTGTATGGATAGAATCATAGAATTTTGTGGTCCCATTCCAAAGTTTTTGAGGGGTTTTGACGCGTAGAAAGGATGTACGCCTAACTCATGTGCGTTTCCTTAGCTTGGGAGTTGTCTTTTCCAAACACACTTGAAAAAATCACGACTCTTGAAAAATACTTGTACTTGTTTTAATTTGTTTAAACTATAGAATATTAATGAATGAACAAATAAGAAATAAGCTAGTGACCGTAAAGTTCGGATTTGGGTACTGCAAAGTGCAATTGAAGATAACTCTTTCAACTCAATTAATATTCCATGCACAAAATAGAATTTGAATTCTAAACTTTGATTAAAGAATTTAGTACCTTATCCAAGCGACTAGACCACGTGAATAGTTGTTATTGTCGTAGTAGTAGCTGTCATTATTCTTATTAATATTTTACTTCTGTTTATTTGACAATTTTATATAAATTGAGAATGCTGCACAAAGTCAATCCAACGATTTCAGTATGGTAACTTAATTCTATATAAGGTAAATAGAAGCTTTGGAGTATCTGAAGACAACGAAAAGTTAAAAGTTATCAAACCTCCATAATTGGTCATATCATTTATTTTGACATGACCTCAAAATTTAAAGTCTGGGCTTCAGCTGCAGCTACCTTAATTTCAACATCGATCAAGCATGATATTAATTCTTTTTAAACGAAAAAAAAACTTAATTACATATATGATAATGCTATCATCAAATAAATCAACTATAAAAAAATAAGAAAAAATTACAAGATTCATCTAACATATATTTTTATTTATTTGAATTTTAGGGACATAAGTTTTTAAAATTGTAAATTTCATCTCATGATATTGAAAATGTGGCAAAATATAGACAATATTCGACACGATACAATAATATATAATAATACAACATGATATCTAACATAATATTCGACACGATATAATAATGTAAATTGATTTTTTTACAGATGTTCGCGTATCATTGTACAACCAGCTAAAAATTTGTTCAAATACACAATATTATTCAATTAATTACGGGTAAATCCAACGAAATGTATCATGTCTCGGCATGTGTTAGATCTCGTAATACTATAAATAGAAATTAGTAATTTATATATATATATATATTAATTGAGAGCCATTTTATTCTAAAACCCAACGCATGAATATGCGTGCATGCATGGAAGTTCGGAACAGAAAATCTTATATTATTAATTAAATTATTCTAATTTTCTTACAGAATTTAAAGTCACGAATCGGAACCAATAAAAAAAAGTGCAACAATTGTAGTCACTCAGAATCAGACACGCATATTATTCCCATAAATATTTTAATAAAGTGAATGAGCCCACGTATGCATACAGAATAGCTAATCAGGTAAAGGGCACGGCTTAGAAAGAGGAGAATACCACCTAATTGGGCAACAAAAATGACTTGTTTTATTTATATATTTATTCTCATTAAATAAAATAATACATAAAAATGAGTTGTTTATATTTAATTTAAATGTTAATATTTCTTTTTTTTTAATTTATTAATACCGAGGTGCTTTGGCTTGGGATCTCAACTCCACACGCACTCACCATATTCGCATATTATATATAATATAATTATATTATTGGTTAAAAGTTTTGTGTATAATACTTGGGCATAATTGGTATTATTACTAATAGCTTTTGAATTCGAGTAGTTCAGATCCTGCTTAACTGAAACTCACCACCATAATAACCAAGGCCAAATTGCAATTCTGGTCATGTATGTAACTATGGACTCGTAGCAATTTAGATATCACGAAGATTTTTTAAGTTGCGATTTCAATCATGTAATTAACCAATTTGTGCAATTTAACCTAGTTGATGACTTTAGCTAGCATCCTAAATTAAAGATATTTTCCATATATATGTCCACATATGCGGGACAAAAGTTTCCTCCTAAAACGTGATTTGCTAAGATAGTGTCAATATTTTGTTATAACATTTTGTCAAATCTACCCATTTTCTAAATAAATAAAAAAAAGTCATTTATGAAATGTTTATTAATCTCAAGCAAGAGTTCACATATTGTAACTATTTGATATATATTTCCTCTTGAAATAATTAATATCCGTGTCCTATTTCATTTTTTGAAAATATGTAACAAGTAGTAGGCTAAAAAATTGTACCAAAAAAAAGTAGGCAAAGAAAAATTAAATGGTTTAACCTTTTTGTTATTGACATGCACGGCTAAAAAAATTAGTTAGTTAGACATTTTTTTGGTACACTTCTCGCAAAATGTCTATAACACACTTGTTTAGAGATTAAAAATATAGTTTGAAATTTCATAAAAACGTTAAAAAAACTTTAGTACGAGACACTTTTAGCTGATTTCTCAAAATTAAAATATCACAACCACCTACTTGTTGATGACCTCCATAGCTGTTTTTAGTAGTGTGAAATAGTTACGATGAAATGTAACCAAACTTATCCCAAGTACATATTTGGATCAATACACATGGTAGAAATTGATAATGTATCACATTAATTGGATCACGTTTCCCCATTTCTTTGCCCTAATCCAATTTGCTTTCTCAATTTGACAAAACCTAATCTAATCGCATTTTACACCAAATATAACACTACTATATATAAACATCCATACATATCTAGATATATACTCTCTCTCTCTTACACACATATATACAATATTGTAATTAATAATCCACAAGGGCATTCTCGAAAATCCAGGGAAGATCAAGGCCAATTCCAAAGAGACAGCTTTATAAATAAAATCTTCCATTTACTCAACTTCTTAGTCGGGCCTGCTAAATAAGCAAATCTAGCAACTTTCTTGTCTCTTAATTTCACAGTAACAGGATAAGGTAAAAACAAAACAAGAACATGAATAGTCATGAAGTTGATGAACAAATGGCGCTCATTTCTCAGTACTATCCTGATCATGCCGGGATAATCACCCACTTCGTACAAGCTGAACAAGGTTAGTTGAAATTAATTTGGAAATTTTTTATTGTACTTTTGACGACGTTCATGCATTTGAATCTTTTGTTTGAAATGATCATATTTATATATTTAACGTCGTACACATTTATTAATTATATATAGGGGCGGCGGGGAGTTCGAAACCACGGCGGAGACGTAGAAAGAATAAAGGCGTGGAGGGCGGTGGTGATGGGGCGGCGCTGAGGAAGAGGAAGCTGAGCGACGAGCAGGTGAATATGTTGGAGAAGAGTTTTGGGAGTGAGCATAAACTGGAGTCGGAGAGGAAGGAAAAGCTGGCGGCGGAGCTAGGGCTGGATCCACGGCAGGTGGCGGTGTGGTTTCAGAACAGAAGGGCGAGGTGGAAGAGCAAGAAGCTTGAGGATGAGTACAACAAGCTCAGGGCGGAGCATGACACCACCGTCCTCGAGAAATGCCGCCTTGAGACTCAGGTCTCTCTCTCTCTCTCTCTGTCTTACACACACACACCAATTTCATTTTCGTTTTATTTTTTTTGCTGGAGAATTTTTATAAGAGAAAGGTTATATAAATTTGTTAAATTAAGAGGGTTGAAAGCTTCTAGGGTTTTTGTTTTAAGTGAATAAGAAGATTTTTAACTTAATGCTTGTCATAAATATATATTTTCTGATTAATTATATTTGGATCCTGAAAGAGTAAATTTGTTAAACTATAAATTGCACCTTCTTAGTTAAAATATAGTTACATTTACACCATTGAAGAGTTTCATATATAATTACAAAAATTATCCAATTTTCAGGGTTCAATCAAAATTTTAACAACTCCAAAATTTTGTTGCTTCAATAATTCTAGAACTCCTATGTGGGATATATATATATATATATATATATATAATATTTTGGCTAGCTAAGAGAATCACAACTTGTAGTTTGACAAATTTTCTTGAGTCCAATTGCTATATTTTTATATAAACTAAATGTGTTACATACTTTCTTAGAGAAGCTTTCTTAGTTAAATAAAGAAACTCGAGTATATATGGTATTTCAGGTCTTTAGACAAAAAGAAGAACATTAAAGCAAGAAATAAATAATAAAAAGACGGCTTAGAAAGAGTCGTGTCCATGAAATCAATGACAACCACTGGAAAGTTGACAAGAATTTATACTTCATTTTTTTTTAGCGATTGTAGAGAAGAATTTATAGTTTGCCACCCCAAAAGTGTGCAAAAATGTACTATATTTGCCCCATCAGTTGCAAAGCTCCGTACGTACATGCTAGTTTAAGCTGTATCTTGCGGCCTCTCATGAGTGCTTCACCACATGCCTAGCCTTTAATTTCCTTTCCACGAATACATATAATACTAAACTCAATATTATATATAAAATTAAAAATTAATAATACGTCGTCGTAAATAAATATAAAAAATTAATTAAGTTGTGATTGGTATTGGTGCAGCTTCTAAAGCTAAAGGAACAACTCCAGGAAGCGGAGACGGAAATACAAAGGCTTAGTTCGGATGGGTTTACAAGCAATAGTTCTCCTGCAAGTTCGTCAGTGCTGTCGATGGATCAGACACCTTTTCTTGGGGATAATAATATTCACTTTGGTTTACAAAATGTGTTTTGTGCCAATGGTCTCGAATGGGATAATCTCTATTACATGTGAATTAATTAATTATATATTAATCATTAATTAGAGAACTTAATTAGTTTGGAGGAGGGGATTTTATTCTATATAATTTCTAGCTATTTGTAGATATATAGTGACTAGCTAGCTAATTAATGTAAATTACTCTTTAATCCCCTCCTTAATTTCTTGTTAGGTGTTTCAAGTGTTTAGTGTTGACTAGTAGAGAATAAGATTATGAACATAACATAACTTGCTAGCTTTTTGACAAATGATGATCGATCATGTTGTTTTTTGTGCATGCCTCTTTATTGCATATTGGTTGTGGATATATATATATCTTCAAATAATTAAGGACGAGAAGCCTCACAAATTAGTGATATATTAGTTCTTAATGTTGGACTTATTTCTCAATTACTATTTAATTTTCTAAAAATAATATATTAGTCTATTTAATTAAGCTGGCTGCTGAGTGATATAAAAACAAATGCATGGTGAGCTTTAACAAAATTGAGAGAAGTTGTTGAGTGATTCTAAAGAATTTTGAGTTTTGGTGAAAAAGAAAAATAAAACAAACAAGAAATATGGTGATCGAGAAAAAATCAATGTGAGAGATGGAAACAATATTTTTGAGGCAAAAAAAACATATGAGTGAATTCAGGTGCTTAATTATCGGCTTTTGAGAAGCAGCTTTAATTTCTGGGATTTCACTTGGAATGCTGCTATGGTTTTTGTGCTGGATGATTAAGTTTGCTTGGGCTAGCTACTTATTGGATTTTTCGATGCAGAGTACTACGTACTGCTTCCTGAATGCATTGAAATGTCCCAGCACTTGTTCTACTACTTTTGGCTTTTTTTGGGACCGGTTTCCAGCTTCTAGATGGCAGCGGACGAATATATAACGTTTCCAAAACAGTGGACACAAAATATTGAAAATAATTTTGGGCCTCCCCGAAAGGCCCAAAATCCTACAAACGAGGAGCTTCACCAACTACTGCCCGTTGACCAAAAGAATCAATCTGGCCCGAAAGTTATATCTTCTTTGATGGGCCACCACAAAGGGCCCATTTTAAATTGGGCCATAATTATGAGCGCAGTGCGTCCAAGAACAAAGCTGCCAAGCACAATATGAACATTGGTCCATACACATTGATATATAAACTTAGAGCATATCTAATTCAGCATATGGCAGTCACTATCTGGTGGGGCTCAGTTGACAACACAGGTTGAGTTTGTGGAAAGAGTCCAAGGTTGGAAAGAGCTAGGGTGATGAACCTTAACTGTGACTAAGCCACGAACCGAATTAAAAGCATCAATGTAGGATTTTTCAAATCGGTAATTAATATAAAATATAAAATAAAAAAATATGGTAGCCCAAGTATATTAACCCAGATTATTAGTGCATTATATGTTGGATTAAGTTGTTAACTTTGACATATTATTAGTCGTGTTATATAACCAATATTCCAGTGTTTGTTTACTTCAATACTTTTTCACAACATTTTAAGAATTGAAAATCCCCCTGAGCCCTAAATTTGAAATTCAATACTTTTTCATATCTTCCCAGCATATGGTTGTTTAGTGGCTGGTTAAAAATTTGGTCTATCTTTTTTGTTGTTATGAAGTAGAATTCCTATGAAACCTATACATATTCTTAAGCTTATTGCGGTAATGCATGATGGCTAATTGGATGTTTATACTTGAACTCAATGCTTGCTCTGATCCTAGTAATAGATTGCTAGAATTACGTATCAGCAACAATATATCTCATACATTATACGCGTCGTTCGATATCCCAAAATTTTTTCTTTGTCATGTGATGCTGATCGGTTCTATAAGCTGCGCTTTTTTCTATCTGGATCAATTATATTATACTGAGTTACTTACTGAGAATCTGAGATGAGTAGTTGTGTATTTTGCAAGAGATAACTTCATAATCTTCGATTAGTAGAATTCTGTGATTATGAAACAAGAATTTCTTGTTTTGAATACGAATTAAGCTATAAAAAGATGCTCTGAGTCTCTGACATATACTTACAAAATTATTAGGTTTCCACATCCCAATTGATCCCAATTAATAAGTGTATCAAAGTGAATATGTGAAATTCTGATTCATTCTTTTCATATTCTCCTGTTGATTTTTTCTTTAACTATTTCATGTATTGGCTAACTAATTCTATGTTTTGTGATTTCCTTTTTGTGGTTGATTTTCAAACTGCATTAGCATGCTATAAAGTATGCAAGTCATATGGTCGGTTACACTTGGATAATTGTATACATAATTATAATTGTTGATTTAGTGGCTGATTGTTGATTATTTGTAAATTGCATCAGAGATTAAGGGAAGGAGCGAAGGACAGAAGATGTTAATTGATGGTGGTTTTATGTTTCGAATTGCCAACATATGATTTATGTTTTGTTTATGATTCAAATTTATGAACTTATTTTGTTTTGGCATGAATATTAAAATGATTGTAGAAATTGAATGTGGATTATGGTTTGGGTTAGCTTTTTTGGACATAAATGGATTTTTGCTATGATTTAGAATGAATGTGCTGATTTGTTTTGAAATATTCTTGTAGAAATATTTTATTTATTTTTGAAATTCTGTATTTTCGAGCTCGATTTTGAGCTTGAGCTTGAGAAAAAATTGACCTAATCAAGCGGCTTGATCAAGCTCAAGCCGAGCTCAAGCTCAATCTCAAGCCTTGTTCAAATGTTTCAATCTCAAGCTCGTGTGCGCCCCTAGTTAAAGTAAATAATTTCTGCAAAATATGTTTCTCTTTTCACAGTTAATTTCATTGATTAATTGAATTTGATTGAGCAGCTAAAAAACTGAAAAATGAAAGTGAAGTGGAAAAGAGCCTGTCGTTCGAGAAGAAAGAAGCTAAAGAACATATTGAGTCGTTGAGAAGACTTCAAGAAAAGGTATGCCTTTATGAATTTGTTGTACGCCTTTCTATGTAACGCAGATTCCGAATTGGAACCTTTTCATGAGTAGTGGGAATTTTTGCCAGGGATTTTAGTATTCACTCTGGAGATCTTTTATTAGGTGGTTCTTGTAATGAATTCCCGAGGATTGATTTGTTTTTAATTTCGGGATTATGATATATGCTCACACTTGGCATGGTATATTTTATACATTTGATGGTTTCTCTATGCAGGACCCGGAGTTTTTGGAATTCTTGAAAAAACATGACAAGGAGCTTTTGGAATTCGATGAAGAGGACTTGGATGTGAGTCCTCAAATCCTGCATGTTGGTTTTACATAATTAGATTATCGTGAATTTAACTAATTATTAGGATCCTGTTTCCAATAATTTTAGGAAAATACTCAAACTGATGCAGAGGAGGAAGAGGAAACTGATGTTGATAATGCAGAGCATAGTGATGGTGAAGATGCGAAGGAAGAAGAGCCTTCAAGAAATGTGATAACTAGTGAAATGGTTGATTCATGGTGTGATGCAATACGTAATGGGGCAAAATTAGGGGCAGTTCGTTCTCTTCTGAGAGCTTTTCGAAGTGCTTGCCATTATGGTGATGATAGTGGTGATGACCCAACAGAAAGGTTTAATACAATGTCTAGCAGTGTTTTCAATAAAATAATGCTGTTTGTTTTGCATGAAATGGATGGAATTCTAAGGGGATTGTTGAAATTACCACCCTCTGGGGGGAAAAAGGAGATGATTATGGATCTGATGACCACAAGAAGATGGAAGAATTACAATAATATGGTGAAGTCATATCTTGGAAATGCTCTCCATGTTCTGAATCAAATGACTGACAATGAAATGATTGCATTCATTTTAAGGCGTTTAAAATACTCGTCTGTGTTTTTGGCTGCTTTTCCGGCTCTCTTAAGGAAGTACATTAAGGTATGCATTAACTTATGGCTTGGTGGAAAAGCTTTCAGTTGACATGTTTCTAAAGCTCTCTCTTAGAAATGATTTCGCTTTAATTGGTTGAACCACCGTGATTCAACCGCGTAAAATTGCAATTAAGTTGCAAGGAAAATAAAAGATAATTAAACGGAAAAGAAAAATAGACAAGTGGAGAATGAAACACATTAATATCAGTTTAAGTTCCCCAGCTATCGATTAGTGACTTTGTTATGTTCATTGAAAGTGTTATCTTCTACTCTCATTCTCAGTCCTACTTCAATTTCAATATTTTCAGTAACTCTTTAATTTGCAGTGGAAGTGGATTAACTTAGGATTGTGAGGCCGATATTTACCCCCCAAGTGATTAAAAATGCATATGACTAGTTCTATGATGGAGATTTAGCTTCCAATCAGCTAGTAGTGTTTTAGAGTGATTCCAAAATCAAGTTTTATGCAGATATTGTGATATTTTCAGGTTGCACTTCATTTCTGGGGTACAGGAAGTGGTGCACTACCGGTTGTTTCCTTTTTATTCTTGAGAGACTCTTGCATCCGACTTGGTTCTGATTGCCTAGACGATTGCATCAAATGTATAAAGCCTATGTTTTGAATTGCCACTTTGTTAGCTCAACAAAATTGCAGCACATTCAATTTCTTGGTAATTGCTTTACGGAACTTCTAAGTGTCGACATTCCATCTGCATATCAACACGCCTTTGTGTACATCCGGCAATTGGCAATGTTATTGAAGGAAGCACTTTCATGTTCCACAAAAAAGAAGAAAACTAAGAACAAAGGGAAGGATGAATCTTCCAATTCTAAAAAGGAGAAAGCGAAGGAAACACCTTCTAGTTCAAAAAGAAAGGTGTGGTTTGTTATTTTGAACTTCTTCTTTTGGATCAAGTTGTTTGGAATTAGCTTCTCCACCTTCTTAAAGATATTGAAGCATTTATTCCTTGATTAAAACCTATATATGAATTGACACTTTCTTATAGATTTTGAAGCATTTATTCCTTGCTTAAAACCCATATATGAATTGATTAAATATTTTTCCTTATTTTATCCTTCTCCATCACAGGAAACATTTAGAAAGGTTTATCAGTGGAAGTTCATAAACTGCTTGGAGCTCTGGACTGGAGCTGTTTGTGCACATAGCTCAGAAGCTGATTTGAAGCCTCTTGCATATCCATTGACTCAGATCATTACTGGAGTAGCTCGTTTAGTTCCCTCAGCTTGTTATTTCCCTCTCAGATTGCGTAGTGTAAGAATGCTGAACCGTATCAGTGCTTCAACTGGTAATTTCATTCCTGTTTCTGTTCTTCTTGTGGACATGCTGGAGATTAAAGAATTGCATAGACCTCCAACTGGGGGAGTTGGAAAAGCTGTTGATTTTATGTCTGTGCTGAAGGTACTATTGAATCAGTGATTCTAATCTATTATTTTGGGTTAATTTGTATAGTCTTTTGATTAAATATGCAATTGGCTGAAACAGGTCAGCAAAGCAAACACAGGCATTTCAGGAGGCTTGTGTTTATTCTGTGGTTGAGGAGCTCACAGAACATCTTGCTCAGTGGAGTAACTCTATTGCTTTCTTGGAGTTATCTTTTGTACCTAGTGTTCGAATGAGAAATTTCTGTAAATCCACAAAGGTTGAGAGGTTCAGGCGAGAGATTAGGCATTTCATTCGTCAGGTTAATAATATTGACTTCTGGTGACAATGTTAAATTACGGTCTGTCATTGTAGTAATAGGAAAAACAAGAAATAAAAAAGAAAATTGTCTATATTTTAATGTTTTAGAATATTTGCTTATTGGATTTACTTCTCTGCTGCCCAATACAGATTGAGGCGAACTCTGATTTTATAAATAAGAAGAGGACAACAATCTCATTCTTGCCAAATGACCCTGCAGCTGATTCTTTCCTCGAGGTCTGTATTTCTATGGTGTCTTTTTCCACGCATATAATCTTTCCTTTATTATGATCAGAGTTTGAATTTTCTTGCTAGTTTTTCTTTGTCATGTAATCCATTCCTCGACTGTAAGCGTTTTCATGTCTGTTCAAACAATGAGACAACATATGTTGTTATCTTACTTTTCTGGAATATTAGTTGATTACATAAGAGGAGCTAATTTTATTCATTGTTATTTCACGGAATGAACTTGTAACCTTCTGCCGAAAATTACCTAGATGTGTTCTCAGTTTGCCAATTCTTGGTGAGAATACAAATTTGTCTTTCTGAAGATAAAATATGCATGTTTCGTTTTTTGGCACGTACTTCTTGGGATTGTAGTTGAGATGAGCATTGAGTTGATGTTCGTGAAACAGTACGAGTAGCTTGAAATTTCACCATTTATCATTTATTTATGTTTTGCTCAACCTTTACATTAGGATGAGAAGAAGTCTGGTTCTACACCCCTTTCACAATATGCTGCCACCCTACGCCAGAGAGCACAGGAAAGAAATGACGCATTGATGGAATCCAGGTTGGTCTCGCATATTTTGTGTATTTTTTTATTTTACTGAATTTTGATATTTTATTTGTTTGACACCTTTCTGCTGGATGCATTATGTCTAGTGTGCTTGTTGGAGATCGGTCAGCCAAATTTGGAAAAAATATAACATCAGATGATGATGAATTTGACGATTCTGAAAATGAAGAACCTGTTCGATCTTCTGCCACCCGGGCATGATTCCAAGTACTCTCTCTCTCTCTCTCTCTTTCTCACACACCCACACACCCACACCCCAAATGTTTATGCTTATATCTGATTTAATTGTTTGGTCAGGGATAAGCTTCAGAAAACTGTTAAAAAGAAGAAAAGTATCGAGCCTTCAGAAGGGAAAGCAATCGATGACGATATCATTGAGGACTTTGTTCTCAGCTCTGATGATGATGTTTATGATTTTCTGATGGGCGACGGGCTCGAGGAAGAAGACAGTGAATCCGAGGCTGCAGCCACAAAACAGAACAAGAAGAAGCCAAAACAACCCAAGGAGATGTCAAAACCCAAGGCAAAGAATCGTAATAACAAGTCAAAGAAGAGGAAGACGCCACATGGTAAATCATGAACTTTTTTTCTCACTTTTAAATGACTAAATTTTGTATTCGTTTGTACCAATATAAAGTTTTAATAGATTTTAATTAGAGTTGAGTTTTGAAATTCTTGAAGGAATAGGGTCGCCGGGCTAGTCCTACCTAGTTCTTTCTGATTTTGTTATAACCTTATCTTATGTATGTTTAGTTTATCAAAATTAAAGTGCAATATGCATTTTTTACTACTAAACTTTCAATGTCTCGAGGTTTCAATTGTAGTATGTGTGTCCCAGTTGCAAATTAAGCTCCGTGCGTACATACTAGCTAGTTTAAGCTGTATCTTGCGGCCTCTCATGAGTGCTTCACCACATGCCTAGCCTTTAATTTCCTTTCCACGAATACATATAATAGTAAACTCAATATTATATATAAAATTAAAAATTAATAATACGTCGTCGTAAATAAATATAAAAAATTAATTAAGTTGTGATTGGTATTGGTGCAGCTTCTAAAGCTAAAGGAACAACTCCAGGAAGCGGAGACGGAAATACAAAGGCTTAGTTCGGATGGGTTTACAAGCAATAGTTCTCCTGCAAGTTCGTCAGTGCTGTCGATGGATCAGACACCTTTTCTTGGGGATAATAATATTCACTTTGGTTTACAAAATGTGTTTTGTGCCAATGGTCTCGAATGGGATAATCTCTATTACATGTGAATTAATTAATTATATATTAATCATTAATTAGAGAACTTAATTAGTTTGGAGGAGGGGATTTTATTCTATATAATTTCTAGCTATTTGTAGATATATAGTGACTAGCTAGCTAGCTAAGATTATGAACATAATATAACTTGCTTTTTGACAAATGATGATGTTGTTTTTCGATCGTGTCTCTTTATTGCATATTGGTTGTGGATATCTATAAATAATATGACTAAATGAATCATTATGAATATGGTTGTGGTGTGGATATATATACTGCTGGTGGATTGAGTTTGGTTGGGCTAGCTGCTTATTGGCTTTTCATAAGCAGCTTTCTTGTTGGATTCATTGAGCTTCTGTTGGTTCATTTCTTTATGATCGAGGAATTTTGCTATTTTGAGAGAAATGATTAAAAACTAGAAGTGCTTGCAACAAGATAAGTGAAAAAACTACTGAAAATACAAATTAAATGACTAATGGTACTGCAGAAGCAGGTCGAGTCGTTAACTATACACGTACAGAGAAATAACAAGCCTTTTACCTTCATGAAAATCTCTCAACTAGATATATAAATATTTACATATTTATTGAAAATCTTAAGAAATATATGATAATTTGTCATTGAAAATATATACATATATATATACATATATCAAACGTGAAGATCCTTAAATACAAACGGAATCATAAAAGTAATTAGAGATCATGAAAATATAATTTAATTTTCTTTCTATTATTCAAGAAAATTAATTAGGGTTTTCTGGAAATTAAATTTGTATAGTTATATTCATTTCAAATATCTTCGTTTCCGTTTCGTCTTCTCAAAGAGTTGTTCATGAAAGTTGATTTAATATGATCATTTCCTCATAAAGAGTACTTGAACCTTTTTTTTACCACAAATTATCATCATCCCAATTCTTTACACTTTTGTCATTTGATTAACCATGCATTTTTAGGTGGTTTCGGTCACTGAAAAATCGCTCCATGAATAATTAATTTATAGAAAAATTTTGTGCAATTCAAAACCTAAATGGTTCATTTTCTACACCAATAATTTATAAGGACCGTTATGCTTTGTATTTTCCAAAATTGGTCTTAATTATTCAAATGACTTGCACTTGCTCATGATCAGCCTTTTTCAATGACCAAAACCACAGAAAATGGTTTAAGATGACAAAGTGTAAAAAATGAATATGATAGTTAGATGATTTGTCTAAGAAAAAAAATGTCCAAATAATAAATTAAAGTGTAAAAATATGTATAATTCAAACAGGGTAAATATTATTTTATCAAATACAAAGTCAATAGCGTTCACAAAATAGTAATCAAGAAACCATTGGGGTTTGATCCAATGTCCACCAAATTAAATATTACTCTAAATGTAGATGTTTAGGGTTCGACTCCTCGGGTCGAATTTGAAAATATATAGTGATCAAGAGTAGATATATTAAACGATAAAAGCTAATTCATTATCCAGCTAATTGAATATCAACATAAACAGACAATTAGGGGTTAAAAACATGCTTAATTCCCAGAAAAACCATCTAATTAACTTCATTAATTACCACAGTAAAATCACCATTACAGATTGACATTAATATTTATTTTAATTTCCCATTAATACCTCCACGCTGACGTGGCAACAAGAGGCCTATCATGCCAGCAAAGCAGCATCTCCGCCTGTCGTTTGACCACGTGGAATCCTCTGACCTGCACTCTCCGAAGTAAACACTCCGCCTGAAAATCAGCAAATTGGCTCAGCCCCACCTGCCTCAAACCAGCCGCCACCATCGCCTCCCTCCACGCCGTCCCCCGCCTTCCCGACACCTCCACCCCTTCTAAGATCTTCGGATACAGAACGAACGTCTCAATGCTTCTCATCCAATGATCACCGCCGTTAAAGTTAGCAGCTTCCAGTGATTCCAAGAGGGTGGAGTAATACTCCAGCCCATCAATCACCGCCTGCCGATACGACGACGTCCCGAAACCCATCTGCCCCTCGATGTCCACGTGCACCACAACGTGCGGCGAAACTCGCCGGAGATCGGTCAGGAATCCCGTACCCACGTGCCGGAATATTGCCGGAGTTAGAAGGACGGCCACTTTCTCACCGTCAATGAATTTTATGGATTTAAAAGATAGATATTCGAAGTTTCTTATCAAGACGAATTCGATCTCGAACCTTATGTTCAGCTCACGGGCGAACTGGGTTAAGTTATCTCTGATCAGCCTCGACTCAGTCCCGTACTCCTCGGGAACAAGAGCAGATATCCGGAGCACCGGCGGCGCGGCTTTGCGCGAGTCGGCTTTATCGGCTAGTTCTTTCATGAAGGAAGCCCAGTGGCCGCCCAGGCCTATATCGAAGTCGATGACGTGGACATGCATGGAGCCGTCCATGGCTTCGAGCACGGCTTGGTTAGCCGTGAAGCTGGAAAACATCGGAATCGGGGAGATGCTCGAGAAGGTTTTCTGGGATTTGATAGTTTCAACGATCTCGGAAGAACTCGCAGGGTGGTGAGTAGGACGAGTTGACCCAGTGAGTAGGGACTGAAGAGCTTCCTTGAAATAGAAGGCAGCTCTCTGGAGAGGTTTTCCCGCGGGAGACCTCAGGCGCTGATTGAGCCGCCCCAATATCACGTGCCCGAGTTGGAGCGAGTTGGTCTCAAAGCACTCAGCCAGTCGGATTAACTCGTCGACGTAATCAAATCCCACGTTCCAGTTGCCGTCACCGCCGTTCACATCACCGGAGATCCCTTGGAAGGAACTGATGGTATTAGCGTTTTGACTAAGAGGTGTACTACTGTATAATGGGATATCCGGGAGAAGCCCGAAATCAGAGGGCACGAACTGAGTCGACTCAAACGATCCAACAGATGGGAACTCGGGGAGATTTCCGTACTGATTCTGAGTAATTTGAGACTCGGAGTGCGAGTTAAGTGGACGAGTCGAATCGTCATGCAAACCCAGCTCTCTCATCAAAGAATCCCAATCCTCCAATTGTGGGTTGTTCAGCACATGATCCTCCAGTTGAAGAGGATCGTCGTCGGCCAATATTTCAGCAGTATTAATTTTATCAGAGTTGGGCTTTTGATCGGAAACCGGACTCGGGCTTCCGCGGAGGTCTAGAACAGATTTGGGCTCGTAGGTGGTGGCGGCGGCGGTGGCGATAGCGGTGGTCGTGGCGGGAAAAGCGGTGGTGTTAATTGTACTACAATTGAGCAGTGGTTTGTTGTTGTTTTTGTTGTTGTGATTGTCTGCAGGAAAGGGTAGTTTCATTTCTTGAATAGGAAAGATATTACGAATAAGATAGCCAGCGTAATATATTCAACGGAGATGTATATGCTCTGAATTTCTACCTATATATATTGTGATTTCTGATAATGTTAAATGGTGTAATTAATATATATATATATATATATATATATATTTTTTTTTTTTTTTTGAAGAGGAAGTTGAAAGTTGTAAGCAGCTTTTAGGTTGTGATGATTATTGGCTTTTTATCTTTGCGTGCATGGGGTGCGCTAGTGGGGAGCGACGAGACATGGACAATACATAAACAATAAGTCAGAGGATATAAAACACATATACGGACACGACAATACATACATGACACGATACGAATATAGTGACATGAATTTTTTTCGATCGATATTTTACATTAGAAAAATATCTGACACGATACAATGCAGCAAGATAAGATTTTTAAAAGTGTCCACACATTATAGATCAGAAAATTAGAGTGTGATACATGTATAGACACCATACGACACCATATATATGAACACGACAGTATAAATTTCTTTTAATATTTACCATTAAAAAGATGTTTGACAAGAATGTACGACATGATATCGAACACAACACGATAATGTAGTATGAAATTTTTAGGAGTTTTTTGGTTTCATCTTAAGTTCATTGATTAGGGGATGGGTTTTTTTGATATATGTGTATCTAAATGGAAGCTTGTTCGTGAAGGGTTTAGAAGCAATGCTTTTTTGTGTTGTGCTACTTTCCTTCTTTCTTTTTTATTATTCTTTCTCACCTTTTGATCGTTGGCTCATTATTTGCCTTTTGATTTTTGCCCACAACCCCACCCCGCCCGGCTCCACACTTTTCACTTGCTTTCACATTTTAAAGCTAATTTTCTCATATATATGTTATTATGCTACTACGTACTTTACTAATTGAAATTTAGAGTTTGAGGCTATAACAAGACATGGATTTATACATTTTTCAAACTTTGTAAAGCTTCTTTCTTAACAATTAATTAATTAGAGAGATACTACCAACTTATTTTGTTTAACGATTCGGTGCTAAGTTAGTTAAATTAAGGACTTTTAAATTTAAGTCTCTGTGAACATAGTTATTCTTGGTAGGAGAAATTTTAGATTAGTGATACGACTCGATTACACGTATAACAATGCGTTTTAGACCAAAAAAATAATTAGAGAGATTGAGTACTGCATGGATATATATTTAGTTATATTGTATTAGAAAATAAAATATGACATATATAAGAAAATAAAATAAAGATTATAAAATGATCTAATGCTGTGCAACGTCGAGTACTGAACCAATTGATGAGGAAAATATCGTTTGAATACAAAAACCCATTTCTATATCATATATACTCACTGCAAACAAATATGATATTTTTGACAAAAACAAAGTCATGGCAATTAAGAATTTATCTCCAAGTATATATATTAACATTAATAACTCTATCCTATCCTTTACTTTGTAACTAATTACTAAATTTATTTCGTGACAATTAACACTTTTTATTTTTATATCAACAATATTCTATAGTGACAAAGGATTGATGTTATACTTGTTATAATTGACAATTAATGACATATATGTTGAAAGATTAATATCACTATGGCCTTGCAATAAGATTTTAGTTACTTGTGATCCGTAAATTGTCATAATAGAAGTATAATGAATAATTATATATTAATATTAGTAATAACTTGAATAAAATCTTATTACTATTATGCATGAAGAGAAAATTCCCAAATTTGGGATACTAACTTAGCCTTAGTAAGAATTTTGGACTTTCATTAGGTCCTTCTGAAATTTGGCATGCACTCTAACTGGGTTTTTTTTTTTTTTTTTGCAATTTCGGGCATTACCTCCTTAATGAATAAAATCATTGATCCAAAGATGGAAGCTTTTGGTACATACACAGTTTGTTGTGGGTATGGAGAGGCCAGCCAGACTAGACATACATGTCTTGCCAGCAATCCCACTTTGCTGATCAGTGCGGTTTTCAGTGGCAAAAAAGATGATGTATCTTTTCGTATATCGCTTAGTGTATATATAGTGGAAAGGACTTTAAAGAAACATACGAGGGACAGACAAAGTTTACCAAAATCATATATATAAGGGTCAATTATTGTATTTAAATAACATGGGAGCTAGTTTGCTAATAAGCTATAAATGGTAACTTTTCTTAGTCAGAACAATTACAATTACAATTACAATTACCTGTTGTAAGAGTTATTGTGATTAAAAAAACACCCAATATTTTTGTAAGCAATCTCTTGAAAATATATACTTTCCTTAGTTTGTTAGTCAAATATGGAGATTGGTGGTCCAGTGGTAAGGCTGGTCTGGTACCGTTATTTTCAACCTAACACGACAAATAAAAAGAGCTATATATAATATGGGCGGTAAAGTTCCCACTTTTCACCATGTCTTGGCCCACAGCGCCAAAGGTTTTTTTTTTTTTTTCTTTACTTTTTTTGTTTACTTAGTTCAATTATATTTCAACTAAGTGAAGCATTGTATAAGAGACTAATATCCATATTTGTAGAATTATGTGGTTATGAGACTTCCTTCACGTTATTAGGTTAAAAAATCCTTGGCAAACACCCAACATCAAAGTTTGATGATTTTCCCCTTTTGGTGTGGATTTTGAGTTTGTAGAACTAATAAGATGCAAAAATATACAAATTATTATACATTTTAAGTCTCTATATTTAACATTTTAACTAATCCAAAAAGAAAAACTAAATCGAAATTACAAATTGCACTTGAAATTAAATGTGGATACCCATACCCTTGAAAGGAAAATCGAAGATTCAAGAAATGCGTTGCAGGATGATCGAAGATGCAGAGACAGGTAGCATCTTGAAAACATTTTTTTTAGGGATAATTACACTTACACTCCCTCAACTTAGGGGTAAATACAGCTAGATCCCCTATATTATTGGAAATTACAGATAGATCCTCTAACCCTAACAAAAATCTTAAAAACTTAATGAAAAGTTGTGAAATGACTAAATTATCCTTAACATTTTTGTTATAGTGTTTGCTATACATGAAATAAGCGAAGTGAATAAGTTATTGTTGAGTTAATAGAACGTTAGAATCTACATGGAAATAAGAAAATGGCTAACGAAATATCCTAAGTGTTAGATAGAGTCATAGTTGAGGGAGTGTCTCTGTCATTTCTAATAGTATAGGGGATTTAGTTGTATTTACCTATAAGTCGAAGGGGTGTAAGTGTAATTATCCCTTTTTTTTATTTTGATATTAAAAGCTAGCAATTCGATGATCTGTTGCAGACATATACTCTCCTCATTAAGCTAGGTACCAATATTCGAACCTACAAAGTCCACCACTGCAAGGAAAGCTCAATATCTCACAAAAGAAAAGAAAAATAATTAATGACAACATACTCAAAATTATCAATCAATTATATATATTATTATATAAAAAGAGAGATCCAGATAGTAACTAATTTTGTTAATGTTGTATTGTTAGAAATTATGTTTTTAGTGAATTTTCTCACATGCATTGATAATTGTATATTAATTGGATTTTTGATCTGAAGACGGCTGAAATCTTTGTTGCCCTTAACGCTGCGAAAAGTTGCATCAATCTTATTCGAAAGCTACAGGGGAGACGAAGATGATCTTTCTAGTGTAGGGAACATTATTCCTGAAATAGTTGTTTACTTGGTCACTTTTCAGACCTATTCTTTATATTTATTGGGAGCCTAATTATATAGCTCTTCCCTTACTCAGAACGTAATTGATTCCACAGACATCCCCAATCTTACTTTGAGATTTGCTTGTTCTGATTCTGCTTGAATAAAACGAGTACTTTAGCTTAAAA
This sequence comes from Verbena officinalis, assembly GCA_958496215.1. Taxonomy (NCBI): domain Eukaryota; kingdom Viridiplantae; phylum Streptophyta; class Magnoliopsida; order Lamiales; family Verbenaceae; genus Verbena; species Verbena officinalis. The sequence goes on from OY292387.1 coordinate 36,776,407, forward strand.
AAAAAAAAAGACATTTTAATTGTTTGATCATACATTCCTTGTTTTCATCAAATGTGTTTACGTCACAATTAGGACCACAATATATATTATAGTATTATAAAAAAAAAAAGAAAAAGAAAAAGGACCACAATATATATACACTCCAATTTAGGATGTGCTAAGGATTAGCAGCCAATCAGAACATTTCCATAATTCCATGCAAAAGATAATCATTATATGTACCCTAATTCTATTTTACATTTTCCGAAAGTTAATTAAAAGTTAAAACAAATACTGAAATGGTCCAAATACTTTTCCTGAAAAGAGCTGATCATAAAGTTGATAAGCTACTTTTATTGCTGAATTTTATGCACCGCTCATGTTTACTGCTTCGGTGGTCCAGATAAATCTTCATTACTCACCATAAAAAAGAGTTACTATTTTCGGCTCTTTTATTTATTTTTAAACATTCTCCTCAATATTTTAGTCGCGAAAAAAACAAGTCTATTTCTTAGTATTTTTTTTATTTATTTATAAGCTTCAAGTTTGAGTTGAGAAAACTCGATCTATTTTTAAATAATTCATAAAAATTAAAAGGTCCAATTAATAAACAAATTTTGTGAGCAAGCTAATATATGGATACATATATATTATATATACGCATATAAATACAACATGATATAGATATGATCAGATTTGTTTCTAGTATTTTATACTAGAGAAATGTTGGACAAATGTGCCTGATACGGACACCATACAATGCAACAAAATAATTTTTTTAGAAATGTTAATGCATCATATCTCCAACTCAATATAAAATCAAGGGATAATCGCATTAAACCCCCTCACCTTTTCCAAATTTTGTACTTTTCTCCCTAACATTTCTTTTTTCGCAAACTACCCTCCAACCTTTCTCAATTGTATCACTTTCCCCCCTACGACTAATTGCCGTCTATTTTTCTGTCAAATGTTTCGGAAAGTGATCGCACTTTGCCCCCTAATGTTTTCCATGGTCCCAAAGCAAAATAATTTCACTAAGTTTACATATTATAAAATTAATTAGAAAAATTCTACTACTAGTCAGGCATTGTAGTGACTAATATTAGTCACCTTTAAGTATAGTCATTAGATTTAGTAAATTTAATCCTAATTATTTATTTATATATGACTTATCACATATTATTCAGATAAAGTGAATGGTCACCAATTTATTAGGTTATATTATTAATGTTATAATACGTAATATACTATATTTGTTATATTTCTTTTTTTTTTCAAATAATATATATCACGAGTCTATTAAAATCTGATCCATTATAACATGGTATTTCCTTGTTAGGTATGAAATTAGTTTTAGAAAATTCTTATATTTCAAATAGAAAAATAGAATTGTCAACCATTGGGGTTTGATCCAGTGGCCAGCAGATATTACTCCAGATGTGGGGGTTTGGGGTTCGACTCATTGTAATAATCAAATTAAAAAAAAAAAAAAAAAATAGAATTGCAATAGAAAAATAAATTAAACATAATTATATTAAATTAAATATGATACCGTGCCATGTCATGGGGTTTCAACTAGTTAATGTAGATTTTATTATATATAATATAATATTTTATTTATCTTACGTTTAAATTATATTCTGTGACTATATCTTTATTAATGGTTGGACTTTCTACCTGTTATGTATTTGATTTTTATTTCGAGTTCTTTGATATACGGATACGGATACAATACGATATAGATATTATTATTATTATTTTTTTTTAATATTTTGTACTAAACAGATATCGAATACGATAAGACACAACAAAATAAGAGTTCTAGGAGTGTACATGTATCTTACCTCAACTCAATATAAAATCAACTTCTATATGTGTAATAATTCCTAAAAAAATATGTATACAATTAGGTGATCAAATGTCAGACCCGATGAAAGCAACTATACTTAGAAGAATATGTGCGGTTTGGTGATAGTGCAATTATAATACCAAAAGGAAATACACTCAAAGATTGGGTCCTCACCATACCTTCTTATTTTACATTCAACTTTAGTGGAAAAGCATTCACCTTTTAAAAGATGTTTTTCGGGTCTTTTTCTTTTCCCTCTCCTATTCAAAATAATTAACTTAAAAGCTGCATATTTAATTGCCATATTAATTAATACCAAATTATTATTAAGCATTTATGTACCACTAAGTGGTGTAGTTTAGCGGTTCGGCACTATACTAACTTAACTAGACGTCTCGAGTTCAAGTCCCTCTACGAAGGCAATTGCCACTAGTAGGGAGAGTTTTGCACCTAAATGAATATCAGACCCGACTCGACCCATATAAACGGGCTTAAGAACAAAAAAAATTAAAATTAAAATTAAACACTCATGTCTTAATCATATGTTAAAATCATGTCTTAATAAAGTTAATTGTTTGTTAAGTGTGAACACATTTTTTTCATATGGGTCCAAAGGAAAAGTCTAGCTCTTAATTAATTTACTGTTATTCTGCTCAACTTTTCTTCTGATCATGCTTGCGGTCGATTACAAAGTTCATAAATTATGCTAATTACCACACAAATTACTTATTTATTAACTTTCCCATTGATCATGGGTTTGAATACAATTAAAGATTAATAGAAGGATCTCCTGAAATAATTCTTTCTATGTGTGGCAAGTTAAGCATCACCTTAAATCATGAATAGAATCGTATATATTTTGATGTGAAAACTCATGGATTATTCAACTAATTGTCTTATCTGTGTGTACTTATCAGTGACTGTGCTACATACAAATGAGACAGTACACTTGCAATTTTGCAATTATCTGTGTGTTTGTCCGCACTTGAATTACTAACATAATACCCATTTTTTATACCCAAAGCTTATTCCATTGTTCATCTCATCAGTTTCTCTAATTTTTTTACCTCATTAGTTCCTTAATTCTTCCAGAATATCATTCATAGAAGGTCGTTCAATGTGATTGTTGAATTGCACGTATCGTTAATAAGTAATATAGAATAGGATAGTATCGATACTATGAAAAACTAAATAAATTATACACTGAATATCAAACTAATGTACACAATTTTAACCAGACATTAACCGATTATTATACATATCAAATTAAACTAATTGAATAAACAAGACTTAAAACTTATAGGGCTTAAACTCTAGAAATATGTAATCTACACTTAATTATATATGGGTGAAGGTTTCTACAAAAATTAGTATAACTTATTTCTCGATTGGTTAGAGTACTCTCATTCGACAAATGGTGTATATTATCTTCCAAGTTTCCTCATCACCAAACCGCCAACACCATATGGTAAAAATGCATTTATTATTGATGGATTTCGGTCTTGGAAAAGATCTAGTGATTGATGGAAAAAATTATTCTTTTTTAATTCATAAAGAGATTACTCATAATTCTCTACACAATAAGGCAATCGTCATTGCAAGCAGTCGAACTCAAACCTCCATAATGGGAGTAATATTTGGTGGCCATTGAACCGAATCCCAATAGTTATACAAAAAAAAAAAAAAACTTGTTCATTATACACAAGAAAAATAGTGGTATTTACACAAGTACACTGTATATTATGAGAAAGTTACCAAAGTTCAATTGGTTTCGGGGGATGAGATACTAGATTCCTTAATCAAGTTCTAGAATTCAAAATCTAACTTGTGCATAGAACAATTGAATTGGGAAGGTCATCCTCGTCAAGCCTCTACAATACCCCAAATCTGAAAAAAATTGGGTTGGAAACAAAAAAATTATTATGAAAAAGTTTTTGAGCTATAAAAAGGCAAAACCAAATTTCGACAATAAAGGAATTAAGGTAGGTACTTTAAGCTGATATTTAGAATGATATATTGGCAAAGTCGTGATGGCGAAAGCAAATTATAAAAAGAGACGTTTCATCGAGATAGTGTATAGGCATCTTTTCTTTTCGAATATTTCACAAAAATCAAACTAGCTTTTTAATTATCAATGACGTAATGGCATGCAACTTCTTAAAATCAACATTTATATGCTAAGAATAAATGTATAAAATTGTAATTTGTACATTTCCTAGAGTTTAAATATTAATCTATATTTTCACACATCTATAAATAATCTTTAAACCAATTTAATGTATCCAACTCATATATAATTCTAAGCTTAAAAGTATTGAGGTTTGACCCAACGACCACCAGATATTACTCTCAATATAGAAGTCTGGGTTCGACTCCTTAAAATGACAATGATCGGATTTGTAAATTAAAAAAAAAATAAAAAATTCTAAGCTTAAAACTTAATTATTTTTACAATTATCTATGCGAAATGAAAATTATCATCAGTGTATATATATTAAAGTAAAGAATAATATTTTATCAGAAATAGTGTTTTCTTCGACAACAACTGCGACAGTTGAAAATTTGCAAATTATAACTTTGGACAACTAAACATTCGTGACAACCTAATTACAGTGACAAATTAAGTAAATATTGTTATATATCATACATCAAGATAATTTAAATATATATTTTTTTTAATTAAACCCAGATCAGTTCGTAGGGTTTTCGCATACTTTTAATTAAATAATTTAGTAACTAAATAAAATTAATTATTACCAACATTTAAGAAAATCATCAATAGCAAATAAAAATCCTTTTTAGTAAATACCAGTACTAAAAATAAATTTACTATCACTTAATATATAAACTTATGATAATCTTGATGTTACTTTTTAATTTATTATATACTAACTAATATTTAATATTTTTTCGTAATAAAGTCACGAGTGACGAGTATGATTATGAATTAGTATTAACAAAACAGAAAAAAATTGAATTAGAAAGTCAAAAACTTAATAGCTAAGGTTCAAAAAACATGTACTGGACACCACGAATTTATATATATATATATATAAAAGGGAAGCCTTGTAGCATACAAAAGAAAAGGAGGTGTTTATGGGTTGAGATTCTGATTAATATCACTCGTAAAAAGATTTTGGCTATCAGAAAGCAAAGGCAAAACGTATAGTTTAGAACAGCTCTAAAACTGTGGAGTTGAATAGGCCATGAGAGTTTTCTGAGACCGACACGAAGATATAGATACGATACGAAGACAGTGATATAATTTTTAAAATATTTATCATTATTTATTATTAATATTTTAGGGCACAACACGGCACGATTTTCTATCTTAGTATATTGCATAAGCTAAGTATATGCACACAATAGATATGGGCAAATCAGATATGGAAAGAACAAAGTTACAGATGTGCTGGCTAAAAAAGGGCACAAGTTGCTTGGTGACGATGTTATGGTATAGGAGCATCCTTCTGATGAGGTTTCTGCTTTAGAAGACGTTAACTTTTAGGTCGGTAATGACGAATTTATAAGAGATATTAGTCGATAATCACGTAATCATAATTCGACGTAGATATTTAGTAAATAATAAAAAATTTAGAAGTATTATTATAATATCTTAAAGAGAATAAAGTGATTTCTACTTAATTAAATCTTGAAAAGTAAATGTAAATAATGTCGAAATATATGATTTGATGAATGATGGTATTTGAAGCATATGATTACATGAAGATCAGATCAGATGATCCTAGCTTGATTGAGTGAGGGTATATTTACTTTGCTCCCCAAATAATACCCTATGATTCATTGACTTTTTCCTTTGTGACCACTACAATCATATTATGGATGATCGATTCCTTCCCTTTTCCACATGTGTACCCACTTTCTCCCCATCTATGGAAATTAAAACACACAAAGTGGGATTGTGGGGTACTGTCAATAATTAATAATATTTAGGAATATTACTCATATTATTTTTATATCTTATTTTGTACTCATGTTATGCAATAAAATAATAGATTACAAAGTAGAATTTAAAAGATCAAGAAACTGTAGATTTGATTTTGGCTTTCTCACTATTGCCCAAAATCCAAGTTATGAATCCTAATTTTCTCAAGTAGAGGAATACTGCACATGGGCTTGAGTTTGTGCAAATAGCTTGGGCTATGGCCCATTTCTGCAATGTAACAAATTCCTTTAGTTGATCCATTTGTTTTAATACATGGATGCTTCTAAAAATCCTATTTTGTTGTGTCGTGTTTGATATCATATCAGATGTCTCTAATATAAAATATCAAAAAAAAAATTGTGTCATCATATCAATGCCATATTGTATCCGTATCGCCGTATCTATATCCTTATTTGATTAGTAGCGTGGAGATAAACTCTATTTAAATTTCTGCAATACGGAACCCGAAAAAATCAAATAGAAATAAAAAAAAAAAAATTAGCTGCATGCAACAAACAGATAAGACTCGGGAAGTTGCCCAGAAAATACACAGAAATTAAATAATCCAACAACCTTCAATTCCATCCTGGCCTGCATGCATGGCATGAGAGAACTCACTATTTCTCCACGTGTCCATGCAAAAGCCACGTACCTTTTTCATCTTGAAACTCCAACTGATCCAAACCCTCATCATCATTATTATTATTAAACCCAACTGCGTGTGATCTGATCACAGGTCTCACTGTGTGTGAAGTACCTTTATTGCAATATTATCGATCAAACTTTATAGTACTATTAATAATGTTTATGAAGAAAAGCCCGATCTTATGTTTTGTGATCATTTTCGTAATAGTAGTCGCGATCAGTAATAGCAGTACGACTTCTGCAGTAAGTTTAGCAGACGAAAGTGATGTGCGGGGGGGTTTGGGCCCAGTTGTGAGGAAAGAAGAGAGGAGGTCAGTAGTCTTCACCGAGTATGGAGAGATCTCAGTCGTTCATATCAGCGATAATATCAACGGCTTATATCTTCTCCACTTCTTCACGCTGGGACAGAATGCTCTGTTTCTGCCAGTCGTTTTGCATGCTGATATGGTTTTCTATGTTCATACAGGTACTAGTTATTTTGCGTAGAACTAATTATGTTCTCGATCTCTGGAGTGGTCAACAATTTTTTTAGGTAAATTACCTACAATACCTCTAAGATTTTTCATAATTACATAATACCCTATTTGATTTTCCAAAATTACAAAAAACGAAAACTGAGATTTCAGATAATTATAAAAACGTAGCTCTTGAGATATTTTCGCAATTACAGAACCTTTTTAACATATGGGATGTAAACTGCAAAAGTCCCATGATTTTTCAGATAATTATAAAAACGAAAATTAGAATGTCCTGAAATTGCAACAGAAATCCATTTACGGGGATGTGAATTGGAAAATTCATTTATTATGGGACCAAAATAAAATGGGCGAACTACATACCGTACTCTGAAGGATTTCCTAATTACAAAATATCCCCTTTCAAAAAATTACAGAAAACCCCCTGAAAATTTCAACAATTACAAAAATCTAATAAAATACCCCTCTATACTTTATACAAGATCTTACAGAAGAAAACCCAGTACGTAATTTGTAATTTCTTGAAACCCTTGGGGACTTGGGGTTTTCTATAATTTTCGAAAATAGATGGGGTATTTGTAATTATGACAAACTTAATTTGGGGTATTTTATGTAATTCGCCCAGAAAAAAAAAGATGTGAAGTTATAGAAACCAAAAATACAATTAATTCTAGCAAACTGGTAGGAGTAAGAATGTAGTTATTAAGCATCTGCAGATAATTAATGATCCCTATTGTTTCCTCATTACCTGTGTAATTTAGGGAGTGGAAAATTGAGCTGGGCAGAGGAGGACAGTGATCTTAAGCAATCGGATTTAAGTCGAGGCGATGTCTTCCGGCTGGGCCGAGGAACCGTTTTCTACATACACAGCTACTCGGAGTCGACTGAGACCAATGAGCAAAGACTTAGAATTCATGCCATCTTTACCAATTCAAACAATGATTTGCGTGTATAAGTTAATTTTTCCTATTATTTATATGGGAGAACTACATCTACTACAGGCTTTGAGTTTGAGGTTAATTTTTTCCCTAATTACAATTTAGTCTGATCTTACTTTCAAAATTAGAAAACCTCCTGGGCATTTCACTTTATTACAACAAAACTCTCTGAGACTATACAACATGAATCCAAAAAGTTCAACTAATTAGCCACTGCACTTTCAGGGAGTCTTTTGTAATAAAATAAAATTAGAGGGAGTTTTTTGTAATTTCTCAAAACAGAGGGATTAAACTGTAAATAGCTCAAACCTGGATGTAATTCACCACCCTGTTCCATAAATTTCATATAGCTAGTGTATACATACATATATAATACCATAGTACATATGTTTAAGTACTTCATGGCAAATAACATGATCAATTCGTGTAGGAACCAGCAACAGGAGCTTATTCTAGCATCCAGGACACTGTTCGTGGCTTCGGCAGAAGAATTCTGCAGTCCACTTTCCAGGTACATATATATGCGTTTTTAATTTTGTCACAATACGACTTTATAGTGATAAGAATTAGTGTTTTAGTTGTTACAATCGACAATTAGTAGCATAGTTATACCTAGTGACAACAATTGGTGACAAAAAAAAAGTAGTCACTCTTTTGACAAAATTTTATTTATTTGCCACTGATTTTTCACTAATTATCAATAGTTATAACTTAAACACAATTTTGTCACTATCACGCTTATATAATGAGAGAAAATTTTCCACAAGATCAAACTTTCGTCACTTCATGTTTTGTCATTAATTTTTTCTTTTCTTGTATTTTATGTATAATCATTTTCTGGGCTTATATTACGGACTAACTCTTTAACATGATTGGAAATGTATACATGATTTTAAGGTCTCTGGGGAAGTGATTGATGAACTGTTATCTGGAAGGAATCCACCACTAATCATCCACGCAGGAACAGAGTTGGAGAAGGAGAATTTTCAGTCCAAACAAGGACAAACTTATTACAACATATTGAACAGCTTGAACAAGAAAAAGAAGAAGGAAAAGGAAAAGGAGAAGGAGAAGAAAAAGGAAAAGGAAGAAAAGGGAAATGCAAAATTATTCAACCTTTTCGAAGAGGAGAGAGATATTGAGAATTGCAACGGGTGGAGTACAATGGTAACGAGGAACAATCTGTCCGCGTTGAAGGGTTCCGACATTGGTTTATTCATGGTGAACTTGACAATAGTAAGTTTATAATGTCTTTTTAACTAGCATCAGAATCCTTTGAATTTTCTAATTGACCCACTGCACCAGCTTTTAGTCTTTTTGATAGGTTTTTCTCCCTGATAATATATATATTGTTATATATATAATATACATTTTCTTAGGGCTTTTGATTGTAATTTTTGAAAACATGAGGTTTTCTATAGTAGACTATTCATATCATGAAAGATAATTTCACAAATAGAAAACTCGTACAAATTTGCATGAAACCATGTGAAATAATTGAATATTTTAAAGAATTTGTGTTGCATATATATTTAATGGTTTCATAGGGTTTTGGATAGTGATTAAATTTTGATCATGTCTTGAGTGATGTTGAGAAATTCATAAGGGAAGCTGATTACCAAAATCCCATTAATTCTGTACAGGTAATTAGTAAAAGGGCGAATTACATACAACACCCTTAGGTTTAATTACCATAATTACAAAATACCCCCTATGTTTTCAAATATTACAGAATCCCCCTGAGGTTTCACACAATTACAAATTACTGTGGGTTTTTTGTAAGATTTTGTATATATTACACGGGTTTGTTGGAAAACCTCAGGGGGTTATCTATAAGATTTGAAAATAGAGGGGGTATTTTATAATTATGTCAAACCTTAGGGGTACTATATGTAATTCGCCCTTGAAAATACAGTTCTATGCTCAAATCACATATATTTTTTATATTTAGGGATCGATGATGGCGCCACATTGGAATCCCACAAGTAGTGAAGTATCGATAGCGTTACAAGGGCGAGGAATGGTGAGGGTTTTGTGTTCGGATACTTCTAATTATGACCAAACAACATGCAGAGATATGACGTACGAGGTCGGACAAGGCGATGTATTCGTTGTGCCTCAATTCAACCCCGTGGCTCAAATGTCTTTCAACAATGATACCTTCGTTTTCATGGGATTTAGCATTTCAAAAAAGCGGAATTACCCTCAGTTCGTAGGAGGTGAGTATTCGATGCTTCGCGCCTTAGACAGAAGAATCCTGGCGATGTCATTTAATGTGACGGGTGCGACGTTGGAACGACTCTTGGCTCCTAAAGATGAGTTGGGCATTGTGGGTTGCATCTCGTGTGCTGAGGAAGAGTTGATGATCATGGAGGGTGGGATGGGGGCCGGCGGAGGGGAAGCAAGGCCAGAGGAGTGAGTAACATGGCGGTTTTGGTACGTGGTGGTGATGGTGAAAATTATGGTGATCGATGATGAATGGGGTACAATAATTTTGAAGGAAGAGGACGAGATCGATAGGTGTTGAGTTGGTGTTTCTTTTCTTGTTTGGTAAAAATGTGAATGTGAGGTGAGTAAATGGTTCTTAATTTTGTTTTCTTATTTGTTGTTCTATCATGTTGTTTAAGTTTTTGTTACTACTTACTAATGTTGTATTGTGGATTCTACTCACCACCTAAGTGACATTTGTTTTTCTTGATAATCCCAATCATAGCCAGCTCTTTAGTCTTTACTAGTGCAAATGATAGCTGGAATCAAAAGTACACGTTCTTGACCGACAATACGAAAGCATGCATATTCTTTAAACTTATTTTTCTTAATTATGTCGTCAATGAGAAACTATAAATTATTAACAAACCCAAGGACGACCACATTAATTATTACATTAAGAGATTCAATATTAATTGAAATACAAATTGAAGATTGCATGAGATTTCTTTATTAAAAGGGTCAAAGCCCGGTTCATCCCCTATATGCATTCACTTAATTCACCCATCTTTTTGTCCTACAACTTGCAACCTACTTTTTTAATGATTTCTTTATGTGTTCCTTGTTTTTTGCCTTTTCCATTGGATACTTCATGATCATTTCATGTCATTTTTAGAATCTCACTGATGAGTTATGATGCTAGTTTTTATTTATGATTCAAGTACAGTAGATTCTTAAGAAAATCACCTATTAATAGTATCAAATGATACGTATCGTATGGACTTCAATATTGAGGTGACAAGGTTGAGCATGGTTGATTTTATCAACAAAATAATAATATCTAACAATGAAAAAATCTATTGTTTTTCAAACTAAGCGACTTAAATAGAATGAGTGCGATTTGTATGGCAGAAAGTGACAAGGAACAAAAAAATATATTTTTTTTTTCATCCAAATTATGAAACTTTGTAGATCGAGATTAAGAGGGTTTGAAACAGTCAGAAAAGTGTTCATAAGTTCTGCTTAAATAATTTCTCTACTTTTTTTTTCAAGTTACAGGTTTTTTTGCTTGCAAAAGAGACCCCAAAAGAGTTAGACCAAAAACACTTTCTGTAACACCCCAAACTTGAGAAATATGTACCATGTGGGCATTTGTTTCACATAGGAAAAACATAAGTAATGTGAAGGGTTTATAAGTGATCTTCCAAGCACAACTACCATGTGGTGCATCACCTTTTGGCAAGTGGTTTCAAGCCAAACTTTAGGGTTGTGCTCAGTGGTGGTGAAGCTTATACCCGCGTGTCCAACGGGTGCCGTCGTGAGGGTTCTCCTCTCCGCGCCCGGGGCTGCGACAAATGGTATCAGAGTCAACCATCAGCTATGGGAATGCATGTTCCACACATGACATGAGTCGTGAGTCACCGCTAAAGGGGCTCCGCTCGGCGTGTTCTGGGCAGCTTCTCCACTGGCGGGAAGCCACGATCCTATGTCACGGCGTAATGAGGACATTACGCTCTCAAGGAGGGGTGAATGTAACACCCCAAACTTGAGAAATATGTACCATGTGGGCATTTGTCCCACATAGGAAAAACATAAGTAATGTGAAGGGTTTATAAGTGATCTTCCAAGCACAACTACCATGTGGTGCATCACCTTTTGGCAAGTGGTTTCAAGCCAAACTTTAGGGTTGTGCTCAGTGGTGGTGAAGCTTATACCCGCGCGTCCAACGGGTGCCGTCGTGAGGGTTCTCCTCTCCGCGCCCGGGGCTGCGACACTTTCTCTTTTTATATTAATAGAAAGAGTTAGTTAAATTTGCACCCCGAAAAAGTTTATTAAGCTACAAGTTATGACCCTTCTTAGTCAAAATATTATACTTACATCCTACAAAAATTTTATAATTACCAAAACACCCAACTTTAAGAGTTTCTTTATATTTCCATCGAAACTTTAATGAATTTAACAAATATTCCTAACGGAACCCTAAAAATTGGATATTTCTTGTAACTATGAAACGCATGTGGGGTGTAAATTTAATATTTTAACTAAGAGGATAACAATTTGTAGTTTAGCAAACTCTCTTGAGGTAAGTAATTAATCCTAAAATATAAAAAAAAAACAGCACACAGTTCCAGTTAGAGATCTCAACTCCAGCCAATAAACCTTCACATATTCATAAACACGACTAAGACCCAAAAAGGCACGTACAAAACCAACTAAAATTTAGAAAACTACAACAATTTCTCTCTATGAAAATAAAGGGAGATACACCAGGGACTCCCTGTAAAATTCTCAAATTCTCAATATTCAAATGACCTCCCTGTCATATTTTTATTTCTATTTATCCCCTTATATTTTTATAAAATTCTCTTTACCCCTGACTCAAAATGTGTGTCACACGCGTGTTGTATGTGACTGGAATAAGTCAAAATTCGTCTTAAACCAGGTGAAAATACTGAAATATGCTGTTGTTTAATTCTAAATTATGTACAGAGAATCACATCCACACTCCAAACATATAATCCTGTAGTAATTTATAAAATTTACTAACTAAAGAGTCAATATTCTAATCACGTATTCTATTAATTGTACATATCTGAAGTTTATCGCCACTAAATATATTACATTAAAAAAAAATGAAAAAGGAAAATCTAACTTCTTCTCATGAGCTAGGGATGATGAGTTACCTTAGTGGTCAACATCTACACCTGTGACCAGAAAAAAGGGTGAACTACATTTGACTATCTAAAAATTTGATATAATTACAAATAGATCCCTCTAATTTGAGTAATTACCGTATAGTCCCTGGAGTTTCCACAAGTGTGTAAATTTTCCAAAAATACCCTGCAACTAAAACTCTAAGCGAGAGTATTTTCGGAAATATTTACATATTTATTGGAAAGCTTAAGGGACGATATGATAAGTCCTCAAACTAAAGGACTCAATTTGTAAATAGACCAAACTTCAGGATACCCCAGTGTAATTCACCCCCACAAAAAAAAAAAAAATAGTAAAATTACTCTCATGAGCTTCTTCTCAAATCTTGGCCAGCAACATCGAGACCCCCATTAATGGAGCTCATCAAAGCCGAGCCTCCACTTGCAGCCAATCCAAGGCCAAGAAAATCGAGTGTAGCATGCTTAGGACCGAAAACAGATGGAGTTCCCAACATTAATTCCTTCAAACCCGACCCGTTATCACATAAACCCAATCCAAGACCGAGACCAATACCATCCGACTCAATCTGCTGCTGATGATGATGATGATGAGGAGACGATGAAGAAGAAGATGATGAAATTACGCCAATGCCCCTCAGCAGTGAAGCATTTGACGAAGAGGGGCCCATCTCTGCAGCCTTCTGTAGCAATGCTGTCGCTGACAGGGTGACAGGTTCTGTGGGTCCCGCATGGGGAAGTAGGGTAGATTGAAATAAGTTTGGAAAGCTTGCTGAAGAAGTTGATGGAGCGAATAAGCTGGAAAAGACATTGCTGCTTGAGCTTCCATTGCTGCTGCTGCTGGTGCAGCTTGATGACAAGTTTGTCAGAGTCGATGTTTCCTCGATAATCTGCATGGTTGTGGGACTGGAATTGGAATTCGAAATCGAATTGGATTTGTGATTGGAATTGGAATTCGAATTGGAATCGAGATTGGTGCTTTGCAGAAACTCTGCGATGTAAAATACCAAGACGAGAGAAAATCAGGAAAATACATATTAAAAAGGGAAAAATTACATACAAAACCCCTAAGGATTGCCATAATTACAAAATATCCCCTCTGTTTCAAAAATTACAAAGCCCCCCCCCCCCCCCTGTAATATGTAATTGTATGAAACCTCAGGGGTTCTGTAATTTTTGAAAACATAGGAGCTATTGTGCTGTATGTAATTTGCCCTTAAAAGAACCAAGAGGGTGTTTGGTTGAGATTATAAGCTCCTCCAAAGTGTTCGATAATTTTTTTAGTAAATTTTAAGCTCCAAGAATAAGTTGTTTGGAGCTTATAAGCTCCTAAAGAACAAGTAAGCTTCCCCCAACATCTAAAATGACATGACATCTCAAAAGTATTCTTAATTATTTTATTTTTGTCATTTGTACTTAAAATAACTTGTAACCTCTGATTTTTACCAAATACAGTTACAACTTATAAGCTATGAGATCTTACTTTATCCAATCACTTTAACAACTTAATTTTTAATTAAGATGTAGCAGCTCGAACTTGTAAGCGATAAAAGAAGCTAAAATTAAAATACCTTCTAAATCTTATCTTAAAAATAAGAACTCAAGTGTTTGGATGGAAATAAGATGATATGGGTTATAAGAAGCAAGTAATGGCAATCATGCAAGTAATGTGGATTATGAGCTCCTAACATCCTATTATAGGATAAATTTTTACCAAACACTTAACAACATCTTATAAACGTAATACATATATGATTGGAACTCTGAAGAGCTTTATAAGCTCACTCAAACACATTAAGTTATAGCAATGAAAGCTAAACTTTCCTTTTTAAAGACTTTACACATAGATTGCTCATATGTATCTTCAATTTTAATTCAATGTTCTATTTCTTTTTCTGCATCTAAATGATAAATCCCAGGTCAGTTCTAAAAAATTATATGCAGATAACAACAAATACCAGTAACAGACATAAAACAAGTAAAGACAGGTAAACAACAAATAATATTGTTTTTTTGTCTTTTCTTCAGTACACATATAGGAGAAAACCCAAATCTCAAACTCCCCAAATAAGTCCAAGTTTTAGTAAACATACCAAGGTTCTTATCAGGCAATATAGTTAAAGGAGCTTCTGGTGATGGTGATCGTGGTGGTGGTGGTGGTGGCAGTGATGATTCTGGTGGTGGTTGCAGTGGCGGTGATGATTCTGGTGGTGGTTTCAGTGGCGGTGATGATGAGACAACAGCTGCTGTCTGTGTTTTAGTAGTTTCCTCGGCTAATACATTACAAAAGGCCCTATGTGTAATAAAACTATCCCTCCTACATATCAATAAAAAAAATGAAAATTACAAATCAACCGCAATAACCACAACTCAAATTCAATCAATAAGGAAACATAACCCGCCATTAATAAACCAATCGAACCTTGAAAACAAAGTCCCACATTCACATTTGTACTCTTTGGTGCCACATATCTTGGAATGAGCCTTCCAATCCGATTGAACCGCATATTTCTTAGAACATTTCTCACATTTCCATTTTTTCTCCCCATGTTTTCTGCAGAAATGTTTTTTTATCCCAGTTAAATCGCCCAAAGCCCGTGAAGGATCATGGTGGACACAGCTCGGCTCAGGGCAAACATAAACCCTTTTCTTGATAATATCAGTTGCTGATCTCTGCCTAAGCTTCCATGGCAGATTATGACCCCTTCTATGAAGCTGCAAATTCTGATCCCTCTGAAAACCCTTGTTGCAGATTTCACAAATAAATCTGTTTGTTGCCAATAACGTAGTTGGGGATAACGCAATCACCTCGGAATCAGGATCTGATCCAATTACATAACATAAACCCAGAAAAAGTAAATTAAAACCCACAAATCAAATTGAAATTTATTAACTCTTAGGTTGAAATATTAAAAGTTTTTCTTACTGGGCATCCCGGGTAGATTTCTCCTCTTCTTGGGAGGTGCTTTTGCGGCGGCTGTTTGATGATTGCCTAAAGAAGAATCGCCGGAAGCTGTTGAATCATTCATGGAGGAAGATTTATCTAAACCAGAGCCGTCGGCTGATAGAATCGCGAATTTTCTTATTTTTCCCAGCATACTAAGATTGCATTTAATTAGGGGGGCATTTATGCTGAAGAAAACTCGGCCCCTGTAAAAAAAATTCCTTTTCTTAACCAAACTCTCTTTGCTATAAAAATCTACCGCTCAATCTTAAATAATTTGGTGTCCAACTACCAGTTCTATGCTTCCAGCCAAGACCCAGTTCTAGGAGACGAATAAAATAAAACTAACAAAAGCCACGTTTCAGATAAAATGCATTCAGAGGAATGATCTCCGGTGAGCGTTGAAAAGTTGAAATTTCTAGGTTTACGGAAATGGGTTGTCGATAAAACTGAGGAAATTAGAAGGGTTTTGAGTTTCTGATGGAATTAGTAAGGCTTAAATCTAGCTACGCACAGTTTGAAGTTCATTATGAAGAGGGCTTTCCGGGTAAACACCGCCGTTGAGAAGCTCAGAGGAGTTGAGGAGGAATGGTTTTTGCAAGTCGGCGGCGGCTCGGATATCTAGAGAGAGAAAGAAGAAATGTAGAGAGTGAGAGTGCGACACTGCAACTATGAACGAACGAAAGTCCCCAGTATTTGCCTTTTTAGTTTTCACAATTTCACTACCAACTTTTTTAACCTTTTCAGTTATTTCTATCCCAAGTCCATGTGACTTTTTTGTTTTTTTTATTTTTAACCAGAACCGATTAAACTGACGGTAAAATTAATAGGACCCCTCGTATTATAAAGTTCAACTCGAAAAGTCCTAAAAATATATCAATAAGGTCGGAAAATTACTTACAAAGAGCTAAATATAACAAAGGAAATAACAAAAAAATACAAATAAATCGTCTACCAAACGGACACGAATTTCGCACTCGCCATACTGAGTTCGTCAATCCTATAATTGCAAGGAAAGCTATGGCCACCAAAGTTCTTCTTATCATTGACTTTAGCCATAGTTTTGTTACATTTTCGATCAGCACAAAACACTCAAAGGCTCCAATCAAAATTAATTTGGTTCCAAGTAATGACCATATATATAAGAAATGCCGTCAAATATCAATAGTTACCATTAGCTGAAGACATCTTGTACAAGAATATCCATCAAATTCGTAGTTAATTCTGGCGGAAGCCCACCAAGTGTCATCCTCCATCAAACAAGTGATCCTACAAAATAAGGCTATGTGAGTTCTTCATATAAATTATAATACATTAATTAATACATGAGTTTTTTTCATCGACAAATATAATTTTTCATAATTTACCATCTAAATTTTATTTTTCACAATTCAATATCCAAATAATACAAAATTTTGCAACTCCGCATCTCCAACCGAATTTCAGTGAAATATTTCGTTGTAAAATTATTTCATGGGGCAAAAGAAATATAATTTCACGTTATTTTGATTAACTTTCACGAAAATAAACATCATTACCGTCTAATTGATGATTTAAAAAATAATTTATCATAAACAGAGCAAACTTTCAAATATTACTAACCCATTTAAAAATATATTCACTATAAAGATGATATTTTTCATATTAAGTCCAGAAAGGAAAAGAAGAAGAAGCTTATGTAATATTCAACACAGAAATCATGAATTTTAAAGTTGTGTGTTAAAGGAGAGGATAAGGATTAGAGTAGTGGTGATTTGTACATAGACGGAAGGTAGACCATATTTGTCAAAAATAAATAAATAAAGTAATGTACTTTTTTTAAGTTGTGTCAAATATGAAACAGAGATTAAGCTAATATTAGAGCTGTCAAGCACGTGCTACTAAGGGCCTTCAAAAGTAAAACAACTATAATTAATTCACTTGAGATTTTTGGCAAACTACACTTTTGAGTTTTGACACTTTTCAATTTCCCCAAATGTCATAATCCTCATCGTACTTGGGATCATTTCTATTTTTTCCTATAGTTTTCTGTTTTGTTGTTTGTTTAAGAAATTATATGGTTGGAGAAATATCCGTATTTGTTGGGAAACGATTGATCGTCTGATTCGATATTTTAATTGTTTTATACATTGAATTGGTTCACTAACTATTATTTTGCAGTTTCAAAAATAAATTTATATTTACGTTTATTCTTTTCTTTCTTTCTTTTAAAGAAAATAAGTGAACCAAATCTGTTTTATATATATATGTATGTGAACCCCTTACTCCTCATCCCTTCTTTCTGGTTTTAGCTTCAGGCAGATGTAGCTAGTTGTCGTGTTGGTCTAGCTCGTCCGTTGTTGTATAGGCAAGTTATGTTATATTGTGTTTTGGAGTTATCCTAAAATTTTAAAGTAATGGTATCAATTTAGTCATTTATCACCACGAAGTGGCGTAATTTAATGGTTTGCGCTATACTAACTTAATCAAAGATTTCGAATTTGAGTCTCCCAACTTAGTTCGACCTATATAAATAGGATTAAGGGGAAAAAAATTAGTCATTTATCCAAACATATGAAAAAAAATTATGAATTTAGTACAATTTTCTTATAAAGTGAACACAACTACACAAGCCTATGCAAACTAGGGATTTCCCTAAAAGAGATGGGTTGGAAAAAAGTTGACAAGCATATATGATGGTGGACATTGACCCAAGTATCCACATATGGAGATATTTATTTGGTAGAGTTTCGGAATTTATTCTTGGGATAATTACTACCTATCCGCCTAAATAATACAAATTTAATGAGATTTCAGATATTACGAACTTCTGTTGAGATTTTATCTCTCTCACGAACTTTACCAACTATTAGTAACAAACATTCATTTAAAATGAAAAATAATATTAATTTTTTCAAAAACAATCTTTTTTCTTTTAACTATTTTTGTCCAAAGCAACATGGTAATTTTTCTATTGCGGTTAGTTTTTTCATTAGGTTTTAAGAAATAAAAATAAAACATTTAGCCAACATGGCTTGACTCAAGTTGTTAAGAATCTCACTTTAGAACAATGATTTTGAGTTCGAATTCCTCTAATTATAATTCTCTAATCTCTGTTGGCAGATCATTTGTAAATTCCGAAAATCCGTTGATGAGTCACTAGAAATAATACATATATTTAGCTGGTTAGCTGAAACTCTAGTATTTATTTATTTTTCAGTATGTTTAATTTCTAATGCATATCTATATATATCGTGGCCCAATGGCCACCAGACATTACTCTCAATGTGGAGGTCGGGGTTCGACTCCTTGCAATAACAAGGGTCGAATTGTGTGCGTGAATTTTACCCAAAAAAAATCTATATATATCGAAAATGAGATTATAAGTTCTATTTCTGCTACACTATCAAACATTTTTTTTTGAGTGACACTATCAAACATTTACATACACTTCATTTTAGAATAATTATTTTTTCAACAGTCATATTGTTCTAAACTCATTATTAGGGGTTTTTAATTTTTGTTTTCTAATTTTGTTTTAGTAGATAAGTAAGGTTTTACATTGATTGGTATCAATCTGATAATAATGGCAAAATTCCTGTATCATTAAAGATAAATGTAAAAATCATTGTACAAGATAAACAATAAGGACAAAACTTGGGACCAGTGGGACGGAGTTGCCGTTCCCGCGACGCCACGGCCGAGATCGCGCCGCGAAGGCGAACCTCGGAGACGATAGCCATAAGCCGGCCAACACGTTTGAACTATGTCTCCACAACATCTTCAGCTTTATTTTTGGATAGACACAATATCTTCAGCTGAAGTACTTTCTGTTTCTGCGTATTCTGAGAATGTGGGAGAAATTTGTTGCGTCGATAGAGTATTTGCACAAAACAGAGTTGGCTTTGGAGGAATTTGTATGGATTGTATACGTCCTTCTAACATTTCCAAAATCTTAGACATTGTTGGCCTATCAGATGGAGTTGTCTGAATGCACCAAAATCCTATTAATAACATTTTTCTTGCTTTTTCATCTTCCTCTTCAACCATAAAACCGTCCTGCAGACTGATCTCTGACGCCCCATTTAGTACTACTTGCTTGTAGATTTTGTCTGGAAAATAATTCTCACTCGAATAATTGGTTGCCTCAGCTTCCTCTTCTATTTTTCTTGCACCAGCCATTTCAAGAATCATCATTCCATAGCTATAGACATCTGATTTATGAGAAACTCCTCCAAAATTTCTTGAGATAATTTCGGGCGCGATATAGCCGATAGTGCCTCTTGTCCCAAGCATCGATAATATACTTTGCTTCTTCTTGCACAGTTTAGCAAGCCCAAAATCAGATATCTTCGGGCAGAAATCTTCGTCTAAAAGAATATTCTGAGGCTTGATGTCAAAATGAACAATCCTAGTGTTGCAGCCCGAATGCAGATATTCTAGTCCTTTCGCAACTCCAACTGCAATCTGGTACAATTTTTCCAAATCCATCTGATCATCACAATCTGCATTATTACTGCTTATGAAGTTGTCCAATGATTTGTTGGGCATAAATTCATAGACTAGAGCTCTCTTATAATTTTTATCAAAACAAAATCCCAAGAGATTGACAATATTGACATGGGATGTTCTACTTATGCTAGCAACTTCATTTATGAATTCTTCTCCATTGCTATTCATCTCATCAATCAAAACCTTAACAGCAACGAGGGAGCCATCACTTAAAATTCCTTTGTAGACACTACCGTATCCTCCTTGACCAAGCTTATCACTAAAAGATTTTGTTATTTTCTTGATTTCGGAATATTTGTACCTCTTCAGAGCTAGAGATCCATGCTGGAGCAGAATTTTTTCCACATCTTGGTTGGTTTTGTGGTCAGGGCGACGTGTTGAACGTAATCTCTTGAAACAACAGCATATGATGATGGATGCTAGAACCAAACCAGTTATACCAAGCATAACCCCTGAATATATATATATATATATATATATATATATATATAGATGGAGACAGGATATTTCAGATAGGTGATCTGATCCAATAATAAAATATAGAGTGAATTACATCTCTAGAACCCGGCCCTAACATTTATTTTAATTTCCCAAAGCACAGGGGGTCTAAGTGTAATTAGATCAGATGTTAGGATTTTAGATGTAATTCACCCTTAATTAATAATATTGAAGAGGTATATAGTTTATTTAATTAAGAATCTTTAAACCTACGAGAATGTATAGCAAAATACGCCTTCTACTGTTCTATTCTTTAAAGAAAAACTAAAAGTACTCTTCTACTATAACGATTTACCTACTATGATCCAAATTGTTGGAGATGAATTCCTAGGACCCGATCCTGGAACAAATCATACAGTGAACTGAATAAGTTTAACTTCCCAAAAGAAATTAAACAGAAAGATTTAAAGTGAAATATTGCTAAAGAATGTTGAACTGCACAAACCATCATATCCAGACGGCGGATGGTTGCCGTCGCCGCCGTTAGTTTGTGGCGGATAGCTAGGACTCTGAACAGGGGGAATACCTAGTCAAAAGGTAAAACATAGAAATAAGTAACACATTACCCGTTGAACTATAAAACTGCCCATTAATTTTAAACGACCAAGTTTCCCAGTTCCGTACTTGTTTCAACGGCGACGCTATAACCACTTTGCCTATCGAAATACGCTGACCACAACATCAGCCCGCCATATTTTTCCGATCTCTGAATCACTGGCAGAATCTTCGTCTTCAGCACCTCCGCCGGAATGAACCCACTGGAAACGGCTTCCGGTGCCGCCGGCAGACCCAGAAATATTTTCCCAGTATCAATTGATTTCGTCCATTGCTCCCAAGAGTTCAACAAATTATCTGTTCTCTCTGAGCTGTAATCACACCTAGGATTGTTGTAGAACATTACCCAGACATAATCAAATGGGGTCGTATTTAACGCGGCTCCCAAATAGAAATCGGGAAACAGGCACTGCGTAGCACCTGTTACATACACTTTTCTCCCATTATTGCTATACGATTTCAGAAAATTTACCAGATTTTCGTAGTATAGGTTAGATCCCATTCCGATAACCAAGTCTATACCGTCTAAAACAGCTTCTCCTAGCGGTCTAGTGCTGGAACTCACACCACCGCCGAGAAAATTGTTCCATAAATAAACTGCTAAATTTCGGGCGTCATCTCTGGAAGAGAGAGAGTAGTTACCTTCGGCGCCGCCAATGGAGAGCATAACTTTGATGCTGCGATTCTGGCAGGCTTGGACTTCATCGCTAAGGGCGCTGCAGGAGCCGGTCCATTGAGGATTGCAGTGGCCGGCGAGGTTGAGTACCGGGGTTCGCCCGCTGCCAAATGCGTTGAGAAAGGCGATGTTGACATAGGAATATCTGCCTGTAGCGCATATTTCGGCGAGGGTCCCTTCATTGCCGTTTTGGCCCCAGTAGATGCCGATGACTCCGGCGGCACCGGAGGTTACCCGGAGGAGGGTGTGGAGCACTAGTAGTGATATTAATTCACGTTTAGTTGTCATTTTTAGACTGAAATTGTATGGCGGGCGCGGGGCAGGGCTTGCTAGCTCCACAAATCATGATAATTTAGTATCATAGCTTACGCGGTTTCCCTGTTTCCCTAAGTCAATGGAGAAAATTAGTTTGTATAACCCCGTCAAATTTCTATTTAAGTAACTACCCTTTAATTTTTTTTTATTTTTTTTAATAAATCGTTAAATAATAATAATTATATTATTATTAAATAAAAAAATAGTTAAACCAGAATTAAGAACACATAAACGCAGAAAACAGAAGAAAAAGCCCTAGCCCCACCCTGCGCGATCGCTTATCGCTCTTGAGAACTTCTTCTTCTTCGCTTCCTGCTTCTTCTCTTCTGTTTCATCAACGTTTCCTTCTTCCCGTTTCCTTCTTCTTCTTCCCGTTTCTTGTCTTCCTTTCTTTTGAGAAAAATGACAATTAGAAAAACTACAAAGGAGGCTACGAAAAAAGCCCAATCATCTGAACATTTTGAAGAAATTATTGAAGAAAAGGTTGTTGAAGAACACCAATATAAGCTATAAATTTTCTTGACTTCCAATATAAGGTATAAATGTTTGATTTTTACGATTTTTTTGAAGGCCAAAAATTTTTTGCTGTTCTGCTTTGCAAGTGATTTCGCTAGAATAAGTGATCTCAGAACCGGTCTGAGATCGTTTATTCTAGCGAAATCGCTTTTTTACATATAGGGCATGTTAAGCGATTTCGCGTCCAATAAGCGATCTCAGAAACGATCTCAGACCATTTCTGAGATCGCTTATTTGACGCGAAATCACTTATTTACAGATTGCGCTTAATATTATTTATTTTCTTTCCTGAACAGGATCCGAAGAATCCTCATCTTAAAGAAGTGCTAGAGGAAGAAAAACTAGCTGTCGAGAATATAGTATAAATTGTTCTTGCATTCTTATACGCTTATGAAATGAAACAATCACTTAATATAATTTACACTTATATTTATGAATAAACATATATTATTATATTTCTAAATTTGATCATATTTAAGCGATGACATTGTGTGTCAATTCATTAATCAATATTTGGATTAGATATATTTGATGGATTCTGGCAAGACTTTAACCACAAGTCGGGAAGATGAGGTACTTCTATTTGGTTGGAGAAGATGAAAGTTACTATATTTGTGGAAATATGGAAACTTCATTTTTTATATGTAGGAGAATGAGGAGGACGGGGAAGATTTAGACATGATTTCCATTCCAGAACATTCGCAGTCCATCGACGTACGCGACTTTAACCTACGCACGATGATAGACAACTCCGCGTATTTTTCGGGAAATTATACGGTGAGATCGTCTTTGTCTAAATTTGTTCAAATAAAAGAGTACCTCCACCACAATGCGAAGGTGATGGCGTTATTTCGTAAGACTTACTTTGGCTATTTTCTTAACATGTCAAACGATTGGATCTTTCTGGGGTTGCTTTGTCACTACTTGTTGCTCCATTTTGTTAAAAGTAGGAAGAACTTCGAGATGTGGTTTATTGTCGACAATAAGCCTTTATGCTTTGGGATGAAAGAATTTGCCCTTCTTACCGGCCTTATTTGCGGACATATGCCTAGCAACGATGTTAAAAATAAGGTCATAAAGAATGGAAATGAATTCTTAGAAAAGATTTTAGGAGAAAGAAATGGTGTTAGGGGTAAAGATTTAGAAAATATGCTTAATGACAAAGCTTATGGTACAAGAAATAAGTTGAAGATTTGTCTTGTACTATTACTACACTATGTTCTTATGGCCAATGATGGAAGCAAAAATGTTGAACCTCTTTGGATCTCGATTGTGAATGATGTTGATTACTTCAACTCTTTTCCGTGGGGTAAGACGTCATTCGAGCTTACGCTCAAGTCACTCCGAACTAGAAATTTGAAGAAAGCATATAAGAAGTGCCAAGGAAATAAAACTTTGCAAAAGTTCAACATCCAAGGCTTTCCATGGGCATTTATGGTAATAATAATTTCATGTTATTTTTTCATTCCTGGTTCGTTTATATATTGTTATAAATTATAATATAATTTGTTTACATGCATTTATGTGTGGGCGTATGAAGCTATTCCCCTTTTGCAAGACTCGGAGGTGGGTTTTTTCCATCAAATAAAGATTCATTACGGCCAATTCCGAGAATGTTACAATATCATCTGAAAAGAGCTGCAAAATGGGAGTACGACATGCTTGAATCACTACTAAAATCAAACGAGGTTAGATTGCAACACAATGGTTTTGATACTTGTAATTTTCAATAATATTTTTATGTTATTGCCTAACTAATATGTCTAAATCTAATTTTAGGTGGTTGTGCATCCATTTTTAATTCCTACAAAACGTGAAATCAGAGAACAATATATATTATCATTCGAGGAGCTTAAGGATGTTTCAGATGAGAATATTGATCGATTGAAAAAGAAATTGGAAGGTGTCACAAACCTGACTAATCTAATTGTCTCTTCTGATGAGGACGCATTTGAAATTGAAAATGCCATAACGCCACTACCATTGCCTGAATGTGTAGGAGAGTTGAAAAGTACACCACCACCACCACCACCTTCTTCTGCTCTTGATTCTGAAATATGGGAATTACTGAACACCATAATCAAAGAACAAAAGATGTTCAACCATAAAGTTGATTTTATGGTGCAAGAGTGGGAGAGTTGAGGAAGAGAGTTGATTTTGCGGTTGTTGAGTTGGGAGAGTTGAGGAAAGATTTTGATATTGTTCGAACGAAAGAAGAGTCGGAGAAGAAAGATGACTACATTCAACAAAATGTTGAAGAACGACCAGAAAGAGAAAGAAAAAGAAGTCATTACTTAACATCTCTATACACTGCAGATGGAGCGTTGAAAAAAACAAAGATTGATGACAAAAAAATGGAACAACCCCGGAATATTTTCATGTCAAATTCCGAAGAAAAAAAGAGATCATTTTATGATTGGTACAATGGAAAAGACAAGTCGAAGTGGGCGAAATGTTTTAATGGAGAGTATTTGCATGACTTTTTTGACGCGATATTGAATGTAGGAGCTTGGTTTGAGGATTTTGTAAGTATATGTATATATTTAAATATATTTATACATTATATAATACTTTTATATATACTTATCAGTAATACTTTTTAATGCAGCACCTGTAGGAAGGACTAACTCTTATAAGGTCTAAATAAGGGCGTTTTCCTCAATTGTATGATCAACATTGTGCAATCCTTGATGCTTATTTTGGGCAAGTTCTTGATGGAGAAGCTCAACGCCTTTGGAAACTGAAGTAGAGTAATCCGGAAACGAAAAAGAAGAAAAACGTCAAACAAGGGAATATGATGAGTACGGTAGACGTTGAGAAGCTTCTCCTTGGGTCTCCATATAATGATACATTTGATGAATATTTTCAAGGAAAGAGACCACGTAACGGACGAAATTGGTGTGAAGTTCAAAAAGTATACGGTATATTAAATATTGCAAACATGCATTGGATTACAATTGTGTGGTTGCTTGATGAGGGAAAAATTGAACTTCTCGATTGCAATAGAACTTAAGCAAAGGAGCGATTTCGCGTGAATAAGCGATCTCAGACTCTATCTAAGATCGCTTATGGGTCGCGAAATCGCTTACGAGCATAACAGAAAAAAAATTTCTCAAAAAATCATCAAAATCTCATTACCCATCTTCCCAACTAGATATATATTTGACATGGGTACAAAATAGTTCTTACCTTCAACTTTCTAGTTCAACTTTTGTGGAAATCCTCCTTAATTTACTCTCCTCTTGCAATAAATATATTTTATCTTGGACCACAAAACTTCTTTTGATAATGTAGGGTTTCAATATAGAAGTATTTGGAAGAATGTTTGCAAAAGAGAAGAAGAAGTGGTCAAATACCTTGAAATGATGTCTTGTACATGGAGAAAATGCAAGAAAAATGAAGGAAGATGAAGAAAAGATGATAAAAGATTCGTGAAATTGGGAAAAATATGATGAGAAATTAGGGTTTGTAAATATTTTTGGGTTTGATTTGTAGTATTTATGAATTTTGGGGTTAAAATTTACATTTTTAAAAGTGGGTAAACTATTTTTCTTAATTAGATAAGTTATTAATATTATTATTCATGTTAATTAGTAAAAAGAGTTATCTATTAAAAAATTTCAAACTTGAGGGTTATTTAATTAAATAGAAACTTAAATAGGTTATATAATAAACTGTCCCACTAAGCCAATGCATGATTGAATTTTCTAAATTGAAACCAATGCAATTCATACGATTATTTACTTTTTTCTTTGTTCAAATTCTTTGCCGTAACTTCTACTATTGTTTGTTTGGGTTGTTGTCCAAGCATATTTAAAAGTACTAGTAACAGTCACGTGCGTCGCATGTCATTATCCCATTTTTAAGTTAATGTCTTAGGCTTTTATTTTTTCACTTTGAATCAAAATATTTTTTCACAATTTTAATCCTTATTTTCCAATTTTTTTCTCAATTTATTAATGATTTATATTTCAACCAAAACTTAAATATAGCAAAAAAAAGACCAATTCATAGAATAAATTATGAATTACCATTTCACAAAAAAGTTAGAGTATTTTAAAGTGTTGTTTGATTCTTCTAACTAAAAATAATATAGTGTATTTAATAAGAAAATATAGAGACTTTTAAGGTAGATAGTGCAAAGAAGTATTAATAACATAGAAGATGAATAGTTGAGTTGAGTTAGAGACTCAAATTAATAACATAGAAGAAGAAGAGTTGTGTAGAGTTAAAAAACTAATTAGTTGAGAATCAATAATTCAATTTTTTTTAAATAACTAATTAAATTCAGTAATAAAATATTAATATTATTAATTGAAGTGAATGAATTGTTAGCTAAGGTACTTTAGTGATAGTATATCCACATTTTTATAATAGTATAGATATAGATAGATAGATAGATAGATAGTTTAATTTCTAAAGAAAAAAAAAAAAAGATTTCTCTGCGGGAGGGTTGTTTTCCTTTCTTATCGCGTTCTCTACAATTTTTTCTTCATGACTTTGAATATTCCTTTTTCCAACTATTGAGTAAGACATTTTATATGTAACTACTCTTTTTTTTTTTCTTTTTGTTTATTGCTTTTTTCCTTCTTCTGGATTGTTTTAACCAAACGACATCGTATTATTACTATTTGATGGGCTTTTTATGTTTTGTTTTGGATACTTGGGCTTTTGGACTTCGTTAGTTGTTTGTGTGTCTTTGTATTTTTTTCTCTTTTTTGGGGTCCAATTTCTTATACAATACGACGTCGTCATTGTCTAATTGAGATATAGGATTTTTTTTCTGTTTTTTTTGGTCCAAGTTTCTATCTAAAACGACATCATTTGCTGCTCAAAAATACTTTAAAACGAGGGAGAGATATTTCATTTTGAAAACAGCTGCGCACAGAGGCAGAATCTGTGACAGTTTGTCGAAGCATTTTTGCAGAAGCCAAAAGTCGATGAAAAGGAGATTTTCTCAAAAGGTTTTCTTCATGAAAGTTGTTCATAACACATTTTTGTAGTGTGGTATAAGGTATTAGCTTAGTTCGAAGTAGATTTTTCCAGAAACTTGTCCAAAGTGGACTGCAGTAATTAACTAGGTTTGAAATAATATTTCTATCTTAAACCAAAATCACTTTTAAGGTTCAAATCTTGCTTCAAGCTTCAGTAAAACTCTGATAAATCATCTTAATCATATTATATAACACACAGATGGTGAGTTTAAAGCGTACTCATGTTTTGAATTTCACACATACAAAGCATAGAAACCTAGATCTTTCAACTATATATATCATGTGAATAACTTAAAATAAATCATGTTTGAGCTAGCACATTAGGGCATATAGCTTTATAATATCTTCACATCTAAACATTTAAACACATAGTCATGCTTAAGGGGAGAAGGCTGAAACTCTAAACAAGGGGAATTGAAAGAGGGGTTTTTCTTCATTTTATTTCAAGAAACACATAGAAACATGACATCTAAACTACATGAGCATAGATATATCTATGCATGAATATTGGATCATGTTTAAACAAGAAAATAAAAGGGGAAGGATTTGTAACCAATTAGACGAGAATGGAGGGGAAGGAAATGAGAGAGTGTCTTGAAGCTTTTAGTATACTATTTTATAAGTTTATGAGATAAACTTATAAAATACGCTACATACGGAATAATTTTAAAGTGAAGTGAGGGACAGAAGTGCGCATCCTCGCTTGTATGGAGCCCCATCACGGTTACCTAAATCCATCGTTTTTATATCAGATATCTCGTAATTTTTATGTTTTATTCTTCTTCACAAAAGGAGAATACGAGTAAAATTCCATATATGATGTTCTGTTGATGCCTAATAATATTGCTAATTAAACAAATTACAAGGACGTTATGTGCGTGTAATCATTATATGAGGAGAGACGAGAGAAACTTAGGTGATGAGTTGTGATACGTACGTGGATATACAACATGTTACGGGTACGACGATGCGGATTTTTTTTTAATATTTTTTATTAGATAAGTGTTAAAAATGATACGAAATAACACAGTAAGATTTTTACGAATGTCCATACATCATATATGATGAGACGTACGATACAATTGTTGTGAATTTATTTATTTCATTTTTCTAATTAAAAATAAATAAAACTAACATACCAAAATGTGTGTGGTAAACAGTAGTTACCCTGAGATCAGGTAATGCAAAGGACAATCCTTTTCCCAAAAGATAAGGTTACGCATAACTTGGAGACACGTCACAACACAGTTTGGGTTCTTTGTGCTTAGCTCTCTCGTCCACAAATTAATTAACAAAATATCCCGTAGAATATATATGTTATCATTATTTTTACATTTTAAACATGCATAAATTATTAATATCCTTTTATTTCTCGTTTTTTTCTTGATAAAATGGGTGAAGCTAAATTGTATAGCTCATCGTCGTGATGTGGCCTCAGTCCGCATCATCGATGTAGGAATATTCCTTGTTGGTTTTGGATTTTGTTATTTCCTATTTGAATTAATATATAACTTCGTTTTTTTCCTTAAAAAAATTATTCAAGTTCTTTTTTTATTTTTTCTTTGTCAACATTTAAGTTATTAATAACTCATGAAAAGAAATTTTTAAAATTTAAATAGGAATTATTTCATTTTGTGTCCCTGAATTATAAGCTATTATTAGATTTTGTCCCTATAAGTGTAATTACATTGTGTCCCTAAGTTTTCAAATTTTATCAATGTATGTC
The DNA here is from genome assembly GCA_958496215.1 of Verbena officinalis. Taxonomy (NCBI): domain Eukaryota; kingdom Viridiplantae; phylum Streptophyta; class Magnoliopsida; order Lamiales; family Verbenaceae; genus Verbena; species Verbena officinalis. The sequence continues at coordinate 36,806,054 of OY292387.1, forward strand.
CTTCCGACAGTTGACTAAAGGAAATTATTTTGACGGGTATTTATCCCGCCCAGCAGCATTTCTTCTTCTAAATTAAGTTACTAAATCCTAAATTAAAAGATTAATTTCTTCTGCTTACTCGAAAACCACTAAAATGAGCTACATGGGTAGGAAGTTTTACAACAAGCAACTCTAGCATGTCCTCAAATGCTGATGAAACGAACAAATTGTGTGGATGTGGTTTGCTCCAAAACCTTCTTTATGCATTCTTCTTAGTCCAAGCAGTTTGCAATGGGACCTCAAAACTACATTCACACAATTTCTTCGTTTCAGCTGAATTTGATGAAAGGTTAGAGCCGCTTGTTATATAACTTTCACCCATATAGTTCATTTGAGTAGTTTTTGAGTAAATAGAAGGAATTAATCTTTTAATTTTAGGGCTAATAACTTAATTAAGTTTTTTGTGAAGAAGAAAGGTTGTTGTGCGGGATAAATACACACCAAAAAACTTTCGTTAGTCAACTGACGAATTGACTGACATTTAGAAAATCAGGAACGTAATGTGATAGTTTGAACATGTAGGGATAAAATCTAATAATAACTTATAATTTAGGAACACAAAATGAAATTATCCATTTAAATATGAGTTGCTCAATGTTTTAGGGAAAATGCATAAATCCCCCTGTATTTTGGCTAAGTTGTATAAAAATTTATAAAGCACAGACACTTCAAAAACGTTTTATCATGCAATGTCGAGTCATGTCCAATACCGTATTTAACAAATCAATGTTGCATTGTCTCTGTTATATCGCATCCGTATCCCAATATCCATATCCCCGCTTCGGAGATAAAATCATAAAAACTCTGTATTTTGTAAGTATCCATTAAAACTTGTGAGGTGGGTTGGACAGCGAAATTCCCCATACAATTGGAGTCGCCAACCCTGTTATAAAGTCTTGTCCAGTGGTCCTTCTAGAATAAACGGTTTTGATCATATAAGCATTTGGTTAACCTTTTATGCTTAATTATTTCGTATGTGATTTTTGACTAAAATTAGCCTTACACACCAAAATCCCATATATTTTTTTTTCCCAAATCCAACATAGAAAAAAGAATTCTTAACCAAAATGTCGAGCTCAGTGCATGTAAAAGACTCAACTTTGATCACTCCTTCGGAGCCAACTCCAAATCATATCCTCCAGCTCTCTGCTTTAGACTCCCAGCGTTTCATACGCTTTAGCTTTGAATTTTTGCTCATCTACAAGCCACACCACGGGGTACTACTCGACAGAGCTGCAACCACGGAGAAGTTCAAGACGGCTTTGGCCCAGGCCCTAATCCCTTACTATCCGCTAGCCGGAAGGGTGAGAAATCGAGCCAATGGGCTCGGCTTGGAAGTCGTCTGTCGAGCCCAAGGCATGCTTTTCACAGAGGCAGTTTCTGATTGTACCATTTCCGAATTCAAAGGCGCCCCGAAGCACACAACGCAATGGAGGAGTTTCTTACTGTTAAACGAAGCGGATGTCCTCAAGGGGGGCCCACCGCTCGTGGTGCAACTGACGTGGCTATCAGATGGAGTCGCCACGCTGGCAGCTGGGTTTAACCACTGCCTTTGTGACGCGCCCGGGGCCATTCAGTTCCTCAACTCGTTGGCCAAGTTAGCAACCGATAGATGCGGACTCGATGAGTTTAAACCTAAACCCACATGGAACAGGCATCTCTTCGACCTGGCACCCTGTGAGGCAGACCACCACAACCTAATGAGTCATCACCCGGAATTCGGAAGTGTGCCCGATCTTTGTGGATTCACTTCTCGTTTCATTCAAGAGAACCTGACGCGGACTTCCACCACCTTTAGTGGGCGTCAGGTGAACGAGCTTAAGAAGGTGACAAAATCTATGTTCACATCATTTGAAGTGCTGGCAGCTCACCTCTGGCGAAGTTGGGCCAAGGCGTTGGACTTTCCACCCAACCAAGTGACAAAACTTGTGTTCAGCATGAACATACGAGGACGAGTCGAGCCGAGTGTGCCAATCGGCTACTATGGCAACGCGTTCGTGTACGGATGCGCAGAAACATGCGTTGGTGACCTGAACGAGAAGGGGTTGGGATACGCAGCGGAATTGGTGAAGAAAGCTAAAGAACGTGTGGACGATGAGTACGTGAGGAGGGTGGTGGAAGCATTGAGTAGTGGAGCAAATCTTGATTCGGTCGGGGTGTTGAAAATTACTCAATGGTCAAGGTTAGGTTTAACGAGTCTTGATTTTGGAATCGGGAGGCTGACTCAAGTGGAGACAATTTGCAACGACTACGCTTGCATACTTTTGCCGGTCTCCGATGATGCGAATGCGGTTAAAGTCGACATGCAAGTCCCATCGACTGCAGTGGAAGAATACAAGTATTTACTAAGAAACATTTGCACCTGAAAATGATGCTATAAAGATAGAAAGACTTATTAAAGAAAAATTGCATTCTTCCCAGTGTATCGTTTCGTTTCCAAATACTAAGCGCATGAATTTTAACAAGTGTCTTATACATTTCTAGAAGCATTATAAGAGGTTCCTCTTCAAAATTTAGCACCATATCATGTATGGTTAAAAAAAAAAACTAACAATTTAAACAACACTTGGATTTGTCGAATCAGCAGCTTGTTTCTTCGGGCAAGATGATGAAAGATGGCCTTTTTCTCCACATTCGTAACAATTCCGTCTCTTTATCTTCGAACTGGCAACAACATTCCCCTCACTGATATTAACTTGTTCAACTCTAGGCATGGATTCTAACTTGGTAACAGTTTCTTTTTCCACCGATTTAATCCAACTGACAGCATTATCTTTTTGACATGTTGAATCGGCTTCTTGTTTCTTCGGGCAAGCTGAAGAAAGATGACCTTTCTCTCCACATTCATAACACGTCCGTCTCCTTATCTTTGATGAACTCACGGAGTTATTAATATTATTTTCATCAAAAGCACTAACCACCTTAAAACCATCAAAATGAGTATTTCTCGGCACATATTCTGACTTGGCAACAGTTTCCTCCACCGGCAATTTGATGGAACCAATTGTAGAATCAGCTTCTTGTTTCTTGGGGCAAGCTGAAGAAAGATGTCCCTTTTCTCCACATTCATAAAATGTCTGCCTCCTTATCTTTGAATTATTAACATTATTTTCATCGAAAGCACTAACCTTAACACTTTCAACTCGATCGTCTCTCGTCATAAACTCTAACTTGGGAACGGTTTCCTCCTTGGGGAATTTGATCAAACCGACAGCATTATCCTTTCGATTTGTAGAATTAGCTTCTTGTTTCTTGGGGCAAGATGATGTAATATGCCCTTTTTCTCCACACTCGTAACATGTCCGTCTCCTTATCTGAGAACTGACAGAATTATCAATATGATTTTCATTAACTGCAAAAACTGTACCACTTCCAACTTGACCATTGGTCACAGTTCCCTTCTTGGGTACAGCACAGCTTATTTTAACAGGTCTCCCGCAGACTATTTTCTGATCCAATCTCAAAGCCGTATTTAGAGAAAGGCTGTCAGCAAAGTCCACATGTGCATATCCTTTGAACTCTCCACTCTCCTTGTCTTCACCAAATCGAATAGAGGTTATAGTGCAGTCAATGAAGAGCTTCCTCAGATCATTTTCAGTTATATCCCATGATAAATTACCAATGTAGATCCTATTGTAGCCTTCCATGACAGATGGGGCGAAGTTTGGTGATTTGATTACTTTAGCTGATTTGAACGGTTGGATTTTCAGGAATAGACCACCCCTGAAAACAGAAGTAGAAATTCTAGTCATGGGATTGGTCAATGGGAAAAAGCTTAAAGTGTTTAATTAATAGAAACTTACATGTCAGAACCATCGAGTGCCAATGCTCGTTTAGCTGCTGCTTCAGTCTGCACGAAACCAAAAACAGATTAATACATGAGGAAGAAATACAATCGTGTTTGATGCTTCTCAATAGCAATTTCAAATCTTGGCTTGTTACCAAATTGAGTTTGAATATGTTGTCAACATTTTTCTTTCCTATGGTAACCTATGTGGCGAGAATTTCGAATACATCCCGTTGAACATCAAATTTGTCCTACTCAGTTAAGAATATTGGATTACTACAAAAAAAAAAAAAAAAAAATTGAGTTTTAAGTAAATTTCACGATAACTTGATGCCATGAACATTTTCGATGGCTATTCTGAAAGATGATAGAGGGAAAAAAAAACGAGATTAAAATAATTTCTTTTTTCCCTTTTCTGGCCATTTTATGCCGTGTACATTACAGTTCATTAGCTCGATTGGATGTCGAAGTGATAGCTCTCAAACTATAGAAGGTTCTAAGGAATTAGCAAAAAATTTATATTGAGTGAAGTCAAACAAACTACCTTGAAAGTGATTATAGCGATTCCTCTGAACTTTCCAGTATCTGGGAACGTCATACAATCAATAAAAGTAATGGTACCACAACCTTCAAAGTAACTCCGAATATCATCCTCAGTTGAGTAGTATGGAATGCCACCAACATATACTTTGTCAGATAACTCCACATCTTTTCTGCAAGGCACAGGGAAACAATTTGATGAATGAAATGAAATTAACTGAACCAGATCTCACAAAAAGTACACTTTCCTAAGGTTCCAGCTTAAGTACAGTAATTCGAGTTAATTCTATTTTCCTTTTTGTTTTTTCTTTTTACAGTTTAACATAATCCAATGTTTGCGAGCCACCAAATGAACGCAAAGTACTCCTCCCCAAACTTAACCCCTTAGGCAGAAAAGCTAAATCAACTATTGTAATGGTCAAATATATCAAACTAGGATATTAGGCAATCAAGCATGAGTCTCACAAGTGAGTTAGCACAAAATATAGCTCTCTTTCAGATAAACAATATAATTTGCTTGAGCCACATACCTATCAATGCTCGCATCTATCTTTGCCACAATTTGCTCCCTGACAGTTGTTGCTCCACTCTGCTCAACCGTTTCCTCCTTGACTTTCTCATTTGGCACCTTCTTCTTAGATTTCTTCTTCTTCTTCTTAGCATTCTTCTTTTTCTTTAACTGCTTGGGCTTCTTTTCCTCCACACTCTCTGGTACCTCACTTTCATCTCGCTTCCTTTTATTCTTCTTCTTCTTCAACTCAGCATTTTCTGACTTTGACTCATCTTGATTGTTTCTCTCAGCATCACCACTTATCTCTCCAGTTTTATCAATGTCTGGATTCTCCTTCTGCGTCCTTTGCCTACGCTTTTCTCTCTTAGATAGTTTGAGATTTTGCGCCTCTGAATTCAGGATACTGCTCGGAGATATCAAGGTTTTTGAATCCAAGTCCCCGGAATTCTTGTCAGTCAAATTATTCTGATCAGCTTCAGATGCAAAGATTAGTTTGGCTTTAGCATCTCTTAGCTTCTGCTTTAGCCTCTTGTTTGATAATACCATCACTGATCCCTCTTCCTGTATGAACTGAAGCAGCTCAGACAAGTGATACATAAACATAATATTGTAAGTATTTCACATTTATGTTGACAACAAAACGCATGAACTTCCCATCTTCCAAAGAATAATAAAAAAGAAGCATGATAACTAATTTCCATTATTAAACAGCCCAAGAATTATGAATTAAACACAGCTACATAATTAAGTTGTTGTCCAGAGATGACAATCTTATTTCCTGCAAATTCTCAAAAGAAAAGAAATGCAATTACTGTATTCAAACAGAAGTGTAACTTCGAGAGCAAAGAAAATTAAAACATGCTTCAAGGATAATTCGTGTAGCTTGCTTAGGTTTCTTCTATTTCACCAAATGCAAAATCCCTTTAATTCGACCATGTTCAAATTCACATTAAAGCCCTAAAATACAACATATCAGGAACGCAAATATTGAAAAACTAATGACTCAGTGTAGTACCTCAAAAGCTCCTTTTTCCTGGCGATTCTTTACAATTCAGCGTTCGACAAAGCACAACTTGATACTGCAAAACCTGCAATTTTCAAGTCCAATGGCTTACTATTTAGTATACCACTTCGGAAGCACGAATTCATCGACAGTGCTACGAGGATAAATAATCTCCTATACGTTTAATGAAGAAAATGATTAAGGCGGAAACATAAAGGTATCGTATTCAGTTATACCAGAAATCTTCACAAAATGGTCCGCCACCGTGCACGGCAGATGAAAAAAGCTTAAACTAGTGAGTTTCTATCTCCAACCTGAAATCTCTCTCTCTCTCTCTCTCTCTCTCTCTCTCTCTCTCTCTCTCTCTATGCTTTAATCTCTCTCTGCGGCGGTGGCGGAGGATAAAAATGGGAGAAAATTGGCGGAGGTTTTGCGGCGATGGCAGGTTTCAACCTGGGTTTTGCGGCTATACCATTTGTAAGGTTTTTCTTATTTTCATGTTTAGTTTGACCCCAATAGTTTCCAATGCTTCATTTAGACACCATATACTTCTACACGTATTGCATTTCCCCCCTCAATTTGTCTCTTAATAGTTTTCATTTTTATCCCTATATTTTCAATAAGTCACATATTGACCCCTATTAAAATTAGAATGCTTCTTTTTTTAAGGAAGACTTTTCTTTTAATTTTGTCAATAAAGAAAACTAATAACAGTTAATCATGCATCAAATTAGCATCTAAATCATGTCTCGTCTTAGCCAAGAGATCAGGGTAAGTATTTCTCTCTCATTTGATATGTTTCAAATGAGTTTCTAAAAGAAGAAGAAACATTTTCCGACAATTCATCAAAGTATTGGTTCATGAAAGAACCATAATATCCGCATTCTTAATTAATTGACCATCACTTCCGAATCTAATTCAACCTCAATATGACGAATTATTCTCTCCCAAGCAACTCGAAGCCAACCATTATATATTTTTCTATTATCTTTATTATTCTCTTTCAATATATTTCAAATTTTTTTTATTTTGATAATCCTTCTTAGCCGCTATTCAGAAGAAAAGAAAGATGGTGGCAAAATAAAATGTGCGGTAAAAAGTATTTAACAAAAGTGCGTAAAATAATAGTCTGTAGACTTGTGGTATCTACTGAAAAGTGCAATGTGCACTCCTTGATGTATTTTTAGTAGAATTTAAGAAAAATTTCATACAAATCATTTCGTGCACAAAACTTATTTCTTCAATTTCCGATAATTTCTTCACCATTTTCTAATTCCTTGCCGTTATAAATTAACTATCAATCTCATGCTCTACGAAATCATTAACACACTTTATTTGCATTAAACATGAGTAATTTCTTTGTCCATGTGATCGTAATTAATATTGATCATGAGTTCATAATTTGAATCTTTGTGTAGAAATTCATAATTGTTTAAATACCAAAAGTTAATCTCAAACCAAGAAGACGGCAGATAAAATAAAAGAAAATCGACAAGTCCCTTTTCGGTGTAGAAATGGTGTATCCCATTTCGTTTGTATCAGTATCAGTATATTTCTGTCAACGAACAGATTTTTATGTGAAGGCAAAAGGAAGGAAATTCTACATTGAAAAGGGGAAAAATTAGAGTAGGAAAATTAGAAAGTTTCATCCCTCCAAATGATTCAATATCAAAATTGTTGGAACGCCATCCACTTGTGAAGAATAAATAGCAATAGTCTGTATTCTCAAGGAGCTCTATCAAATGGTTTTGTATCGTTATAGCAAACATCCCAAACAGCTTCCATTGCATCCTTTGCTGCTGCTTCGGAACAGTACGGGTTTGCAGTCACTGATTTCATTACTCTTCGTCTCACGCAGTCCTTCACCATCAGATCAAACAAACAGCATTTAGCCCTCGGATTATTAAAAAAAGATGTAATTTGCATGCACATAAAATGACATTGAAGCCAGGAAACATTAATGGTTAACATGTACATACAAATAAGCCCTATAGTTCCATTTCAACCTTCGAATCTCTCTCCTACGCCTGAACACAGCAAGAATATCTGTTCTGGATCTTTATAGTTCATCAAGGGAAGAATTCCAAAAAACACCCTGAGTCTGTGATTTTCCGTTAGTTTGAGAGTGTTTTCCGTTACCATCAGCCAAACCTCAGGGTGTTTTTCGTAATTTTCAAGGTACCTCAGCAGGTTATTTATAATTGACCCGTCAAGAAGGGACTAAGTAGTTTTCAGTACCCTAACACAAGCTCAGTCAAATCCCATTTTTGGCTTTTTCCATTTCAAATAATAATGCAGGAGATTTATGTTTATACGCATGTCCTTTCACATCCCAACATATCTAATCAAATCTGCCGACTCCCTTCATTTGTAATTAATAATTCCCAGTTGTTTGCTAATCAGGATGAGTCCCTAATTTTCTTTTATACTTTTCAATTATCAGATAAATTCATATAAAGATCTATAGCACATGACAATCTAGCGGGTTCATACAGAGATCTATAACTGGAGAAATCAGTATGAGATGAAACTCACTTGTTCATGACCTCTTAGCTTCATAAAACCACGAAGTAACTCCCTTTTGTAATGACAATCGCCACTGAGATGACCAGCTCGAATCTGCTCCCGTTAACAGTAGAACAAAGTGATACATCAGGATGAAGTAAAACATTTTGAACATTTTGTTTCCCCAAATAGTTAACTGATTCAAGAGGAGCAATAAAATGAGAATTTAAGTTTTGTTGTAGTATAACCTCACTGCAGGCATGATGTGCACAATTACTCCAGTCCAAATTTGCAGCACGGCATTCATCATAAGCATGAATGAGCTCATGAATCACCACTTGAGTTACCTCATCTTGAATTTGCAAGTGATTACTACAAACCATTATCTGATGAGCAAAAGCATAAAAAGAAATTTTGATATCAAATTCCAAACTTGTAACAACTAAAAAGCAATGTATTATCATTAATTACCCCTTCACCAGTAACATATCCACCAGCAGTGGCTCCCGGTTTACAATTTACAGCCTTTATGAAATTGCTCCCAACACTGCATCCAGATTTCTCCATGTGCTCCTTCAGAAATTTCACCATGGGAGCTACAAATACAGAGAAATATATGTCGGTCTAGATTGTAGAACCCTAAGGCCCTAAACCCTAGAGACAATTAATAATACAAAAATTCAAAGAAAAATACTTCTGAGACTTCTCTGGATCATAGTTTCGCATTCTTTCACAGTCATGCCATCGCCTGGGACAGTGGATGTGGAACCACCAGGACCACCGGATGGCTTCGAATCCGAACCGCCTGCCATTAGGTTCTGATAATTTTTAACCTTATTATTATTCAGGATGAAGCTTTTGGTCACTCATCCACAATGTATGGATTTGCTTCTGTGCGTGTGTTTGTAATCTGTTATTAACTGAAATTAAGAAAAACAATGTAGTAATTACATCACCAGGGTGCAAACATGAGTGTGTTTGGGATGGGAGTGGGATCAGCGAAGTGATATCTGCACATATACTTGCCGTAGATTTATACTCCAACATTCCAACTGAAAAATGAATTTGCATAGTAGCTTACAGATGTTATGATCCTTTTCTAATAAGTCCTAGTTAGTAAAACACGTTTTTTCAGATTTACTAGTTAGTTAGCTATAAATAGGGATTTTATGTAATTGTAACAAAGTCCCGGGAGTTCTTGACAGTCAAGTTATTCTGATCAGCTTCAGATGCAAAGATTAGTTTGGCTTTAGCATCTCTTAGCTTCTGCTTTAGCTTCTTGTTTGATAATAACATCACTGATCTCGCTTCCTGTATGAACTGACAACTCAGACAACTGACACATAAACATAATATTATAAGTATTTCACATTTCAGTGACAACAAGATGCATCCAAACTTCCCATCTTCCAAAGAATAATCAAAAAGAAGCATGATAACTAATTTCCATTATCAAATAGCCAAGAATAATGAATTAAACACAGCTACATAATTAAATTGTTGTCCGAAAATGATACTTTTATTTCCTGCAAATTCTCAAAAGAAAAGAAATGCAATTAATGTATTCAAACAGAAGTGTAACTTTGAGAGCGAAGAAAATTAAAACATGCTTCAAGAATAATTCGTGTAGCTTGCTTAGGTTTCTTGTATTTCACCAAATGCAAAATCCCTTTAATTCGGCCATGTTCAAATTCACATTAAAGCCCTAAAATACAACATATCAGGAACGCAAAAATTGAAAAGCTAATGATTCAGTGTAGTACCTCAAAAGCTCCTTTGTCCTGGCGATTCTTTACAATTCAGCGTTCGACAAAGCACAACTTGATACAGCAAAACCTGCAATTTTCAAGTCCAATGGCTTACTATTTAGTATACCACTTCGGAAGCACGAATTCATCGACAGTGCTACGAGGATAAATAATTCTCTATACATTTAATGAAGAAAATGATTAAGGCGGAAACATAAAGGTATCGCGTTCAGTTTTACCAGTACGCTTCACAAAATGGTCCGCCACCAGAGAAAATTTGTTTGAGTGACCTCTCAAGTTTCCATTTAAACAAATAACTCTCAATTTATTTAATTTTTTTTTTTAGATTAATCTTTAAATAATAATAATTATATTATTATTAAATAAAAAAATAGTTAAAAAAGCGTTAAACATGAAATTAAGAAAACAAAAATGCAGAAAAAGCCCTAGCCCTTACCGCGCCATCGCTTATCGCTTGAGAAAAGAACAAGAGAACTTATTCTTCTTCGCTGAGATCGCTTCCTGCTTCAAGTTTCATCAACGTTTCCTTCTTCTTTCCATTTCTTTATCAACGTTTCATTCTTCTTCTTCCCATTTCTTCTCTTCTTTTCTTTAGAAAAATGATAATTATTAGAGAATCTTTAAAGAAGACTATGAAAAAAGCCCAATCATCTCAACATTTTGAAGAAATTCTTGAAGAAAAAGTTGTTAAAGAACACCAATATAAGGTATAAATGTTTGATTTTTACGATTTTTTTGAATGCCAAAATTTTTTTGTTGTTCTGCTTCTTTGCAAGCGATTTCGCATCCCATAAGCAATCTCGGAGATCGCTTATGGGACGCGAGATCGCTTATTAATAGTGCGCCCTAAATTTTTTTGTTGTTCTGCTTTGCAAGCGATTTTGCGTTAATAAGCGATCTCGCGTCCCATAAGTGATCTCGGAGATCGCTTAAGGGACACGAGATCGCTTTTTCAAAGCGCATAAATTGCGCACTGTTAATAAGCGATCTGTAAGATCGCTTATGGGACGCCAAATGGCTTTTATACAAAAATCAAATTAATAAATTAAAATAGAAAAAATTCGTGATTATTTTGGATCTCAAACTCAAAATTAAAAAAATAAAAGCACGAATTACATGAATTAAAGATTATTTTAGTAAAAATTCTCTCAAATATGGTAATCCAAAATTAGTGCACGAGTATTCAACAGAAATCAAGTTTATCGAATTAATCTATATTATAGTATATGAATTTACTAAAGTAGTGTGTAAATAGTTAGAACAATTTCTTTATTTTGTCAAACACACTTGGGAAATATTTTATTATGAGATTGCAACTAATAGTTTAATGGAACATTATATGAATTGTATTTGTAGAACAAGACTTTTGTCAATCAAATTATATATGATGTTTGAGATTGTTTTTAAAAATAAAACCTAGTCGAATGTCTTCAACTTTCTGTTTTTCACAATTTACTTTAAATTAAATTTTCTGAAAGAATAACTTTGTAGCAATAATTACGTATCAGTTTATGGGTTTAGGGTTTAGGGTTTCGAGTTTAGGGTTTAGGGTTTAATCGATCGAGCGTCCTGTCAAGTTTGATGATTACTAATTAAATCCATATAAATATTTTTGAATTTACAAAATAGTTTACTTTAATTTTTTTACACGAAATTCTTCTATTTTAATTTATTAATTTGATTTTTGTATAAAAGCGATCTCTGAGATCGCTTAAGGGTCTCTTAAGGAACCGTCTTGTGCAGTGGCAATAAACAATGTACCATCAAACTTTTCAGTTAAAAAACAACCATCAAGGGCTACAATTTTCCTCAGTAACGCAAACCCCCTTATGCACGGTCCAAAAGCTACGAAAAAATAAAGAAATCTATTTTCTTCATCAACTGCTAAATCTGTCTTGGTTCCTTTATTTGTCAACTCTAAAATATGACGATATGCTTCAAGAACTACGAACCCATGTTCTGGTATTCCTCTCACAAAATATTTTGCATGTTGTCTCCCTTTCCAACATTTCCAATAACTCACAGTATATCCCAAGTGTGTTTTCACATAATGCTTCAAATCACTGGATGTAGGACCTTTTCCATTTACAAATAGAGGCTTCACGAACTCTCCAATAACATCAGCCGATGCTTGCCGATGTTCACCTAAAATATGTTCCAAACCACATATGTGCTCATGAATGTATTTTCTAATAACAAATTTACTTGAATCGGGGTTCTTAACACATCGAATCCTCCACTTGCAATTTGGGGAAGAACATCCAACAACAATTAGTGATTTTTTAGATTTTTTGGTTACAAACTCAAATTTTCCTTTCACAGCAACAAATTGTATCTTCTTTATCGCGTGCATCTTGTCATTGAACAAATATCTTTCATACAAATCCGATCCGTCATCAAATGTGTGATATGTAAGTTTTCCAACTTCACCTCCTGTTTTTCCCTCTAACATTTCTCGACTCAACATAGTTTCTTCATCGGCATCACCATCCTCTAGAAGTAGATGATCGGTTAGACTATTATCTTTATCTGTAATCTTATTTTGTTCTTCATTAAGTTCTTCCAATTTATTGTTCTCATCTACATCCATAGTCTCATCTTCACCATTGAAATCAAAATCAAATATTGTATTCTCGTTTGTTGAACAAATTTTCGATAATTCAAATTGATTGTCCTCTTCAACATGAGATATAGAGACTTTTAAAATGGGCCTCCAACCACCACAACCAACATCACTTTTGTATATCATTAGATCTTCATCCGACTTTATTTCAGTAGGATGTACTTTTTCGTTCGGAGGTGCATTTGTTATAATATACTTCACATGTACATGAGTAGGTAAGCAACCCAGCTCGCTATTTTTGATAATTTCATCAATAAACATCTCATAAGTAGTATATGTACTCAAAAGAAGTGGTGTAGTTACATTACCTTTTGCATACCACTTTCTTTCTCCACCCACTCGCCATATACAACACCTACAATAAATGCTTCCATTGATGTAATTAAATATCTGCATTATAAAAAAAAAGAATATCAGTAAATTGCTTAGAAAATTATAAACTTGAATTAAAAAAGATTATAGTGTAATTTTGTATATAGAAGTGCTTAAATATCATTGTTAGAAGTGCTTATTGTGATTGCTAAAAGAGAGGTCTTATTGGATGCGAAATCTGTTAATAAGCGATCCCGTGACCCTTAAGCGATCTCAAAGATCGCTTAAGGGACGCGAGATCGCTTTTTCAAAGCGCTAAACGTGCGGACTATTAATAAGCGATCTCGCGTCCTATCAGCGATCTTTGAGATCGCTTATAGGTCGCGAAATCGCTTACGCGCAGAACAGAAAAAAAATTTCGCGAAAAATCATCAAAATCTCATTACCCATCTTCCCAACTAGATATATATTTGATATGGGTACAAAATAGTTCTTACCTTCAACTTTCTAGTTCAACTTTTGTGGAAATCCTCCTTAATCTACTCTCCTTTTGCAATAAATATATATTATCTTGGACCACAAAACTTATTTTGATAATGTAGGGTTTCAATATAGAAGTATTTGGAAGAATGTATGCAAAAGAGAAGAAGAAGTGGTCAAATACCTTGAAATGATGTCTTCTACATGGAGAAAATGCAAGAAAAATGAAGGAAGGTGAAGAAGAGCGAATAAAAGATTCGTGAAATTGGGAAAAATATGATGAGAAATTAGGGTTTGTAAATATATTTGGGTTTGATTTGTAGTATTTATAAGTTTTGGGGTTAAAATTACATTTTTAAAAGTGGGTAAACTATTTTTCTTAATTAGATAAGTTATTAATATTATTATTCATGTTAATTAGTGTTATCTATTAAAGAGTTTCAAACTTGAGGGTTATTTAATTAAATAAAAACTTAAATAGGTTGTTTAATAAACTCTCCCCCGCCACCGTGTGATAAAAAGCTTAAACTAGCGAGTTTCTATCTCCAACCTGAAATCTCTCTCTCTCTCTCTCTCTCTCTCTCTCTCTGCGGCGGTGGTGGAGGATAAAAATGGGAGAAAATTGGCGGAGGTTTTGCGGCGATGGCAGGTTTCAACCGAGAAAATTTGTTTGTATAACCCTTTCAAGTTTCCATTTAACCGAATAACCCTCAATTTATTTTTCTTTTTTTTTTTTAGATAAAGCTTTAAGTAACTAATAATTATACTATTATTAAATAAAAAAAAGTTAAAACAATAAAAAAGTGTACAAAAAGCGATTTCGCTTTTTCTGTAAAAAAGCGATTTGACATCCAATAAGCGATCGCTTATTGGACACGAAATCACTTTTTTACATAAGCGATCTCGTAAAGCGATTTTGCATCCAATAAGCGATCGCTTATTGGATGCCAAATCGCTTTTTTACACATTATAGCGGTTTTGCGGCAAAATTGATTAGGTTTTGAAATTGCTTTTATACGCGAAATCGCTTTTACACGTCAAATCGCTTTGAGGAATAGAAAAAGCGATTTCGTGACCTAATAGATCATGCAAAATTGCTTTTACACGTCAAATCGCTTTGAGGAATAGAAATAGCGATTTCGTGACCTATAATAGATATCGCGAAATCGCTTTTAACTTGAATTTCGTCATTTCATGTTGAAAATGGCGTAATATCAATTGTAAAGTGCTTTAATTTTTTTGGTATATGCTTGGTTTTCAATTTCTCTTATATAATTCTTTTGAATATTTTTAATATAGTGTCTAGAAAGTTGAAGACATTCGACTAGGTTTTATTTTTAAAAACAATCTCAAATATCATATATAAATTGTTACAAACTTGAAGTTTAAGTTATTACATTGAAGACATTCGACTAGGTTTTATTTTTAAAAACAATCTCAAACATCATATATAAATTGTTACATCACTTATTATAATTGGATTTATGTCCAATACTAGATCGCTTATTATAATTTAACTAAATCTAGTTAAATTACTTAATCGAGTCATATCTATCGATCTTATTATAATGTCGATATTCTAAGCTGAAAATGTGAATGAAATGACGAAGGAAATACTCAAAATTATACTTTGGATAGTGTAATTAGTCATGATTCGCTTGAAGCTATTATTGTAAAAATATACTTTTTAACTTATAATTTGTTTGTAATGCATTTTCAATCATCAAATATTAACATTGGATCAATTTTAAAGGTTTATCAATTTTTATTTTTTTTTTAAATTTATCCTGGCATAGCTGGAACAGTACCAGTCGGAGAAGAAAGGGTTGAGGCGGCGCAAATCCGTTGCGTCTGGAACCCACCGTAGATGGAAGATCTTCTTCCATCTGTTGCGGCCATGATGGCTACAATACGAAACCAGGCGGCGTTTACTGTCACCCTGTGGTGGCGCGATCTTCGTACCACCAACTCGCCTCGTACAAGCTTCGTCGGGCCAAGGGCGCATTGTCGCGCCAGCCACCATGGTGGTGGCCGTGGGTTCTGTGAAACCGCCAAAAGAGGGGCAGCGGTGCTAGGGTTTGGAAAACCCTAGCTGCTGAAAAGTTTGAGAAAACTCGACCCGTTTGAGGATCTCGGGGGTTGGAAAGGGGCGGTTGGAAGGCGGCGTTGCTGGGTGGTGGAAGGGTTTCCTCCGGAGCGGAAAACCACCGGCGGCACGTTGGCCATAAATCGGAGGAGATCTGATAAGGGTTCTTTGTTAAATTTTTGATATTTTTTGGTTTGATTGTAGTATTTATAAATTTTGGGGTTAAAATTAAATTTTTAAAAGTGGGTAAACTATTTTTCTTAATTAGATAAGTTATTAATATTATTATTCATGTTAATTATTAAAAAGGATTATCTATTAAAGAGTTTCAAACTTGAGGGTTATTTAATTAAATAGAAACTTAAATGGGTTATTTATTAAACTCTCCCGCTTTCAACCTGGGTTTTGGACTATACCACTTGTAAAGTTTTTCTTATTTTTAAGCTTTATTTTGATCCCAATAGTTTCCCATGCTTCATTTCGACACCATATATTTTCTACACGTATTGCATTCCCCGCTCACTTTGTCTCTTACTATTTTCACTTTAATCCCTATATTTTCAATAAGTAACACATTGGCCCCTATTAAAATTAGAATGCGAACTACTTTTCTTTTTCTTTTTTATTTTCTCCATAAAGAAAACCAATTAACTTTTAATCAAGCATCAGATGTTAGCATCTAACTCATGTCCCATCTTAATCAAGAAATCAGTGGAAGTATTTCTATCTCGCTTGATATGCTTCAAACGAGTCTCTCAAGAAAGACGAAGTATTTTCCGACAATCTATCACAACATTGTCTCATAGATGAACTATAATATCCACATTCTTAATCAAATTGACTACCACTTACGAATCTAATTCGATCTCAGTATAACAGAATTCTTCCCTCTCAAGCAAACTGAAGCCAAGCTGAAGCCCTTCTCTTAAGCCAACAAGCTCTGCAACATTGATAGAGCACGGACCCAAGTTCATAGTAAAGCCAATTTCCCAATCACCCCTGCTGTAACGAAGAATACCTCCTACGGCAGCGGGCCATCTCGCAATCGACTTTTCTTAAATTAAGTGAGTATTTGAAAACTCTACAAAATATATCACTTATAAGTTATAAATGATGCATTTGGGCATACGTAACTTTAATGTGAGAAAATATAAATGCTGCACATCTATGAAGGTAAATGAGATGAGGCAAATTCGTGAGTTAAAAGTTATATTGTGCTATAGAGAAAAGTCAATATTGCACACCGATCAAGGATTCTGAGGTGAGGCAAATCTCTTCTATGCAACGTTCGTTTGAGAGGTTCAACATCACTCTCTGAACGACAATTTTTTTATGGATGACAACTTATTTTTGGGTGGCACTAAGCTCGTCTTTAGGGATTTATTCTCTCTCTGTGAGAGTGTTTTTCTCTTCGGGAAGGCTCAGTTTGTTTTTGAATCTTGTTGAGTACTTTATCAGTTTAATTGCTCGTTGGTCTTTGTATTTTGACTCTTTCCTTAGGTTTTGTTTGTTTAATGAGCTGGATATTTTTTCGGTATAGAGATCACATTATAGGCTATTTAGATCCCCTGTTTTGCTATTTTTGCTAGTTTGATTGTTAGCCATTACCATAATTTATGTTTAATTATGTTCATGACTTCAAACTTATTTGACTGGATTGTTCAGTGTTTTGTTTGAATAATATGAAATGGAGGCTTCCATAAAAACTCCATGAAGTTTTCCAAATTTTTTAAAAAAAAAATTAGAGATGCAAAACTGTACTTCATGGCAGTACTAAATAATCATCTCAACATAATTGTCTGAAAATTACAACTCAGCAATTATATAGCATATCCATTTCAAAGATTTTACATACATATAGCTTTTGCGGAAGTGGCAAATCTAAAAACAATTCCTCCTCCCTCGAAATGCCAATTAATTAATGTTACCCACTCTGAATAAGCTCAAGCTCAAGCTCAAGCTAGTCAGTTCATTTGTTGTAAAGCCAAACGACGCCGCCTTGCACGTCGTGTAAGCTTATATCTGTGCCATATGAAATCCAAACAATAGAATGCAACAATACTGCAACCGCAAATCTCAAACACCACTTGAATTCCAAAAGCTCCTGCAAACCAACATTAGTATAACTGGTCAGTTTTGTATATATTCACCAAAAATATAGCCCAATAAAAGTCTTGAACTATCTGAACCACAGTCGTTTTCACACTTTATAGATCCAACTTTTGTTCGGGTGAATTACATCTACTACCCCTGAGGTTTTCTTAAATTACAATCTAGTCCCTCTGTTTGCAGAAAATACAAGAAACAATCTGACACTATACAACATGAAACCAAAAAAGTTCAAATAATCAGATTATGGGAGTTTTTTACATTAAAGAGAAATGTTAGGGAATCTTTTATCATTTCTAAAAGAGGGATTATATTGTAATGAGCTCAAACCTCAGGGTAGTAGATGTAATTCGTCCTGATTGTTTTCTTTTACACCTTACTTCCACAAACTAAATGAATGTTACAAATTATCGCCTAATGCGTATTTTGGCTAAATCCAAGGAAAAAATTACACATGTTATTTCAATGCATCAAAATGTAAACCTAGAAAGTAAATGCAGAATTGTTATATACGATTTTTTGGGCAAAGACTTCAATTGAATCAATTCAAATATAGGATAGAAGTTAGAACCATATGTAAATGTGGCGGAGTTGGGGAGGTGAAAGTGTCAAAAATAAAAATCTAGCTGGTAGATTGCAAAAAACAGGGTCATAGTTCAGTTGACAAACTATCTTTTATCCACGAATATAAAGTGGAAAGCGTGAAAAGGGTGATTATTTTGAGACCATTATTGTAAGTGGTGATTGTAAACACTAAACAGGGATGAAAGTGAATAACTGGCAACCTATAGGGACCAAGAACGTAAATAAGTTAAAGCATACCACTTGGGAAGAAATGAAAATCATAAACATCATAGAGAATGCCCAGCACCAGCTGCAAACAATGATTGCATTAGTAGAAACCAAGAAACAGCTTTCTTAGAAGAAAGTTAAAATCCTCAAGGAACTGATTAAATGAACTTACACCAATTATGCGTGCTAAATTGTATGCACATCTCAATATCATTGGATTCCAATTTTCATGTAACCTTCTCCTGGTGAGCAGTGGAAATGCCAAAAGTTTCTGCAAAGAAAAATAAAATGCAATATTTTAATCGGTGGGATCCATCACAAGATGCTTCAAAAATTTTGGATTGAATTCAGTAAATCTGATAAATGTCCATGAGGAGAATTTGTTCCTAGAACATCATATAATATGTTCGTTTCTTTTCTTTCTTCTTTTTTTTCCAAAGAAAAAGCCAAGTGTACGACACTAAGCTTAATCAATTTCAGGTATTGTTTGCAAGTTCTAAAAAAATCTTTTTTGCCTTTGACTTTTTGTCAGCAATTTAGGAGTGTTTGAGAAAATCAGCTTCTGCTTAATTTAAGCGAAAAATAGGTAGAAGCTAAAACACCCAAGGACATATTTTTGGCTTCAACTTCAAGCTTCAAGGTTATTCTCCGGGGAAAAAAAAATGGAAGTTTATATAGAGTAGTAGTGTATTTTTTCATTTTTTTCCCAAACACTTAACAACCACCAAACTTTTACTACTCACACCTTTTATCACTCTTGGTTCTACTTTAGCTTCTCTAAAAGTAGTAATGTTTGCAAACTCAAAGAAAAAAAAAAAAAAATTCTGCTTTTGGCTTTTCTTCAACACTTTGGTTTTTCAAATACTCCCAACTTCTGCTTAACTGAAGCAAAAAATAAACTAGAAGCTTGAAGCACCTTAATAACTACGTTTGGCTTCAATTTCGTGCTTCTTGGTTATACTCGAATGAAAGTTTTTTGAGAGTTGTAAAAATACTGCTTAGCTTAACTGAACTCATCTTTTTTCTTTTTGTGTTTTTCACTTTGTTTCCAAGCACTCCCTACTTTTATTAGTACATTTTTTTCCAACTTAAATTAATTCTACTTTAACTTTTCAAAAACAGTAGAGTTTGCAAACGCCCCTAGTCTAATGAAATAGAGACCTCAGTAGAACTAAAAGGGCAGTGATCGAATATACATTTAGGAAAAATTCTAGCAAGAAAATAATTATTAAAGCTCCTAATGGTTTACGGATACTACCATGAGGTTTGCATTTTTCACTGAAAAATCATTCAAACCACCCTACCTTACGGATAGCCCCCTGAGATTTGCAAAACATTCGTAGATACCATCCAAACCTTGAATTATTACAAATACCCCCAAAGTCAACGAATGTTGACGATTTTCCGTTAATTTTAGGGGTGTATTCATAATGTTTTACAAACTTCAGGGTGAGTTTCGTAATGTTTCAAGGTGTGAATGTACTCGTAAGGTTTCAAGGTGTGAATGTACTCGTAAGGTTTCAAGGTGTGGACAGTGTATTGGATTTTTAAGTAAACCTCAGGATTCTTTTCATAATTATGCCAACATAAAATCGACTTAATTGATGTGAGTTAACCTACCAGAAAGAGGCCAGTCAACCCACCAATGGTAAGACGGTTATATAGCTTGATGTCTTTCAGGACTTTCGTAATAACTTCTTCATCACCTGTCTGAATCAATATGGATGAGTGTGGTTCAAGCTTAACTATTAAGCAGCTACATATAGGGCACTTGCACGGCTTGAAATTGGCCGAGTATTTCCAATATTGCAAGAGACATATGGCTGCAAAATGAAGAATATACAAAAACTTTCATCCATTCACAGCTTTATATGCATCTGTATCTATATATGCAAGCAAAAACAAGTTTTCTCCAAGTGGGACGTCCAGTAAACAAAATTTTCGTAATAATATGGTTAATTACATTCACATCCCCTCATCTTTGAAAAATTACAATGACCCCCCTGCTTTATGGATCTAAATATAAGACATCTAACAGAAGATAACAAGTAGTTAAATACCCCGACTCAAAAAGAAAAGGAAAAAGGCCAAAAGATATCGAATATTATTACATTTCAGGCCTCCACAAATTGACAATTAACAAATTATTACAATTTCCAAAAAATGAGGGATTGATTTGTAATTTCCGTAAATCAAGGGGATGTGAATGTAATTAACCTGTAATTTATCTTTCCTGAAAAGATAAACATGAGATGCATATATTAGCTAAGGTTACAGAAAATAGTCTCAAAGACAAACGTATACAACTTATAGCTTTTCCTATGAGATGTTTCGGCAGAGTGTAAACAAGAAATTCATACATAGTGATCCAATTGATGGGATCGCTTCGTCCCAAGAAACAATTTCTTTTCCTGCAAATTTTCATCATGTATACCATCATCTCGTAGTTCAATTTAAAGCATCATCTCTCAAATCTTCGAGACCTTTTTTTTTTCAATCAGTAATAATAATAATAATATAGCTTATTATATTTGTAATAAAATCCATAAAATTTCTCCCGTAAAAACCCTCTTCACTTTTCCCCTAAAACCCATTTCACTATCATACAACCCGTTTCGAAATTCAAATGATCTTAAGCAAATACAACATTTCAGTGCTCGTCCTGTACTTTCGAGAAACAGTCCCAGAAAATTATTTTTTTTTCCTCGAAAAATAAACTTCCAATTTTTCCAAAATTTCAACTCACATTAAGTCTCAAATTTCATTTTCAGGACCCAAGGAGAAAAAATAAAAGAAAAACGACTTACAGCAAAACCAGTGGCCGCAGCTAGTCCTGCATGGCAAAATGAAGGTGTCGAAGCAAATAGGGCAGCAATCGTCTTCTGGAGGCTTATCCTTGTTATATCCACCCACATTTCTCGCTACGCACTTGATATTTTCTTCCACCAATTCATTTTCGGACTCCATTTCTCCTTCACTTTCCGTCTCGGTATCCGAGTCTTCTAACATCATCTCACTATCAGGCTCAGCCAACGCCGCCTCTGTTTCATCACCCTCAAAAAAATCTGCGGCATCAGCGAAGCTCTCTGCGTATTCCATATTCTCCATTTCGATTTCTACCTTTCTCATTTTTCTCTTAGAAAGAAAATCGATTTTCTCTGAGAGTCGCTTTCGCTCGCTTCTTAATGTTGCTTGCTGATAGCTAAATATTTTCTCACACTATTCATATGTACGTACAATCACGTGATAGAGAGAGAACGAATGCTTCGCATGATATAAAATTACCAGAGTACCCTTCCATGTTTATAGGATTTATTTTGTAATAAAAAATTTTATAGGTTGGTTTGTATAATAGGTTGGAGTCCGCCCCCTCTCTCTAAACATGTTAGCTTAAATTCTTAGTTCTTAGTCCCTCCTAAACCCTCAAAGGGAGCTAGTATAATATATTCCATTTATCATTTAGTATGCTCTGTATTTGCCTCTTATAAGAGGATCCTGTACATCAGAAACATGATAAACTATGAAATGATTCATGGTGTGCTACGATCCCTGTATTCCATAAATTGTTAAGAGATAAGCTTGTAAGTCCCGCCAAGGTCAGGAGGACCGCTCAGGGCAATTGCGATTCTCTTAATAGTTCTCTAGGATTGCAGGGCTCCCGGCCTCTCGTGGTATCAGAGCCATGTTTTTCGCAGCTGCCCCCAGGGTGCATATGAGTATATTATAGTGGATTCCAGAGAGTGGTAGAAGAAGAACTAAGATCTCTTGACAAACATGACTACAACCCCTTCCATGTTTATAGGATTTATTTTTATACATAATACAAGTTCATCCCCCAACCCAAAAATTTTGGTACTGTCCCAGCCTGTGTCTTATGATATCTGATACCTATATCAGACACTTTTCTAATGCAAAATAAAAGAAAATAAATAGAAAAGAAAGACCGTAAATAAAAACTGCAAACTTAATTTTTGATATTAGTAGTTTTTTCAGTCACTTTTGGATCTCTTTCTTTGTTTTTGTTCATAGAGATGTTAATTTAAAGTTTTTTTTGTTTGGAATGCAGCTTAGACTTATATTAATTTTACGATCATTTTCAATTTTACTTGGGATTTGATTGTTTTGAATTCGCTTTTAAGTTATAGAAATTCTTTAGCTAAAAAAAAGGTACAATGTAAATATTGGAGGTAGGCTAGGTCGCCATACCTATGAAAAGGGTATCCTAAAGTCTAGTGTATTTATTAATTGATCCATTATATTTGAGAAATCGTCATATAATCTTAAGTTTTTAATAATTGTGTAATTATTTTGAAAATATCCTTACTCTGTGATACACGGACACGACATTATACGGATACGACGATACTGATTTTTTTCAATATTTTGCATTAGATAAATGTCTGACAAGGATATTGAATACGGTATCGGACATGACACAATACGACATGATTCAACTTTTAGAAGTGTCCTCCATCATAAACCCTACTTAGGATTTCAACTTTTCAAAAAAATTATAAATTTATTAAAACCTTAGAAACTATATAATAATTTCTTAAATATAAATGATCAATCTATAAATACATGAAAGTTAATTAAATACCCAAATATAATTCCCTCTAGGGCTAGCTCTATCAATTATTATCGGTAGAAGGGTCCATTTCTATTTAAACCATTGTCGTGCGTGCCTCCTCTTTTCCACCCACTTTTAGTTTTTTTACTTTTTAAGGAAATGAGATTTGTGGACGCACTCATACTTTTTGTTTTTTTAAACACACTTACACAATTCGACCCTTATTATTACAAAGAATCAAATCCAAACCCCTACACTGGAATAATATCTGGTGAATACTCATACTCATACCCTCTTTATTCTATTATTGAAAGCTTTACCCTAAAATAGAACACAAGAACAAAAAGTTCCGTCAACCCATTTAATGAATAAAAGTATCAATTAGAAAAGTGCAGTACATTCATAAATAAAAAAAGTGCAAGACAAAATATATAATGTCATAAACTATGTAGCCAGTAGCATGGAAATGATACGGAGACAAATAAAAGACACCAAATTTGTAAAAAATTAGAACATAACACAATTTGGACATGACAATTAAAATATTAATATATATAAATTATATATTCAAAATCAAAAATTGAATAAAACTCCAATCTTACATATTTATACTATTAATAAACCGCCTTCACCTCTTTAGTACTGTTTTAATCTCTTTTTTTTTTGTTAAATAAAATTATTTATTTTTTCTCTCTATCTTCTCCATGATCTTCGTATCTATTATTTTTTCTCTCTAATTTTATTTTTCACGTGTTCTCTTCCCTATTTTTCTCTACTCTCCCTTTTTTCTACTCAATTGAATTTTAAGTTAATTTCCCATTCAAAGTATAGAAACTACTCTTTTAATTTATCATAAGTTCAATAAATATATTAAAAATAATCAAATCATGTCATAAAAAATTATTAAATAATATTTATAATTTATAATTTTGAAGCATAAATTGATGCCCCAAATCGGTGGTGATACGAGAGCACTTCTAATGTACGGAGACTTTAAAAAATATCACTATGTTGGGCCGACACCTCTGTAGTAGTAAATGTAAAAAAAAATTTATGTCATCGTATCCCTATCGCTGTGTTCATGTCCATGCATCATAGAATGAGACTTGGGCCAACTCCTCGTTACCGTTAATTATGGCTTCTTTTTCTTAAGGCAATTAAAAGGTGTTCAGTCAATTAAAGGCTACAAGTTAGCAAATTATTTTGCCATGTTGAAAGAAAAAATTACTGTAAACTGCGTTTTTTCAGGTGCACAATCCGGTTTATGGTATTGAGATTTAATTTTGTATGGTATCATTACCACTTTTTTCGAAGTTTTTTGGGTACAATTTTACCTCAAATCTTTGTTTGCGCTGGAGGGTCACTTCCAATTGGGACCCCGAACCCGACGAGAAAATCGGATGGGAAACCAAAAAAATAAGAGTGCTACAATAATACTTATTAGTATACAGAGTTTCTATTGTGGTTCAGATTTGAAAAGAGATGTAAGAAAAAGAAATCATAACTTTCACATGAATCGAAAGAATTAAGATTGTTTTACTCCTCAACCATTCTGCATCATGGTATCACAAGAAAAAGGTTTGAAAAAACAAAAAACCTACCTAAGTACAAATTTATCTGTGTTCCAAAAAAACATGAGAGCGAGCATAATATATCCTCCCTCCTCAATATGAACTTGACAGTATATGAAAAAAAAATTTAAAAAAAAAAAATTGATTCGCCATTTTTCCAAGTCATAATTTACTTCCTGTTGACGTCGTCATTGCCCTTTGTTCCACTTCTTGTGGATTGAAATTACGTGAGGCCTGAGAGTACAAAGAAAACTATTACATTCAAGGATCTGTGGAAGATGCATGGCATTAATAGCATGTTAAAATAAAAAGGGTTAGTTACATTCACATCCCTCTGAGTTTTGGAGGAATTACAAATCAGTCCCCCACCTTCAAAAACTTACAATGAGCCCCCTACTTTATGGATCTAACTGTAAGACCTAACGGAAGTCCAGAGACACAATTATTTTGGACGGAAACCATTCATAACCATAATGGGCACTAACAGTTTGGACCAACTATGTATGACGACACATAAAGTGAGAGGGGGGGTGGGGGTGGGGGTGGGGGGGGGGGGGGGGGGGGTGTTGTCATTCCTAAACTGAGGGGGTGTGATGTAATCTACCGAAATAAAAATCAAGCTGGCATATCTCCAAAAACTATCATTTATTTGCTTCCATCTTCTCACATTCGCAGCAAACAACTAAATTTAATATGGACCAAATCAATAGCAAATTTCTTGCTTAGTGGCCCATTTTAAGGAAGAGTTTTAAAATGTCAAAATTCATGATGTGTATTATGTCAGTTCTAAAAATGTGTACATTTTTCAGAAAGAAGAGCAGGAATACAGAGTTTATCTGTAATCTGTTCATACAGCAAGTTGAATACCTGAGGTTAGCCTTTGGGTAAAAATAACATAAGAACATTTGTAACTTTTACAGGACAGATTATCTAATTTAATTAAAGAAAATATATCACACTGACAGAACTACTAACAGTTACTCTCTTCATTTTGGGGAGGTAATAACAGACATTACCAGCTAGATATAATATTCAAAAAAAAAATTGGATGAGTTACATCTACTATTCCTGAAGTTTGCCCTAATTACAATCACCGGCGGAGCCACATGTGGTTGAGGGGTTACAATTGACCCCCCTCAACTTTTGAAATTTTCACATATATATGTATTAATTAGGTATCATGTTTGATTTTCATGTCATAATTGCTCAATTGAGCCCCCTCACAAAGTCATAAATTTATATAGGATGGGGTCAAGAATAACTAAAATCGAAGATTTTCATTTGATATTAAATTGAATATAAGTAATTGAGTCATAAAATAGGGCAAGTTATCAAGATTCCCCTAAAATTTACGTCGTTTACAAAAAATTTCTTGAAACCTAGCTTGTAACCTTTACACATACAGGTATTTGTAACGTTTTTCAGGAGATATTATGTATACATTTTTATGTTTCAATGAGGTATTTGTAAGGTTTTAGCTGACCGGAGATATTTGTAATGTTTTCAAAATTTCAAGATATTTTCAGAAAAAAGACCTAAATTTAAGGATTTTTTGTAATTATCCTTATAAAATAAGAGACCAAAAGTTTATAGTGGATTGACCCCCCTGAACAAATTTTCTGGCTCCACCACTGATTACAATTTAGTCCATCTATTTTCAAAAATAACAAAAAACTCCCAGGAACTATACAACATGAAGCCAAAAAAAAATATAAATAATCAGCCTATTTCACAGATATTTTTTGCATTAGAGTGAAATGCGAGGGAGTTTTTTGTAATTTCTGAAAACAGACAGACTAAATTGTAATAAGTTCAAAACTCAAGGGGATGAGATATAATTCGCCAAACATGCTATTTTATGAGAACGGAACTTAGAGAAATAAGTTCACATAAGTAGGTTTTAATGCTTCCCTTTTAAGGATGTTTCGACTTTGAATAATGGCTACATACCTATTGGCAAACTTTTAATATCCTCATTTCTCACAGTACACTTCATTAAGACAACACTGTAGTTTTTTAGTAAAATAATAGTTATCTTACAGCATTTCTGCAGAAGAATTACACAAAAGCTAATGAAATTTTTTTATTACATGGAACAGAATAAAATTAGTCGTAATAGTGAGAAAGCTGCTTAGGTGTACAAGTAATAATGGTGACCAATATGAGAAGGTAAAATTACAAATAGTTGAGACAATTTCCAAAGAATTTCCAAAGATTAAGGCAAAATAGAATTCCAAGTTCATGCCCAACCAATTCAGACATAACGAAAAAGAAAACAATTGATCAAGGAAACCCCATTGCGCATAGAAAAAGGTTGTTAACATACCAATAAGAACTCACTCTATCGTGACAAGACTTAACATATCAAAGTTGAACACGCACCTTAAAAAATGTTCCCTTACAAACAATATGGCGAATTTCATCTACTATCCCTTAAGTTAAGTGAAATTACAAAACGATACCTCTAGTTTGAACATAAGAGTACAGTCCCTGATGTTTTCAATAAATGTGTAAATCTTCTGAAAGATTTACACAATTATTGAAACTCTTAGGGACTATATGGTAATATTTCAAATTAGTCAGATGTTATTCGCCCTTCACAGCCAAATTCATATCAACTATCTTGAAACAACAAAAGCTAACTAAAATAGCCAAGTTTATATCAGCTAAATCCTTTTTTTTATATCAGCTAAATCCTTGAAACAACAAAAAAGCTAATTAACATTTGAATTCATAGCAAAGAACTGACCAATTTGACTGAAGAATGTAGAGGAGGCGGGTCGAATTTAAGGTAATGAGCGGACATCCTTGCAATTTCCGAGATGGCGGCCTCCCTAACTTCCGGCGCCTCGCTCGTCAAATCCTCGTAAGCAGCCACAAAGGCCTCCTGCCAAAAACCACCCAATCTCACCCGGGGACTGTTGGTGTAAACATCCCACATATGCTTCACCAATTTCTCTCTCTCCTCCATATCCTAATAAAAAACATTGCAAAACGCAGTCGGAATTTCAGACCTCCTCCAATCACAATTATACAAAAAGTACGTGAATCGCAAAAGGATAAAAAAATTAATTACGAGGACGTCGAGATCTTCGGCTGGGTGGGAGCTGTAATCGTCGTTGAACGGGTTTTTGAGATCTCCGGCGGACCACCGGAGGGTGACGGTGCCGGTGAGCATCGACCAGAATGCCAGCAACAATATGGCGGCGAGAGCCCAGAACTTGTAGCGGCCGCGGCCGAAAATGCTTGGGTCCGATGAACTGTCCTTCCTGGATAATGACGATGATACGAGCGATGAAGACGTGGGTGTAGATACGGGTAGTGCGTCATCTTCCCTCATATCGATTCAAAAAAAAAAATTACAGAACGAAATAATAAAGAATTGAGGATTGAAGATTTCGGATTAATGGGAACGGCGATCTCGAATTCTCAACCATGGACAGGGATGATTTTCCGGGGATGGTGGACCACCACAACGAAATGGCCCTGCCGGCGGGGGGGCTATGCACGTTTTGGGATACTCGGGAATTATTATTTTAATGGGAAATTTATGTTTGTCTCGCCTTGTAATGGGCATAATTTGTGCCTCGGATAAAGCCCACTGGGCCGATAGAACTAGTTTTTATTGTTTCTGTTTTTCCTCAATAAAAAAACAATTTTTTTAAAATAAATTTACATATAATATTTGTTTAAAATTTGGTCGAATTACACTTCGGTACCTTATAATTTCATGTTTTCAAAAATCAATTTCGGTACCCAAATGTAATTTAAACAAAAGAATGATAAGTTGAAATATGCAAAAGCGGTGAGTATTTGGGTGGTTTACTTACTTAGATTGAGTAATCAATAGATTAGTTATAAATATATTAGCGATTTATAATATAACTAATCTAGTCCAATATTTAGATTATTATGCATAGTCATAACTCATTCAGTCTGGAGTAAATTCAAATAAATGATGTTACCTTAACTTGAAGTTCTACTTTACAGTTTACAATACAAATGATGTTATAGGACTAAAAAGAAAATTAACTCAAAAGTGAAATGTTAGGTTTTTTTCATAATTCTGAAAATAGAGGGACTAAATTATAATTAGATCAAACCTCATGGATAGTAAATATAATTTTCCCTAACTTATAATTGCATGTATTTTCCACCCCAAATTACAATTCTAAGAAGTATTAAAAGTACTGATATAATAAAAACAAAAACAATAGGCAATGACTTTTTGATTATTAATGGTTAGCCATTGACCCCAATGATTAACAAATAATAACAATAGAGGAGTGAGGAGTCACCAATGTAAGAGGGGATATCACTATCATAAACCTCCAAGAAAATAGGGAAAAGCACGAGATATTAGAACCATATAAAAATAGGTCATTTACGGATACCATCCAAAGGTTTGCACTTTTTACCAGAAAACCATCCAAACCATATAATAGCCTTTGAGATTTGCAAACACTATCCAAATCTTGAAATGTTACAAATACCTCCAAAGTCAACGAAAGATAACGATATTTCGTTAGGGGTATTCATAATATTCTACAAACCTCAGGGTAAGTCTCTAATATTTTATGGTTTCAAGGTGTGAATGTAAACGGTGTAAGAACTCATGGGTACTCGCAAGGTTTCAATAATTGGATGGTGTGTTGGATTTTTAAGTAAAAATCCGGGGATTTTTTGTAATTAACCCAACATAAATATTACAACCATATTAAAATACTTTATCCTCCTATTACATTAACTAAACAAGGTTATAATAGAGTATGAGGTAATATCCAACAAAATTTCCCAATAATTTACATCAAAAACAACAATCACAATGAAATGGGCAGAGACGAGTACCTCCAGCCTCTGATTTCCCAATACCTAACTCTTCCTCTGTATAAATAGTCAGTCCATCTGCAGTTTTCTTCTTCGAACGAGAAGCGGGCTCCACAGGCTTATTCTCTTTCAGTGATTTGCTCTTACTGTTCTTTACCATCACTATCTTTGTCTTATCATGTGGATTCCCATTTGCAGATGAATATTTTTTTACTGGCTTCTTGGTGTTAGAATCCTCCTCCTTTTCGGTTCTCTTTCTTTTTTTTCCACCGAAAATGTCGTCGATCTCACTGCCCATCTTTTTGGGCTTCTCCTGAGAAGCCTCAGATGAAGGTTTAGGATGCTTCTTGGAAGAACTCTTTTTTGTCATCTTAACATTATAAGATAAATATCTGCAAAATCAGTAAATTTCAAGAATTTATACTGAATTACACTTGCAGAAATAGAGGCGATGTTTCTTAATCTCAAAATGTACTTCCTAACTTATTCAAGCACTTATAACTTTTTATTTTCCACTTTTCCTACAAACTTCCAATTCTTCAAAACAAAAACTAGGGATAATTACCAACCACCCCCTAGGGTATGGCCTAAATACCAAAAAACCCATGAGGTTTCAAAGGTTAACAAAGTCCCCCTGAGATTTCACTCTTTCTTACAATCTTCACCAGCCATTAGTAACAAACATTCATTTAAAATTCAATAGTCAACCTTTTTTTTCTTTCACCTCTTTCCGTCAAAGGCAATATGATAATTTTACCACCACCGTTAGCCTTTCCATTAGGCTTAAAACTTTAGGGGGTAGTTGGTAATTATCCCCAAAAATTATTGCAAATATCCCTTAATCAGACATAAACTTTCTCAACGCTATATTGCTGCATTTTTATGCCTGCACTTGTTTAATTTCTGTACATAATATCTACAACGAAACTTCCTGTATATTTGTGCTATATATAGTAGTCATATATGTTTTAGACATTAGAACTTTAGAAACATTCAATCCATAGCATGATGATAATTACTGCTATAAAAACCGCAGGTACAAGTGATGTCAAAGTCTCCTCTAAACATTTTCAGCGAGAAAACCCAGTAAGCAAAATAAATTGACAAACCACATTCAAATTCTTTATATGTAAAACCCTGATCAGCTATTTCATGTCAAACCCACTATCGAGACTTTTGAATAATTGCTTGCATACCTTGACCTCGGGGAGGGGCCGTCGGACGGTGGCTGGGAGCGGCGGCTTGGAGATGAGAGAGAGAGGAGAGAGTTCCAGAAAAGCCCTAATTTTTTGTTTCGTCTCCCAGAAAATCCCTAATTGAAAAATAAAAAACCTGATTTAGTAATTGGGTCGGGTCCTTCAACCATTATATCCGGGTCAAGTAGGTTAACGGATCGGTCCCGGCCCAAGCCAATCCTTCCCTAATGTGTGGGATATTCAAAGCCGATCGTCCAATTTTTCTGTCTTTGGATTTTTTTTAAAATTAATTATAGGAAAAATTTGCAAATTTATTAAAATGAGTTTGAGAAAATGAAAAGTACATCCTATAATTTTTGAAATAGTAGAAATTACTGATAAAATTTACCGGAAAAAATATAATTCTGGCTTGAAAAAGTCGCGTGAATTGCTAAGCCACTTACTCTTCATGTGATTTTTTCAAAATGTCATATTAGGGATGAAGGAATAAAATTTTATCTTCAGTTTGCATAATTTTGAAAATGAAGGAATAAAATTTCAATATTTTCGATGTCATATTATGATAAATCTAATTTTCAATAGTTAAGGGATGAATTTACAAATTTTTCATTTTTAACTATAATAAGTTATTTTTAAGCTATGATGCACGGACACTTCTAAAAATCTCATTCTGGCGTGTCGTGTCATGTCCGACACTTCTAAAAATCTCATTCTGCCGTGTCGTGTCATGTCCGACACCGTGTCGGACACTCCTCCAGTGTAAAATGTCAAAAAAAATCCATTTCACCGTGTCCATGTCGTGTCGTGTCCGTGTCGTCGTATCCGAGTTTGTGATTCATAGCTTTTAAGCCCTGGGAAAGTGTAATGAGAAGTCCTAAACTAAAACAAAGCTCTATTTTTGTGGATAAATTTGGATTTGAAGGAATTAGAAATTGACTCATCAAAGTTCAGGAATCCAAAGTTTATCCCAATATTTTTTTCAATCATAGATAAAAACAAGAAAATAAACAACAGGCAAGTCAGCCCCTGCCCCTTACAAGATCTTAACATATACAAACATTAGAAGAAGAAGCTATGGCTTCAAAATCAGCACCGCCCAGTTCTTGAGTGAAATTTAGAAGTACTTCTTGGGTCCTATGATATACAAACACTTCTAAAAATCTCATTTTACTGTGTGTCTGACACCATGTCCGACACCCGTGTCAGACACTCATCTAATGTAAAATGTCAAAAAAAATCCGTATCGTCGTGTTCGTGTTATGTCGTGTCCATGTCACCGTATCCGTGTCTGTGTTTCATAGCTTGGGTCTTTAAAGAAAAAGAAGCCTAAATTATATATGTAGAAATTATATAACAAAATTAAATGAACTTATTCTATAACCTTTATCATTGCAAGGAGTCGAACCCGAGACATCCACATTTGGAAATAATATCAGATAGCCATTAGATTTAAGAAATTCAATTTTACATTTTCTGATTTCTAGAAAATAAGTATCTATATTTAAAAGAAGGCTCAAAAAGTAATTTCATTTTTTAAATTGAAAAGAGGGGGAATAGTAAACTTGTGATAAAAGTTATAGTCCCTATAAATGGCAAAATTGTACTTTTGGTCGTATGTTTACCTAAGATCTAATTTTAGTCTTATAATTTTTTTTTGCTAACAGATTTCGTTCTTTTTAACACATTTGGTTTTGAAGTTAACATATTTTTAGTCCTTATCTGTCAACACATTTAGTCTTTATTTTAGACTCCCAATTCTCATCAATTTCCGGCCAAATTGTTGTCAGATTAACACATTTAGTCCTTTAATTAACAAATCAGATCAAAAAATTTGTTAATCCGACAATAATTTGGCTGGAAATTGGTGAGAATTAAAAATGTGAAGATAAAAGACTAAATGTTTTAATAGATAATGACTCATTTACTTGGGATATTCTTATATACACCGGGTTTGGACCCCATCCCATACACCCTCCTCTAATACATACATATTTTATTCCCCATCCCATACACCCTCCTCTAATACATGGATGGGGTCCACACCCGGTGCATATAAGAATTTTCCCATTTACTTTTGGGGTATTTGACAGATTTGGAGATTTTTCTCCATTTCCCTAAATAATTTTTGAAATGAGTTTATAAGCTCTTAAAATAAGATAAATAGGATTGTAAATCTGACAAGGAAAAAAAAAAAAGATAAATAGGAGTTTATAAGCTCCTTAAAAATAAGTTAGGGAATACCAACTTATTTTAAGATCTTATCACACTTTTCTATTTTTTGACCATATTTAAGTGTTATGTTCAGTTAAAAAATGAGATAAGATGAGGGATGAAATTTCCTTTGCTTTCATCACATGAAAAAAAATAGAAAAGAAAATTAGTATATACGGGAAACTTATGGTCTGACCTTTAGTACAGTTGTACATAGGCCTAGTAACTTCTGAGCTAACTGTAATCTCTCCTCTTCAGTTTCCTGTTCAGATAAAGTTCACAGTTAGAGCCTCCCAGTGCAGTGCATATGTGATTGCTTTATCTGAATATAAATGTTCTTTCTTGTACTAAGTACTAACCTTCAACTTCTTTTCCAACTGTTGCTCCTCTTCAAAATTAATATAAGGATTTCTACCATTTGCTGTACGTACCTAAGCTAGCTCTTCCTTGACACGTAAAAGAATAGCCTCTGTTTTGTGCAGCCTCTGTTTTGTGCAGCTTAATGCTGAGCTCTTCATTTTGACACCTCAATGAATTGTTTTCATCCTGTGACATTACAAGGAATACACTAAAAAAACTTGAAATTTCAAATACAAATAACCCCTTTTGATAATTTAAATCCAATCAAAAAATGCAAATAAATTTACTAAGAAAACCAGGATAACAACACCATACATCTATATTTAAATATATTTGAAGAAGATAACTCAATTATGTTCAACTTTTCATAATTATTATACATCTATTTATAGATTTAACTTTCTCAAATTGATATTATATATTCAAAATATCTAATGGTTGAAAGAAAAATTTTAAAGTCATCAAAAATATTTCAGAATATTCAAGTATATTTTATATTTCAATGAAATTCCAATAAATTTTTTTAATTATAAACTATATCATAAATTTATCTTCAATATTTTATATAAATATAGTGTTAATATTATATATTATCCCTCTAGCTCTTTTTTAAATTTGAGTAGATTTCCTTAAATTATATTTTTGTACTTCATTAATTTCATTCATAGTTTTTTAGGTTAAATAATCCACAATATTTACCAAAAAAATAAATAATCCACACAATATACTGTCTAAAAAATTTTAAAGCTCTAATTAGGTAGAAGTAGAATCTAAGTCCAAATAGCAATTTTTAGGAAAAAAAAATAGTTTGGTTGTTAGTTAATTTTATTATCAAGAATAGGAAACAACATGTTTAACATTTGTAAGGTCAAACGGAAATTATAGTTTTTATTAATAGAATTCTTTCAATCATTAATTATTATTAATAGAAAAACTAACCTATTTCATTACTCCAGGTAAGTCCTTTCAAACTGGAAGTTTAAAAGCTTATCTTGATTAAAGTTCTTAATTATACATGTTCGAAGTTTAAAAGAATTTTAAAATTTTAATAATCATCAATTAACATAAACTTAAATAATTAAGGGTAGTATAGTTATTACATATGTTACCTAAAATTAATTTTAATAATAAGAAGGTTAATTCAGTGAATTTACAATGGAAATAAACAATTAATTTGATCCACATTTTTATAATAGTATAGATAGATAGATAGATGAATATATACATATAATGATACAGAAGAAACAGGTATTTACAAAGCATCTAAACATCTGTTAGCAGAATGCTAACCCTGCTAAATGCACACAACACTTGAGAATTAGTAATGGAATTTCATCTATCAAAACTCGAAAGAAATGTTTTTGGAGACGCTCGACTTCGAACTTGGCAATTTTCGTCTGCTCTTGAATTTGATACTGGTGAAGTTTGTGGCACGAGTTCAGACAATCTACTTCTTTCATCCGATATTCGATTCTAGACAACAACATAAAAAAAAAAGAATCACTCAATCTATTCACAGTAGCCATCTTTTACCTATAAACATACACTGATAAAGAAAAAAAAAGAAATGGAGAAAACATACAATCGAGGAATAACTGATTAAGAGGGTGTTTTGGCTGAGCTTATAAGCTCTTTAAAACGTCTTATTATAAGCTCTTAAAGAATAATTAACGAAAGGAGGAAAACCTAAGGTTAAATAAGTGTTAATTTGAAATCTATTGGATGTTTGTGTATTATGCTTACATTGTTGGGGACAGTGCTGTTGCGGTCGTTGCTAAAATTTAAGGAAAGTTTGCAAAGAGCTTTTAAGAATTTTTAGCAGTGTCTTGCCTTAATTTTTGCATGATGATGAATGCGCTCTTGGATATTCTGTTGACCAGATAACTTCTTGACCTCAACTTCAAGTTCCATTACCCTCTTCTTGTGATTAGTATTCTCCATCTGACAGAATTGCAGTAGCATGTTAAATGAAAAAAGTGATCATTGACTTCCTTTCGGTGTAGAATTGAAGAGAATATATTAAATAAAAACAGCTATGTATCTACCTTTAACATCTCATTTTCAGTTGCAAGCAATTGATCTTGCTGTCGTAGTTTTTCCAATGCAACAT
This sequence comes from Verbena officinalis, assembly GCA_958496215.1. Classification (NCBI taxonomy): domain Eukaryota; kingdom Viridiplantae; phylum Streptophyta; class Magnoliopsida; order Lamiales; family Verbenaceae; genus Verbena; species Verbena officinalis. The sequence goes on from OY292387.1 coordinate 36,841,455, forward strand.
GTGCAGCCATCATTTCAGCCTGTTTTCTCTCAATCTCCTCTAGCCATCTATGATAAGATTTAGATGAAAAAGTTCATGTTAGGTTTTGTAACAGAAGGTTGTTTAATATCTAAATAATCTAACAGTTCATTACCCATTCCTCTCTTTAATGAACTCATTTATCTGCTGCTTCAGATTAACCACTTCCTGATCCTGGAAATAAATCCGCCAAGATGCTTAGTAAAATATCCAGCTTATTATTACATTGTTGAAGGCTTGAAGCTAACTTGAGAAAAGTTTACCTTAACTTCAGCTTCAATATTATGGTGCTGAGATGCCTCCATTAATGTTTGAAGCCGCTGATTATCCATTAGATTCTAGCAATCGCACAAAATTTTGGAAGTGAGGGTGAAATTCTCTTGGGCTTGCCTTCAAATTAAGGAAGATTCAAGCGACTTCATATTTCATAGATTTCAAATCCACAACAATAGCTTTAAGTGGACCTCAATGATAAAAGGAAGTTTACTGTAACATCAATAAAACATGGTGAAATTAAATTAGGTTAAACTTACAGCATAATTCTTCATATTCAGTTTAACACCTAACAAATCCCGGATCACGTCATGAGTCATGCTCTCAGTGGAAGCCAATCTTGCCTTAAGAATGAATATCTGCATTAGAAAATGAGGTATTTGCATTGTTAATACAAATATTGAATTTACAAGTGAAGTCCTTTGTCTTCATTCAAGAAAGCTACCTCTTTTTGTCTGCTAGAAGCCAAAGCCTCAAGTTCTTCTATCCGTTGTCTTCCAGCTGTGAGCTCTTCATCCCTCTCAGATTTAATTTGTTGAGCTAAGCCCAACCCAATGCATTTGAAAGGGGATCCTGAGCCTCTAGGCTTTGAAGCATTTCTTTCTAATTTGTTAGATGTTGAATTTGTGCTATGATTGGCAGGAAATTCAGCTTTGACTTGTTCTACCATGGTTTCCAATGCCTTGAACTGTTTTAGGGATTGATATGTTAGTATCCTCTTTTATTGATGATTAAAATCAAATTATTTCACAAACACATCATTGTCGGATTTTACGAGCAATTAGTCCCACCTTTTGTTTGTATTCACTAGCCTGTGCCTCTGCATGCAAATTTAGCTCAGAGATATGAGCTTTACATTGGGATATCTGTTGAAAGAAAACATATTCAGATTTCAGATTAACTTTATTCATATTTCTTGTGCTAAAACGGAACATTAAATAATATAATCGTCACTATTGAAATCATATAAGAGGACAATGAAATAAAAGAATGTCACCTCGCTATCTCTGGCAGCTATTTCTTTTTCAAGAAGTTGTACACGTTGAAGTGCTTCTTGAAGGTTCTTCTCTTTTTCGTTTAGAGATCTGAATTGTACTTTAAAACTTTACAGATGATTCCAAATAACAGTCTTCTAAAAATCAGGCAATTAAGTAAAAAAGAATTTATTTCTAACCTTTTTACATCTGCATCATTGTTTTCAATATACTGCATTTGTTCTTTGACACGAAGAAGCTCCAGCTCAAGTTCCTCTCTCTGCAACCGTTGCCTTTCAGCTTCTCCATTGATAATGTAAACCTTGTGAAGTAGAATAGTCATATCAATGTAAACGATAAAACTAATACAATTTTCAGCTATATCTCTAACAAATGGGATACCTTTAGTTAAAGTACATTTATGGTGCACTCTAACAAACGGGATACCTTCTTTTGTTCAAGTACATTTATTGTGCACTCTAACAAATGGGATACCTTTTGTTCAAGTACATTTATGGTGCACTCTAGCTCTTCTATGGAGCGTTCTAATAGCTTCACTTCATTTTCCTTCTCCTGAGCCTGGACTTTATGGAATTCAGCTATCTGGCATATCGAGTCAAATATTAGAGGCCATGTAATTGGAATAGCAGCCACACACACACACACACAAACATACATATATATATATATATATATATATATATAAACCAAAATTACCTCTTCAGCTTCAATAGCAATTGCTTCATTTTCTTCAGCAAGATTTCTTGTCATCTCTAGCTCTTTCGTCAAAATGAAAACTTTGCCCTCCAGTTCATCCTTCTGACAGCTGACAGTTTCCAAGTCTCTCTTCACGGAGTCAGTTGTTGCATCCATTTGGGAAAGAGCCATTGCCATTTCAGAAACTTCCACCTCTAAGTTTTCAATTTTGATCCTTGTCTGCATTAATTCCTTCTCAATGGAATTCTTTGCATCTAAGGCATCTTTAGCACTGGCCAAAAGCTCAGCATTTTTGTTAGATAGTGAATTTATTGTCTCGTGATCTTTTGTCAGATCCAATTCAAGAGCTGATATTTTTGCTATTTTTTCTTGAAGTTGAGCTTCAAGTTTCTGACCGTCACCAACAACTTTTTCCAGTTCATGTGACTTCAATTCATAATCTTCTTCCAATGCCTGTAAAGAAGCCAGCACTTCTTCCATTTCATCTTTCTGATCTTTGCTGTTTGATGCAGACTCCTGCAGCAAACTCATATCAAACAATAGCCCCTTGAGAATATCATCCTTTCTTGAAAGCTCCATTTGAAGAGAGAGAATTTCAGAATCCAACTTCATAGCAAGATTCTCCACATATTCAGACTTTTCCAAAAATTCACTTGTCCCTTCAATTTCTTCAACTACCTTCTGAAACGTATCATCTACCTCAATAAACTTCTCCTTTATTAGATCGTTCATTTTGCAGCTTACTTTGTCAACGTTTTCTGCCATGTCAACGATCTTCAAAACTCTCAAGTTCAAATTATTGAGGTTCTCAGACTCATTAATCTTGTGAACTCTCAGTTCATTTCTCAACAAAATGTTCTCTTCTTTCAAGGCATCAACATTGTCCAGTTGGCTTTCTAGATGCTGGATTCTTAAGAACAAGCCATCTTTGATGACAGATTGAGAAAGTAGATGGTTTTCTATTTCCGCCCTTGCCAGGCTAAGATCTTCCTCTAACTTACCAATGCAATTCTCCAATGTCAAAACATTATCTCTTAGTCTATCATTTTCAGCATCTCGGTCATGTGTGTCTTTGACTGAGGATTCAAACTCGGTCTTTTTCTCCTCCAACTCCTGAAGAAGTACACCATATTCTGCCTTACAGTTGTCCAAATGATTCTGCAGTGTTTCATTCTCCTTCTCAAGGCAGCTTACTCTCCCAAGCTTGTCATCTTTCATTTCCAGCTCCCCTCGAAGCCTGTGTGATTCTGTCTCCAGCAGATGGATATCATTCTGCTTCATTTGTATTTGCTGATGAAGCTCGGAGATATGACAAGTATGAGTTTCAAGATCTGATTCCTTCATCTTAAGATGTTGTAGTAATTTCTCATACATAGAGTCCAAGTCGAGCAATATCAACTCACTCGATGCAGCATCTAAGCTCTTCAACACTACATCTACTTTGAAGCTTTCAAGGATTTCAAGGGTACTGATGCAAGTGTTTTCTGCATCTGCTTTCCAGAGAGACATCTGCTTTAACTCAGTTGACAAAATTAATGACTCAAAATCTTTTGCAGCTAATTCTATCATGAAATTTTCTTCCTGATACTGAAACAGCTCATGTTTTTCTTTCAGTATTCTTTCTTGATGCAGAATGGATGCGATTGTGTGTTTACTGAGATCGAGCTCCTTCAGTATCATAGCAAGTTCAGATCCCATATCATTTGACCTTTGCAACATCAATTCTTCCTGATACTGCAAATCCTGTATCTTCTTCTCAAAAGCAGCAAGCTTAAGGGTGACCTCCCCAGCTTCAGCTTCTTTGCTAGATATGCGACTGAAACTTTTCTTAATATCTGCCAGCAACTTCCCTTTGAGGACTCTGCACATTTCAAGCTCTCTTTTCGATCTAACATTGTGCTCCCGAAGATCAGAAATAATTGAGTTTGACTCACATAAACCATGGTGAAGAAGACCATTTTCTGCATTCAACCCATTAGCAGTTTCTAAGAGAATTCCCATGTGGCAGAGATGCAACACAGACACAGCACAATCCTTGACAATAATCTCTGACCAGACATCCTCGAGCAATGTCCTAATAGATTCTGTTGATTCATGAAGTTGAGACTTCATGCTGAGGAAATCTGATTCTATGGACATCCATTGTTCCACCGATGTAGTCTGAAATTCTGAAATAACATCCTCTAGTTCTAACAACATTCGCTTCATGATGACAAAATCTGCATCGTATTGTTTCTCCAGTTTCCCATAATTCTGATCTTTCAGATTATTGGAAAGTTTTAAGCTTTCGACTTCTTTGATGAGGATATTTCTCTCGTTGGTCAAGTCATTTTCCTTTAGTTTCAATTCATGAGCATTAAGTTTCAAGGCTTCATTAGCTATCAACAACTCATTTATCATTATGTCTGCTTCTTTGACTGTGTCTTGAACCTCCTCAAATTTCTCAAGGATACAACAAGCCTCGATGGTCTTCTGGGCAGCAACAACTTTAGCATCATCAAGTTCAGCTTCCAGTAACTGCAGAAACAGGACATTAGATAAAATATATTGATTAACCTACCCTATAGGCTATACTGATAAAATATATTGATTAACCTACACTATTAGTTGGTCATTTTAATATAGCTTTTAGTTAATATATTTTATTTATTTTTTTAGCTTTAAAATGAACAGACATAAAATATCTGATATCTCTAACAATATCATTAAATGTCATGTGTAGAAGTTCAAAATCGTATGAAGTTATTGAAGAAGCTTGATTGATAGAGTGCATCGAAATATGGAAAACTGCCAGTAAAATAAAATGTGGGAATAAGATGTCAAACCTCTCTTTGTTGTAACCAGGAACTGAAAGATTCCTGCATTGTTTCTTCCACTTTAACCATCTTACCATCCATGGCATTAATTTTTAGCTCAAAATCTGCTTCAAAATTACACATAGCATCTTGTAGAAGAACTGTCTGATTGATCAAAGACCCGATGCTCTTCCGACCATTTTTCTCAGATGCCAAAACCTCTTCTTTCTCAGCACGCAATTTACCTATCTCGGCTTGCACTTCTTGTAAGCTTTGGAGGGCATATTCTATCTCTTTCTTTAGGAGAATAATGGCAGTCTCTCTCCCCATCACACTTTTCATAGTACCTTTAGACATCAGATTTTTGTCAGTAATATTGCATCCCTTTGCAGCTTCAGTATTGAAAGAACATGTCGAGGTCTTATCTCCCACATCTTCTAGATCTGTTCTGGTACCTGCCTGCAACAATATTGAAATAGTAAGTCAAATGTCCAATTAAGCATAGATGTTTTAACAAAAGATATTAATATACATACCCGTGATGTACATTCTTCATCGGTACAAATTGACTTCTCTGGAGCTTCATCCTTCAGAAGATATCCACTCTGCTTCACGTACTCATTTATGCATGACTTTAGAGTTGAGACTTCAGCATTTAGCTCCTTTAGTTTTTCACTGGTTTCCAAGATATTATTCTCATCGCTTTCTTCAAGCTTCACCTGAAGATCTTCCCCGTGTTTTTGCTCTTCAGATAGCTGCAGCCTTAGCTTACTGCAATGCTCTTCTGATGCTTCTAGTTTCATCTGAAGAGAATGATTCTCTTTATCTGCTTCATCTATTTTAGAAGCCTGATTGTGGATAGTAGTTTTGTTTTGGGAAATAATTTCTTCAAACTTTCTGAGCTGGACATCCTTATCATCTAAGCCATCCTGATAGTTTGATTTCAACTCCCACAATCGATTGACAATCACCAAAGCAGCTGTTGCACAAGATGATGCCATTTTAAGTTGATCTTTTCCATGCTCAATTGAGCTCTGAAGCTCTGCAATGGTGGCTGTGTTGTTATTTAAGTCAGACATTAAAAGGGAAATTTCTTTCTCCTTTTCACTGCACTCCTGTTGGTGTGCCTCGGTCATAACCATTGCTGCCCCTCTCAAAGACCTCATCATGCAGTCCAGATCATCTCTCCTTTCTACTGCATCCTTTACGCATTGATTAAGCTCTTCAATCAATAACTCCTTTTCAAGAATGTATTTTTTCATCCTTCCAAATTGTTCAGAAATCCAACTCCTTTCATGAGGGATCGAACTTGAAATAAGATCAATCTGGTCGTATGCATCTTTGAGAGCCTCATGCCCACCACATAAAATACCTTCAATTTCAGCTCCCACTAGTTCCCATTCTTCTGTCAGAGCTCTTAATTGCTTATCTTTGTCTTCTAGCATTTCAGCTAATTTAGCACTATCTTCTCTCTTTAAATGTAAATTCTCCTCCATGATTTTCATCTGAGTTTGCAATAACTTCAACTCATCTCTCGTCTCCATTTCTTTGATCTTGCTGTCTTGGACTTCCTGTTGAAGACCAGAAAGTTCTTCCTGCAAGCAAACAATCACCTCTGCAGTTTCTCCCTCAACCTGCTTGCGAACCTTCTCCATTTCGTCTTCATGAGATGCTTGAAATGCAAGGTCACTTTGATACAACTTGTTCAGTGTCTTGGCCTTTTCAAGAGATTCGTGCATCCTCTTCAACTTCGCTTCTAAAGGAGAGTCCTCAATCTCCGAATGCTTACAAACTGATAGAGCATTCAACTGCTGCCAACGAGCTTGCTCCTTTAAGTGAGAAATTTCAAACTCCTTTTCTTTGAGAAGTTCTTCGTGGTGGACGTTAGAGTTCCTGAGATTCTCCATCTCATTAATCGAACGGATTTGTTCGGACTCAAGAGCTTCAACAACCAATTTCAAATTATTGAGCTCTTCCTTAAGTTTTTTATATTCTTTGGCCAACGAAATAGTTGTTTCGTTTGACAATTGAAGTTCTTTGCTTAAAGATTTGGACATTTCCTCTGTTTCAGCATGGTATGACCTCTCTTCTTGTAGAATAATTTTAAGAATGTCCAACTCCAGGTGTAAATCCAGGATATCTTCTGCATGCTTCATAGGATTTTCAAAATTTGTTCCTTCATCGACTCTCTGTGTGGTTGGGGTTGATTGTTGATTACTGACCAAAGGAACTTCCACAATTGACTCCTGAAAGTAAGTCCCTTATGTTAGTTCAATAAGTAAAGTGCAGTTTCAGTATAAAAATGACGAAAGAAGCTTAGCCTGCTCTTATATTCGTTCAAATCATCTATGAGCAAAACACATATGGGATAATTACACTTACACCCGCTCGACTTAAGGGTAAATACAGCTAGACCCCCTATACTATTGGAAATTACAAAGACACCCCCGTTAGTCATTTTCTTATTTCAATGTAGATTCTAACGTCCTATTAAACCGACAATAACTTACTCACTTCGCTCATTTCATGTATAGCAAACACTATAACAAAAATATTATGGATAATTTAGTCATTTCACAACTTTTCCTTAAGATTTTAAGGTTTTCGTTAGGATTAGAGGATCTATCTGTAATTTCCAATAGTACAGGGGGTCTAGCTGTATTTACCCCTAAGTCGAGGGGGTGTAAGTGTAATTATCCCAAAACATATCTACTAGTTTCAAAAAAAAAAAAAAAAACCTACTCGATACAAATTAATATGTGTACATAAATCACAAACTGGAATGTTCATTTTGCAATATCAACTTTCCTATTACCATAAAAACTGCCTCTAAACCTAGCTTGTGCATGGAGCAACTGGGTTGGGAAGGTTGGCCCCAATTGGGTCTCTGCAGTACCCTAGCCCGGAAAAAAACGGGTGAGAAACCCAAAAGGAAAACTGCCTCTTCCTGATCAGAAGAATATTACCATACTGTACCTTTATGACTTCTGCACTGCAGTTATGCTCTTGAGTTGCAGATGTGGTGATATTTAATGACTTGTATAACTCTTCCATTTCCCTACAGAAGATCGGCATGAAAAGTAATGAGAAAAAAAAATAGGATGATGCGATCATATAGAATAGAGGAAACCAGATAAGAGATATGAATTGATTCTGAGGTTTCACCGTCGGAGCTTTGTATTTTCGTCTAGACAATGGTTTAGTTTGGTCTTGCTTTCCTCCAACTCAGAAAGAGTCTTCATCAGCTGCAAAAGAGAAAATATTAGAAATCAAGAACAAAGAATACTTACAGCATAAGCTTAACTTCTGAACCAACCTCCTTATGAAGCAGCTCATTTTCATTGTCACCGTGATTAGAACCCTGTTTCAAAAAATAGAAAAAGAATATTAAGGCTTCTCTAAGAACTTTTACACCTCAATCTTAATTATTCACTTGTGACTAAACCAGTAAAATAGCTCTAAAAAAATTAGTTTCACAATATGCCACCTTTGAGTCAAGATGATTAGAATGTTGCAAATTTCCATCAACAGAGAAAATAAGCTGTCAGCAAAAAAAAAAGCCAGCAGTCAGGGCTTTGAACAAATTAAACAGAAAATAATAGCAGGGAACAAATATGTCTTTTACCTGGTTTCGAAGTTCAGACACCTCAGTCATCAACATTTCTCTCTCCCCTTCTTCATACAAGTCTTGGAACCTGCAAATCCAGCAGAAAAGGTTCAGAAATTAATGAAGCAAAGGGTAGAGAGATGAAAAATTGCAGAAGATTGGATTGCTCTCATACCGTCGGAGTTGCTCTAAAAGCCTGATATTTTCAAGCGCAAAACGTGTCACTTCAGGATTTTTATCAATTTTCTCTCGCAGGAGCTGAATTTCTTCGGAAAGATCGCTGTTTTCTTTCAGCAGATAAGCATCTGCTGACATCGAACCACCAAGAAGACACTCCATTCTTTGAATTTTATCTTCCCTAAATTTCAGCATCATTTTTGTGCACCTGGTGTCCTCCTCTCTTTGACTAACCTAAGGAGCAATATGGTTCAGAATTATTAGCTTTCTGTGGAGTTCTAATGTCCTACTTTAAACAATACCAAAAAAGAGAGGGGAAATGTACCAGACGGTTCAACTGCGCAATTTCAGCTTCGAGTTGTTTAATTTTAGTTTCTGCCATCTGTTCCCTCCGTAGGGTACCAGCGAGTGTAGTTTCCAATGATTTTAACTATAATGAAAATGTATGAAACTCCAGTAAAATTGTGAGAGAAAAGCCAAGATGGGACAAACGCTGAAAAGACTGAATCACATGTTTAAGTGCTAAACACCAACGACCTATATCAGTGTCATAGTTAGGTCAAATCCACTGATCTCTTTGAACAAACAAACACTAAAACAGTCAAATCCTTACAATGTGAATGTAAACAAACATGAGGGAAACTTTCTAAGCAACTGTATTCCACATCAACTTAAATGCAGTGGATGATGAAGAAACTAAGACATTAAAACATGCTATCAAATCTGAAACATGCTCCCATCTCCAGGTTCATGCTAATTGAAATCCTAAAATTTACTTGTAAAACTCCCCCACTATTGACCCCTCCCTTGTTTGAATCAAAATGATTGTCCGAAAAGACATGCAAAAAACTTTTTGCAAGAAAATAAACAAGGTAAAGCAGTTCACAATACCTGTTTACAGGACACTCTGAGGACACCATCAGCATCCTCATCTTTGTTTCTGCTGTCGATATTGCTGGATGGCCCGAAAGATAATGATCGACTTACCTTTTCACATTTCAGGGCTGAAAGCTCATCCTGTCCCAATCAGTTACAAGTTTCAGATCTAAGTTAGTTCCAGAATATTAATATAATATACTATAGAAAAGCAAATGGAACTAGTTTGACCTTTAGCAATTGTATCTGGTGTTTCAATGCAATAACGTCTCCAGATGTGTCTTCATTAATGATAGCCTGTATCATGAAGAATATATCCGAAAGGGCAAGTAATTATATCATTGGTTGATGCGGACTGACAGAATTTCACAGAGCATGCAAAGAAGCTTACATTGTTCTGAATTAGTTTTGCTCGCTGAGCAAACTTTAAGGTGTTCAGTGTTTCAGCTGCAGAGCTGTGCATGATTGATCCACATTATAGTAAACCAGATAAAGTACATACATGCTTTTTCCAGAAAGGAAATAAAGGAAAGAAAACTCTAAGAGGGTGAAATGTTATGTACCAGATAGATGGGCTGACATTAGCTATTATCATAGTCTTCGAGTTTCCACCCAGAGAATCCTGTATTTCATTTCATTTAAAAATAGAGTTAACTATATAAACTTATGATACTAAGAAAGACATAAAACAAAAATGCACCTGAAGGAGAAATGTCAATCTTGAATCTCTGTAGGGAATATGACGTGGTTTTCCTTGTGCCACATCCACTAAAACCATGATTACATGACTGAAAAAAACCAGATATAGATACTTGCAGTGTCAATCCAAAAGAAAAGAAAAACAAGGGAAATTTTTCCCTAAATATTGCAGTAGTTTAGCCACAATTGGGAGCAGGATTAGTACCCTAATGTAGACAATGATTTATTAATATTTGCAGCTTCTTTCAAACGTTCACCCTCAGCACCAGATGACTTTTGTCTACCAAGACAAATAATGAAGATTTAGCAAAGATGATGCTGTAGCAAGAAATATCCATTCGTATATTGGAACTAAGTGGAAATATGTGGCAAAACCTCTCAGAACCAGCAAGGTCAACAAGGTTCAGCCTGGAAAAACGGAAGTTTGTGGTGGAATCCTTTTCCCACCTACTCTCAATGACACATGTAAAAACACTGTGGGAACGACTGCTTTCTCTGTTCATATTTGTTGCAGCAACTTTCCTATTTGAAGAACCCTAAAGCATAAACCGAAAAGTTAGTGTGTAGTAACTAATAGCATGCTTAGAAGAATCCATCAGTAGACACAGATGCCTGGATGGAAATTATTTGGATCGTACCAAACCTAAGAGGAGATATCACAATAAGAAAGAAAAAACAGGAAAATTCACCTGAGTCAAAAGCTGAAGAATGTCTCCCACAGTTTGGACCTCAAACTCTGATAGATTTTCAACGTAGACACCATTTTTCATATCCTCCCGTAACTTACAGAGATAGAAATGATATATGTGAGAACATTTTCTATCCATTAAATAATAATGGAACAAAATCATTAGAAAGTGAATGTACCATCAAATTTGTGGATGAAGGATCAAGAAGATCAGTAATTTGTTCATTATAAATCTCAAGAAAGGAGCATTTGCAATTGTACTTTAGTTGCTCATCTCTTCGGCTTTCCTCTTCCTAAAAGAAATGCGTAAGTCAATTACTTGAATCAGAATATTCCATCAAAAAGTGACTTCACACGAAAGTAAAGATAGCAAAAATTACCGCTCTAATCCTTGCAAACAAAAATTCGAATATGCGAGGAGTCATTCCACGGTTTGAGCTTGGCTTGACTTCTAGTTCTTCAATCTCACCAAGCATTGTGTGAGTCTTCCCACTACCAGTCTATATATGGTCATATCTTAGCATAAAGAAATTCAATATTGAACAGAAAAATAAGACAACAGTACTTGATAGTCAATCAGAAGTGGGATCCACATGAATGCTTAAACAAATACTGAAAGAATGAGACCTTAAGCAATAAGATTAATCTGGGACGAGAAATGGTAACAGCAATAATCCCAATTAAGCTGCTAAAATAAAGCATTTTCTAGGTCTAAATAACCATATGATCTTAAATGATAGAATGAGCAAACAAAATCCAAGATGTGCCAATCAATACTCGACTTATCTACATCCAAGTGTTTAAACAATAGATGCCACAGTCCTTATGCAGACTACATTGCGGAGTAGCAAAAATCGAATAAAATTTTTCTACTATGGAGCATTACAGAGTAATATATGGTTACAGCCTTACAGGCATTTTCTACATTACCTGACCGTAGGCAAACATGCAGCTATTGTATCCAGACAAACAATTCTCCACCATTGGCAATCCAACCATTCTAAAAAGTGTTTCCTGCAAATGCAGAAGCATCAGTCACCATCTCCTTCACAACTCATTAGGAAATCAAACAAATGTACGGACCTGGTCTATAGCTTCACATGCTACGTGATCAAACATAAATCGGGTTTCAGGTTGCCCAATCCAGGTGATGCTTTGTGCACTCTCCTGCTTCAAGCACCTACTGAAACCAAAACTGCTCTTCTCCATGGTATTCAGTGGCCGTATACGAATTAAAACCTAAAACATTATAAAATAAAAAATAATTAACCTGAAATAAGAAAAGAATTGCAATCAGAAAAAGAACAAAAAAAGGTGGCCTACTTGCACATTGTGTTCCATCCAGAATGATGGATCTTCCTTGAGTTCAAAATAAGGAACCTCAACAGTATTAACAACAGTGGACGGACTACAAGAACTTGGAATCCCTTTGGATAATGCAGCATAGTTAGCCATTCTAGCACCTGCATTGAGCACAGCCCTAGAGCCACTAGCCAAAGAAAACCCTGGATTTGGAGGCTTGCTCACACTCTTAGTCGGTGTGCTTTGTGTGGAATTACACTCAGAGTTACTCATATTATTCCTTCCAGCTCCCCTAGTAGAACCTGGAGTGTTCATATTTGACTCCAGAATACTATTGGCCGATGGATAGTCACTCTTCTGAGCCCAATTGAACCTGTTTCTCGATGCTAACCCATGTTTTTCTGGTGTACGAAGGGGCATTGCTGTATCTGGATGTTTACGTTTTGGCTTAGTCGGAGTTCTATCAAACTTGTTCGCCTTGAAGCTGCTCATTTCCTGATCTGGAATACCTTTGGGGATTCGTGAGGGCTCCTGAATTGCATTCAAAGGGGGTCTCGAGGGGTCAGCGCTCATCTGAGTGTTGAACGAATCAGTAGGGTTTACAGGCACATTTTCGACTTCCTCTGTGTTGGTACTTTTACCCGAATTCCGGCGCATGAATTTAAAGTCCCTCAACATTCTATAAGAGCCCAAAAAGGAAACAAAAACACGTTAATTCCGAGTAGCTATCGATGCAAAAAATCTTGTTTCTAGAAGGAAAAGCAGTAGTGAAGCAATGATGCCAACCTGATAGAGGACGCGACGAAAAGAACTCCGGCCCCTCCAAGTTTCGAAATAGCTTCCTTATGATGGAGAACAAAACAAGAAAGGATGTATTTCAATTTTGTCAGATTTATTCAGCGAAGACGAAGATATTGAATTGAAATCATCTAGTCTAGTTTCTTCTTCTTCTTCTTCTCCTTCTCCTCTCTCTCTCTCTCTCTCTCTCTCTCGCTCGCTCGGTGTGAGCAACTGTTACCAGTCTCAAGATTTTGAATTAGAAGAGGGGTAAAGATGGACAGCTGAGATCAGATCTGCAATTGGATAGGGGTATCTTCGGAAAAGTGTAATAAATAATTGTGTTAAACGGCTATATATTAATTTGAATTTTGTTGAGCTGTGGACTTTTGATTTACATGGGCCCTTGGGACCTTTTATTAGATACAAACTACCAAATAAAGTTTCTGGACATAGTTTCAATTTTCAAACTAAAGCTCTAAATAAGTAATAATACCATATTATGTCTGGCTAGCTGTGTTGCCAATGTTTTAACGAATAGAATTGGGACTTAATTGCTAGATTTAGCATCTTTTTGCTTCTTAATTTCTTTATATTTGTTACATGAAATATTAGTCTGTTTATATATCTTAGTATAGTCCACTTGTTTACTTTGGGCTGGTTTAAGCCCATGATTTTCAAATTCAAAATTTGAATGCATTTTCTTTTTTTAGGGGTTAAAATTTGCAAATATTATAAAATTTAGGAGGTATAATGCGAATAAAATCCTTTCTCCTGATTCCTGAAGGCTATATTTGTAAATCGCCAACTGACATACAATGTTTGAGCTATGTTGGGTACAATAATTAGACGTAGAACCAATATGGTGTGGCTCAATTGGCAACACATGCTGAGTTTGTGGGAAGAGTTTTAGATTCAATCCCCACTAAATACATTTGTTGGGAGGGGTGAAGAGCCTTAACTGTAATTAAGTCCCAAATTAGATAAGGACCCTCAATGTAAGATTACTCAAACCTGTAATTTAAAAAAAAATAAAAATAGACGTAGATCATAGGACATATAAATAATAGGCAAATAGTCTAAATAACACCAATCGATGTTGATATACGTACGCCCAATTATTAAAATCCAACTGGACTATCAAACACTTTTTGTTCTTTACTATTGCGTTTAAACTTTAATCAATATAATATCTCAACTACAAGAAGAAGAAAAAGAAAACACAGGATAAGGCTCTTACTGAACTTCAATAATGATAATAATTAGAGATAATTACACTTATATCCCTTGATTTAGGGATAAATACAGCAACACCCCTCAACTATTGGAAATTATAGATAGATCTTCTAACCCTAACGATAACCTAAAAAAATAAACGGAAAGTTGTAAAATGATTAAATTACACATAACATCTTTTGTTATAGTGTTTGATGTACATGAAATGAGAGAAACATTAGCATCTATTTGGAAACATTAGTCATGATTTTATATTTATAATAAAACATTACCACAAGCTAGGCATCCTTATCTTGAACTACCAATCCACTTGGCTATGGTAAACTAAAATCTGATCAATAATTCATAGATATTGTGATATATTATTAAATACACGTACGCTTTTTCTCTTTCCGTTCCTTGGGAGTTCAGAAGGTCATTTGTTTATACTTTATACTATATAGTATAGTATTAATGTACTATGTTAATATACATTAATGTCGGCTATAAATATAATGCCCGCATCATTTAGAGGAGGGAAAAAGGAGAAAATAGAAGAGAAAAGCTAATTAAGGATAAGAAGAAAAAGCTAGAATCAATAATGGTAACGCAAAGGGTCTCGATATGGTTGGGGCTTGTTAAGCTGGTCGTGGAGTTTGTGATTGTGTTTTTAGAAGCCGTTGGGAGTGTTATTAACGAAACTGCAGATTCTGCAGCAGTATTTTCAACAAATTCTAATTATCAAGTTGCAGTTCCGTACATCGGTATTCTTCCTTGAGTTTTGTAATTTTAGTTCTTCTATCTTGAAAGCGAGCTAGCTAGCTAGAGATCAATCGTGTACAGTTTGATTTGTACTCTTAATATTTTTAATTTTATTTTTTGTTGAAGTGAGATGAGATAGTGATTACATGCAATTTACACCCATCTTTTTTTTGGTTTTCGGTCTGTGAAGTGGACAAAGTTTTGTTAATGAGGAGTTTTGCTTATGAATACAATTAAAGTTTCTTATAGCTTCATTTTTTATTTTAAATTTCTTCTATAGATTTGAAGTTTCTTGTGGCTTGTTTAGATTTCTATAGTATGCTTTAAATTTTAGTTTGTTTTGTGGGCGCAATTAAAATTAGTGTTAGTGTGTGTGTGCTTTTTTCCGTTTTTTTTCTTCTTCTTTTCTGTTTGTTTGCTACTTACTAGCTAGAAATTTGGGAGCTGGGATTTCTGGGAAGTAAATGTTGCTTCTGAAAATAGGTGGCTCAGGCTCACTATATGTTTCTTTCTTTTAATTTTTCATTTTCTGGCAAATGCAAGTGTTAGAAACGTAACTAACAAATAGGTGGCTCACTGTATGATTTTGAGTTTTACTTATATGATTTTTGAGTTTTCAATATTGCTTTCTGGGAGCTGGGATAAGGGCATA
This sequence comes from Verbena officinalis, assembly GCA_958496215.1. NCBI lineage: Eukaryota > Viridiplantae > Streptophyta > Magnoliopsida > Lamiales > Verbenaceae > Verbena > Verbena officinalis. The sequence goes on from OY292387.1 coordinate 36,856,987, forward strand.
AGGCCCACAACTAACGGCCACCATATATCAGGATAATTACACTTACACCTGCTCGATTTAGAGGTAAATATAACAAGATTCTTTCTAATATTGGAAATTATAGATAGATCCTTTTACCCTAATGAAAACCTAAAAAACTTAACGAAAAGTTGTGAAATGACTAAATTACCCATAATATATTTGTTACAGTGTTTTCTATACATGAAATGAGCGAAGTAATTAAGTTGTTGTTCAGTTAATAAAACATTAGCATCTACTTGAAAACAAGAAAATGACTAACGGCAAGACCTTAAGTGTTAGACAGAGTCATAGTCGAAGGAGTGTCTTTTTAATTTCTAATAGTACAGAAGATCTTGTTGTATTTTCTCCTAAGTCAAGGGTGTAAATGTAATTATCTCTAAATCATATGGGACAGAAAAGTGCAATTTCATCAAATATTTTTTATTTTAGTGTGTGGGAATTATCAAATATATATTGCGTAGTTATTTAGTCAATTGCCAAGAATCTCAACCCACAACACATTATGTGGCCACCAGCGTAGTTCTCCATTGCCCCCAATCATAGTCGATCGAGGAAACACTGAAGATTATTTACTTTTAAAGATACGGTGGCCTAACAAGATAAATCACCACTGGAGATTATTTAATTTTAGTAGTAAATGTATGATAACTCTTCAACTCTGTAATCGGTACTTGCCAAACTATATTTTTTTTTAAAGCAAAGACAGAACTATATTACTCTAAATTAGAAAAAACAAATTTAGGAATATCCGTGAAAAATTTAGGAATACCGGTGAAACTTATGAAAACCTATGAACAAAAGAGAATGAAAATGAATTAAAACAAGACACTAAACTAGGAATATCATCCACAAAATTCCCAACATGGAAAAATCCTCTTTCGACGAACTAAGCTTCATCAAAACTTGACAATCCTCTTCAAACATCACATCAGGCCAACCAAAATCCCAAACAAGTCGCACCGCTGACCTCGCCGCAGAAGCATCCACCACCTCCAAGGCCCTGACATGCTGGCCTTGCATTCGTTTCCCAACCGACCACAACCCCATCACCACTCCTCGCCATCACCCGAATGCCCAACGGATTCGAGTGCCGAAAGACCGCCCCATCAAATTTATCCTTCACAACACCATGGTCCGGCCGCACCCACCCAACCACTTCCTGCCGTTGCACCACCGAACCTGCTGCTGAAAAGGTTTCACGCAGCAGCTCCAACTGAGAGTGTAGAAGCAAATGCATAATTATCAATTTTGAATTTGTTTAAAAAAAAAATTACGTAACAATTTAATACATTCATGAATTAACTGGAATTTTACAAACTTTTACAATTTACGCAGTACTCCTACTGATTTAATAATACTCATTTCAAAATTCTAAGCATATATATATACCTCTCATTACTTTCATTCTTAATTATTAGTATATATTTGCATACTCAATTAATTAGTACCAATAATACACATCATTCAAAATTTGAATAATTAGACGCCAACCATAAATTAACAATCACTTGATCATAGGACATGATTTTAAATAATGAACCAAGTTGAACATAAAACTCAATTATTAAAAGAATTTAACAAAATAGTTTAATTGATCATATTATTAAAATCCAATTGGAATACGCTTTATGTCCTACTCATCAAACACTTTTTGTTCATTACTATTGCTTTTACCCCATATTATAATATACATCCCAACTACAGAAAACAGTACTGGCCGGATAAGCTCTTATTGAACTTCAATAATGCTAATAATGTCACATCCATAATTAATTTCAAATAAAACATTACCACAAGACTTGAACCACCAATTCACTTGGCTATGGTGAAGGCTAGCTGATCAATAATTAATACATGCGATATTCTTATTTTTATATAATCACTTTCTGTCCAAAAGTCTCTTTCCGTTCCTTGGGAGTTTAGAAGGCCATCTCCATCTGTATAGTAGTATTATGTTAATACATTAATCTCGAGTCTCGACTATAAAAATGCTTCATTTAGAGGAGGGGAAAAGAAAAAAAAAAATCAATATATTCTCAACATAGTTAAGACAAATAATGGTAACTCAAAGGCTAGAGATATGCTTTGGACTTGTTAAGCTGGCTGTAGAGTTTGTGATTGTGTTTTTTGAAGAAGTTGGGAGTACTGTTGTTAACGGTAAAAACACTGCACTTTCTGCAAATCCTAATTATGCAGATCCAGTTCCTTATATAGGTATTCTTCCCTAAATTTTGTAATGTTATTTATGTCTTTGGAGAGAGAAAAACAGAATTTTACTAACTTTCCTTTTTTTTTTTGGTAATGTATGAATCAAAGGAGATGGTGATTATACCCATCTTTTTGTTCTTGGTTTGTGAAGTAGACAAAGTTTTGTAAGTGAGGAGTTTTGCTTATCAGCTTATGAATTACAAAAGTTTCTTATAGCTTCTTTCTTTTTTATTTTATAATTGAAATTTCTTATTGTAACGTATTTAGATTTCTATAGTATGCTTTAATGACCCTTAGACTAAAGTTGACTGAATTTTAAGTTTGTTTTGTGGGCACAAGTATTGTGTTTTTTTTTTTTTTTTTTTCTTTTTCTTTTGGCTTGCAATGTAAAAGAACATCATAGTTTCACGAAATTTGGGAGCTGAGAGGTTTCTGGGAAGTTAAAGTGGCTTCTGAAAGCCGGTTGCTCAAGAAATTGAAGTCCGGCAATCCAGGATCAAGAAAATAAGTAGAAAACATAAGGTGTTTGTGTAAAATTTTAAATGGAAAAATTACACTTAGACCCGAAAAGTGTTTGCTAAATTACAACTCATGACCCTCTTAGTCAAACAATTACAGTTACACCCCGTAGAAAATTGAATAATTTCAAAATACACACAAGCATTATACTATAAAAGCATTATTCATGGCTTGTTTATAGAGTTTACACAAAAGCTTGATAATAGCAAATGGATATATATACTGGCAACAACAAGTCTTTTAGAAACATAAAATTAGAAAAGAAAATGCAAGTAAAACTGTCCGTCCTTCTAAAGCTTGTAATGATGTACTTGAATGTTTTCAGCAGTAAGTTTCCTGAAATTACTTAGTTTTCGTGCTGCATAAAATTTTCCCCAGCTATAACCCTTGTAGTTGGCAGGATTTTGGTGATTGATCAACTCCTGTAAGGGCTCCACCCATACATAATGTGAAGGATTGATGAAGAATGGAATTGAAAACCTTTCCTTCTTAGAGTTGACAGTCACCCTATGCTCTACACTTTCATACTTATCATTGCTCCAAACCTGTATGATCAGTAACAACAGAAAAATGTAGGGAAAATTACTAAAAACCCCCTGAGGTCACCCAAAAAATCCAAAACACCACTGTAACCTTGAAACCTTACAACTACCCCCTTGAAAAATATTACATTTACTCCCCCACAGGGGTGTAAATGTAAGGCTTCAAGGTTTTTTTCGTAAATACCATAAATCACCGGGGGGTTGGGTAATTCGCCCAAAAATGTATGTCATATCATTGAATAATTAGAATCATCTCACTCGAGTTGAGCTCGAAGCATTTAAGAGCTAGGTTTGAACTCTAACTCAAATTCAAACATTTGTATATTATAAAGATCAATACCATTACCGTCCCCAAATAAAAATGTATGGCTCCATCCCTATCCCTGATGGTTCTTGCCTTCAAAAATGCAAATGTATGATTAAAAAATCTTGTTAGTGCAGTGATCATAGTACCTGGATCAGGTCTCCGACATTAACAATATAAGCATGAGGAGTAGGTTTGACAAATATCCACTCTCCATCAGATTTTCGCTTCACTTCAAGTCCACCAACATCATCTTGAGCCAGGATTGTCATTGCACCAGCATCCTTATGTCTACCAAGACCAAGGGCTAGTTCAGGAGAAGGACAAGGGGGATAGTAATTGAGCCGCATAAAGCTTGTTTGATGCTTAAACAAGCCATTTAACCGATCTTTTGGTAATTCTAAGCTCAATTCAATCAGTCCCAGTAATTTGTGAGTCAGTTTTTGCATTTCTGCAGAGTACTCTTCACATACCTCTCTGCAACAAGTAAATATTTCCATCATAGAGATAAGTTTTGGTCAGGAAAATCTAGTATAGTTACAATGATCAAGAGTGGAGCTGAAAATCTTTACTGAAATTTTGGTACCAATAAATAGCATTCTTGAAATATTATGGAAAATAATGCACACAAATAAAGTACAAGAATCTAGTAATATTTCTACAACATAAACGGTCAATTATACCATTCTTCAAAATTTATAAATTATTACACAAACCTCCCCTTTTTTGGTTTCAAAATTACAAGTACCCCCTTTAACATAATACATATTATTCAACGTTTTCTTTAAATTTAGTCTAGCTCAAACTTACCTTAACTCTGAAGGAGACTCAGGCCACTGATTAGTCAACTCTTTTAGCTCCTTATCTTCGGGGTCATCCGAAGCATATATAACTGTTGGATTCTCTATAGTACAATCAAACACCTCTTTCCAGTCTCTAACACTCTTCGTAATCTCATGATCAGAATAACCAAAAATGTTGGCCTCATTCCTGCTTACCTTCTTCTTCTCCTCTTTGGACAGAGCAAAGAATTTTTTTGATGCTAATTCAATTCTTTCACGAATATGTGAAGGCACTCCATGGTTGATCACCTGAAAAAATCCCCAGTTTTTGCATGCATCTCCAATTTCAGCCACCAGATTTGCCAGCTGGTCAGCTGTATCGGGTTCACTTAAAGGGGAGAGATCGATTAGTGGGATGCCTTCTGCTTCAATGATCTCGGGTTTAGGCCGGTGTTCGACGGCTTGGATGAAATCAGATTCGACTTCTCCCATGGCTGAATTGTTTGGATCGTTGATGGATGATTTGTTCAGTTTAATTTATATAAGTAGTAATATGTGGTGAAGTTTGGGACAAGTAATTAACAAGTGCAAGTTTTTGAATTCATGGTAGTAATAATGTGTTGTCAGTTAAATATTTGTATCATTTTCGTGTAGCTATTGTTTCCTTAACTTCATTGTTTCACCTACCAACAAAAATTGTCGAAAAAGAAGGAAAAGAAGAGTTGGAAATAAAGTGTAACATTTTACATTATAAATTGATTAGTGTGGTAGTAGTTATGTTAGGTAAACTATATCATCAATCATTTTAGCTAATTGAGACAACAGTTTTATAACTTTTATCACAAATTTTACATTTCTTGTATGTCCATGTCGAATCAACAAATGACAAATTACCCCAACTCATTGTCGAATCTCATTACAAAATCACGAAATCCCCTAAGTGAAGTTACTCTAAAATTTGAAATTTAACCATGTTGGAGCCACAATGATTGGGGATAATTATACTTACACTCCCTCGACTATTGAAAATTACAGACACCCTTTGAATTATGGCTTTTCTAACACTTAGGTTCTGCCGTTCGAGTTATGACTTATGTCCGCAAAAAAATTCCTAAGTTGAGGGCGTGTTGCTGTATTCCGCAAGTAAAATGTATTTTTCTTGTAGAATTTGTATCCAATTAGGCGTACTTCTCAGAAATATCCTGAATCTGAACAAAGAACTCATTGGGGTTTGACATCATGACCATGTGATCTGATCCTGTAATTTCTCTTACTTCATCTGGGGGATTTTGCTTGATCATCCACTTTTGGAAATACTTGTACAGCACCTCATCTTCATTGATTACGACAAAGACTCGACTTACTGATCCATAATTCTTACCAGACAACGTTAGCGTCCTTTGCTGATCCTCGTCACTGTACACATGTACTGGCCTCGCTAACAGAGTTGCCAGTGTCCAGTCCTGCAACAAGAAATTGGACACCAGTTGTACAAAGAGGGGTAACACATGTAATTTTTAAACTAAGAGGGGCTAATTTGTAATTATATGAAGCCTCATGTTAGATTTAAGTTTATATGCTTTTATGATTTTATCTAGTAAAATTTCATTCTGTTACAGTACTCTTTTATTCCTAACCTGAATTGGGCTGAGTGGATAAAGTCTTGTTGCCATGTATCTCGGGCCGAGGATGGACGTGGTTGGTGGATTATTCGGCCCGTTTTCAAAGGCATAACTGGTATCTTGAGTATCACCTAGACTCCTCCTTATCTGATAGAACATAAGAAAAGTGGAGTAAGTCATAACTACGACAATTTAAAGCTTTTTCGTGATAATACATGATACATTAACGTAACAACAGTTTCATTGCAGGAAATACAAAGATCATTTTAGAACTTTAGTTACCATAAGTTATATACCTCTTGGTTAAAGATGGAAAAGTTCGTAAATGGACCAGGCATAAGTGCTGCAACGAAAATAGAGACAGAAATTCTGTTTGGGAACTTCTCCATAGCTCGTGTAATCGCTAACCCCCCCATGCTGTGACCTACTAGGATCACCCGCTCGTTCGGAGATAGAGAAGCCATGAAATCTATCAAGGGACTAAAGTACTCTGATATAAATGGAACATCAAGAACCTGCTTAGGATTAATTCCTGATGCAGCCAAATCAATGGTTGTGACATTATGACCCTGTGACTTCAGCAATGGTACTATCTTGTACCAGCACCAGCTTCCATGAGCTGCTCCATGAACCAACACAAAATGCTTTCTAGATTTGAATTTATGCAGATCAGAACTTGTAGGGTTAATCATTTCTGCTTGTTCTCCTTAACTAATGTGCATATATCTGTAGGTTATCACTTGTATATTACATTAATTTATAGACTTTTCTTCTTGCAGTACCTTTGATCTTCAACGCTGCAGTTCCCCAACCAAGTTGCGATAGGAACCTAGTTACTAGTTAGGATAGGGTTTTAACATACATGTTGAAGATTAATTATCACATAGTGTGCTAGGCTTAAGCACTTATTCAAGAAAGTCAAATTAATTGATAATCACTTGTGAGGTGCATTAGTTTATTGACTTTCTTCTTGCAGTACTTTTGAATCTTGATCTTCAATGCTATCCATCCCACACTTCCCCTGCCCAACCTAGGTTGCATAGGATTTTAGAATAGGGATAATTACGGAAGAAAACCTTTGAGGTTAGATCTTTTTTCGGAAAGCACACTAAAATCTTGAAATATTACAAATATCCCCCAAAGCTAATGATTGTCAACGATTTTCCGATAGTTTTAAGAGGGTATTAATTTGTAATGCTTTGCAAATATAGGTGTAATTTTTGTAATGTTTCAAGATTTCAAAATATTTTTACGGCGTAAATTTCTGGGGTTATGGTTACGGGCCTTTAAAATATGTGTCGATGATTATCACAATTTTAATTTATTTTTGGAGCATATGTTTTCCATGATTAAATGGGTAGGGTCTAATTAACAAACTCCCATTTACGAACAGGCAGCTTTAGTTAGAAAGTAATAATAATTACAGTGACTTCCCCTGTAAAACGAAAAGTCGTTCGCATTCTAATTTTAGTAGGGGCCAATGTATGACTTATCTAAAATATAGGGATCAAAGTGAAAACGATTTAAGAGACAAATGTAGATGGAAATGCATGCAATACGTGTAGAATTATATGGTGTTGAAATGAAGCACTGGAAACTTTTGGGGATCAAAATAAGACATAAAAATAAGAACAACCTTACAAGTGGTATAGCCGCAAAACCCAGGTCGAAACCTTACCTGCCATCGCCGCAAAACCTCGGCCAATTTTCTCCCATTTTTATCCTCCGCCACCGCAGCGAGAGATTAAAGCATAGAGCAAGAGAGAAAGAGAGATTTCAGGTTGGAGATAGAAACTCCTATTTTAAGTCTTTTTCAGCTGCCGTGCACGGTGGCGGACCATTTTGTGAAGCTTACTGGTAAAACTGAATGCGATACCTTTATGTTTCCGCCTTAATCATTTTCTTCATTAAATATATAGAAAATTATTTATCCTCGTAGCACTGTCGATGAATTCGTGCTGCCGAAGTGGTATACTAAATAGTAAGCCATTGGACTTGAAAATTGCAGGTTTTGCAGTATCAAGTTGTGCTTTTTCGAACGCTGAATTGTAAAGAATCGCCAGGAAAAAAGAGCTTTTGAGGTACTACACTGAATCATTAGTTTTTCAATTTTTGCGTTCCTGATATGTTGTATTTTAGGGCTTTAATGTGAATTTGAAAATGGCCGAAGCAAAGGGATTTTGCGTTTGGTGAAATAGAATAAACCTAAGCAAGCTACCCGAATTATCCTTGAATTATGTTTTAATTTTCTTGGCTCTCAAAGTTACACTTTTTTTTTTTAAATACAGTAATTGCATTTCTTTTCTTTTGAGAATTTGCAGGAAATAAAAGTATCATGTCCGGATAACAATTTAACTATGTAGCTGTGTTTAATTCATTATTCTTGCCTGTTTGATAATGGAAATTAGTTATCATGCTTCTTTTTTATTATTCTTTGGAAGATGGGAAGTTGATGCATCTTGTTGTCACTGAAGTGTGAAATACTTACAATATTATGTTCAGCTAATGATTTGTAATTTCTGCTACTAGCTACTTCTTTCTTTTCCTTTTGTTTTTATTAATTTTTTTTTGTTCTTTTTTGCATTATTGGATAGATGCTTGAGTATCAGCAATATGGATTGATGATTATACCTTAAGAAACTGGTCGTCTTCTGTTGGTGTTCTTTGCTTTTGCCTATCTCCAGCTTAATGTTTAACAATGCTAACACTGAAAAGATTTAGAAATGCATTTGCAAAGATATATTTAGCTTGAACGCTTGACAATTGACCTTATAAAGGTAAATTTACAGAAGTGATTTGGTATTTGGTCAACTTAGTAATAGTATATTTGTTATACTTATTCTGCAGATGGCTAGATGGGATGAGATTCTCTCACTACCTGTACAGAACCCTCCAAACTTGGAGATTTGTTCCACAGATCTTGTATGGTCCAAGGTGGAAGGTTGGCGTGATAATATAGATAGACTTGCTCTTATCCCATTTGCTAGAGTGGATGATTTTGTTAGAGGCGAATCAAACAATAAAGACTGCCCAACAAGATTCCATGTCGAGGCAAGGAGAAGACGAACTCCAAAGGCGCCTTACAAACCTAAAGTTGATGGAATTCTTGAATACATCTTGTATGTTTTAATATGCTTCATCATTAATATTATTATTAGTATTACTAATGCAATAGTATCGTTGCTAGTATCACTGTTAGTGAGTGTTCGTAAAGACTTTTGCATTTGGCAGAGTTAAAGTTGGAAAAAGTGAGGCGTGTTTGAGAAAAAAAAAAAAACTGAAAAATTCAAATAGGAGTAGTTCAGTGTTCGGGGAAAAAAGATTGAGAAGAATTTTAGTACTCCAAACAAACTGCCATTTATTTATGAAAATAATCTAGAAGCTAGAAATTGAGGGTAAAAAGCTGCTCATTGGGTGCTTCCAACTTCTTGCTTAATTTTGCTTAAAATAAGCAAAAGTTGGTTTTCCAAACACTCCCAAAGTGCTGAAAAAAAGGCAAATGCACAAAAGTGCTTGTTTTCCCCATAGTTTGCAGCACTACCTTATTTAGGTCACTATCTGATTATCATTGCTATCGTTACTAATTAAAGCTTAAGTACTTACATAAATTGTTCAAAAATAGGTATTGGTGTTCTTTTGGTCCAGATGATCATAGAAAAGGCGGAGTTGTACGTCCAAGTAGAAACACTTATATCCCAAAAAATAAATCATCAGGTCGACCAAACACAAAGCGTGGCTGCACTTGCCATTTCATTGTTAAACGTTTAATTGCAGAGCCATCAGTAGCACTTATCATATACAATCAAGATAAACACATAGACAAAAAAGGTTTACCATGCCATGGCCCACAAGACAAGAAAGCTGCTGGAACTCGTGCTATGTATGCTCCATATATTTCAGAAGAGCTTCGTCTCCGTGTCTTATCTCTGCTTCATGTTGGGGTCTCTGTAGAAACAATTATGCAGAGACATAATGAATCAGTTGAGAAACAAGGAGGTGTAAGTAATAGAGATGATCTTTTGACACATAGATATGTTCGTAGACAAGAGAGAAGTATTAGGAGGTCTAAATATGAGCTTGATGAAGATGATGCTGTCAGCATTAGCATGTGGGTGGAAAGCAACGGGAATAATGTCTTCTTTTATGAAGATTTCTCTGATTCTGACCCTTTTGTGCTGGGAATTCAAACAGAGTGGCAGTTGCAGCAAATGATTCAGTTTGGAAATTGCCGCCTTTTGGCTTATAGTTCAGAGTTTGGGTCGAATAAACTTAAGGTATGTGTCGTGTTTATTTTTGTATTATGAAAATCTACATCATTTCCCATTTAGTTGTGGTGTAATACAAATTAGCCCCTCTGTTTCAGAAATATGTTTAGATTCAATTTGGCAATTGATATCTATTGCCTTTTTTATTTTTAAGGTTAATTACATTTTGACCTCCTGAGGATGGGTGAAGATAGGTGAAATTACAGATTAGTCAAATTACAACAAAACCCCTCACTTTTTGCACCGTCTAACATAGGTGGTCCAGCTGTTCGTAACCGTTAAGAGTTTTGGTCGGTTTTCATCCAAATAAATGTCTTTCCAATTTTACCCTGGCTCAAATTTTCTCGTGTAACACACAAAAAAAAGAGCAACTAATTATCATGTATCAAAGAAAACTGAGCCGTATTTTGATTTTCACAATTTCAACTATATCGTGTGTTTTTTTTAAGCAGGAGCATTTCTGTACTTTACGCTGCTGCAAGGCCTTAAAAATTAGAACCATAAAGTGAGGGGAGTTTGCAATTTCCCAACTGTTGGGGGGTGGGTGGTGGTGGTGGTGGTGTTAACCTACAGTTCACCTGTCCCTGGGGGATCTAAATGTAATTAACCCTATTTTTTATTTGTTTGCCATGATTTTCACAAATTTGTATTGTTTTACATGAATATTGAAAACTCAGGGTCTTTTTTATAATATCTGAAACAAGAGGGACTAATAAGTAATTAAACCGAGCCTGAGGGGTAATGTGTGTAAATTCCCTCTTTTATTTTCCCTATGCTGAGGAACTCAATCATCTATAGTAATCAAATCCATTACAGCTCACGTGATTTTTCCTGTTGCAAATATTTCCAGTATCCTATTCATAGTCTTGTTGTGTTCAACTTAGACAACAAGGCTATTCCAGTAGCCTGGATTATCACTCCAAGTTTTTCAAGTAGAGATACACACAGATGGATGCGGGCCCTCTACAATAGAGTTCGTGCAAAAGATCCAACATGGAAATTAGCTGGATTTATTGTGGATGAGCCTTTTGGCAACATTCTATCTATCAGGTTCGTTTAATGCATAAATGTCTTCCATTTTTTCATCTCCTTTTTCTTATTTTCTTCCATGCTTGTTCGAGTATGTAGTGCTTGATGGTATAGAGAATTCTGTTTGTGATTTTAGGGAAGTGTTTCAATCCTCAGTACTGATATGCTTTTGGCGTGTTCGTCATGCATGGCATAAAAATTTGATGAAGAGATGCGCAGATATAGAAATGCGTGCTGAAATTGCAAAAGGAATTAGTCTGGCAGTTAATAACATCTGCAAAGGAGATGGCAGTGCTGATGCATTTGAAGATCTCATGGAAAGATTTGTAGATGCTTCAGAGTTTATGGAATACTTCAAGGCAATTTGGTATCCAAGACTAGGTAATTTTTCATTATCAATATACGTTTATTAAATTTTAGAGTTTTGTTATTGTACTCTGTTCGGGCCATAAGCTCAAGCTATTAATTTATTAATAGCGACCCGGCACACTCAATGCTTGTGCAAGTAAAAAAACGCAAACTAATTGCATATACTTAAATTTTGAAATAATTTCACTATACGAATGTATCATTTTCTAATTATTTTAATGTAGTTTTTAACTCATAATGGGTAAAAATTAATATGAAATAGAAAAAAATTATTTGAGTAAAATAATCAATAAAAAGTTAGAATGTTAATTTTTTAGGGGAGTAGAGAGAAGAGAAAGAGCATTTAGTTGAGAGAGAAAAAAGAACTTGTTTTTGAAGTGAGAAAGGAGACGAGAAAAAAAGAGTCCAAGAGTCCATAACGGTAATTCGAAGGGGCTCATGCTTTATATAACAGTATAGATATATATTATAAGAACTACAACACCATCAACAACCCCCCCCCCCCCCCCCCCCCCCCCCCCCAACAAACACACACACAGACACAAGCCCGCGCCAAAAATAATAAAGATACCTTCGTTCTTTTCTCATAGAACTTCTCTGACCAGGTACATGGGAAAATACACTAAAAACTCACCCTCTTGCCAGCCAAGAAACCAGTGCAGCAATGGAGTTCTATCACAACCAATTGAAGCTTAGATTATTAAATGAAAAGGACGAAAGTGTGTATGAACGTGCTGATTGGCTTGTGAACAAGCTAGGGACAAAAGTGCATTCTTATTTCTGGCTTGATGAGTATTCAGGGAAAGAGGATTTTGCGCGATACTGGAAGAATGAGTGGATGAGTGGTCCCACACCTTGGAGAAAATCATTACAAATACCAGATTCTCATGTTGTCATTGAGGGAAAATGTGCTGAAGTTACTGACACCAAAGATCAGAATAAAGCTCATATAGTATGGAATCCTGGTTCAGAATATGCAATTTGTGATTGTAGTTGGGCAAAAATGGGGAATTTATGCGAACATGTTTTTAAGATGATCAAATTTTGTAGAGATAAGGGGGCCATTACCCCTTCTTTGAGTATGTTCCAGTACAGCCAGACCTTGATTAAAATGCTGCATTGCCCACCGTTTGATTCTTTAGTTCGTGATCATGCTGTTACTTTAGCTGTGTGGGTACAAATGCAGTTGAATGAACAAAGTGGTCAACAAAATGCTAAACCAAATATGGAATCCACAGTTGGTCTAGTGGGGTGTGAAGCAGGGAATCTTTGTGATAGTTTGACACGTCAGCAAATGAGTGAAGATATCAACCATAGTGGCACTCAACTTGACATTTCCAGTGCTGACATGGAAGTTGATTCTTCATTGGTTTGTAATTCAACCCCTCAATTATTCTCCAAAGATACAAATACGCTAGCTCTCATAGAGACGACAGAGAATCTTGATGCCTCTGGTGTAGAACCCAATTCAGTTGGCAACCTTCTGTTGACTGTTAATCCACATCGAGAAAGTGATGATGATATGCATATTGATTCAGGTTCAGTCACTAATGATGGCAAAAATGTATAAGAACTGGTTAATGATGGATTAATGGATGTAGTTGAAGAAAGTGGTGCATGCAGGAGATGAGACACATACATAAGCAGAAACATAGCTTCTGGGAACTGCTGGAGTCCATTAAACTTCAAAGGTTCGAAATGCAAGAAATGACGGAGCATCTACGTGATTGGGACAAAGTTGGAGAGTTTAAGTTGCCGTTGAAGATGATACGAAAGTGGAAATTCACATGATATGACTTGAAAGGTGTCTTGTATTATATTACTAGCATTGAGAATCAAAATGTTGAGGAAATTATGAAATTGCCTGTGAATATGGTCTAAAGAGCTTGCCTTTTAGGTAGAGTTGTCTAAAGGCTGCCGTTGCTTGCAGTGATTGGTTGGGTTTGGCCGAACTAGGTTTGGACAGGAAAATTAGTTGTAGTTAATGTCAGTACAGAACATTGAGTTTTAAATCTCTAAATTGCTAAACTAGTGTAACATTACATTTACAATTTGTATAGTTTCATATATATGATATATGGCGATCTCAAGAAATGTGGTCCATGGATACTTGTGTTACTATGAGCTATTGATTTACGATGATATGTTGGCTTAGAATTTCGGTTTTGTGTTATTGTAATGTTCATCATAAAATTGTGAAGACATTTTTTAGTTTTCTTTCCCCGTAATTCTGAGTGTAGTATTCATTGTATTTATTCATTTTTCCCTTCATTACTACTTCTTTAGTTAAAACAAATTTGATCATGGGTAGTGTTTAGGTGGTCTGAGAGCAAAGTAATTATACCTCAAAGCAGTTATTTATTAATAGCTACGATGCATGGATACGAATATAGCGATATAGATATTTTTCGACTACTACTATAGAGATGTCGGATACAGTGTCTGAAATAACATGACACAATAATTTTTTTACAAGTATTCATACAATAGAGATCAATAGTAATCAATTTTTTATATTTTTTTTTCTGTGTGTATAGATGTGTAGAATTATAACATGTTTCGAGTTTAGATCGGTACAAAAGTTTTATTGATGAGTTGGGTTCTTTTTGTTTCTCGTGAAAAATGAAAAATATAAATATTTTGTACAAACAAAGTGCATCTTTCCTACAGTATCAAATATTAAGAACTGATTACAAATGAAGAAGATAAATATTATTAAGTCTCAAATTTGTGAAAACATAATGAATAGATCAAGATGCGAGTTCCATGCACCCATCGGTACTACAAATCAGTATCCTAATTTACTAAAAAAATAATATTAAATATGGGAACGTGTGTTTCTATAGTGAACACCCATTTATATTTTTATTTTAAAATAAAAAGTAAATTGCCGTCAACGAATAATATTATTAATGATGTGCACGTCTTATGAAACCTAGTAAGTGAGAATTTTCAAATTCAGAGAAACCCGGAATTAATAAAAATGGAATAGGTGTAGAGACTCAATGGAAGTTGTTCTAACAAATGGAGTTGACTGTGTGGGTAGAGGAATCTTTCCATCGAAAGTTCCGAAAGGATGAAGGATAAACGTATCTATTGAATACTCTATCAAATGATTAATGAGGTGTATATGTATTTTTTGATATGAAAAATGGAAGAATTTGTGTGAATTGATTCCACATTGAACAAAGAATCGAATATAGATCACATAAAGCGGGTGCGCGTGCGCGTGCGGATGAAAATGCGAGTATATTAAAAAAAAAAAAACGAGAACATCTTAGAGCGTCTATTAAAGAAAAATAAAAAATAATTTTATATATATACAATATGAAAATAATTATATGTGTATAGCGTATATATATACATTATATTTCAACAAAATTAGAAGCAAATATAATTTCAGTAAATTGTAAATTCAATTTACACAATTAGTTATTCTTTGTTGTAGCTTTTGCCAACACTAATTTCATATATTGAAATATCAAAAGTTGAATTGCCATTAGATTTTCAAACTCATGTGCAAGTCAGCCTTTAAAGAAACAATCGAATCAGGTGAATGAAGGGTGTTAAAGATAGTTTCTAGCAAAGTCAATCAAATTAAGAAGCCTTAAAGAATCCTTCTTCATAAGTTCTTTATTTTGGTTTAACCAAATAACTCAAACAACACCAAGAATAAGCACCACTCAGGACCATCCAATACACCAAAAACATGCTGGAATTAGTCCTCTGCCTCTCCCTCCCGCGCGCATCCCACCATACTCTACAACAATCCGGACAATGCGCAATCTGTCGAGACACTTCGCAATACGCGAAGACATGTCTCGCATCTTTATCAATTCCCCACAGAAAAGACAAAAGCAATTGATGCACAGTGTCTATGCCTAAGGTTAGTTGTCGTTGAGCCTGACTTTCGGTTGGACTCAAGCTCCAACCGTTTTTCGACGAAGTCAACGCGGATATTATCTGCTTTGGATGAAACCGAGCCTTACGATATTGTACAATTTTGCGTGTCTCCCCAATTGACTGGTCAATGACCGTCCCCGTCATTGGTCCCGACCATAAGGTCAAATTTACCGGCACCGAAAATAGTCTAGTCGGTGGTCGAGCATAAGCCACCAACCCCAGCCTGATCGATGGTCAAGAAAGCATTGACATCGATCAGAAGGCGATTCACCCAGCCAACTAGGGGTGTTGAGCTAAGCTCATCTAATTTTGAGAGCTCAAACTCAAGCTCATGTAATAATTTTTGGCTCAAGCTCATTGAGCTTAATATTATAGAGCTCAAGCTCAAGCTCAAAGTAAAATAATAGGCTCAAGCTCACGCTCGATTCTAAGTGAGCCGCTGCTCAAGCTCAAGCTCATGTGAGCATTTTTGTAATATCTATGTACGTATATTATAAAAGTGTGAGTTGTTTGTCATTTTTCTTATGATGACTAAAATACGACCAGTAGTCCCTGTTCAGTTTTCCACGACGGCAACCATGATAAGTAAATAGCAGAAGCATGATTGACTTTGTGTGGCAAGTGTATATTGGAGAGATGATTCTAGATATTGATAGAATAATATATATATAGTAGCAAGATATATATTTGTAATAAAGAAATAGGAATCCAAGTATTGAAAACAATTTTTTTTTTTTTTTTTTTTTTTTTGCTGGTAAAACAAAGAACCAAAAAACAAAAACCAACAACAAAAGCTAGTTCACTCCAGCTGCTTCAAGTATTGAAAACAAAATAATAGAAAACATTACATGCAATACAGCATCAATAGGAATCTAATGCAAACAAGATGGAATTGGGTAATTAAGAAATGCAAAGTACTGAATTAATTATAAGACTGTCTTAAGTTTGTGGTGGATAGCATAATCACATGATTATGGGATCCACATATAGAGCAGTAGTATAGGGTTGCAATTGTTCAGAATTTGTATATCCATCTTGGCAAGTCCTGTAATAGAGCTCTGATCCTCGTCCATAGTTCAGAACCATCATCACTATATTATTGGGTATGGAAGTATTAGCAACCCATTCTGCAGTAGCATCCTTCCATGCATCGTCGGCTAGTGCAGCAAACTTATCCAGTGCCTCTTGTACAGACACATTATGTTGTTTCATGTATATATCCACTGGAGTAAGAATGCTTGCTCTATTCTTCTCACGCTTCATCAAATATTGCATGCAAAAATTTAATTAATTGGTACTTTATATATATAGTTGTGAAAGAAGCAATACTTTTAGGAAAATAGGGTGGTGGTTAATTACGTGGAAACTGGAACTATATATAGTTTTATGAGACCATGCATGCAAATTATATATGTGAATGGCTACGAAAATTCTTGGTGGTAATTGGTAATTAATGGATATATAATTGTGCTTACTCCAAAACTAACTCTGTCGTCCAGAAGTCGGCATATATCAGACACGGCTATGACAATTTTAGGATCACTGATCATCCAATCAAAGATTTCTTTGGAGGCAGATTCCACTCCCAGTAACAGCATTGTGTAGTATAGACGAGGGCAAGTAGTGATTATCGTATTGGCAAGGTACTCTTGAAATGAAGGCTTTTCTCGGCCGTAAAACCACTGAAGCTCTTTGTGGTAAGCCCTTCCCAGTAGTTTCGCCTTCACATGACGGATAGATCATTCAATGACAGAATATATATATGTATGATTTTGACTAATCAATTAAGCACATACTTCATGAAAGGACTATATGTATAGTTAGTACAATTCAATAAACCTAGCTACTAATAATTTCTCTAATTTCCAACAGTAAAGTTAAGTATATATAGTACCTCTTCTTTAGCATAAGAAACTGCCCACGATTTTCCTTTTTCGATTGCATCACGTTCAAAGTCGTCGTATATACTTGCAATAGATCTACAGACAACTTTCAGGTAGTGTGGGACTGGGAGTTGATCGACTTCATCAAGAGCCCACCTATAGAAAACCAGCATCAAGCGTTATAGGACAAAAAATTCCATCTCTGAACTTGAAAAATATATTCAATAATATTGTCTGCTGACTAAAATATATATACATGATATATAATACCTTTGTAAGAGGTCGGTGAAAAGTTCAGCTTCCTCAAGAGTAGCTCTATTATCATAGGTGTCGTCCAATATTGCAGTCATTTGAAGAGCTTTAGCTCCTATTATTCGACAGTAAGAGTACTGAGGTTCAAAACATAAGGATGTTACAAAAAAGTGGCTCTCTATTATTCTGTCTCTCACATGTGGCATTGATTTGGGGTCCATGTTGATCCACCACCTGATCATTTCAATTATGTGTGTGTATATATATATATATATATATGAAAAAACAAATTAAACTTTAATTGTTATAAATATATATAATATGAAACTGAAGTAATTAAACAAACTGATTACCTGGAGACCTCACTTAGTTCATTCTTATATATATTTTGTAAGTAATTGTAATCCAATTTGGCCAGTTTTAGAAGTAGTTCATTCTTTGAGCTATCCTTTTCGTAAGATGAAATAAAATAACGGATTTCTATTCTTGGATAACCCTTATGAATGGGTTGCTCTAAAGCTCGTTTTACTTGATCTTGAAGTGGTGGTTCTAATTCCTGTAACATAATATTCAAGTGATGGGTAGTGAAGGTTTCAGCTTCTTCCAAAATATCTTCCCCGCGAAATCGCACGTGTGCCGCTTCATATAAGCTTAGCAGCCCCTTAACGTCATTATTAAGGGTTTCTTTGAACTTGTTGTCCAATTCGCTCTTAAATTGGTTGAAAACACCTGTTTCATTTCAGTACTATTAAATTAATATTGTTAAATTCCTAATTAGTATGAAAGTTACGGAACCAACATTGCAATTTTCCAACCATAATATATTTAAAACTTGCATGCAGATAAAAAGAAAAAACAATAGAGCTAGAGGGCATATATACCGCAAGACATGTGATGACGGTGTTGCCTGAGCAAACGAAATTGAAGGGAAGTCGTGAACAAATCGTCGGATTCTTCGTTGTGAAATTTGAAAATTTCTTGGAGTTGTTCTTCAATTTCTTGCTCAAAGTGATATGCCAATCCCAAACGCTCTACAGTATCGATCAGTACTAGTTTTTCAAGTGTTGTGTTTGCTTTAGCCGTTAGCATACTCCTTACTTCTTCTTTCAATGTGTCAATGGCTTCGGCATACTTCTCCTGCACCTGTGTCACCGACGACGACCATTAATGTGTTTGAATAGAAAATGTTAATTACGCAATTTAAGAGTACTTTTGAATACAAACCTCATCGTCCAAAGAAAATGAAGTGAAGAAATCAACCCAGATGCATGGGTTAAAAGTCATAATGGGCGGGCGGACATCCTTGGGCCAACTTGAAGAACCGTCATGAATATCGATAGTACTGCTGTTACAACTCATTAATAATTAAATATACTAATCAAAGCCTATCTGTGTATATGTGTGACTCGATCGATCGGTATATATGCTACTTGAGGAGATGAAGTGTCAAAGGAGATCAATTCACTTATTTATAGAGATCAGAGAAGCCTCCTTAGATTATTTCCGCTATTTAATTTAAGAAATGGTTAATTACCAAAAACAACATTAAGCCTTAAAAATTACGAAAAACACCTTGAGGTTCAACAATTCATAACAAAAAAACACCCTCAAACTAACAAAATAATTGTAGACTCAGGGATATTAATTTTTGTAATTTTTAAGGTTTTAATTAAGGTGATGTTCATAAACGGCACAAACCTCAAGAGATTTTTAATAATTATTCCATTAAAAATGAACATAAATAAAATTATAATATTAATAGGCAATATAAAGACATTTTTCGAGAGCACACATGATTAATTATATTCAAAAATTACTAAAATTTAAAAACTATATTAATTAAATTATTTATTTGCATTAGTCTTCATGCATAAATTATGTTTGATGTACTCTTCATAACCTCAAACTCAAGAATAAAAAGTAGTCAAAAATATCAAGAATATATTACAAGAATTATATCTAAATTTCAAGTAGCACCAACCAAGAATATTTACTCGAATGTCAGAAATTTAATTTAATAAAGAAGTTAACACATAATATTTACCTTCTTGTGTTTCTTTATCTTTTGTACTCATATATCTACTCCACAAAAAGTTAAGAAATTTTCTAAAAATTTGACAAATTAACTTTTTGTGAAGTGAATGTCTGCTTTTCTCCTGTATTGAAGATATTTCATCTTATCAAATCATGTAAGCAAAATAATCCGGTTACTATCTTCAAACTTTCTTATCTTTAGAGAGAATTTCAAAGGAATATTCACATCCTTCGATATCATTAACAATATATCAGTATGCGAGCTGGATTTTAAGAGATGTGCTATCAGCACTTATTCATATCTTCTATTTTATAGAATTCAACTTACTTGCTTATTCAAATACTAGTTTAATTTATCACAATCCAAACTAGTAATTTTTATCATTCGTTTCCGAATTCACAATGTGTATGCTCATTCAACTTTTTGAATGTCGAACTCATGCAACAAGTTCTGCCGAGCTTATCCAACTTGTTTTGTCGAGCTTATATAACCAATAAACGAAAACTTGTATCCGATCTCATTAAGTTGTTTACAAATAAAGTATTCAAGTATTTTAAAAAATTATTATCAAACATCCAAGTATTTATATATAAAAACTCAATTATCCGAGCACGTGACGTGTGTTTAGTTCCTGACATATTATAAAGTGTGACTAATTTTGTGAATACCTCGATTTTTCACCTATTCTCATGACGATGGTTTGTAAAACCAGTCGCACAATCGAGTCAGCTCGACTCGACATTCAGCCAGACTACTGACGCTCCGACGATATATGAGAATCAGCGCAAGGGTTCCCAAACCCTATAGCGAGTCTTAATCGGTCTTTATTTTACACTTTGACCCCTGCATATACCCAACAGATCCCCTATTCGGTACAGTATTACGCTAGGTCAGAGCATAAGGGTCACAACGATCTTCGAATCACCCAAATTGGATGTGAAATGAAGAAAATATCGGAAAAAAAAAGGAACCTTCTCGGTACATTATTTATCGCTTTCTTACATGAATCTTCTAGAGCTTGCATGCTAAGTGAAACCTTGTTTTCCCGAATATAGGACCGTATGGTAGGCATGTTTAGGTCTAACTCTTTTTCCGAGTTGGATACCCTGCGCTTGGGGCTTCTTATCTGCCGATGTGGTTCAATGAAGATCGGATGGCTTCACAATCAGAAGTTAAACCTAGAAATCATCAAAAAAACAAACTTTCCTTTCTTAGCCAAGCTTTCCAAACTACAAGACTGACATTGTTATTTGTTAATTGAAAAGGTCTTTTTTTATTATTATTTAAATTCAAACCTTTATATGTCTATTGTTTTGGTGAAAAGATCAAAGATATTCTGTTTTGCACTTTACATGCTACATGAACTTATTGATTTCTATGATTCCAATAATTTTATATTGAGAGCAATTAATTTGGGTTAGAATTTAGTACCAGTTAAAAATCCTAATTCCTCCCAACAAATATATTTGGTAGGAATCGAACCTAAAATTCTTTATAACACGTTGGTTATTTGGAACAACAAGATTATATAGAATTAAATGAAGAAAAAATAAGTCATTGTAATAACTGGCGGATTATTTGTATAATTGTATTGCTGGTTAGACTAAAGAAGGGGATCTGAATCTGAAACAGGAAATCATGATGACAAGAGAAGAAAGTGAAAGGGGCATCGATTCAAGAGAGAAAATTTAAGAGGGAGCTAGGAAATGTCAGAGTCTTTGGAATTTTTCTAATGCGTACGCCCAAATAATTGCTCCGATTAACTCGCTGAGCCCTATCCAAACCCCACCAATTTACTCTTTTGTCCTCCAAGCAATTCATGGATTTTTTTTATAAAAAAAAAGCCAATGTAATTTACTATTTTTTATTGCATTACAATTAGACAACACATGAAAAAAATAAAAAATACATATGAAAAATCCCTAATGAACAAAATATGTGTGTTGGAGGGTCAAAGTTTGTATTGCTGATTACAATGCAACTACTGTGTGTTTAGGGGTTTATGAAAATCTTGATGCTGGCACCCACCATTGTCAGTGTTCATATTTCTGGGGAACATCATCAAATTTATTTCTTCTTCCGAGGGAGGGGTTAGGGGTAAAACTGGCATTGAAATACGTACAAAAAAATTCTCAAGCAGCATCATCAGTTACAGAATAAAGACGAAATAGTGTTCACTGTTCGTTCAGCAGTAGCTTTTCTTCCATCACGTGATCGAGCGAGGGTATATATTTTGTTCTATTATGTTATGATTCTCAATGCAGACTTTACATTATTTTATATTTTTTAAAACACAATTTTGATATTGTTGTGTGACTTGTGTCCTTAAAAAATGAAACATTTTTTGTATTGTTGTCTAGCTTTTCTTCCATCACGTGATCGAGGGATGGTACATATTTTTTTCTATTATGTTATGATTCTCAATGCATACTTTACATTATTTTATATTTTTTAAAACACAATTTTGATATTGTTGTGTGACTTGTGTCCTTAAAAAAACAAACATTTTTTGTATTGTTGTGTAGCTTTTCTTCCATCACGTGATCGAGGGATGGTACATATTTTGTTCTATTATGTTATGATTCTCAATACAGACTTTACATTATTTTATATTTTTTAAAACACATTTTGATATTGTTGTGTGACTTGTGTCCTTAAAAAAAAAACATTTTTTGTATTGTTGTGGGCCTAAAAAATAAACTGGTCTGGATTTAAGACCTAACTCATAAAGACATGTCGGCTTGAATAATCAATGTCCAGCCCACTATAAAACCTGATTTAAATGGGCTTATGGGCCTTTAAATGAGGCCCACTATAGATACATCAATCCAGTTATTTTTGGCCGGTCGATTATGAGAAAGCAGGTTTTAAAGCTTAAGACTAGCAAATATGTTAAAAAGGCTTAAGACTAGCAAATATGTTAAAAAAACAAATGCAAAGACGATCCCGATAGTGGGATACACCTCAACCTCGACTCTCTTCAGTTCTGAAAAAGCTAAGTACATGAAATTACGATAATACCCTCACCACTTATAAAATAGGTTTTTTGTGACCATATTTTTTATTATTTTATTTGCCTATATATATATGTTCCTGTACATAAAGAAAGAATATTCCTAAAATACTAGGTTAATAAATGATCACAAAGATCTCTAACCTGCAATTTGAACTAATTTCTAAGTTATTATATATATATATATATATATATATATATATATATATATGAAAATGAATGAGTGAAATATTTTAGAAAACATGTTTATGTGGCAATGAAGTGGATAAGTTAGAATAAATCTATTTTGCCATGTAGATTGTTTATATAATTAATTTAATTAATTATTATTTTTATAACTTACATATGTATTTATTGACTTTCCATACTTTTGTTTATATCAATTATCAAAAAATTTGTAACTCCTATTTAATTATAGAACTATATAACTACTTTATATAATATTAAAATTGATTTTTTTTTTCAAAATATGGTTTTAAGTAAATTTTAACAAGCTTTAGAGTTATCCATACGGTATTGAATGTTCGTTAATAAAAATAAAGATAAAATAATATATTCAATATATCCATTAAAAAATTATATTTAATATTTGAATTTCTAACACATATTTTTGATATAGCAAATTCAAATGAAAATTTATCTGAAGTAAGGAATTTTTTTTAAATATAAGTTTAAATAAATTTTATTATTATTTTAATAATATAAAATAAATGCACAATTAATTTTCTTGAATTTTTGTTTTTTCCAAATACACGTGTCTCATATTCATTTTGTGGTAGAAAAGTTATATTTATTTCAATGTAAATAAATTTCTTAAATTATTATATTTGAGTATTAATATTTTTCATAATATAAAAAAAATTTCAATAATGAAATGAATATTATTATGACTCAATAACGAAACAATAACAGATTATTTAATAAAAAAATAATTTAAAGTATAATAAACAACTATTTTTTCGACCAAAGAGACAGAGATTCCAATCATTATTTATATGCATGGTCTGTCATTAAATATTTTTTTAGTATTTTAATTATCATTTTAATATTTCTATAACCTTCATGATATTCCTTCTCTATATATGTATAAATATATATTCTCTCTATTATAAATATAAAATCAGTACTTTGTCATAAAAATATCATATTACTATTTTTATACATTTAAAATGAGTTATTTATATACAAAATTCCTGATTATTTTAGAATTACTTTGGTGTGTACGCTTCAAATTCTGAATTAATAATTTTTAACATATTGTTAATAATCATATAAAAAATATAATATAATATATTTAATAATATATATTTTATAATTAAATTATCCCGTGCAACGCAGGGGTTAAAAAGCTAGTAATAACAGAAAACGTCATATATGATCCACGTTGATGTTTATTTTTTGATTGGAAGGAAAAATAATATTTTTTCTACCTATTTTGAAGGGAACTAATAGAATAAAGGAGAAAAAGTGCGTAAAATTATGGCAAATTTTTCTCCTAACAACCCTAAATATCTTAATTTTATTATGTTGATTCCCTCCATACAAAACACTCTTACAGTTAATTATGGGCTATCTTGAGCTTGTGGACCAGGATATAACTGTTCTTTTATCTCATTCCATTCTGAATTACAAGTTATTGTAATGAAAAGGTCCGATTTTTCAAATCTCTGTACTAATGTCAAGGCATCTAGATACCTGACGCATTCAGTATTACAATAATGTGTGTTTTGTGGGTTATACTGCCAAATAGAAATAGTTAAACTGTCTCTTTTGATGATTATACAACATTATTTTGATGTGTGAGTTACATAATTTGTTTTCTTCTGAGTGATTAATATTTTATGGGTAATAGTGTGCTTGATTTTGCTATGATTGTAATTAGATGCCATGAGAAAAAAATCAATAAAGAAGATTAATAATATGATACTATTGTAATTTGATTTTAATTGAGATAGAATTCGATTAGAATTTGTATTTGGGTTAATGTCAATCAATCATAAAAGAGTTTGATTAAAAATTTGTATTTAATTTTATGTCTCTTATTTATATTAACTTTATTTATATATTATTGAATATCTCATTTTTAAAAATTGATAAAAAATATTGTAGTGTTTTCTTTCTTGAATTCGTTTTTCTTTATTGAATATCTTATTTTTAAAAATTGATAAAAAGTATTTAATAATAAATCTAAATAAAGTTTATAAACAACATATTAACTTTTATATAAATCATATAAATGCATATATATGTACACTTGAAAAGGACAGGCATTATATGCGAGTTCCGGACCAAAGTTCCGATGGGTTTCTTTTAGTAGTTGATCTTTTTATAAATTATTGGCCTAGATTTTTATTTATCAATAGAAAATTAGAATTATTAGATTAGATATATAAGAGGTTTTAATCAAGTAGGACTCACAAATAAAGAATCCTAGTACTATTAAATCGTTTTCTTATTTATATTTTCTTGAAACTTTAAATTAGAATCTTAGTATTATTAATTAATTTATTATTATTATTTATATATTTATAAATTTACCTATTTGTACGTTTTTTAAATAAGAATATGTGTTATTAAAGGGGTATTTTAGTCATTACAAAAAAGTGACAAACAACTCGTACTTTTATAATATACATAGATACATAGATAAATCATCTCTGAACTTTGTAACTCACTAAATGAATATTTTTATTCTTTCTCATTAAATTTTATTATAATTTAAGAGATAAAAAATACTACATTAAAAAGGGGATATTTTTAATAATTAACAATAATTAAATTTGGATAGAGTCCATTAATTAATTAATGGATACATGAAATTTAATTTTTCTAACAATAAGTATACATAAATTTCGAAAGTAAATCATAACACATTTCAATCCAACACGTTAAATTTTACATATAAAAAAAGTCATTGTATCTTTTAAGTTCTAATAAGTTTCCAAAAACAATAAAGAATTAATTGAATTAATTTTGGAAAAATAAAATAAAATTCACACACAATATATTAAACAAGAAACAAAATGAATCTGAGGGGAATATAAGATAAAAAAAAATAAGTAAGCAAGAAATTAAAAAATTGGGATATTAATATTTGTCATTTTTTTGATAAATTTGAAGTGCGATTAACAAGTATTTGGGAGTTTAAATAACAACTCTGTTGTGTTAAAAAGTTATAGTTACTTTATAAGAGTTTACAAAAATATTTTGGAGTTTATAAGTTCTACGTTTTATTTAAAAAATTAAGTCGTCAAAGAAAATGACAAAAGAAGACATAGGAAGGATCTAAAAATTGATAAGATCAAGAAAAGAAAGAAGATGAGGTTGATATTGTACGCTTGAGTCTTGACATAGGATGAATTCATGAGAGTCGTTCGGTTCATCGATGTATTATAATTTATAACCTTATAATAGAACATTTGCTGGCAAATTACAACGAACGTACTTCCCAAAGGTACATAGAAATATATGTCAATATGCTAGCTGTTATTTAATGTTAACATAAGTTTCTTCGTCCTCGTTCGTCTTTGTCTCCCTGTCATGATTAAGGTTCTTCAACTCTTTCTTTACCGTAAAGTCTATAAATATGAGAAGGCCTTGGGTAAAGAGTACGGTTACTTTTTGAAAAATAGCTATTGAAATTATTTTAGTCTGAAGCGGGCCGGTAGTTTGATGTGCCATGCCCTGATCCAAGTCTTGACTCATCTCTGGTCTTCTCTATTTCTTTGTTGATCAGATCTAAGTTGTACTCGGCCGCTCAGTTGTGAAGAAAAAAAAGAGAGCTCTCTAGCTACTTTAAAAGTAAAAGACGAAGGCATTGCCAGTTTCGAAAACGCCCTTGAGATTTATGCTATTTACGAAAAGTACTCTAAAATCTTGTAATTGGGGATATTTGTAAGGTTTTTTTGAGAATATTATGTATATTATTTGTGTTTTAGAAAGTATTTCTAAAATTTTAATTGACCAAGAATATTTATAATGTTGGAAGGTTTAAAGACATAACCTCACGTTTTGTTTTGTTTTTGTAATTGTACCAAGGCATTGTTTACTATGCCCGAATGTAATCCACCGCCCCTCTAACTACTCCTAATTATTTATCAATTATTATGGCATTTAAGCATGTTTCCTTATTAGGTTCTAAAGTCACCGCTAAATTTACTATATTCCTAAGTTAGTGTACTTTGACTGATTAGTCATATTTTGGTCCAATCTGTCAAAAATGCCCCAGACATAAATTGTATTTTTTTCCCTTTGGAACCTACCGACCAGAACATTATTTCTCGTTCACCCTAAAAATTGACAGAAATCCCATCTCAGCGCAATCTAGGGTTCATCGTGCTTAATCAATCATGTCCTTCAGTGTGAGTAAGAAAAGAATTTCTTTCAAGATTTATGTGATTTCCTCATATGCGCAACATTTAGATCTGTTCGTTTTTCTTGAACATTGTCCAATTTTTCCGATGAATCTTATGTGATTGAATCGATCGGACGATGATTCCGTGAAGAACTCCGGTGAGTTCACCAGTGGAATAGGAGGACGAGGAATGAGGAGTGCAATTTGTTTTGTAGAAGAAGATGCATCAGTTGCCCTGAAATCGGGCGTTGCAGTCATTCTTGATGGCATTTGCTTGTAAATTAGGTGAATGAAAGAGTTAGATTGGAAGTAGGAAAAGTTACTGTTCATCTGGTTGCATAAACGGAGGAAAAATGGGCCGCTAAACTAACAGTTGAAATGGCCCAGCTGGCATGATTAAGACCGGGTACAAAGGATAAAATCGGGTCACGGCCCAAGAATAGTAAACAGGTTTTTCCGCTTATTTTAGGCCTTAAAATGGCGTTCTCAGCATTAGTAAACAATGCCCAAGTCTCTTGAATAAAGTTTTATATCAGATTCAGATTCTTGAATCAGCCTTCCAAGAGCCGGAAGTGCTAACAAGAGAAAGAAAGAACGAATTGATGAACGCAACTTTGTTGGATATGGAACAGATATCGAGTTGGTATAGCCGGAAAAGAGGGGGAAAATGAAAGAGAGAGTCGGCATCCAAGTTGGAAGCGCGGTGACAAGAGATGCTCAGCTGGAAGATGAAATCTAGCAAGACAAGGGAAGCTCGGCTGGAAGATGAAATCGAGTGCCTGAAACGGCGTTTAACTTATAATTAGATGCTGATAATTGATTATGCTCTAACTCATATGTATTTTTAATTTATGTTTTCTTGTATTAAACCCATTAGGTATTACCGTATTAGTCTTGTGAATGGAGCAACTGGGTTTGAAAAATCATCTTCAATTGAGTCTGTGCAGTATCCAATTCTGAAAATAAAACAAACTTTGTTCTGTCCAAGATTATTTATTTGTTTGTATATAAACGTAAATAACTAAACAATGTTTAATTTAATGCCTTCAGACATGTCGAAGAAACTCTTAACAAATTGGTTTAATCATTGTCATTTTCATTGTGGAAGCAAACTTAAATTACCCTTATCGTTTTGAAATTTGTTCTTGTACGTGATCAACTCAAATTTCCTCGACATTCTCGCATGCTAGCTAGCTAATACTACCATGCACAATGCTTCGACTACTATATATTAACATTATATGTACACATAAATTGTATGTTATAAATATTTGATCAATCGCAAACAATCCCACTACTGAGCCAGAAATGCCGATACGTTTCGAGAAATATCAGGTTGAGATTCTTGAAGTAGCTTTTCAAGAGTCTGAAGTGCTAACAAAAGAAAGAAAGAACGAATTGATGAACGCTACATTGATGGATATTGAACAAATATCGAGTTGGTTCAGCAGGAAAAGGGGGGAAAAACGAAAGAGAGAGTCATAATTATCCGAGTTAGAACGAGTCAAACAATCACTTGAAGAGAGCAAGATGTACAAGGGAAGCTCAGCTGGAAGATGAAATCGAGCATCTGAAACGGCGTTTAGCAATTTTTGAAACCGATTTATCTTTTGGGACGTTAGAAGTACTGGATCAGGTTTTTAAACAACAACGATATTTGTAACTATAAACATGCATGTTAAATAATAGGGTAAATTACATTCGACAACCTTGCATCTAGAGAGGTATTTATATATTGATTTTTGTAGCTAGTTTTAGAAATAATGATATAATCTCTAAATTTACAGTAAATGTGTAAAAACATCAAAAAAATTCAAAAATACCCCTAAACATGACCATCTTTGAAAACCTAAGTGGAGGGGTATTTCGGAAATTTTTGAGTTTTAGGTAATTTATTGCAAAATTCAGAAATTATATTGTTATTTATCAAATTAGATGGATTGATTTGTAAATACTCATGGTAGGATAATCATATGTAATTTACCCAAAATAATATATATATATATATATATATATATATATATATATATATATATATATATTATGTTCCACCTTCTGGCATGGTATCCTTTTGAGTTTTTCTTAATTCATTTTGTGATCTCATTTATATGAAGGCGAATTACATCTCTACTTATCACTGTTTCTTCTAATTACAGTTTCATCTCTCTATTTTTCAGAATTATAAAATACTTCTTCATGAAATTATACATATAATGCCAAAAATATACAAATTAAAAACAAGCTTATCAAGAGGTTTTTGTAATAAAATGAAATATCATGAGATTTTTAATAATTTATGGAAATATATAAATTAAATTGTAAATAGTTCAAACATCACGTTAATAAAAAATATAATTTACACTTATATGCACGAATGTATCGTATTGCATCATCTCATGAGTCATGCCTTTCTAATTGAATTGGTTTTAGTTCTTATACGTGCGCACATAAACGTAAGAGAAAAAAAAGTTACCTCTGATCCTGTCTTTTCACGATTTTTTGGAATTGTCTCCTCACTTTCTGTTTTTCGATTTTTTACCTCCTCATCTTCACGAATTTTTTAAAATTGCCTTCTCAGGCCAAATTCCGGCGGAATATTCCGAGAATATGCCTTCTCGTGCATCTCACGTGTTTTCTTAAGGGTAAATCCATCTTTTTCTATGCGACCAAACCCACTAAACCCGTCCGACCCTACCCATACCAAATAAAACCAATTAAAATATTTTAACTTATTTTTGTCAGAAAAAATTGAAAATATTTAACGTAAAAGAAATTAGGGATTAGGATTTATAATACGCATTCTCAAAATCTCTCTCAAAAGAATAGTAGAAATTCTAGCAATGGATACCGAGTTTTTAGGTGTTGTGTTCCGGCCCGTTGGCAATTTCGAGAACTCAAGTGATTGCCATTACCAAACATTGAAAGACAGTGTTGATTTTGGGAGAGATTTTGAGAATGCGTATCATAAATCCTAATCCCCAATTTCTTTTACGTTAAATATTTTCAAATAAATTATAAAGTAAAGCATATAAAGAAATAATTGTCTCAAATAAATTATTGTGTATTATTCAAAAATTGCCTGTGATACAAGAAAAATACTATGTAAAACTATTAAATAGTTGACTTCCATGTCACTATCCTAACAAAAAAATAAATATTAAATAATATATCCAGATATGAGATATATAATAAAATATAATTTAATGATATATTATCCATGTGTACACGTAAGTGAATAATTAGTAACGAACTACACTTGCCATGGCTCCATTTTTCGATTAATTATATACAAATAATCTTGGAATATAATCAATATAACATAAGTTTTAAACAAATTGTAATAGCATTAATTTTGACTAAAATGAAAAGGATAGGGGTGCGGGGTGGAAAATCAAAAAGAAATAACTAACCTCCTATCAAAATTAGAGGTGTTTGAAGAAAGACAAGTCTTTGACAGATAAGAGAGACATAGAAAGGAAAGAGGACCTTTTTTATAGGAAGGCAGAAGCAGGGGTTACCCTTGTAAGATAATTTTCAAGAAAACAAAAATGCAATAATTTTCTATCTTACCTCTGAAGACGACGTTCAATCTTCTCATATCAGGTAATTAATATTATTTATTTTTTATCTTGATCCGCCTAAAAAAAAAAAAAGAAAAAAAAAAACCCCACATAAAATCATGTTCAGCGTCGATCTGTGCATGCATGAAAGTTAATTAATTTTCTTTTGTTTTTTCAAATATATATAAATTTATATAATTAATGATATATATATATGAATGTATGTTCTGGTTTTTGGTTTTGGATTTGGTCTTGGTTTTAGATTTGTAATAAATTTTTTGCAGAAAAAAAATGGGGACTGTATATGTATGATGTTGCATGGTGGTGATCATCAGGAATAAATATAGTATTGATCCATCATCATCGTCATCATCATCAGGTGTGTTTGTGGTAGACGACGATTGTGGTGAAAGATCGAGCGCAGTTTTGTGGGGAGTTTTGAAGCTCATCTCCGATGGCTTCATCTCCTGAGACGGCTCCGTCGCAAACAAATAGTAGTACGGATTCGTCGTCTTCGAATCATGATACTAATAATTATTCGCCTCCGTCGTCCACGTCATCACCGGCGACGACGTCTGCAGATTCAATCAAAGCCTCAAATAATTCATCAAGTAGTACTCCGGCAACCCCTCCGAAGTCCTCTCCGTCCAGTTCCGGCGGATCTCCCCCGACGCCATCTCCTCCTCCGCCGGCGGCGTCTTCGCCTCCTCCTCCACAATCATCATCTTCCACGTCATCAGATTCGCCTTCGCCGCCGCCGCCCTCATCACAATCTCCACCGACACAAACTTCGCCACCGCCGCCGACTTCCACATCCCCGCCGGCAGACGCTTCTTCAGCACCACCTCCGCCACCGACGTCGACCTCGAAGTCGCCGACACCACCTTCCCCTCCGCCGCCTTACTCACCCAACTCTCCGCCGGCGCAAAGTGGATCTCCGACCGCCCCATCTTATTCGCCACCACCAGACGATTCGGCGGGCGCCTACGAACCTCCGCCGTCGCCCACCCAGACACCCACTCCCCCATCATCATCACCGCCTTCTCGAGCTTCCGGTGGATCTAGTTCTCCTCCGGGACCTGTGTATTCTCCAAGGCCGCCAAACAGCAGCGCTCCGCAAACATTTGCTCCACCAGGTATTTCTCCGAATCCTCCAGGCTCAGGTGGCGGCTCACCAGAACCGTTGGATCATAGGCCGCCAGGACCAACTCCTCAATCGACATCGCATGTGTCAAACAATACAAATGTAGCTGTAATTTCTGGAGTTGTTGGTGGGGGAGTAGTGGTTCTTGCACTTCTGGTGGTATTGATAGTATTGGTCAAGAAGAAGAAGAAACCTGGCTTTTACCCACCTAAAGGTACATAATTTTCTGCAACTTCAATTTCTTTTTTTCTTTTTAGGATTTGCTAACATACAATAACCCTAAGTTTTGACATAAGAGGGAACGAAAATCTGAACACATGACGAAAATACTGCAATTGTACGTATTATTCACAATCGTGTTACATTTTCTCTAGTTTAAATGTTTTTCTCTTTAGGTGGTGAGCAATATTACAACGGTCCGGAGCAATGGAACACTCCCCAGCCAGTCCAACTTCCTCCACCGCCTGGTTTCATGGGCGGCACACCTGTAGGCATGTGGGGGCCGGTACCCCCCGGTGGACCACCCCCACCCCATCAAGCAAATACCAGCAGCGAATTCAGCTCAGGCTATTCGGGGCAACCCATGACTCCCATACAGCAGCCTCCCGCGTCACCGAACATCGGGGCAATGGCGCAGTTCAGCCACGAAGAGCTGGCGACGGCAACCGGTGGATTTTCACAGGCCAATTTGTTGGGGCAAGGCGGGTTTGGTTTGGTGCATAAAGGTATTCTACATGATAATAGAGAAGTGGCGGTGAAGAGTCTGAAGACAGGCAGCGGGCAGGGAGAGCGGGAGTTTCAGGCGGAGGTTGAGATCATTAGCCGCGTCCATCACCGCCACCTTGTGTCCCTCGTCGGATATTGTATCGCGAATGGGCAGAGAATGCTGGTGTATGAGTATGTACCTAATAAGACCTTGGAGTTCCACCTTCACGGTACGTCACTAGTCTATTCTTTTTAGGGCAAATTATATTTGGATACCTAATATTTTTTATATTTATATTTAGGTCTACTTAGATACGTTTATTACATATAGGTCATTAAATTGATCAATATTCACTTCTAAATCGGTTATGGGACCTGAATGATCTTGGGGTGTCGCTTACATCTATGAATTCACGTTTTACGTTAAATTTGACCAAATGTAGACCAGTACAGCGACCTAAATGTAATAAACGCATTTAAGTAGACCTAATAAATATAAATATAGAAAATATCAAGGACTCATATGTAATTCGTCCTTCTTTTTATTCAGAATGGGTTGAAATTTTGGGTTAATTACAATTCAACCTCTTGGAAATATAGAAAATTACAATATGAAATATTAGACATATACGTCCCTCTTCTAATAATCTTACATATATATGTTGTTCATCATATATTCCTTTGAAAATAATATATATAAGAAATCAAATATGTAAATGCAGGAAAAGGTCAACCCGTGATGGACTGGCCAACTAGGGTTCGCATTGCAGTGGGATCAGCGAAGGGTCTTGCTTACCTGCATGAAGATTGTATGATATAGTACTTGTGTTCAAAAAATGTTGGGAAAATTGTAAACTTCGTCCGGTAAATTCGCTACTTCCGTACGGTTTAAGTTTGTTTTTTCAAAATTTATGCTTTTAACTTTCTATTTTGTACAAATTTAGTCCTAACTTTGGCCAAAAAAAGTCAAAAAGTTATTGAAAAAATCCAAAAATCATCGGTCAAGATTTTTACATCAATAAAAAATAATTACTTCACAAAATCATCCAATTTTCACATATTTATACTTCACACATGGTTCAAAATGGATGATTTTGATAGTTATCATTTTAATTCAATTAATGTGAGATATTGACCTAGACAACAAGGATAATCTAATGATTATGATGAAGAGTCACACCGATGAGTTTCGGATTTCTCTGTTGAGTTTCTGGTGACTTTTTTTCCCGCCAAAATCAGACTATATTTGCACAAAATAGAAAATTATAGGATAAATTTTGAAAAGCAAATCTAAGTTCGAAAATGATGAACTTACCGGACGAAATTGCAATTTACCTATTATGTTTATTTAATCTTATTATGTGTATGTTTATAATTTATTAATTCATTATTTCCAATCAATTTTGTTGTAAAATATTATTAATTACTCCAGGCCACCCTCGAATTATCCATCGGGATATCAAAGCTGCAAACATTCTCCTTGATTACAACTTTGAAGCCATGGTACGTAACCTTTTTCTTTTTTTTTTCTTTTTCTTCTATTTCTTTATTTTTCATTTTTTTTTCCTGAATTAACTGGCTGCTGCAGGTGGCTGATTTTGGTTTGGCTAAACTTACATCTGATAATTACACTCATGTCTCCACACGTGTTATGGGAACTTTCGGGTAAGCACTGTACTCGATCGGGAAACATTAATTGTTATTTAATTATTTCACTTTTAAATTTTAATTAGGAGTTTTAGCAATTAGTAAATTACCATAGTTTATTGAGTGATCATTTTTAGGGATAATGTCATGTTTCCTCCTCAAAATTTTAACTTTGTGCGACTTTGGTTCAAAATATATTCTAAAAGACGCATTGAAGGCACACGCACACGATATGTCGTCCGGTGAGAATTGCATCAGGATATATATGTCTTTTAGGTACTTAAGCAAACTAATAACATTATGAATCCAACTGTCACTTTTAAGTTTTAAAAAATTAAGGACCAAAGTGACACAAAGTTCAAACTTTAAGGACCAAACATGACATTATCCCTCAACTTTATTATTAGTTTGGAAGAAGAAAAGTGAAAAGTCTCGTATTTTTCAGTTTCATAAGTTAACTGTTGTTCGTTTAGGTTTTATTAATTAGGATTTTAATTTAGTAATTAGTATCATTTTTTTTGACTTTTTTGAAATTTAATATTTGTGCCAATTTATATTAAACAATATTATGACGGCAAAATCATAAGCCATTTATATGGCAGTAACACAAATAATAATACTCTTAAAATTCGTGTTCAAAATAATAATAAATGAACAAGGCTTAATATATGAGACTAAAAACGAAGTTTTACCCGACCCGACCCGACCCACACACACAAAAAAACCCGAAGAAAATAAGAACAGAAAGTACTTGGTGAATATTAATTTGGAATAATTACGAAATGTTTATTGAAACCTTACGAGTACCTCTTGAAATTTTTATTTATTTATATTCACACCTTGAAATCTTGAAACATTACGAAACTTACCCTGAGGTTTGTAAAGTATTACAAATATCTCCCTAAAACTAACGAAAATTCGTTGATTTTCGTTGACTTTGGGACTATATATAATGTTTCAAGGTTTGAACGGTGTCTGCAAATGTTTTGCAAATCTCAAAAAACTATCGGTAAGGTTGGAAGGTTTGAATGATTTTTTTATAAAACTTGCAAATATTAGGATAGTATCTGTCAATGACCCTATGAATTTGGATTTTGGACTACTCAAAATTTTGTATGTGGTCATTTAATTGCTAAACTAAATGATGATTTTTTCGGACATTAATTCAGGTATTTGGCTCCAGAATATGCATCAAGCGGAAAGCTAAGTGAGAAATCTGATGTTTTCTCATTTGGAGTTATGCTCTTGGAATTAATAACCGGTCGTCGACCTATTGACCTTACAAATACTCAAATGGAGGACAGCTTAGTCGATTGGGTCTGTTCTCCTCTCATCTCTTTCAAATATTTTCAAATTTACTGTAGGATCAGTTACGAATACCATGAGGTTTACATCGTTTACGAATAACATCTTGAAACTTTGAAAACATTACGAAAACTGCTTTGAGATTTGCAAAACATAACGAATGGCCCATAAAACTAACGGTATCATTGACTCAGGGGGGTATTCGTAATTTTTAAAGTTTCAGGTGCTTACCAAAAAAAGACCTCATGGGGTTTTTAGTAATTATCCCTTTAATGTATATATACTCATTGATAGATAAACTTGGAAGATTTCACTTGTAATTTTGATACTTTGAGATTTTCTTTCTTCTTATGGTTATTCTTGATTATGAATAGGCAAGGCCTCTCCTAACAAAAGCACAAGAAAGTGGGAATTACGATGAACTTGTGGATCCAAGGCTTGAAGGTAACTACGATCACCAAGAGATAGCTCATATGGCTAACTGTGCTGCCGCCAGTATACGCCATTCTGCCAGAAGACGCCCTAAGATGAGCCAGGTAATATTCGAAAAATCCAAAAATATTTGTGGCAAATTACATATTAGTGACATCGACTACCCATGAGGCTTGGTGTAATTACAAATTAATTCCTCTTGTTTCATAAATTACAAAAAGCCCATCAAGGTTTCATTATTCATGTAAAATTTGTGATATTGTGGCAAGGAGAGACTTTGACCAAAGTCGAATATGGTTCAAATTGCATTGACTGGTACGCCAATGGATTGTACTAGGACATAACCAAAATCCAATGAATGTGCAACAAGAATTATGAAATATCAGGGGTGTTTTTGTAATATTCAAAGCAAGAGGGACTAATTTGTAGTTAAACCAAACCTAAAGATTTTAGAAGCCCTTTAAAACACCGTGTATATATATAGTGTTTCAACTAATAATCTTTATCGTGTTACTAGATCGTGCGTGCATTAGAAGGAGATTCGTCGTTGGACGACTTGAACGAAGGCGTAAAGCCGGGGCAAAGTAACATATATAACCCCAACGGGAACGCAGAAGCTTACGACACAAACGCTTATAATGCCGACATTGATAAGTTCAGGAAGATGGTCCTCGACACCAAGGACTTTAACAGCAGTACAGACTATGGAACAACCAGTGAATATGGCCTCAATCCATCTGCATCCAGCAGTGAAGAAATGAGCAAACACAAGCCCTAATTGAGATGAAATTATTTGGAGTACTATATTAAATGATTAGAACTTATCTAGCACAAAAAGGAAAAAAGAATTAGAAATGACTTGAAATTTTTAAGTGCGGATGAGGTCTCTTGTTGTCTTTTTTTGTTTTCATTCTTTGATTATCTTCCTTCATATCAATATCTATACGTTCAAGGGTGTTATATATGAATTGAGTAGGATTTGGATTCTTCTATTTTGTTGAGCTTTTAAGTGATTCAACTACACACAAACAAAAGGGGCCATTAAACCTTGGATTTTGATTGTTTTACGTTGTTTTGTATATTATGTTAAGAAATTGTATTTTGGAATATTTCTTGGAGTTTGGACTAATTACGTGGAAAATTTAATGTTAGATGTCTATTTAGTAATTTTTCATCCATAAACATGACATTTGTCGAATTTAGGGTAAATTACATTTACCCCAAGTATGATGTAATTATTATAAAGGGATAATCACACTTTGACCCCTCAACTTTTCCAGATTTCGCACTTTAACACCCAACCTTTCTTTTTTCACAGTAAACTCTTCAACGTTTCCGAGACGTCCCACTTTCACACCTAAAGCTAAAGTCCGTCTATTTTTCTGTTAGAATTTCACAGTAAACTCCCCAACGTTTCTGAAATGTCGCACTTTCACACCTAAAGCTAATGTCCATTTATTTTTCTATCAAAATTAAATCATGTGCTCAAAGCGTGCCTCCTTCAGGGTTATTATTGGTATTTTAGACCAAAATTATCATCATTTTAATTAATTAGGTTTCAATTAAAGTGAGGCGAAAAATACTATTTACTAGTATGCCGATTGCTTCAACAATAACACGGTGTCCACCGATATGAGTGCCTCCAATGGCGGCGCCCTGACCCAGGACAAAATCAGTGATTTTTTGGTGGTCAACTACGCTTGGGCGCTCGTTGAAGTTGGCGGCAGATTGCATGACAGACGCTGGACTGCCCTTTGAAATCTGACCAAACACGCGATTCTCAGCTGACTAAAGTGTGGCGGCGTCTTGTGGGGCTATGGGTTTCGATGCTAGTTCACCGGAGACGTTGAAGACGTTGCCGTATTTGATCCCTTCGGCCTTTTGAGGTTGTTTTCAATTCATATTCAATGTTAAGAAGAACGAAAGAAAAGTACCAGTAATAATTAGGTCTAAAATACCAATAATAACCCTAAAGGAGGCACTCTTTGAACACATGATTTAATTTTGACAGAAAAATAAACGAACATTAGCTTTAGGTGTGAAAGTACGACATTTCGGAAACGTTGGGGAGTTTACTGTGAAATTTTGACAGAAAAATAGACGGACGTTAGCTTTAGGTGTGAAAGTGGGACGTTTCGAAAACGTTGGAGAGTTTACTGTGAAAAATAAAGGTTGGGTGTTAAAGTGCAAAATTTGAAAAAGTTGAGGGACCAAAGTGTGATTATCCTTATTATAAAACCCTCTCTCTTATGACACATTATTTATGATCCACGGATAGTTCTGGAAGAATTATAATGAGTATTATAGCGTGTCCTGTCTTGTATTCAATACTCGTTTCAAATATTTTTGTTGTTGTATCTGTATCATATCGTGTATGTTTGTATCGCCGAGTCGTATTCATGCATCACAACTTATTATGTACCGTCCCCCTCAGTATTAAAAAACCCCTTAGCTTGAAAATCATCATGGATTGACGAACATACAAAATTAACAAATTGTCTTACAAAATCCGTAATGATTTAGTAGATTATAAATTCCCCATGAACGTGGGTGAAATTACAAAACAAATTTCATCGTCATCTTCAAGCAAATAATATAATAACACTGTTAAATTACTAAAATTAATTATACACGTTAAAAACTTAAAATATAAATTTAACTAGAGTTTTAAGATCCCTTTTTGCATCATAAAACTTACAATATCTATTGTACTTTATCGATAATAAACATTTGAGGTTATTCAAGATATTTCATACATTCTTTTACTATTTCAGATATATGTTTGACACGTGCAGACCCAACAATATGTGGTGGATTTTTTATCTTACCTTTTGAAAAGTTCATGTTTTATTTATAAAATATCTTAAACTAGAAAAAAATATTGATTTCGTCCAATAAAATGTATTTTTTTTTTTGCCAATTTCATCTCAAATGTCAATTTGTTCTAATTTTGACGAAAATTGACATTTAAGACGGAATTAGTGAAAACATACATTTTATAAAACAAAACTAATGAATTATAAAAATGTTAGAAATATAATTGATAAATAAACCATTTTATTGGACGAAATTGATATTTTTCTCTTCAAGAATGTAATTTGAAAAACGAGAAAGCCGCTAAAAAATCGAGAAAAGTCGCAATGTAGTGGCTTTCCTGAAATAAACCCCACGCTTTTAGGGCAAACATAAAATACCTGCTTTCCCGCCCTTTGCCTCCTCTACAGAATGGCCATTACAGTAAAATAATCTATTTACTGACTGAAGAACACAGTATACATTGCCTTTTTCAAATTCCACTCTCATTTGCTTTCACTTCTTCTCACTCCATTGTTTCCGCTCGCTTGCCTCCAAGTAAGAGAGAGAGAGAGAAAAGGAAAAGGAAAAGGCTCATCTGCTTAATTTAGAGGATTTTTTCGGACATTTTTTTGAATCTCAAGTGTGTGTTTCAATCGTCAGCATAGGGTTTGTGATTTTTTTTGTCCGTCTTTTTGAATCTTGCTTTTTTTTGAACTTTTAGTTCCTGAAAGGTTCTGGCGAAAGGGTTTTTCCTTTTCGCGTTCTATTTTGTAGGGTTTTATATGGTATAATTGAAATACTTTTATGGCCTAGGGTTTGGGGACATATGATGGCCGAGAACGGAGTGAAGAGTGAGCCAATGGCCGAGAACGGAGTGAAGAGTGAGCCAATGGCCGAGAACGAAGTGAAGAGCGAGGCATTGGCTGATTCGCCGACCTCTGTTCTGGAAGACGAGGTATAGTTCACTTTGTTGGCATTTTTTCATTTTTGTTGCTTAATGATATACTTTCAACGCTCCTACAATTTTTGAGTGTTTTTTTTTTTTTTTTTTTTTTTTTTTATGTTGGATGCACAATTTTCGCCGATGTAGGAAAAGATGAACATATTTTTTGGTTTATCTGGTCTGTGTTTGTTTATTGGGGGAGGACGTGCTTCTGGGAGCTACCCGAATCTTGGGCAACTAATTTTCCATTTTGCCACTCAGCAATGACAATTTTTGGACCATGGATTTTAGTGAATGAAACAGAGATGAATTTTCTCTCTTCAAATAATGTAATTTGTTGTCTGCTGCACTGGGGTCTGTTGAGTAATTTGTTCACATTGAACTTAAATTGCACTTATAATTCGCCATTAAATTTTTACCATGCATTTTTGAGTAATGGGATTCAACGATCCTATTCATTCCTTATCTGAATATTTTTGCTTGCTTTCTGATTCTTGATGTTATTTTGAGCTGAAGGACTGCAAGGACATTATTTCGAAAACCATGGAGGAGGTGGAAGTGAAGCTGCAAGAAGAGCGATTGAAAGAAGAAGAAAATGCTCAGCCTAAAGAAGAACCTCATTTAAATGATATCCAGTTCAATAAACTGGATGAACTTTTAACACAGACGCAGCTCTACTCTGAGTTTCTGCTGGAAAAAATGGATGATATTACAAAGGTTGTTTCTTGCTTTCTTTCGTTTTCTATTGTGATGAATAATAAATTTGAAACGCTATTTCCGCTAATTTAGTTGGTTTTTCAATATGTTAGAATGGGGTGGAGGATGAACCAGAACCCGTTAAAGGAGGCAAGAGAGGCCGTGGTTCCAAAAGAAAGGGTGGTGCAGTTTATAATAATGTAAACATTTTTCTGTATCAGTTTATGTGGGTGTTTGCAAACCCTACTACTTATGAAGAAGCTAAAGTAGAAGCAAAAGTTGTAAAACGTTGGAGTAGTAAAAGTTGGGAGTGTTTGGAAAAAAAGAATGAACCATACCACAAAAAAAAGAAAAGAAATAGTTGATTGTTTGGAAAAAAAAGTTAAGAAGCACTTTTACTACTCTCAAGAAACTTCCAGGTGCTTCATGAAGCTGGTTTTCCAAACACTTCCGAATTGCTGAGAAAAAGCAAAAACACTAAAATGCTTTTTCTTAGATTTTGCATACGCGATCTGTATGCGAAGGTTAGCTAGTTTTTTCATCTTCAATTTCATCTTATGAGTTTCAATTTTCCCAAACAACTTCTGTAGAGGAAAGCCACCAGGGCTGTTGCAGCCATGCTTACAAGAACTAAAGATGGTGTTTCTGTTGAAGATTCAAACCTTACAGACGTAGAGAGAGCTGAGAAAGAGCAGGCAGAACTGGTACCTCTATTGACTGGGGGAAAGTTGAAGCCTTATCAAATTAAAGGCGTTAAATGGATGATCTCACTGTGGCAAAACGGACTGAATGGCATCCTTGCTGATCAAATGGGCCTTGGGAAAACAATTCAGACTATTGCTTTTCTTGCACACCTCAAAGGAAATGGATTGCATGGGCCTTACTTGGTTATTGCTCCTCTCTCCACTCTCTCAAATTGGATGAGTGAATTTGAGAGGTAGTTGATTTTAACTTTCTAATCACTGAAAACTTAGTTTCACATAGGTAGTAATTGCAAACTTTAGAGGAAAGCAAAGTGCTTTTTTAAGCACTTTGAGAGTGTTTGGAAAACCAACTTCTGCTTCTTTGAAGTGGAAATGAGCTAGAAGCACATAGGACATGCTTTTGGCTTCAGCTTCTAGCTTCTAGGTTATTTTCCATAAATAAATTGAAGTTTCTTGACAGTAGTAAAAGCTTCTCAGCCTTTTTTTCCCAAACACCAACTTTTCTTGTTAATTTTCACTTTTATTTTTCCAAACACTCCCCACTTTTACGACTTTTTACAACTTTAACTTCTCCAGAAGCAGTAGAGTTTGCAAGCACTACCGTAATATATGACTGTAATATAAGACCACTATTTTCCTGCAATTTGCTAGGTTTGTGCCCTCGGTGGATGCAATAATTTATCATGGTGATAAGAAAGAGAGAGAGCAAATTATAAGAAAGCATATGCCTAGGACAATAGGTCCCAAATTTCCTATTGTCATAACTTCTTATGAAATTGCAATGAGTGATGCAAAACGGACGTTGAGGCATTACAGCTGGAAATACCTGGTTGTTGACGAGGTGTGTATTACATGTGTAATTATTATTTCCTTCCTGAATTTTGTGAAAGTGCAGATTTTTAAGAATTAATTGTGTTCTAGTGTTGCTTTATTTAAAGATGTCACACTTCTTGTAGGGGCACAGATTGAAGAACTTCAAATGTAAATTGGTGAGGGAACTGAAGCACTTGAAGGTTGAGAATAAGCTTCTCTTGACTGGGACGCCTCTGCAAAATAACTTAGCAGAGCTTTGGTCACTTTTGAATTTCATTCTTCCTGATATTTTTTCATCCCATGAAGAGTTTGAATCATGGTAATGAACATCTAACTGTTTAATACTTATACATTTGCAGCACATATACCAAAGAAAAAGAGAACTTAACAGTACTCCTTCAAAATCCATGTTTCTCATATGTACATTAACAAAATTCATTTCTTTCAAACTGATATGTGTTCTTTTCAAATTGTATTATTTTCCTGTTATTTTCCATGAGATGCTTAACATGCATTACAATTGTAGTAGTTGGCTACATTTTGGAGACTTTCTTTATGTCTTTTGTTGATTATCTAGTATCAATGACAAGTTGTATAATCAAATTCTTTGCCAAATGTAGGTTGATGTGCTTGCATGTTTTGATAAATGCATTGATTCTGGAAAATTCAATTTGTTTAAGCATGTCAGACCTGTGCCCTTCTTTTTTTCTCTTCCATTTCTCCCTTTGAGAGCTTCAATTTTTTTCCTTACTGTTTTATTTGTTATGTGGATCTTCCAGGTTTGACTTTTCAGGGAAGTGCACAAATGAAGCTCTCAAGGAAGAAATGGAAGAGAAAAGAAGGGCTCAGGTCTGTTCGTAATTTTGGGTTGGATTAGTATAAGCTATTTGGTTCATGCTTCATTTATTGGGAGAATTACATCTGGGAACCTTGAAGTTAAGTTAAGTTAGGTGAATTTACAAAACAATCAGTCTAGTTTGAGAAATTACCATTTAGTCCCCCAGGTTTTCAGTAACCAAAATTTCAGCTGGGTAATTTTAGAAAATTTATGCATTTTTTTGAAATTCTCAGGGACTATATGTTAATTCTTCAAACTATGGGGATCGTTTTGTAAACTCGCCTAATTTTAAGGTACCCAGATGTAATCTGCCCTATTTTTCATACTAATCACATCATATATATGCAGGTGGTGTCCAAACTCCATGCTATATTGCGTCCCTTTCTCCTACGTAGAATGAAAGCAGATGTGGAACTAACGCTCCCTCGGAAGAAAGAAATTATCTTGTATGCCACAATGACTCTGCATCAGAAGAACTTTCAGGATCATCTCATTAATCGTACATTGGAGGGTCACCTGAAGGAGAAAACAAATTTTTGTAATGAGCACTTCTTCATTTCCTTTATAGCAATTATCATTTGCAAGTTATCCATGCCTTGCTGTTAGTTATATTGCACCTTCATTATAACATCTTCGTCACTGTGAAATAGTTCTCAACCAGTATGATATTCGCTTGCATATACTTTACCGTCTTTTGTTGGGTGGTTGATTTCCTTCATGATAAACTGAAGGGTGAATGACATATACAACCCCTGAGGTTTGCCCTTATTACAATCAATCATGCTGTTTTCAGAAATTACAAAAACTCGCTGACATTTCAAATTTCCGTTTGGATTCATGATGTACTTTATCCATTTCATTTCTTGAGTGGCCTTATTGCATGTTTGTCCCCAGCAGTTTGATTTTCAATTGACCAAAAAATCCTGCAATTCGTACAAAAACTGTATTTTCAGAATCAATGGCCTTTACTACCAAAGTGGATGACTGATTTGTGATCATGCAGCTCATGGTATCAGGGCGAAGCTCAATAATCTGATGATTCAACTCAGAAAAGTTTGCAACCACCCTGACCTTCTAGAGTCTCAATTTGATGGTTCCTGTATGTTATCTTTCACCTAAAATCTTAATTAAAGTTTAATTAAATCAAATTAAAACCCTTCCAAACCTTATAGTGTTCTGTATTCTGGCAGACGTTTATCCGCCTGTGGAACAGATAGTTGAGCAGTGTGGCAAATTTCAATTACTGGAGAGATTATTGACTAAGCTCTT
Source organism: Verbena officinalis (assembly GCA_958496215.1). Taxonomy (NCBI): domain Eukaryota; kingdom Viridiplantae; phylum Streptophyta; class Magnoliopsida; order Lamiales; family Verbenaceae; genus Verbena; species Verbena officinalis. Next base: position 36,900,940 of record OY292387.1, read on the forward strand.
TGCTCGCAAGCACAAGGTACTTAAGAACTTGCTCATTTGATGATGAATTTTCATCTCTTGTTCGTTTTTCTCATTTCACCTTATCTGCTGCGGAAACAGGTTTTGATATTTTCTCAATGGACCAAAATCTTGGACATAATGGATTACTATTTCAGTGAAAAAGGGTTTGAAGTCTGCAGAATTGATGGCAGTGTAAAATTGGCAGACCGAAGAAGACAGGTATTGATATTTGTTTTAGTATATCTTATGTGATTTTATTTTGTTCTTTATTGTTCTAAGTTTCTACATTTTTCTGAAATTGTCACTTGTCTTTTGTTGGCAGACTGTATTTGTGCTGTCTAAATTGTGATAGATAAGTTTTTGAACATTCTGTATTCTACACGTTATCCATCAGTTGGGAACTTGGGATTCACTATTTTTGCAAACGCTGCATGTCCTTTATATTATATTTTCTGTTAAATTTATTCTATTCTTTGATGCTGATTCCTTTGAACTTGTTCAGAAGTACAAATGCTGCATACCAAAATTCAATGATGATTAATGACTTAAATGTTTTTGTTTCATCTCTTGCATGTAAGCTGTTTCCAGGAGATGTTGATTAGATACGGGAAACATAAGAAAAAGATAAAAATGTTTATTCTTGCGAGTTTGGTATTCTGAGTTGCGACTTTTAATTGAAAGACTGTTGAACATCTGATAATTGGTACATGATATTCTTTTAGCAGCTTGTTCCTCATGGCTTCAAGCTAAACATTGGTCTTCGATTATGTTCTAGTGTTCTACAATTCTAGTTGTTTGTTTATCTGCTAAACATGATAATTTTTTTTTAACGTTAATATGTGGTCAAATTGAAAACAGATTAATGTATTCAACGACGTGGATAGTGAATATAGAATCTTTCTTCTTAGCACCCGAGCTGGTGGACTGGGTATTAATCTTACTGCAGCTGATACATGCATTTTATATGACAGTGACTGGGTATCTTCTTCAACTTGTTTTCCTCTCTCTCTCTCTCTCTCTCTCTTAACGCAAAATGTATTTGCCTTTTTTTTGAGTGCGGGTGATTTACATCTACGACCCCTGAGGTTTGGTGTAATTAATAATTTTTCCCTCTTGTTTCAAAAATTACAAAAAGCTCCCTGACATTTACTTTATTACAGAAAACCACTTAAAATTGGCTGATTATTTATATTTTTTGGGATCATGTTGTATTGTTTTCAGGGATTTTTTTTCCTTGTAATTTCTGACAGTAATGGGACGAAATTGTAATTAGCTCAAAACTCAAGGGTAGTAAATGTAATTTTCCCGTTTTAGTTTCTGGTAGAGTTACTAGCTTTTTAGTTGTGAGTACTGATTCATCAGTTCCGATTGCACTGCAGAATCCTCAGATGGATTTACAGGCAATGGACAGGTGTCACAGAATTGGTCAAACAAAGCCTGTTCATGTTTATAGGCTAGCTACTGCACAATCTGTCGAGGGGAAGATTCTGAAAAGAGCTTATAGCAAGTTGAAGCTAGAACATGTGGTGATTGGAAAAGGGCAATTTAAGCAGGAAAGAACAAAAGCTGATGGAACAGCAGAAGCCATGACGGTTTGTGCAATTTGCTCACTAAATAGAAGGCAATTTATATATACTACCCCTGAAGTTAGTTCAAATTACAGGCTGATTGCTCTAGTTTAAAATTTTACTGTTTAGTCTATGATATTTCAATAAATTTGAAAATCTTTCTTTAAAACCCCTTGCTGAAACCTTAAGTGGGGGTATTTTCAGAAGATTTACGCATTTACTGAAAACATCTGGGACTAGAGAGATAAGATTGGCATTTTTGACTAACTTCAGGGGTAGTAGATGTAATTCATCCTTAAGTATATTGTTTCTTTTGTTTCCGTAGTTTTTAGAGCAAATTACATCTACTACCCTTGAGGTTTTCAGTAAATGTTTATAACTTTCGAAAATAACCTCACTTATGGTTTCAGCTAGGGGTGTTTTTGGAAAATTTATTCATTTATTTATGGGTTAATTACATTTCACCCCATGGGAGTTTGCTGCTAAACTATAGTCATGACCCTTTTAGTCAAACAATCACACTTACACCCTTTAGGTGTTTCATAGTAACAAAAAAGACCCAATTTTCAGGGTTTGACAGGATATTCCGTGAAAATTTTGACGAAACCCTCGAACACTTGGGGGGTATTTTTCGTAATTGTTTGACTAAGGGGGTCACGACTTGTAGTTTAGCAAACTTCCAAGGAGTCTAAATGTAATCAACCCATTATTGCAACGTCAGTGACTATACGGTAATTTCTCAAATTACAAAGATCGATTTGTAATTTCACCTAACTTTAGGGGTAGTAGATGTACTTTGCTTAGTTTCTAAGACCGGTCCAATTTCTGATGTTTATAGGAAGAGGAATTGCTAGCTCTTCTTCAAGAAGAAGAAGATGGAGAGGACAAATGGATACAAACTGATATTAGTGATGAAGATCTTGAAAAAGTTCTTGACCGCAGTGATCTTTTTGTTGATTCCTCAGAAGCAGATAAGCAAAACGCAGTTCCTCTAAAAGGAGCTGGTTGGGAAGTGGTGGTCCCTACTGCAACTGGTGGAATGCTCTCTTCTCTCAGCAGCTAATAATCGGTAATCACTTACTCTTTTGTTTAAAGGGGAAGAACAATGATTATTTTTTTGGCTTTTTTATGATGATTTCTATGTTTCCTCTCGTTTTTTGTTGATATCTTGAGAGGAAATGCATTCTGTGCTTGGATAGAGACAATTGTGTTGAGATCTCGTAGTTTAGGGAGGCGGGGTCGGTGTAATCGGGACCTTGTTTAAGTGGGTGGTTAAGGTAATTCTTTGCTTGCATGAATTTCCACCTGGGATTTTGTCATGGGAACATTCATGACGCTGGAAATGAAATCTGTAGTATCTTCTTATTCGTCCTTTTCTTATGTTACCTTCGCTCTAAAAATTTGACTTTTGCCAGGCCAGCTTCTATTTTAGTGTTTGCCAAGTTGCACACACACAAAATAGCACTTTTGTGGGAAGTTAGTTATTTGTACTTTTGTAATAAATTAATAAATGACAATATAGATATAGAAGATGCATGATAATTAACACAAGCAGAAACAAATAGAAAAATGAATAGAAAGCCATTCGTCAAATTAATTAATAGTGACTAATCAGATTCTTTGTAAAGAAGTAAGATTATATCCTAGGTTAAATTAATAGCAATTCTCATATTTGTACCCTTCTAAAACCACTTCACAAATATGTTATTTAAAAATTATTTAAAGGAGAATTAGAATTTGATTTGAGGTATGATAGAGTTTGATTTGAATTTGGATTGGTATTAAATGTATCAGATTGGTGGTATAAAATTTAATATATAATTACATAATTAAATTTTAGTTAAAGATTATTTAAAGGTTATTTTTGCAAATTAATAGGTTTTGTCCTTTTATAAAATGTATAATAATAATAATAATAATATCTAAAGATGGATGGATTATATATCTATATCCACACAAACAACACTAATAAACACAAATATATATATTTTTATTTTTTTATCAATGTGGTGTGGTTTAGTTGGTAACACAAGTTGAGGTTGTGGGAAGAGTCTCAGGTTCGATCCCCGCTACTCAAATTGGATTAAGGGTCCTCAATGTAGGATTATCCAAATCGGTAATTTATACTAAAAAACATATTTTTATTTTCATAATAAGAATATGAATTAAAGCTTAAAAATGAAAATGAACCGACAGAGTATCTGAAAAATAATTCATTGCTTTTGCAAAGAGTTCAACTTCTAACTACTCTATTCTTAAAGCGAAACAATCATGAAAAAGAGAAACAAATAATCTACTGAAAATTTATCCAAAATTTTTATTTAGCAATTCTAGGTTCAATTTAAAATTTTACTTTATCTTTTTGTTTGAATAAGTAAAGTAATGTCAAAAGAACGCTTTCTCGAAGACACTTTGTATTTGTTCTTGGTTGAAATAGAAATTAGAATGTGACAGTCCACCATATGCTTTTTTTGACAATAGAGAAATAAAATAGCAATGTGAGTATGTGACCGAGTCCTAAATTATAGGACAAAAAAGCACACAAAACACAATTTGGCGAGATCGGTAAAGTAGGCATCTTTTTATCAAGTAACCATATTTGGCAATTTGATCTTTTTAATTTCACGACACATTCTGTGCCTTTCCTCGTCATTGAGCTTGATGGGGAAAGCAAGGAAAAATCGATTGGATAATCCATCGAAAGGTTCATAAAGCCAGCTAAATACCAGACTCTTATTCGAAGAAAAGAGTAGCTATGAAAAAGAAGATGTGTATATCGACACTAAAATAGAGAGAAGAAATAGAGAGAATTATGAAAGAGAATTCCATCAGACTTTTATTTAGTGATGCAAACATGTGACATAAGATAACATCCACTTCTCAATCTCTTTCTTCTACTTATATCTTTTTGTGTAAATTTTGATCTCAAAGCTTAACATCGAACTGAGTCTTCTGGTTGAAAGCCAGATATCATAATCACTGCACGACAATGAATATAGATATATATATTTTGTAATTTATCTAATTCGACGACATCATGCTTGAATATGTTCTAACTTGAATTTCATATTAATCATGTATTTTTTAATAAAATATTATATTTAGTTAATTGGTTCATCAGATCCTTCAAGAATCATCTTGTTTCATTTTTCACAAATGACATATATTCATTTTTAAATACATTCAAAAATGAGCTCTTACTAAAAAAGACTATTCAACTCTTACGATTTTTAATAGATACAAATGAATTTGTGCAATCCTTTTATAATACTATGTACTTAAAAATCAATCATATCTAATAATTGCGATTGACTCTCTATAGTATTCCTGAGAGTATTTCTATAGTTTTAATAAGTTTTAATATTTATATAAAATATGCTTTAATTTAAATATATCTAGAATATAGTATAACCTATTATATAAACTTTGTATATTCTTACGTAATAATTCTCTTTATATCCATATTCCATAATCTTTGAAAACTAAGAACTCAAGATTCATTTGATAAAATCCGATCAAATAATCTTATTAAGTTGTAGAGTTTATTGATTTTCAAATTCAAAATTGATTTTAAAAGTTTGAAGAAGGTAATTTTATTTAAAGGTAAAATAATTAGTTCATTTTCTTGTCAAAAGATATAACATCATATTCCTCTAAATTTGATGAGAATAATTTGCAAAAATAAAAAAATTTCAAAAAATTATTTAAAAAAACCATTGCCGAGAATAATTTGCAAAAAATAAAAAGTAGATCATTTACCAAAAAGTGAAAAAATAATCCATTGTCGAGAATAATTTGCAAAAAAATAAAATAAAAAATATGCCGAATAAAAGAGTTTCCATTGTCAGTAATCGAACCCAAAAAAAATTAAAAATCATGCCAAATAAAAAAAAATATGCCGAATAAAAGAGTTTCCATTGCTGGTAATCGACCTCAAAAAAATAAAAAAATATGCCGAATAAAAGAGTTTCCATTGCCGGTAATCGAACCCAAAAAAATAAAAAATCATGCCAAATAAAAAAAGTTTCCATTGCCGGGAATCGAACCCGGGTCTCCTGGGTGAAAGCCAGATATCCTAACCGCTGGACGACAATGGAATTGTTGAAAAATTTTAAGTTTTGTAATAGATAAATAAAAAACAGAGTTTTTCCAAACTCAGCATTTGTGCATCATACAGCAAGCATCAAACATGTTAAATGTTTCATCAACTGGATGAAAGCTCTAATACATTATCAAATGAGAGAAAAGAAAGATCATGAACAACTAGTGACTCAACTACATACGAGCCTCTCAACTATAGTCGCATTCTACATTTGATTCAGGAAAAAACCAAAATCAGGCAAACAATTAACATATACCAGAGCAAAAACATATCTCTGGTAATAATATGAATATATCAATGCTCTACAACTTCAAGATGATACACCACGTGTGTCAACTGCCTCTGGATTTGCTGCTTCAGAAATCCAAATCTACCTATTAAACTTTGGATTTTACCCAATTCTTCGCGACCTTATGATTCTTTATCTAAAGTCGTTAACACATTAGGTATCGACATTCCTCCAGAGATCACAATCTCTGCATCATAACACAAACGAGAAATTTAAACAAGGGAAAATTACATATTACTACACCTGTGGTTTGAGCTAATTACAGTTTAGTCCCTCTATTTTTTTCTGCAATTACAAAAGAACTCGCTGCCATTTCACTTTAATGCAAAAAAACTCCTTGAAATAGGCTGATTATTTGCATTTTTTGGCTTCATGTTGTATAGTTTCAGGGAGTTCTTTTTGTAATCACGTGAAATGTCAGGCAGTTTTTCCACAACCCCTGTGGTTTAATCTAATTACAGGTTAGTCCCTGTATTTGCTCGGAATTTACAAAAAAAATACTTGACATTTCACTTTAATGCAAAAAATTCAATGAAAATAGGTTGATCATTTGCATTTTTTAGCTGCATGTTGTATATTTTCAGGGAAAAAAATTAAATAACATGAAATGTCAGGGATTTTTTAAATTTCAGAAAATAGAGGGCTAAATTGTAAGTAGGGAAAATCTCAAGGGTAGTAGATGTAATTCTCCCTTTAAACAATGTTATATCCATATGTTAAAAGTTGTTGTTCTTTTTACCTATGCACTCTCTTACAGAAAGATTGGGCCTGATAATATCCTTCGAATTGATAAGCATTATATCTCCAAGATAAAGGTGGTTGGTTGGGACATAAACACAGCAAACATCCTCTGCACCTGTGCTTTTACGAAGAATAACATATGATGTAATAAAACCGAAGGTATACTCCCCGATTTGGGGATGCTTTACAAGTGCCACTTCCTTGAAGGCATGGGAAGACTGATCTGAACAAGGGATATTTATTCAGTTCAATACACTAATTAAGGACTTGTGAATTAATTCGTATGTGGAGTGTCAGAGGGTTTTTTTTTTTTTTCATTTTTTGGAAAATTACATGTACTATGCCTGTAGTTTGCCATAATAACAATTTAGCCCCTCTATTTTCTGAAATTTCAAAAAACTCCCAGAGATTTCACTTTATTACAAAAACATCCCTGAAACAGGCTGGTTTATGTTGTATAGTTTAAGGCAGTTTCTTTTGTAATAAAGTGAAGTACCTGGGAGTTTTTTAAATTTCTGAAACAGGGCGACTAAATTGTAATTAGCTCAAACATCTGGTATAGAAGATGTAATTCGTTCCCCTTTGGTTTTTCTTTTAACCTGGTGAAATGGCTGCACTTATTTGTTTAGAAGCAGCATATATATAGCTGATAAGTGGCATCTTTACAATCAACCACTCTCCCAATGCAAGAAGCGAGGCACCGACCCATGAGGACATGAATACTCCAACCAGGAAGATGAATGTAATCGAGGTTACAAATCCAATACCTGTCAATTAACAATGCTTGCGAGTAGTTATGTAATAATTAGGACAAGTTGGCATGCTATGCATGCTCTGTATCATAATTATGTATGTGTTATGTGAGTAACTAAAAAACAACGGATTAGCATATACCAAATACTTGGATGCCGAGATGATTATAAATTGGTGAGAAGAATCCATCCACAAAATGAACGAACCACCAAGTTGAATAGAATGTGATGGCCATGGGAAGTAAGATAACACTGCAAATCATGTCTCAAAATTATAGATATTAGGAGTTAATGCATGATCACTAACAACTTTCTTTTTCTTTTGTGTGTGCTATAATTAATATGTCAGAGCACGAACATAGCATTGTTGAAATCCAAACAAAGATGTATGTAAAACAGAGGCAAATCAGATTCTGCACTGCCCCGAGACTTGCCTAATTACAATTTAGTCCCTCTATTTTCAGAAATGACAAATACCTCCCTGACATTTTACTTTATTACAAAGAACTCCCTGAAACTATACAACATGAAGCCAAAAAAATGCAAATAATCATCCTATTTCAAGAAGTTTTTTTTGCATTAAAGTGAATTCATAGGGAGTTTATTGTAATTTTCGAAAATAGATGAACCAATCCATAATTAGCTCATTCCTCAGGTATAGTAGATGTAACTGAAAAACATGGAATAAAATGATCCAAGAAATTGAGAAAAACTAACCATCCTGTCATGAACTTTTTCGAGGCCCAACTACGAAGCACAAAACTAAATGGCTGCAGAAAACAACAAAACATTAATTTTTCCAATCGAGTAATTCTTCCACCAAATCTCAGACATCGGAGTCCAACATTAGCAAATCATTCTCCTTATCAACATGCAAACAAATTCAAAGAATGGGCAAAAACAAAAAAAACGAAACTTGCGATGGCATATATAAATCAGATGAATTAATGATTTCGTTTATAAAATTGCAGAAGGTTAAAATTAAAGGAAATGAAGGGACAACCTCGTCAGTGCGGCCGGGGGTGGCGGGCGGTGAATGAAGCGGGGAAGAGGAATTGGAGGCGCCGTCGTCGTTGATCGAGCCGCCAACGGACACCGGAATAAGGCGTTGGAGCTCTCGCTCTTTCTCTACGACTCCCATCGCCGTTGATTTGAGATCAAATTTATCAGGCATCAACTAAGCAAGAATACACAATTTTTCATGTGTGTTTCATATGCATGCCTCATTGCTAGTGTTGCTCTTGGTATTATTTCACCATTAAATTAATTTTCGAAGAAAAAAAAAAAGGGAATTATATTTGTAAGAAAATTACGAGTAAATAATTAACCCATGAAATAAAGTCTAAGATTAAATAGGAAAGGACTTTTTGCAGATATCATCATTATTTTATTTTATTTTATCCCTCAAAATGTGAAAATTTGGCAAATAACCTCTTCAACATATATATCATTTTTTTTAAATTAAAAAAAAAAAGGAAAAACATATATGTCATTTTTATTTTATTTTTGTCAAACAACAAATTATAAATTAAGAAATTGTTGAAGAGTAGTGTAGACTGTAGACTGTAGAACTCCGCGCTCTGCTGGCAGGTTACAACTGAAATCTTTTCTCCTCTTCTCCACAGCTAAAACTCATCTCCAGAACCCTAATTCTGTTCGCGATTCAATGCTAATCAAACCCGCGACATCTAAATCAGAATTAGAATATCCATTTCCGCACCAATTGAAGTTGAATTTGCCATTCACGTATACGTCGTGCTGCGTTTTGATTCAATCCAGTTCAGTTCAAATTCAATTCCGTGGCGGGTGAAGGATTTCGTTCCGTTTTGGCGGAGCCATTCGATGATTACTAGGTCGAAACTCGTGGAACAGCTGAGAGATTACCAGATCCGATCCCAGCGCAAGTGCCCCGCCCTCGTTGTTTTCTCTCCCAAACCCGTTCTCTACACCTGGTATGACCTCTTGTACTTAGTTTTCCGCTGGTTAATTAACCCCGATCGCGAAATTTTCATTCTGGATTAATTTATCATTTTTCTTTTTCTTTTTTTTTTCCTGCTGCACTTAGTTGATTATGGTCAGATTTTGAAAGTGTTGCATTTGCAAATTTTGAGGCATGATGCTGCTTCAATTGCAAAACAAATGAATTTAGGATAAAGAATTGTATCTAACACAGGGCACTTGAAATTGATTTCCATTCCGTGAGGTTCAAGAAAACACATTCACGACTGGGTTATTATAATGTAGGTTTAGTCGAAGTGAACAGATGTGAATGAGTTATCATACTATCCATATTGTTCTAGTGAAGCAAATTAATCCATCTTACATCATGCCAAGTAAAGGGTGTGAAGGGCTTCTGCAAAATTTTTGGCCCGGGGATTATGTCACTCTCTAATGGCAGTGCATATAAATTTAAGAATTTCTTTGGGTTTAAATTTGCTAATATAGCGCATTATAGTTCTACTAGCAGGTGAAGTTAGCGTATTTCACTATGTTGTGTGTTGTATTTTGTCAAATTTCGAAGACTCTACCTGAATGCCAAGCTTCTGAGGTTGAAAACCTGCTAATATAATCTTAGCAATGCATTAGCAAAATTTGGTTCAGTGTCATTTTAAGCTTATTGCAACCAACATGTTTACCCTCAAAAGTACTCTACTGTATAAACACACATTTAAAAGTATACATTCTAACTATTGGATGTAAGTATGTAAGTGAAAGAGAGACTGAGGGATTGCTAAAATAGGAGGTAATCAAACAAAAGGACATTACAAAAAAATTCCATAGCTCGTGCACTATATAGCCTTTGAAATATTTGCTCTCAGTGACAAGTACTATCTATGATGTTTTCTAATCCATTATTTCACATTTCTCTTCCTCTATAATCTAGTACAAGTTTGTACCCAAAAAGAAAATCTGGCACAAGTGAAATCATATCATACACATATATAGATTATTGCATGTGACTTTTTTACACGATAGCATACCGTTGCTTCTTAGTTGCCAATTCCGGATGCATGAATATGTTCGTTTTCTTCCAAACACTTGGTATTTAATAGTTCAATCAAGACAACTTATGCCTTAGGATTCTAATTTCACATACTTCTCATTTTTCAGCTTATCCTTATCTCTAGTTGTGGCCTTAATTTAATCTTTACCAAACTTTGGCCTGAATTCACTTACTGACATGATTGATTTTCTTGAAGGTGAAACATTTGATTGAAGAATGGATTATGAATTATCTTTGAACATCTCTTCTATGATATTAGCCTTTACTTGGAGAGCTTGTTCCAAGTTTTGGCTTAAGAATCTAGCCATCCCCAATGAGTTTATCCTGAGATTGTCAATGTTTTCAGTTTTAATTAAAAAAACCATGATGTGTTGAAATGTATTTGTTGCTTTCCAGAAATTCTTCAATGTTTCTCTAATTCTATTGTTTTTTTGTTCTCTAAATGCAGGAGTGATGTTGCTGTGGCCATATTTTTGGGCTTCATCTCTATTGTGCTTCTAGTTTCCTCTTATGTTACTCTTTACCTGAAACATTATTGGGTTTCATTCTTTATATTATTCGTCGGCATACTTGTTCCTATATGTTTAAGAATTTCACGCCAGTTGCTTGCAAGGAAAACGGATAGAAGATTGTTACTACCTCTATCCATGTGAAATGTCCCAATTATGGCTACACAATTCACAATGTTTGTCTCATAAGTGAAAGATTTCGGACCATCAAATTTTGAGTTTATACATGCTACTCTCAGAACTTTTAAACATTTGGATGAACTATGAGCATTACAAGATCAGTTTGATAATTGTGATGGGAGTAGTGAACCTATAGTTAGGTTGGGGATTTTTGCATGGATCGCCTCTGTGCTAGATCTAATATGAAAGACTCTGGGAAAAAATATATCACAAAAAGCCTTTTATAATCTAAAAGTGAGCACGAAAGATCTTATCATTATTGTTTGTCGTAGGATTGCTTGAATAGCGACTGTTATTGTGTTTTTAGTTTTTCTTTTTTCGCTATGAAATGACCAACGTCAACGTGCTATTAAATTCTTTATTGTGTTTTTAGTTTTTCTTTTTTCGCTATGAAATGACCAACGTCAACGTGCTATTAAATTCTCCATCAGTAACTTTGATAATAGAATGAATAGCATTAGAAACCTTGTTACGTAAAAAGTGACAACATAATCTTACTCTTTCAGTTTTCATCAAAAACATATGTTCGAATACTCTAAAATTGATAAAAACAAATTGAAATTTCAACTTTATAACTGTAGCAAATTGACGAAGGAGGCCGTGAGCTAATTGTTGACAATCTAAAGTTTTATAACATATTTTTTAACATAGTGTTTCGTTTGCTAATTTTGCATAACCCAGATTTTTCTGTATATTAACTCTTAAACGTTCATATATATTGCTGCTTTTGCATAATATAGAGTTTTATGTGCAGTTGCCAGTTGGTTCTTTGAAGTTAATATATATTGCTGTGGATACTATTTCGTGACTTAGGTTGGTGATATAGTTAATGTGTCTTATGAATTTCACTGAGTTGAATTTCATATATGTTTAGAGCATGTTGAACCTAATTTGACTCTCCAATAGTGACTTATGATGCATAGATATTCCTAAAAAAATCATCGTGCAATGTTGTATCTTGTCGGGCATCGTACTGGATACTTATCTAGTAGTAAATATTGAAAAAAAAAATTGTATTATGTATCTATATTGTGTTCATATTCTTGTGTCTATATCTGTGCATCACAGGTAGATTGAGAACAAACGTTTACTTTTTGAATACTGTTTAGTTGAAACTTGTAAAGTTGATTAAAACCTTGTAAGGTTCTCTTCTCTCCCTCTCATGTTCCTTTTCTCAAACTTCAATTTCATCCACCAGCTCTCATTTTCATCTAGAGTGTGTTACAAAGTGCTTGAGAAAAAGAAAGAGTTTGTGTTATTTGACCATAAGACCCTTACTGAACCAATTTCATTTATCGAAATAATTAAAATCAAACGTTTCTCCGATTTAGTTTTGTTTATAAAATCCTAGATTTAAATCCATGTGTAACTCAATTGTTTTATACACAATACTAGAAATCTATGAAACACGAATACTAATACGACGACATGAATTTATTTCGATATTTTATATTAGAAATGTATTTGACAGATATATTCGATACAACAGAATATAATTTTTAAAAGTATTTTGCACCTCTTAACCAAAAATTAAAAGAAGAAGAAAATAAATGGCCAATTAGTGGTGTGGAGTTGGATTACGAGTCCAATTTCCCAATTAGGAATGCAACCCCCGCTCTCGAAGAGAAGAGAAGAGACGTGGATAACCCAACTAGCGGTGCGGTCCTTCGTGGCAGGAAATTTGTCAGCGCGTCCATTCCTCCACCAATACATTGTCCGGTTCTCAAATCCGCCAAAACGCTTTTTATTCTCAAATATGAAATACCTAAGTGCCCCATTTGACCAGATAACCTAAATTTCCAGAACATATCTTTGGGTTATGTCACTTTTTTAAGATACTACCTTCTACCTGGGATAATTTTTGGGGTACCTTTTTTATTTCTTGAAGATATTTATATTTACATTACATTAGACTTCTTCATATCTGCTATAAATGAATATTTATTAATATTAATATTATTATATTGGGAAATTTTCACTTTTGGTCCCTCAATTGTTTTACTCATCAAGACTAGTCTCTAAACTTCACTTTTTTCATCTGAGTTAGTCCTACCTTAAACTCAGCCCTTTAAACCCTAATGAAAAAATTGCAAATATGCCCTCTATAATACATAAAATTTCATTTGTCCCCTTTTACTATTGAATTATAGTATTAAAACAACCTCTAATACTATGAAAATAATGAAACAACCTCCTAAACCTAAAATAATTATAATAAATAACTAATTTTTAATTTTATTCAATTAATCTTTATTAACTAGATATAAACGTATATAATAATTTTTATTATATATACAAATAAAATAATAATTTATTTCTTAATTACTTTACACTATTTTATTATTTTAATATTAAATATATTTATCTAAATAATACAAATTTTTTATGTGCATGTTATTTTATTGTTTATGTTCAATAAATTATAATGTATGTAAATTTTAGTAAAAAGTATTTTTTTAAACTGAATTTCAGTTTTTTCTTTTTGTCAGCGATTTTCAGTTACTATAACATTGATAACTTTTTTTAATTTTAAATTAAATTCACGGGAAGGGTTGACCCGAACATTTAAATGTTCGGGTTGTGTCTTCTTTACTAGGCGGTGCCCTAGGAGTTGAAACTTTCATTTGCCGTTGCCATCTTTCCAACCGACAGCGCGAGGGCTGCGTATCAATCGCGAAGCCGGGCACAACATGTCGAGCCTTTATAGGGTGGCAAAACATCATCCTTACCTCGTTATTTCTTGTAGTTTTTTTTTTTACGGAAGGGCGAATTCTTCATGGTTGTCTTATTCAGGAGAATGACAATATCTAGTATATGGCGGTGAGAAGAAATGGTGGAGGAGATAGGTGTGATGGAGAAATATGAAGAGAAGATGGTGGTTAAAGGAGTGGAGAATTTTTTGGGGCTGCAACAGGTGATGGTAATTTTCTGGAAATGGATGATGGGAGTAGAAGGTGGTGTCAGGGTAGAAGATAAGGAGAAGGAAGAAGATGATGGCCGGAGAAAAGGGAAAAAACGAAATAGTTGGAGAAAAAATGACCGATTAGATAAAAGAAGGGCCAAAAAAAAAAAAATAGATGTTAAATCTATTTAATTAAGTTATTATTAAAAGTTATATAATGAACTTATAGTTTAGTAATAAATTTCTATAGTGTATATTGATTTAATAATTAATTTAGTTTAGTAAAATATTATAACTGATATGTTAATTGAATAAATTTTATTAACAAATTATTTATTATAAGTTTTTAGTTTTAGGAGATTGTTTCATTACTTTAAAAACAAATGGAGGTTGTTTCATTATTTTCATATTATTAGAGGTTGTTTTGATACTAATTCAATAGTATAAGGGGACAAAACGAAATTTTATGTATTATAGAAGGCATATTTGCAAATTTTTCATTAGGGTTTAGAGGGCCGAGTTCAAAGTAGGACTAACTCATATGAAAAAAGTATAGTTTAGAAACCAGTCTTGACGAATCAAATAATTGAGGGACCAAAAGTGGAAAAGGCCTATAGTTGAGGGACTAAAAGTAGAATTTTTCCTTATTGTATTTATCTTAGCATTAGAATTGTTTTCCTTTTGATCAAACCATAGCACAATTCTTTGAATTCGATACTTTTCTCTTGGATTATTTGATCAAATAAATTGGGATTGTGGTTTAGAAGTTAAGGCTTTCAATATATTTATATTTAAATAAATAAAAATTTGAGTTCGTCATATTGGTACAAACGAATCTTTAGGTTCCAGTTGTTAATTATAAAAAAGTAAATATATTTCATATACATAGTCTTTTATCACATATAACTTAATTAACGCGTAACTTTTCACATCGATAACTAAAAGATGAGAGATTAACCATTTTTCAAAAACATTGGCATAAAAAGATCAAAGATCATGCGTTTTGTGGCTCGTGGTTTGAATCCAACGACCATAGTCCTTTCTGATCCTTAGATTTGAGGGACAGTACCAAAAACAAGATCTATGCTTTAGATTACCCAAAAAAATATTGAACTACTCTAGTATAATCTTACAACCTGTGAAACACGGACACGAACACGACATGATACGAATTTTTTACGATATTTTATACTAGAAAAATATCCAACATAGTATCAAACATGACACGACACTGCATGGTAGGATTTTTAGAAGTGTTGGTGCATCATAGCTTACAACACTTGATTAATTCTCTAATTTTCTTAGAATGGCATTACTGTATTTAACAGGTTAATGCGGGGGCAATTACAACAAACTCCAAGTATTATGGTAATCACGAATCACCATTCAACTTAGACACGAGAAAAAGAAAACACTTTCCTAAATATTTAAAGATCCAATTTTTATATATCTTCACTTTTCTCCAGTCCCATTCCTCTCTCTCTATACTGCCTCTAACAACAAAAGCCCTCAAACACACACACAGAGATTAGATCAACATTGGCGTAAACAATCGATACACAGACTTGTAATTTGATCGAAACGATACAGAGATTCGTAGATACATCTCACAAAGATGTGGCGGTGCGTTTCGCGTGGCCTCCGCATTCCCTCGAGGAAATCCACCTCCGCCGACTCTATCCGCCGTCTCTTCTCAACTCAATCTGTACGATTTCTCATATCTCTTACACTCTCAATCGTTAATTGATCAGTTATGAGCTTCAGTTGTAGCTTCTATTAGTTCCTTTATGGAAAGAATCTCTGGGCATCCCTGTGTTGTTTGAGAAAGTTGATACATGCTTGGATTTTCATTTATTGTTCGTTCATTTGGATGGATTTTGTTTTTAAGAGTGTGTTGCGGAAGTAAAGTTGTTTTTGATTTTTCGACAAAATTATTGGGGCTTCTGTTGCTCGTTTAAGAAAGTTGTTGGCTGTTCACATGTTCGTTTATTTATTTATTAAATTTACTTATTTGTTGGATTTGAGTTTTGAACTTTTGGATTAGGTGGAGGTTTGGAATATGATGTGTTTGATTTTCTTTTTGAACTGTATCTTATGCCTGAATTTATTGACTTCAAGCAGAATGGAGGAGCACCATCGTATACAGTGGTGGACCACACCTACGATGCAGTGGTGGTGGGTGCAGGAGGTGCGGGGCTAAGGGCGGCAATTGGGTTATCCGAGCATGGGTTCAACACAGCTTGCATTACCAAGCTCTTCCCAACTCGCTCCCATACTGTTGCTGCCCAGGTAATCTAAGTACTTCTTTTTCCGTTTACACCTATATTTCTATTGATTGACCAGTTTAAGAAAAGGAAAGGGACAACGTTTTCAGATTTGAAATTGTTAATGATAGGATCAATTGGATTGGAAATTTTCCCAGGCGTAAATACTTTCTCGATTCCAAATTTCAGTTTAAACTAGGCTATGGATTGTATCACATCTATTTTATCCCTATGTTAGTATTGTCAGACGTTTGATTATCCAGTTATAGCATTCAAATGTTCCACTGCTGGTTATTCCCTCCTGCCAAAACTTGTTTTATCAATGATATTAAGAAACTTGGTTTGTCTTTACTGTTATTACAATAAATTATCCTCTTTAAAATTGTCTGTATCATGGATTTGTTTGTCCACCGACGTACGTGCTTCTAATATTGGTTATCGGATGTGCAGGGAGGCATAAATGCTGCATTAGGAAATATGACAGAGGATGATTGGAGGTGGCACATGTATGATACAGTAAAGGGAAGTGATTGGTTAGGTACAGTAGCTCTACCAATGAAATCTGAGTTCTAAGTTTTGTTCACATAAGCGATAAGACTAATACACTATTTTAAGTCATTGCAACCTTTTGACAGCCTTGCACTAACAATAGGAAGTATGGCCAATGTTGATAATCAATAAAACAATGATTATTTTATATAATTATGAGGTTTGACGTAATACACTGAGTTGCACATGGTCACTAATAAACTTGGGTTTGCATCATATCTTTGCTGGATGATTTATATCTTCCAGGTCTTCTGAATTATTTATCTTTATGCAATTTGGTGTTGTGTTTCCACAGGCGACCAGGATGCCATTCAGTACATGTGTAGGGAAGCACCAAAAGCAGTTATAGAACTTGAAAACTATGGGCTACCATTCTCCCGGACTGAAGATGGGAAGATTTATCAACGCGCTTTTGGTGGTCAAAGTTTAAATTTTGGAAAAGGTATGATGAATTGGTGACTAATTTTGAACAGAAAAACAGTTGTCATTTTCTTTTAGAATCTTTCTGATCAGGTCATCTCTTCTTTCTGTAGGTGGACAAGCTTATCGTTGTGCATGTGCTGCTGATCGAACTGGACATGCTTTGTTGCACACACTATATGGCCAGGCCATGAAGCATAACACACAATTCTTTGTGGAATATTTTGCGCTTGATTTAATTATGGGCAAAGATGGTAAGGTTCCAATTCTCTTCTGCACGTGTTTTAAGTCTCTTCTTTTTATCATTTTCTTTGATCTTTCATAATATCCATATGTTGTGCTAATTACTGGAGCTTTCTTATATCCGGATTGAACTATAAATGAATATCATTTATAAGCATTCCTAACCATCTAGGTTCTGCTTGTTGATTGTTATCAGGTAGCTGCCAAGGTGTAATTGCCTTAAATATGGAGGATGGCACCTTACATCGATTCCGTTCTGCCTCAACTATTCTTGCTACGGGGGTAACCATTGTCTATAATTGAACCGTATTCTACGCTTGTATACGTTCTACTTTTGAGAGCTCTCTCTAATATTTTGTTTGTGGCGCCTAAATTAATTGACATCTGCTTACTTGGTCTGATTTTTCTTTCCAGGGTTATGGTAGAGCATACTTCTCTGCAACTTCTGCTCACACTTGCACTGGAGATGGTAATGCTATGGTTGCACGTGCTGGGCTGCCTCTTGAGGTTTGTATAGTCTTATCTACTAAAGTAATGTATTGGAAGGGAATATTTATTTCCTGAATGAGCTTTATTTAGTGGATTTTTCTTCAGCCACTGGTGATTTCTTCTTGCAGGATCTTGAGTTTGTTCAGTTCCATCCCACTGGTATATATGGTGCTGGGTGTCTCATCACTGAAGGTTCTATTTTGCCCTTATGTTCTAGTTATTTTTCACATTTACTCTGTAACTATTCCCTCACCTATTAGCTTCATTAATTTTCTTTGCTTCAGGGTCTCGAGGTGAAGGAGGTATCCTTAGGAATAGTGAAGGTGAAAGATTTATGGAAAGATATGCCCCAACAGCGAAGGATCTTGCATCTCGTGATGTTGTATCAAGATCTATGACCATGGAGATCCGTGAAGGTCGTGGTGTTGGTAAGTGCTAAGTAACACAAAAATCTTGTTTATTTAAATTTGAAGTGTTAATTACATGTAGTCCCCGGGTGAGATTCATTAATTACAAATTGTACCCCATCATTGAAAAATATTATAATTACCCTTATAAGTTTGAAATATTACCTCCAAGCACCCATCTGTTAGGATTCTGGAGGTAATATTCGAACTTGTGGGGGGTTAGTTGTAATATTTTTCAATGAGGTATGAGTTTTAATTAATGAATCTCACGAAGGAGCTGGATTTAAATTTTAATTGACCCAAATTCAAATACATCATGTTTGTAGTCCTGACATTATTCTTGGTTTTTAACAGGACCCATGAAAGATCACATCTACCTTCACTTGAATCATTTGCCTCCGGAGGTTCTCAAGGAGAGACTTCCAGGTATTTCAGAAACCGCAGCCATTTTTGCTGGTGTTGATGTTACAAAGGAGCCAATCCCTGTTTTACCCACTGTCCACTACAACATGGGTGGAATTCCCACAAATCACCATGGAGAGGTAGAATTGAGAACATCATATTGAACAAATATCAAAATAATGTATCTTTCTTTTTCTTAAATTATTTTTTCTTGTTAAGGTGGTCACCATCAAAGGTAACGATCCTGATGCTGTGATTCCTGGACTATTTGCTGCTGGTGAAGCTGCCTGTGCATCTGTTCACGGAGCCAATAGACTCGGAGCCAATTCACTTCTTGACATTGTTGTCTTTGGTCGCGCTTGTGCAAATAGGGTTGCAGAGATCCAAAAGCCAGGTACCAAGAATTTCTGGTCTGATGATTGGGTGTTTGCGAATTCCACTGCTTCTAGAGAAGATAAAATGGAAGTTAAAGTTGTGAAAACTTGTAGTAGTAAAACTGGGGAGTGTACGAAAAAAAGGTGAAATGCAGTTGAGTGTTAGGAAGAAACAGCTGTGAAGCACTTTTACTACTCTCAAGAAACTTCCATTTATTTACGAAAATAACCTAGAAGCTAGAAGCTGAAGCCAAAATATGTCCTTAGATGCTTCTAGCTTCTAACTTATTTCTACTTAAAAATAAGCAGAAGCTGGTTTTCTGAACACTCTAAAAGTGCTGAAAAAGGGAATTCGCACAAAACAGCTTTTTTGGGAGTTTGCAACACTACCAAAATGCCTTAGTAGTCAATATATTACAATTATGATACATTTTCTTGTAATGTTGCAGGAGAGAAGCAAAAGCCACTTGAAAATGATGCTGGAGAGAAGACAATCGCATGGTTGGACAAGCTTCGAAACTCTAATGGTTCCCTTCCCACCTCACAAATCCGGCTGAATATGCAACGAGTAATGCAAAACAATGCTGCTGTATTTCGGACACAAGAAACACTCGAGGAAGGTACGCAAATAGTAAATGGGCGAATTATCATCTACTACCCCTGAGGTTTGCCTTAATTATGATTTAGTTCCTCTGCAGTAGTAGATGTAATTCTCCCATTGTAATATGACCTCTCTTTTCCTATTTTCAGCCTCATTGGCGAAAATATTTGACTCATCTTTTTTTTTGGTGAGCAAAAAATAATAATTTGACTCATCTTTGTCATAACTTGGTTGTTTGTCTCTTTTAAGGCTGTCACTTGATTGATAAAGCATGGGAGAGTTTTCATGACGTAAAGTTGAAGGACAGAAGCTTGATATGGTATATTTTGCCTCTGACATGAATATAACATATATATAACATTTTTTGTGGCATTGCCTTATTTTGCTAATGTTTTTTAAATTTTCTGTAGGAACTCGGACTTGATTGAAACTATTGAGTTAGAGAACCTTTTAATTAACGCATGCATCACCATGCACTCTGCTGAAGCCAGGAAAGAAAGTAGAGGAGCTCATGCACGGGAAGATTTTACAGTAAGTTGCAATTCCTTCATTGCTGTTCTTCACTTGTTTCCATATTATTATCTTTGTGTATAATTGGATGTAATTGTATGTCTTTGCAGAAAAGAGATGATGAGAAGTGGATGAAACATACATTGGGGTAAGCTTTTCTCTCTCTCTTTCTTTTCTTAATACTTTCCAGCTGTTTTTTGAGAGACTTTAGGATCAATAGATTTCAATCATTATCCCCTGAAAATAGATGATCGGCTTTGGTTTTTCATCTTCTATGCTTATTTTTGTATTATTTCAAAGTGGTTTTATACTTCTCCAAAAAGCTGATGAGTGCTTTGTTTTACTGCTTCTACATAAAATAAGCTAGACGCCAGAAGCACCTCCTTGGTAGCTCTTTCAGCTTCTAGGTTCATTTTTCTACATTAAAAGTGGTTTTATAATTTATTATCCAAATTCTCCAATTTTTATACCCCAATTTCGTACAACGCTAGCTTCTCCAAAAGCAGAAGTTTCTGCAAACACCTGCAATATTGTCTAACCTACAAATTGCTTAACAAAGCTTATTATGTGGTTTGCAGATACTGGGAAAATGAGAAAGTTCGACTGGACTACCGACCAGTTCACATGAATACACTTGATGATGAGATTGAAACCTTCCCTCCCAAGGCTAGAGTGTACTAGTGCGCTTGCTAGAAATTTGCTGGATTGAGAAAAATAGAAATTTAAGGTTGAAAAAAATTAATAAAATGCCGAAGATTTTGGTAATAAATCTAGCTTCCAGTCATTCAGTTGCGATGCTGATTTGATGCAAACTTGAATCATACAATGCAAAATGTAACTAGCTTGCATCATCTTTTTATTAATTTTATACATACTATTTTATGGTATGCTTCATCCTAGTGCATATTTGGTGGATCGCCTTATGCATTGATGTTTGTTTCATGGTTCTAAATATATAGGTTGGCTTTTTTGCTTTGTTTTTCATTCCTTTTTTTTTTCTTTGTGTTGGCTGATCCTTTCCGGGCAATTGCGGGTGACTTTCTCAATCCAATTGCTCCATGTTCGATCTAGGGTTTAAATTCTAGATCTTGTTTAAGGAATCTAGTGCCTTATCTCACCTGACCAATTGACTTTTGTTTTTTTTATTTTTATTTGAGTACACCTTGGGTTAACATCTCTTCCTTCATCTTCCAATGCGGAAAAGTTGGACGTTAGTTCCTTTAAACTGGGGGTTCGTTAGATCTATTTTGCCAGTTAAGATTTTGCCATCAATATGAGGTTTTAAATGCAAAATGTTTTCTGGGAAGTAGATTTTTTTTAGGGATAATTATGAAAAACATTGTGATGTTCATTTTTAGTCCAATTGTTAACTAACTCCATTACGAGACCAAGATTACTAAAAAAAGATCACTTATGAGACTAAACTTGTGAAAAAAAGTACATTTACGGGAGCAAAAATACTAAGTTTAATTAGTTTGGGACTAAATCAAAAACATATTAAGGTTATGGAACAAAAATACAATTAACTATTCTTTGTTTTTAATGTTTACTTGGCTATAAGCCTATAACTATTCAAATTGGATGTTTTTGGACATATATCATATGAACTTCACTATATATAGTAGTTAACCATCATAGAATATTAAAATTCAATATTTATTAAACTATATTCGTTTTTATTCTCTGTACACATCGATTGTGCAGGATCACTAGTATTCATAATTTACCAAAAAAAGAAAAAGAAATTAGAGGTAGGCACGAAATGGACACTTGTGAAGCTATCATGATAGTAGTTTCGCAACACGACTCGGACCACACACCACACCTTCCTATCCGGAAAAATGCATGCTTTTTGCCGATTCAATTATAATTTAATTATTTTTTGTCCTAATGTAGATATAAATCTTGAATTACTCTTCCATTTTGATAGATAACGTAACTCTACTATTTTACTTTATATGAAGGTAATATTAATAACAATGCTAGACTCACTTAGAGCACTGAGGGCACAGCTATCAAACCAAGTCACATACAAAGGTAACAAAGCTTCCCAGGTCAGATTTGCACAGGCTGTGTCAGGATCCAATCCGCCAGACAAAACAGACCAAGAAAACAACGATGCAAAAGCAAAATCCGGGTTCGTGTTGTAATCCAATTAATTTCATCTTATATGGTTTACTTTTTTAAAAAAAGATTTGGGTCCCAAGATTTATCTTCTGTCAAATTTCTAATGCCCCGAATGAACGGACAATTTTAAAAATCGTACCCTTTCGTGATATGTCACGTGATACAAGACATGATAATCTATAGTCTACGATGTACACAACACTTTTAATAATTAGCTCATGTTCCCCTGAATCAATCCACTCAATTAAAAATTGAAGTTAGTATTTATTTGCTGATTTTCAGAGTACTTTAATATCTGTTTTTGTGAAAACTGTTATAGATGTAGGTATGGATATGAGATCAGAGATTCAGAATGACACAAGTAGTCCATATTCTTAAAGTTTCTGTCGCACTACTGATTTGTGTAATAACCCCTATAGGCATATATAAATCAAACATGGGAGCCGAAAGAATGTTCTTCGTGATAATCTAGATTATTTAATTAGAGATAATTAATTACATAAATTTTAAATTTGTAGCACCCAAAAAATAAAGTTTAGAAATCTTGATTTTGGCCATGATAAATTAGGGAGAAGTCTTCCTTAGGAGGATCAGGGTACGCGAAGAGGTCCGATGAAGAAGGATATGGAGCAATGTATCGAGGCAACCAATCCCTTTCAAAGGAGGATGAGGATAAAATTGTCCATGCAAATGTCCCCAGTAAGTACTCACTAATAATTATGGATAATTATACTCATATATTCCGAAATTTTACGTAGCTACGCAAACATAACGGAGGTTTAAAAATTACAGAAACATCTTTTAAATATTTCTAAATGTCGTTCGAGAACACTAACAAAAAAGAAAATTTCATGTTATAATGTTCCTAGCTAGTTATTCCATTTAATAATAGAAATATATAATCAGACATTATTGAATGGATCGATATTCTCTGAATTCGTCCGACAACGGATATAATGATTTTTTTTAATAAGTTATGTTTCTGTAATTTTCTAAACTTTAGGGTGTATTTGTGTAATTATGCCAAATCTCAAGTATGTGACTGTCAATTGTCTCTATTTTTTTTTTCTTTTTATTATTAATTGATATTTTGTGGATGAAGAATATGATGAGAGTGAAAGGAATACTTCTTGAAGTTGAAGGAGCACAGAACAGATATATCAAAACTGCAGAGAAGGGCAGCATATGGAAAATGATAATTAAAAGAGGATTAATGGCAATTAAAGTTGCACGGAAGAAGAGTTGTTATTCCATTAATCCAACTATCTTGTCAAGAAGTTTAGAGATAAAATTAAATGTTTGTTATAGCTAGCTAGCTTGAAGTTGCTAATTACAAGAATTTTAAGAGAGATCTTTTTTCTTGTTTTTTATCCGGTATTTAATTTCCAGACCACTCGGTATTACATAAGTCTATTGTGGACGATCTTTTCAATCTAATTGTTTCATGTATAACCTAGATTTTAAACTCTAGACATTTCTTAAGGGCGATATAAAGATCGATAATCTTTGATGAGATCACAAGTCTATAAACCCCTCTAAAGTCGGGTATTGCCATCTCCTGATCATTGGTGGGTGGAAACTAATTAAAGAAACTCTAAATTTGGTTAATGCAATACAAGAAATACCAGCCGGTTGTAATGGAGAAAATGTAACTATATATGAAAATTAAGTACCTAAACTGGAGATATTAGTGGATTAAGCTTTAACATTTTTACGTATGCAACAATATTCAAATTCCCTTCAATTCGCGGCTGGGTGCACACTCAGTTTCTTTCTCTTTTGGGCCATGCAATTGTGGACCCCCTAATTATTTTTGGTACGATGTGTATTGCCCTAAAACAAATACTTCCTTCTTTTTTCGTCGAGTTAGACCGCTTAAGTATAATACTCTTCATCTTCCTAGCTTAACATGAAACTCTTCCTTTAGAGATGGGTTCGGATAAGCAATCGGATAACGAGAACAAAATAGATAAATTGGAGAATGGACGTTTGGATTCAGTTTCATGTAGTTTTATCCGTAGAAACGATTTATCGAAATTGAAATAATGAGTCATCATTGAGACCGATATATTTGCCTGATTGCTTTAATTTAACAGACGAGTTATCTCCTAGTTTCCATATGTCTCATTCAAAAACTAAGGAACTCACCTGAAAAGTCAGATTTGCTAGATCAAAACGTGAACTCTAAGAATAGAAAAGTCAGATTTGCTAGATCAAAATGTGAACTCTAAGAATAGGAGTATACAAGTAAACCACCTAGAATCGATCCAGGACTGCTAAACTAAAACATATATAAAACTATTCCTTTAGAATTGAATTGGACGTTTAGGTATAAAACTTTAGCTAGCTTCCTCTTCCTACCAGGTTAAGCTAGGGTACTCCAAATAGCCAAACTCTCAGTTTTAACCTAGCATATATAGAGCTGAATTAGCAATTTTCAATTTACTGCGATTAATCCCATAACATTAATTGTGTGCCAAAATACTTCATTTAGTTAAAGTCAAGTGGTTAATGCACCAAAACATATATAGGATGGGCAACGATGTGCATGATATCCAAAAAGGTTGTTTTATCTTTATTTTTTATATAATTAAATTATAACGACCATTTATCAACATAATTATATATAGTGTATTTTGAATTTCATTGGAAATATAACACAAACTAGTTATAATTACATGTTTGGGTACATCATAGTAATTTTAACACAATAACTGAATAATAAAAGATACATTAAAAGGCGCAATTACAAGAACATTAATTGTTTCAGCTAAATTCTCAGATTCTCAGCTAAATATTATATCATATATATATAGCATGCCAAAAAAAAAATTAAAAATTAAAGCCTCTTAGATATTTCAAGAAACAGGTGATATCACAACCACATTCAAATTTTCCGGCGATCGACGGCGCCGGAGATTTACTTAGGCTGGCGAACATGGCTTCCGATCCTGACGATGATTCCATCAATATCTCTCACGTACCCCACTTTCTGTCCCCATTCCTTGTCCTCCGGCTGGCTCACCGCCACCGCCCCATTCTCCACCGCTCTCTGAAACAAATTAAAACCAACAAATTAAAGCACTTAATCGGTTTAATTTTAATTTATTTCCTTTAATCTCAAATCACGGTATATATATTATATAATATATATGACAGACATTGTAGGCAGCGTCGACGTCTGAATAATCGAAGCAGACCTCAACGGCGTTCCTATCGCCGTTGTGAGGTTTTCCGGTCAGATCTTCGGTCTCGTGTTGCTTTGCCGGCGTAAAGGCGATCGTCGTCTGTCCGCTCTCGAGCTCGCCCCATCTGTGGGAGTCGTCCAGGCGACGGACGTGATAGCCGAACGCCTTGGCGTAGAAGGCGACGGATTTCGCGACGTCTTTCACGTACACCACCGTGTATGCATACGCAGGGTTCAGATTTGATGCCATTTTTATTTCCTTTGCTCTCTTGATCAATTTGAATTTGGTATAGAAAGATGAGTTGAATTTAAAAGATCTGTTATAACTATAGATTAATAGCCAGCTTCAAGAGAAGAGGATCGATCATGTATATGTCTTGAGAGAGAGAGAGAGAGAACGAATGCACTGTGGATTTAGTCATGAGGCTTACACGTGTACCTAAGGCAGTTCAAAAGCTTCCACGTCCATTCCAAGTTTACACGTTGTAAAGTAATGGCTGACATGGAATTTTGTTATTTCAAATAGGGAAAATTACATAACTCATTTATTAGGATTTTAGAGATGTCAATTTCAAAAGTTACAAAATTTATTTAGCAGTTTTGGGATTTTTAAGTAAAATTCAGATAATTTTCATCGGAAACTCGTTAAGTTATTTGAAAAAATCACGTATGAAGCATGTGATTATATTTTTCAGCGACACTTGCACAATTAACATCTCATTTGGCCGATTTTAATCCAAATATTTTCCACGTAATTAAATAAAGCCATACATATAAATTCAAAATTGGAGGAAAATCGGCAAAGTGAGATGCCAACTGAGCAAGTATGGTCGGAAAATAGTCACGTACATTGCACGTGTCTTTTATAAGCGACTTACTGTACTTACAACAAGAATTGTCTGTATTTTGCTTGATTTTCAAAACTACAGGATGAATTTTGCAATTTTTAAAACTTATGTCCCTAAAACTCCAATAAATTAAAGTTGATGGATGGATTTTGTAATTTTACCTTTCAAATAATATAATAAAAAAGTGCAAAATTGGGATGTTCACTAAGCTTCGACAGAGGTGAATACTGATGGTAATTAAAATGAAGACCTGATTTTGTATGGTGATGTGTATGCGGCAACGAGTGTGACCTATGTTTTAAAACCCGGACCGGACGTCGAACCGGAGGCCTTACTGGTCAGGGGTTCGACCGGTTCGACCGGTATGACGTCATAATTACATAATAATTATATTTAAATATATATAATATTAGTAATATTAAAAAAATATAGAAAAATAAACAAAATAATATAAAAAAAATTAAAAAAATATACCAAAAAATATAAAATAAAATTTCAACCATCATTCCATCAACCATGTAAAAATAATTGCATCAACCAACTCAAAAATTAAAAAACTCACCAAAGTCTAACACATCACAACATCCATCAAAATAAGACAAGTAGACAACAAAATCAACAATTATCCCGAATAATAACTACATGATAGAGTCCAAATGAAATTAACTTGAAACAATTCAAACAATCCATCATAAAGTATCTTAACAAAGTCATATTAAAATGCTAATGACCAACTCTTTAATCATCATCATCTTCGTCAATGAGTTGATTCCTTTGTTGCCTTAAGATACGAGCCACTTCACCATCATTGGAATCTGAGGTCCCAGCAGCATAAGTTGCCAGATCAATATGATCAGTGATCCTATATGTGTCATCTTCAACACCTAAATAAAAAGAATGCAATTAAATAAAGTGACATAGTAAATAAGTAGGTAATATGACAAGTAAAAGTAAATAGTTTCTTATGTAACCTCGAGATGGCTGCAAATTCTCATTAGATAATTCTTGTTCAAGCATATCTTCTATCTCATCAGCATCAAGCTCTCCACTCGGATCCTCATCAACCACCCAAAATTCCACTTTGTCAATGCTTTCATAATCAATTGGATCATAGGATCTCTTCATTTGTTTGCCACTGTAAATAATGAAATTTTTAGTTTATGATAATAATATAAGCTATAAAGTAATAACCCTACCAATTTGAGAAAAAAATTGAGAACTTGAGAAGAGAAGCAGCATTCACAAAAATTGGGTTGAAAAACTAAGAAATAAAAACTTAAAAAGTTAAAAACGCAATCAGTGGTCAACCTATTTAAAAAAAAAAAAAAAAAACATTGAACCAGTGGTCAACCGGTCCGACCAGGACCGATTTAACCGGTCATGTAGCGGGCGCCGCCAAACGGGCAAACGCACGCCCCGCACCGGATCCTGACCCGGAATCGAAAGGAGTCCGACCCGAACCAAAACCCGGCGAACGGCAAACCGGACATTTACTACTAGGCGGGAGTTTCAAAACAGAGACAAACCCAAAAGCGGAAGCAATATAAAACAAAACATAAAACCCATAATGATTGCGCAGATAGGTAAAGCCCACCAAGGCTAGCAAATTCCATTAAATATTAACAAATGTTTACAACGGGTTCTACAATATTATTCCCGGCTATTCATAAGCACAATTCAAATCCTACATACATCATAAGTCAACAAGAAACGAGAGTTTACATAAGACAAAAACGTAACTCGACCGACGACTACTCAATACTATGAAGCCCGCCTAGAATCCTGAAACCAAAGGGTGAAACGAATGGGGTTAGTCAAATGACTAAGTGAGGGGGAAAAACAGTACATAAGAATAAACGAAAGTAGATCACCAGTTTAAACAGAAAGAAAATAACAGAAGTAAAGTTTTTCGCAAACGATTGGTGAACTAGCTCAAAATGAAACATAACAAAGCGTATAACTCAGCGAGAAGAGTTCTGAACCACCAGTCAAATCATAAAAACAGAAACCCACCTTATTCCTCCAGTTGTAATCAGGGAGCAACCCCTAACTACACATATCATACATAAACAAGCTCAGGTACTCAAAGGGCTGCCACTCCGGCCTCACCCCGAGCTCCCAAAGGTGGAGGAAACCATAGAATTTCCGCCGTAGACCCGACGTCTACCGACTTCGTCCTATCGTCCTTACTCCGGGCCCATCAGAACAGGTCAAACATATTCATATACATATACATAGCTCGCTTTTCAAACATTTCCATGTGGTCAAAAGACCGTTCGAGGCAAGTCGTGTGCGAGGCTATAATGCCAAAGTTCGCTTTCGGAAAACAAAGATTTGCTTGCCTCTTTCGTAAACATTTCACAAACTTATACATAATACTTTTCATATTAAATCGTTTTCAAGATCATAAAAGTATAAGCTTAAATATCTACTATATATACAGACGGATGTAAAACAAATCATAAAACAAGGCTTATCGGGTAGTAGGGTTGGTATTATGTACGTATTATCGTCTACTATAAGAAACTGAAAACCCCACCTGTTGGCTTGACAAAAACGAGAGCAAAATGCGAGACAGGCACACTACTCCACGGGAGTATCGTCTGCAAAAGACAAAGACACAACCAAATAAGACTAACGACGACGCACGGCTTATACGAAAGATTTAAAACACATAGAAGCACGTTTAACAATCATTCATATCACTTAGGTTCACATTGTAACAAAACATAGAAATTCATAGAATTCGATAAGCAAAACAAGTTGGAATGCAATAAAAGCTCATAAACATGCATAAAATGCAATAAGGAAGCATGCATTCAAGTTTCGGAAGAAACGAACAACTTTTGAAAAATAGCCAAAAAGGCTTAAACGAAAAACACGAGAAACGGGACCCAAACGAAGTCGGAAAAATTCAAACTACTTAAAATATGTATTTCATGATTTATAGGACCTATAGGTGAAATCGGATCTCGAATCGGAGGTCAAACGAAGAAAGTCAACTTTTTTAATTACCCCTTTGACCCTCAATGCCGAGAGCAAGAAGTTGAAAATGGAGAAATTTTGGTTAAGGCATACACACGGTCTTGGGGACGGGCAAACGCACGGGCTTGAACACGTGCTCAAGCCGGTGCGGACAAACTTGCACTGGCCTGCGCACCGGCTTGCGCACGGCCGTGCGTTAGGCAGTGCAAGGCCAAAATATGCACACGGTCTTGGCGCATGGTCCCAAGACCGTGCGTCAGGCCGTGTGGATCATCAGAACAGCAGAAAATCGCGAGGGTTCTCGGGAATGAGCCAAAAATTAACATTTAAATCATATAAATCATGCAAAACCTCAAACTAAACTTACATATAATGATCTACAACATCTAATCTACTTATAGGACCAAGAATCACGTAAATCCATCCACAAAATCATTCATATTCACATTTTTCATATATTATTAAACTATTCACAAAATTCTATAAATCATAGCCTAGGAAGCATTAAACGCAAAGGACGTGAGAAGCTTACTTGAAGAATAGATCGTGAGGAGTTCGAAAAGTTTCACGGATCGAAATTCGGTCGGAAATCGAAGTCGGAATGAGCAATCGAAGCTTTCTTTCTTTTCTCTCTTCTTTTTCTCTTTTTTCTTCTTTCTTTTCTTCTTTCTTACGTGAATGAGGTTTGAGGGAGAGAGAGAGTGGTCAAGTCAAACTTTGACTTGACTTAGAAACGAGGGGCAAAACCGTAATTACTCCGAACTTACTAAAAATAGCAGGTTGTCGGAATTGAACAATTTTACAGTCAAAGCTCATATAATTGAACGCACGTTGACATGCAATGGTTTAAAAACCAAAATTCACTCATTTATGAAATTGTTAAAAATTCACATACTAACTATCAAATAAAATAATTAAATCGCGCAAAATAACAAATCGGACGTACCGGATAATAATGCGGATTTTCGGGGCGTTACAATCACCCCTCCTTATTAGAATCTGTCCCCAGATTCTACTCGTCTGTTACAAATAACGCGGGGTGAAACTTGCGCATCTTCTCTTCGGTTTCCCATGTAGCTTCTTCAACCGACTGACTCCTCCAAAGCACTTTAACCATAGGAATCTCTCTGTTACGCAGTGCTTGAGTCTTCTTGTCTAAAATTTTCACCGGCTGTGAAACGAAGGTCAAGTCCGGCTCTATCTCAACATCTTCGATAGGAAGAACGTGTGAATCACTCGGGTGATACTTCCGGAGCTGTGAAACGTGGAAAACGTTGTGGATTCCTGTCAGACTCGGTGGCAAGTCTAATCTGTAAGCAGCTTCTCCAATCTTCTCCAGAATCTCAAAAGGTCCTAAGAATCTCGGACCTAACTTACCACCTTTGCCAATACGAGTGAATCCCTTTCGAGGTGAAGCTTTAAGAAACACTCGGTCACCAACCTCGAACTCCAAAGGTCGGCGGCGTGTATCGGCATAACTTTTCTGGCGATCCTGGGCTGCTTTCATCCTCTGACGGATGATCTGAATTCGGTCAATCGCTCTCTGAAGAGACTGCGGAGAATCTCCTCTTCCTTTGTTATCCCTTGTCCAACGCCAATCCTCAAGATCCCAAAACAACGGGGATCTACACTTCCTTCCATACAGAGCTTCGTAAGGTGCCATCTTGATCGTAGACTGAAAACTGTTGTTGTAGGCGAACTCAATCAACGGTAATTGGTCGTGCCAATTGGTGCGAAAGTCTAAAGCACACGCACGAAGCATATCACTGAGATATCGAATCGTCCTCTCAGATTGGCCATCGGTCTGCGGATGTGCTGCTGTACTGAATGTCAGTTTCGTTCCCATTTTCTCTTGAAGATGCTGCCATAATTGAGAAGTGAATCTAGCATCTCTGTCAGACACAATACTCACAGGAACTCCATGAAGCCTGACAATCTCTCGGTGATAAATCTCTGCCAACTTCTCTACCTTGAATGACTTCTTGACCGGCAGAAAGTGAGCAGTCTTGGAAAGTCGGTCAATTATCACCCAAATACTATCATAGCCACCTTTAACTTTTGGTAAACCGGACACAAAGTCCATCGCAATCTGCTCCCAATTCCACGTAGGAATCGGTAGTGGCTGTAGCAATCCTCCAGGTCTCTGGTGCTCTACCTTGACCTGCTGACATGTCTGACATCTCTTGACGTAATCAGCTACGTCTCTCCTCATACCTCTCCACCAGAACAACTCTTTTAGATCCCGGTACATCTTACTTCCACCAGGATGTACTGTATAAGGCGTATTATGCGCCTCAGCAAGAATCTCCTTCTTAAGACTCTCAGGAACACAAACTCGAGTCTCGAAGCGGAGAATGCCAGAATCATCAACACGAAACTGGGACTCTGATTCATCTGAAATATGAACTATCTGCCTCTGAGTCCATTCGTCAGTAGCCTGAACATCTCGAATCTTACGACCCAATTCTGACTGAATCGATATACTGTGAACGTGAGCCTGCGAGGTGATATTAACTCGCTCAAACTTAGCCTCTAGCAGAGCTACACTCGCCTTACGACTCAATGCATCGGCTACCACATTCGCCTTTCCAGGATGGTATTGAATCTTGCAATCATAATCCTCAAACAATTCCATCCATCGACGCTGTCTCTTGTTCAAATCCTTCTGAGTGAACAAATACTGAAGACTCTTGTGATCAGTGAAGATATCGAACGTAGTGCCATACAGATAATGACGCCACTTTAGCAAAGCAAACACAACGGCTGCTAGCTCAAGATCATGCGTGGGATAGTTCTCTTCGGCTGGCTTTAGCTTCCTCGAGGCGTAAGCTATAACTCTCCCATTTTGCATCAACACACAGCCCAATCCCTCGTGTGACGCATCTGTGTACACAACGAGTCCCTCCAATCCATTAGGCATAGCTAACACTGGGGCTGTAGTTAATCTCTTCTTGAGCTCTTGGAAACTTGCTTCACATTTGTCTGACCACTCAAACTTGGCATCCTTCTTTGTCAACGCAGTCAACGGACTAGCAAGCTTGGAAAAGTCCTTGACAAAACGTCTATAGTATCCTGCTAATCCCAAGAAACTGCGAATCTCTGTAGGAGTCTTAGGTTTCTCCCAATCCAATACAGTCTCGATCTTCGACGGATCTACCTCGACTCCCGTTCCGGATATGACATGACCTAGAAAAGTCACTCTGTCGATCCAGAATTCGCATTTGCTAAACTTAGCAAATAACTGATGCTCTCTCAAAGCCTGAAGAACAATCCTGAGGTGTTCTGCGTGCTCTTCCTCTGACTTCGAGAACACTAGAATGTCATCGATAAAGATCACAACAAACTTATCGAGGTACGGACGAAAGATCCTGTGCATCATATCCATAAAAGCGGCAGGAGCATTCGTGAGTCCAAACGGCATGACCACGAACTCAAAGTGACCATATCTGGAGTTGAACGCTGTCTTCGGAATATCCTCGGCTCGGATACGGAGCTGGTAATACCCTTGTCTGAGATCAAGCTTAGAATAAACTCTCGATCCCTGGAGTAAATCAAACAACTCCTCAATATGCGGCAAAGGATACTTATTCTTCACCGTCATCCTATTCAACTCGCGATAATCGATACACATACGGAGTGTGCCGTCCTTCTTCTTCACGAACAAGACTGGAGCACCCCAAGGCGAGGTACTCGGGCGGATATATCCAATCGAAAGGAGTTCATCGAGCTGATTCTTCAATTCCTTCAACTCGGCAGGAGCCATACGGTACGGAGACTTCGAGTACGGCTCGGCACCCGGGACTAGATCAATAACGAACTCAATGTCCCTATCAGGGGGCAGAAACTCCAAGTTCTCGGGAAACACATCCATGAATTCCTTAACCACATCGGTATCCTCGATCTTCGTCTGCTCTTTCGGACGGTTGAGAAGATAAGCTAGAAAACCAGTTGCTTCTCCCTTCTGGATAAGCTTCTTGGCTTCCATCATAGAGATATACGGGCCTTCACCCATTCTAAAACCTCTAACTTCACTGGAACCAAGCACAACCTTCTTCTCATAGCAGTCGATCTTCGCTCGGTGCTCAAATAACCAATCCATCCCAAGAATAACCCCATAATCCTTCATCGGCAGTACGATTAAATCCCCAAGGTACTCGGTACCCTCAATAATCATCGGACAACGCTTGAGAACGCGGTTCGTAGCTACTCTAGAACCCATCGGCGAGCTAACAACTAACACATACTCAAGCAACTCAACAGGCGCATGCACAGATAAAGCAACGGCAGGCGCAATAAACGAGTGAGAAGCACCCGGGTCGTACAATGCATGAATGGGAATGCCATGTATATATATCGTACCTTCCACCACGGCATTCGCATCTGGCGCGACATCTTCAGCATCGCCTTCCAAGGCATAAAGTCGGGCCTGGGCTTGAGGCTGAGCTGGCTGCTTCTGACCTCTCTTCATCGGGCATGCATTCATAAGATGATCGGAGCTACCACATCCAAAGCAAAGCCCTAACTTCCTTCGACACTTAGACTCCAAATGGGGACCTCCACAATATCCACAAACTGGTCGTGGAAAACCCTGAGCTTGGGGAGGAACATTCGGCTTCGGAGCCTGCTGAAACGGTTTCTTCCCAGCTGAAGAAGAAGATGGTCCTACAGAATGAAAAGACCTCTTCGGACCCGAAGAAAAACCCTTAACGGCTGCGGGGGCAGGTGCTGACGTAGGCCTCATCTGTCTCATCTCTGACTCTATAGCAAGAGCCATGTCAACTGCATCGGAATAAAATCGGGGGCGGACAGCCATCATATGCAGTCGAATGCTGTGAGACAAACCCTCCACGAACTGGCGTGTCTTTCTTTCCTCGTCCTCAACCATATAGGAACAGTGAACAATGAGGCGAGAGAAATGTGCCTCATACTGATCTACCGAGGACGTGCCCTGCTTCAAGTTCAAAAACTCCCTTTCCCGCTGTTGTCTGACTACCAACGGTATGTACTTAGCCCTGAACTCCACCAAAAACTGAGCCCATGTCGGAACCACCCGATCACGCGTCCAACGCTGATCGATCCGTGTCCACCAGTCCTGTGCTGCCCCAATCATCAGGTAGGCAGCATACTCGACCCTCTGTGGATCCGTAGTGTGCATCAGTCTGAATATCTTCTCCAAGGCCGATATCCAGGCCTCTGCAGCCACATCATCCGGTGCTCCCACAAACTGTGGCGGATTACGATTGAGAAACTGATTCATTGCTTTCATAGCCGTCTGTTCCGGCGTTTCCTGAGGTGCATGAAGAGCATACTGCTGTAACGCCGCCATAAATTGGGCTGGCGTAGGTCCCTCTGGCGGGGGAGGAGGCGGAGGAGGACCTCTACCACGACGCATCCTGCAAAACTGTACAAATATGCATGACGGTAAGTGATCATGTAAAGCATTAACACGTAAGGAATTCAAATTCACACAATCACTTAAGCACAATCACGCAATTCACATAGTTCCTAAGCCGTACGGACCTAGACAGACTCGACGCTTCAGAGCATAGGCCATTGAACCCATAGGGCTCTGATACCAACTGTAGCGGGCGCCGCCAAACGGGCAAACGCACGCCCCGCACCGGATCCTGACCCGGAATCGAAAGGAGTCCGACCCGAACCAAAACCCGGCGAACGGCAAACCGGACATTTACTACTAGGCGGGAGTTTCAAAACAGAGACAAACCCAAAAGCGGAAGCAATATAAAACAAAACATAAAACCCATAATGATTGCGCAGATAGGTAAAGCCCACCAAGGCTAGCAAATTCCATTAAATATTAACAAATGTTTACAACGGGTTCTACAATATTATTCCCGGCTATTCATAAGCACAATTCAAATCCTACATACATCATAAGTCAACAAGAAACGAGAGTTTACATAAGACAAAAACGTAACTCGACCGACGACTACTCAATACTATGAAGCCCGCCTAGAATCCTGAAACCAAAGGGTGAAACGAATGGGGTTAGTCAAATGACTAAGTGAGGGGGAAAAACAGTACATAAGAATAAACGAAAGTAGATCACCAGTTTAAACAGAAAGAAAATAACAGAAGTAAAGTTTTTCGCAAACGATTGGTGAACTAGCTCAAAATGAAACATAACAAAGCGTATAACTCAGCGAGAAGAGTTCTGAACCACCAGTCAAATCATAAAAACAGAAACCCACCTTATTCCTCCAGTTGTAATCAGGGAGCAACCCCTAACTACACATATCATACATAAACAAGCTCAGGTACTCAAAGGGCTGCCACTCCGGCCTCACCCCGAGCTCCCAAAGGTGGAGGAAACCATAGAATTTCCGCCGTAGACCCGACGTCTACCGACTTCGTCCTATCGTCCTTACTCCGGGCCCATCAGAACAGGTCAAACATATTCATATACATATACATAGCTCGCTTTTCAAACATTTCCATGTGGTCAAAAGACCGTTCGAGGCAAGTCGTGTGCGAGGCTATAATGCCAAAGTTCGCTTTCGGAAAACAAAGATTTGCTTGCCTCTTTCGTAAACATTTCACAAACTTATACATAATACTTTTCATATTAAATCGTTTTCAAGATCATAAAAGTATAAGCTTAAATATCTACTATATATACAGACGGATGTAAAACAAATCATAAAACAAGGCTTATCGGGTAGTAGGGTTGGTATTATGTACGTATTATCGTCTACTATAAGAAACTGAAAACCCCACCTGTTGGCTTGACAAAAACGAGAGCAAAATGCGAGACAGGCACACTACTCCACGGGAGTATCGTCTGCAAAAGACAAAGACACAACCAAATAAGACTAACGACGACGCACGGCTTATACGAAAGATTTAAAACACATAGAAGCACGTTTAACAATCATTCATATCACTTAGGTTCACATTGTAACAAAACATAGAAATTCATAGAATTCGATAAGCAAAACAAGTTGGAATGCAATAAAAGCTCATAAACATGCATAAAATGCAATAAGGAAGCATGCATTCAAGTTTCGGAAGAAACGAACAACTTTTGAAAAATAGCCAAAAAGGCTTAAACGAAAAACACGAGAAACGGGACCCAAACGAAGTCGGAAAAATTCAAACTACTTAAAATATGTATTTCATGATTTATAGGACCTATAGGTGAAATCGGATCTCGAATCGGAGGTCAAACGAAGAAAGTCAACTTTTTTAATTACCCCTTTGACCCTCAATGCCGAGAGCAAGAAGTTGAAAATGGAGAAATTTTGGTTAAGGCATACACACGGTCTTGGGGACGGGCAAACGCACGGGCTTGAACACGTGCTCAAGCCGGTGCGGACAAACTTGCACTGGCCTGCGCACCGGCTTGCGCACGGCCGTGCGTTAGGCAGTGCAAGGCCAAAATATGCACACGGTCTTGGCGCATGGTCCCAAGACCGTGCGTCAGGCCGTGTGGATCATCAGAACAGCAGAAAATCGCGAGGGTTCTCGGGAATGAGCCAAAAATTAACATTTAAATCATATAAATCATGCAAAACCTCAAACTAAACTTACATATAATGATCTACAACATCTAATCTACTTATAGGACCAAGAATCACGTAAATCCATCCACAAAATCATTCATATTCACATTTTTCATATATTATTAAACTATTCACAAAATTCTATAAATCATAGCCTAGGAAGCATTAAACGCAAAGGACGTGAGAAGCTTACTTGAAGAATAGATCGTGAGGAGTTCGAAAAGTTTCACGGATCGAAATTCGGTCGGAAATCGAAGTCGGAATGAGCAATCGAAGCTTTCTTTCTTTTCTCTCTTCTTTTTCTCTTTTTTCTTCTTTCTTTTCTTCTTTCTTACGTGAATGAGGTTTGAGGGAGAGAGAGAGTGGTCAAGTCAAACTTTGACTTGACTTAGAAACGAGGGGCAAAACCGTAATTACTCCGAACTTACTAAAAATAGCAGGTTGTCGGAATTGAACAATTTTACAGTCAAAGCTCATATAATTGAACGCACGTTGACATGCAATGGTTTAAAAACCAAAATTCACTCATTTATGAAATTGTTAAAAATTCACATACTAACTATCAAATAAAATAATTAAATCGCGCAAAATAACAAATCGGACGTACCGGATAATAATGCGGATTTTCGGGGCGTTACAGGTCAATTGATCGGTTTTGACCGGTTCCCACTGGTTCAATTGACGGGCGGTTTTAATGGGTCACCCGGACCGGACCGGCTGCCGGTGACCGGTCGACCGGTCCGGTCCGGGTTTTAAAACATAGAGTGTGACTATCGAGTTCCTTAGTCTGTTTCATGTACTGATGTATGTAGTTAGCTTTGTGTCTGAGAGTCAGTTAGACTACCTAGTACCTACATATCCCAAGTTTGCTTAATTGAGAATTAGATTTTGAACATTCTTTCTTCCGTTTGAAATTATAGTGGCATATTTTTGCCACAATTTAAAGCGAGGGTCAATAGGTTAAGATGCAGCGAATCCAAGGGTAAAATATGATGAATAAATATAAAAATAAAGTTTCCTAAAAAATATATATAAAAACTAGATCCCACCGAGACTTGAACTCGGCCGGGTTACTGGATTCAGAGTCCAATGTCCTGACAACTAGATCATGGGACCCGTCTGTTAAATACTCTTATCTTCAGTGTAATAAAATCCTAAATACAACTTATAAATTTCTGAACGAAAATTCTTAATTCTTTAATCGGCATTTTATTTTTAGAGTATTTCGTTCAAAGATTCAAAGTCTTGAGCCTTTATTGTAAGATGGGAGACTCGTTTAATTAGTTGTCTTGCGTATGACTTGGCAATTGACAATTCTTGCGGGACGCTAAAATTTCCTCTTGGAACCTCCATGGAAATCATTTGTGGTACACGGTGAACCTTTCAGCACATTAACTTGCATGGTTTTTTAATTTAGTTTTACCCCTAGAAAAATATTGTAATTTACGGACAAATTTCCCTCAATTCGATTTCCAGGTCTGAATTCTCCATGTGATTGGAAAACGTGCACCAAGCACCTGAGTGCATGCTTATGTAGTAAAACACTGGGAGGTGTTAGGTGTGTGTTATCCAACCTCATGTGAAGAATTTTGGCCTGAAGATCGAATTAGGGAAACATTTGTACTCTAAAGTGCAAATTAGTATATATGTTAGAAATGTAAAATGCTTACAAGTACAAGTGAAAGCCCTTGTGTTAGAATTTGGACTTTTGATTTGGCTTAGCCAAGTCCGGACAGGGACTCAAACAAAAACAAAAGTAGCAATTAGTATAAATCTAAATATAGTACTACAACAAGGCCGACGAGCTAGGCCCAACTTTAATTGCAACTCCCAATACAATGACTTTTAAGTCCTTCACATCCGATCTCCCACTTGCATGAATCAGACAGACAAGAGACAACCAAAACCTTATAACTACTAGCTTCACCAAACATATCATAATATAATAATTATAGTAAAGCACCAAGTGGCATGGGGTTGTCCATCTTTTATCCATTAATTCATTTTTATTAACTAAATCAGGGTTTCTACTTTCCTTCATTGACCAAGAAATTAACACCAATATATACGTACGAAAACCCTCATGCGCCGCCGCCTCTAGTAGTCATTCGCAATGTTCCAACCAACACCATTTCCATTACAGGAAACAATTCAAGAAGTAGAAGACCAACAAAACCATGTTACACTAACTCAACAACAACAACAACAGCAAAGTTACCAACTCAAATCCATCAACTCCACCGTAGTCATTCGCCAGCTCCCTTCTCAGGGCCTCTCCTTCCAGCTCTGGCCGGCCGCCGCCTCTCTTGTCACCCTCCTCGACCGCCACCGCGAAAACCCTAACGCCACCCCTCTCTCCTCCCTATTCGCCCCAGCCCAGAGCCACTGCCTCCGTCTTCTCGAGCTGGGCTCCGGCACCGGGCTGGTCGGGATAGCGGCTGCTGCTCTACTCGGTGCTAGGGTTACAGTCACAGACCTCGCCCACGTGCTGCCCAACCTGCAGTTCAACGTGGATGCCAACGCCGGAATCCTGGAGCTCCACGGCGGGGAGGTGGAAGTGGCGGCGCTGCCGTGGGGTGATTCGGAGCAGATGGAAGAGATTGTTGGGAAGAGGGAGTATGATATGGTTGTGGGGTCTGATGTAGTGTATCATGATCATCTTTACGAGCCTCTGCTTGAAACTCTGAGGTATTTGCTGTTGGGAAGTGAGAAAAAAGTTGTGTTCTTGATGGCCCATTTGAAGAGGTGGAAGAAGGAATCGGGTTTCTTTAAGAAGGCGAAAAAGGTTTTTGATGTTGAGGTTATATTTACTGATAGCCCCTCTAATGGCTCTCGAATTGGTGTTTCTATGTACACATTTGTGAGAAAGGGTGGTCAAAAATTCAATTCGAATAATATCCAATAGCGATTTGCCGATTTTCAATTGTAAAATGTAAAATTATCACACATGTTTTTCGGGTGCAAGAAGGCTTTTCTTGGAATTTTGATCAATCAATCAAAAGAAATACAGCATTCTTTGCTAGATAGGAAATCCGTAACTGTGGGAAATAGCAAGAAACAAAGTGGGTTTGTTCTTGGGTGTCAAATTCATCGAAAATATAGGAAATTAACTTGTCACAAGACAAGTAGGAAGTTCTTTATATTTTCTCACATATTTTCATATTGGGAAAATTGTTAAAATGGGATAGTAAGTGACCTCATTTGGCATTCTCACGTTACCAGTTTTTGTATCACAATTTTAGGCATGATGTGCAGCTCACACGCGGTTTGGCGAGCAATTTAAAAAGTTCCAGTGGCTAAAATCCTAATATTGTCAAACTTTCGAACATATTATCTAAAATTAACAAAGAAAAAACTTAAACTTGTTATAAAATATTATATACATAAATATAATAAAATAAAATATATGTACATATAGATATATTCACAGGCTTAGGGAGTCTCGAACCTATATCAAGTCCAAGTCAACTCGACTCGACTCGGTTGCAATCCTACTGTCATTGAGGTGGATTTTAATCCAAATAAGGACAGAGCCCTACCCAAATTTGAACGATTTCTACTGATTAAAATATCCAATTAATTAGTATAAAATTTTCTAATCTGACATAAGTAGATCTAATATGAAATTAATTAATTAGATCAGTTAAAATTCCAAATCCAAAGTTTAATAATACCATAAACCCGGCGTGCCTGAGAAAACAAAATTGTATAGGTGATACGGGCCGCGCGCTTGGATATGTAAATGGGCCAACAGATTTCATAAGCCCATTCACTATTGATTGACTACGGAATTCTATGGTCCATTAGGAGTACAATGCCAAGTTACCTAGGAACTAGCTAGTAATTTTCACATGCGTGGACTCCACGCATGTGCAAAATAAAAATAAGTATTGACTTTTTGCATCACTCCAGTACGAAAACATTTTTACCGTAACTATATTGTATAACACCTCAATAAAATCATGTGATTATAATTGATTATTTAAAACATAAATGATGTATTTATAATTCATAAAGTATTTTAATTTGTCATAAACATGAAAACTAAATAGTTTTAGAAATTATTTTGAGAGAATTTGAAAGTGAAATCAAATAACTAGATTGTTAAATCAGTACTCGATTCTACAGTATCAGACTAATGAAATAGCATTAATTTCACACAATCACATAAAAAAAAAAGAAATTAAATTGATTCAATTAAAGATTACTAAGTCCAAAGTGCAAACAGTGGAACCTGACACCAACCCAACAATAATAACACTAACTGAGGTTGCAATTTTTTTAGCAACAACGTGAGCTAATCTGATAGTATCACGGTGAAAAACAGACAAATCGGAATTCATTTTAGAAAAATCTTTGAGAAACATACTGTTCGCTATGGAACACGGACACAGATATATGTATGAACACGACACGGATACGGTGATGCAGATTTTTCGATATTTTACATTAGTAGAGAAGTGTCTGATATGGTGTCAAACATGAAATAACACGGCAGAATAAAATTTTTAGAAGTGTCTGTACATCATAGACTGCTAGATACCCCAAATGCATTAGTATATATAATAAAGTAAAATTTTCGACATATATACCTTTGAAAATCTCAAGAACTTAGTTCATAAAATATAATGTACGTTTGGGAGACATATCTGATGACACAGAAAACAACAGGTGCTCGTAAAGCGAACCCATTTGCAGCTGCATCATAAACTGTCAAATTTAAACTTAAAAACTATATATATGAAAAAGACCAACAAAAAAAGGTACAAAAGAAAAAGCCAAAGAAACATAGAATTAACTCATTTTCACTCCATCTATATATTTTATAAGATCTAAATATCAGATTAAACATCAAAAAAGAAAAGGAAAATACAGCTGAAAAGAAAAGAAAAGAAAAGAATTTCTCCACAAACCATAGCTATCACTCGCAACACTGTCACCATCAAATTGGATTCTGCTGGCCTTTAATTCATTGATGTTTCCTAATATTTAAAATTAATTTCTTCCTTTAATTCTTCTTCCTTTTTTTTTTTTTTTTTTCTTTTTCTTGATTGAATTTGTTGGAGTTAAGTGGTTTAGTACTGATCATCATCTTCGATATATTAATCATCTTGTGAAGTCGTGAACAAGGCCTGTTCTGTCCGTCACGTTGAAACGCCACGACATGAACGGGATTTCCGAGTCGCGATGATCGACGACGACGTCGTCTTCCATGAAACGGTATTCATTTCCGTAATTAGAAGAAGAGTAGCACGGGGTTTTCTGGGGTTGATGATGACCGCCGCCCCACGACGATCCGCCGCCGTATTGCGCCGCGTCGACGACGTGACTTCCGTGGGCGCCGCCCCCGACGTTGCTTGAGGCCGCGGCCGCTGTCGCCCTCCTCTCTTCTTTCTTGTAACGAATCCCACAAGCGTTGCATAGCGACTGTGAAAAATTGATAACCCACCGCGCCGTTAATTCATTAATTACTCTCCCACACTAAAATGTCGAAATGCGAAATCAAATTAATTAATAAAAATAGTTAAAATAGTTACATACCTTTGGGCCTCTGGGGCCGTTCCTCCATAGAGGAGTAGAAGTGGTGTCACAATTAGCACAACGGCGAGCGAGAAGAGGATCGCCGCTGCCTCCGCTGGAATTGCAGTTTCCGTTTCCTCCACGGTGGCCCTTGACGGCGGACGACGCCGGCGTTTGCTTCGAGCTGGGGAGTATGTTCCAGCCGAAGTTAGACATGCAAGAAGACCGCTTCTTCTCATACTGATGATGATTCTGAATATTATTCTCATTGCTCAGACGAGTAGAAGGTGTACCTAACGATAGAGTGCAATCCACTGAAGCAGAAGGCGGCGCCGCCGCCGCCGACGTCGTATAGGAGGAGGAATACATATCGCCGGCGTCATCATAACCACCTCTATGGCCATTACCCATGGCGAAAAGCATCGAGAACGAATTGCTCTGCGTGTGGTACATTATTCTCGCAAAAATCGAAAATAAAAATGGGTTCTTTGGTAAAGAAATTCGTGGGATTTTATGAAGAAATTAAATGGGATTCTCAAAAATCTCAAAAATATTCGCGATTCGCAAATAAGTACTTGCAAATAGTGAGTTGAGAAGGATGTGTAATAATAAAATGCTTGAACCAAGGGCTTAGGACAGAGAGCTGGCCTGGTTTTTTTATAACGTACGAATATATATATAAAGAAATTTAATTTTATTTAATTGGATAAAAATAGGAAAACACAGAGTACACGTTTCAGTGGGCGTAAATTGTAATTTAGTGTGATATAATGCTGGTGTTGATATCATCTTCACATATATATAGAGCTCCACTGACCTATACATACACATATAGATACAGGGGGGTGGGGTGGGCGGTTGGGTAGGGGTGGGGTAATTGGGCAGTCAAAAGAGGCCACGTGACTAAGGGGAACAGTCTTCCATGGATCTGCCTTCTCCGATCACGAGGCAATAGTTGCAAAACCCAATAAGACATCAAACTTGTGTCCGAATCCGTATCTCTGCCGGCCACACTCCCAAGGAAAATGGAGTGGCGCCACCGTCAACCACCGCGACTGTCCGAACTCACGGGAATAAACACCTTGATTTGGTGAAATTATACATTAATTAAATTGTGGTTATTACATGGATGAATGCGATCTAGACATTGTCGGGGCTATGCGGTTTTGTATTATTCTACGTACCACATCACACTTAATTATTAGTAAAAAAAATTTAAACCTTGAAGTAATATAATTATTTAGACTTGCAAGGATAATTGTTTAAAGGTGAAAACATATTTTTTGTTTTGGGGGGGGATAAATCTTAGTAACAAAATACTTTGGGGTAATATAAAAGTTATTACTATTTGTGTTAATTTAGTGATGAAAAATTTAATGTTATATATTGTAAAATTAATAATAGTTACATATAATGTTTAAGTTATCACTATTAATAATTAGTGATATATAAATCTTTTAAGGCGATTACAAATCTATTTTTGGATAAAATTTGTAATAAGCAGCTTGACTTCTCGTCCCTTGGTAATATGATAGAGGATGTTAAGCTTTCTTCTAGATGGTTTGAATGTTGTCATTTTTTTTTATTCGATGTGATTCTAATTGAGTAGTTCACGCTCTCATGAAGAATGCAGCATCGGCTAGCATTGTAGGTTTGAGTTTTGTCCCATCTTTTGTATTTGATCTTGTAATTTCGGATTTGAATAATTAATACATTTTCCTTAGTCGAGGGGACTTTCCTTCAAAAAAAATTCATCAAAAATGATAATGATAACTTTTTAGCCACCAAATTATCATTATATGTGAGTCATTAATTGTCATTTGTCAATTATGACAAGAGAAACACAAATTATTCTCTCTATAAAGACATATATATTTTGATAAAATAAAAATTATTATCACTTAATGAATGTAGTTACTAACGAAACCAACTCAAAAATCTTGTGAAATTAATTAATTATAACTAATTTTATTATTAATTATCCATATACATATATCATACTCCTCTCAATAATTTGCAAATCTTTCTTGGAAGAAATCTTTAGATAAGATGATGACATGATTGCAAGTCTGGGTCATGTGATTCGTTTTCAGATTTATGAAATGAGGTCTAATTGGGTAAAAATTCAAGAGAGCGATGAGGAGCAGTGGCAGTCCGTTGGTTGTTAAAATTAGACCGGTCCAACATTCCAATAAATACGCAGAGATAGATAGAGATATATATATATATGAAGAAAACAAACAGTCAGTTTCAGGGGTTATTTATATATTACAATGAAATGACAATTGCCGTACGTACTCTGTCGTCGGCCTAGCTACCTCTCTTGATTCTTGAATCACGTGAACATACCAATTCAAGTTTGGTCGTCATCTCAATCATGCTATTTTCATCTACCAAATCCTAACAAAAATCCAATAAATGGTCTCATAACATCTTATGTCCGGGATATTATACGTATACTCTACAGGAGT
The DNA here is from genome assembly GCA_958496215.1 of Verbena officinalis. NCBI lineage: Eukaryota > Viridiplantae > Streptophyta > Magnoliopsida > Lamiales > Verbenaceae > Verbena > Verbena officinalis. The sequence continues at coordinate 36,945,907 of OY292387.1, forward strand.
CTATAATTACAAAAAACAACCAAGTTTTAGTGTTTTACTAGGGTTCAGTTAAAATTTTATCAGAGTATTCCAAAATCTAATACAACCCTAAATATTTAGTCTTTTTGTAATTACAAAACTCATGTGAAGTATAAATATAATATTTTGATTAAGAAGATCATAATTTATAGTTTAGCAAACTGATTACGTCCAATTGCATGTAATTAGTCCTTTCTTTTGTTCCATCATATACGTGTGTTATATATATCATGTTCATATATTATTTAGATTATTTAAAGAAGAGAAACAAGAATATTGATATTCAAAAGATATAGACGTCAGGGGGCAATTTTGAAAAAGATAAACGGGGAAGGGACAATTTGTTATTATATGGAAATGGAATGGACAAATTCACAATTTACATAAATTATACATATATATGAGGAAAATTAGACACATGCAGTTAGTTATACTATTTTGAATTCTAAATATAATAAGCTGGTCAATTTTACGGACCCAGGAGACGATATGAATATGACAACATAAATTCTTTTTAATATTTTATAATCAAATACGTGTGTTGGCACGACATATACAACAAGGCAAGCTTAAAATTTTAATTTTAATTAAAAGTTTGTAATAATTGGTATCTATCCATGCTTGATTCTTGATTCCATAAAAAGTTTTGTCAAGTCTATATGACTACTCTATCTAGTGATGGTAGTGTAATTACGAGATGGTAGAAGATCTTAAGATTCTATTGATAATAAAGATAAGAAAAAGTGAAAGAGGGGCTACTCTGCAATCATCAAAGCAACACAAAAATGTTCTCTCTGCCCTTAGACAAATCTTTGACCGAAAAATCGTAACTTGGAAAAAGAAAAGCTACTAATACAACATACTTACGCCACCCATGTTTTTAAAATTTTTTGAAAGAACAAATCAACTAAAACTATCGTCAAGAACAAGGTAAAATTGTAGTCGTTAAAGTATAATTTGGTCCACATCCAACCATATATATGTATAATTAAATATAAATAAATGTATGTGTATTACAGGATTAATTTCATATTCCCGTCACAAATTGCTTCGAAAATTGTCTGTATTTAGCCACTTTTTCAATATAATGACGGGTGAATTTTACAATTTTAAAAATTTATATTTCTAAAACTCAAATAAATTAAAATTGATGGATAAATTATACAATTTTCTCCAATAACAAATACACATTTTTTTACACTTGAGAGTTTTTAGGTGGCAAAAATACTCACCAAGTCCAGGAAAACCGGCACAATATCAGTACAACACTCGTCCAATCCGAAACTAAGCAAATGGTATATATTATGCATCAGCTGAATTGGTAAAAAAAGAAACAACACTAAAATTGGATCATGTGCTGTGTAAATGACTAATTTAATATAATTTTGACAACGATACATGGATACAGATATAACGACATGTTTTTTTTTTAAAAAACTTATCATTATAGAGATGAATCCTTCATTAGTTCATGTAATCGGGACAAACACATTCTTAAAAGTCAATTATTAAAAAAATATATATTATTATTATTATTATTATTATTATAATCTATTATAGGATAAAATTCTCAACCAGTACGAGATAAATTACGTTTCAACCATGCAATTTAGTGAGAAGATTGAACAAGTAGTGAATAGTAAATGTGATAGGAGCAGAGACAAAATGAGAGGCGAAAAAGTGACCCCACAATAATGATGATGAGTGGCCCAAGCCATTGCCCGAACAAATAAAGTCCTCTGGAATATATATCGATCGATTCGATCAAAAGATTCAAAAAATTAAACAGCACAAAACAGGCAAGAGAGATGGAGAGAGAGAGAGAGAATGGGATTTGTCTTGAGATTGGAGTAAGCAGAGTTGGACAAACGGGAAGATCACCGCTTTCCAAAAGATGCTTATCACTTCTCTCAATTTTCTTGTAAACTGCGATTAATATATAACCTATTATTGTTTATCATCTCTTAATTGATCACTACTTCTTCACTCACGTCACCTCGAGCACGTCTACACTACGCGACTTAATTATATATTAATCTTTTTTTTTTAATTAAACTCAAACCCCTAAAAACCGAGGGACAAAATAAATTAATTTAGATCAGCAGTAACATAGTCTAAAACAAATTGTGGAACATCAACCAAACTAGCAGGAGACGAATCTGTAGATTTAGTTAAAATGTGAGCTAACAAAATAAAAGTTACACTCACTAAAAACCACTAGCAATACTACAATTACGGATATCGTCAATCAAATTATCTAAAAGAAAAAGATCATTGCTCCACAAGTTCTGAATTAAAGAAAGACAATCTCCCTCTGAGATCAACTTTTGTCATCCCAAATCACGAGCCAACTTTTAACCGCCAATAAACACGCCATCATTTCAGCATAATCTGGATCGATGGTCGGATACCTCATCTGTTCCTACCCTAGCTACTACTGAATTTCCATTCGAATCATCTAGCAAATAGACATTCCACCAATGTATATGTTGTCGTCAATCCTCCAACTCCGCCCCACATACTGGACACTCGGGCTCCACATCACAATGCCGCCACAACAACGTGGAAGTCGTTGGCAACATACATGCATAATCTTTTTATTCGGCTCCATCTATATAAATAAGCTTATAAAAAAAAGTTTTCATGCATAACCTTTCTTCTATATTTCATATAATGTGATAATAAAGATTGATGAAAAATGTGATAATATGATTGATTATATAAAAAACTTTATTTCCGTTAAAAAGTTAATATAATTAAACCTCAGGTCCTCAACTAATGTTGCCAGGAGATCGACTTGGTAAGGTTTCTTCCATGTTAATTATCCAATTAAGCTATGCAGTACTGACAATATTTTATATTTCTTTAATCGATCATTCTTTTTGAGTTATATTTATAATCATTTGTTTAATTATCAATTAGAAATAGTTAATTTAAATACTTACATGATGATAATTTTCATAGTTGATTAATCTTGGTAATCATTTTCTTTAAATTAATTTCTTATTTCACATACATCTCATTTATCTGGATTGAATCGAATAAAATCACCGATACAACGTTCTTTCTATCAATAACAGTCGTTCTTCCTATCAATATGAGTCGTGTTTCCCAAACTCAAACTCATAACTTCTGATTAAGTTAGCATAGAATCAGACAACAAATCTGCTTCTCCATTTAGTGCATGTTATCTATTAACACATTATTATAAATTAAGTGTTGAGTCATGTGCAAACTCTCCGGGGCAATCGAGAGTAGTGAGACAATTTAGTCGTGTATGTCGCAAATGATGATAGATCTGTGTATGTATTATCCGTAAATGGTAATGAAAAGTGTAGATTTGGTTAATGATTCATGCAAATTACCCCCCACGAACGCCATTAATTCTCTCTCACAGCCTTTGAGGGAAATCAAATCTCTGCAGCCTAAACCTGCAGGCCACTTCCTCAATCATCATCCTTAGATTTCGTGGGACCCACACACACCACTAATTAATTCTAACATTTTCCTTCTTAAAAAAAATCATAAAATAATAATTTTTTTGTTTTCAATACTAATTTTTATGTTTTAATCAATTTTATTGATATATCATATAGTAAACTATAAACTACTGTGTAGTAACGTCCTAGCAAACACTACAAGACCAATAGGCTTTTATTAATGAAAAAATAGGTCACAAACATATTTAAAATTCATCATAAAATATATTATGTGACGAATTTTGTCTCTTACAAATTTGTCATTTTATGCTTTGTCATTGTTTTATTTGTAGTGAATGTATTTATACTCAAAAAGCCAATAGTTAATTATTTACTCAAAAAAAATAAAAGACATAATTAATTTTAGTTAGGTACAGAAATTAACTTTATTATTGTTATTAAGAATTAAAATACTTAAAACATCATTTTAATTACTTTTCAATTCTTCAAATATTAAAATTTGCAACATGATTTTTACTAAATATTAATTCCCAAGAAAAGCGTACGTAACTCTAATGATTAATTGCATTAATCCGCGTGCCACGTGGCCCTCAATGGCCTCAGTCCTCGCCCCCCGATCCATGCATGCATGCATGCAAATGCGTTACGCAATCAATGCCAAAGAAATAATAATTAAAGTATCATGCATATATATTATTATTATTGTTACTACTTCAATTCAAGTCACGAAAAGAAGAGTGTTTGAAGTTTGAACTTCCAAAAAAAACATTCCTCAAAAGCAACGAGATACAACTGGAATATGTGAGAAGCCCAGTCTCCCATTTCTCTTTCTCTCTGACTATATGTATATATGTATGTATAGAGAGAGAAAGATAGATTAGGATTGGTCTATATCCATAGTAATGTCGTTGTTGACAGGATCTACTTTAGCGGCCAGGTAATGTTAAAGAATTGTTGTCTTTGATGAGGGCTCAGCCTCAGGGTCGGGGATCATATCGGAATGGAGTAAAGAAAAAGAAAGTCGTGAGTACTGAAGAAGAGAACATATGTAATAAGGAGCAGTGGAGCTAATAATTGAGATTTGGTCCAATGACTACCAGATATTACTCCAGTACTGTAAATGTTTGGGTTTGATTCCTTACAATGGCAATGATCGAATTATATGCGTGCAATAGTACTGGAGCTATTAACTCTAATTCCGAGTATACCTGATTTAAAATATACATTACAAAATATAAAAAATGTTTTACATTTTGTGGGATTTGTATCAATCACAAAAAAACATCGAAAAATCAAGAGGTATATATAATGATGTTAACTGATCATCTAAGGCCTATAGCAAGATTAGTCTTAGTCAAATATCATATCATGCTAAAAGATGATTCAGAATTTCAGATATAAATATGAGATACAGACACGACACGAGAATACAAATCTTTTTTAATATTTATTATTTAATAGATATCCGGCATGCATAACAGTAATAAAATATCCAATATAACATGATACGATAAGATGAGATATTAAGAAATGTTGGTGCATTATGTCTAAGCTAATTAAGGCCTATGGAAAGATTAGTCTCAGTCAAATATGGTATTAAGATGATGCTAAAAGATGAAACTGTTAACCTCCATTTGTCTCCTATCTAGTCTTCTGCCCAAAGGAAACTCCCCACCTTTTTCTTCTTCTGCCCCTTTATCTTTTTTCTAGATGTCCCAATCTGCTGCCTTATTGTCCCTATCTCCTCACTTGTTTTACAATATTTCTAGTTTTTGTTTTATAAGTTAGCATGCTAAAAGTTCTACAATCAACTTACTTTAGCAAACTATTACTGGGATATATGTTGAATTCGTTCAAAAAAAAGAAAAAAAAAAAAAAAGAGTTAGGTAGGTTGAGTGTTCGAGATTTTATTATTTTGAGATTCGTTTAGGACCTTTACCAATATTGTTTATAATGGTTTCAAAAGATTATACTGAATATTCTCTGATTAGATCGAACAATCTAACTTCAAACCATATATATATATATATATATCGATAAAACTTATATTTAATTTAGGGTTAGTTATATTAAGTTACCTGACGTTGGGTGGTTATTCTATTTTCATCAGAAGATGATTATTTGATCTTTTTTTTCTTTGTCTTTGTATTTTGGCACCTAATTTTTTTGTCAGAGCAGTCATGATATCCAACCGATTTTAAATTAAATAATTGTTTTTGGCACCTATTATTTTTTCCAGTGGAATCTTATCGTTGATGTTTGTTGGGTTCCGTCGTAGCAGTGACCAACCATACATTCAGGTGTGCCACAGACGGATGATCAACCACACAAATTTTATCGTGATTGGAGTTTTTGGCCTCCTATTTACGTTTTTTCAGATTTTAATGTTAGGGTTTTAAAAGACGCGAATAGGAGGTCAAGATAAACTCAAATCACGATAAAATTTGCATGGTTGAGTTTGTAAGAAGGATGTGCACCTGAAAGTATGGTTAATTTCGGTAGCTGCGGCTGCTATAACAAAACCCAATAAAAACCAACGTAATGTTCTCTAAGATTGCACCAGGAAAAATAATAGGTACCAAAAATGCTCATTTAAAAGCAATTGGGTACCACGACCGCTCCGACAAAGGGATCGGTATATTAAAGTGAAAAATACCCTAAATATTAAGTGATTTAGTATAATTAATCCTTTAATTAAATATTGGAAGGAATATATATAGTGAATATTTTTCGAATTTAAATTGATAAACTTTTTTTTTTTTTTAAAAAGTAAAGAGATAATGCTATTTCAGTAAATTGAAGCAGTAGAGTAAAATTTTGATGTACCTAGATTTTGATAGCTTTAGGTGTTTCAAAAGTTAAATCATATATATATTTAGTAGAGTGCAGTCTAAGAATTGAAGAAGAATCTCTAGACTTGTAGTTCAATAATTTCAATTCAAACTTTTGAATTTGAGCTTGCATGTTGAGGAGTAATTAAGCATGTGCAAGCTTGCTAATGAGTTAATTAACTAAAATTATTATTATTATTATTTTCGAAACAATTAACTAAAATTAACTAAAATTATTATTATTATTTTCGAAACAATTAATATATATGCCCCAATATCCGAAACAATGGAAGAAGCAACGAGATTAGGAAAATCAAAGTCACTTTCTTGACTAAAAACAAAATTCCTAGCTAATAAATGGACAACAACATTACCTGAACAACGAACAAAAAGATCATTTAAAATGTGGAATAGGAATAAGAATTACCTCTCTCAAATAATGCATCACTATTTGAATGGGTCAAATTCATTTGACATTCTTGTGTTTTTCATTAATTTCACTGCATCTCCTATCATATTTTTATTCCTATTAAACTTCCTGTAATTTGTAATAAATTTCACACTATCTCCTGTTATCCATCACACTTTTAGGAAGAAATTTTTGGTATTTCTCAAGTCGAAAAATCGATTTTCAGGCTATTTTATTTTCAACTCAAGCGCATGTGATTCAGTTCTTGAACCAAGATATTTAGTTGAACATTGACCAAAAACTCAAAAGGATAATTGTGAATTAAAATATTACAGGAAAATTTTACTAGAATATGAAATTTCATAGGAAGTAGCTGGTCTTTCATCCCTATTTGAATCTTCAAAGCATGCAAGTGAACTAAAATTATTAATTAATTTAAACTAAATAATGTTAAGTGATTATCAACCGGACCCCCAAATTTTTTGTTTTGGGTTCGGTTGACTGAATTTTTTATTTCTCAAAATGTCAAGCAAAATATAAAGAGAATAAACCCAAAATTATTAACTAATTAGTGATAAAAAAATAAAGTGACAACTTAGAAATTAAAATTAGAAGTCAAATCACTCTAGGTAATAGTTAAAATTAGGATTAGGTTATTAATTAACCGATTGAGAAGATTCGATGGGCCAGCAATCTACTTGGGCCAAGAATTGCCATATTACTGGATTTCGGGTCGAACTTATACCTTAATTGGCGTGAAACTTAGCTAGCCCAATTTGTACAAGGCCCAATCTGTGTGAATTATAAAATAAGTTCCAGAGTTTTAGATGGAATTTATCATTGAATTTTGATAAAGTAATGCAGAAAGTGTGGGTTCTTGCTAAAACATATATTGATAATTATTAAAAAAATTAATATTAATTAGTTATACATAATTAATTGAAGGCTTTGATTATTAAAATAGTGGGGTTTTTTAGTTTTATTTTGCCTTGGTCATTTATAGAAACAATAAAATTAAATATTTATACAGGAAAGTTTTGGTAAATTACAATTTGGGACCCTTTTAGTCAAAATATTACACTTACACCCCATACGAGCTTCGTAATTACAAAAAATACTCAATTTTTAGAGTTTCTTCAAAATTTTAATAGAATATTTCTAACAAGAACCCTCAAAAATTTTTTTTTTTGTAATTACAAAACTCCTATGGGATGTAGGTGAAATATTTTAAGTAAAGAGAGTCACGACTAGTAATTTAACAAACTCCTTATAGTCCAAATTAAATATAATTAACCCTTTAAATAATTGGAAACTTTATAGTCCATTAAGTATCAAAATATGGCAAAAGGTATGTAAGAAAATATTTAAGAATGAATCGAGTTAAAACATGAAGTTTACATTACAAAAATCATAATTTCGGCCTCAAAGAATAAAAATAATAAACTATACATTTCCATCAAATAGCCAGATCACGACATATGGATCAAAACTAATATACAAAAATAGTGAATGTAAAATACATCTACACCAAATACTAATCACCACCTAACTAGAGGGTTAAAAACTATATCAAACCTATACTAACATCTCCAATCCAAAATATCCAAAATATCTACAAAAAAATAAAATATATTCTATTTCTTCTTCTTACAGAAAAACTTTCCAAACAATCCTGAACCTTTAGGAGGACTTTTATCTTTCCTTTGTTTGGTAGAGTCTACAACACTTACAACTTCAGCTTCTTTAGAGGCTTCTCGACTCGTATCCGATTCATCCTTCAGAATCCTCAGTAGTTCAATTGCCATTGCATTAGCTCTTTCGTTCCCATTAATCGACACACTAACGAGGCCTGGAATAACACCCTCATCCATAACAAGCTCACAAAAGTCGGCCCGTTGAGAGCAAAGTGAAAGAAGTATAGAAACCGCGATTTCTTGCTCGTCTCGATTTTCTTTCTCGAGTAACTTCACAATCGACCCAACACAACCGTTGGTTTCAACGATCGACATTCTCCCATTTTCATTCTGACAGAGATTCTTGAAAATGGTCGCGCAGTATGAGGATAGAGTGTTGTGGTCGATAAATGGGATCAGTTTGGGAATGATGTTGGAGAGAATGATGAAGGAGATTACATCTTCTTTCGGAGATAAATTACTTAGTATATTTAAGGCGGGTTGAAGGAGTTCTTGAATTTGGCTGTCGAGTATGTTTAAAATGCCGGTAAGTACATTGGATGAAGAGATTTTATTAGCACATTGTTTTTGGAAGGATAATGCCTCTAATATGGAGAGAGCTTGTTTAGAGACTTCTGTGTCGAGGAGTGATGCGAGAAGATCGTATGCATCTTCTTTCATGTATGATATGCTGTTTCTGCAATATAGCCAAGAAAATGTAGATTAGTAGTGTGAAATATTCTGAAAAAAATTGACTTGGTGGGTGTTTGCTAACTCCACTGCTTTTGGAGAAGCTAAAGTAGAAGTTCAAATTGTAAAAAGTTAAAGAGTAGTAAATGTGGGGAGTGTTTGGGGATAAAAAAAGTGGTTTAGTGTCAGGAAAAAGGAAAGGTCAGAAGCACTTTTACTACTCTCAAGAAACTTCCATTTATTTAGGAGAATAACCTAGAAGTTAGAAGCTGAAGTCAAAACCATATCCTTAGGTGCTTATAGCTTTTGGCATATTTCTGCTTATAATAAGCAGAAGCTGGTTTCCCAAACAATCCCAAACTAGTTTAGATTAATGTCTTGTACGAATGTGGGATGGAGTGGTAACTATAATGATAGCAAATGATCAATACTTTGATTTCATCGGGATAACTTATGTTTATCTTTTCTCCACTTTAGTTCATTTAACACAAGCATAAGATTTAAATTTGCATATAAGAGGGTCATTTACATCACAGTTTGTCCCGGCAGTTTCCGGAAAACTACAGATCAGTCATTGAAAATTTTAAATTAATTACAGAAAACACCCCTGCAATGTTTTCAAACTGACAAGTGCCATGGGTGATTTTTGTAATTTTTATAAGTTTTCAAGAAGTCGTTTGTAGTTTTTCGAGACCTTCATGATTCGAACTCTGAATTACTACAACAACGTTTATCAAGAACCATAGTACAAGATCATAAATCTATGCGGAGAGTTACATCAGACTACCTCGATGTCAGGTGAATTTATAAATCTAACCCCCTAATTTAAGAAACTATCATATAGTCCCTGCAGTTCTCAATAATGTCTAAATATTTCGAAACTACCCCCAGCCAGCTAAGGTTTTCGTTACCGGTATTTTTGAAAAATTTATACATTTGTCGAAACCTCAGGAACTACATAGTTATTTTTCAAACTAGAGACACCAATCTTTGAGGAAGTCAAATGTAATTCATCCAAAAACTATCATGAGTATAACTAATTACCTGTATTTCTGCACTAATTCCAACAATAATAGACACCCCGTCATCTGTGCTTCGCCATCACGACGTTCATGAGCGTCCCTCAAAAATCTAAGTAACAGCTCAACAAACTTCCCAGATGGAAGAACCGTCGACCAGCACTCGTAATCTTTATCTGTCAATAACCTTTTAACATCTTCATAATCCCAAGGAAGCGTATTAACTTTAGAGATAAAGTCCGTATCTATTTCCCGTGACCGTTTCATATCCGAGCCGTGACTCAATCCGAGTGAAACGTTACTGAAATCAAGAGGAAGACTAAATTCATTCATCGAACTCGTCAAGCTAGCAATCGAATTCGTAGAAGTCTCCCACAATAATTTCTCCTGAACTTTCGGGTCGTCGGGCATAGAGACGTCGTTGTTTTCACACCATTTCATGATTAAATTCTTCATGCCCGTATTCGAGGTAAACGAGAAATGGGATAATTTGATATTCGTCTTAGGGCACGTTCGATGGCCTTCATCGAACCACTTTTGTATCCAAGTTCTTTCGTATGATTGGCCCGAAGAAATAACAACTGGATCGTGCATTAGTCTTGACGATAAAGGGCATATGAATTCCTCGGGAGGGACGGGTCGACCCAATACGTCCATTTGGGTTCGGGTCGATCTGCATTCCACACGGAGCTCCATTTCGGATGAGAGGTGGTTATACGAGCTCGAAAATGGAATCGGTGCTCCATCATCCGACGACCCATTTTCCTTCGACATCTTTCCATATTTGTTGAGAAGTTTGTAGAAGAATAATAAGATTTTTCTCTTACTTGGTTCGTTTTCACCGAGTTTTTCTAGAAGCTTCCGGATGGATCTTTTCTCGATCAATATAGCTTTTTGGGACGACATGCGGAGACGGGAGCAAACGGTGTGGATGGCAGAAAGTGCAGATTCTTCTGTGGAATTGATTGAGGAACCGTATCTGTGAAGTAATTCCCCAAGTACCTTTCCGGCTTCTTCTTCATATGGATCCAAACAAAATGATGCACTTGTGAGATCAGCAATAATTCCAGAGATCTGATAGGGATATATATGGTAAACATGTGTCAATTACTTGTGAAAAATACTTGTTTTCGGGATATTACCAATTACCCCTTGAGGTTTGGCTCAAATATGGAAAACCCCCTAAGGTTTTCAGAAATTACCAACTCCACCTGAGGTTCACTATCTCTCTCATGAACTACCTTCTAAGGTTCACTATCTTCCTTTAATCTTTTCATTAGCCTCAAAACCTCATGGGAAAATTGGTAATTTCTGAAACCTTAAGGGGTTTTATGTAATTGAGCCAAACCCCAGTGGGGAGTTGATAATTATCCCTTTCTCGTATGGGTCTCAATGGTTACCTTTGCAGCCAGCATTACTGGAACCATGTTCTGAATTTGGCTGAGACTCTGCTCTAGTAAATTCCTCGATCTTTTACATCTAGATAGTATAGCTTCTCCCGTAAGCGCCTGAGAATTATTATATTTAAATCATATATCAATTAGAAGAATGGAAAAAGTCATTTTAGTAGAACCTTCAACTGTCTACCTAGTAGTTAAGTATATAAGACACTTCACTATCATACATAACTTAATTAGTAAAATTGGCTAACTTTAGGAATAATTAAACGCACACACCCGTGAGATTTGACCAAATTACGCAAACATATCATGAGGTTTGGGAATTTACATAATATGCCCTTAGGAAACCCCCAACAAAAAATGTGACTTGTCATGACTTACAATGTTTATAACATGACAAGGGTATCTAATAGTAATGAATTTAGGATCAAATCTTGGTCATTAACTGCTAAGGGATAATTAGAAAATTCATAAAAAAAAATAAAAAATTGCGATGATGCCATCAAAATCCGTCCAAGTTCCAACCACTTAACGGATGTGATATAAATTTTTGACAAGGTATGTTTGTATAATTTTTTAAATGATTATCACCCAAACCCCCCTGAGGTTCGTTTAAAATCCGGAACACCATCAAAACCTGAAAATCTTACAAATACTCCCCTGAAAATGTAAAAATGTAAGTGAAACCTTACAAATACCCCCCTAAAAATGTAAAAATGTAAGTGAAATCTTACAAATTCCCCCCTGAAAAACCTTACAAATATTTGTAAGGTTTGAAGGATTCGATGGTGTTTCGGATTATTTAGCAAACACAGGGTATTTGAGTGTAATTATTCCTAAATTTTATGACAACTAGTAAGTAGTAATTAATAGAATTCAATTTAGAATTAATTAGGATTCAGATCGAGATACATACCAAATAAAGTGCACTAGATTCAGCGCAGTGCTGAAGCAGAGACTTGGCTTTCGTAATACCATTATTTAACAAGCAAAGTGCATCTATTCCTGACGAGCATCGTGGACGAGCTGCTTCTATTTCCGGAAATATTTTTGAAATTCTCGTCAACAGATTTAATAATTCTGAACACATTCGAGCATGAACCTGTAATTGCGATGCCAAGTCGTTAACCACAAAATTTACGCAATTAGATGCATAATATTGGATCATTTACGGATACCACCTTGAGGCTTGCACTTTATACCAAAAAACCATCAGAACCCCCCCAACATACGGATAGCCCCCTGAGATTTGCAAAACATTCACAGACACCATCCAAATCTTGAAACATTACAAATACTCCCAAAGCCAACGATTTTTCTGTTAGTTTTAGAAGGGTATTCGTAATGTTTTACAAACCTCAGGGTAAGTTTCGTAATGATTCAAGGTTTCAAGGTGTGAATATAAACGACGTAAAAAACTTGGGGGGAACTCGGATGGTTTCAAGGTTTGGATGGTGTGTTGGATTTTTATGAAAACCTGAGGGGTTTTTTTTCGTAACTATCCCCATAGTATTTGACAGGAAACAAAGATAAATTTGTTTCTAAGATCATTAATCATTAATGTTGGAAAAAATCAGATTATTACATGTTAAATCTTGGATATTTGTAGGAATAAAAAGAGGGAGTAGAAGAAAGTAGCTATACCTTAATGGTTTGACCTGGTGGCAGTTCTTCAACAACTTCAGCTACATGATTTCCCATGAGAAAATAATTTGTCTCAGATTTGAATGACTCCCTGCAAAAAATAGAATATGATATTTTTATTTATTATACACGAGAAAAATAATAAAAATTAGAGTTTTAATAGAAAAAACGATTGAAATTGTTCCATTGGAAATAGAGGATCATGGAATTATTAATTTTCAAATCTACAAAATTTGTTTAAGCAAGTTGATATCCTAATAAAAAAATAATTCATTATCACAACAAGATAGCAGAAACAGAGCAATCCAATCAAAATTCGTAAACAATGAATCCCAACACAAAACCAAATTTTAATTATTCAAATTTCCAGAAAACGTGGAAAATTCTTACCTAAATAAGAGAACATCCAATAATCATCTCCCTCCTCTGCAAATCAAACGAAGAACAGCTTCACCAAAAACAATCACTCCCAAATCACAAATAATCCCGTAAAGAGATGATCAAAACTATTCTAAACGGTTAGTTTTTCTTCTTTCTATCCTTAAATTGGGTGAAAATCGGCCCAACAAATCAAGAACACTCCAAACTCCGATTGCATGTTCCGTTCTTTCTTTTCTCCAGAAAAAGACTCCAACTTTATAACAAAAATCCAACCTTTCAGCACTCTGTTTGCTCTTGGATTAAAAACATATCAAATCGGAGAAGAAAGCCCAGAAAACTTTTTTCGGTTCCGGTGCTTTGAACCAGAATTAACGCCACCCACAAAAGCAATTAATTGTCAGAACCCAATCCAAAAAAGAGAAATAAATGGAGATGATGGTGTGGGTCAGCTTCTTTTCTTCTCAATGAATGCAGAGAGAGAGAATAAGCGCTGTCTCTCTTGAATGGCCTTTTGGAATTAAAACATAACTTTATCACAGTCAAAATACCACTATGGAAGAATGGCGCTTGCTTACTTTTCATCACGATTATATTTATTTTTATATACATGTTGGTTTTGGTTTTTTCTTATTGGTTTTGGTTTGGGATGGTTTGGCTTTTACATATATTTTTAGGTCAATTACATTTGTATCCTTGTATTTGGTTTAATTACAATTAGATTTGATGACTATAAAAAATTACATTTAAATCCCATATATTTTAACCTCGTTTTATCTGTTTTGGTAAGAGTTTTCAATGTCTACTGTTGCAGTAAGCTTTCCCAATTAACTCGGTATAGGCGGGGAAAAGTTGTGTGTCTTAATTTAAATGATTTTTTATGAGTGAAATGCCATCATGTGGTCTATTATTTAATATTTTATATAGGTAAAGCGGTTTATTATGTAATATTTGGAGTGTTTTTGTGCTTTCATATATTTTAGGTGAATCACATCTATGCCTTCAATTTGGTCTAGTTACACTTAGATTTCTTGTGCAGTGAAAAATATATTTAAACCCCTATCTTCGACTTTATCCTATAAAATTTTGTAACTAAAATGCCCTCAGCGAGTCTATTACATATTTTGCAACATTGAAGGGGTCTATTATATATAATATTTCTGTCATATAAAATCTATTAAATTAAGACACAAAAGTTTCCGTCTATAAATTGGAGGGATAATTTGAACAGTTTACTCCATATATCTTATGGAAAATATTAGAGATTCTCAACCAAAACAGACCAAATAGTGGTTTGTAAGACGAAGCAAAAATATATGAGGCCTAGATGTAAATTTTCCATAGTACAGAATAATTAAATAAATTGTTAAGGGGTCTTCTAGATGTAATTGTCTAACTCTTTAAGAATTGAAAATGATATTTTTCTTTTCGTGAATAATTGAAAAACTATATAGTTTGTCAAATAGCGGGAGAAGCAATAGTGGTAGAGGAAGCAGTCAATATCTTAGAAGAGCATATGATTCTTGGAGCTCAGAAAAGGAATTTTATCCCTAATAAAGACTTTCGTCGCTATCCAGTTTTCTACTAAATTGGTAGAGATTTTTAAATTCACAATTTCATTGTTTGTTTAAGAAACTTATATATGGAGATCTAGAGAGAGAAAAAACAGAAAGATATGATTGGTTTACCAAAAGCAGGTGCATAGAATTAGAAGCTACAAGAAAATAAAAATCAAAAACTTGTGTTGATGCAACTCATGTTGGGACCTACTTGAATGCTCAGGTTGATTGTTTCTTTTCTTTTACGGCCATCTTCAAGAATGATTATTGTTTTTTTTTCCTGTTCACGTTTTTACTTGTTCCATGAATCCCAACAATCTAATTCAAAGTACCCAAAATTTTAAACACTATCAATTACTAAAAAGGATATATTACAAATGTTATATGTATGAGTAGGGAGAGGGCTTTAGGTTTGTTTTTAGGATCATTTCGATTGGCTTTGATGTTTTTCATGAATTTTTCATTGTAATTCTATGTATAGAGGACCTGCGAAAACTCTACGGACTTGCACGATTTTAATTGAAAAGAAAATGACACATACTGTATAATTCAGTATTATTTATCGACCTCTAGAGATCGAATTCCAACATGAGCAATTCTGGGGTCAAATATAGACCTCAAGAGGTTGAAGTACTCCCGCCTAGCTAGGGACCCTAAGCATTCGATTTAGGTGTAAATTGTAGGGACCGACCAAATGTGTAAATTGAGCTATGGTATATATCCGACCTGCACCCTCAGCCTAGCAATGCGAGACTCCTACGATCGGTCATCATACGTAATTTGAGTCTAGTTTGGGGTGAGTCGGGTGACGAATAATGTGTTCAATCCCAACCACTTTGTCCAACTCAGCGTACCATGCATTTAATGTAAGGTTGGGATACCTTTAATTTGCATCCAAAAGAAAAATAATATGTCATAAACACTAAAAAATAGGTTAAACTAAGTGTAAATACAGACGTCGAAAACACAGTCCGGCTTAATTACACACTCCATTACGTATACTTTAACACACTCCACCTCTCTTTTGTTCGACCAGATTTTTATCAGCAATGTACGAATAAACGTCAAAAAGTCATTATAATATCAACTACATTGCATTTTAGAAAAATAATGAGCCAATTATAAGTTTTTGGTGGCAAGTAAGATATTTTGAACAAGGGAAGATGGACGACTAAGATATTACTCTTGAGTGATGCAAGTAAAACAAAACACCATTCGGCACTTAATTTGTTTTCTTTTGCAACTTGCTAGCTAGCTATACCTGATCTCAATTCCCAAATTTAGGTCCCCAACAAATGCATCGCGACGTCCCGCACCAAACCACAATCCATAATGACAATAGATGTATAGCAATGGGTCGCAACCCAGCGAACCGTGAATAATACTAGGCGGATTTGTTTTTTTAAAAAAATAACAACACGACAACAACCAACGACAAAGCGAAAGCGTAGAACAACAGTTATATAACATATCCCACTCAGGAAGCTAGTAAAACAGTAAATTCAAAGCGCAAGTATAAAGCCCACCGAGACCGTGAAAAACCATAATCATAATTTTCATTTTGGTTTATCTGATTCATAAATTAATTTTATTTTCTTGAAATAATATTGTCATGAAGATTCTATAATATCAGCTTTTCAAAAAGTATGATCTTATTATAATGATATTAAAAAATGAATTTGTACAAATTAATACCAAATTTTAACCTTATCTTATTAATATCATTTATTTAAGAGATGATATCAAAATTAAACTTCAAAATACAATAAAATGTAATCAAAATTCAAATCCAACACATTTTAATTATCTAATATTTACCATATTTATAGTATTACTTTTTGCATTTTAATGTATCTATTATTGTGAAATAGTTGAAACTCCTGAGTTGCATATGTAATATGTTAGTTGACATACAACCATAATTGTAAGTACTTCCAAATCTAGAGAAAGTCCAAACATACAAGTGGAATAAAAATTTGATTAAAAGTGTACGATGCCCTAAAGTTTCAGACTAAATGTGAGAGTTTTCCTAATAATAGTAATTTCGAACATTTTGCGTACAATAAGTTAATAAATAAAAGTAAAACTAAATTGGGCGTTTAACATACCTAAGTTTGAATCTTTGAGGCTTTGAAGAGGTCAATTCACTTGATAACGAAATGATCAGTAATTGTTTAATTGGCAATCTTTTATGCAAAGACAAAGTCAGAGACAATGGTCAACCTCACCATTACAATTGACCTTCAACACTAGAATTCAGGATTTTGAAACTAATAACAATACTGTACATAATATGAATGGATTAGTTAAGGATCTCCCATTTATTATTTTCTTTCCGTTGCTTAAAATCCTCCAAGGGTTGGTCGGATGGAGTATATACCTCAATTACGGCTTGCTTGAGCGCCCTGTATCAACCCTATTAATAGTGATCGGTGTCGAACCCATCTATAATTTTTTCTATCAGTTTTTTTTTTGTCTAATTATGTATACATTGGATTTTACTGTGTTTGATCAGGCAATCACAATATGTATCATTAAAATATAAGAACTCGTTCACATTATCCAGAAAGATATTCTGAGATTAGGAGGGGAAATTGTAAAAACGGGATACTAATTTTACCCGATCGAGTTAATGCTGTTGGGAACCAGCTTTTGGCATGAAAATATGGTCATTAAGTCTGAAAATTAACGATTCCAAGAATCCGGTGACCGGAGCAACGAAGCTTGCCTGGAAAATCCCATGTCCTCCTCACGTGCATCCCCAAAACTGGACAATTGGACTTTTTTATGAGGTGGCAATGCCACCTTTTGCTTCAGCAACCTTGTATTATCTGAATTTTTTTTTAAAAAAATTAAATAAAGCCAAGTTAGATTTAGAATAATATTTGAATAAATCAATCTCAATTAAAAAAATAACTTTAATAAATGTCTGCTGAGTGTGTGTCCTGTGATGTAGGTCCAAATTACACAAAGTATGCGTCCTTTTGCTTCCCTCGAGTTGGACGATCATGAAGACTATCGATGCCCATTCTTTCTATTGTTGCAATTTCTTTCATGTTCCATTAGGATTCTTGTTGCTTTTTTTCTCGCTTTGCTGATGTATTTTTTAAACTTTCCGTTATGAGTTAATTTATATATGAGGCGGGGTTCTTGAAGAATTTCAGAGGAGCGCAAGCGCGACGAGAAGAGAGTAAAACTGAATATTCATTATTGGGAGCCAACGGCTAGATAGATATTTATACAATGTATAATTAGTGTGAGCTCAACCCCAGAAAACGAACTAACTAAGCCTAAAGCGTGAAACTAAAAGAAGCGCGCTGAAATAATACAAGAAGCGCAGAACAAATATAGACAAAATAAGAAAAGAAAAAATACAATAACTAACTACAAAAACAATGAAAATTACAAGTTAATATCCTCCCTCAAGTGGGAGCTTCCAAGGACGGAAAATTATAGTCCAGATGTGTACTATCAAATCTTACTAATTATATGGTAAGTGCACTTGTTATTTGATTGGTCGTTATTCTTACTAAATTTAACGTCAATCACTGGCGTAGTCACGTTATCATGAGGGGTGCAAATGACACCCTCAATTTCTTGATTTTCCAATTATACTAGGCATATGTGTATAGATATATAGGATATTTGATGAAAATAGCTAAAATGACCCCACTAATAAAACTATACAAAGCATGGGTCAAAGTTCAAACTATGATCAAAAGTAGAAAATGTGTACCAATTTATTAAATAGATTTTATACATATAATTTTTTGTGTTTAGTTCAATGATAAATTGAGATAAACAAAAGGATAAAGATTTTTTTTCATCTGAATTATGGCGATTTTTCCACTTCACAATTTAAACTTTTTTCCTTGCAGTTTGCCTCCTAAATTACATGAATTTAGCATTTTACCATCTCAGTCGCGGGAAATTCCATCGGAAAATTGCATCGCGCGTGTCATATGAGAAATATAAGTTCATGTTGTATTATCCCCTTAACGTTTCGAAAATAAACCTTCAATCAATTTCAAAAAACTTGAAGTTTTTATCGCCCAATTGGAATAACAGCGAATTCGATAGATTATTTTTAAATATTCAATAGGGTGATAAAAACTCAATATTTTCAGAGATTGATTGAGAGTTTATTTTCTAGACATTGAGGAGAGCAATGCAACGTGAACCTATGTTTCTCATATGATACGATACAATTTTCCGGTATAATATTTCCGTCAGAGATGGCAAATTGCAAAAAATTGTGTAGTTTATGAGGCAAACTGCAAGAAAAAAAAGTTTAGATGGTAAAGTGCAAAAATCGCTATAGTTTGGATGGGAAAAAATCATTATCCCTAAACAAATATATTATAGAATTGAGTACTAATAATAATTTTTTTTACTATGTGCTGAAATCATATTTTTACATTAATTTTCGGTACAATTAATTTTAGTCCAGTTCATCGAATAACAAGTACATTTAGTTTACTATATATATTGACTCTACTCACTGAATTTTCTGGCTACGCCACTGACATCAATCACGTAACAAGTATAATTACGATACTCAACAAGTATATGGGTGCATGAGCATCATACATGCAAAGTAAGATAAGGGATTTTCAGAGTTAACTTATATAACTTTTACGGATACTTCGAAAATAAACGAGCCCTAAATTGATATAATTATAGTTAAGCAATGTGGAACATATTTATATATGTGTTAAAAACCACACAGTGGCGTAACTTAGGGGTTCGGCGCTGCTATGATTGCTTAATCGATTAGAGGTTTTAAATTTTGCGATTCCTTGAAAATGTAACAGTCATTGTTAAGCTAGAAAATTTTAATTTATAACTTAATACTTTACCAACTCGACCCATATAAGTGAACTTTGACAAAGAAATGTGTTGAAAAAGGAAAAGGTGAAGTGTGAACGGGAAGTGGTGGAGACTTCGTCCTATAACCCAACGACTGAAACAGATGAAAGTGAACGCCAAGGCATTTTATAACAACCGCACAAAAATATGGGTAATGATTTAATTAGTCTTCACCAAAATTCAAGAAAATTAAAGGGTCAGTAGTTTAATATGTTATTATTGGTGGTTCAGGGTTTGGACTTTGGACCACTGGACAGGACATGGACATCGATTTGCTAAGATTGATACGTTAATGATCAATACATAACATGCTTTCTTTATTGGGTCTTACTTTTTAAATTTTGGCACTTGATTTGGAGTAATTTATTATGGTTAGCTGCCATGTAAATAGCTAAATGCTTTAGCTTCATTGTTTTAATTACTTGGATATGCCATTAGCCTAAGTTCAAGTTGCACGGGTTCAAAGCTTATTCTCGCGTCCAACGGATTCACGAGTTTAGAGCGTGACATATGGCATCAAGCCAACAGTCAGTTATGGAGCCAAGTGTTATATGCGCGTAGGAGCCATCTCTTGAACCTGCTAGACAAAGTGCTACATGCGTAGGAGCTTAGCCTCTAGATTCTCGATCCCGACGAGTCGGTTATGAGATATGTCACATCACAACAAGGATGTCGCATTCTGAAGAAGGTGTGATTATAGCACCTCAAATTGAGCATTGTCCAACATCGAGTAAGAGATTTTTTAGCAAATCTCAGAGATTCTATTTAATTGACTCTATTTTGCAAAACCCCTCTAGCCAAACATCCATTAAATTAGGCAATTCTAAGGAATATATATTCAAGCAAAACAATTAATAACTTATAAGGATGACTCTGATTGCCTGAGGCCAAGGACATTTGCCTTGGCGTTAATGCTGCAGCTCAGCCCAAGTAGGCATGCCAATTGCCAAGAGTCATGGTTCACTGTCATGGTCACTATCGCGAGGTACGGAACGAAGGTTACCGTTTCAATTTCATTGCAATGTTGCGGAACGGTAGCGGAAAAATTGCAATCAAGCCACCAAAACTCTTAAGAAATTCCTCAAATTAAATACTAGAGCTTATATATATATTTATCAACTTGATCAGCTCCGGTTTCTTTTCTCTTTTATTATAGCTTAAGTTGTTATCCTATATATATATATATATATATATATATATATATATATATATATATATATATATATATATATATCGAATCTTTAAATTTGTAAGTATAAATAAGAATTCAAATACATATATCCACATTGAAAGACTATTTATTAAAATAGCTTGTCCTTACTGAAAAGCAAAATGATAACGTAGGTGGAATGAAAATGGGCTAATTTGTAATAATCCAAGCTAGGCCCAAGTAAGAATATTATGGGTTAATTCACTTATCATTGACAATGCAAGGCGAACCGACGGAATAACAACAGTACTGTGTAATGCATGCATAGATCAGACAGTACTCCAAATCTTTTTATGAATTAATTCTTGGTTTACTATATATGTCAATTCCTCTTGCAGCTCATGAACAGCAGTAAATTTCTTGCTGTTATTTCCATCTTTGGTTTATCGGTAACTAGTTGATTATGTAACGTTGTCTTTTAGTCAGAAACGGAGCTACATATAAGTAGGTTGGGTGTGCTTTCAGGGACAATACCAAATTTTTTTTCTTGAGGGGACAAAATATTATAATTTATTATAAATAAAATTTGCTGTTTTTTAATATGTATATCATTAATTATTTTAGTATAATATTAGTTATAGGGTTAAAAATCTAAATTTATTCTTATTTTTTTTATATATAAATAAGTTTAATAATGTATAATGTATTTTTACTTTAGTACACATCTAAATATTTGATAGTGCAGATTGTAATTCAAGTGTACCCTAATCTTAAGATCTCAATAACATTTTTGGGACTTTAATTTCTTTGTTTTTCTTTTGACCCGATCGTTCTCTTCCCTAGAGATAATCGGAGATTTTCCCCTCACTACTTGATGATGTCGGTTTTTGGTGAGCGGTCTGGATCAGCCACGTGGTTCCGACAAACAGTTGAATTTGTAAAGGGGAGTCCGACTTTGACCTGAAAAGCACTAGCACGGGGTTACTTGGCCGGAGGAGGTTGTCTCCGGCGTAGCCACTCCACTGAATTAAGTCAGTTTAGAATAGGGTATTCGTAAAGAGGAGATGAAAGTCAGAGCTATCCATCCCAAAAAAGTCCTTACCATAATAAATGATGGGGGTATTTATAGGGAGACTTCCCACCTACTGGGTATGGCCCCGACCGTGGGGCAATTAATGCCTGTGCCTCGGGTCTGATTCATTCCCTGACAGAAATGATTGCCTGTCACTTCTGGAGATACAGAGTACGGAAAGCAGTCAGAGCAGATACGGCGCAATTAATGCGGCTACGGCGGGGTCGACCGTGTGGGGATGAGGCAGATTCGGCCCTTCGGAGGTCGACCCCCAAGCCACGCTCTTGGAGGTGTGGTAAGTCGAATATCGATCCTCGAGCATGGAGGGGTCGATCTAGGGCCCCCGGGAGGTTCTACAGTTATTATGACGGTCGAGGTATCAGGATGAACCATGTGCTCGATCATCGAGCATGTTCTTGAGCCAAACGTGGGTTGACCCTGGTTTAGATACACATGGCGTTTGACCCTCTTAAGATTGTGCCACGTGTATTCTCCAAGATATTCCCCATCACGAGTCCCCCAGGTTTCGGTCGAATTTATTCGACCGGGATCTGAGTTCGACCGCCACATCGAAGCTCGATACACGTGGCCTCTTTTGGTTGGGCCACGCAACCCCGTTATTACCGTTGTACGCAACCGACAATAAAGTAGGTCGACCGCCAGTTCGTTCTTGGGAAGGCACACTTGATCCGACAGCCTAATAAAGAGTAATTATGGCGACGTTCCGTATTCCGAGGCCTGACTACTATAAATAAGGGCCTAACCCTTTCTCATTTCTCACGTTTCTTGAATATTCGCTCCGAGCAGAAGCAATTTTAGCGAGAAAATCACAGGCGAAGGAATTTGATTCGAGCGTAGAACACCGTCCACTCTTTAGGTAATCCCCGACCCTCAACTCTTGCATTTTATTTACAATTATAAAAAAAAAATGTCGGGAGCGTCTGAGGGATCGAGTGAGAGGTTGAGAGAGTATGAAGCCCGCTTTGACGTAGTCGACTTAGGGTTTGACACCGACTCAGAGTCCGAGGTTGAGGTTACCTCCCGTAGGGCCGCAGGAGACAACGAGAACAGGGCCACCTCCACCAGTGGTCGCGAGGAGGCGACCACCGTTCGGTCGCGCCGTCGGGCTGCAGCTTTGCCCCAGCGCGCGTACCGCAGCAAGGCTCCCGCCGCTCCCAAGGAAAAGTCGGCGAGAGGATCGAGAGACGCTGGGGTCGATCCCCCACAGTCGGAGAGGGGAGGATCGAGAGACGCTGGGGTCGATCCCCCACAATCGGAGAGGGGAGCCCCTGCTCCCTATGATAGCATAGTGGGAGGAGTTTCTGGTGAGCAGTTCGAGAGGATCGTAGATCGATTGAACCTGCCTGCGCCGTACACTATCCGAGCGGCAGCGAAGGACGATGTCCTGGGCAGGCAAGCTCACGGGGAGATAGCCGTCAATTACAACGCGGTCATGAACGGGTTCCGCTTGGTCGGGAACACTCAATATACCAGCTTGTTCCGGAGCTTACGCGTTTGCCCGAGCCAGATGACTGCCAACTGCTTCTCCCTCATCTCCTGCTTCTTCATTTTGATGAGGATCCTGAGGCTCGAGCCGACTCGGGCTCGGTTCTTCCAGATGTTCACCCTCTCCGCTTCTTCCCCTTCGGGCGAGGGCTTCTACAGTTTATCCCAGAAGAGGGGTAAAAAGATATTCTCCATTCCCACATCCTCTCACGGCGATCAATGGAAGGCAGAGTTCGTGATCGTCCAACACCCTGAGGGTTTCCTAATCCCGACCCAATGGGAAGACAATAGGCCTCCGACCCTCCGACCCTCCAAGGATGAGGACCTTGAGGAGTCGATTGAGTTGATCATGGGGTTCTTGGGCCGGGAGGTTTGCCCCGACCAAGTCCTGCTCGACTGTAGGACTTTCTGCCGCGAGGAAAATTTAGCGGCCGTGGGTATCGGTTGTGGGAGAGTACGAGAGGGGTTTGTCCTGGGTACATGTCTTTTTTCCTTCTGTTTCTTTATTTTGAGCTAATCATATATTTCCCCAACTGTTTCTAATCGATTTGCTGTTTTGCAGATACCAGCATCCTCATGGCATCCCGAACCTCTTTCCTTCAAAGCTTGGGCAAGGCTCTGTTGCCCGAGCACGAGATGGCGGCCGAGGAGAAACTGGCCGAGCTCAACGAGGCCGTCTGGAGCCAGCCCGAGCTTCCCGCGGTCGAGCCTGCGATCCTCGGCGCGGATACAGGGGCAGGTCTGTCGCTACCCCGCCAAGGCCCCGGACTCGGCAAGGGGCTATTCAAAAGGCCCTCCGAGGGATCCAGCCGAGCGGCCGACCCCGCCCCGATCGACCTAGAAGAGGAAGAGGAGGAGGCGTCCGAGCCTCTGTCCCGAAAAAGAGTTGCTCCCGGGCCCGCCCGCAAACCTGCTCTTAAATCCAAAAAGATGAAGGGTAAAGGGTCGACTAAGGAGGCCCTCCCGGCGGACGACTCGGGCTCCGAGACGAGCGCCGAGTTTATGGCGCGCCGCATAAGGGATTACCTTCCCGTGGCCGAGCTCCACTTCCCGGGGGGGGTCCCGGAGCTAGTCGAGGGGCAACCCCGATCCCTTCTTAATGCGGGATCAGATTTTGAGGCCGTGAAGGCCATCTGGCGGTCGGGGGCGACCGAGCCCGACCACAGGCGCATGGCCGAATGGTCGCTAGAGACGTTCGAGCGTAATCTCGCCACCGCCTTTATGTCTGTAAGTAATTATCGTATTTCATTTATTAATCTCAAGTTTCTTTACTCGATTTTGAACTGATTTACTCTCTTTGTGCCGACCTTGCAGCGCACGGCCCCGATCGCTCATGGCCTAGTGCAATACGCCAAGGCCCTCCGGTCGAGGAAGCAATTCTACAAGAGGCGGTGGGTCGACCTCAAGAAGGAGGTCGAGGAGCAGAAGGAGGGCGATTGGAAGAGCCAAGCCCAAGGGTTTCAGCAGTCTGCCCAACTGCTGGAGTCGGAGAACAAAAAGCTCAAAGAGAGGGAGGTTGAGCTTCTGGGGGCTGTCGAGGAGCGAACCCTCGAAGTCTCTAGGCTCGAGGGGGAGGCTCGATCCCTCAGGCTCGAGGCCCAAGAGGGTTTCGTGAAGGGGCAGGCTGCTGGTCGAGCGGCGGCCGAGCGGGAGATGGAGGCCAAGTACTGCCGCAAGGCTCGCGGCTTCCTCCAAAAAGCCCAGATGGCAATGGGGCGATGGGCCGTGAAGAAATTCGTGGAGGGGCCCATGTTCGAGAAGGCCAGCGCCATTAAGGCGTTTGATGATTTTAAAGAAGGCCATGCGCTCTGCTTGGCTCAATTACAGGCCCAGAACTTGATTGTCCCAGGTGCTAATCTCTCCAAGGTCGGAATAGCTGCAGACGACCCTCGCCCTCAGAAGCAGGTTGCCCCCAACGCCGAGGCTCAAGCGGTAGTGACAAAGACTACCGTTGAAACGTCCGAGCCTGACCAGCATCCGTATGGCTTCGTGGTCCAAAGGCTTCTTGCCGAGCTTATGAAGAAGCCGTACGACGGGAAGGACGAACCGCTGGAGCCCACTATGGATCGCCTGTTCCCTTCTGTTGATCCAAATGAGGCCGATCCTGAGTGGTCCGCGGCGGAACTCGAGTGGTTGAGCTCTTTGGCGCTCGAGGCTGGTCCGAGCGAGCCGGCTGCCCCTGCCGATCCTTGAACCTTTTCCATTTTTGAATTGTAATAGGATTCTATCCTCGAGCAATAGGCTCGAGCCTTGTTGTAATATTCCTATTGATCTTAATGAAATTTAGTAATTTTTCATTTGTGTCCTCCTTTGCTATTAAATTTCACTCGAATCCTTACTTTACTTGTTGAAACTTAGTTCCCACCAAGGGTTCGGGCTCGAGTTTCATGCTCGAGTTCCAGTTCCTTCGCTGAAGCGTAGCTTCAACAAATGATTGGCAACTTTGTGGGCTCGAGTTTTATGCTCGAGTCCCACCTACTTTGCTGAAGCGTAGCTTCAGCAAAGGATTGTTTAGAATTTGTGGGCTCGAGTTTTACGCTCGAGTCCCAACTTCTTTGCCGAAGCGTAGCTTCAACAAAGAATTGTTTTCAACTTTGTGGGCTCAAGCTTTACGCTCGAGTCCCCCACTCATTGGCTGAAGCGTAGCTTCAATAAAGGATTGCTTTTTTTTTTTTTTTTTTTTTTTTGGGGCTCGAGTTTTACGCTCAAGTCCCTAGCTTCGTTGCTAAAGTGCTGAGTGATCGTAGATGCTGCTAAAACAAGAATTCTTATGATGTATTCAACACACACACAGCTATTACAAGTAGGGCCCTTCGAGGGGAGTTACACATCCGAATCCCGTAAGGATCGGTTCTAAGGATAATACAATTTTAAATTGTAGGCATTCCACGGTCGAGGCAACTCTTCAGATTCCGAGCCTAAGGTTTCCAGCCTATATGCGTTGTTTTTGGCGATTCGTGCAACACGGTACGGTCCATCCCATTTCTCCTCGAGCTTCTTAACTTTTCTAGACACCTCAACCTTTCTTAGGACTAGATCGCCCACTTGAAAGCTTAATGGTCGAACGTTTTTGTTGTAGCTTCGAGCGGCAGCCGCCTTGTGTTGCTGCATTCGTCCTAACGCACGATGGCGCTTCTCCTCAATAAGATCTAGCTCGAGCGCTCGCCCTTCGTTGTTTTGAGCCAACTGGAAGTGTGAGACTCGAGCAGTCTCGTGGAGTAACTCCGTGGGAATCAAGGCTTCCGACCCATAGACAAGAGCAAATGGAGTTTCGCCTGTGGCGGTCCGCGGGGTGGTCCTGTAGGCCCATAAAACCTCATCGAGCTCATCTGCCCATGCCTTCCTTTTGGCGTCAAGTCGAGCGCTGAGACTTCGAAGGATGGTGCGATTGGTCACTTCCGCTTGCCCATTTGCTTGTGGGTATCCGACCGAAGCGAAACGCTGATCGATCCCATGGTTCTTGCACCATTCTTTCATGTCATCGGCTCTGAATTGAGGCCCATTGTCGCAAATTAGGATTCGAGGCACTCCGAACCGGCATACTATATTCTTCCATATGAAGCTTTGGATGACTTTAGAGGTTGTCTTCCTAACGGCTATTGCCTCGACCCACTTGGAGAAGTATTCGCAGGCCACGATGCAATATTCAGCCTGTCGCACGGTGGACGTTGGGAGCGGCCCCACTATGTCGATCCCCCATTGATCAAATGGCCATGAAACATCGATCGCTATCACTTGTGGGAATAATTTCCTGTTTTTTGGCACTTGACGCAACGCCTGGAACATCTTTCGGCATCTCTCTCGAGGGTCGGCCAGAAGTAGCCGACTCGTGTTACTTTCCTAGCCAAAGATCGGCCTCCCGCATGGTTGCCGCAGCTTCCTGCGTGGATCTCGTAGAGAACCTCTTCAACTTGCGAGGGTCGGAGACACCTCATTGGGGGTCGGCGGTTACCACGCTTGTAGAGTCGACCTTCGGGATCGAGGGTGTATCTTGTGGCCCGGTGACGTAATCGTCGAGCGGCGTTTCGATCCTGTGGCAGCACTCCGTCTCTTAGATATAACACAATTTCATCGAGCCAACAGGGCTCCTCGGGGTCGATCGTGACTATGGCTGCCTCGGGCCCGTCGATGGCTCGATGATTGGCGATTTTGAAGGTGATTTCGCGTTCTTCGGTGCCCGTGAGACCGTTGGCAAGCTTTGACAACACGTCGGCCCTTGTGTTTTCCTCCCGGGGCACTTGGTTGATCGCGAAGCTGGTGAGCCGGGCTGTTAGCTTGCGTACCACTTCCAAGTATTTGATCATGTTTTCCTCCCGGGCCTCGTAGAGTCCTTGGACTTGGTGTGCAACGAGTTGCGAATCGGTGATAACCGCGATCGACTTGGCGCCGCTTTCGAGTGCGGTTTTCAGTCCTGCGATGAGTGCTTCATACTCCGCTTCGTTATTGGTGACCCGAAAGTTCAGACCGACGGCAAAGTCCAGATCTAACCCCTCCGGGTTTGTTAAAGAAATCCCCGCACCTCCGCCCTGGGCGGTCGACGAACCGTCGACCTTCAGGAGCCAATGAGTGTTCTTGCTTTTAGGTATCTTTGCCATGGTTGTTTTCTCGACCAGAAAGTCTGCGAGGACTTGAGCTTGTATGGCGACCCTGGGTTGGAAAGTGATGTCAAATTGCCCAAGCTCAACAGCCCACTTAATCAGTCGACCTGAATTATCTGGTTTTGCCATCACCTGCTTCAGTGGCTGGTCGGTCAGGACAACGATCTCGTGCGCTTGAAAATATGGGCGTAGCTTCCTTGAAGAGACCACTAAGGCTAGCGCAAACTTCTCGATCTCTAGGTATCGAGTTTCTGCTCCGTGTAGGATTTTGCTTACATAATATACCGGGAGATGTTTCCGATCCCTGATGGTTACTATAACCGAGCTTATGGTTTCGTCGGAGACGGCGAGGTAGAGATAGAGTATCTCCCCTTGCTCGGGTTTGGCGATCAGCGGAGCGGATGCCAGGTATCTCTTCATTTCTTCAAAGGCTCGGTCGCACTCCTCCGTCCACTCAAACTTCTTCACATCTCTCAATATTTTGAAGAAGGGCAAATTACGCTCGGCCGATCGAGATATGAACCTGTTGAGTGCTACGATTCGCCCGACTAATTGTTGGACCCCCCTGATGGTTTCCGGTCGTGGTATGTTAATAACGGCCGAGATTTTTTCCGGGTTGGCCTCGATCCCTCGTTGGCTCACCATGTATCCCAGAAACTTCCCTCCTTTAACCCCGAAAACACATTTCATGGGATTGAGCTTGAGGCGATGCTTTCTTAACAAGGCAAACATCTCACTGAGGTCGTTTTGATGATTTTCCGCCTTCGAACTCTTGACGATCATGTCGTCAACATAAACTTCTACCGTTTTTCCAATCAAGGGGTCAAATATCAGGTTAACCATCCTTTGATAGGTGGCTCCTGCGTTCTTCGGCCCGAATGGCATTACTTTGAAGCAATATATCCCCTTGACAACGATGAACGCCGTGTATTTTTGGTCTTGGGGAGCCATCCTAATTTGATAATACCCTTGGAAGGCATCCATCATGCTCATTAGCTCACATCCGGCGGTCGAGTCGACTAGTTGGTCGATCCGAGGTAACGGGTAAGGGTCCTTAGGACACGCCCGATTTAGGTCAGTGAAGTCGTTGCACATCCTCCATTTGCCTTCCGTTTTGGCCACGAGGACCACATTGCAAAGCCAATCGACATACTTTTCCGGAGTGATATATCCGGCATCGAGCAATTTGTTGACTTCATCTTCGATGATCGAGTTGCGGACGACACTTTGGGTCCTTAGTCTTTGTTTTATGGGTTTGAAGGCAGGGTCAATGTTTAGGTAGTGCGAGATTACCCTTGGATCGACCCCCTCCAGATCTTTGGCTTTCCAGGCAAAGACGTTCGCATTCTCCTGCAGGAAGATGGTGAGGCACTCCAATTATTTTTCCTCGAGACTTGCTCCGACCCTGGTGGTTTTTTCTCGATCCTGAGGATCGAGTTGGACCAATCGAGTGTCCTCCGCTGCCGACAGTCGGGACTCGTCCACTTTCCTTTTCTTTCGAGCTTCATGGGTACTCATTTTGGAGCGCGAGGCTCCATCTCTTTCTAGGTCGGGGATCCTTTCGTCTTCGTCTGCATCATCCATGATGAGATCGCCAGGTTTAAGCGCATCCTCTGTGTGGGGTCGAGCCTCGTTAGCAATTGCATAGCAAGCCCAAGACTCGGCCAAATCACAGCACACTTCCCCGATCCCGTAGGGAGTCGGGAGTTTGATCTTTTGGTGGTAGGTCGAGATGACGGCCTTGAAGTCAATGAGGCCGGGTCGACCCAAAATCATGTTATAAGGGAAGTCGGGGATATCGATGACGACCCAATTAATTTCCATCGTCGTTCGAGCAGGATGGACGCCCATGGAAGTGAGCATTTTAATCTGGCCTTTTGGGGCGATGATCGAGCCACCAAAGCCTTTGAGAGTTGTTTTTACTGGTTCATATCTCAATTTACTCAAATGCATTCGCTGAAGAGTCGAGTAAAGAACAATGTTCGAGCTAGCTCCAGTATCAACCAAACATTTACTTACAGCGTAGTTTGCAATATCTAAAGTTACCACCATCGGACAACTCGGCGTTACGCCGTCCCGATGGGGATCTAGATGAAAGTCCCTACCGCTGAAAGCCACTTCCTTTTGCTTCCATTCTTCCCCAAGCTCTACTGGCAGCACTTCGTGGGGGCCATGAAGGCTGGCTTGAGCGCGGCGAATCCCTCTCTTTCTGGACGTCCTGGTATCTCCCCCGTCAGGGCCCCCCACAATCATATCAATTCGACCGCGGGTTGGCGCATTTGGGATCGTGTTAGGGGAGATGGCCTGTTTTCCATCCCGTTGATTTTGTTTGGGTGGGGGCGATCGAGAC
Source organism: Verbena officinalis (assembly GCA_958496215.1). Taxonomy (NCBI): domain Eukaryota; kingdom Viridiplantae; phylum Streptophyta; class Magnoliopsida; order Lamiales; family Verbenaceae; genus Verbena; species Verbena officinalis. The sequence continues at coordinate 36,976,513 of OY292387.1, forward strand.
CTAGACCTCGACCGCCTGTCCTCGTTCTCATTGCAGCGCCGTTCTCGCCCTCGATCCCAATTCCTCTTCAATCTCTTGACAAACTCGGCCAGATGCCCCCCTTGGATGAGCCTCTCGATTTCATCCTTCAGCTGGTTACAGTCGTTTGTATCATGCCCCGGCTGATCGTGGAACTCACAGTATTTAGAGTCATCGATCTTCCGCAGGTTAAGCTTCAGCTTCTTGGGGTAATTGAGGAGTTTCCCAGGGATTTTAGGAAGGATATCCCCTACCGCGCATATCAGGGGCTCGTACCTTTCCCGATCGGGCCGCCGAGTGTTCGAGCTTCCTTCTGGTCGAGCGCCGCTCTCTTGACGACCCTTATTCTTCCCTCGACTGGACGCAGGAGGACTCCGTTCTTCAGGGCCGCGAGATCGATTGTAGTAATTGCTGTGAGCGGGGGCTCGACCAATGCTTCGCAGCATGGCTTGCCCGTGATTTGCCCAGTAGCTCCCTTCGATCTCCTCATAGTCCATCCACTTCGTGGCGCAGTCCTGGATGTCCCTTAGGCTGTTTATGGGAACTCGGCCAAGGATATCCTTGGTAAAGTCTCGGCAGTGACAGTTTTTCCCTAAGGCGCTGAGAACGACTGCCAGGTCCGGCGGTGCGACACGGACCAGTTCTGCATTGAACCGAGTGAAGTAATCCCGTAGGGATTCGCTCACTCCCTGGACAATGGAATCCAACCGTGACACCCCAAGCCTATCTTGGATTAGGGGGGAGAAGTGGCCTTCGAGCGCTGTGGAGAGCTCGTCATAAGACTTTATGGAGGCGGGAGGTTGCCTGAGGAACCAGTCGAGCGCCGCCCCTTTGAAGGTGGTGGCTAGAACCTTGGCCCATGTGTGCGGGGTATGGGGGAACAGGTTCATTGACAACTCGAAGCTGGTTATGTGGTCACCGGGGTCGGTTTTCCCATCGTAGATAGGAAGGTCCCGAGGATTGGCGGTCGACCCTGGATCCTCGCTGAGGATCTCCTCTGTAAATGGCGACAGCTTCTGTCGCCGGCTTCGCGCGTTACGCTCGGGTTCCCATTGCTCGTTACGAGCTGCGTCACGTCGGGGGGGAAGTCTGTCTCTCAAATCCCCGAATGGTGGGACGCCGGCGTATTTGTTTGTTAACCTCTCCCTGACTGGAAGTCGGGGAGGAGGGGGACGTCTAGCGTCCTGCATGAGTCCACCCGTAGGGCGGACATGATGTGGATGTACAGGTCGGATAGGCTGTGAATATGCCCTCCGACGGATGGGAGGGGGGGGGACGTAGTCCCTTTCGTTGATTTGATCGTCGTATTCTTCTCGATCATGTTCATCATCATAGTAGCCCTCCTCTTCCGGCTCGTTTTCTTGCTCGGCGACATGCGCCTTTTCTGGCCTTCGGACCGTGTGGCCATTATTCTCATCTTCCCCTTCTGGGGCCTGGTCAGCAGGATATCGCGGAGGTCGGGCAGCCTCAGGCCTGCGGCCCTCGTTCCCCCTTCCTGCATGAGTTTGAGCCCGCGGGACAGGCGGAGGTCGAGATAGCCGATATCGTATGGGAGAGGGCTCAGTGATATTGACTGTGAGAGGAATGACCCTTATGGGCCTTCCTGCTTCGAGAGCCTGCCTAGCTTCTTCGTAAACCTGACTGGTGTACGCGGCTAAGTCTTGGGCTGATGGCTGAGCCGGGAGTATGACCGCGGGTAGGTCCGCATGTGAGATAGCGTCCTCCACCTCGTCGAGAGGGTTCGCCCCCTGAGGGCGATCGATCTCTTCGAGTCGAGCGGCGAAGGCCGCCTGTTCTTCAGCCGCGGCTGCGGCTCGATCGGCCTCGATTTGAGATCGAGTCCTGACGATGCTGTGGGTGCTTTTTGTTTTCTTGTTCGCCATGGCTAAAGCTTGCTTGCTCAAAGGTCGAAAGCCTTGATGATTCCCACAGACGGCGCCAAACTGATGATGTCGGTTTTTGGTGAGCGGTCTGGATCAGCCACGTGGTTCCGACAAACAGTTGAATTTGTAAAGGGGAGTCCGACTTTGACCTGAAAAGCACTAGCACGGGGTTACTTGGCCGGAGGGGGTTGTCTCCGGCGTAGCCACTCCACTGAATTAAGTCAGTTTAGAATAGGGTATTCGTAAAGAGGAGATGAAAGTCAGAGCTATCCATCCCAAAAAAAGTCCTTACCATAATAAATGATGGGGGTACTTATAGGGAGACTTCCCACCTACTGGGTATGGCCCCGACCGTGGGGCAATTAATGCATGTGCCTCGGGTCTGATTCATTCCCTGACAGGAATGATTGCCTGTCACTTCTGGAGATACAGAGTACGGAAAGCAGTCAGAGCAGATACGGCGCAATTAATGCGGCTACGGCGGGGTCGACCGTGTGGGGATGAGGCAGATTCGGCCCTTCGGAGGTCGACCCCCAAGCCACGCTCTTGGAGGTGTGGTAAGTCGAATATCGATCCTCGAGCATGGAGGGGTCGATCTAGGGCCCCCGGGAGGTTCTACAGTTATTATGACGGTCGAGGTATCAGGATGAACCATGTGCTCGATCATCGAGCATGTTCTTGAGCCAAACGTGGGTTGACCCTGGTTTAGATACACATGGCGTTTGACCCTCTTAAGATTGTGCCACGTGTATTCTCCAAGATATTCCCCATCACTACGTCATCAAAATATGTCGTCTTGCAATAAAATTCAATATGTAATTAAGACATACTAAAACATCACAGATATTAAATAGAAATTCAATAATTTCTATTACAAACTTGTAGAGGTTTATGTGCATAAATAACATGTTCAATAGTAATATAATAATCTTCATCAAACAACTAAAAACAACAAAATTTAAATTAACAAAATATTATTTCATCATTTCAATTATCCAATATACTATTTACAAAATTAACCATGCAAGTAATTGACAAGAAAAGATGAGATTTTTCGTGTCCATGCCAATTTCCCGTTTCCCAAGACCTCGGAGGACCTAGTCCAACAACACAAAACAGCCCCACATTCATTCTTACGTGTTGGTACCCCAGAAATCTTCGCCACCATTGCACACCACTCCTACTACTATATATATCTGTATCTTCCACAAATTACACTCACAGTTTCAATAAATCGCAAAATAATTATAAAAAAAAAGGAAAAATATTAAAAAATATATATATATATATATTGAGTAAATTAATTACATAATAAACATGGCCACGAAAAGAACGGCGTTGTTATTTGTGTGTCTTGCGGCGGTGACGGCGGTGGGATGGGGCTTGGGCGGCGAAGATCGGAAGATGAAGTATGACCCGCCGTCGCCATCGCCGTCTGTCATGCATGGTGCCAAAGAGAAGGCTGATACATGGGCGCATTGGTTTTACGCCAAACTCTCCGGGTACGTAAGCATTTCTCTTATCTTCTCATTTCTTCTCTTTCCTACTTAATTTTATATGTATATATATATATATATATATATATATATATATATATATATATGTTGCTAAAGGTTAATATATATCGATTTTGGTTTACTAATTTTACCCTAATTTTAATTTTGGTATTATATTGATTATCTTTTTCATTTCAAGTACATAACAATTTATATTAATTTTGTTATGATTGGCCTGTGCCGTTCAAGATTCACTGCAGATCTAAATTTTAATTAGGCTTCGGATATATATTAACGGTGCCCTCACGTTTTTAATTTAACATTAGAAGACAATAATTTTTCATTAGCAGACATCACAAACTTAATAAAATCTATCACAAATCTGTTATTAAATGTCTTATTGCTAATTTGTTTTGTGAAGGATATAACGTCTATCTTTTTTATTTTTTGGTAGAAAGATATAAAGTCTATCTATTACGTGCAATTCTCTTATAATTTGTTTTATAGTTATCGATCTTACGCTTATAATTTTTATCGTATAATTGCCTTCTCCAGTGGATATAAATCTGCAAAAGACGGAGCTAAAGAAGGCGTGGACAAAACCAAGGATGCCGCTTCAAAATCGACAGATGCTGTGAGTTCAGCTGCCGGAAAGGGCGCGGAGAAAACCAAGGACGCCGCTTCCAAAACGACTGATGCTGTAAGTTCGACGGTTGGAAAGGGCGTGGACAAAACCAAGGAAGCCGCTTCGGAATCGTCTGATGCTGTAAGTTCAGCTGTTGGAAAGGGCGTCGACAAAACCAAGGAAGCCGCTTCAAAATCGGCCGATGCTGTAAGTTCAGCTGCTGGAAAGGGCGCGGAGAAAACCAAGGACGCGGAGAAAGCTGCATCTGGTGAATATTTATATATGTTCTTGTAACTTTTGTTAAAAGAATCAACCAAATGTTAAATGTCAATAAATCAGATGTAACTATGTATGCATATATTCCATGCAGATTCATCAAAAAAAGCTTCGGGAAAGGCTCATCAAGAGGCAGAAAAAGCGCACGAAGCCAAGAACACGGCTTCTGATAAAGACCAGGATCTTTCGGCTTCCATGAGGGTTGTTAAATCCCCCGAGAAAGTTAAAGATAAAGCTTGTGATGTAAAGAGCTTAGCTTCTCTTAAGGCAGGTCAAACAAAGGAAAACGCTTGTGACAAGGCTCGTGAAGAAAAGGATAAAATTAAAGAAAAGGCACAAAACGCTAAAGATGCAGCTTCTGACAAGGCCCAACAGGCCAAAGACGAAGCCACCGATAAGGCTGCCCAAAAGATGGATAGCGCTTCCAACACGGCCCAAGATGCCAAAGCCGATGTTAAAGATAAGTCCCAAAAAGCGTACGAGTTGACTTCGGGTAAGGGCCGTCAGATGATGGATAGTGCTTCTAACGCGGGACATAATGCCTATAACTATGCGTCGAGGAAGACCCAATATGGGAAGAAAGCAGTAAAAGGCGAAGCTTATGATGCTTATGACAAGGCTAAAAACAAAGCATCTGATGCATATGAGAAGGCTAAAAATAAAGCTTCTGATGCATACGACTCTTCTTCCGATAAGGGGGATGGTTTCTTGAAATTGGCGACGGATAAGGCGAAAGATGGGAAAGAGACCATGGGAGAAGCGAAATCAACTGTTCATGATAAATCCATGTCGGCTAAGGCCGGCATGTACGAACGTGTTAAGGCGATGCATGAAGCGACTCAGAGGAAGTAGAAGATATAGGAAGTTTTAGGAGGTCTTATATGAGAAGAGACACTATGGATCTATGTTATAAGCAATGTTTTGCGAATAAATTTGCATAGGATTCGTAGTTAGTTGTTGTAATAAATGCATTGTTTTTTTGTTGGGGTTTCTTAGTTTTAGAGTACTGTTGTAGTTAGGGGAAACTCTTGTGATGGAGAGTTTAGAGTAAGTTTTGAATGATTAGACGTTGTAATACTTGATCAATCTTGGTTCTTAATAAAGAAATCAAGCATTGTAGTTGTTCTTTTTCTGCTTCTAAATGTGTTCATTGGGCCATTCTATTTTGATTTTGATTTTCTATCTCATTTATCCGAGCTCGAATACTGTAAAAACCCAATTGAAGGTGATCATCACAACTCAGTTACTCAATACACAAGTTAGAATTTGAACAATAAACCTTACTTAAGAAATCTAGTGTCTCATCCCACTAGACCAACTTATAACTTTTGGTGTCAAAATATTATAATTTTTTTAATATGTTTAAATAAGTTTTTTTTCTAACCGACAATCCTATCATGCAAAATGATACCATAAATTATTTTTTATTTTAAAAACGTATTGAATACTGACGAGTTTAAGTGTCGCAAATTATGGATCAAACTATGTGATGTATGCCATCGTCGCAAAATCATGTCCGTGAGACTTGTGACGCCATATACGACCGATCCAAGTGTCGCATTGCTTGACACGTATTTTATTCCGGTTTCTGACGCTATTATCGACAATATTATTGGGTCGCAATTTTTTTTGGTAACTCTTCATTCTTCCTCGCTAAGTCTGTCGCAATTTCTTAAATTATGCGACCGAATTTTGGCGTCACAAATATCCGTCACAAAATCACAGATTTCTAATAATAGTCTCACGACACTATCTTTTTTCAACTTTTTCTACACATAAATCAATTTTAACTCGTAAAGTTTGAGTATCAGATTATGAATGTGGAGTGAAAAAAGAATTATTCTTGAAAATGCCTCAAGAATCTTTTTAGCATGAGCTAAACCAAATTCAAGCTGCTGTAACAATCATGTCATGAGCTGACACGCGTAAGGTCTACATATAGACTAATTAATGATGCATATGATTTAATTATAAAACCATTAATTAATAATCTTTCCGAAAGAAGCATGAACTAGGATTAAGGATATATTGAAATTAGAGTGATTAAATTAGTTCATGAATCTTAAGTTTACATTAGATGATGACAGATAATTAATACATCTAAAATTATTCATGCTACGCACCTAAATAATTAATTTCAGGAGAAAAGAATCCCGAGAAAAATAGAAATCAAAAAAATCTTGCCTTTTTTTGTCAGATTTGTCTCTTTTTCATGGCTTGTTTGTTGTTGTGCATCCAGACCTTGAAAACCTGCCTTTTAATTCCAGTCTCATTAGAGAATTTCTCCACTTCTTGTTCATCTTGCTTCTGTATTCTCCACCCCAATTTCTCAGCTAATTCTTGCATACGATTTTTCTGTTCTTGGCTGAATTTCGTACGGAACCTTTTCTTAGACCCTGAAAAAGATGGCCGATTCACTGCATGTCCCCCGCCGCTCGACTGGAACATGTTCAGATCCTCGCTGGAAGACTCACCCGCCGCGCCGCTGCTGCTGCCGCCGCCGAAATTCACCATGGTCGGGGGCGTGGGCCCGGGGGTTTGGAAAAATGGGTTTCGGCGGTGGGTATTAGTATTGTTACCTGAGTTGGGAGTGTATGAATAGTAGTGGGACTGCTGCGGCGGCTCTCCACCGCCTTCGGCTTCTTTCCGGTGGAAATTGCGGTGGCAGTCGCAGGCGGCGCATCTCAATGCCTCCGCCGAGCCCTCCTCCCCACTCGGCATGAACTCTCCGCAGCCGTCCACGACGTGGCCTCCCATGCTCGCAGCGTGGTTCTTGAGGCACTCTCTATATCTAATAACAGGTGACGCTACGGCGGAAGAAGCCGCCGCAGCAGCTGCTGCTGCTGTCGGCGGCGAAGATGGAGTTTTCGAATTCGACGCGCCACCGGCGGATGTGGATGCTGGATCTGGATCTGGGATCGGGTCATCGTCTCTCTCCTGCTGCCGCGGAGGATGAGGATGAAGGTGTTGATGATGATCTAGGGTTTGGACGGGGCAGAAAATAGAACTTCCCCGGCGCACGGTGACCGTCGGATTTGCTCGTCTATCCGACGGAGTGGAAACAATGGGAGCAAGAGGAAGCTTCAAAGGCGGCGTAATTTCTTGGTTGATTTGTGAGGGAGAATTATTGTAATTAATTGAGGAATTTGGCATCCCTATATCCCTATCTTCACTTGGCCTTTCCATATATAACTTGAGACAGATAAATAATCTGATATATCAAACCTATGAAATAATTGTTTTTTCTGCTAATTAATCTTCTCTAATCTAAACTATCATCAAAACTCACTGTGTGCTTTCTTTGTTAAAACTTTCGCTCTAATTTAGCAACTCAATTAAGTAATCTAATGGGGTGGGTTTTTGCTTTTTCTTTTTTCTTGATTTGGACTTGTTTGGAGTAAACCCCACCCCACAAACCCTATTCCCAAAATGTAAGAAGGAGAAGAAGCACACCTAAAGATTGACCCTTTAATGGTCTCATTTCAAGAAAATTGTAGGAGACAAAACTAATCAAAGAATCTTCAAACTAAATTCAGACATAAAACTTGACCCTCCACCACCCCACTAAGGAAGCAATTAAATTTAATGAATTAAACTAATTATAAAAAAATCGACAAATTACCTTCGAAAAATGAGATTAGTTAAAATGTCAGTGCACCACCGTGACCTCCATCCAATCAAATTCAAGCAACAAAATAAAAACCCTATTTTTTCTGTTTTCTGTTAGCACTGATTCGAGGAAAATGGAGGTGGGATTAAAGTAATGACCAAAATTAATCAAGAAAAGGGAAAAGGGATAAGGTAATTGTGTGTCTCCCAACAGCCATCCAAAGATTCTTAGCAATAAAAAATTGCAGCCAGATATCTAATTTAAGGGTTTTCTTTTTGCTTCTGGGCCGGTCGTAACAGTGTGTAAAGTTGGGAAAGAATTTGGTGTTATAAGCCAGGTTTACAAAACAACCGACAGCCTGCAAATTGGTCCGTTGCTACTCATTTATTGCCACTAATTCTATTCCTATCACTTTAAATCTTTAATCATATATAAGTTGAGAGAGAGAGAGAGAGAGGACCCTGGAATCGTCCCTCAAATCTGAAAGTACTTTATTAGATTTTCTAAATCCAGCATAAGATGCAATTGAGAAGGCTGACAAACCAATATAAGTTTAGAGAGAGAGCGTGTGAAAATGATGGGGCAGAGCATTGCATTTTGGTCCTGGTCGTACTGTGCTTAAATCTTAATGTGTGTGTCAGATTCTCATCGCTCCATCTTTATTCATCTCTCTCTCTCTCTCTCTGCGTGTAGCATGAGTGTAGAAATGAGTGGTACAAACACTGCAAACCACAAAGTATAGGATTTTTTAAAGTTATATACTTATATTTGTATTCTAAAAAAAATCTAAATAACAATTCCTGATTTTCTTAATTAAAGTATTATATTTTATATATTGTGAAGAAGATCTGGATTTGACTCTTTATAACGAGCAATCACAAGAGTTATATTGTGTGTATAAATTCTTTATAAAAAAATACTCATGTCAACCATTTTCCCTCCAAAAAGTACATGGGACCAACTTTCAGGGTTCAAAATCTTAAGGGACCAATAATCAGTTTGAAAATTTCTTATGAACCAAATGCGAAATTTTTCCCAAACATTTAAATTGTTCACATTTAAATTTATTTACTCTTTATTTTTATTTTTTTTATTTTAACTTGCATATTTCATCGGTCAACTTTGTAAATTTTGGATTTTTAGGACTTAAAGCTTATTGAAACGGATAATTCATTCTCTTACTCCAAAAAGGTTACGTATTAGGTATAAATTTGTCGGAGATAAAATTTTTTACCTAAATTTTTTTTGCAAGAGCCAAAAAATTCTGGCTTAAGTAATTTTTTAACTACTTAGCAGTGATTTTTGAGTGAAAATTGCTTAGTCGTCGATTACATGACTTTTTCGAACAAAAAAGTCTAACTCCAATAAATTTTATCTCTAATAAATAACTTTTTTTAAAATTAAAAAATAAATAAAATTTATATGATCCCAAAGATTCCAATTTCCAAAAACTATACGAATAAAATGACAAATTTTTTCAAAGTGGAATAATTGTATGACTGGCAGGCTTTTGTAGTAAGTAGTACATATATCACTAAATTGCAAAACCAGTGCTTTATTTGAATTGATCAGTTGGTGTTTTGACTTTTGACCGATTCCTTTGATCTTTTCTTCTTTAGACCGATCGAGTTAATTGAGTGGTCCACTCTTCAGGTCAGGAGAAGCTAATGCTCTCTGAGCGAGCTATATACATATTTATGGACACCTCTAGCTTTTTCGTATTGAGTCACCTCGATCGATCGGGACTACAATTAATGCGTTTTCACCTTTCTTCTTTAAATACTCTTTAAAATTAATTTGCAGTGAATATATGCAAGGAAATTAAGCGAATATACACGTCTATGCGAGAAGAAATAGTGGTGGAGAGACAAACATAGAATATAACCCGTTTTGATATCACGTGAAGAAAAAGACTTTAGTTAATTCAAGAAGAAATATTTGTCAATCCATGCATTATATATTGAACACCATATCTTTGATTTTTAGACATTGAATGATTTAACAAAGTACATCTCAGATAACAAAACTTTCACACATACTCGCTATAGTAATAATTTGATAAGGAAAAAAACAATTAAATATTAATGGATATGGCGTTTGGATAATTTACTAAGGTAAAAAGGAAGAAAATTTAGGTAGCATTCAATTTCCTTATTACATTTTACTATACTAAAATTTTAGTACTGGTCCCTAAATTCACTGCAAGAAAAATTAAAATGGTCAGTGTATTAAAGGAATAAAGGACAGTATTAAAAGTATTACGAAAAATATATATATATATATATTAATTGGTTGATATTTATTATTTGTAATGAACACTAAAAGGAAATAAATTATTAAAAATATACAGATAAAGACATTTCAATTATTAATATTGAAAAATGAAATCCGATGAAGATAAATATTATGTAAAAATGTTAGAAGAATTTGAGAAATGTGGAAAGGTCAATAGTTAAAAGTTGAGCAGTCAATACAAAATTTCTCACAATCATTCTTTGGCATGTCGGTAGCCGGAACTCGCAGGCAGCCGCTATCAAGGGCATTAGGGCAATGATCATAATTTTTTTTTAAGTTCAATCATAATATTTGATTTGCTTTCTCTTTAAATGATAACCAATTAGATATGGTGAGCGTGCACAAACTGTAATTTATGAATATTTTGAAAAAAATTATTATATCGTGTCAGTATCGATATCTGTATTGTGTTACATTTTTATTATAAAATATTAAAAAAAAATTGTATCATTGTATTCGTATCGTATCATGTCGTATTTGTGTCCCTATTTTCGTGTCTGGACATCACAGGATGTACAAGTATCATCCATGTTCAACTTTTCAATATCTTCCATATGTTTGAGAAAATTCATCTATACACTCTATGTTTGGATTCAACTTAGGCACTAAGTGGTGCAGATTCAATCCAAAATAAAAAACAAAGTGTGATTAAATCTGTACTGCTTAGCTTGGTACATAAGTGCCATGGGATCCAAATACCAGGTATAAATACAATAATTTCCAATAATAATGGCATGCATAAGTGGGATCCGTCCAATTTATATTTCCATCTAACTTATTATTCAATTTTTGATACTCCTCCCAATATAATTTTTGTGATTTGCGTAAAACTTTAGATCTTTTTCCCATGCGCTAGCTTCTGTGTTTCTTTTTACTATCGAAACCAACTCAAAATTGTGAAAAATATGTTAGGGATCTTGGAGAGCGTAAGGTAGGTAATCTATAAATTTGAAAACTAAGAAAATAGATAAGAAAACTCATTGAAAATTAAAAAAATTATAAGTTGATGCAAAAATAAAATTTATAGAATCTTAAAGACTCCATCTTTATTAATTGACCCTAGAGGTTAAATGACGCATTAAAAAAAATGGAATGATGTTTGCACAAAGAGAAAGTTATGTTGCAATGTTACAAATCACGGATACTATAGAACAATTGAACGAATGACTGTAATTATTGCTATAATAAATTATAAATACGTCACGGTTTCAATTATTTTGAATTATAATTTTATTGACTATGGTCTTCATATAGATAAATAAATTATTTATATGTCTAAATTGCGCTCAGATATGCATGTAAAACAAGTAGTAACAAGAGAAAGGTTTTGACATATGATGTACGGACATTTTTAAAAATCTTATTTTGTCGTGTCGTGTTGTGTCCGATACCGTATCGAATATCCGTGTCGGACACTCTTCTAATATAAAATGTCGAAAAAAAATTTATCATCGTGTCTATGTCGTATCGTGTCCGTATCGCCATATCCGTGTTTATGCTTCGTAGGTTTTGACTCTTGAAAGTATTATTAAATAAAGTAAGTCGAACAAAGTTGATAATGATGGTGGAAGGGGCTTTTTGAAGGGCTTATCGCATTGCCCTTTCAAAGGACAAATAACACTTTACCTTTAGTTAAAATTTGTCGTTACTGGCTTGCATCCTCCAAAATAAATCAAAAATTACATGGGAAAAATTGGACCATTCATCCATCAACTTTACTTTAGTTTATTGGAATTTTAGGGACATAAATTTCACAAATTGCAAAGTTCATTAGTAAATTTAAAAATTTGGTAAAATACAAATAATTCTCGCCGGAAGTTCATTAAATTGTCTGAAAATGTCACGTACGACGCATGCGACTATATTTTCTTGCTACACTTACGCAGTTGACATCTCACTTGGCCTATTTCAATCAAAATAATTGCCACATCACTAATTTTAGCAACATAAACTAGAAATTGGAGGGTAAATATATGGCATTATTTAGTGACATGACAATTATTTGAACTAAAATTGGTCAAATGGAATGCCAACTGGGTAAGGATGGCCGGAAAATATAGTCACCTGCATCGTACGTGACATTTTCGGACAACTTAATGAACTTCCAACGAGAATTGTTTCTATCTTGTCAGATTTTCAAAACTACATAATAAATTTTGCAACTTTTAAAACTTATGCTCTAAAATGCGAGTAAACCAAAGTTGACATATGAATTGTGCAATTTTCCCAAATTACATAACATCTTGTTGAGCTACAATAATTCGAGAGTGAATTGAACTTCATTTGAGCCAGCTCAACCACTTATACTCCTAATCCAGATAATATTCGCCGTTTACAAATTCGAATGTTGTCTTTCAAATGTGCTATCAAATGTGCTAAGCAGTCACGTATATGAAAACAATATGTTTGCTTTGTTTAATTTTCCATTTGGTGAAGAGAAATTGGTAGATATTAAAGGAATCAGAAAGCAATGGCGAGAAGGTAAATTTGATCTTCCAATAATTAGATTTCTGCAATATGTGAGTCTGAAAAATATTGGGTGGGAAAAAGAACAAAAAAATAAAAGGTAAGGTGTCCAATAGGTTTATTGGTTGTTTTTCTCCCTCCAAAAAGCCTTTGTCATAGTTAGGTGCAATTTTCCTTCCAAAAAACCTTACTCGTGGATAAAATAACATTTGAATGTTTAAAAAAAATGAAAATTAAATAAACTAAGTTTACAATTAGGGTTAATGTCAATAATCCGTACACTTGCCCTTTCACTTATGAGATTTTTCTTTTAAACTATTCGCTTATGATGCACGGATATTTCTAAAAATTCTACTCTGCCACCGTGTCCGACCTCATATCGGACACTTCTTTAGTATAAAATGTCAAAAAAATTCGTATTCTCGTAGCCGTGTCGTGTTCTTATTTCGTAGATCTTTATACTCGATCCCAATTAGTGGTTCATCCAGAGATAACTCCGCAATAAGGACCACAAAATCGAGTTCGTAAAAGCCTACAAGATTTTAGATTGTACTTCAAGAATAATATCTAAAATATTCGGATAAAAATAAGATTGTACAATTATAAGATGTTAGTGATGACAATTACAGAATTAATATAATTAGAACAATGGTACTCATTAAAAATTTAAACTCGTTGTGAATCACTTATTTAATATGATCCTAAAATGTTGCATGACGTTGTAAAATATGTGTTTTTGAGCTTTTGCTTTTTTTCGGCTGCCGAAGAGTATCTGTAATGCCAGCTTTTGCTTCATAAAACCTAGAAATACCTCACGGTCATACCCAACTTTCAAACAGCTCACAAATGCTTTTCTAAACTTTTATCAATTTCCTTAAGAAATTTATTTTCAGATACATCCAACTTTTACTACTAAAATCACTTCTCTGAAGAACAATACAAAATCAAAGGACAAAAACAACAAAATAGTTACAAAGTGAGACACAATATGTTTAAAGAGAAAATTGTCTCAATTTTTTCAGAAAAATGATTCTGGGCAGATTTTATTTTCTGATAGCGTCTTCATCGCTTACCTTTACATCCAGCAACTCTGGAACCATACTCTGGATTTGGCTGAAAATTTGTAGATTATACATAACAATTAGAAAATTAAGAAAAGTAATTTTCATCGAATGTTACTATCCATTCAATAGCTAGCACGTTTACCATCATTTTTGGATAAATAGTTGGCTCTGGTAATACCATTGTTTAACAAGCAGACATGCTTCTATTCCTGATGAGCATTGAGGAGAATTTGCTTCTATTTCTGGAAATATTTTTGAAGCTCTTGTCACTAGTTTTAATGGTTCTGAAAACATTCAACCATACCTGCAATTACAATGTAAATTAGACACATTATAATAAGAAAATTTCTTTCGAAGATCAGTAAATGGTATATATATATATATGGAGAAAGAGAGAGAGAGAGAGAGAGAGAGAGAGAGAGAGAGAGAGAGAATTGGGTCAATTTTCTTTTCTATTTTTGGTTGTGGGCAGTGGGGGGGTAACTGTAATATTTATATATGTTAAATCAATTCAACCAATGAATGATAAAACAAAAAAATTAAACTATTTTTGGGTGCAAAATGATACTGATATGATAAAGAGGGATTATAGGAATTAAAAGAGGGAGTAGACATAAGTAGCTATACCTTAATGATTGTAGTTGATGGCAGTTCTTCAACAACTTCACCTACATAAGCGAGTAAGTAGGTGTTTGCAAACTCTACTGTTTCTGGAGAAGCTAGGGTAGAAGGTAAAGTTGTACAAAGTTGGAGTAGTAAAAGTGGCGAGTGTTTGGGAAAAAATGTGAAAAGTTCTAAAAAAGAGGTTGAGTGATGGGGAAAAAAAAAGCTGAGAAGCACTGTTACTACTCCAAAGAAACTTCCATTTATTTACGAGAATAGCATACAAGCTACAAACTGAAGCCAAAAGCATGTCCTTAGGTGCTTCTAGCCTCCAGTTGATTCTGCTTAAAATATGCAGAAGCTGATTTCCAAACACTCCCAAAGTGCTGAGAAAAGCACAAGAGTGCTTCTTTTGAGAGTTTGCAAACGAACACTACCTAATCTCTTAACAAGCCCAACATATTTGTATGAATTACTATATACGAAGATCACAATTTCTTGTCAAGAGAAGAAGAGTTTTGCAACGATGAGAACTCCTTGTGCAACTCCAAAGCTTTTTCAAGTCTTCCAGCTTTCTGAAAGCTATCAATCAGAACTCTATAAACCGGAAGAATTGGAACATTATCATTTCTACCGATTTCATCTACTAATCCAAGACTCGTTATAAACTCCCTGCTGAAGCCTTCCACAACCTTATGATAGTTAACTAAATGAATGGGCCAATATGTCTGTTTCATCTCTTCTAGAAGTTCACAAGCCTCATCCAATTTCCCAGCACCACAACAATGATTTATCAAAACCCTATAAGTAATATAATTAGGAGCACATTTTCCCTTTTTAATCATCTCTTTGAAGAGATCGAGGCTTTTCTCCACTTCGCCACCTTTTCCAAAGCCATCTATCATGGCAGTATATGTAACAACATTAGGGTTACAACCTTTTTCCTCCATCATCAACATAAGTTTGTATGCTTCACCTATTTTCCCATTTTTACAAAGACCATCGACCATTTCGGTGTAAATAATAACATTTGGTGGGCAAGAATATTCCAGCATTTTAGCCAATACTTTCAAAGCAAGATCAAGGCGTTTATCTTTAAACAATCTGTCGATCAACGAGCTGTAGGTGTACACATTCGGGCTGTATCCTCTCCGAGACATTTTAGCAAACACTTCTTGTGCTTCATCTAGTTTGCCAACTTTGCAGAATCCATCAATAAGAGCATCATAAACGATATGATTCGGCTTACAGCCTTCCGTTGTCATTGCATCTAGAAGATTCCGTGCCTCTTTGACTCTATGCACTTTGCATAAGCCATCAACCAAGGCGCCATAGGTAATAACATTTGGAACTTTATTACAATCATCAGAAATTCTAAAGTAAATATCTACATCATGGGCATTTGTATTTCCTCTCATTTTCTCATAAATCGCACAAGCTTTTTCTATATCTCCAGCTTTGCAGTAGCCATCAATTAAAGCCGTAAAAGTAACAACGTTTGGAGGGCAGCCTTGCGACAACATCATCTCAAATACCTCGTTTGCATTGGAGATTTTCCTTGATTTAAGATAAGCATGTATTAATGCAGTATATGTGACCACATTTGGACTACATCCATTTCTTATCATTTCCTCGAGCCAAGAACGAGCCTGCTTAATTAAGCCAGCTTTACAAAACCTATCAATCATAATCGAGTAAGTGTACACATTTGGGATAATCCCAATTTTCTTCATTTCTTGAAATAATAAAAGGGCTTTCTCTACTTTCGACTCGTCACATAGAAAACCGATGACTTTGTTGTATGTGCCGGCTTCTGGAATGAACCCATTGGCCATATTTTCTTTAATTACATTATAAGCTTTCTCATACTTCCCAATCCCACAAAGACAACGCGCAAAATTGCTGACATTGACTCTGTTTAAAGATACTTTTGCATCAAGCATCTCATTATAAGCTTTTTCAGCTAATTCCAACACATCCAAATTCGGAAATTCCTCATTGCCACAAACACTTCCAATGAATATGTTATAAACTACATAACCGGGCTTACAACCACATTCCGACATTTTATCGAGCAACTTATAGGCATATGAAAAGTCTCCTGATTTGCAATACGCATGAACAAGAGAATTGAATATCTTCGGACTTGGATAACAGCCTTCAGCAATCATCATGCTGAGAATTCTTTTACACCTACCCAATTTCCCCTTATTTAGGCAACCACAAAGCAAGATCTGATAAGTCACAACATTAGGAACACATGAATTAGCTCGCATCCTATTCAAGAATTCCATCGCCTCTTCAAACAAAGACGACTCGCATAAACCCATTATCATTTTGGTATAAATTAAAGTATCGGACTGAACATCTTCCTTCTCGATCATATTCAATGCCTCCCTCCACTTACCCAATTTGCATAAAAATTGCACAAAAAAACCCAAAATATGCATGTCCATCTTAAAACCCAAATTCAGCATCTCCCTATGAAGCAAAGAAGCAGTATCCAACTTACCTGCTTCCAAGAAAACACGTATCAGAGCATTGTACGTCACCCTTGAGGGTTTGTACCCGAAATCCTTGAGCCTGCCGAATTCCTCCAGTGCCAAATTCCACATCCCATTATAACAACACTTTCTTACCAATACATTAAGCAATCTCCCAAGCACTTCACTGTCATCATTCTTTATCTCAAGCATAAACTCATCTCTGTCGTTTTTACTCTCACTTAATAACTCTAGCAAAGCATTATAAACAGCCATACTGTGACTATATCCTATTTGCCTCCCAGCCCACATGAAAAATTTAACACCCAATTCAGCACTCTGCACATTTTTCAACACATCAACCACTAGATTTTCATCGAGTTTCTCCCTGAATTGCCTGAGGAATTTCTGGGATTTCTTTCCCAACCCATCATTATAATTCTTGATGGCATTTATTATTGAGAGAGCTTCGGTTGGGCATTTACCAGACTCCACTGCAACTTTGGTATCAGAAATAGAGTCCTTGAGAAATGCCAACTCTTGGGCAGAAAAATATTGTGCTGGAGAATTTTCAGTGTTGATTTCGTGGTGGTCTACAAGTCCTGCTAGACTGTTGTCAGTGTTGATGAACCTTTTGAAGGATTTGAATGACTGTAAGAGTGGTGCTGGAGAAAATGCAGCAAATTTGAGCAACTTTTTGCTCATTCTACTGCAGCACTTCCACTCCAACTTCTTCTGCTTTTCAGTTCCCTCTCTCTAACGTACCAGCATAATCATTACCTATGTGCATACACAAAATTTAATTCATTAAAACAATTATTGTCCAAAACTAAAGAATTCAAATGAAACTAGCCAAACAAAATAACTGCAACAGTAGGATAGTATTGCAAGCTCAAATATCTATTTAATTTATCAGAGGCAGATTTAACACAGACATACATAAAGAACAAACAGAATCACCGCAAGTTACTAATGAAGCATAATATGTATCTCTTTGCTTATCCAAATTGTTAACTCAGTGTTCCAGAAACTTTCTTAAAGGTTTTGGGGAAAAAATTATAGAATTCATCAGAATCTTCGGCAAAATCAATGAACGAAAAGTACAAAACTAAAAGTGGAGAAGCCATACCGCAAACATCTCAAACTTTGGAGCCGCATAGACGAGCTCCTCTTCCTCAAGTAGCTTCAAGGAATCACAAAATCTAGCAGCTTCCATGAAATCCTAAACACATTATCAACTTAGCGAAATCAATTTCTTCCCGAAGGAGCAACTCAAGCAGCCAGGGGTAGGGCTCAAACGAACCGAACCGGACGGAACCCTAGCATTTTTTTAAGGTTCGGGTTCGAACCTAATGGGACGAACCCGAACTCGAACCTAAGGAACCTATCAAAAAAGGGTTCGAGTTCGGTTCAAATAGAGGCTCGAGTTCGGTTAGAGGTTCGGCCTAATTTCTGGCTCAAATTCAACAGATGTAACAAACAGGATATACACAGCGGCAGAAATGAAGTTCTATTTCAGTAGTTTTACAGACAAAAAATCAGCTGATGCTCAGTTCTTAAAATCCAACAGAAACTGTAATTTAATATCAAGGGTTGATGGATGCGTAACAAGAAAACTTGACAAGAACAAAAAACAATCAAGAAAACATTACCCATAAACCATGCCAAAACCCAATCAAACAAATTAAAGTAGCATAAATTAAAATTAGGAGAAATAGAAATTACCAAGGGTTAGAGAGGAGGTAGTGGGTGGCTGCCTGCGGGCTGCGGTGGAGGGAAGAAGACCCAGGTGGTGGGCCGCGGGGCGACAAGACTTGAGGTGGCGGCGAGACTTGTCGGCGGCCGGGCTTGTGGCCTTGTGGGCGTCGTGAGTGGCGGTGGTGGCTCCACTTTTGGTGGTGCGCTGGTGGCGTCGTCGGCGCCGGAGAGTGGTGGACTTGGTGGTGGCCGCTAGTTTGGTGGAGGGAGATTTGGAGGTGAAGTCGTGAACCTGGTCTGCGCAAAAGTGAAAAATAGGGGTGTTAAGATTTTTAGTTTAGAAAAAGGGTTAATTGACTTAACCACCCTACCTTTGGTTATTTTTACACTTTGGTACCCAATCTTTAATTTTTTGCAGATAAGTTCCTAACCTTTAATTAGTGTGCACTTTTGGTATCCAAATACAAATCCGACATAATCTAGAGAAATATTTTGTTAGATTTCAGCAAAAACTGTTTTTAAGCTATGGTAGAAAGGAATTAAAAAATATCATAAATAGTAGGAAATCAAAATATTATCAACTGAACTTATGACTTTTAGATAACAAAAAAACATAAATGGAAAGTCGGAATGAGTTCCAATCGCGATATAAGTTATGTAGCTAAGTTTATGAGAACAAGACACATAAAAAGATATGGTCAACCCCAATCACTCACCAAAAGATATTACTTTTTCTTAAAAAAAGACATAAACGAATATAAATAGCACTTAGTGAAAATTTTGACAAAAAATAAAATAAAAACAACACTTATCTTCCTTATGGTTTTGTTAATTTTTTTTTTTTTTTTTGGTGTGATTTATGGTTTTGTTAATTGGCATTGAAAAGATTTTGTAATTAATTACAACGAACTTGTGGTTTCTCTAAACTTGGGCAGGCTCTCCGCAAACTTTTTGTCTTGACATAAGTACATTGATATTTTGGAAAATTTACAAACAATATTTAGACAGAAACGGTTGCTGGGAGCGGCGAGCTTGCACTAATTCAGTAAAAGTACTATAGATTCCTAATGCTACTTGAGAATTTATAGGATTTTGTATATCAACTATGAAATATGGCCACGTACACGGTAATATAGATACGATAAAACGAATTTATTTCTATAGTTTATGTTAGAGAAGTATTTAACATAGTATCAAATACGACATGAGATAAGCGAATAAAATTTTTAGAAGGTAGGGCATAGTATATCAATTAGTAACTACAAAGGAGTTGAGTCTCTTGATTTAGATCTAGAAATTATAATTTCGACATATGTTAAGCCACTATAATATACGGTCGAAACAGACAAATGAATTTAAGAGCTTCATTGTATGCCTGGATAATTAAATGAACGGCAAAAATTCAAGAGAACAGTTTTAGATACTGCATGTTACCATGTCAATAATTTTTTGTTTTTTCTTGAAAATTTAGGAGGAGAGATGGCTACTCTGCTGACCCTTTGAAATTTACGGGACCTGTTTGGACTATTAATCAGTGTGAATTTTTCAAAATTTACAAATAATCCACCAACAGAGAATCGGATTATCATGAAAAAAGAATCCTTAACCACTTCACCTTAACCCTATTTAGTATTTATATAAATAGTTTTATTATGTGTACTATTATGAGAAACATCATGATATCTGCCTGGAAGTAACAAAAAGTCATCTTATTTTGAAATGATAGGTTAAAATCAGTAATTTAGTGCAGGGCATTTCAATTTCTTTTTTGAAATTCAAAATCCCTCAAAACCGATGGGCAAAATATATTAATTTAAATCCGTAAAATAAAGTTCAAAGTAAATTGGGGAATACCATCCAAAATAATCCAAAATTGCAATAATTAACTCATTAGCTACTCTATTAGCATAACGACAAACAAAAAAAAATTCACACTCACAAAAACTAGCAAATAAAACAATGTCCTCAATCAAATTACCCAATTGAGACAAGTCATCAGCACCACTTGCAACTTCTGAATTAATGAAAGACAATCTTCCTAAAAATGACCATCTGCCAACTGAAATCACGAGCCAATTTCACAGCGTACAAACACGCCGTCATCCCACCCAGCATACTCCATGTCAATGGTACCGCGAAACCGCCCTAGTTTGTCACTAAGAATTAAGAAACAAAATAAATAATCTAGCCAAAAACAAAGACTAAATATATAGTGAATGTAGGAGCCCCAATTATATTATGTTTCAAAATTTAGCTCAGTTGCTAGAGCGTGTGGCTGTTAACCACAAGGTGGAAGGTTCAACCCCTCCTTCTAGCGTATTTCTATTAAGTAAATTTTCATAAATATAATATTATTAATGATATGAACTGGATTCGTTTCAAATTTTAACGATTCCGAACAATAATTTTAGAAATGCTAATTTGAAAATTCAGTAATATTTATTTATAGAATTAATACATAATTTCCAGTATAATAATTGCATAATTTATAATTCACTTCTCATTATTTATTGAAAGTATTTTAAGAAATTTGAAGTATCATTTTTTCTTCAAATGCCTAAGAAAAAAGAATCTGTTGTCCGTCCGATTAACTGAGGAAACCGAACAGAATTAAAAAAAACAAAAAAGAGAGAAAATAGAGTCGGTTATGCCCGCATAACAGGCCTAGGCCTAACCCAAAATAAATCTACCTGCCCAAAAAATATAAAAGCAGCCCAAATTGTTATGCTTAGTTTAACCATTTCCTCCCCCACCCCCCCCCCCCCCTCCCCCCCTCTTTTTTTTTCAATCAATCAGCAGCAAGGAATCCGATTTCCCAATTTCTTGAATTTTCATTACATGATAAATTTAACGGGTTGAATCAGCAGCAAACAAATTATTGCAAATTATTGCGGTGTAAATGGCGGAGTTGTCAGAGGGGGAGGAGGAAGGGAAGCTGACGGGCGGAAACCCACAGCGGGTGGTGGACGACGGCCTCCGTGAAATGGCCAAGAAGGCGGCTTGGAGCGTAAGCTCCTGCAAGCCAGGAAACAGCGTCGCTTCTTTACGAGACGACAATCTCGATACCTACTGACAGTGAGTATTCTCAGTCTCGTCACTCTATTTTTAGGGTTAAATGGTCTGTCTTGTGACGAAACCTCTGCTTTAATTCTGGTTTGTGACGAAACAATCTGAGCTCCCCAGAGAGATATCATACATGGATTCATCAAATTCCTTTACATCTAAAAGCTTCACAAACCAGAATTAAAGCAGAGGTTTCGTCACAAGACATACCATTTAACCCTAAAAATAGAGTGACGAGACTGAGAATACTCACTGCCAGTAGGTATCGAGATTGTCATCTCGTAAAGAAGCGACGCCATTTCCTGGCTTGCAGGAGCTTACGCTCCAAGCCGCCTTCTTGGCCATTTCGCGGAGGCCGTCGTCCACCACCAGCTGCGGGTTTCCGCCCGTCAGCTTCCCTTCCTCATCCCCCTCCGACGACTCCGCCATTTACATCTCAATAATTTGTTTGCTGCTGATTCAACCCGTTAAATTTATCATGTAATGAAAATTCAAGAAATTGGGAAATCGGATTCCTTGCTGCTGATTGATTGAAAAAAAAGGGGGGAAATGGTGAAACTAAGCATATTTGGGCCGGCAGGTTTATTTTGGGTAACCGAGTCTTTTCTTCTTCTTTTTCTTTTTTTTATAATTCGGTTCGATTTCCCCAGTAAACATAAATGTAATTAAAAAATAAATTTGGATTAAATGATTTGATATCCATTCACAAATTCTTATTTATTTGTCACAAAATTAGTAACACGGACCAAATTGAATTTAAATTAAACCTGACAAAAATAAGAGAATATGAAAATTAAAAAACTTAATTGAAATACGCTAGAAGAAGGGGTTGAACCTTCGACCTTGTGGTTAACAGCCACACGCTCTAACCAACTGAGCTATTCCAGCAACTTCTTTTGTCTTTGAAACTTGGTTTACCAAGATTGTTTTGTTTGTTAGTAAACTAGAAATTGAAATGCCTTTAGTTGGGTGGGAGAAGGCCTGCAAACGAATCGAGTCGGCTTGCGAGCCTAACGAGCCAATTCGACAAAGGTTCGTGCTCGTATTCGAGAAAATTGAACCCGAATCGAGCCTAGGTTCGATTCGATTGATTATCGAACCGAATTCAAACCTTTTATAAGTTGATTCGAGGTTCGCGAGTCTTACCTATATTATTAAAAATAATTAATATATATATATATATATTAATATTATATTATTTTAATGATATAATATAATTTTTTTTCTTTTTATTTTATTTTATTCCTAAAATTTCACAATTCACGTCTACACTCTTTCTTCAGCCGCCCTTCACGCCTCCGCCCTCCACCATCCAGCGAGTCAGCGACCACCACCCCTCGCCAGCGCCGCCAGACAACCACCAGCTCAACGACCACCACCTTCAGCCTCTCTGCCCATAAATCGTCGCCCCTCATCATCAGTTCGTCAATCCTCTTAAGTAAACCCTAAAACCCCGACCTCCACTCCTCCACCAACCAGCGGCCACCACATCTCTCCGGCACCACCAGACGACCACCAGCCCACCACCAGAAGCCCCGGCGCTCACAAATCCAGCGAGTCAGACGACGACCAGCCCACCACCACAAGCCACCATCGACGGTCTTCTTGCCGATTTGCGCCGCCCAATTTTTCTGGTGAGTTTTGCATTTCTTAACCCTAAATCGATATTTTAATTTTGATGTATTTTCTTAATTGATGGAGTGAAATTCCATGTTGTTTTTGTTGTGTGGCTGCTAATGATGAATTGCATAATGTTATGCGTTTCTCTGAATTTTGCATAACTCGAGTTCGAACCCGAATTTAAAAAACGAATCGAATATGTTTGATCGAGCCATCGAACCGAATTTGAATCAAACTCGAATCGAACATGTAATCGAATCGAACTCGAATACATTTTTTAAGGATTCGATAGGCTCGGGTTCGAATTCGGGCTCGAAAAAATGAACTCGAATTCGAGCTCGAACCTCAAAAAAATGCTAGGGTTCGGTTCGGTTCGATTCGTTTGCAAGCCTAATTTAAAATCAATTTGGTCCGTGTTACTAATTTTGTGACAAATAAATAAGAATTTGTGAATGGATATCAAATCATTTAATCCAAATTTATTTTTTAATTACATTTATGTTTACTGAGGAAATCGAACCGAATTATAAAAAAAAGAAAAAGAAGAAGAAAAGACTCGGTTACGGCCGCATAACAGGCCTTGGTAACCCAAAATAAACCTGCCGGCCAAAATATGCTTAGTTTCACCATTTCCCCCCCTTTTTTTCAATCAATCAGCAGCAAGGAATCCGATTTCCCAATTTCTTGAATTTTCGTTACATGATAAATTTAACTGGTTGAATTAGCAGCAAACAAATTATTGAGGTGTAAATGGCGGAGTCGTCGGAGGGGGAGGAGGAAGGGAAGCTGACGGGCGGAAACCCGCAGCTGGTGGTGGATGACGGCCTCCGCGAAATGGCCAAGATGGCGGCTTGGAGCGTAAGCTCCTGCAAGCCAGGAAACGGCGTCGCTTCTTTACGAGACGACAATTTCGATACCTACTGGCAGTGAGTATTCTCAGTCTCGTCACTCTATTTTTAGAGTTAAATGGTCTGTCTTGTGATGAAACCTCTGCTTTAATTCTGGTTTGTGAAGCTTTTAGATGTAAAGGAATTTGATGAATCCATGTATGATATCTCTCTGGGGAGCTCAGATTGTTTCTGATTACTTAATTTTTGGGTGGATTTTTAGGTCAGATGGTGCACAGCCTCATCTAGTTAATATCCAGTTCCAAAAGAAAGTTAAATTGCAGCTAGTTGTTCTTTATGTCGATTTCAAGCTTGATGAGAGTTACACGCCTAGTAAGATCTCAATTCGAGCTGGCGATGGTTTTCACAACTTGAAGGTACTTGTGTATTCTTTTCTGTTATAGCTTATGTAGTAGCTAGTGATATTAAGGGATGATTACCGAATACCCATAAGGTATGTCCTAAATACAAAAAACCCCACGAGGTTTCGGACGGAAAAACTAATAGCTATGGTAAATTTACCTTGTTACACTTGATAGAAATAGCTGAAAGAAAAAAGAAATAGGTTGATTAATGTAAATTTACCATGTTACACTTCATTCTAAATGAATGTTTGTTACTAACGAGAGAGAGTTAAATCTCAAGGGGCATTGGTAATTTCTGAAACCTCTTGGTTTTTTTGGTATTTAGGCCATAACTCAGGGGGTAGTTGGTAGTTATCCCTAATATTAATTTATGGGGGTGTTCGCAAACTCTACTTTAAAAAAAATTCCATTTACTTACGAAAATACAAAGAAGCTAGAAGCTAAAAGGCAAAAGTGCTGAGAAAACCTAGGTTATTTCTACTTAAATTAAGCAGAAGGTCAGAGAGAGTGTTTGAAAAACCAAAAGTGCTGGAAAAATAAAAAAAAACAAATGCAGAAAAATGCATTTTTTTTAGAGTTTGCAAACACCACCTACGTTGGTCTACCAATTCTGGTAGCATAAATTCTATCAAAAGATTGCAGGGGTTAATCTTGAATCGTTTGACCTTGCAATGATTATTCAGGAAATAAAATCTGTGGAGCTTGTTAAGCCAACTGGTTGGGTGTATATATCATTGTCTGGAAGTGATCCAAGGTGAGCAACACCTTTTCAATTATTTGATTATTTTCATTCAAAGCTGTCATGATCAATCTGACATTTAGTGGAATAAATTGAGTTTAATCTGTTTATTGTTCATCAGAATGATTATTAGCTCTTCTGAACTTTGAACTTTGAACTTTTAACTTTTTTTAGCTCCACTGGACAATTTCCAGTACACAGTTCTCTGAAATATAGAATAGAAATTTGCATGACATTATATATATTTCTGGCATTTCTTCGGGAACTTAGGAAGATAAAAAATTTCATATGCTTATTACTGGCAAACTAAAGAAAATCTTTGGTGATGTATGTCTCAGGGAAACCTTTGTGAATACTTTCATGTTGCAAATCGCAGTTTTGTCTAATCATCTAAATGGAAGAGATACTCATGTGCGCCAAATCAAAGTTTACGGGCCTCAACTGTGAGTCAATTTTCCCTATATTCACCACCATATTTTAGCGTGCGAATTTCATCTAACTACCTCGATGTTTGCTGTATTTACAAATCGACACCTCTGAGGAATTATCATATAGTGTTTGAGGTTTCAATAAATGTGTAGATATTCCGAAAATACCACCGGCTGAAACCCTATGGAGTTGTATTTTCAATAGAAAAGTTGAGTTTAATAATAATAATAATAATAAAATTGTATGCCGTAGATGTCTAGTATTTCTTGAAAAGCTATACATTTTTGAAAATATTAGGAACTACACAGTAATTTTTCAAACTTGAGGGATTGATTTTGTAATTTCACCTTTAACTTTAGGGGAACTAGATGTAATTTTTGTCCTATGTTAAATCATTTCTTACTATGCAAATAATGATATGATTGTGTTGCTGCTTATCACAGGAATCCCATCCCACGCCAGCCATTTCAATTCACTTCTACCGAGTTCATTACTTACTCTACTCTTCGATGAAAGAAATTAAAGATTGCAGTGTTTTGAAACATTGATGATATTACATGTGTTTTAGCTTGTCTTATTTTGCCATTTGTTGGCTAGCTGTATTCATAATCTTAGCCGTTTGATTTGGCATGTATTAATTTTGTGTCACATATGTGATCATGAGCTACACTATGGATTAATCAAATGTATGATTAACTTTGTATAGTTGCTAGTTTATTTCACATCAATCTAGCTTTTCCTGGGTTTGATTTTTCTTTCAACTATCGAAAACACGAGTTATGACCTCAGCGTGCCTAAAACTCATAAGAACTATCCCCAACAACTGCGCCAAAACGACTGATGGAGGATGCTGAATTTTATAAAACTAATTGAGGACTTTTGTGAGATTAAGACGAGCAAAACAACAATACAATTTTCTTGCGGAATATCTTGCCAGAGATAGTGATTTACCAATTCTTACAATGTTTGGATGGCAACTTACATGAAAAGAATTAAATGAAAATTACTAAAATCGTGATAGTTGGAACCACAAATATTTTTTTCACAAACTTTTATGTGCATACAAACGGTCAAGCTTAGTAGTTTTACACAAAAGATGTTAATCATACTCTGAAGAATTACTCATACAAAGACAAATAACTGGTTTCACTTGATTATAGATTAATCTGACAATGAGCATTGATTAACTTACATACAAAATCTTCTTCCTGTTCACATTTCCTCTAATTGAATCAATTCATGGGCCAACAAAAAATCAAAAAGGCGAAATTAAATCTTCCAACTTCTTTTCTTAGAAAGATTATAAATTATATAAATTATTCCTAGAGTCAATTACACAAAACCCCTGAGGTTTGCGCCTCTTACAAATTTACTATTGAAACCTTGCAACATTACACTCTGAGGGGTATATATAAGGTTTTTTAGGGGTATCATGTATACATTTTTATGTTTCAAGGGGGTATTTGTAAAATTTCAGTTTACAGGGAAGTTATTTGTAAGGTTTAAGATTTTGATGATTTTTTGGATTTTTAAAGGTTTGCTGTAATATCCATTATTTCTAATAATTCACACCGTATGGATTTTTCAGTTCCTAAAACCAAAGGATCAATGATAGTGCCGGCGATCGGTCGGGATCATCAGTGGTGGAGCCGCCGAAGAAGAGCAAGTCCGGCACGTAAACACAGTACTTTTTGGAGAGGGAGCCAACCTGGAAAAACCAGGTGATGATTCCGTCACCGGCAAAGCCGTGGAGTAGTACTACTACGGGTTTTGAAGGCTTGCTGGCGGTACTTTCTCCAGCGATGGCGGCCGAATTGGTGGTTTTACTGTCTTTTTTGATGGGTTTTGTTATGGTCTCAGAAGGGACCCAAATGTTGATGACGGTGCCGGGTTCTAGTTGTACTTTGTGGGGTTTGAGACCGGCCATTTTCATTCGCGCTTGTAGCAATGGCATTATGGCTGATACTAGGTTCACCATTTTCTACTTTCTGTGTGCGTAAGAAGTTGTGGATATTGAATCGGTACAAAAAATTCAGATGAGTTAGAAACTGGTAGGTTTCTAGTTTTTTCACTAAATCACACAAATTTATAGTCATCGAAATATCAGAAAATTAACGAAACTAACTAATGGTCGACCCGTCAAAACACTAGGATGTAAAAACGAAACAAGAACTTTTATGTAAATATAATAATATGTGGAGACCTCTATGTAATTTTTTCTTATTATTTTAGGGAGATTTATATCTACCATCTTATAGGTTTAGTTTAATTATAAATTAGTTTCTCTTATTTAAAAATTATAAAAATATTCCTGAGATTTTCAAATTCTTGTAACACCTTTATGGAATTTCAATAATGTTCACCAGCGTCTTATCTATTACAGTCTGTTAGTGTAAGAATCAATACTGTTTAAAGTGTAGTTGACATCGGTCAAAGCTTCTACTTGAAATATTTTTACAAATTTTATATGAATCAAGAATATTTTTTAATTTATGAAACAATAGGAACTAATTTGTAATTACACCAAAACTGAGTCGCAATGGATGTAAATTGCCCTTGATGATGTCGTTTTTTTGGTACGGGATCTGGATCGTCCACGTGGCCCTGACAGACAGTTGAATTTGTAGATTGGGGTTCGGCTATGACCTGAAAAGCACTAGCATGGGATTACTTTGGCCGGAGGGGGTTGTCTCCGGCGTAGCCTCTCCACTGAATTAAGTCAGTTTCGAATAGGATATTCGTAAAGAGAGGATGGAAGTCATAGTTATTAATTTGAAGAGCTTACCTACCATAATAAATGATGGGGGTATTTATAGGGAGACTTCCCACCTACTGGATATGGCCCCGACCGTGGGGCATTTAATGCCTGTGCCTCGGGTCTGATTCATTCCCTGACAGGAATGATTGCCTGTCACTTCTGGAGATACAGAGTACGGAAGGCAATCAGAGCAGATACGGCGCAATTAATGCGGCTACAGCGGGGTCGACCGTGTAAGGATGGGACAGGTCCGAGCCTCCGGAGGTCGACCCTAGATCTACGCTCTAGGAGGATTAGCGAGTCGAATATCGATCCTCGAGCCTGAAGGGTTGATATATGGCACCCGGGAGGTTCTACATTGTAATGACGGTCGGGGTATCAGGGCGAGCTATGGTCGACCCTCGAGCATGTTCATGAGTCAAGCGTGGGTTGACCCGGGTTTAGATACACGTGGCGTTTTGACTCTTTTACGAGTGTGCCACGTGTATTCTCCAAGATATTCCCCATCACGAGTCCCCCAGGTTTCGGTTGAATTTATTCGACCGGGATCTGAGATCGACCATCACTTTGAGGCTCGGTCCACATGGCCTCTTTTGGTTGGGCTACGCAACCCCGTTTTACCGTTACACGCAACCGACAATAAAGTAGGTCGACCGTCAGTTCGTTCTCGGGAAGGCGCGCTTGATTCGTCAGCCTAATAAAGAGTAATTATGGCAACGTTCCGTATTCCGAGGCCTGACTACTATAAATAAGGGCCTAACCCTTTCTCATTTCTTACGTTTTCTGAATATTCACTCCGAGCAGAAGCGATTTTAGCGAGAAAATCACAGCGAAGGAATTTGATTCGAGCGTAAAACTCCGTCCATACTTTAGGTAATCCCCGACCCTCAACTCTTGCATTTTATTTAAAATTATAAAAATGTCGGGAGCGTCTGAGGGATCGAGTGAGAGGTTGAGGGAGTATGAAGCCCGCTTCGACGTAGTCGACTTAGGGTTTGACACCGACTCAGAGTCCGAGGTTGAGGTTACATCCCGTAGGGCCGCGGGACTCAACAAGAACAAGGACACATCCACCAGTGGTCGCGAGGAGACGACCATCGTTCGGCCGCGCGGTCGGTCCGCCGCTGCCTTGCCCCAGCGCACGTACCGTGGCAAGACATCCGCCGCTCCCACGGAAAAGTCGGCGGGAGGATCGAGAGATGCTGGGGTCGAGCCCCTACAGTCGGAGAGGGGAGCCCCTGCTCCCTATGATAGCATAGTGGGTGGGGTTTCTGAGGAGCAGTTCGTGAGGATCGTAGGTCGCTTGAACCTGCCTGCGCCGTACGGTATCCGAGTGGCAACAAAGGACGATGTCCTGGGCAAGCAAGCACACGGGGAGATAGCCGTTAATTATAACGCGGTTATGAATGGCTTCCGCCTGGTCGGGAATACTCAATACACTAGCTTGTTCCGGGACTTGAGAGTCTGCCCGAGCCAGATGACTGCTAACTGTTTCTCCCTCATCTCCTGCTTCTTCGTTTTGATGAGGATTCTGAGGCTCGAGCCGACGCGGGCTCGATTCTTTCAGATGTTCACCCTCTCCGCTTCTTTCCCTTCCGGCGAGGGTTTCTACAGCTTATCCCAGAAGAGGGGTAAAAAGATATTCTCCATCCCCACATCTTCTCACGGCGACCAGTGGAAGGCCGAGTTTGTGATCGTCCAACACCCAGATGGTTTTCTCATCCCGACCCAATGGGAAGACAGTAGGCCTCCGACCCTCCGACCCTCAAAGGATGAGGACCTCGAGGAGTCTATTGAGTTGATCATGGGGTTCCTGGGTCGGGAGGCTTGTACCGACCAGGTCCTGCTCGACTGTAGGACTTTCTGCCAAGAGGAGAACTTAGCAGCCGCGGGGATCGGGTGCGGGAGAGTGCGAGAGGGGTTTGTCCTGGGTATATGTCCTTTCTTCTGTTTCTTTTCTTTTTTCCCACAGATTTTTAAGCTAATCTTATGATTTGATGTTTTTCGCAGATACCAACATCCTCATGGCATCCAGGACATCTTTCCTTCAAAGCTTGGGCAAGGCTCTATTGCCCGAACATGAGAAGCTGGCCGAGGAGAAGCTGGCCGAGCTCCACGAGGCCGTCCAGAGTCGGCCCGAGCTTCCCGCAGTCGAGCCTGCTATCCTCGGCGCGGATACGGGGGCGGGTTTGTCGCTACCCCGCCAAGGCCCCGGGCTCGGCAAGGGGCTATTCAAGAGGCCCTCGGAGGGGTCCAGCCGAGCGGTCGACCCCGCCCCGGTCGACCTAGAGGAAGAAGAAGGGGAGGCAGAGCCTCTGACCCGGAAGAGACCGGCTCCTAGGCCCTCCCGCAGACCCGCTCCACAATCCAAAAAGATGAAGGGCAAAGGGTCGACTAGTGAGCCTACGGACGACTCGGGCTCCGAGACGAGCGTCGAGTTCATGACACGCCGCATAAGGGATTACCTTCCCGTGGCCGAGCCCCATTTCCCGGGAGGGGTCCCGGAACTAGTCGAGGGGCAACCCCGATCCCTTATCAACGCGGGGTCAGATTTTGAGGCCGTGAGGGCCATTTGGCGGTCGGTGGCGACCGAGCCCGACCACAAACGCATGGCCGAATGGTCGTTAGAGACCTTCGAGCGCAACCTCGCCACCGCCTTTATGTCGGTAAGTAATTTATCGTATTCCGTTAACAAGTTTCTTTACTCGATTTTGAACTAAACCGTCCTTTTTGTGTCGACCTTGCAGCGCACTGCCCCGATCGCTCATGGCCTAGTGCAATACGCGAAGGCCCTCCGGTCGAGGAAGCAATTTTACAAGCGGCGGTGGGTCGACCTCAAGAAAGAGGTCGAGGAGCAGAAGGAGGGCGACTGGAAGAGGCAAGCCCAAGGGTATCAGCAGTCCGCCCAACTGCTGGAATCGGAGAATAAGAAGCTCAAGGAGAGGGAGGTCGAGCTTCTGGCGGCCGTCGAGGAGCGAACCCTCGAGGTCTCAAAGCTCGAGGGGGAGGCTCGATCCCTCAGGCTCGAGGCCCAAGAGGGTTTCGTTAAGGGGCAGGCTGCGGGTCGGGCGGCCGTCGAGCAGGAGATGGAGGTCAAGTATCGCGGCAAGGCTCGGGGCTTCCTAAAAAAGGCCCAGATGGCCATGGGGCGATGGGCTGTGAAGAAATTCGTGGAGGGGCCTATGTTCGAGAAGGCCAGCGCCATTAAGGCGTTTGACGACTTCAAAGAAGGCCATGCGCTCTGCCTGGCCCAATTACAGGCCCAGAATTTGATCGTCCCCGGTGCCAATCTCTCCAGGGTCGGGATAACTGCGGACGACCCTCGCCTTCAGAAGGAAGTTGCCCCCGACGCCGAAGCTCAAGCGGTAGTGACGAAGACTACCGTTGAAACGTCCGATCCCGACCAGCATCCGTATGGCTTCGTGGTCCAAAGGCTCCTTGCCGAAATTATGAAGAAGCCGTACGACGGGAAGGACGAACCGCTGGAGCCCACCATGGATCACCTGTTCCCTTCGGCAGATCCAAATGAGGCCGAGCCTGCGTGGTCTGCGGCGGAGCTCGAGTGGTTGAGCTCCTTGGTGCTCGAATCTGGCCCGAGCAAGCCGGCTGCCCCTGCCGATCCTTGAACCCTTCTCATTTTTTCATTTGTAATAGGATTCTCTCCTCGAGCAATAGGCTCGAGCCTTGTAATACTTCCATCAATTTTTAATGAAATTTAGTACTTTAAATTTCACTCGAATCTTTGCTTTACAAGTTGAAACTTAATTCCAACCAAGGGTTCGGGCTCGAGTTTTACGCTCGGGTCCACAACTCCCTTGCTGAAGCATAGCTTCAAACAAGGGGTTGTTTGAACTTCGTGGGCTTGAGTTTTACGCTCGAGTCCCCAGCTTCGTTGCTGAAGCGCTGATTAATCGTAGATGCTGCTAAAACAAGAATTCTCACGATGTATTCAACACAAGCATAGCTATTACATGTAGGGCCCTTCGAGGGGAGTTACATATCCAAATCCCGTAAGGATCGGTTCTAAGGATAATACAATTTTAAATTGTAGGCATTCCATGGTCGAGGCAACTCCTCGGATTCCGAGCCTAAGGTCTCCAGCCTATATGCGTTGTTTCTGGCGATTCGTGCAACACGGTACGATCCATCCCATTTTTCCTCGAGCTTCTTAACTTTCCTAGACACCTCAACCTTTTTTAGGACTAGATCGCCCACTTGAAAGCTCAAGGGTCGAACGTTTTTGTTGTAGCTTCGAGCGGCCGCCGCCTTGTGTTGCTGCATTCGTCCTAACGCCCGATGACGCTTCTCCTCAATAAGATCTAGCTCGAGCGCTCGCCCTTCGTTGTTTTGAGCTAACTGGAAGTGTGAGACTCGAGCAGTCTCGTGAAGCAACTCCGTGGGAATCAAGGCTTCCGATCCATAGACGAGAGCAAATGGGGTCTCGCCTGTGGCGGTCCGCGGGGTGGTCCTGTAGGCCCATAAAACCTCATCAAGCTCATCTGCCCATGCCTTCCTTTTGGCGTCGAGTCGAGCGCTGAGACTTCGTAGGATGGTGCGATTGGTCACCTCCGCCTGCCCATTTGCTTGTGGGTATCCGACCGAAGCAAATCGCTGATCGATCCCATGGTCCTTGCACCATTCTTTCATGTCGTCGGCTCTGAATTGAGGCCCATTGTCGCAAATTAGGATTCGAGGCACTCCAAACCTACATACTATGTTCTTCCATATGAAGTTCTGGATGACCTTAGAGGTTGTCTTCCTAACGGCTATTGCCTCGACCCACTTGGAGAAGTACTCGCAGGCCACGATGCAATATTCCGCCTGCCGCACGGTGGACGTCGGGAGTGGCCCCACTATGTCGATCCCCCATTGATCAAATGGCCATGAAACATCGATGGCTATCATTTCCGCGGCGTGCTTGTGGGAATAATTTCCTGTTTTTTGGCACTTGACGCAACGCCTGGAACATCTTTCGGCGTCTCTCTCGAGGGTCGGCCAGAAGTAACCAGCTCGTGTTACCTTCCTAGCCAGAGATCGGCCTCCCGCATGATTACCGCAACTTCCTGCGTGGATCTCGTAGAGAACCTCTTCAACTTGCGAGGGTCTGAGACACCTCATCGGGGGTCGGCGGTTACCTCGTTTGTAGAGTCGACCCTCGGGATCGAGGGTATATCTTGTAGCCCGGTGACGTAATCGCCGAGCGGCGCTTCGATCCTGAGGCAGCACTCCGTCTCTTAGATATAGCACGATTTCATCGAGCCAGCAGGGCTCTTCAGGGTCGATCGTGATTATAGCTGACTCGGGCCCGTCGATGGCTCGATAATTGGCGATTTTGAAGGTGATTTCGCGTTCTTCGGTGCCCTTAAGGCCGTTGGCGAGCTTTGACAACACGTCGGCTCTCGTGTTTTCCTCCCTGGGCACTTGGTTGATCGCGAAGCTGGTGAGCTGGGCTGTTAGCTTGCGTACCGTCTCCAGGTATTTGATCATGTTTTCCTCTCGGGCCTCGTAGAGTCCTTGGACTTGGTGTGCAACGAGTTGCGAATCGGTGATAACCGCGATCGACTTGGCCCCGCTTTCGAGTGCGGTTTTCAGTCCTGCAATGAGTGCTTCATACTCCGCTTCGTTATTGGTGACTCGAAAGTTCAGACCGATGGCAAAGTCTAGATCCAACCCATCCGGGTTTGTTAGAGAGATCCCCGCGCCCCCACCCTGGGCGGTCGACGAACCGTCGACCTTCAGGAGCCAATGAGTATTCTTGCTTTTAGGTGTCTTTGCCATGGTTGTTTTCTCGACCAGAAAGTCCGCGAGGACTTGGGCTTGTATGGCGACCCTGGGTTGGAAAGTGATATCAAATTGCCCGAGCTCAATAGCCCACTTGATCAGTCGACCAGAGTTATCTGGTTTTGCCATCACCTGCTTCAGCGGTTGGTCGGTCAGGACGACGATCTCGTGCGCTTGAAAATATGGGCGTAGCTTCCTTGAAGAGACCACCAAGGCAAGCGCAAACTTCTCGATCTCCAGGTATCGAGTCTCTGCCCCGTGAAGGATCTTGCTTACATAATATACCGGGAGATGTTTCCGATCCCTGATGGTTACTAGAACCGAGCTTATGGTTTCGTCTGAGACGGCGAGGTAGAGATAGAGTATCTCCCCTTGCTCGGGTTTGGCGATCAGCGGAGCGGACGCCAGGTATCTCTTCATTTCTTCAAAGGCTCGGGCGCACTCCTCCGTCCACTCGAACTTTTTCACATCTCTCAATATTTGGAAGAAGGGCAAATTACGCTCGGCCGACCGAGATATGAACCTGTTAAGTGCTACGATTCGCCCGACTAATTGCTGGACCCCCCTGATGGTTTCTGGTCGTGGTATGTTAATAACGGCCGCGATTTTTTCCGGGTTGGCCTCGATCCCTCGTTGGCTTACCATATATCCCAGAAACTTTCCTCCTTTAACCCCGAACACACATTTCAGGGGATTGAGCTTGAGGCGATGCTTTCTTATCAAGGCAAACATCTCGCTAAGGTCGTTTTGATGATTTTCCGCCTTTAAACTCTTGACGATCATGTCGTCCACATAAACTTCCACCGTTTTTCCAATCAAGGGATCAAAGATCAGGTTAACCAGCCTTTGATAGGTGGCTCCTGCGTTCTTGAGCCCGAACGGCATTACTTTGAAGCAATATATCCCCTTGACAACGATGAACGCCGTGTGTTTTTGGTCTTGGGGAGCCATCCTAATCTGATAATACCCTTGGAAGGCATCCATCATGCTCATCAGCTCACATCCGGCGGTCGAGTCGACCAGCTGGTCGATCCGGGGTAGAGGGTAAGGGTCTTTAGGACACGCCCGATTTAGGTCAGTAAAGTCGTTGCACATCCTCCATTTGCCCCCTGTCTTGGCCACGAGGACCACATTGCAGAGCCAATCGACGTATTTTTCTGGAGTGATATATCCGGCATCGAGCAATTTGTTGACTTCATCTTCGATGATAGAGTTGCGGACGACACTTTGGGTCCTTAATCTTTGTTTTATGGGTTTGAAGGCAGGGTCAATGTTTAGGTAGTGCGAGATTACCCTTGGATCGACCCCCTCCAGATCTTTGGCCTTCCAGGCAAAGACGTCCGCGTTCTCCTGTAGGAAGATGGTGAGGCACTCCAACTGTTTTCCCTCGAGACTTGCTCCGACCCTGGTGGTTTTTTCTCGATCCTGAGGATCGAGTTGGACCAACCAAGTGTCCTCGGCTGCCGACAGTCGGGATTCGTCCATCTTCCTTTTCTTTCGAGCTTCATGGGTACTCATTTTGGAGCGCGAGGCTCCATCCCCTTTTGGGTCGGGGATCCTTTCGTCTTCATCTCCATCATCCATGATGAGATCGCCAGGTTTAAGCAC
Organism: Verbena officinalis; assembly: GCA_958496215.1. Taxonomy (NCBI): domain Eukaryota; kingdom Viridiplantae; phylum Streptophyta; class Magnoliopsida; order Lamiales; family Verbenaceae; genus Verbena; species Verbena officinalis. The sequence continues at coordinate 37,012,280 of OY292387.1, forward strand.
GTCCTCGGTGGGGGGTCGAACCTCATTGGCAATTGCGTAGCAAGCCCAAGACTCGGCTAAGTCACAGCATACCTCCCCGATCCCGTAGGGAGTCGGGAGTTTGATCTTTTGGTGGTAGGTCGAGATAACGGCCTTGAAGTCGATGAGGCCGGGTCGACCCAAAATCAAGTTATAGGGGAAGTCGGGGATATCGACGACGACCCAGTTAATTTCCATCGTCGTTCGAGCGGGATGGACGCCCATGGAAGTGAGCATTTTAATTTGGCCTTTTGGGGCGATGATCGAGCCACCAAAGCCTTTGAGAGTGGTTTTTACTGGTTCATATCTTAATTTACTCAAATGCATTCGCTGAAGAGTCGAGTAAAGAACAATATTCGAACTAGCTCCAGTATCAACCAAACATTTACTTACAGCGTAGTTCGCAATATCTAAAGTTACCACCATCGGACAACTCGGCGTTACGCCGTCCCGATGGGGATCTAGATGAAAGTCCCTATCGCTGAAAGCCACTTCCTTTTGCTTCCATTCTTCCCCGGGCTCTACTTGCAGCACTTCGTGGGGGCCATGGAGGCTGGTTTGAGCGCGGCGAATCCCCCTCTTTCGGGATGTCCTGGTATCTCCCCCGTCGGGGCCCCCGACAATCATATCGATTCGACCGTGGGTTGGCGCGTTCGGGATCGTGTTAGGGGAGATGGCTTGTTTTCCATCCCGTTGATTCCGCTTGGGTGGGGGCGATCGAGACCTAGACCTCGACCGCCCGTCTTCGTTCTCATTGCAGCGCCGCTCACGCCCCCGATCCCTATTCCGCTTCAATCTCTTGACAAACTCGGCAAGATGCCCCCCTTGGATGAGCCTCTCGACTTCATCCTTCAGCTGGTTACAGTCGTTTGTATCATGCCCCGGCTGATCGTGGAACTCACAGTATTTAGAGTCATCGATCTTCCGCAGGTTGAGCTTCAGCTTCTTGGGGTAATTGAGGAGTTTCCCAGGGATTTTAGGAAGGATATCCCCTACCGCGCATATCAGGGGCTCGTACTTCTCCCGGTCGGGCCGCCGAGTGTTCGAGCTTCCCTCGGGTCGAGCGCCGCTCTCTTGACGACCCTTATTCTTCCCTCGACTAGACGCAGGGGGACTCCGATCTTCAGGGCCGCGAGACCGATTATAGTAATTGCTGTGGGCGGGGGCTCGACCAATGCTTCGCAGCATGGCTTGACCGTGATTCGCCCAGTAGCTCCCCTCAATCTCCTCATAGTCCATCCATTTCGTGGCACAGTCTTGGATGTCCCTTAGGCTGTTTATGGGAACTCGGCCAAGGATATCCTTGGTGAAGTCACGGCAGTGGCAGTTTTTCCCCAAGGCGCTGAGGACGACTGCCAGGTCCGGCGGTGCGACACGGACCAATTCCGCGTTGAACCGAGTGAAGTAATCCCGTAGGGATTCGCTCACTCCCTGGACTATGGAATCCAATCGTGACACCCCAAGCCTATCTTGGATTAGGGGGGAGAAGTGGCCTTCGAGCGTCGTGGAGAGCTCGTCATAAGACCTTATGGAGGCGGGAGGTTGCCTGAGGAACCAGTCGAGCGCCGCCCCTTTGAAGGTGGTGGCCAGAACCTTGGCCCATGTGTGCGGAGTATGGGGGAATAGGTTCATTGACAGCTCGAAGCTGGTTATGTGGTCGCCGGGGTCGGTTTTCCCATCGTAGATGGGGAGGTCCCTGGGGATAGCGGTCGATCCTGGATCCTCGCTGAGGATCTCCTCTGTAAATGGCGACAGCCTCTGTCGCCGACTCCGCGCGTTACGCTCGGGTTCCCATTGCTCGTTACGAGCAACATCACGTCGGGGGGGAAGTCTGTCCCTCAAATCCCCGAATGGTGGGACGCCGGCGTATTTGTTTGTTAACCTCTCCCTGACCGGAAGTCGGGGAGGAAGGGGACGTCTAGCGTCCTGCATGAGCCCGCCCGTAGGGCGGACCTGATGTGGATGTATAGGTCGGATAGGCTGCGAATATGCCCTCCGGCGGATGGGAGGTGGGGGGACGTAGTCCCCTTCTTTAATTTGATCGCCGAATTCGTCTCGATCGTATTCATCATCATAGTAGCCCTCCTCCTCCGGCTCGTTTTCTTGCTCGGCGACATGCGCATTTTCTAGCCTCTGGACCGTGTGGCCGTTATTCTCATCTTCCCCTTCAGGGGAATGGTCAGCGGGATAACGCGGAGGTCGGGCAGCTTCGGGCCTGCGGCCCTCGATCCCCCTTCCTGCGTGAGTTTGAGCTCGCGGGACAGGCGGAGGTCGAGATAGCCGATATTGTATGGGAGAGGGCTCAGTGACATTGACTATGAGGGGGATCATCCTTATGGGCCTCCCCGCTTCGAGAGCCTGCCTAGCCTCTTCGTAGACCTGACTGGTATACGCGGCTAGATCTTGGGCTGACGGTTGAGCAGGGAGTATGACTGCGGGTAGGTCCGCCCGTGAGATAGCGTCCTCCTCCCCCTCGTTGGGGGGGTTTGCCCCCTGAGGGCGGTCGATTTCTTCCAGTCGGGCGGCGAAGGCCGCCTGTTCTTCAGCGGCGGCAGTGGCTCGATCAGCCTCGATTTGAGATCGAGTCCTGACGATGCTGTGGGTGCTTTTTGTTTTCTTGTTCACCATTGCTAACGCTTGATCGCTCTAAGGTCGAAAGTCTTCTTTTTTCCCACAGACGGCGCCAAACTGATGATGTCGTTTTTTTGGTACGGGATCTGGATCGTCCACGTGGCCCTGACAGACAGTTGAATTTGTAGATTGGGGTTCGGCTATGACCTGAAAAGCACTAGCATGGGATTACTTTGGCCGGAGGGGGTTGTCTCCGGCGTAGCCTCTCCACTGAATTAAGTCAGTTTCGAATAGGATATTCGTAAAGAGAGGATGGAAGTCATAGTTATTAATTTGAAGAGCTTACCTACCATAATAAATGATGGGGGTATTTATAGGGAGACTTCCCACCTACTGGATATGGCCCCGACCGTGGGGCATTTAATGCCTGTGCCTCGGGTCTGATTCATTCCCTGACAGGAATGATTGCCTGTCACTTCTGGAGATACAGAGTACGGAAGGCAATCAGAGCAGATACGGCGCAATTAATGCGGCTACAGCGGGGTCGACCGTGTAAGGATGGGACAGGTCCGAGCCTCCGGAGGTCGACCCTAGATCTACGCTCTAGGAGGATTAGCGAGTCGAATATCGATCCTCGAGCCTGAAGGGTTGATATATGGCACCCGGGAGGTTCTACATTGTAATGACGGTCGGGGTATCAGGTCGAGCTATGGTCGACCCTCAAGCATGTTCATGAGTCAAGCGTGGGTTGACCCGGGTTTAGATACACGTGGCGTTTTGACTCTTTTACGAGTGTGCCACGTGTATTCTCCAAGATATTCCCCATCAGCCCTAATTAATCAAACATATGGAAGGAAAACATGCATGTTTCGTCGAATCAAACAAAAATTAGTACGTGAAAGCAAACGAAAAAGGGAAGAATCAGAAAAAGATATATAGAATATCCGAATTTCATTTCCGCTTCTACTCTACGCAAAGAATCACGACGCTATAAAATCGAAGATATTGGTGGCGGTGCCGATAACAATTCAATCGGTGAGTTGCAAATCCTTTCATTATTGCATTGCCCAATTTTATTAAATAATTGTTGGTTGGCTTGTTCTCTGTATGCTTTATCGAAGAAACAGACAAATATGAAAAAAAGAAAAAAGGTAACCTAGTTTAATTCTTAAAGCTTGATGCAGATTTTCAGCCATGGAGATAAATGTTGATAATGTGAAGGTTACTCAAGGCTTAGGAGATTTATCAAAGGTTATTTTGACCTGTCAAAATGGAAGGTAATTTTACTTTGCGATTGTGCTTCTTCATTATAACTGAAAAAGGGGTAATTACACTTACACCCCCAATACTTAGGGTTATATACAGCAACACTTCCTCAACTATGACTTTGTCTGGCACTTAGGTCCTACCATTATGGGTTAGGGATATATCCGCAAAACATTCTTAAGTTGAGAGCGTGTTGCTATATTTACCCCAAAGTCGATGGGGTGTAATTGTAATTTTTCCTTTTTTTAAGTTAATGGTCGTTAAGGATAAAATGGTAATTTCACAACTTTCTGTTAAGTTTTTAGGATTAGGAGGTCTGTCTGTAATTTCGAATAGTCGAGGGGGTGTAAATGTAATTATCCCTTAAAAAAAAGAAACAGAAAAAGGGAAAATCAATTGTATAAATACTAGTGCTTTTATTATTTTGCAGTGTGGCAGAGGTATACCTGTATGGAGGCTGTGTAACATCCTGGAAAGTAGAAGGCAAAGAGCTTCTTTTTCTTCGGCCTGATGCTGTATTTACTGGGCAAAAGCCAATCAGGTATTTCTATCGTTTTTCCTTATCTAATTACTCAAAAAGTTAATCCCAGATTTTGGGGGGAAAAAACAAAGGGCTCATGCTATGATTCTTGCATTTTTTTATGAGATTAATTTGAAAATAATTACTAGAACTTGAGCCATTTCTGATTCGTATGTTCTTTCGTTTTTCTTGGGAAATAGTGGAGGAATACCACACTGTTTTCCACAGTTTGGACCTGGCTTAATGCAGCAGGTAAGAAATCATATTATGAAAGTTGAAATAGCTCATTATTTGTCGCCATCATAGATTTAGTGTATCTATTCAGTTTTTCCATGTTGAAGCTTAAGGGTGTTACCACATTTGAAAATTTACAAATATCCCCCTCAGTTTATGCCGTCTAACAAGATTAGTCCAGCAATTGTCCATTCACTCCTCCATTACGGTTTATCACAAGGTCCGTACACTGAGGGAGTATTTGTAATTTTCTAAATGTGGGGATCACTCAGTTACACCTATTCTCAGGGTGTGTGGATGTAATTAACCCAAATAATATTTCACAGCATGGATTTGCAAGGAACATGAACTGGTCATTTGTTAATTCCGAAAATGTGGAAGGAAAACCTTGTACTACTCTGGAGCTCAAAGATGATCCTTACAGCCGTTCTATGTGGGATTATAGTTTTCATGTCCTATACAAGGTAAGTGAGCTCTTTCTTTTATATTTTTACATGCATTCAATTCATGTATTATACAAAACTGCTCAATGGCCTTCGGCTTGTCTGGTGAATTTTACAGGTTACTTTAGACAGAAATACTCTCTCAACCGAGATAAAAATAACAAATACTGATGAAAGATCATTTTCATTTAGCACTGCCCTGCATACATACTTCAGCGTAAGTGTTACGTTTTTCACAATTTTGGAAAAGCAAGTGCTTAAGTAATTCTTTTTAAAATATCAAAATTCTCAGTTTATATAACACTCTAAATTCAAGAATACCAGCAGAAGAAATTGGAAGAACATGAAGCAACATTGTGGTTTAAATTCATGATCTTGAAATGGGAGTGATACTGAATAAATTAACACATATAATAAATGAAGGGCGAATTATATCTACTCTACCCCTGAAGTTAGGTGGAATTACAAATCAATCCCTCTAGTCGAAAAATTACTTTATAGTCCCTGATGTTCTTGATATATGTGTAAATCTTTCGAAGATAACTCCATAAGATTTAAGCAAGGGGTATTTTCGGTGTCTTTTTGTAAGATTTACACATTTATTAAAACTTCAGGGACTATATAATAATTTCTCAAACTAGAGGGATCGATTTGTAAATACACAAAACTTCAAGGTAGTTAGATGTAAATGAAAATATCAGTGGAAATCCAAAAAATAAAGTGTTAATATGTTATTGTACTTCTTTATTTTACTGAATTTAATGTTATTTAATCTGTATGTACAGGCTTCGATAACAGGGGCATCAGTTAGAGGCTTAAAAGGTTGCAAAACACTTAATAAAGATCCTGATCCAAAAAATCCCATGGAGGGTAATGAGGAAAGGTCAGTATCTAACCTCTACATTATGACAATTATTTCTCGTATTCATTAAAATATCCATATATTATGACGTTAATTTAGGTAAATATTACCCCCGTAATGAAAAACCATGCTAGTATTCATTCTATATTTAATTTTCTTGATCAGCGATGTCGTCACTTTTCCTGGATTTGTAGATTGCATTTATCTCGACACTCCTGAGGAGTTAACCCTGGATAATGGTTTGGGCGATTTGATTAGTATAAGAAATGAAAAGTAAGTGAGATTATTTATCTGCTTAATAACTCCCTTGCAACTATGTATAATTACATGAATATCCCCTTTTGGTTTCAAAAATTACAAATACCCCTTTTGACCATGACAATGCAATACAAACTGACAAATCAAGAAAATTGGAAACATTATGCGGAAGAGTGATTTGGTAAGTTAATAAAAATTCGAATAGTGGTATTTTTGATTATATGTAATAAACTACAAAAGGACGTAACTGTAATGTGGCAATAAGTTACACGGAATGTATGTGTAATTCTGATACACAGGAGATTTGTGTAATTGCACATAGGTACAGGGAAGATCACTGACTTTGTTACATAGGAAGTGTTTTCAAACTCTAAATGCTTTTAGCTTAAAAAAAGCAGATGGAGTGTTCTATTTTGCTGCTTATGCTTAAAAGAAGCTAGAAGCTGGAAAAACTCTGTGGTTGCTCTTTTCTGCTTCTAAGCTTTTCTTTATTACTTAAAAGTTATTTTGTACTTCATTTTCCAAATACCCCAAAATTTCACTCCATCTTTTAACAACTTTAGCTTCTACTTTAACATCTCACTGCAGTTGGTCTGATGCTGTTTTGTGGAATCCCCATCTGACTATGGAATCATGTTACAAAGATTTTGTGTGCGTTGAAAATGCCAAGGTATGAGATTTAATCTACACCATTTAATTATCATTGCATGCTAACTTCATTTTTATCTATTCTCTAATATTTCAAGCTTTTGGAAAATTCTTTACTGCTAGTTCAGTATTTTTACAGTTTCATATTTAGGTTTGCCCTAATTACAATTTATACCCTCTATTTTCAGAAATTACAAAAAACTCTCTGAAATTTCACTCAAATGCAAAAGAAATCCTATAAATAGACTGATTATTCGCAGTTTTTGGCTTCATGTTTAAGTGAAATACTAGGATGCTTTTTGTAATTTTGGAAAATAGAAGGACTAAATTATAATTAGGGCAAGGGGTGGTAGATGTAATTCGCCCTTCTTTAAAAAGAGCTTTTTTTTTTTCTGGGATCTTGCAAACAAATAGCTATTCATGATTTTACTGTTTTGGTATTCTTTAACTTATATTAGTTCTTTTTTATTATCGTCTGCCTCAGATCAGACAAATTGAGCTAGAACCGAGCCAATCATGGACTGCTGTGCAACATTTGAGCAAGGCTTGAAATGTGGGTTCAGCAAAGTAACTGCATGCTGCATATATATAATAACCTTTGAGGGACTAAATGTGAGACAAAAATAAAACATTAGGGACCAATAGTGACATTTAGCTATATTATTAACTTGTCAATAATCGGATTATACTCTAGTTATTTAATTAACGCATTGCATATGGTTTCTTACTTTCGAAAGGAACACCAAAAATCGACAAAAATTAAACAATAAATTAAATCAAAACCATAAATTTGGTTTAAGTTTTCTAGTTATCTTGTTTAATATTATCCGAATTGAATAAATTTGTTGTATTTTGAATTTTGATTACGTCCGTAAATTAATTTGAGTAAATTTTATTGGTGGACTGAAATTATTTTCTGTGGAACTATGAAATTCTGATATACGGGACTTACACTGCAAAATAAAATATCTTAAGACCTAGAATGCGATAAGTGCATAGTTATGAGACTAAAAATGTATTTTGGCCTTATAACCAAATTTGGATTCAATTCTTAAACTAAAATACGATCTGACTATAACGACAGTCAACCCTAATTTAAGTTATATAATTGTACTCTAATATTTCGTTTAATTCTACAAATAACGTCGTCATTTATTAGCCTTAAATAAGCAAAAAATAGTGTTTACTTAACAACCCACATAAATAAAAAGACTATTTTAGAAGACTGACTCTCCATTTAATCAGCCCATTATAAAAACCATTAGTGATTACATTCTTGACAGGTAAACTATATCCAAATCTAAAGAAAAATAACTATATATTTCTATTCGTCCTTAATTCACAACGAACATGGATCTGATATTAAACAAGAAAAAGTCCAAACTTAATTACCAACATGCATGTTTTTCTCGAGTAACACTTATCTTAATCCTACTAAATTAATAATCTATTACTGGTAGTTGATGTATTGTGCCAACTACAACAAATGAAACTGTGATAAGTGACTCAAATACGAATTCAACAGTCAAACATATTTAATATTTATTACTTAATAATGTTGTAAGAACGAAAAGTAGTACAAGACAAGGATCCAAAACGTAAACTAAATAAAATAATAGGCCCCGTGACTCATGCACACATAACGTATCAACAAATTAACGTTGACCAATGAATGAGTAGGGAGAAGAAAATGAAGTTACAACGAACTTGGTTCGAGTATTAATTAATTAGTTTTATTGGGCAATTGACATCCATTGCCCAATAGGTTTAGTGTAATTATAAATTAGTCATTTTTATTTTATAAATTATAAAGAACTCTTGATTGAGATTTATTATTCATGTAAAATTTGTAAAAATATAATAAATATAAGCTTTGACCCATGTGTTTTAAATTGTATTGATTCTTAAATTAATGGATTACAGAAGACCAGACACTTCTGACAAGGGTGGAGCTAGTGGCGTCAATGGACCCACTCAAATTTTTAATTTTTCATTTAAATTGAGATTAACTTAAATAATAAAAATCATAAATTGGACATTATTTACCTTAGTGGACCCAACTCAATAAAACAGATAATCTTATCTTATGGTCCAAAAGTAAAATTATTTAAAATAAAATAAAATTATTTGATTGATATAGAGATTGAATTTATTATATTAGTATATCGTTAATTGATATTAACCTTGCACCCAAAAAAAGTTGATTTTAAGTATAAAAAATATTTAATATTCATATTTATCATGTCCTGTCTTACCCTTAAAAAAGTAGTGATTTAAAATCCAATAAAGTAATATTCATATTTATCATGTCCTGTCTTACCCTTAAAAAAGTAGTGATTTAAAATCCAAGGTTTTATAAGAATAATAAAATCTTAGAAGTATTTTTATAATTTTTAAAATAAAATGAATTAATTTATAATTAAATCAAACCTGAAGGATAATAAATACAACTTTTTATCCAGTAAAAAATAAAAGGTATTATTTGTTTATGTCCAGTATAGAAGTCAAAAAGATTGAGATAAAACTATTAATTAATTTATTCTTTTTTGGTTGAAAAAGGCAAGCATAACATTACGAAATAGTTTCGGCGCCAATACAATCAACAACCTCAATAGGAGGTTCAAGCCAAAAATAAAAACCGTTCTCTAGACTATGTCCATGTTTAGCAAGGATATTAGCACTAGTGTTACAGCAGCGACGAGCATGATAAAAACGAATCTTCCACAGAAGATGGAGCAATATGCGGTAGTCATCAATCAAGTTACCGAGAGGATGGCTCGAAGTATCTGCCGAATTAATCAAGTTGAGAACACTTCGAAGTTAATTTCGACCTCAATTTTGGGAACACGCCTCGCCCAAGCATGAGTTAGGCCTTCACGCAAGCCTAGTAATTCAGCAACTGTAATAGTATGGTCTCCCTATCTTCTCGAGAAACCAAAGATCCAGGCGCCATTATGATCCCTGGAGCAGGCCGTCGCCTGAAGCAGATTTTTCCAAGTTGAAAATGCTGCCATCCGTATACAGTTTGACCCAATCCACCTCAAGTTATTTCCACTTCTCTTCAGTTTGGGCAGTCACTGAAACACATTCTTTGTTGTCAAAAGGCCATGCGCATATAGGTTGTTAATTATAGATGAAACCTTATTTTTTCCTTACCTAAACCTAATTTCTAGGTATTTTTTATAATTATTCAATATTATGTGAAGTATAACTGTAATTATTGAACTAAGAAAGTTATAAATTATAGTTAACAAACTCTATTGGGGTCCAAGCGTAATTATCCTAATTAATTACTAAAAATGGAATAAAATCATTGGTAATTCGAACCCTTGAACACTATAAATACCACAAAATATCAAGACCAAAAGAAAAAATAAAAATAAAAATACCAGAAGGCATCATAAAATTTTCAGTCCGACGCCGGAGCTCAGTCGCCACTCGCCACTAGTTCCGTCGCAGAAGTGCGATGTGCAGTTTAGAGAAACGCGGCAATATTTTCATCCTCACAATCACCGGCGACGATGAGCACCGCCTTAACCCGACCCTGATCGACTCTATTCGCGCTGCCCTTACTCGGGCGAAATCCGAATCGGAATCAATGGGTCCCACCGCCCTCATCACCACCTCCCAAGGCAAGTTCTTCTCCAACGGCTTCGATCTCTCATGGGCTTTTTCCGACCCGGACCCGGTCCGAACCCAAACCCAATCCCGGCTCAAAGCTATGTCGAAGAAACTCCGGCTTTTGGCGGCGGAGCTCATCTCCCTCCCCATGCCCACCATCGCCGCCGTCACAGGCCATGCCTCCGCCGGCGGCTTTATCGTCGCCCTCTGCCATGACTACCTCCTCATGAGGAAGGATCGAGGAGTTCTCTATATGAGCGAGCTTGACATTAAGATGAAACTCCCCGGTTGGTTTATGGCAATTCTGAAGAGTAAGATCGCGTCCCCGAAAATTTTGAGGGAAGTGATTTTGAAGGCGGCGAAAATCAGGGCGGAGATGGGGGTGGAGTGGGGAATTGTCGATTCAGCCCATGAAAACGCGGATGAGACCATGGCGGCTGCTTTGAAGCTGGGTATGGATATGATGAAGAGGAATTGGGACGGCAAAGTGTATGCGGATAATCGGAAAACTGTTCTTTCTGACATATTGACGGTGCTCGGTTCAGACGAAACGGTGGAAGATTCTGGGGATAATGTGGATGATGATGGTAATGAGATAAAAGCGATTTCAAGATTGTAAAAGTCATGGACTTTTTTCCATTTTTTGTGAATTTGGAAATGATATTGTCTATTAATTAGTGTATACTTCTTAACGATCTGTAACTGGAATAAGTTTGTGTTACTGTGTATGTATTCCAAACCGAACAGTTCAGTAAAGATTCTATGGGGTTTTTGCAAACTCTATTGCTTCTCGAAAAGCTAAAGTTGTAAAAACGTACAGTAGTAAAAACAGTGACTATTTGGGAACTGAGTGTTTGAAAAATAAAGTCAAGAATCACTTCCAATTTAATAAAGTCACTAAAAGCATGTCCTGAAGTGCTTCAAGCTTTTAACTTATTTCTGCGTAGATTTAGCAAAAGTTAGAAGCGTTTGGAAACCCATAGTTATGCCGATACTCAAATGAATGAGTTCCTTCATCAGTCTGTTAAAAGTCTTTTCTTGTTATATTGTTGAGTATGTATTAATCTTTCTGTCAACACACTTACTCATTTTATGTTGTCTGTTGTATTATGTTCTTCAGGTTTTCTCCTTAATTTTAGGGTTAATTACATCTATCCACCCCATTAAATGGGGTAATTACAAGTTGTACCCCTATTTTTGAATATAATTACACTTACAACCCTCCTGGAAAAAAAAATTACACATAACCCCCCACCCTATTACGTTTCCATTAAATTTTTATGATGTCAGCAATTTTTATTTTTGAAACCCAGAAATACCCTCGCTGACTTTAGTCGACATTCATATTCCAGGTTGTCCTTATTTGAGTTGATAGTATATCGTCTGTAATTTACATATGTAGTTTAGGGTTATATGTAAATTTTCAATTGTGTTTATTGTTAGAAGTGAGGGTATAACGGGAAATTCATGCCTTTTTTTATCGGAAACCTAATGGGTTGGGAGTTATGTGTAATTTAATTTTTCCATGAGGGTTGTAGTGTAATTATATCTAAAGATAGGGTGTGACATAGTTTCCGAGCAATTTATAAGTTGTTTAGGAGCTTATAAACCGTTCGGAACAACTTGTAAGCTCAGAGGAAGTAAGTTTTAGAGTTTGTAGCATTCTCCCCGTCTCCGCAAGTGCTTACGTTAAGTGCTTTTTAATATTTGATCTCAGAAATTTCAGTAAATGATGTGTGAATATCTGTGTTTCAATATAAGGAGACCATTTGGAAGCTGAAATTGTAATAGCTAATAGCGTCAGTCATTGTAATTAGTTCAATAATTTGATGATTTGATCCGTAGATCTTTCTTAATTACAAATCAAGTACAGCCAGAGATTAAGGGAGGAGGTAGATTACAGGGTTAAATAATATTCACACCCCCCTAATTTAGATTTACAAATCAATCCCCAGATTTAGAAAATTACCATGATCCTCCCTACTTTATGAATCTATATGTAAGACCTAACGGGAGAAGAAAAGTACTTAAATACGCCTGGCTAAGAAAGAAACAAAAGTAAGGGCCAAAAATTGCCAATTAACATCACATTTGAAGTCCTCCACAAATTAATAATTGACAAATTGCACCTTCACTTTTAATTTTTAGTACAAAAGAAAATACCAATTTCTGGAGTTTGAAGCTCAAGTTTTTCGCACAGCACATTAGCTGATTAGCTCAATAAACCTTCTATCCTCAATGATACTCTGTCACTTAATGGATGTAAAGATTTTTTTTACAACGTATATTTAAAATATTTTGTCCAAATTATATCTAAATATCTCGTGGTTTAGCAAAACTATATTTTAGTCCGATACTTTTGATATATTACAGAATAGTCCTTCAAGTATATACTAGATTTCATAAAAATAACTCTCCATCTGTTATAGTTACTGAGACCAGAATGGAGTATATGGTATTTGTTATTTTTGTTAGAATTTTTGGAGAAAATAAAAATAACTGGGAAAATAAATCACACGGAAATTTACCAAGGTTCGGATACCCTTCAGTATCTTTACGTCCTGCACCCAAGTTTCCTTGAGTAAAATATTTTTCACTAAAATGATTTTGGAATGAGTTTACAAGAAATCAGAAGCAAGCACAATAGTACCAGGAGCAATACTTGCTTTAACATAAAAGATTAAAGCACACACTTTAATCTTTTACTGATACTAGAATAAGCTCTAAATACCGGAGAAAAAACACAATAATAATAGGCTACGGTTTTGCTCTCAACACAATGATATATCAGCTTGAATGACACAAGGACGATTCATAAAGCTTCCGCTTTTGACTTTTTATACTTGGTTAATTACTTCTGCTCCATAAGGAAGGAATCTGTTGGTACCAGCTGTAACAGATTTCCAAGATAAGGAAAGGAGCCGTTTGGAACCAGCAGTAACAGATCTCCAAGATAAGGAAAAGAGTCGTTTGATACCAACTGTCAAGGCAAATATCTTGCTGATCGATTTGATTCAATCAATCTCACTAAATAAGGCAACTTCCAGTTAATTTGAATCGTTAACTGTATAAATCGATCATTAATTCATTATCCCTTAATATTTTCTCAAGTATCGACTGATGCTTGGATGGACTGACGGGCTTGTTTGTAATATCTTTTGTTATTTGGGCGATGAGAGAAATAAGAAACCAAACCGGTAAAAGACACTCACAAGTAAAAGTCAGTGAGAAAAAAAAGAGAAGACGTTGGAAAAGCCACCCACCTCACACTTGATACTTTGACAGAGGTTAGATGATATTTTTGATAATCTGGTTAGGTTAGCTAATTTTGATAGGATAGATCATGATGTTAGGTTAGATGGTTTTGTTAGATTAGAAAACTTTGCATGTAATGATTTGTTTTGCTGGTTTGGAAACTGTAATGGAGAAAATGGTGCCAACTGCTAAGCATTATTTTTGGAAATTACATACTACACCCCTGCATAATTTCTTGCTAATACTGAAGTTGAAGTCTGATCGAGGAACACAATGAACTTGGTTATTTGCTGCAACCACTGGAAGCACTGGACATTTTTGGATGGTCCAGCTGGGAATGATTTGAAAATTAAATTTAAGCCACATAGTACAAAGTACAAACTGTGAGATTGCACTCATGCAACACTTTGTTACAAATTCTTACAACCACCACCCCTATGCTATTTCCATTTTTACTTTCACATTAGCATTTTTTGCCGCTGCACACTTCTGGAGCATCCACCTCAGCAACTGGAGCTTACTTTGGGACTGCTTTGCTGGAGAACACATTGCTGAAACCGGGCTATACCACGCCATCTGCTGCACTTACAAAGACAATTTTTTTTTGGTTTGGGAAGCTGCTGGAATTTGGGATTGGTTTGCACTTGAGGAAGAAAAGTTTATTATACTACGTACCCCGTGTTTTTTACCGGTTTTTTAACATACTTTTCAGTAAAAATATATAAAATACTCATACATATAAAAAAAAATAAAAAGTACTCGTTCGGTATTTTATTGACTATTAAAAATCTATATATTATGACTTTAGTAAATTATAAATTGAAAATTTAACTAATTATTACATAAATTATCACCAATTATTAAAAAAATAATTAATACACAATTTAAATAAACTAGTATACACAACTACACTAGAATAACGTGTTAGGAAATTGTACCACCTAATAAATTCACATAATTAATTTTTAGGCTTTTCAAATCCTTTCCCAGGCTATTATCTTTTTTCCCTTTTCCCTTTCCTTAGGAAAAAAAAAATCCATTAGCTATTAGAACCCTTGAACACTGTATAAATACCAGTATACCACAAAATACCAAAACCAAATGAAATAAAAAAAATACCAGAAGCATCATAAAATTTTCAGTCCGACGCCGGAGCTCAGTCGCCACTCGCCACTAGTTGCATCGGAGAAGTGCGATGTGCAGTTTAGAGAAACACGGCAATATTTTCATCCTCACAATCACCGGCGACGATGAGCACCGCCTTAACCCTATCCTGATCGACTCTATTCGCGCCGCCCTTACTCGGGCCAAATCCGAATCCGAATCAATGGGTCCCACCGCCCTCATCACCACCTCCCAAGGCAAGTTCTTCTCCAACGGCTACGACCTCTCATGGGCTTTATCCGACCCGGACCCGATCCGAACCAAAAACCATGCCCGGCCCAAAGCTATGTCTAAGAAACTCCGGCTTTTGGTGGCAGAACTCATCTCCCTCCCCATGCCCACCATCGCCGCCGTCACAGGCAACGCCTGCGCCGGCGGCTTCATCATCGCCCTCTGCCATGACTACCTCCTCATGAAGAAGGATCGAGGAGTTCTCTATATGTGCGAGCTTGACATTAAGATGAAAATCCCCTGTTGGTTTATGGCAATTCTGAAGAGTAAGATCGCGTCCCCGAAAATTTGGAGGGAAGTGGTTTTGAAGGCGGCGAAAATCAGGGCGGAGATGGGGGTGGAGTGGGGAATTGTCGATTCAGCCCATGAAAACGCGGATGAGACAATGGCGGCTGCTTTGAAGCTGGGTATGGATTTGCTGAAGAGGAATTGGGATGGAAAAGTGTATGCGGATAATCGGATAACTGTTCTTTCTGACATATTGACGGTGCTCGGTTCAGACGAAACGGTGGGAGATTCTGGGGATAATGTGGATGATGATGGTAACGAGATAAAAGCGATTTCAAGCTTGTAAGTCATGGATTTCTTTTCAATTTTTTTTGTGAATTTGGAAATTATATTGTCTAGTAATTAGTATATACTTCTTAACGATCTGTAACTGGAATAAGTTTGTGTTACTGTGTATGTATTCCAAACCGAACAGTTCAATAAAGATTCTATCGGGTGTTTGCAAATTCTATTGCTTATCGAGAAGCTAAAGTTGTAAAAACGCGCCGTAGTAAAAACAGAGAATGCTTGGAAAAAAAAGTAAAAAGCAGTAGTCGAGTGTTTTCTCAACTCTCAACTTATTTCCGCTTAAATTTAGCAAAAGTTAGGAATATTCGAACCCACAGTTCTTTTTCTTCATTTGTCTGTTAAAAGTCTTTTCTTGTTATATTGTTGAGTATGTTCTCTGTTGTATTATGTTCTTCAGGTTGTTCTTAATTTTAGGTAATCAAAACAAAAGCTGAAAAAGTATCATGGTTGGTTTCTTGATGTTAATACTGCATTAAACGCTGCAAATTTGTGGAATATTTCTTATTTGGATTCCACAGAGTTCAACTTTTGTGCAGTAATTAGGAGTTGTGGCTTGGTAAGTGCTGTGACTGCTGTCTTATCGTGTAAGAAACTCAAGGTTGAGTAGTCTCATGTTTCAACTTTGTATTCTCATTTTTTGAGAGTGAATCCGTATCAATATTAGGAATCAATAATTTCAAGGGGTAATTATGACTAGCCCTGAGGTATGACGTGCATATAAAAGACTTGTGAGGTTTTAGAAATAATCAATTTCCTGGGGAAGTTTTGAGTGAATCCGTATCAATATTAGGAATCAATAATTTCAAGGGGTAATTATGACTAGCCCTGAGGTATGACGTGCATATAAAAGACTTGTGAGGTTTTAGAAATAATCAATTTCCTGGGGAAGTTTTAACTCTAACTGAAAAACTAGTGGTAGTGGTAAAATTCCTATGTTACTCTTGATGGAAAGAGCTAAAAGAAAAAGGAAAAGGTTGAGTTTTGAAAAACCAATATTAACCTTCATTTTGAATGAATGTTTGTTACTAACAGCGGTGAAATTTGTGAGAGAGAGTGAAACTTATGGAGAGTTGTTAATTTATGAAACCTCATGTAATGTTTTGTTTTTAGGTCACATCTCAGGGTATTCGGTAATTATCCTTAATTTCAATAAGACTGCTGACTTTATTAGTTATCAGTCTCCCATTAAACATCAGTTGTTTTTGCAAATGGGTATACCTACAATTTTTCATGTTGTGTGTGTGAGAGATGTACTGAATACTGATTAAGTCATTAAGAGACTGTTTTGCTGAGCCTATAATCTCTTCTGAACTGCGATACACAAATACGGTGACATGATTTTTTTTTCAATATTTTGCGCTAGATAAGTACCCGACACGGGTGTCGGGCACGACAAAATAGGATTTTTAGAAGTGCTCGTGCATCATAGCTTATGAGCAATTTATAAGCTGTTTAGGAGCTTATAAACTCCTCTAAACAACTTATAAGCTCTCCAGAAAGCTCATAAAAGTCGGAGAAAGTAAGTTTTAGAGTTTGTAGCATTCTCCCCGTCTTCTCAAGTGCTTGCGTTAAGTGCTTTTTAATATTTTATCTTAGAAATTTCGGTAAATGATGTGTGAATATCTTTGTTTCAATATGAGGAGACCATTTGGATTTTGGAAGCTGAAATTGTAATAGCGTCATTCATTGTAATTAGCTCAATAATTTGATGATTTGATCCATGGATCTTCCTTATTGACAAATCAAGTACAGCCAGAGATTAAGGGAGGAGATACATTATAAGGTTAATTAGATTCACATCCCCTCAATTTATGTAAAATTAAAAATCAATCCCCAGATTTGGGAAATTACAATGATCCTCCCTACTTTATGAATCTATATGTTAGACCTAATGGAAGAAGAACTTGAAGACATCAGAGGAAGACCATCATCTCTATCTGGTTACGACCAATTAAATAAAAAAGAAAGAATAGGGCGGGATCGACTATACCACGAGATCATACGACCAGGTGGAGTGGCACAAGATCTGCCTCTTGGCTTATGCTTTCTCTAACTGCAGCGATTGACTTCCTAATCGGAAGGCAAGAGCAGGCTAGAGCAATTAGGTGATGCATTTAGAGATTTGGTGAAAAGAAAGTGCATTTCTAAAGCCTTTGGTCGGGTACATTCAATCCCGACTCCCTTTCACTCTTATCAAACGGATCCAAGCCATTGGTATCCGATTGAAATATAGAAAGCATAGATTCATGTTGCCTACTTGCTAAAAGGACTCATTCACTCACCTACTCCTTGTCTATTTAATAGCCAGAATCCGGGAACCTAACAATGTTCGGCTTTTCCTTTCCTTATCCTATTCTTAACTACGAAAGAAGACTAATAGTAACTGCATGGTCAAAGTACTAACGTACGCCTGACTAAGAAAAAAAAAACAAAAGAAATGGCGAAAGTTGCCGATCACATTTCAAGCGCACCACAAATTAATAGTCAACAAATTACTAACTACTAATTGGGATTTGAGAGTAATATCTCACGGTATTTGGGTCAAACTCAGTAATTAAAAATAAAATTGTAAAAAAAATAATGGTCTCTACTAATGTTCTTTTATGTAATTTCGTAGTATGTGCAACGGGAAAACTCTATA
Source organism: Verbena officinalis (assembly GCA_958496215.1). Taxonomy (NCBI): domain Eukaryota; kingdom Viridiplantae; phylum Streptophyta; class Magnoliopsida; order Lamiales; family Verbenaceae; genus Verbena; species Verbena officinalis. Next base: position 37,030,588 of record OY292387.1, read on the forward strand.
TTTGGTCCCATTTGTTTGAATCGAGGTAAAACTTTGTTCCATTGTATTCAATTTTTTTCATTTGGTCTCGTAGGATTCAAAAAGTGGACAAGTTAGGTCATTCCGTTAAGTTTTACCCAATTTAGCCATTTCCTCTGTTAGGGTTGGCTTTATGGAGGGAAAATCAGACCTTGATCATCCAATTTTGGCGGGAACAGAGCTACCTCCTCTCATATATCCATATACACGTTATTTGCTCAAAAATCACTCCAAAAAGTTACCAAAAAATAGAAAAAAAAAATCTGAAGGAAGAAAATGGACTGTGGGGCGTGGGGGAGCTAGGTAATGGAGAAACTGCGATTGTGGAAAACCGGCCAACATTTGGACATCGTGGACGAGCGAGAACCCGGCGATAGGTCACTCCTATAGCTTGCACAAGCATGAAACCTTCTTCCCGAGTTCTTGATCGTCCACAACCTCCATAAAGCTAACCCTAACAGAGGAAACGGCTAAATTTGGTAAAACCTAACGGAATGACCTAAATTGTTCACTTTTTGAATCTTACAGAACCAACTAAAAAAATTTGAACACAATGAGACCAAATTTGACCTCGATTCAAACATATGGAACCAAATATGAAATTTTTCCTATTTGCAACTGTGCAAGTGCAACATGGGTGGCCGCACCTTGAGTGGGACCACAAATGCTAAGATTTAGATGATACAACCCTTACCCGGCAGTTGGGTTGGGTCATTGTTTGTTGTTCCCCACGCTGGCATATATTGTTTGGAGCTTGGGCTTGGCCCTTTCCTGTTTTGTGCCCGTGAACTGAACACTCGCACATGTATTTGCATTTCCACCCTCTATCTCATACAAAATTTAACTGAAGCCCATATTAATTTTTGGTTCATTCTTTTTACAAAATTAAATAAAATATATATGACTTTACCATTTTGTCCCCAAAAGAAGTAATTAGTTCTTCAAAGTATGAAGTTAATTTCTTAAAACCCTCAATCTATATAGAGATCCAACCTGCCCACCGTTTAAGATAGTTATTTGGACTAAATAAAAAAAATTAAGTTTTGTAGTCTTATGATGCCTATTTTGACTCATAAATATTTTAAATAAGTTAGAATAGCATTTTGTGAAACTTAAGGGGAACTACTTGTAAACTTTAAAAACTTTGTGGGTTGAAACTATAATTCCTCTAAACTAACTTTGGCCAAGGTGCGAGAATTTTAATAATTAATAATTAATAATAATAATGGCGAGAGAACAGAAAGCAGACAAAGAAGAAGAAGCATGGAAACAAAAGCAAAGCACCACCACACACATACATTAAAATAAATAATGGCATAGAAACTTGTGGGAGGCACTATCAACATCATCATTCAAGAGTTTTCAATTCATTTCATTTTCAACTTCTCTGAATCACTTCTCCATTACCAAAGCTTATAGCTTTTACTCTCTCTCTCTAAGGTGCCTTGTAATTTGGTCCACATTATGCCTTGGCATTATGTTAGGGTAGCAGTTGAGCTTCAACAACATTGCTAGCCAAGATTCATAAGAGATTTCGAAGCTCTACTTTGAAATTTCAGCATTTGGTCTCTGGGATCTCCATTGGAGTAGCTTTCAAGATGAGACTAGGTGTGTTATTGGGTCCTCGTTATTTTCTAAATTTTTTCTTCAAATTACGTATTTCAAGTGTTCTCTACATGAGAATGTACAGTTTCTAGACTGGTGAATGGGTTTGTATCAAAAGAAAAAGAAAAATCTGGAGTTGTGGGCAAAGTTGAAAAAAACCATGGATTCTTAGAAACAATGAGGGAGACAAGTATATATTTTGACTTTTAATTTAATCCTCTGCTTTTAAATGATTTGTTCTGCATTGGGCTTGTAACGAGAGTAGGTAAATTAAAATCTTGCTTCATTTAAGCTGCATTTTCATTCTCATTTGTAATAATGTGAGGAAATTCAAATGTGCAGGTACACAGAGAAACGATTCTGACTCTTCTCCTGGACCGAGTTTGGATGGAAGTTTCCAGAAGTCCGAATCTGGTTTGTTCTTCAAATTCGTTAGTACTTTTGCACTATAAAAAAAATAAAACAAATTAACCACTTTCTTGGTGGAAATTTTGTTTTTTCTAATGATTTACTATGAAATCCATCACAAATGCATTTAGTGGCGAACTATGTCGATGAAGGGATGCTTTCTTGTAGTGATATATTTAGGGTTAATTACATCTAGCCCCCTCAAGAGTTTCAGTAATTACAAATCGTACCCCATTTTTGGAAAATATTACACCTACGAGTTTGAAATATTACCTTTGAGCACCCATCCAAGCCAATTTAGGAGGTAATATTACAAGTTCGTGGGGTGGGGTGGGGTGGGGTGGGGTGGGGTGGGGTGGGGGAGCGGTGGGGTTAGTTCTAATATATTGAAAACTTGTACGCGGTTGAGGGTAATATTTCAAACTTGTGGGATGTTGTAATATGTTTCAAAAAAGGGGGGTTAGATGTAATTAATTGCAATCATGACAGTTTAGCTTTTACTTCTTTATCCTCTGATTTCTATTTCCTTGCAACATAAAAAACAAATAACAATGTGGAAAATTTTCCATCACCACAGCTGCTTCAATTCATGCAACATCGACCACTTCAACGAGCAAATTCGTCCCGACTTCAAAAAGGGTCTATAAAGTCCTCAAGGAATACTCCACAAAGCTATTCGACCTCAACCTTTTCACAGAATATCTAGAAGATTGGGCCAAGAACAACTTATACGGTAAAGCAGAAGACCATTTTAGCTCCCCTTTCTCAATTGATGAAATACATACCTTTGATTATGCATTGGAAGGGGTTTTATTTCAACAGCTTCTACGAATGCCTTCAGACAACCTTAAAGAAGACGAGTTTCTCGCCTTGGAAGATTTTCTCCACACAGCTGCTGAAGGACTTTGGCGTGCGTTTTGGCATAAGAATAAACCGTTTCCATATCTCGTGGCTTTTCCCCGTTATCCAGGATCGAAGTTTTACACCATTGAGAAAGCAATATCAAGACAACGGCTTAATGGGCTCTCTGGTGCTGCTCTAGTAACGAAAAATAAAGGAAAGAATCTACATGTTCGTTGGGATGATGTTGTCCAGTTTGTATTGTTCAAGCAAAATCTTGTGAGTGGAGAAGATTTCGATTCTTCTGTTCTTTGTGAAGCTCTCTTCTATTGTGTTCACATACTGTTCTCTAGAAGCTTGAGTAAGTACAATACCGTTACGACAGATTCTGTTTTTGTATCTGTTATTGACTCCAACTTTGGCGGTGTTGTGAAACTGAGCGGCGACCTTGGGAAACTTGAAGTTGATTTAAGTGACCCTTACCGGTCGATGGCGGAGTGGATCACTTGTCATGCTGATGTCAGCTTGACACGTGTTGACCGTGTGTGGAACAAGCTGGGAAATGTGAATTGGGGCGATTTGGGAACTTTGCAGACACTTTTGGCAATTTTTCACTCTATTGTTCAGTGGAATGGGCCGCCGAGGAAGTCAATGGCTTCTCTTGCAGCCAACCATAGCCTCCGTCTCCAGAAGCGAAGAATGGAGACTAGGGTTTTGGGAAACGAAAATGGTAATGGAAATTCAATAGTTTCTTACCGACATGGGGGCAATTATAGTGGAGAGATTGTTGAAGTAAATGATCATGAAAATAAGAGGAATAATGGGTCCCGCTTGAATCTTAGTCGTGGTGAAATATTATTACTCGAAGATCAGAACCAAGGCATACAGAGTTTTCAAATCCAAGAGCTGCTCGATGATGGTTCATATATAGCTGTTGCTGCAGAAAGGCATGCAGAGTTGTTGACTTTATATGTTGGAGCTCATCCATCCCGTTTGGAGCCATCCTGGGAGGACATGAATCTATGGTACCAAGTACAAAGGCAAACCAAAGTACTGAACATTTTAAAAGACCACTGCATTTCGGGCAACAGAAATCTGCCTGAAATCATAGCTTCGGGCAGAATTGTCCATTCGGGGCCCTGCCAGAAGCAGAGCCTGAAGGGACGCTGTGATCACCTGTGGTGCGGCACGCCGTTACTCGTCACGTGTCCGGTCGGGGAACCAATCTCGTCTATCGTAGCCCGTGAGGGCCCACTTTCCGCCAGAGAAGCCATCCGTTGTTGTCGGGATTGTCTGTCGGCTCTGAGAAGTGCTAAGACGGCCAGCAATATCCTACATGGTGATATCCGACCCGAGAATATAGTAAGAATAAATAATATCTTTGTTGTGGTGTCGTGGGGCCGGGCTGTTTTGGAGGATAGAGATAGTCCTCCGCTGAACCTAAATTTCTCGTCGGCTCACGCGCTCCAGAATGGGAAGCTTTGTCCGTCGTCTGATGTGGAGAGTCTGGTTTATGTTATTTATTTTGTTAGCGGTGGGCCCATGCAGGAGCAGGATTCGATCGAGTCGGCTTTGAAGTGGAGGCAGAGATGCTGGGCGAAACGGGTCGTGCAGCATAGGTTGGGTGAGGTCTCGCCTATATTGAAGGCATTTGCGGATTATGTGGATAGTATATGTGGGACACCTTATGGTGTTGATTACGATGTTTGGTTGAGGAGATTGAGTCGGGCTGTTGACGGGATGGGTGAGAGGGGGAAGAGGGTGGAAGAGGTAATGACGGTGAAGGATGTCGTTGCTGAGTCATCCGGAACTTCCGGAGGCGGGAGTTCAATTTGATTTTTGTGGAGACTAAGTGGGTGTTTGTCAACTCTAATGCTTCTTGAGAAGGTAAAGCAGAAGTTAAGGTTGTAAAGTAAAATGGAAGTGTTTGGAAAAAAAGAAGTGAAAAGTATAAAACAAAAGCAGTCAAGACTGCTGGAAAAAAAAAAAAAAAGTTGAGAAGCACTTTTACCACTCTCGAAGAAACTTCCACTATTTACGAAAATAACTTACAAGTCATAAGTTGAAGCAAGAAACATTTCCTAATTAGGTGCTTCTTGCTAATCTCTGACTTAATTAAGCAGAAGATGGTTTCCCGAAACACTCCCAAGATGCTGGAATAAAAAGCACTTATCACAAGAGTGCTTATCTTCGGAGTTTGCAAACACGGCCTGAATTGGGTGATTCTTTTAGCTTTTTGATTTTTTCTTGGAAACTAGATGATTTGATTTGATTTGATATTTGGATTTCATTTATTCATGTTCTTTTTATGGAATGAAATAATTGTAGTGATCAGAGCATTCTTTTTTTTTTTTTTTTTGGTAAACATATTGTGGCCTTCTTTGAGAAAGAGAAATTGTGTCATTCATGTTTAATTTGTTATTCGAAAATGGAAAAAAGTGTTGGTGTGTATCATGATTTTTAATAGAAAATTAAAGAACATAGTGTGAAAATGCAATTTTTTGTTAAGATTTTTTAACGATAATTTTCTGTAATTTTTTAAAATTGGGATATATTTGCTTTATTAGGCAAAATTTCATTGTAGTGTGTATAATAAAATTTAGGGATAATTACACTTATACCCCTCGACTTAAGGGTAAATACAGCTAGACCCCCTATACTATTGGAACGTACAGAGACACCCCCTCAACTATGGCTCTATCTAATACTTAGATCCTCCTGTTAGTCATTTTCTTATTTCCATGTAGATTCTAACGTTCTATTAACCCGACAATAACTTACTCACTTCGCTCCTTTCATATATAGCCAACACTATAACAAAAATGTTATGGATAATTTAGTCATTTCATAACTTTTCGTTAAGTTTTTAAGGTTTTCATTAGGGTTAGAGGATCTATCTGTAATTTCCAATAGTACAGGAAATCTAGCTGTATTTACCCCTAAGTCGAGGGGGTGTAAGTGTAATTATCCCTAAAATTTAAAAAAACTTATATCTTTTTATCATAAATATTGGAAAAGTTGTAACTAACTACAAAAATTATATACCGAATATACGACTTGAATATTAAATCCAGTCTTCCATCTAAATTTTATAACATTCAGTGATAAACAGTAATGCATAGATACAAATACGACCACATGGATATGGATTTTTTTGACATTTACCATTACAGAGATGTTGAACACGGTGTTCAACATGACACGATGCAATACAATAGTTTTTTAGAAGTATCCATGCATCAGAACTGAAAACTTTTAAAATTATGAAATGAATCGGACTTAATTGTAAATCATGAAACAAGCATAATTAAATTAAGGGCGAATTACAATCCAATTACCTCAAGGTTTGGTGGAATTATATTTTAGTTCAAAACTTTCTATATATTACAAAATAGTCCCTGCCGTTAGTCTATGTTGATGTTCCGTTAGAGTTAGTAATTAATTTTTATTTTTATATTACAAACTACTGATGCAGCTAGAAGCTTATTTTTAATAAAATATATCTAATGATTTTTGCAGATGATATTATCTTTTGAGCTTCCATTTTGCCTCATCCCACTTCTCAAGTTTAGCAGCAGAGCCACCAAGATGGGACCTCACAAGAACTCAATATATGTAAGTATATCTTTAAAAAAAAAAAGTGTGTCTTTCAGAAATAATTAAATTTATTTGTGTCTTCCAAAACTAATTGAATTTTAGGGTGAATTGAATCTAGACCCCCTAATACTAGGTGTAATTACATTTTAATTTCTAAATTACAACTAGACGCCCTGCAATATGGAGCAAACTACTCAAATTTTTCCTGGAATAGGGGTGTAGGTGTAATTTTTCATAGACTAGGGGGTCTAAGTGTAATTAGATCAAATGTCTATGAGTCTAGATGTAATCACACTTAAAAAGATTGATATTTCTGACTCTATTTCTTGTGCAGATCATTGTGTTTTCGTGGGTACTAGGATTAGGAATCATCAGCATCAACGTCTACTTTCTAAGCAATTCATTTGTTCTCAATGACTTGCCTAAAGTTGCGAATGTGTTGGTCGGAATCATAGTATTTCCTCTTATGGGAGTCTATGTAGGATCAGTAACCTATCTCATGTTTTGAACGGATAAAGTGGTCACATTCATCGACCCCACGAAATCCGACCTAGCCCGAATGGAGGATGGTAGTGAAAATGTGGTTGAAACGCAACGTGTTCCGTTTAGAGAGGATCTTGCTGATATCCCATTGCCTCCGTAGATCTTTTTCATCTTTTTCAAGCAAGAAATACTGCATTTTGCTCTGTTTTTTCCCCCTGTTTTGGCCACTTGCTCACGGTTATTGTGTTGTGCAAGTGTTTTCTCTTGTTTTAGTTAATAAAACATGTTTTTGAGTAGATTTTTTCTTGATTGTCTTGTAAAGTTGTAATAGCAAGATGCTTTATTTTGTTAGGATTGTAAGATAAGAAATCAAGCAACACTGATCACTTTTACACTCCAATTTTTTAATTTAGCTTCTCCAAAAGCAAAAGCTGTTACAAAACTATCTCACCAGATTCATCACTGGATTTCCCGTGTTTGTAAAAGGAATTTTGCTGTTAGAATCATCCCCCTGCACGCTCAATCCTGAATTATATACAAAACGGCAAAAATAAGTTCATGGGATTTCCTGAATTTCTAGACAAGTTAAGAATCTTGTCTTGATAATGAAACCAACCATTTGAATTAGACTCTGTTCTTTCATGATTATCATGATTTGATAAATTTGATGAACCACATATGTTTGGAAGCAATCCAAACAGAGCATGACATCAGCCTTGTTAAGGAATAGATATGGGATTTTAAGCCTGTCAAAGATTATACGAAAATGTTGACTAAGCTTATTTTAAACAGCTTATACGATGTTTTTGGAGCATACAAGCTCCCACATCTTATTTTAAAAAGTAAGTTGTTCAAGTGTGGGATAAAAGTAAGATCTAAAAGCTTGTAAGATGTTTAGTAGCTTATGAGCTGTAATTGAGTCTGGTAAAATGAAAGCTTATAAGTTCTTTTTTTTGGTATTAGAAATGCTGAAAATAAAATAAATAAAATTAAGAAAAGGTTAGCAGAAGCTTATAAGCTCCTTTACCAAAAAAGTTACCAAACACTTGGAGGAGCTCATAAGCTCTCGAACAGCTTATGGTAGTGTTTGCCGACTCTAACGAAAAAGCACGTTTGTGCTTTCTGCTTTACTTCAGCACTTTAGAAATTAGAAGTGTTCGGATAACCAACTTCAGCTTATTTACTTCAGCACTTTAGAAATTAGAAGTGTTCGGATAACCAACTTCAGCTTATTTTACACAGAAATAAGCTATAAGATGAAAGCACCCGAAAACAAACTTTTAGCTTCAGCTTCAAGCTTCTAGGTTATTTTCCTAAATAATTGCAAGTCTGTTTAGACTTTATAAGAGTTACCAAAGTGCTTCTCAAAGTAAAAGAACTCTTACAATAAAGGAAAACTTACTAACAATTCATTATGTAATTGAATAGGCACGGGCGGATGCATCTTTCAAATTTGTGCTCTCTTTTAAACAGTAGGGAAGACTTAATTACATCTACACCCCTTTAAAGATTGCAATATTACATTTGCTACCTGCAAGTTTGAAAAACTACAACTACTCACGAAATATTTAAAAATTACAAATGCCACTGTATATTAAGGAATCACTTGTGCAATATTTCCGAACTCCCGGGGGTGGTTTCGGTAATTTTAAAATATATAATAGTAAATAACTAGAACAAAATGTTCGCGTTCACGGGAACTCGAAACCACAACCTAAATGGTCATGGAATTAACCTTATATTTTGTTTTAATAATACCAATAGCTATTTATTAACCACCTCCACGCCAACGCAGCTAGTCTGATGCAGCAATTCACCGATCTGCAAAATGACTCTACAGATGACTCTATTCTTGAGATTATCAGTGTTAAAGTCCGTGGGTTTGTTAGATTTGTTGTTTTCAGTTCCTTTTTGTTATTCAAACATGAGGCAAGTTCATGATATCAATTGCTCACCTTCTTGTCCATTATGCGACTTAGGCCTGTGTTGATTTTGAAGATACCCTGTCCTTCGTTGTAATCGATGTTATTGTGGATCGGTATTAATATATTTTGTCGTTTCCCCCCAAAAAAAAAGACATACATCAACCTCAATCAATTACATCTTTTCATGATTCTACCTACCTGGAATGTAAGGTTGATAGAAGACATCAAGGTAAAAGAATTCCACATTAAAACCGATCTTAATTGCTTCTTGAGGTAGTTGGTTTCATTCAATTACCTCCATTCATATTCTTTATTAATGGAAACAACATTTGAGACATTATTATATTGAAAAATTTGAACAGTATTCTAGCTAATATAATAATAATAATAATAATAATAAAGGAAAATTACAAAACTAGTACCATCTGAATTGTATATGGATATCTTGGACAGGTGAAATTGCAGGTGATAATTTTACCTAATAATTAATTGGGCAAATTACATTTGAATCCTTGAGTTTGCCATATTTATATTTTGGTTCATTTAGATGCGTTTATTATATATAAATCTCTAAATTGATCAATATTTTTACATATAGGTCCTTAAAATGGTCAATATTCGCTTCTGAATCGGTGGTGCATGGGACCTAAATATATACAATATAAGTTAAACTAAATAATCTTGTGTGTCTGTTTACATCTAAGGACCCACGTTTTTTTTTATGTTAAATTTCATCAAATGTAGACCAGTCTTGGAACCTAAATATAATAAATGTATTTAAGTAAATTTAAATATAAATATAACAAATGTCGATCAGGAACCCATATGTAATTCGCCTAATTAATTACATTTCTTTTTTGGGCACAAATGAATCGCTCTTTCGTTTAATTAGTTACTTACTTATTTAGTTTTGATCCTTCGACACATTGACATCAAGTGGTGATATATTATCATTTCCAAAGCCGTTAACATCAATTTTAAGAGCAGATTTTTTAAATTAATTCGAATTTATCTTGATTTTATAAAGAAAAATCTAATTATTAAATAAAATTACCGTGTGCCATTTCAAGTATCTGACATGTCCAAACACAATAATAATAATAATAATAATAATTATTATTATTATTATTATTATTAAAGGACTCTTTAATTTCCAACAAAAAATTTATTTTACAGACTCAAGAGTCTATAAAATCTCTGCATAGAGTCAGCTTTTACATTTACACAGTTGCATGAATTACTACTGACTAATCATGTCTTTCTCAAATTCTAGATTACTACGACACAAACACACACGAATTTTCGCATCAATATTTGGTGATATCATGGCCCTAAATCTGATACTGAAGCTTCTGCTTTTCCAGATTAAACTTATGATCATCAACTTTTTTAATATCATAGGATAATTGTGGTGGGCTTATGGAGAGTTCCAAGTTGATTTGTGCAGGGGGGAATTCTTCAGACAAAACAGTACTGCTGCTGCTGCTGCTGCTGCTGTTAGAGTACTCCTGATCAGCTGATGAATAATATCCTGCAGTTGTAATTACCTTAAAACTGATACTACTGTTTGTTTGCATGGCGAATAAATTCTGAGGGTTTGAGGGTTTTTTGTTGCTGGTTAATGACGATGAGTTTAGGGTTCTGTGTGTTTGTGGATCGATTCCACGGCTGATGAGTTTTCTCTTAATGTGAGTGTTCCAATAGTTTTTGATCTCGTTATCTGTTCTTCCTGGCAACCGCGCAGCGATAAGAGACCATCTGAAAATTAAGAAAAAAAAAAAAGAAAAGAAGGATTAATTATTATTAGAAATTTTTTTAATATCTTGTGAGTGGGGGCAAGAAGAATCTTGGTGAAAGACTAGAAAAGATTCTGGGTCTTGTGCAGATGAAAAGTGGGTTTTGAGTAGATATCACCAAAAACTAGGAATAAAGTGTAAGTGTAATTTTTTTGTGTCTTCTTAATGGAAGAATAAAGTGCAAAGATAAATTTTTAAACTCAGAGAAAAATGTGATGTTTAGTACTTGTTTCCGAGTAAACTGTGAAGATTGATGATGAGTTCGTCTTCATCTTCACTAAAATTTCCCCTCTTTAGATCAGGCCGCAGGTAGTTTATCCATCGCAGCCTGCAGCTTTTCCCACATCTAAGCAACCCTACACACACGAAATTTAAGAACAGTACATATTAAAAAAAGTACCAGAAATCAATATTTTATAGGAGGGCAGATTATATCTACAGTCCTAAAGTTTGAGCTCATTATATTACATTTTAATCCCTCTATGTTTCAATATTACAAAAAACTCCCTGATATTTCACTCTAATGCAATAAAAACTTTCTTAAATAGATGGATTATTTTCGTTTTTTTTTGGCTTCATAGTATATAGTTTTGGATAGTTTCTAAAGTATAATATATCAGAGAATTTTTTATAATTTCAAAACACAGAGGAACTAAACTATAATTAAGGCAGACACCTGATATTCAAGATATATAGTAGAAGTAATAAACCCTAAACTAAAACTCGGATCAGTTACAAAAATCTACTAAGGTTTACGTCATTTACGAAAAATATTTTTTACGAAAATTACACTGAAGTACGAATACTCCTTAAGACTAACGGAAAATCGTTAACTTTGAATATTTGTAGCGTTTCAACGTTTCAGGGTGTTCTCCAAAAAAATGACCTTATTAATCTGGGGGGAGTTTCGTAATTATCCCTTGAAATTTAGAAAGAAAAAAAAAAGATGGGTATGGATTAAATTTAGATATAATGATATATGTATATACCAGCAGCTTTAGGGAGTGATCTCCAGCGGCCGTCACCATGTTGTTTGATATAGTTTATAAGACGTTCATCTTCTTCTTTGGTCCACGCCCCTTTGTTTGTGTGTTCTTTCTCACAGCAAGGAGATCGACCCATATAGCTAGCAATATCAGAGCTAGCTAGGTTAACTTAATATGAAGGGAAATTTTTTTATTTTTTTGGGGGGGTTTGTGAAGAGAAAAAATTAAAGGGTTGTGAGTTAGTGAGACTGTGGAGGAAATTTAAAGGAGGGATTGAGTTTGACCAAGTTGGTAAGAAAGAAAAAAAAAAAAAAAGAGTGGTTGGAAATGCAATTAAGTTAGTGCTGGATTTGGTAGGTAGCTCTGCTTTTCATGCTGTTGGAGTTATTTGCCCTATTTCCATTGTTTCATCCCTTTTTTTTCCATTGCTATCCGCATCTGATGCTGCTCATGCACCTTACTTGAATTTCTCAGGAATTTGCATCCCCACCCCATTACTTTCTCTATTCTTGTTTTCAACCCCTACAACATATATTTTTCTTTCTTTTTCTTTTTTCTCTTCCATTTTTTATGAATGATTGAACCCCATATCACATATTCACTTCTGAAATGTTGCAAAGGGATGCATGCATATAGTTATAAGGATAATTACACAACTCACACCTTTGCTTAAAAATACGGAAAAAGTACCATACAAATAGTCTTCTTGAAACAAAAAACTGTATACATAATACTCCATGGAAAACCTTACAAATATCCCCCTCAAGAAGTAAGTGTAAGATCTTGATGGAGAAATTATAAATTAAAAGGCACAAACCTAATGAGGTTTTAAGTAATTGACCCTAGTTATAAAAAAGACCGGATATGAATATTTAATCACAAGTTACCTTAGGGATAATTGATTATTTATCACCTGATATTTTCTATATATACTCAATTGAAGTCGACTCTTTCAACTCACTTGTTCCATGCACAAACTAAAGTTTGAATCCTAAATGTACATTAGTTAAGAGATCTATTGAATCATCCAACTAGAACAACTGAATTTTGGTGCCTTTAGAGATAATATATGTTAATCTTTCTAATTAATTTCTCTATGTCCGCTTAATATTAACTATACCTGGGTCCTGGTAACAATAAATAAAGTACTTAGTATTCTTCTTTAGATGAATCAATGTTGATAACCTTCGAGTTTCTTGTCATACTATAAATATGCATGCATGCAAGACAAAAGATTAGAATTACAATTTACATCGTCGAATTTAAAATCTTGTGGACCAATAATTCTATAAATGGGGTGGAAAGTGATTTCATTTTCAAACATGGAGTAAATTACAAATTACAAATTATATTTCACTAATTTGTGAATACTAAAAAAGATGGAGGAGTGGTTGCAAACTCCACATATTCTGCTAAACTTTAAATGTCATGTCGTCCCACCAACTTTGTTTCACTTGTATTAATAAATACACTTGATGATATGATGTGCACTCCCAACTCTCTCTTCTTCTTCTTCTTCCTTTTTTTTTTTTTCTTTTGGTTTTATATCTTTCTTTTTTTTCCTTTTCCTACCAATTAATTAATTATAGGACTAGGTTTCTTTCAAAGGGCTATTGTTCCATTACTAGTTTCCACTTCACTTCTCTGTATTTCACTAATGTTTCTAGAAGGATGCAACAGCTCACTCCCATTATAGGTACTAGTCAATTTAATCTTTTCGTATTAGACATCTACCTAGTGTCGTAGTTACAAATTTTAATCCGGGTCAACTAAAATATAATATAAAGAAAAAAATAAGTAAATTATTGGGGTTTGACCCATAGCCATCGGATATTACTCCTAATGTAGAGATTTGAGTTTGACTCCTTGCAATAACAAATATATAATTCAGCGAGGAGACTAGTCACTGTAGTCGATGGTGGATGTCCTGATCTAGAACCAAAAAAAAAGTGATCCAAGGTCCAACTCTATTGAAAAAGTAGTCATAATTTTAAGCATTTTCAAATATTGACTCGATTCATATATATTTAGAGGTTTGTAAGGAGATCAATTAAGATAATTTAATTAAAAAAATCTATATCATTCCAGGTATGTATATATATAGTACTCTAGTGATATTTTTTGGAATTTGAGGGGGTCAATTGTATTTGTACTCTTCAACTACTAGCTTCCGCCACTGATCAATGATCTACCATCTATAAATCAAGCTATATGTGATCCATGTGTGGCTGATGTTTCCTATTGTGTCCGACGTCCGTATTGTCGAACAGTGTCTTTTTAGTATAAAATATTAGAAAGAAATTTGTATCTCCGTATCTGTATTCGTATTTGTTGAATCCGTGTTTATATTTGTATATCACATAAATCAAATATTATTGTTCTGTTATTATGGCTTTATATTTGTATCAATACAGTAATATAAAGTGTCTTAAATCCTCTAACATAATTGTTTGGTGTCTTTGTGTTTTCTCTTTTTATATCATCCTACAAATATTCTAACTTTTTTGTTTTATTTTACCCAAAGTATTATATTTTTATTTCATATATATTTTTTATTTATCATGATAAGTATAATTGATGGCATTTATAAGTTATAGGCCCAAAGGATTGTTTGGCTCGAGTTAATTAAAGACCAAATCTGAGTTGTGTAGGGTTATATTGCCAAAACACAATATTAATACAAGAATTTCAAGATAACGGGTTTTTTTTTTTTTTAATAAATAGTTAATAGTAGTTAGTTAAGGTCTGTTAACTACTCATATTAGTATATATTATATTTTGACCGAAAAAAATTATATTATATATTATATACCCCCAATATGCATAAGACATACCTAACATCTAGCTAACAATTTATTTATTTATTTTGCTTCTTTTGATATATAAGATTTAACAAAGTATTTTAGTTTAGTATTAGGTAAATTTCTGATCACATGAAATTTTTGGGCTAAGTTCCTAACTACCTATTTTTTATTTAGTAGTGAAAGGACATGTATATTCTTGTAGTTAGGTGACCCACCTCTCCCACTGTCTTAATATCTCATTTGGTCGACATAAATTTGTCTGTATATCTTTGTATTATATATGGATTTTAACTTTATTTTGTACTTATGCAAATAGCTTCTATAGATTCTTTTTGACCTATATATAATACTTGGAATATATGGTATAAAGTGCAAATAGCTGGTGTAACTCCATTTGTCAAATTGATATCTTAATACAGAAATTTCACAACCTAATTAGGTTAAGCAATCTAATAGGTATTAGAAATTTAACTATTGGGTTTGATCCAGTGAACACAGATATTACTTTTAATGTGGAAGTTTAGCTCTCAAAACACATAAGACCATAACATTGGTCCAAATAAAAGAAATATGATAGATATTAATTTAATGTCCAGCAACCAACAACAAAAATATAACATAAACAAAAGCTTTTAGATTTTTAATTTTTTTTTTTTTTTGGAGAAATGTAACTCAAACTTTAAAAAAAAAAAAAAACACGCACACAATTCAACCCTTGTCATTGCAAGGAATCGAACCCTAATATCTCGTGGGCATTGGGTCAAAACACCAATTGGTTAAATGTAACACAAACTTATTCATTTAAAAATTTAATAACATAAAAACAAAATAAAAAGACCCTAAATATTAATAAATTAATTATTTATATAAACACTAACATAAAATTAACACAAAAAGAATACAACATAAACTTACTCATATAACATATTTTTTTTCATTGACTTTATTATAATAAAGTAAAACATAACTAAGGAATTAAAAAAAAACACCAACTAACCCAGCCCACCAGATTATACGGGCCTAACCTATCAAACCCATCAGGGCCATCCTGGAAAGAACCAGTCCAGGATCAGCCCAACTAACCCAATGTGGATTCATGGGCTGAGAGCCTGAGATGGGCCTCTATATTTGACTTCTGATCCAGCCCACTTAAAGTGCGCCAAGGCTAACCCAGCCCAGTACAGTGGCGAACTTGGGTCAGCGGCTGACATCTTTATTCGGGATAAATTATCAATTACCTCGAGGTTTGGCTCAAAACTGAAAATCTCTTAGAGCCTATTTGGATGAGTGGATTTGGATTTAAGGAGGTATTTGAAATGAATGGATTTATAATACCTTTGATTTGAAATCCTTGTATTTAGCAATCTATTGTTTGGCTAGATGAAAGATTTGTCAATGGATTTCAAATTAATTAGTCCAAAACTTTTTTTTCAATTAAAATTAAATTTTATATATTTATATTCATTATTTTATAATTAATAAAGACAAAAGATAAGAAAAGCATTATAAAAATATATATAGAGAGAGAGAAATATATATATATATATATATAGAGAGAGAGAGAAATAGTGAAGAGATGTATAGAGAGAGAATATAGAGAGATTGTTAGAGTAATACAATGGTTGGAAAAAGTGAGAAGTTGTAAAAAAAGAATGAGAAGTTGTAAATAAAAAAAATGGGAGATTAGGAAAGTAGAGAGAGAAAAGAGAGAATTTAGAGGGAGATTGAAGAGAAAGAGTACGTGAGAGAATCTAAAGGGAGAGAGAAGAGGGAGAGTACGTGAGAGAAATTATGTGTGGCCGTGTGGGCGTGAGAGAGTGAAAATTGTGGAAGGAGGTGTGATGAAGTGATGAAAAAATAGAGTGGATTTCAAATGACAACCTTTTGAGATGGATTTTAAATCCATTGAAAATGAACTACAAATTAATTCCAAAAAAATGATGGATTTTAAATCCATTGATTTTATTTTTCATCCAAACGGTTCGGATGGATTTAGACGATGAATTTAAA
Organism: Verbena officinalis; assembly: GCA_958496215.1. Classification (NCBI taxonomy): domain Eukaryota; kingdom Viridiplantae; phylum Streptophyta; class Magnoliopsida; order Lamiales; family Verbenaceae; genus Verbena; species Verbena officinalis. Next base: position 37,047,060 of record OY292387.1, read on the forward strand.
ATCCATCGGACTCAATTCCCTCAATCCAAATAGCCCCTTAAGGTTTCAATAATTAGCAATTCCTCCCCGATATTTACTATCTTTTTCTAAAATTCACTATTGTTCATTAACCTCAAAAGTCAAAACTCCGGAGGAAATTAATAATTTTTGAAATTTTAGAGAATTTTCTGTATTTAATTCACGCCCATAAATATTTGGTAGTTATCCCAACAACTTATAGTAATAAATAAAATTGATACAAAGGACAAAATATCAAATTGTAAAGTTGGATGAAAATTCTATTTCCTTTAAATTCTTTATTTGTAGAATAGAGTGGAGTGGTGTATAGTGTATACTTTACTAAATCATATTGAGAAATTTATGGGAAAAGTCAAAACTTATTCCTACGAGTATAAGTTGTCTCCAGTGGCAGGGCGGTGTTCTTGGAGACATAACCCCATTGACTCTCCAATTAAAAATAGTCATGTGGATTCATTTATGGGAATTTCTTGTATGCGTCGAGTATATGAGGGTGAATATATATGTTAAACACTAAATACTTGAGCAAAGAAATTTTCAATCATGTCACATAAGCACAGTATTATAGAGAGCACGAAATTTCTAAGCCGTACAACTTAGATATACCAACACGACTCAAAACTGAGACCCTCAAATTAATTCCTATTATATTATAAATTACAAAAATCACCCTTGAAGTTTTATTATTCTTGTAAAATATGTGAAATGTATTAAATAGAGGTTTTGACCAATATTAATGATCACTAGACTTTAAACTATATTAACTCTAGGAAACAAGACGCTTTCAGTTGTGTGGACACGGCCAAAATCCGATGAAGGTCTTGTAAGAATAATGAAACCTCATGAGTGTTTTTATAATTTTTAAAATAAGAGAATTTAAGTTATTATACGTACAATCTAACCTGAAAGGTGGTAGATGTAAATATACTAATATTATAATTTTTTGAAATTCTTTTAATACTAATATTAATCCTGCAAGCATATGGACTCCCATGGCCAACAGCTAAACAGCCATGTGCTACACTTTCACACTCGTAATTAATGAATGTAACTAGTTAATGTTATACACACCAATCATCCCATTTCAACGTCCCATTTAAATAAATATTAACCTCATAGTACTCTCACAAACTTCATTTAGGAGAAAGACTAAAGTTAGAATAAAAATAATACATAAAAGTTATGATACATAGACACAGAGACAAGATACGATACTAATTTTTTAAAATATTTATCACTATAAAAATGTCGGATGCAGATATTTAATACGAAAAAGATAATTTTTTTAGGAGTGTGCGTCCGTGTATCGTAGTTATGAAATATCCTATTTAGGACCCACAATTATATATAGAGAGTTAAGACAGACGCAGAGACTTAATGTGTTTGCGGGGGAAGGTCGAATTATATATTATAATACAACAAATTAATTAATATTCATTGAATCTCAACACACTATATATACATGTTTAGGGAAAGGTGAGCTGATCTTGGATTCTTGGTACGTGTAGTCACAATCTCATTACTGATCTCGTAGATCAGATCATATCACATATTTAGTATTTACGTATCCATGCATGTAATTATTGCATCAGAAATAATTACAATCTAGTCCCATTTTCCCACATTTAATTTATATATATATTATATTTCGAATTAAAGTGGTCGTTTTACTGGAGCTAGCTAGCAATATTCTGCAGATCGAAAATGGACAAGTACGAATTGGTGAAAGATTTGGGAGCTGGGAATTTCGGCGTAGCCAGGCTACTGAGGCACAAAGAAACCAAGGACCTCGTCGCCATGAAATACATTGAGCGTGGACGCAAGATTGATGAAAATGTCGCCAGAGAAATTATAAACCACCGATCACTTCGACATCCCAATATAATTCGTTTCAAGGAGGTACGTACTGCATTTTAATTCTTTTTCTTCCTACTGATCCAGTGTGGGTCGATCGAGCTACGTCTGTGTTCGATTTCTCATAATGACAAAGGTCGAATTGTGTGCGTGTGTAACGAAAAAAAAAGAGGTGGTATTTTTTTGGGGGGGGGGGGGGTTGAAAAATGGGGTGTTTAGAAGCTCATCTTTTTCTAATATTCTTATGTAATTTTGTGGTTTATATATATATAAAATAATAGGTGGTTTTGACACCAACTCATTTGGCTATTGTAATGGAGTATGCTGCTGGAGGAGAGCTTTTTGATCGGATTTGTACTGCTGGTAGATTCAGTGAACATGAGGTCAGATTGCATTTTTTTCAAATCTTTTCTTGATCAAGTTATTTAGTTAGTAGTTAGTACACAAACCCCTTAGTCTGGTTAAAAATTCAAAAAATATCAAAACTTTGAGACCGTACAGATACGATACTGGTAAACTGAAACCTTATAAACGTCCCCTTAAAATATAAAACTGTATGCATAATATTCCTGAAAAATCTTACGAATACTCCCTCAAGAATAAGTTACAAATAATTATACAATTCCTTCTGATTAAATATTTTTTAATTTTCTCATCATGCACTTAAGGTATTTTTTTTTTAATTTTTAAATAACTATATACATATATAGGCGAGGTACTTCTTCCAGCAGTTGATTTCTGGAGTTTGCTACTGCCACTCCATGGTATGTCTCGACATTCTATTGCTAACTTTGAAAATTTACAAAATGGTCCTCCTTTTGTTGACTTATTATTAATTTGAAATTATTTTGATATATATTGCAGCAAATATGCCATAGAGATCTGAAATTGGAAAACACACTGTTAGATGGAAGCCCAGCACCACGCCTTAAGATCTGTGACTTTGGCTACTCCAAGGTTTTAATATTACTATCTTAATTCCATACCTCGAATACTGCTAATAAAGGGAAAATTGCTAAAGTAATATCGTTGGATCTGCGTTGTACACATTTTAGAAACTTAAAATTGTAGTTGGTAATTTTACCCAACAATTAGATATTTGGAAAATTTTGCAATTTCATCTGTCAACTTTGTAAAATTGTTAAATTGTTATTTGTGGGATATAGGTTTATAGAAATAGATAATCCATCCTTAACTTCAAAAAAGTTGTATATTATGGATAAAATTTGCAAGAGTTTGATTTTTCTGTCTGCAAAAGTTGCGAGAACAAGAAAATTCTGGTTTAGGTTGTTCTTTTTAACTATTTAGTACTGATTTGGAGTGAAAATTGCTTATAGGATATATATGGCCCTAGTCACTTAATTTTTTCAAGCGAGAAAATCTAACTAGCTCTAGCGAAATTTGTCCCTAATATGCAACTTTTTTGAAATTAGGGAATGAATTATCCATTTCTATAAATTTATGTAAAAAAATCCCAAATTTTCAAAGTTAACGGAAGAAATCGCAAATTTTTATGGGATATTTTTGTGGTAAAACTTGTACAAATATGAAATATTATATATTAATATTATTCTAGTTAGTTATTTCTTTTATTATTAAATTTTTATAAGAGTTTGATTGGTACAATATTCTAAGTTGACTAAATGGTGACTACTTAGTCTTCGGTGCTGCACTCAAGGCCTAAATCGACTGTGGGGACGCCGGCGTACATAGCACCGGAAGTTCTCTCCCGGAGAGAATATGATGGCAAGGTAATTCAAATTTCAAGATTGCTAGGTTGTTTTCTGTACTTTGACTTCACCTAACAAACTAACCCTCCCGTTTGTGTTTTGGTTAAGATTCGTAACTTTTTTCGTCAGATTTTATGAATGTTAACCGTCCAAATTACCTCTCTATAGAGGAAAAAGTTGTGTCCCCTAATTTAATAGAATATGGCTGGGTGATTGAACTTGAGGAAAGTCATAGCAAGCTGTGCAGGGGCACATAATGTTTCCCTCCTGAAGAGAACGCGTAAAATCTACTAAATGTGGCTAATTTATTCTATAAATCTGATGAAATAAAAGTACTAGCCAAAGCAGATAGAATGTGCAATTTGTAAGATCACAAGGTTAAAAATACAGGGGGTGATGTAATTTTTTATAATACAGGGGGTCTAACTGTAATTAAACCAAACATCAGACATCTGGATGAAAAACAGATTTATGTATTGTATAATATTTAAGCAATTTTCTCCCACTTGTTGATGCATGCATGTGGTGCGATCCAGCTGATTTAAAGGGTTGATAAGTTTACTTTAAATCCTCAATTTGTTCCCTTATTTGAATATGATTATTAGAGGACATCCTTTACAGAAACTCTACCTTCAACATGATTTCTTCAGAAAAATAATACATACTTCACCGACCTAGATATATTTAATTTTTATCTTATGATTATGACAGATAATACTCAGATAATTCTAATATAACTAAATTGCCATTATAGTATTTTATTACTCGTAACTTCTGATGCAAAGATACTTCTTAAAAAACTATTATGTTGTGTCATGTCATATCAGACACCATATCGTATTATGTCGTGTTGTATCCGTGTCTATATCCTTGCATCACGAATAATTTTCACTTGCATAGCTAGATATGGCTACATTAGTAGCAGTCAACTTTATTAATATTCTTTAATTTACTGGTTTTTTTCAAAAATAGTTGGCAGATGTATGGTCCTGTGGAGTTACCCTATACGTGATGTTGGTGGGAGCTTACCCTTTTGAAGATCCAGATGACCCTAAGAATTTCAGGAAAACTATTTCGGTAAGCAATATTTACCAGCTATTTATTCATAATTCCTCCAGAAAAAGAAAAAAAAAATCATATTTTATACTAAAAATTAATTCTTGTTATTTTTCAGAGAATTATGGCTGTGCAATACAAAATACCAGATTATGTCCATATCTCTCAAGACTGCAGGCACCTACTATCGCGTATTTTCGTCGCCAGTCCTTCAAGGGTAAGTACAATAATTGCACTCAAAAAATTTTAAGAAGTGTTCGTGCATCAAAGCTCATGAATCTGTATTTTTCTAAGACATTCCATAAATCTATTGTTTTCAATTTCATTGTTTTGTAGTTTTTAAAAGAAAAACGTTACAGGTAAAACAGGTTTTGCACAATTTCGATTAAATTGTTATAACAAAGTAAAATTTCATGGACTTTTTTTTTTATAAATTTTAAAATCAGAAAGACTAAATTATAATTAGGACGAATTAGAGCTTAAAAAATTAACGAGATGAATCATTGCAGAGGATCAATATAAAAGATATTAAGAGCCATCCATGGTTCTTGAAGAATTTACCAAGGGAGCTCACTGAATCTTCCCAAGCAAACTACTTCAAGAGAGACAATCCAAGTTTCTCCCTTCAGAGTGTTGATGAGATTATGAAAATTGTAAGTGAGGCCCGAAATCCTCCGCCCTCGTCGAGGCCGGTCCACGGGTTCGGGTGGGGAGGAGAAGTCGAAGAAGAAGAAGAAATTGTTGATGAAGAGGAAGTGGACGACGATGAAGAAGACGAGTACGAAAAGCACGTCAAAGAAGCTCATGCGAGTGGAGAACTCAAATAAGCACTATTTTTAGTTTCATTTATGAATTTAACAGTAAGTTACTATAGTTTGCTTAAATGAACTGTGATAAGTGGGACTTTGTAACTTTGATTTTGGCACAAATCAAGAATTTGTATTTTCTGTTACATTATGAGTCCCCCAGGATTCGCTCGTGACACATTTAGGTCTACGGGATGCCAAATTAACCACATTTGGTTCCAAACCGTTAAATGACTGTGAAAGATTTGGGGAAAGCGTTAACTCCGCGTTAAATACCTAATTTACCAAATCTGTTGATAGGGGAATATTTGCATGCAACCAAACTCAAAAAGGGTAATATAATTACAGGATAAATACACAAACCCCTGAGGTTTACTTAAAAATTCGAAAACCATCGAAACTTTGGATATTTCAAACACCCCCTGGCAAGCAGAAACCTTACATATATCCCCCCTTAAACATAAAAATGTATACATAATACCCACTGAAAAATCTTACAAATACCCCCCTCAAGGAGTAAGGGTAAGGTTGCAAGATTCCGATGGTGAGAGTGTAAAAAACGGAAAACCTCATGGGTTTTGTGTAATTGACCCAATAATTAAACACAAGCACCTACTACAAGAGATAAAAGAATAAGAGAGATACAAGAAACTAAAGCCAAATGGAAGTTTATTGCGAGTTGTAAAAGTGTTTCTTAGTCAATCCAATTGTTTTTTTTTTTAAAAAAAACTTTTCACTTTTATTTTCAAACACTCCCCATGTTTACTACTCCGACTTTTTAAACTTTAACTTCTCCAAAAGCAGTAAAGTGTGCAAACACCCTCTGCCTTCATAAAAAGCTATTTCTGTACATGCTTGGTCAAGATTTCCTCTCTCGTAAACTCCCTGAAGTCATGAAAATTGATAAAGTTTGGGATTTTTCTTTCTCATATTTTGGATCAGCTGCATATATGGGAGAAGGTCTGGATCTGTGAAGTGTGTCATTTGCAATAGTTTATGCGAACTGAACAATCTAAGTAGTTTATGTTAAGATATGAACAAGTAATTTGATTTCTGCGTTTTTAACTTCTAACCTTATTTCTGCTTGAAATAAGTGGAAACTATTGTTCCAAACTCTCCAACAGTTTCCGTTTATTTCAAGCAGGTATAAGGTAGAAGTTAAAAGCACTTAAAGACATGCCTTTCACTTCAACTTCTAGCTTCTAAGTTCTAAGTTATTTTCGTAAAATAAATGGAAGTTTCCTGACACGGTAGTAAAAGTCTTCTTAGCTTCTTTTTTCTCCAAACACTAAACTAATTTTTCTCGTGTTCTTCACCTTTTTTCCAAACAAACTCAAGTACTCAACTTTTACTACTCAAACTTTTTATAACTTTTGCAAACACCCACGTAGCAGAGTGTAATGGCATACATTCAAATCTAAACAAAATAAATAACTACAGTTGAAAAATATATATATTCTTTTGGTCTATGTCGATCATGTATCATGCTTTACATTTCCAAAATTTCAAATGCCATGGTAATGGAATATTTTGCTGAAAAAAAAAAAAGAAATCGAACCTCTTGCATCGGAGAGAAGAATGATTGTTCGATGCCATTTAATCCATTTTGAAATAAATTGAGACACCAAATGTAGAAGAAATAGATCATCTCAGGCTTGTGGACTTCCAGAATATTCAATCCTATAAACAGTCTACCTGTTAGAGATAAACATGCATTCTGCTGTAAATTTTGATTTCTTAAAAATAAATCAGGGTAAGTGACATGATCCGCAAATAGAGTAATTACCAACTACCTCTGGGATTGGACTTAAAACACAGAAAACCCCCTGAGGTTTCAGAAATTACCAACTCCCCCATCAGGTTCACTTTCAGGGGGTTAATTTTTCCATTAGCCTCAAAACCTCAGGGGGGAGTTGGTAATTGTTTAAACCTCAGGGGGTAGTTGGTAATTATCCCTTACTTAAAATAGTTGCTGCTAAAGAAAATCAATTCACGACATCAGCATATAAGCCGTCTGCATACTTTTACATCTCTTTAAACATGAAACTTTCTTTACCTCAAACTTCAAACTTTAAAATATTTCAATTATTTATTAACAGAAATGTCATCTAAGCTTTATAGTTTATTCTATAAACGGGCATTAAAAGAGTCAGACAAGAGGTCCACTTACTTTTTACAATCTTCAGATAGGTGAAAAACATGAATATTATTTGGTATTTTGCTTATCTACATATTTATAAGAAATAATTTTATAATAAGGAGTATATTTTGTCTCTCATCCCTAATAATTAAAACTTGACTTCCTGAACTTTCAAAATCCATCACATCAATTTGCCGATCACATCAAATTACTAAATACAATTTCACATGTACAATAAATTTCATTGGGCGAATTAAATCCACTACCCCTAAAGTTTGACCTAATTACAATTTAGTCCCTCTATTTTAAGATATAAAAAACAAACTTTTCATAATTTTTGTATAGTTTTTTGGCATTAAAGTGAAATATCGGGAGTTTTTTGTAATTTCTGAAAACCGAGGGACTAAATCTGAATTAGAGCAAACCTCAGGGAGGGATGGTAGGTGTAATTAGCGCAATAATCATTTTTCCAACACATACCTTGATGAATTTGAAAATCCCGAAAACACATTCGAATATGTCTTTGTTAAATACGCAAAATTGGAAACTGGCGATAAAGAAGGCACCCTTTCGCCTTTCCTCAAGAGATCATCCAACTTAACCCTCTGCAGTGTCAAAACTGCCCTCGACTCCTTCCACACAAACACGAGTAAACCATTTCCAACAACAAATAGCGTACCCGGTTTGGACCCTGGATACCTGAACCCATATCCGTTTGCAATACCTTCTCCCACAAAACACTTCTCAACATCATTAACACAACAATAATCGGATTCCATTTCTTCATTATTATGAAATGGGAAAATCTCGCTCGATGGTTGACCGACATTGACTATAAACATAGCCGAACCATTAGGATGCAAGACATAAGAAGTCCCTTCCAATATCTTCGTACCAATAAGTAATTGCTGCCCTTCCGACTCCTCATAAGAGATCAAGATGAAGAAAAGGGCCTTTCCGGGCTTGTCCTGGGACGAAGGCCTTCCCGGAGGCCAACCGAAACTCCCTCCGTATAAACCCGAATATTTGTGATCCGGATGTGGGGCCCGCATGGGAAGCTTATAGAGAGCAAATCGATTGTCGTGCATATTCGGCCACGCCCGATAAGAAGATAATTTCATCGTCGTAGCCCGAAAACTCAACCCTATTGTATCTCCCGAGCGTATGAAGTCGTGAAGGTGCAAGTGCTTGTTGCTGCTCTCGTTCTTCGTCTGGAAATCACGGTTGCTGTTACAATTTGACGACGACGAGCTGCTCGATTTGCCCATCATTTGTTTCAGTCCGTTTTTCAGAAATCCAGAAAGAGTTTTAGTACCCTTGTCCGATTCCCGTACGGCATGATAGCATTCGAGACTCTTGCAGACCTCACTCGAGCCTAATTCCGTTGGATTTAAGGGCGGTATTAGATCGGAGCTAGATTTGAAATCATTGTTATTATTTTTCGCACCACCACGTTTGTACATTTGCAAAAGCAAAGTTCTCCTTTCGTGTAGGAGAACTAAATCCCTCCGAGAATCAACCTCGTCGATTCTCGAGTGAGGAAACAACAGCAAATTTGCCGAATCGGGCACGTTTAGTTTCACTTGGCTCGTAACCGTATCGAGAAGCCTACGCCTATCGCCAAATCCTAACCGGCTAAAAGACATTCCTACTCCTCCTCCTCTTTGTCCAACTACTCTCTGTGACTTAGAAAGCCCGCTATCCGATCTAGATAATTTTCCCACTTCATGAGTAAAGCTCTTACTATAAGCCAATTTTCCTCCATTATTCCTATGATGCCGAGGCTCGACTTCGAGCAAAAGGACATTACAAGATTTGTCAACTGATTTTAGCAAACCGGGATAAACATAATCGACCCCTTTTTCCCTCCCGTGTAGAAAGAACACTGGAGAGCCTTGTTGATTGCAGAAAATTTCGAAAACCGGAGTCCATAAAATAGGACCTTCTTCAAGGCCCAAAGGGCCGACTTCTTGAGGGATTATTCGGCATCCAATAATTGATAGAAAACCAGGCATAACATAGACTACATTGCCCAGCTCAGGATTTTGGTGAACCCAAATACCAATCAATGGATGAATATTCACCAAGAACCGACAAAGGGCCTTGTAAGAGGAAATCCCCTTTCGCCATTCAATTAGGGTATTACATGAAATTAACCGCAATTTATCACATTGGGGAAACCATACTTTCTCTGACGAAACAACAGCATTGAGATCTCTACAGCTCAAACCAAGACTACACACATCTCTTGGAGAGAGGGATTTCGTAATTACGGAAAGTATATCATCAGGCAAAGACAAAAGCAAGCTTGATCCACAGAGATCAGGCATCATAATGTAAAAAAGCTTCAATCTTTCAGACAATCTTCGCAAAATCCCAAAAAATGACTGAAACTATTACTTGATCCAACCAATGATTTGCGCTGAATTCTAAAATGGCATCATTCGTTCCAAGAACCCCATTTGTTTTTAATTCAAGAATCAGAACTTCTCTGTTGGTAATTTGGAAAAGCTTAATCTTTCAAACAATTTTCACAACTCCAAAGAATTACTGAAACTATAACTTGATCCAATCAATAATTCGCGCTGAATTATAAAAGGGCACCAATCATTCCAAAACCCCATTTGTTTTAGTTCAAGAATCAGAACTTCTCTGTTGGTAGTGTAAAAAAACTTCGATCTTTCAAACAATCTTGACAAAATCCAAAGAATGACTGAAACTATAGCCTGACCTGGAAGGAAATGAGCACGCATCAATTTCTCCAATTACCTCGATTTATAAATACATGCAGCACCGAATTGCTCTTCTACTCTTGTAAAAAGTCAAATCATGATGGGTTGATAATGAACTAGAAAGAAGAAAGAAGAGAATTGGGGAATGATCTGTTGAATCATGAAATGGGGCAGTAAAGCATCAAGAAATGGGTCCTCTAATCATCTATCTCTTGGAAAAACGCCAAATTGCCAGCCTACCAATGTTGAATTCAGCTTCAAAACAGAAGCCCAACCCTCGTAGCTCCAAGTCCGAGATTTGTTCATGACACCTTTACTCTTATTTTACTTGTTTTTTATTCTTTTAGTAGAAAAAGTCCACACAGTCATAATTGGGTTTTTTTAAATTTTATTTGATGATATTAAATTATTGTTTAATATGAAAATCAAACGAAGAGTATAGATTGAAAAAATGGAAACATCATATCACTTCTGAAATATCAAATTCGACTTATTGAAATCAAAATTCATTTGTTGGTATTTATATAGATAATCATAAACTTATAAGTTTTAACAGTCCTACAAATTAAACAGGGTAGAGAAATTTTCAGTATTTACTATTCATTATTGATTGATGTCATCAAGTAAATAATGGAACCCTAACGAAATACGTACAAATTTGTGGGTATATTTTATAATTATTTAATTTCGTGTGAAGTATAACTATAATTATTTGACTAAGAGGATCATAATCAATTGTAATTCAGCAAACACTTCTGGGGTCTAAGCGTAATTTTCCCATATTTTAAAGACGTAACAATATTAGGACATGAATTTTATATATTCAATATAAATGGAATTCAAAATCAAATTTATATAAACAAAATTTTCCACCATATATATATTCTCAAATATGGTGAAAAGCAGTAACACTTATTGTTTAATTCAGACTCCAAAAAGTGCATAAATTACCAAAAGAGAAAGAGAGAAAGATACCAAAAGAAAAAAAAAAAAAGGAAGACAAATTCGTTATATTTAAGCACATTTTTGGACAGCCATATTAACACTTTGCTTATGGAGGTCAAGCCCCCCCATCGCTTCAGAGAATGATTTCGATCTCAATCTGGTGAACTTATTATTATTATTCTGATCAGGAGGACGTTGCTCATTCAAGGGTCGTTTCTCGACAACCTCAACATCCCATAGGAGTTTATTACGAGTCGTAGGAAGATGAGGAACATCATGGGTGATGTAGTTTCTCCAGGGGGGAAGGCCCCCATTGGGTCGTAAATAGTGGCACCAAAATGATCTCAGCTTCACTTGCATTCCGTCCCTGAGCGGCTGCCATTCTGTAGCGGGATCACAATAATTAGCAGCTGGTTTCGTTTGGACAACTTTTTTCCCTGAAACGCGGGCGCCGCCTGGAAGAATTGGTATGCTTGAGGCTGTCAGGTATGTCCCGAAACAGCTTTTCAGGCGGACGTAGTCTTTCCCGTCGACGAATTCGACTGTCCATTGGACGTTGTCGGATGATCTGTCTAGGTCTGATTGGGTCACTGTTTCTTGGTCTTCTTCCGCAGTTAGGCATTTGTCCTTGTAGCTTATCAGTCGGACTGTTTTTGCCTTCCGGAAGAAATCCATTCTCTGCAACAACCAAAAGTGATTATAGTAAGAAGTCGTTTTTAATTTAAAAAATTATTAGAAATAAGTAGTATTAGATTATCAAATAGCATAGATAATCATATTTGCAATATATATATATAATGAAATACATATGCAAATGATTCAGATTATTGTACCAGCAATATACATAATCAGGCAGAACCACATATAAAAACCAGCAAGAAGTAAAACAATAATAGAATGTAAAATCAGAACAGAAACCAAAAAGGGCATGTTAGTAAAATATCAAACATGATTGACTGAATTCCAGCATAGCCGATTTGTCTTGAAGAAATCTTCGCCCCACTACCCGGTGCGTTGGGACAGCAAAACTCCTTCCAGGAATAAGACAATTCAGAGATTCTCTACTTCTGATCGCACAATCACAAGAGAATCTCACTTCGAAAACTAAATCAGACTCTTATACAAGAGTGGTATTTGAGTGGGTTTTCACAAATACGAATTTAGTGTATTTTCAAAATATGTGAGCTTGTTATTATATGTTTCACAAAAGTTTTATCCATTCAGAATTTATTGCTTCTAGTATCACTCACATTCTAATAGATCAAATTATATATAGGGGAAGAAGGAGCTAATGCATTAAAAGTAATTTATTATCATGTTTATAATGGACAATAAACATAACAATAAACTCATTTATTTGTGTCAGAAATAAACACACCAACAACGTTTGGAACGTTTGGTGAAGAAACCAGAACATTTGTAACATTTCTGAGGTGAAACTAGCCCCATGTTAGGGGGCAAAGTGATCACTTTAGGAAGATATTTAATGGAAAATTGAACGATTATTCGTCGTAGGAGCCAAACTGAGCATTTTGTAAAAGGTTGGGGAGTTAAATGCAAAAAGAGAAAGGATAAGAGTGAAAGTGTAAAATTTAGAAAAAGTAAAGGGGCAAAATGCGATTATCCCATTGAATTAATACAAAAATGATGATACCAAACCTAACAAACATATATATGAGAATCATATTCAATTGCAGCAAAATTGGATATGATATAATATAACGGACCAAACCTAATGAATTACTGGGGCTTGGACCAAAACCTAATCGAGTATGATATATAGGAGAAATTCCACGATTCATCCATTAACTTTTAATTTACTTCGATTTTAGAGATATAAGTTTCTAAAGTCATAAATTTTATCATGTAGCATTTAAAAATCAAGTAAATTAAAGTTGACGGATAAATTATGAACATGATAAAATTTATGACTTTAGAAACTTATGTCCCTAAAATTCAAGTAAATTAAAGTTGACGGATAAATTATGCAATTTTATAATATATATTAACATTATTCAAATAAATTCAATTCATATATATATATATATATATGTGTGTGTGTGTTTTTCCTTTAAATAAAGTCAAGGGTTCAAACTTTTGTTTGTGTATGGAACAATTGGACATCTGCATTATTAAAATATGGAATAACCGGGTGAAACCAAAAAAAAGTAAAGAAGATGTTTGAATTCTTACATATATTGATCTAATATTACTATGCTTACCTTAAATCAATCAATGCAGGAAACGACTATCTGGATAATAACAAATAGAGCTGTTCCAGGGAAAAAAACAATGGAATCAATAAGACGTCTTCTCCTATGCAGGTGGTTCTGACAATGAAGCTGGACAGATCTTTGTAAGAACAAATTTTGATAAATAAATATTTATCAAACAAATTTTCACAGTTTTATTCTTTCGTCTGAAAAATTCGTGTAGTACTGTCCGTTGTGCGTTAGAACCTATCTTTTGTTTTTTTTTTTTTTTCTTTTTTCTCCCTTTTTTTCTTCCTTTTTCTTAATGATAGTTAATTTGTAATGCATGGTCAAAGGAAAAAAAAAAAAAAAAAAAGGATTCAAAATTGGAAATCTATAAATGTGGAACACCGTACATTGTTTTCACAAGTTATTAAAAGGAAAATTATTTTTGGGAAAATTTGATATTTCATCCTTCAATTTAGGAAAATTGGGATTTTTAGAACATAAGTTTATAGAATAGCTAATTCATCCCCTAACTTCAAAAAAATTATAAATTAGGGACGAAATTGGCTGGTGTTAGACTTTCTCACCTGAAAAAAGTTGCGACAATAAAAAAATTATGGTTTAGCTACTTGACAGTGATTTGGAATTTACTTATTGGATGCTCAAATTCACAAGACTTTTTCAGACAAAAAAGTCTAACTGCAGCGAATTTTGATCATAATATGTAATTTTTTTGAAATTTGAGTATGAATTATCCATTTTTATAAATTTGTATCCTGAAAAAACTAAATTTTCAAAGCTAACAGATCAAATCACAAAATTTCCCATTATTTTTTATGAACCAGTTGTTTCATTTCATACAGGCGGTCAAGACGATTCTTATCTCTTAATGTGGATGTTTTATACGTTAGTATATATATTTTTTTAAAAAAGAAAAATAGAAAATTTTGAATACCAATTTTATCCATATTTATATTTTGGGATATTGTTTCTTTGTCTATTTCTTTGTGGCAATTTTGGAACACAGATCAATAAAATTTAAATTTTCGTCTGAAAACTGCATGTGCACTCGAAAAGTAATTTTTAGTTAAATATAGAGTGGAATTTTAAAAATTTGTTACAATTATTGAAAAGAAAAAATAGTTTTTTAGTAATTATATAATCGAATTCAAGACTATTTATATATACAAAGTCTTGAGGTGGCTAGGCCAAATAGGCAAATACATATTTTTATAATTGTCACATAATACTATACAAATCCCATAAAATAAAAGAACCTTGCAAGTTCTTTTTTGTTGGTTTTCTACCTATTTTTTTCGGGACTTGAGTATAGCAATGCACAAACTACAATTTACACTATAAATTTTGCTTAACAGATCTAGTGACTCCTTCCATTCAACCAACTTATTTTTTTATCCTTACAAGTTTTATATCCAATAAGTAATTAAGCAATTTACTGACCGTTATCAATGATATCTTCTTCTAGTGGTTGAGGTTGAGGTCCCAAGACTTTTTATATATATAGGTGATCTTGGGTTTGTTTACAACCAGACAATCGTAATGAGTGCTTTTGTATCAAATTTTTTTTTTTGGTTATGAGTGCTTATAACAGAATCCTAACGAAACATGAAAATTTGGATTTTTTTTCTATAATTTTAAAATTTTTAAAGAGTGTAATTTAGTAAACAATTTATTAAACTCAAAGATTCAAATATAGTTAACCTAAAATAATATGAAAAATTAGTCCAAAAGATGTTCTTTGTAGTCATCTACTAGATGGGCCCTGATGTCATGGTAGCCCAAACCATCTGACAGCTTGCGCAGCCCGGCCCATATTCAGCAACAAGGACAAACTACAAAATGGAAACTCTCCAAACACATTATATAATTCAAAAACATTTGGGAACAAAATTTGGACGAGAAAGAAATGGCAGCGATCGGAGATGAGGAATTGCGTCGCCGGAAACTGGAAGAAGCCCTGGAAGTTAAATCGCTCCGTCGTATCATTAGCGCTTATCTCAAGTATGCACATCTGTTTTTAACGCACTCACAGTGTTGTTTGTGTGGGTAATTGTGCACATATATATCTGCATGCGTGTAACCATTTTTCTCTTATTCGTTTTGGCGATTGCTTCTGTTCGTTTCCGTATTTCCGCGGTTGAATATGGGCTTTCGTCTGTTGCTTTACTTCAACGTTCTTTTTCTAATCTATTTTGTAATTGCTGGCATTGAGTTTTAGGATAAAAATAGCGGTAGAATTGTTTCTAGTGAATAGCAATGATTGGTTGAACTGATTGGAACTCAAATGTTACATAGGTATTATGAAAACTAAAATTTACAGTAATTACTTATAAGTGGAAGTTGCTTGACGAGAAGTGTAATTGTAGTGTACAATCTCGATGTGAAGTTAGCCCTTGACCCTGGAACTTCAAGCTGGATCATTGTGAAGATGTAGGAGTGTTTGCAAAGTCTACTGCTTTTTGGAGAAGCTAATGCTGAAGTTAAAGTTGTAAAAAAGTGTAGTAGTAAAAACTTGGAGTGTTTGGAAATAAAAAAAGTGAAAAGTACAAATAAAGTTGTCGTGTGTTTGGAAAAATAAGTCGAGAAACACACTTACTACTCTCAAGAAACTTCATTTATTTATGAAAATATGCTAGAAGCTAGAAGTTGAAGACTTGAACACCAAAAGCAGGTCCTTTTAGCTTCTAGCTTATTTTTGCTTAAATTAAGCTGAACCTGGGAGTGTCTGGAAAATCAAAGTGCGGAAAGAAAGCTAAAAACAGAAAAGTTCTTTTTTTAGTTCAATTGTCGGTTGCCTGACTTCTAACTAGACGTGAACAAAGTAGGGTTTTGTGAAGTATCAATACATAAAATAATTAGCATGTAAATTAATGTTTTTGAGTAGCAGTGGGTTCAATATCAAAAGTTAACGTTAAGGTTTAAATTACTTTTAGGAATGTATTAGGGTGAGAACTTTTGATTATACATAATTAGGATTTTGGAATGATGGATTGATCTTATAGTATTGTCAATAAGTTATAGGCCTTTTTCTTATAGGCTGTGCATGTTATTAGCCTCCATATGACCGTTATTTTTTATGATGTTTGATAATAGGATCTTTTTTATGCTGTCTTATTGCTCCTATCTCTTCTTTCGTATCTAATCTCTTCCCTTCCCTTATCTGTCTCAGAAATCAGAATCTATCATCTGAATTTTACTTCATGACAAAGGATCACCAGTGTATTTTGCGTTTTTATCGTTTTCTAAATGCAGCTATCCTGAGGCTGCTGAGGAGGATATTAGAAGATATGAAAGATGCTTCAGAAGGCTTCCGGTTGCTCACAAGGTCAATAAATTATATAATCCTAAAACATAGGTCCAGTAAATTGGGGACAAATTAGAATTATCAATTGGTTCGCAAGAAGTCAAGAATATAATGATGTGTCCAGCCAAATGAAAAAAATTATGTTTTTCCATTTTATCTTTTTCCATCTGGTTGGTGCAAAAAATTTAAAACTCGGGGAATTGGACAAATTCAGTAAGGCACATCTACCCGAAAGTATATTGTGAAGGATCTCATTTAGTATCTTCATATCATATGTTGTTGAGTTGTATAAAAATGCATTTTTTTATAGCTCTATATACAAAATTAGTTTTTAAAACTTTCAACTCAGTGAAAAATTATTTCAACCAATTACATCTGAATCATCAGACATCATATTCTATTTTCTGACTTTTTGCAGTTATAATTGCTCACTTCATCCAATTATTATCTTCTGGTTTGATTTTTTCTTAATGTAATTGACTAATTGTAGATGAATGTCGTATCTTGAAATCTTACCATATAGGTGAGAACAATCACACCGTTAAGTTTAGAGCTGTTTCCTCTAATTTATGGTCTTGGGATTTTGCAGGCACTGTTGTCGCACCTTCCTCTGAAATTTCAAAGACTTAGATGGTAAAATTGAGTTACCATCTTCTCTATTTTGAATAGTAGATGATTCATAGGCCTGAGTTTTTAAGTTACTATTTGTGGTTAATAAATTATTGAAAGCATCATATATACTGTACTATATCGAAGTAACAATCCTATAGTTGTTTGTTTCCATTGTGAAAAGGCATCCATTCCCTGACTTGGGTATTTTTGTTTGATAAAGAAATAAAGGTTGGTGGGGAATATAAAAGTTATATTTCAAAAGAAACCTTGCAGACTTGAAGAAAATGGTTAGATTCTTGAATCCTCGAAAACTACTTAGACATAATCCTGCACCAAAAAGCATCCTGCTAACACAAATGAGCAAAGAAAATAGTAGTTCAACTCAGTCTGTGTTGCTAGAAGAGATTTAAATATTTAGAGAATTTTAAGTCACTAGGAACACACGTGACAATATTTGATGATGAGATATTACCTAACTGCCCGTTGGTGAGTTGAAAACAAGTTAAATTACATCTGGGTAAGAAATAAAGTTGTTATATACATTGTTAAGCGAGTATATCCAATAGGAAGTTCACTACATCCCCTCGCCCCCCCCCCCCCCCCCCCCACACACACACCCACACACCCACCCACCCAATGAATTACAAGTTCATACTATCTTTGTCAAAAACAAAAAAAGTAATAGAATAGAACCATGATATTTTGTATAATTCCCAAGTTCTACATTCACATCAAACACATGCACCCTTCACATGCTATGTACGTGGTACTTTCTGATACGGTAAATAAATTATCGAAGATTCTCCCTTTTCTTTACTGAAAAACTACATAGCACAAGACATGAAATGCAATAGGATGAATTACAGAAACAACTAGAATACAGAGGGACATATAGATGAATTGTACCTCCTATGCTTCTAGATACCTTAGATAAAGCTTAGGCAAATACATCTTGTGTGAAAGAATATCTATGGATATCTGTTGAACTTTGACAAATTTTTTGAAATTAAACTGGGGGAAGCTTTTGCACATAGTATCTAAGCTGATTCTGTTAGTTCTTTATTTCTTGCAGGTGTGTGTCACAAAATTCCTATTTCATATTTGAAATGCTTAAGGTGATTTCTGGATCTATGGGCTGCTTTCTGCTAGGTTCCTCATTCATTATTCTTACATTAACTTGTCTGCAAGGATTGTTAAATTTGGAAGCTTAAAATGTGGTTGAAGACTTGAAGCTATCCCTATTGTTGTTTTTGCAGGCATTTGAACCCCCTCTTGATATGAGTGTGGACACCTATATTTCTGAAGATCGAAACATGGAGAATGCCTCAGATAACCGGCTTTTGTCTGGTGAAATGAAGCTTCTCTCTTGTAAGTCTGGCTCAGGTAGTGTTTGAAAAGTCGAAAAAAACAGCACTTCTATGCTAAGTACTTTTTTCCATCACCTTGTTTGGAAAACCAGCTTCTGCTTATTTTATGCAGAAAATAAGCTAGAAGATAGAAGCACTTCAGGACATGCTTTTGGCTTCAGCTTCTAGCTTCCAGGTTATTTTAATAAATGAATGGAAGTTTCTGGAGAGTACTAGAAGTGCTTCTCAACTTCTTTCTCAAACACTCTTTTTTGAACTTTTCACTTTTTTTGCCAAACAGTCTCCACTTTTACTACTCCAACTTCTCACAACTTTAACTTCCACTTTAGCTTCTCCAGAAGCAGTAGAGTTTGCAAACAACCACTCATCGGGTGGCAAACCACTTCTTGCAAAGGCCGGTGAACGGAGCTCTGGAGAAGGCTGCGAACTAGAATATGTATGTGAGGAGCATCTACTATCTTCTGAGATTTTTTTCGTGTTGATCTCGCTTATTTCATTTTCATTATGAAAATTTGACCTGTGTAGATAACAACAGGAGAAGGAAATTCAATCTTCGAACAAAAGTGTGGTGAACTGCTCTGCGGGCTCCGAGTGCAATGGGAAGGTGCAAAACCATGATGACAATGATCATCAATGCGCTGAAAAATCTCAGACATTGTCTTCTAGGCTTGATTGTGATGGACATGTAAGATCTTCTGTTACATATGCTTCTTTAAAAAAATTGTTATATTCATGTTCATTTTGTTGTACGCAATTTAATTTTTGTTAGGTTATCTCTTTGAAAAGTAAGTTAGGGTCTTGTAGTTGGCTTGAATCTTTTTGCTATGAGAACATTGCTGAATTTTAGTATGTAACAAGAATCATGCACTTTGAGAAGTCCAAGTAGTTACATATTCTAGGTGAAAAGTCGTTATCTTCACAATTAAGAGCAACTATTAATTTCAGCAGTAGGATATCCAACATGGATGCATTTTCTGGAAAGCTTTCTGTAAGGAGATGTTCATAAATGAGACTCAGGTTCAAATATGATTTTAATTTGGTTATTAAGCTATATCTCATAAAACCTCTTTACATGGTCTGTCTCATTAGACAGCCCTCTGTCTCGTTAATGGTTTGGTTTACTTCCTTTGTTTATTTATTTACATAAGGGGGGTTTAAGGGAAAAAGCATGGAAACATATGTTAAGAGCTCGTATCCCTTGATTCGTTTACTTGTTATGTGTTTTCACTTTGACACTAACTAATATTTGCACCTTTTGATCTTCTTCTTTCAGGTATCCTCATCATCTCCTGATTGGTTGGACCCATCATTACAATATCATGTTCCTTTAGTTGACGTAGATAAGGTGGGGTATTTTGTCTAGACAAGCAATGAATATGTTCAAGTACTCATTATGCTAAATGAAGTATGAGATTAATAGAGTTCTCGTACTCCTGCCTGTTAGAGCTAAGGTCATGACCACATAGTTAGGTGAAATTTGAACACTGGGCGACTGTCTGTTCAGCAAAATAATGTCAAATGTAGTTGGTTTTTTCAGAGTTAAGTTCATGATCAAGTAGTTGGGTGAGTTTGACTTGGTTCTGACTAGCTTGCATCGGGCCTAGGTTGGAGCAATGATATAAAAGTATGCAACTCTGACTTAACTGTTGGAAGAGCATATAGATAATACTCTTAATAGTAGGTCCAAAATTTGAAAAATAGTTCTGTCACTATGGTTGATTTTTTTATGCAACATCTTTACTTTGAAGTCCTCAAGTTAGATTGAGCAGTTTCATAAGTGTTAAAGCTACGGAACACTCGAGAAATTTCCTAATCTTTTATGCTGGTTATCAGCACTCCTTGTGTAATACCATTAGATGCTTTTCAATCCACGCCTAATACTCTATGCATTGAACTTCACTTGGCTCTGATCCAGTGTAGTTGTTTAGTCCCCTTTGCAATATGTCATGATAACTTCTCATATTCTCAGGATTCTTGTGGCAAGTTTACTGAAACGGATACTTATTTATTCATTTGACCATATCTTTTCCCAGGTTCGATGCATCATTAGGAACATTGTCAGAGATTGGGCAGCTGAGGTATTCATCAGATTTCCTTGTCATATACATAAAAAACCACATTTTGATCACAATAAGTATCAATGTTTAGATGTTGAGATATATGTACTACCAGAAGCAATATAGAAAAACATACAGATTATCTTTCTAAATTCTTTTCATTGTCTTTGTTCAGGGTCAGCTGGAACGTGACGAGTGCTACAAGCCAATTCTTGAAGAACTTGAACGGCTTTTTCCACATCGCTCTAGAGAAAGGTGCAGTTTGTGATATTATTTTCATCAAGAATCTCTGATTGTTGGATCTACTTATGGGTTTCTTGGCATAATATTGCGCTGTATATTATATTGTTATTATAATGTCATCTTGCTGTTTTATTGGTGTTCTCTTATCCGAATGCTGGTATATTTCTTCTTGAACAGTCCCCCAGCATGTTTAGTTCCTGGGGCTGGACTTGGGAGATTAGCATTAGAAATCTCATGTCTGGGTATGTTTTCAGAGCAGAATATGTAGTACTCTATATTAATAATTGGGCGAATTACATCGGACTATCTCGATTTTGGTCTATTTACAAATAGTTCCCTCTAGTTTGAGAAATTACCATGTAGTCCCTGAGGTTTCAATAGATGTGTAAATTTATCGAAAATACCCCCAAAATACTCTCAGCTGAATCCGTAAGTGAGGGTATATTTACACATTATCGAAAATGCTCTGGGTCTATATGGTAATTTCTCAAATCAGAGGGATCGATTTGTAAATACACCAAACTTCAAGTATCCAGATGTAATTCACCCTTGATAGTATCTTTGCCTGCAGCCTGATAATTTAACTACATCACAGGTTTTATAAGCCAAGGGAATGAATTTTCTTACTACATGATGATATGCTCCAGTTTTATACTAAACCAGTAAGAGACTTGTCATTTCTGCTTTTCACAAGAATCAGATTTTGTTCAATACTGATTTTGCTATATGTTAGGTCTCAAATTGCTGAGGAGTGGACAATATATCCATGGATTCACAGTAATTGCAACTCGCTTTCTGATAATGATCAGCTTCGCCCTGTTTCAATTCCTGATATTCATCCGGCTAGGTACTGGTTTACTTTTTTTTTTACTTTGTACATTTGTTTCTTTCTATAGTTCTTTGGTCACCCTTTCATTTCTTTGACAGTACATTATGAACTAGTTGAAATCCAGTGCCAAGGCACAGCGCTAGTTTATTTAATAAAGTAAATTATTATTTTATAATTTAGTAAATTTATTACTATATGGTTTTTTTACAGTTCGTTTAATTAATTTTGTTAAGGCCAAATAAAGTGAACCAATATGATCAGTTATCTTTTATTTTTAAAAATTCTTATTTTAACGTGAACAATATTATCATGTTTATATTAGTATCTTTTCATTTGGTTTATTTTTTCATTGATGGTTCTATGTATATAATGATGTTAAAAACAGTCTTTCAATTTGAAATAGATTTGTAACTAACTTTTCTATACAAAACTTTAATTCTATTGGTAAAAATGAATAATAAATAATACATTTATTTACATGAAAAATACAATTCAATGAGAGTAACCACATGTACGCTTAGGTGAATAGCCTCAATGTTTCTGAATGATACATTACAGAGTTTATACTTTTTCCCTAAAATATTTTCATACATAAACAAAGACTCACAAAGACAATTTCGTTCCACCAATTGAATACTAATGTTATTTAATAAAATTAATCTCTGAGATTTTATTATAATGCAATTTAAGGCTTAAATAAAGCTGGCATTTTTACATTGTTATTCGTCTCACCAAAATCTCAGTCCGGTTGCTAACGTTTTGTAACTTTAACCATCCATTTCCTACACGTGTATAAATACTCAAATTCTGTGAAATCCATTGAACAGTGCAGGGATTACCGAAGGCTTCTCAATGTGTGGAGGTGATTTTGTTGAGGTCTATAACGATCCAAGCCAAGTAGGTAAGGAGAATCCATTGCTTGTTCTTTGTTATTTACATCTTGATCATACGCATAGTTATTAAAAGCGCACAAAGCGCGCGCTATAGCTCGCTTCAAAGCAAAGTGCAGGCCCATCGCTTTTTAGCGCTCTGCGCATCAGGGTTTCAAGAAGCGCTCGCTTTCTGGGCTTTTTTGCCCTAAAGCACAAAGCGCATAGCCCAGAAAAGGCGCGCTTTTGTATAAAAAGCGCAATGCCTAAGGTTTTTCTTTTTGTAATATTTTATTAATTAGTTTTTAACCTAGAAAAGAAAAAAAAGCCCAGCCCAGCACCCTTTTCTCTTCTGTTATTTTCGCATCTAAGCTCAGCCCTCTTTCTTTTCCTCTTTTCTTGCTTCTTTCTTCTTCCTATCTTACTTCCCGGCCACTGCCACCACTCTCTGCCGTCCTCAACCACCACGCTGCCACCCGTAGCAGCCAGTTCTGCGTGCCAGCAGCAGCAGCAACTATTTTATCTTTATTTGGGTGTCCATAACTAATTTATTTTGAGTGCTAAATGTGGAGAACTAATTATTGAGTACTAAAAAAAGATTATGAATTTTTTTTCTATTATGTGCATCTTAAAAAAAGCGCGCGCTTTTTGCTGCACTTTGCGCTATAGCCCCAGGAGGCCTCATCGCTATAGCGCGCTTTGCGCTTTTAATAACTATGATCATACGAAATTGATGCATGACAAGGTGGCGGTCACTTGATAAGTAATAACTAATCATTTCCGTGGCACTGTGAATTCTGCAATCAGATGTCAGATGATATTTCGTATAGAAAATCATTGTTATAATTCATGTAGTCTTGAAGTGATCATTTCCAAGAGCTTGTTGCGCAGTGTCATGGCACTTAGAGCTCTATGCATCATATAAAATTTAGCATATACAGATTTCAAAAAGTCAGAGAAGTGGTTGTTGCTTTGGCAATCTGTGAAAACTGAAGGACTTCTTGAGTACAAAATCTATGGAAAACAAATCTCTGATGCAGTATCCGTGACCTCCCTGGTTGATACTTTCTGGAATCCCATTTTTGGGATGCCATTGTGACTTGTTTCTTTCTTGATACGCACAAAATATTGTTGAAGAAAATGAGATTCTTTATTGGGCCAATTACATCTACTACCCCTGAGATTGAGATAGTTACAATAGTCCTCTGTTTTCAGAAATTACAAAAAGCTCCCTGTCATTTCACTTTAGTGCAAAAAACTCCCTGAAATAGGCTGATTATCTGCAATTTTTGGCTTCATGTTGTATTGTTTCAGTTTTTTTTTCTAATTTCTGAAACTAGAGGGACTAAATTGTAATTAGGAAAAACCTCAGGGATTATAGATATAATTCTCCCTATTTAATTTCATTGTTGTGACTTGTGGCTATGACCTCCTTGCTTGATATTTTCTAGAGTCTCTATTCTTATGTTCTCTACTCATTTATTTTCAGGAGTTTGGGATGCAGTTGTCACTTGTTTCTTTCTTGATACGGCACACAATATTGTTGAATATATTGAGATTATCTCAAGAATCCTCAAAGATGGGGGAGTAAGTGATTTTTAGTGGGTGTTTGCAAACAGTACTACTTTTCGAGAAGCAAAAGTTGTAAAAAGTTGTCTCTGGTGCTTCTAGCTTCTAGCTTATTTCTTATTAAAATAAGCAGAAGCTTTATCCAAACGCTCCAAAAGTGCTGACAGAAAAGCAAAAAGCACAATTTTTTTTTTTTTGGGGAGTTTGCAAACACTACCTTACTTGTTATTACTTGTTGGATACTTGGATGCTCCTTGCCTGCAATTCTTATATTGGATGTTGGCAGGTTTGGATAAATTTGGGACCCCTGCTTTATCATTTTGCCGATATGTATAATCAGGAAGATGTAAGTCTCTTTGGTTCTAAATAGAGGAATGTACACCTCTCTTTTATAAGCTGGAGAAATAGCTGATTTTGTCTTCGCTTTCTTTTTCGTTCGCTTCTTTAAGGAGATGTCAATTGAGCTGAGCTTGGAAGATGTAAAGAAGGTTGCCTGTCATTATGGATTTGAAACAGAGGTATCCTTGGATTATTCATGAATTTTGATGTATACTAGCAATACAAGATTTCAACTCTTTTCTCTGAAACAACAGAAGGAATCAACAATTACGACAACTTACACAACAAACGCAAGATCAATGATGCAGGTAGCTTTATATCTTGTAACCAGGTTTAAAATTTTGAAATTACATTAATCTCTCTGCATTAGTTTGGGTGTCCTATTCAATTGAGGACTCAGCTCACATTGTGTGTTAGAGATAAGCTTATGCCTTGTCTACTTGAGTCAATATAAAGTCTACATGCTACGATGAGGGAAATGTTATTGCTATAATCTAGAAAATCAGTGGATGTAAACACGTGTTTTTAAATGAGCTCTTGAACGTTACGAACTTACCCTGAGATTTACAAAACATTACGGATACCCCCCTAAAAACTAACGGAAAATCGATGGACTTTTTTTGTTTGGAGGGGGTATAAAGGCTCAAACCTCACGGGGTTATTCGTATATGACCCATATTTACAAGATCTTAAAGTATATTTAAAATGAATCACCCTTTTTCAACTGATGCTTATATTGTTTGACACTTGTGAAGTGTGAACCATATTTGATCTCGGTCAAGAGATTAAGAAGCAAAGAAATGCTTTTCTTGGTCAATGTTACGTAACATATCAGCATATTGGACTTAGTGGTTCGATGCTATGCTAGCTTCACCAGAGCTCTCGAGTTCGACGAGTTCCTCGGAATGCAATTGACATTGGTAGGAAGAGTTTTACACCTAAGCGGATATATAAATGGGATTAAGAACCAAAAAATAAAATACTGGACTTGGATTAGGAAATAACGTAGGCTAAATACATGGATTTAGTTATAGTTGGCCTTTAGGGCACCAAATATCTTCAGTATGTCATTTATATGACTTTACCATTTCTTGGGAAGATAATTTCGTTTTGATGATATTTGGTACCAACTATTGTCATGGTAAGTTGGTACTATTATCATCCATCAACATTATAACTACTTGGGTGTTTTGCAAACTCTACTACTTCTTGAGAATAGCTAAAGTAGTAGTTAAAATTGTAAAATTTTGGAGTAGTAAAATGGGAGTGTTTGGAAAAAAAAAAAAAAAGAAAACAGTTCAGTGTTTGGAGAAAAAAACTGAGAAGCACTTTTACTACTCTCTCAAGAAACTTCCATTTAATCACGGAAATTAACATAGAAGCTAGAAGCTGATGCCAAAAGCATGTCCTTAAGTGCTTTTAGCTTCTAGCTAATTTCTACTTACAATAAACAGAAGTTTGTTTCCGAAACACTCCTAAAGTGCTGAAAAAGCACTTGCACGAAAGTGCTTTTTTTTTTCAGAGTTTGCAAACAACCTTTACTGTTTATAATCAGTTGCTGTGTATTTGAGTCATGACGCATGTAACTGCCTCTTTTTTCTGTAAATGCAGAACCGATATTATGCTGCATTTTGGACCATGCGGAAGAAACCAATTGCAGCAAGAGAGGACAGGTTGTAACATGGTTTGTTCACAACATTATTTAATGTAATTCTAGCTAAAACGCACTGGGGATGAAAAGCGTTTTTGGGAGTTTTCAGTTTGTACTGCACTTCCATTTTTGTATGTATTGTGAGGTTATGAATTTCAAAGTAGATATATCTTTCGTGTTAGTTTGGGGTCGAGATTTACAAGATTGGTTTTATATTGTGATCTAGGCTGTTCTTGCTGTGAAAGGTAACTTTATTTTATTGATCCTATGATGGGTAAATTAAGTTGAATAAATTTACTAAGTTGGTGCCTGGTGGAGTACCAGTAATATATTGATTTTTGTTACTTTCTTTTTTATTTCGCTCCTGATTTTTTTTCTGGTTAGGGTACTAGAGGCGCAGTTAGAGGTGAACCTCTCAACCCAATTGTTTTATGCGTGAGCTAGAGTTTGAATCCTTGACCTTACTTGTTTGGATCATTGACCTTACTTTAAGGAATCTAATGTCTCATGCTCTTAGACCAAATTACAAGTAAAGTAAAGATGTTTTTTTAGTTATTTTAGATAGATAAATGATTTTATCCTACAAAGTAAACGAATTCTAGATAATAAATTGCCTCCAACATTTCTGCAAACAGATAATATAAGCTCAAAGAAATTCACCCTTAGGTTGTGGGAGACTAATTTGGACTGCCTAGCTACCAGTTTGCATTAATTAGTTTTTTAGAATCGTGCAAATCATTGTAAGAAAAACACACGTTTTTCCAATTTTTACAAGCCAACAATATTTCCAAAAAATACAACAATATAAAAGAGAAAAAAAAGTGCCCACGTGAAAAATGAATAAATTCTCATGCATGGACGAATCATTAGCCATTTTCACTTGACATCTCCACTAACTATGAAATAAAGGATAATAAAGATATCATACGATACGACACAGATACGGTAATATAGAATTTCAGATACTGTAATATAGAATTTTTTGATATTTTATACTAGAGAAATGTCCATTACGAATATCTAATACGAAGTAAAATAGGATTTTAGAAGTATCCGTGCATCATAGTCACCCATGTATACATTTTCCACTTTTATTTTTGAAGGTTTCTTTTTCTAATATTTCAAATTTGTGTTACATTAATTCCTAACATTTGACCATTTCTTTAATGGGTTAATTACATTTGTACTTAAAGAATTTCATAGATTACAAATGGTGACTCTGTTAATCATAATATCATACTTATACTATATTAGAGTTTCATAATAACAAAGAACACTAAATTTTTAGAATTTGTTAAAATTCTGACGAAATTCTAAAAATGGCGTATTTTTTATAATTATGAAACTCCTAAATGATCCTGACATGTAATTTTGCAAACTTTTTCGGGGTCAAAATGTAATTAATCATTTTGTATTTTATTAATCATTTCTGTAGCCGTAGCTTTATTTTCACTTACATTTTCTTGTGGCTGAAAAGACGTACGGACCCGAACTCCTAAATCCGAGCAATTCATTTATCCACAAAGGCCTACGCACTGACCACCACGCTCCACTGCTCCCCGGCAGCACGCAAATGGCGGCAACCGCGGACTTTTGCCGCCTCAAACTCGTTTTATCCAAAAGCACTCCCAACCGCTGCTCAAATGCTACTAACTTCGCTTCCCCAGGCTCTTACGGTTTAAACAAAATCGATCTTGAATTCCGACGTCGAAATTACTTAAACAATGGTGTTTTGCACCAGAAGCGCCGTCGTGGTTCGGATGTCAGCTGCCAGGCAACTGACACTGGTGTTCATCCCAAACGTGCCCCTTCGGACAGTGATATTGAATTGGGCGTCCGTGCCGGCAAGGACCGCCTATTGAAGGTCTGAAATTCTGTTCCCTTATTCATAAACACAGAATTTTCAAAGAATTATCTCCTTTGCACTGCGTTATTTGTGTTGTATTGCTGCGCCATTCAGTTGACTGAATTTCGAGTTTTTTAAAATATATATGCTGCGGCCTGCGAGGATGTGCTATTTCTTTCAACTGAAGCATATTTGTCTGTATACACTGTAGGTGCCTTCGGCCAATATAAGGAATTTCAGCATTATAGCACATATTGATCATGGAAAATCGACGCTGGCAGATAAACTGCTACAGATGACTGGCACAGTACAGACCAGAGAAATGAAAGAGCAGTTCCTTGATAATATGGACTTGGAGAGAGAAAGAGGCATCACCATCAAATTACAGGTGAGTCTATGTTAGAAGTTAATAATTTAGATGGAACTAGGGGGCTACTTCTATGTAGAGTATTTAACTTTAATTGTGTGTGTGTGTGTGTGATAATGTCAATATTTAGAAGAGTATGGAGATATTTAATGGAGTTAATTGTATTTTTTTGGAAAAAAAAATGCATATATGATATTATATCCATGCAAAAGAATTGTCCAGGATACAATTGATAGTAACGGATAAGTTATTGTTTGCTCGTTCACATTTTGCTCCTTAGATGTAACCTTGATTTAATCATTGTGGAAATTGCAGGCATGGTCTCTTTTATTTAGTTGACGTTGACTTGTAATTGTTACTTAATATGATTTGTAGAACTGGGAATATCAACACTTGAATGGAGCATATTTTCTTTCTTGCAATGAGTAGCTTGCAACTCAAGTAGTTTTATTGATTTCAATATCTGATTTAGTATTCTCAACCTTAAACAACTTCTTTCTCTAAAATCATAGGGCTGTTGTTCTATCATTTGAGATGTCTTGTCACATAGTCCTTCTGAGATTAAAGTAGTCGCATTTGCCTTTTTGGCATATAGCGGCTTTTACATCATTTTCTTTGTCTATCTGGGCTTCTCTTCTTTCAACTGCAAAATCACTTTACATTCAGTTTTTTCGTCACTATCTATACTTTTTAATGTGACTTACAAGCATTCTATTTATTACTGTGATATATTTTTTTTTCTTATAGGCTGCAAGGATGCGGTTTATGTATAAGAATGAACCATATTGCTTGAATCTTATTGATACACCAGGTCATGTTGACTTCTCCTATGAGGTTTGTTTCCTTAACCATCCGAAAAGAAAATTATTTTGAAGTTTTGTGATTGGTTGGGATATTAGAAAATAAAGCTGTCTTGTAGAATATGTCTTAAATTTGTAAGCAATGACAAGCCATCTGAATATATCCAGTATTCCAATTTCCAGCGCACACAGGAAAAGGAAAATGAGCAAAAAGATATGCCTTCTCTTTTGAAATGATTTCCACGGTGGTCATTTGCTTGATGATATATAATATTTGATCATGGAGCTGATATTCTATTGGTTATTGGGTTATTTCTGTCTTGACGTTCTCTTTCGTTTACCTAAAACTGAGAGTTGCATTGTATAAAATATGTATACCAGAAAAGAGTAACTTATTGGTATTTTCTTGACACCATACATAGTTGCTTATTTGTGATAAAAAAGGTATATTCATGGAAAAGCATAGAAAACCTTTCGATTTTGGTGGAGTGTAATCATTTTTTCTGCAGCAAAGGTTCAGGATGAGTTTAATTGATATTGTATCATGGTTTGTAAACTATTTTAGGTTTCTCGCTCTCTTGCTGCATGTGAGGGTGCTCTTCTTGTTGTAGATGCTTCACAGGTACTTTTGGATTCAGTTTTACTTTTGTGAAAATTCATTTTTTCCCTCTAGCCCACTCCGCCCCGCCCCGCCCCACCAGAAAAAGTGATGCTGTTTATAAATTTATTTTGCAATAAATTTCTGTACCTGAAATCAATTTTGACTTGGTAATATTTATTATTTCAATAGTGTTTTTATTTTGTAATAATTAATTTTGTGATTGGAGTTAAACTTTCCGTTCCTAGGGAGTGGAGGCCCAAACATTGGCTAATGTGTATTTGGCGTTGGAAAACAACCTTGAGATCATTCCTGTAAGTTTTCTGTTTTCAAGTTCTGTTTCTGTGTTAGATAATCATTTTCCAATATTTAAAGTACCGCTTTGTTATACTTGCAAAGTGCACCAAGATGCTAAGGCCCCGTGTAGCTTAGCTGATTTGTAGAATGATTGAAGCACACGTGTCATAGCTGAAGATATCTGCAATTTTAGCACACTAGCAAAATAAATTGTCTTTTGTTGTTAACTGTAGTACACTCCAAAACCAGTGAAGACTACAAGTAAAGTGAAATACGAAAGCTGAAATAGAAAGAGGGAGAGAGTTGTTTCATCAGAAAAATAGTTTCTTCGAGAAATTTGGAAGAATTTACCGTAAAATCGCATATTTCGATACAGAATGTAGTTGTGGTGGTGGACAGACCTTTAGCATCAGAGGCAAGTTAGTCTGGAGAACTTTTCATTGCTAGATTTTTTTTCTGCGAAATGCTTATCTCCAAATTTTCCCTTTCATCAGAAGCATATGCATGTGAAATTATGCAAGAATTAGATGACAACTTGAGTGGCTTCTAGATGAGAGTTATGATAGCATTTGGACAGTTCTTAGTGTCTTTCATCTTGGTTTCTGTTCTGTTGGATTGTATGATCTCTTTTAGCTTGCCCAATTATTGGAGTAAATAGGAATCAAAATATGGGCTTTAAATCTACTCCATGAATTTCTTTCTATCTTATCACTGTACCAAGTTATGTTTCAGATAGACATCCAAAATATCTGTTGAAATCAGCAGTGATATGAATAGCATAGCAGAATGTCTTGAGGAAAGTATTTCTTTATGCTTCTCGTAAACTTCTTCAAGTGAAACAGAAGAATTTTCCAGCTTTCATGCTAATAACAATGGATTTGACTGATTAAGGTCTTAAAGATTTTGTCCCTCGTAGCAGGTTATAGAAAACAGTGCTGTGGAATCAATAAGTTCATCTTCAGAATTTCTAGTTTATAGGCGCTTAAACTTTAAACTTTCTTGTTTCTTTTGATAAAGGAATTTAGTGTGGTTGTGCACAGTTTTATACAATGCATAGTCCAATAGAATTTCAATTTGAGCTCTATGTAACTCAATTATTTACTACTTCAGATAATTTCTTGATATAAACTTCACTCAATGGACATGTCAAGATCCTCAACCAAAATGTGTTTTTTTTTTTTTTTTCATGGGACTTTCGATTAGAGTTATTTATTTTCTTAATGTAACTTTATTTGGGGAGAAGTGTGGCATCTTGCCACTGTTAGTGGCTATGCTCTATGACTAGTTTTCGGATCCTGGTCAAAGTTTGCTGTTTGTTCAATCTTTTTATACTAGAAAGTAGAAAGGAATTGCAATAGCTGCTAATGGGTTTTCAGTTTCTGAGTCATTTTCGATCTGCAGGTTCTGAACAAGATAGATCTTCCAGGTGCTGAGCCAGAACGTGTTATCCGAGAGATAGAAGAGGTTAGTTTAATTATGAAGAGAAAAATAAATATGGGCATGCACCGAGGATTTTAAGTTCCAAATCATGTTTCTTTGGGCATCTATCCTCATTCTTTTGGTGCATCAGTTATTCATCTTGATATTCCGCTTATAGTTGGTGTTGCAAACTCTACTGCTTCTGGAGAAGCTAAAATAGAAGTTAAAAGTTATAAAAAGTTGGAGTTGTAAAAGTGGGGAGTGTTGGGGGAGAAAAAGTGAAATGTTAAAAAAAAGCAGTTAAGTGTTTGGAAAAAAAAGCTGAGAAGCAGTTTTACTACTTTAAAGAAACTTACATTTATTTCCGAAAATAACCTAGAAGCTAGAAGCTGAAGCCAAAAGCATGTCCTTATGGCTTCTACCTTATTTCTTTAAACAGAAGCTGGTTTTGCAAACACTCCCAAAGTGCTGAAAAAGGGCACATACCACAGGAGTGCTGTTCTTTTAGAGTTTGCTAACACTGCCATATTGTGGTGACAAAGCAACATCTTTTAGGATTACATTCTTGTCCATTCTACATATTTGTTTCACTAATTAGATTTGTTCGCCTCTATATTACACTTCTTAGGTCAACGGTAACAATCACAGAAATCACTGTATCTGCTTAAACTGTACTAATAGTTATTGTTTTGCTTCTATCTTCATAGGTTATTGGTCTCGATTGTAGCGATGCAATTTACTGCTCGGCAAAGGTTGGTGCTCGTTCCCCTCCTGTTTGACTGTTGTATTCTCTAAGGCTTCGTTTGGTTGATGGATTCAGTTCAGTGGATTTTACATCCACCGTCCAAATCCACTTAGGCCGTTTGGCTAAGAAATGAAATGAAATTATTTCAAATCCACTTTTCCAAGAGAGTGGATTTGAAGCCTAATTTTAATGAATTTCAAATCCGCTCAAAACTAGTGTCAAATCCAGTATTTAATATATTAATGATCAATTCTTTGTTCTCACAAACACACACCCACACACATCTCACACACACACAAACTCACACAAACATTTTAACACACACACACCAATACACAAAATCAATTAAATAAAGTGCAGATGAAACTTGAAAAGATTTGAAATTCATTCACAAACTCAAGGAATTTTAAATCCATTAATTTCAAAGTCCTTGCCAAATCCAAATCCAAATCCGCCAATCCAAATACAGCCTAAAGTAAAAGCTAATCATCTTTTCTCTTGCTTTAAATACAAGGAAAGTGGAATTGGACATGTGATTATGTAATAAATATTCAATGTAAAAATGTGTTTGATATCGAATATTTGTTTCTATTTCGTAGGAAGGAATAGGTATCCCTGAAATCCTTAGTGCAATTGTTCAAAAGATCCCCCCACCTGCGGATACTGCAGAAAGGCCCTTGAGAGCTCTCATATTTGATAGGTATCTGATTTAGGTACTATGATCAAACTCCTTAAACGTTAAGTTTGTGTTGTCATATATTATTGCATGATTTACATATCCAACTCCTCAAAGTTGTCCGTTATATATTTATATAATATTTCGTTATTTGCATGGTTTTTTGTACCACATTTTATCATTTCCCTGCATGTTTGCTTTGTTTTAGTCTGATTTTCCTGTAGTTGCTTATACAAATAATTCATTATTTTGCATGGTTTTTTTACCATAGTTTATCCTTTCCTTGCATGATTGCTTTGCTCTAGTCTGGTTT
Organism: Verbena officinalis; assembly: GCA_958496215.1. Taxonomy (NCBI): domain Eukaryota; kingdom Viridiplantae; phylum Streptophyta; class Magnoliopsida; order Lamiales; family Verbenaceae; genus Verbena; species Verbena officinalis. The sequence goes on from OY292387.1 coordinate 37,080,461, forward strand.
AGCTGTAATTTTTTTTAAACTATTGCTTTTCCTTCAGAACTGGAAAGAAGCAGCTGGGCTCTGTCTGATATAATTCTTTAATTTTACTTGCACGGGTTCTTTCTTATTTTACTTTTAGTTATCTTCTTGTTTGACAATTTTCCATTCATGTTTTCCTTTTTACGTTCATTTAAGTCTCAAAAGCTCACATTTTGAAGTTTTTCATTAATCCATATTCATTTTGGAAACAGTTTGTAGCTCGTATAGTAATTTGTATACTTGAAATTTATTTGAGAACTCATTGTTTTTCGTCTTGCTTTAGTTATGGATTTCTTGGGAGCTACTAATTGCATGTATTTCAAACTCTTGCGCAGTTATTATGATGCTTACCGGGGTGTCATTGTATATTTTCGACTTATTGATGGGACCGTGAAAAAAGGTGACAGGATAATGTTTATGGCTAGTGGAAAGGTATGGCCCTGTGACCTATTAGTCTTTTTTTTCATGAAAAAATTGAACTTATAACAATACTACTTATTAGCAGTTTGATGAAGAACAATTTTTGTTCATTATTTTTCTTTGAGTGGTGTGGGTGGGTGCTAGCAGGCTCTTACTTCTGTGCATAAGTGATATTGTGTCTTATATTAAGATTTTGAATTTCCATCAATTAGATTAAGATCTTAAATGCATTGTATCATACTATTCCATTCTGCCCCACTGCTGTTCTGAATGAATCTTTCATGGTTTGATCCAGTGATATCCTTCAATTCATGGTGCAATAGTTAATCTATGCATCTAAGTATTTTTGTAAGATCCAAAACCACCAACAAAAGGTAACTTTGCTTTGGAAGTTGCCTGGTCGTATATTCGCAATTCCTTACTATTTTGATCTAAATTAACTCAAATAACAGATTAGCCTACCTAATTGAAAATTTAATTTGCTCTTTTTGATATTAGCATTCATGATGAGCAATTGCACTAAAACATGGCACCTTTTCTCTAGTTTTTCATTTGTTGTTAAAGCAACCCTGTTTTCACTTGATTCTTAATCTTTATGACTCACTTACTGTTTTCCCAAATTCTATTCAGTTGTTTGATTCAAGAAAATGTTCGTTCGACAATATTTAAGATCTTAATAGTTTCTGTTCAACACTATATGTAACCTTTTTTTTTTTTTTTTTTTTTTTGTATATTTTCGCCACCACAATTTTATACTGAGCAATTAAGTTACTAGTAAAACTTCTATCTTTATCATTTAATTCCAACATTCCCGTGTTTCTTCTATGATCATAGTTACATATATACTAAATTCCTTTACTGTTATGAGCCATTACCTTATGCATATAACTGATAAAAAAACCTGTGTAAATGTTGATGATCCTTCTTCATAAAACCTGGCATGCTATCCCAGTTTGATAACCTTCAAATTAAAATTACAGGATTATTATGCTGATGAAGTTGGAGTTTTATCTCCCGGCCAGATGCAGGTTGATCAATTATATGCTGGAGAGGTACAAATCTAATCTAACCTGGTCAAGTATTAATCACATGATTTAATTCTAGTTGCTGCAATTGGGGCCTTTTGACTTGTTCATAGCTTTGGTTTCTTTTTTCAGTCCTGAATTCACCTGAGCTAATGATTTGAAATGTGTATGATATTTTCTTAGGTTTTAGCAGTCCTCGAGAAATCTCAATAAATTCTTCAATGAAGAGATGAACAATTTACATTTGCCAAACCTTTTTCATTACCGTGTTCTGATGCATTTCGATATTATGTTTTCTGTTATGGCTCCACTACTTTATTAGTGTTTGCAAACTCTAGAAAAAAGGCGCTTTTGTGCTTAGTGCTTAGTGCTTTTTGCAGCACTTTGAGAGCGTTTGGAAAACCAGTATTTGCTTATTTTAAGCCTAAGAAAGCTGGAAGCTAGGGCATGCTTTTGGCTTCAGCCTTTAGCTTCATTTTCGAAGTTTCTTGAGAATAGTAAAAGTGCTCAGCTTTTTTTTTTCCCAACACTCCCCATTTTTACTGCTCCCAACTTTTTACAACTTTTAACTTTTACTTTTAGCTTCTGTAGCAGCAGCATAGTTTGCAAACACCCACTTTACCAATTCATGAGCTATTTCTGTATTTGTCGATAAGTATTTACAAGCTTCAGCCTTTTCAGGTGGGTTATATTTCAGCTTCCATAAGATCAGTGGCTGATGCTAGGGTTGGTGATACGATAACACATTACAGTAGAAAAGCAGAAGAATCACTTCCTGGATACAAGGAGGCAACGCCGATGGTTTTCTGTGGCCTGTTTCCTGTTGATGCCGACCAGTATTTATCTGTTTCATATTCTTATCACAAAATAAACCCTTGGATATGGTGAGCTAATATGTTTATTGAATAATGTGGCAGGTTTCCTGATTTGCGTGATGCTTTAGAGAAATTGCAACTTAATGATGCTGCCCTAAAGGTAGAAATACCTCTATTAAATGGGTGTTTGCAAACTCTACTGATTCTGGGGAAGCTTCAGTAGAAATTAAAGTTGTAAAAAGTGGGGAGTGTGGAAAAAAAGGTAGTTGAGTGTTTGGAAAAAAAGAAGCTGAAAAGCACTCTTACTACTTTAAGAAACTTCCATTTATTTTCGAAAATAGCCTAGGAGCTAAAAGCTGAAGCCAAAATCATGTCCTTAGATGCTTCTAGCTTGTAGCATTTTTTTTTACTTAAAATAAGCAGAACCTGGTTTTTCCAAACACCCCCAAAGTGCTGAAAAATAAAAACACTTAGCACAAAAGTGCTTTTTTTAAGAGTTTGCAAAACACTACCCAAAAGGCTTTTTAATTTCATGATTGGTTGTATCTTGGTACGTTAACTAGCAAATATGTGCCCTAAGTCACCACAAGATGAGGAGATAGTCCTTCATTGGATCGATTTTGGATGCTTATACCATGAGTTAAAGAGACCAGTATAACGCACTGAATTTATTTTACAGTTTGAACCAGAGACCTCAAATGCCATGGGATTTGGCTTTAGATGTGGGTTTCTTGGCCTTCTTCATATGGAAATTGTTCAGGTTAGGATTTTTCCTGATCTGTGGGTGTTTTTATCTTTTTTATGTTTCTTTGCATTGGCTGCATCACTATAAATTCTATTCTGCAGGAAAGGCTGGAACGTGAGTACAACTTGAGCCTTATAACCACAGCACCTAGTGTGGTTTACAGAGTGAATTGTGCAAACGGTGAAATTGTAAGGTCTTCTCATCCTATTCTTGTTATTTTTAAATATTTTGTGTGTAGATTCTTCTATCTTTTTAAAAATTTGTCTTGCTGAAGCTGTCCAAGGTTTTTTCTTTTGGTCTTTGGTTTTCTGCAAATCCTTTTTAGTTGCTAGTGCATTCGTATAAATAGAACTGAGTTCATCACTTCTGGATGTAATTGGCACCACTTTCAGTAGCTGACTATTAGTAGAATTTATTTTTTAGTACTCGAGGAGAATGAGTTAAGAACCAAAAATTTGGGATAAGGAATTGGCAACTAACCAGGTAGCTGAACAAGAGAATTAACTCCGAGAGATAGTTACAGAGAACGATTCAGATGGAATTAGGAGAAGAAGAGAGAAAATAAAATATTTCATTAATATCGATAATGCCGGCTCATCCCCTATGAAGGGTATTTATACAACTAACTAAACTATTGACTAACGGAAATAACAAAAACGCTACTTACTTCTGATAAAGTGCTAAACATTTAACTAATGAAAATGCTACTTTTCTTATGCTATTCCCAAATAGGAAGGCCAGACTTATTGGCACATAACAGAATGCTTTAAGAGACACATGGTAGTTGGTACCTTATTTTCTAATCTTGATAACCGTAAACCCATTACACCAACTTTCATTCGAAAAAGCCCAACAACTAAATTTTGTCTAAATTATTCTTGGCCTTTTAGATTTAAAAACTTAACGAAATAATATTTCTAATTGAAGTTTTTACTTTTAAGTACTTTATCTTGATTTGTTTTTACTTTAATAAATTAAAAAGTTTCTAAAAATAAATATCTTTTAAATAATAAGATATATTAATCAATCAGTATGAAGTAGTATCTTCAAAACATTGGTAAAATATAATTCTATTTTTGAAATAAAATTATATATTTAAATAAAAAATATAAAAAGTAATAAATCATCGTAAACTTATTTGAAAAAATATTAGGAATTAGGATAATTAAATAAAATTAGTTTATTATGTAGAAATTGAAAATATTAATATAAGAAACTTAAGGGTGATTTACAAAAAGGGATGAAAGTTCAGGGGTTGGGGCTTTTTGTAAGAAAAGTTGATGGATTGGTTTTCCAGGATTGAAAAATAATATTATGGTTTTTTGAATATAAAAATTTATTTTAAGGGTTTTAGTATTTTCTCCTAACAAGATTAAGCTAATTGACTCCCCAAGGGTCAGCTTATAGCGGAATGGCTATAAGACCACTGCGTTTGCAAACCTTTTTAATATCTGAAACAAAGGAAGCTGTACCAAGCTTGGTTTATTGTATGATAAAGTATTCAGCCTGGACTAAAAAAATTTGGACCTTGCAGTAAGTTGGCAATAGTCCTCCTCTGTGATTGTGTTGGAATTTCTACTAATACGGACTTAGTTGTTCATCTTCCCCTAAAGAACTTCTCCAAATATAGCGATTATCAATGTGGATAAAAAAAAACAGTTCATTATCAATGATAGTATTAGAATTGTACATGAAAGTTAAACATATTACATGTCAACAATTATTAATTAATTTATAACCATTGGGTTTTGACCCAGTGGCCACCAGATATTACTTCAGATGTGGAGGTCTGGGGTTTGACTCCTTGCAATGACAAGGATCGAATTTAAAAAAAAAAAATAAAAAAAAAAAATTATTAATTAATTAATTTATTTGATCGGACACGATTATTAATTTATTACTACATTGAGATTTCAAGCAATTCTCTTGCTTTATGTCTGATTACTTCTGCATCATATTTTGCCGATGTTCATGATTCTTTTGTTTATTCCCAAGTAAGATATTATTTGCACATTATTTCCTTCAACGTACTATTGTGGTCTGATTTAGGTTGAGTGCTCAAATCCATCGTTACTTCCTGAACCTGGAAGCAGAAGGTCAATTGAGGAGCCACTTGTTAAGGTTATCCACTTTACCTGAGCTTATTTTTGGAAATATCCTGTTGCTTAAATAAATAAGCAAATGGTTCTTAATTTTACAGATTGAGATGCTTACCCCAAAAGATTATATTGGTGCTCTCATGGAGCTTGCTCAGGACAGGAGAGGGGAATTCAAGGAAATTAAGTTCATTACTGAGAATAGAGCTTCACTTATTTATGAGTTGCCCCTGGCTGAGGTATCTGCTTGTAATGCTGATAAGCAGCCTGCTTTTGTGTTGATAGGAAGTGGGTGTTTGTAAACACTAGTGCTAGTAGAAGCAAAAGTTGTAAATAGTTGGAGCAGTAAAAGTTGGGAATGTTTGGAAAAAAAGCTAAGAAGCACCTCTACTACTTTCAAGAAACTTACATTTATTTATGAGAATAACCTAGAAGCCAGACGATGAAGTCAAAAGCATGTCCTTAGGTGCTTCTAGCTTCTAGTCTATTTCAGCTTCAAATGAACAGAAGCTGGTTTTCAAAACACTCCCAAAGTGCTGAAAGAAAGCAAAAGGCGTAGAAGTGCATTTTTTAGAGTTTGCAAAATCCACATTGATTGGGAACTTCTGTTCATTTCAAGAATTTTGCATGGTTTTATTGTGTAGATGGTGGGTGACTTCTTTGATCAGCTGAAGTCTAGGAGTAAAGGCTATGCTAGCATGGAGTATTCCTTCATTGGGTAAGTGCATTCAATCCACCTTCTTAGGGAAGGAAAAGCTGTTGATCTTATCAAACAATATAGTTTCTTGGTATGGTTTTAAAACAACTTTTTAGCTTCATCCAAAGCATACAACCCGGTTTTTCTGTAACCTTTCTGCGTACCGATATTTGCTATGGTTTATGAAGGATTTTGGTATCTTGGTGCAGTAACATAAAATTGGTTTTTACATTACAGCTTATCAGGTTCTCTCACTTCCTACAGAGAAGTGTTCCATAACTGTGCTACCATTTTAATACTTTTCTGTCAAGATATGTCTTTCTATGCCTTTAGATTCCTCGGGCCAAAAGCTTATCAGTTGTTCCCTTAAGAGTTCTGTTCAGAATTGTTAAGAAGAGCCTACACCCAACATAGAAAAGCGTATCAGTTTTTCTTAAGCCCAAATGTAAAAGAATGGGTCCCTTAGCTTATTTAGTTAGAATTATTAAGATCTGTAGGTTTTGCCTGCGATAACCTCGTTTACACCAGAACTTAAAAGAGAAAGAGATCCAAGAAGAGATCACTTCAATCTCCACGAAAATTCAAAATTCGTTGACACTTAGCATATCAAGATCAAGTATTCTCAAGATATAATTTAAGTTTTACAGAGAGTAAAATGAAGGGAACAAAAGAGAGGGACAAGAGAAAGAAACTAAGGTGGTTTGTATTCTGCATGAGATGGGAAGAAAGAGAAAAGAAAATGAAAAACAATTAGGAAAAAACAAAAAGAAGAATTGAATAGGAAAGAAGAGAGACAAATTAAAAGTGCAAGAGAGCAGCAAGGGAAAACAAAGTTATTAATCAGTCGTCAGCATTAAATAGATAACCTCATCCTATATATTAGTGAAACATCTACGGCCAGATTCATGAATACTAGGAACAACTGGAAATATTTGTAAGTTCATTCACATGATATTACCAATCTATGATAGGTCATCACTACCAAAACCTGGGGGATGTAGTGACTACTACAAGTTCGAAAGAAAAATTGATCTTTCGCCAACTTCAGATCAAATGAATAAAACTTAGATTTGTACCTTGTAAAAAAGATTTTTTAGTTTGTGGAGTGAACCATTTATTGTTCATGAATATTGCAAACATTTGCATCTTGGAAAGGCAAAAAGTAAGATCCCATTCTATTAAAATATGAGATTTTTTTTTGATGTATTTTATATGTAGGTACGTAAATCGGCTTCTTCTGCTTTTGTAGAACCTTCTTTACAAAATTCTGTATTCTGCTTCTCCGAATTAATATCTCTCCTTGGCTGTAAAGCACTGTGTCTTACAGTAAGTTTGTTTTAATTATATGGACAGGTATGCTGAGAGTGACTTAATAAAGCTTGACATTCAAATTAATGGGGATCCAGTGGAGCCTTTGTCAACTATTGTGCATAAAGACAAGGTAATCATTTCTTGCTTGCTTATTTATGTGAGTCTTCGTTGCACAATAACTTGCAGAATAATTTAGCTTTTAAATGGTGCTTATCTAGATGACTAGCTACTGGTGTTCTTTCTACCATATAGTTCTACATAAAGTCATTGGCTAACTATTGAGCCCTAAAAGCTTCGACGTACTCATCAAGAATGTTGACTTCGAGGGTGCTTGGTGGAGCTTATAAGATTTTGCAAGGTGTTTGGTAAATTTTTTATGAAACGAGCTCATAAGTTCTTAAACTAAGATGTTAGGAGCTTATAAGCTCTTTTCAAATAAGTTGGAGACTACCGACTTATGTTTAAGATTTTAACACATTTCCCTACTTTTGACCATATTTATTACAAAATTGCCATTACTAACTAGTTATCTTATTTTTATCCAAACACTTTGAGTTCTTATTTGAAAAATAAGATCTAACATCTTATAAGCTCCAAAAACATCTCATATGATATAAGAGCTTCTAAGTCCTGTACCATAACCAGACACCCTCTTATTATTTTCTGAGCTTATTTTGTTTTGCTGGTTGTTTGCTCTATACTCCTATTATATATGCAATGAATGACAATTCATTTTCGGGTATCACCTTTCAGCCACCTTAACTTTGTACTTGTTTCCTTACCATAAACTATTTTAAAACGTATTCCATCTTTATCAGGCTTATTCTGTCGGAAGGGCATTGACTCAGAAGCTGAAGGAACTAATACCCAGACAAATGTTTAAAGTGCCAATCCAGGTAAGAACTATCTGATGGATATCTCTTAAATGTCAAGAGGGGGAAAATCTCCCTGATTTCTATGCAAGCAGTTTCGCCAAAACCAAGAAATCAGAAAGATGAATTACCTGTGGGTTTTTCTTTAGTTTTGCTGTTTCTGTGTATGATATTTAGTTTCGGAGAAAGCTTTTGATTGAGCTTCTTCTGGAAAATGCTGATCCTTGTTTGCTTGATTTTGCCTGATTAACATGGAAATGTTAGTTGAATAAACTGTTCAAAAATCACTTCAAATATCATACTTAAGTTAACGAGTTAATTGCATTTTTGGTCCAATACTAATTGACTTTTGCATTTTACACCCCAGAGGTGGATTATTTTTTTTAATTTTTTTTGGCAATTTCAGAACCTTTTCAACTTTTCGTCTAATTATGGGATGTAAATTGCAAAGTCAACTTTTGCAATTTACATCCCAAGATTTGAAAAATCACTTAAATTGCCAAAAAAAAAAAAAAAGAACACTTATGGATTGTAAATTGCAAAGTCAATTAGTATATGACCAAAATGAAAGCCAGGTGAAGTTATGGGACAAAAGATGCAATTAACTCTAAACTACACCATGATTACTATCGGAATTGACATGTCAAGATATTAAAGTTTTCATCTCAGGACCCTATGGTGGTCGTCCTCTTTCATCTTCTTTTTTTGTTTTTTATATATATTTTATTGTTTCTTTTTTGGCAAGTGGAAGAAGCTGTTCTTTGAGGAGATGTGCACTTTGTTTGTTTAGTTACACTGAGAGCTGATTTGTTGGTTCTCTTAGTTCATATCAATTTTTTCTCGTCCGAAACAAAAAAGTTCATATCGAATTTTAAGTGTACTTTATTTTTGTCTAACATCCTATGATGCTTCTCCACATACACCTATATCATGAGAAACTCTATTATACCACAGTTTGAAAGTGTATGACTTCCTTGTCAGGCTTGCATAGGCTCCAAAGTGATTGCTAGTGAAGCTTTGTCTGCAATCAGGAAAGATGTTACAGCCAAATGCTATGGTGAGATTACCTCTCCTGAAATGTAGGAAATTACTACGTAGATTAGGTTTATAACTTTAGGGCCATTTACGAATAACTCCCCGAGGTTTGCACTTTTTACCGAGAAACCATTGAAAGTGAAACTCAGGGTGTTTTTCGTAATTATCCCATAACTTTATATGAATGACGCTCTTGACCATGTATTACCAAAATCAGCATTAATATGGGCTTCCAGAAAATATATTTCTTTGTTTTTCTTATTCTTTTTTTAAATCCGTCGCTAAATAAAGCTTTCTTCCTTGATTATTTCATTTAGGCGGGGACATCACAAGAAAAAAGAAGCTGTTGCGTAAACAGGTGACTTATATTATATCTCTTTTACTTGATCCTTATTTTGGCGAATCACACATACTATTCCTGGGGTTTTCCCTAATTACAATTTAGTTCCTTTATTTTCAGAAATCACAAGAAACTCCCTGACATTTCAATTTAAATGCAAAAAACAAAAACTCTCTGAGACTATACCACATGAAGTCAAAAAATGCAAAAAATCAGCAGGATTATATTTGCATTTAAAGTGGGATGCTGGGGAGTTTTTTGTAATTCTGAAAATAAATGGACGAAATTGTAATATTAGCTTAAACTTCAGGGGTAGTAGATATAATTCGCTTTTATAAGTGTTGTAACTTAGAATTCTTCTTATTTCAAAAGAATCTAGACACCTAAAACACGCTTTTTCCGATGTCGAATTATGATCTGTTGTTCACCAGGCTGAGGGAAAGAAAAGAATGAAGGCTATTGGACGGGTTGATGTACCCCAAGAAGCATTTATGGCTGTCCTGAAACTTGAAAAGGAAGTGCTGTGATTATTCATCTGTGCGTTTGTACATAGAAAATCACATCTTATTTGAATCCATTTTTGTAATTTTTTTTTTCTTTCTTAGAAAGATAGATGTACACATTGGAAAAAGGTGACATAATATTATTAACTCATAAGATTAAAGTTTACAGCATCAAGCACCACAAGCGGCGTTCTGTCCGACACAGTACAAATAAATTGAGAACATTACCGAGTTTAGCCGATCAGTCGGCACTTGAGTTTCTACTGCACAAAACATGACAAAGGTTAATATCACACGGCATTTTCATCAAATCTCTACAGCAATGATATTGCTGAGCGGGTGGGAGTTGATGTTTCATCAATTGTTGGTAACAAACGTTCATTTAAAATGAAGATTAATGTAAGTTTTTCAAATATCAATATTTTTTTTTCTTTCAGTCAAGGGTAGCAGCATGGTAATTTTACCATCAGTGTTAGGTTTTTGAATTAGTTATACAATTTCTTATTCTTTAAACTAATTATTTGAACTTCAATCCCATTTTGCAGTATTGACTAATTTCAAATTTCAAATTTCAAATTTCAAATATTTGGTGACAGAAAGAAATTATGTTTTGAATTTAAAATTTTTAGGATAATAACGTTTCACAATAAATTTGTAGATAGGTAAAGGATTTATTGAATGGCTCCAAAGTTATGGCAAGATCTGTATTCTCCATTCGAATGCTTAGACAAAAGATATTATTGTTTTATACTTGTGCCCTACAAGTTGTCCAATTCTATTTAATATGCAATGTCTAACCATAGTGTAAAATTTGAATTGGCATCGAAATATGTGATTCGATTGAGGGGAAAATTAGAAGAAAAAGAAAAGATAAATAGGGAAATAAATGTTCATTTGATTCTATTTTTTGCGGATTATAGTGTTTATTTAGTTATTATTATTATTATTATTTTTGGTCTAATGCATCAAAAGCATCATTATAGTATTAATAAATATCGCAAGAAGCTAGAAGTAACTAACCGTAAAAGTATTACAAGGTATAATAAAAAGTTTGGTTAAAATATGTATAAATTATAATAAGTCTCGTTACATCCATGTTCGATACTGTGTTTAGTGTTAAATATTAATAATAATTTATGTAATCATATTCATGTCGTGCTAAACTTATATATGTGAGGTACCGTACAATGATATGTTAGTGCCGCATACCGTATCAGATAACAATGTCTGATATTTGTCTAGTGATAACTATTGATAAAAATTAGTATAAATCAACATTATTATATCTGTATTGTATCCTATCTGTATCTGTGCGTGACATGTAGCAACTAAAACCTGAAAAAAAAAACGTGTGGGGGAACTTCTTACAAACAAGAGTATGGGGTCTCCCTTTGAAATGTGCCAATTGACTATGAAGGCAAAAAATGATAAAACAACAGACCAAACAAAATATTCAGGCCAAAAAAGGTGGAGAAGAAAGCGATAAAAAAGGTGAGAAAACTACAAAGTAAGCTTAGCCCAGAATCCGCCGTTTGTCTCTTCTCAAACTAAAAAGTCAAATTCGTCACCAGCAAATCAGTCACTTTTCGTACATCTTATGCTATAAAGTATACAGTATAGAGATTCTTCATTTTCATTCAAATTGGATCGTACGCGAGCCTTTACCTTTTTTTTTTCTAAAACAAAATTCTTTATGTTTGTTGTTTTCAAAAAATTGATAGAGTGATGATAGATTTAGGCGGGAAACCGGAAATGGGGCGGAGGGCAGTTGTCGCCGGTAGCGTCGGCGGAGATTCTTCAACCTCCTCTGCTGAATCGAGCTTCCGTGAACTGGATGAAGTTTTCTTACAGGTCGCTTTTGCTGTTGATTTTTATGTTTCTTTATTGGTTTTGTTGAAATTGGAATTTTGTTTGATATTTGGTTATAGTTTTATGGCTGCAGAATCAAACAAGGATATGGCTTGGAGAAGTTCTTAACACAAGATTGGATGAGGATTTGCACATCTCTGATTTGCTTCAGGATGGGGAGTTACTGTAAGTTTTTCACTTCTTCTCTAAATGATTTCCTTTTTTCTTTTCTCTACTTCTTTAATGTTTAATTGTTTTTTGATGAGTTGGATTGATAGTTGATACTGTTGTCTTAATTTGGTTTGCATCTTAAATGATCTTAAATGGAAGAAATCCGATATATGTGTGTTTGAACTGACATTTATATCTCTTCCATTAAACAAAGTTGGAGTGCTGTTTCAAATGTTTAAATTCCACAACAACAGCCGTTTCAAATGAATGACCTTGGGAAGTCTATATTACCAAAGAAACTAAAATTTAAAGGGATGATTACCAACTACCCTAACCTTTCTTTTTTTTGATGAGTTGGATTGATAGTCCATCTGTTTTTTTAGAAATTACAAAAAGCTCCCTAACCTTTCACTTTATTACAAAAAATTAGCATCCGTTAGGGTTCCGTTACTATTCCGTCGATTTTTTTTTATTTTTTCCCCAAAAGTACCCTCGTCCCCTAGTGACCACCAAATTGCACCCGAGGACTGTTCTGTAATTTTGTGAAAGTTCAGGGATCGTATTGTTATGTTTTTTCAGCCATTCCATAAATCCGTTACCTTTTCTTTTTTCCTTTTTCATTCTTTTAAAGGAAGAACATTGAGGACAAAACAGGCTTTGTGAAAGTGGTAGTGTTTGTAATAAAGTGAAAGGGAGTTTTTTTCTACTGTCTGAAAACAGAGGGACTAAATTGTAATTAACTCAAACCTCAGGGGTTTTAGATGTAAATTCACCTTAACTTTTGTGCGGGAAGCCCTTTTGTTGTCTTCACTGGAACATCATATATTGACTTGATATGTCATATGATCTAGGTATGAAGTCTCTAGAGTGGTGTGGGATTTATTGTTGACAAAATGTGCGGAACTCCGTCATTTAAAGCATAGATATGGGCCATTTGGTTCTAGAAAGTGCAGTGGGAGATACAAGCCTTACTCCAACGTTGATTCTTTCCTAAAGGTAATGCATTTTTTTTTCCTGATTTGTTCACATATAATGAGCTGCTCAAACTTAGAGTTTATCACAACGAGATCTCTTATTTTTTTGTAGATATGCAAGATCTTGGGATTGAGTGGTATCGATCTGTTTTCACCTTCAGATGTTGTTGAGAAGCGAGACATACGAAAAGTTTGCATTTGCATAAGAACACTATCGAAGAAAGCCAGGTCTAAGCAACTACGTGTAAGAGACTGTTTTGCTAATGCGTGTTCTACTCCTGCATATTCTTTCCGTTTATAGGAAAAAAAAATACACTACCACATCTATTTTTATAAATTACAAAAAAATCCCTGACATTTCACTTTATTACGAATAATTAATGTATGTTAGGGTACCATTATTATTCTGTCAAATTTTTTTTTTCCAAAAACACCCTCGTGTCCTAATGTCAGTTCTATATTTTTTGATAAGTTGGATAGTCATATTGTTATTAAGTTGAAATTGCAGGGACTTTTTCGTTAACTCATAATTTAGCAAATATAGCTGTTTGTGGTCAGTAAGGGTAAAACAGGCTTTTGCACAATTTCTGTTAAGTTTTTGTAATGAAGTGAAATATAAGGGAGTTTTTTGTAATTTTGAGAACAGAGGGAATTATTTGTAACAAGTTCAAAATCAGGGTAGTAATGAAAATTTCCCAAAAAAGTACGTGCATTTTTTCTCTTTCTCTTTTCTAGCTTCAGCAGCATTTATTTGGAAATATTTGTTTTTGATGAGATGGTTATTTAATTTTTAATCAGGTTCCGGATTTTGATATGGTTATCTGCTCAGTAGCCATGCCAACCGATATGGTGGGATGCATAAGAAGAAGCTTGGAATCTTCACAATGCACGCTTTCAAGTTCGTCCAGTCATAGTTCACAAAAGGGCTCAAGAATAAATCCGAACCAAGTATGCTAGTCTACTTTTATTACGTTTTTGTGAATTTCTCAACAAGAATCAATTTAAAAAAGGTGGATTACATTTACTACCCCTGAAGTTTGTCTTTATAACAATTTAGTCCATCTTTTTTAAGAAATTACAAAAAACTTAACAGTAATTGTGCAAAGCCTGTTTTTCCCTTAACGTTTTTCCTTTAAAGAAACAGAAAATTTTGATGAAAAACTAACAGTATGATCCCTCAACTTTTCACAAAATTACAGAACAATCCATGGCGCATTTTGGTCTTAAAAACTGACACTAGGGCACGAGGGTATTTTTTTAAAAAATAAATTTAAAAATTATCTGAATAATAATGGAACCCTAACAGACATTAATTTTGGTAATAAGGTGAATGTCAGGGGAGATTGTTGTAATTTCTGAAAACAGAGGGACTAAATTGTAAGTTAAACCTCAGGGACTAAAATGTAATTTTCTCAAAACATCACCTGACTGATTAATCTCTTTTGTTGCATTTCAGAAAAACAGCTATGTCGTATCTGATAAAGATGATGATTCTTGTTCTGACGGGTCTGATGAGGCAGAAAGCAGATATATGGGTGAAAATTCAGACGTAGAATTTTCAGAAGAAATATATCCCATTCCCGGACAATGTAAGGAGAGGCAAATTGTATTAGAATCCGATCTCAAATGCCAAAACAGGGAGGAAACTAAACGACTTTCTCAAGAAAATCATGAAAAGAATACAGGAGAAAATAATTTCATTTCAGATTACTTGGCATTTTCAGATATAATGGTCCACTCGACTGAGGACAGCAATTCGGTTATTCGTAATGGAGAAAACAATATGTTTGATTTCTTTCTGAATTTCGAATCTCAGAGGAAATATTCGGATGATGATGAGGAGGAAGATATGGAGGTATCTTCCACAACTAGCATGACCTCCGTATTGGGTCGGGTTCTCAACTTGGAGTTTGATGATCAGATGGATGGTCATGATTCTTCCGGACCAGTGGAACAAGTTGAGGACAATGAATGTCACTTTTCGTCTTGTGCTTCGAGTACAAACTTTCCTCCATCTCAGAGTAAGTGACAGATCATTAATAGTATGGGATAATTACAGTTAGATCCCCTCTTACTTGTGAAATTACAGAAACATCCCTTGTTGTTCCAGTTGAAACTATTTCAGATAGCACACGTGATGAAGTTACTCCTTGCATGGCTGAAAATGTCTGTCAGGTGATGATATACTAAATTCTCATGCAATGGAATTAATTACTCTGTGTTTGTAATGACTTTTGCTTTCTTGAGGTGCTTAATTTTAGAGATTGTAGAAGAAGAGTGGTTAGTACTAAATTGAGAGTCCGAAAATTGAAGATGTTAAAAGTTGGTGTCAGGTAGCTTTTTATTTTTTTTCTGCTTAAAAAGCGCACAAAGTAGACATTGCAAACTCTCTTTAGCTGTTAAAAAAGGCTAAATAAGCTAGAAGCTAAAAGCACCCAATGACCACTAACCAAAAAAATAGTGATTGTAGAATCTGGGTTGATCCACTGCCTGAGGTGATTTCAACCTTAATGGATGATGAGGTTGCTGCTATCCCTGTGTAATCTTTTGATGTTTTTCTAATTTATGAATCCTTCTTTGACCAATAAAAAAACTAACCAACTTTTAGATTATATTTGTAACGAAATTGGAAGTTTGTTTAGAGTACCTAAAGTGCTTCCCAACTTTTTTTGTCTAAACACACAAACTGTTTTATTCTCGTACATTACACCTTTTTCAAACACTCCCTATTTTCATTACTCCAGCTTTTTACAACTTTAGCTTCTTCAAAGGCATCTCGAGAAGTACTCATGTTAAGCTTTTGCAAACATCCTCTTAGCATCTGAAGAACATTAATGCAAAATTATTTCTCTCTCTTCTCTCAGGATAAACTTGAACCAGACCTTCATATATCAGCAGAAATCAATTCAGATGATAAGATTGTAACTCATGGTCGACAGCCATTGCTGAAAAAAGTCGTTAAAGGTGCAGCCGTTGCTGGTGTCTTATTTCTTTTGCTGCGTTTCAGGTGTGAATCTCATTTTTTGTATTTTTTTGGGGGTGCAACCCTCATCTGCATGATATATTTCAAGTTTCTTCAACTGTTAATATTTCTACGGCGAATTACATCTACTACCCTAACAAAATTACAATTCGATCCCTCTGATTCAGAAATTACAAAAGAATCCATTACATTTCAGTTTATTATAAAAAAATAGAGGTCTGTTAGGATTCTGTTACAGAATCATCCACGCATGCACACACTTGACCTTACTTGGATAAGTCTTAAGCTTTCTCAATTATTATATACAGATATCACTATATCAGGGAGTTTTTGTAATTTCTGAAAACAGAGGGACTAAGTTGTAATTATGGAAAATCTCAGAGGTAGTGGATGTAATTATCCCATATTTATTTGTAATTCTTGTTGCACTATTCATATGCAGAGGAAAAGACAGAAGGGAAAATACACTAGGAACTAATCAGCTTCCAAAGAACAGGGAATCGAAGTTCTCAGTAAATAGACAGGGAGGAATATATCCTGCTGGGAAGCTCAAATTATGAAGTAGAGTTTATAGACAGTATACAAGAGTAATGCAATACAACAACTAAAGGAGTTTGATACACAAATCAGAGGAACTGAGTACAATGAGGTTATCAATTTATTTTTGGAATAATTACGAAAAACCCCCCTGAAGTTTACTTAAAAATCCAACACACTGTCCAAACCCTGATACCTTACGAGTACCTCCCTCAGTTGTACCTTGAGGTTTGTACAAAATTACGAATTCCCTTCTAAAACTAACAGAAAATTGTCGACTTTCGTTGAGTTTGGGTGTATTTGTAATGTTTCAAGGTTTGGATGGTGTCTGCGAATGTTTTGCAAATTTCAGGGATCTATTCATGAGGTTGGGAGGTTTGAATGGTTTTTCAATAAAACATGCAAATCTCATGATGGTATACGGAAATGATCCTTTATTATTTTTGCTCGGAGTCAAAAAAAGAGGCTGATTGTAAAGTTGGAGAAGCTGAGAGTGCAATACGAGTACCTTGTATAAACCAAATTTTATTTGGTCAAATTATGATTTATTTTATTTATTTAATTCATATTAGAAATATATAGTGCTTAGTTGTTGATTTTTTTTTTTTTTTTTTTAAATTATGCTTAGTTGTTTTAAGGGAGATGGTGAAACTACTTTATCATCAAGTATGTATTCTAACCATAGTTTTTTATTTTGAGTTAAGTGCACCAAAAAATCTGTATTAAGCAAAATTAGTAAGAAAAACACACCATAAAAAACAAGCTCTTTAAGATATACATTCATCGTTGTCTTCTCTGACCAGTTCCTGGAGCGCCGCTACCACCACGGTTGTCTTCTCGCACTAGATTTGTATGCTTCGCTGTAATGGGATTATCTTCTCCGATCAAATTTGTGCAGTGCTGCCTCCAGGCCCTCCACCCTGGAAAACAACAGGGGCAGATCTGGACGGATTCGGCGAGGAAAAAAAGGATAGGGGTTGTGGATGTGGACGAGCTCCGGCAAGGAAGGAAATGACAGGGACGGCGGCAATGGCTGAAGGCAGTGGTTGTACGGCATGAAAAGTTTTCCGGTGTGCAAGGGGATACATATCAAAATGTGTAGTGAGATACATATCAAACTTAAGGGTAATTTGGTCATTTCATGGCAAAAATCGCAAAAAAATTAATGTCAGGCTCAGATCCACCACGTAGGGTCTTACTCACTTTATTTAAACACAAGATTTACTTTGTGAATTTTTATAACACAATATTTTTTTTGCCACTTTCGCAGATAGAGATTTGGATGCATTTAAGTCGTTTTAAATAAGATAATATTTGTCCTAAAAATATTGCACACAAGATAAAGTATAATTGATAATTTTTACTCTCAAGCATTTATATTCGACTTTCATCAAATTTTACATACTTTGCACTCATTTTGGGCCTAATTTGTTCATAGAATAATTAAGTTGGGAGAGTCGCTCCTAATTGGACTTCTGCACTATCCAAACCCAAAAAGAATTGAATGGAAAACTAAAAGAATGAAAAATTAAGTTATTTACGGAAAATTAGTTTAGCCTATCCAAAAATATAGTAATTTGGCAAACCATCAGTTTAAGCTTTAACCAAGCCTTTTAATTTGGGAGCGTAAGCTTTTTTTTTTTTTTTTTTTTTTTGGGATTCTTCACCTAAACCAACTTGAAAATTTGAAAAAATAAGCATTATTGACTAATTACACCCATTTAAACAGAAGTAAACTAAATGTAGGAACATATACTTATGAATATTAGCCAATATTTCAAAATAAATACAGGACTGCTTTACAAAAAGTTGCTGTTAAAAATGTTTCACTACAGAAAATTCTGACAAATCGAAGTTGTCATATATGCAACCTCTAGAGTTGGTTACCCTGAAATTTAGTGTATTTACAAATTAATCCCTCATGTTTGAGAATTGAGAATTTACCATATGATCCTTGAGATTTATGTGTAAATATTTTGAAAATAATCCCAGTTAGGGTCTTTCAACTGGTGGTTGTTCAGGTGCATTTTAGAAAACTTTACATATTGTTAAAATCTCAGGGACTATATGGTAATTTTTCAAACAGGAGGGATCGATTAGTAAATATACCAGAAATAATTCAGTAATTCACCCTAGAATAAATGTACTAGAGAAGAGCATTCCAAAGAGTTGAAGCATCTTCACCACACTTTGCATGAACGGCCCTGATTCGTTCCACGGATTTGCAAATTCCACTACAGCTCCAATCAAATGTCGCAACACAAACATTACCTGCTTGTGCTTTCCATGCACATTCTGCATGCACTCACATTCAAATAATTAAAAGGCTGGTTATGTTGAAAATTTTGAAAAATAAGAACAAAATTTCTCAAAACCCGTTTTGCCAGAAAAAAAAAAAGAGTTTAGGGAAAAAAAGAATGGAAAACCCATTACCAGGAGTTCTACAGCACATGCTACGATCATTAATATGCTCGACATCAAGTCCGATAAACCAAGCACCAAGAGTGACATCTTCATTAGCATATTTGTGAAGAATGGCTCTGAAATCAATTTATGCATATTTGATAAGTTATTATAAATTTAAGGGCGGATTACATGTGGGTACCTTGAAGTTGGGTGAATTTAGAAAAGATCCCTCTAGTTTGAGGGTATTTCGTAAAATGTAACATTCATTGAAGCCTCAAAGACTATACGGTAATACTCAATTTAGAAGGGTGGTTTTGTAAATTCACCTAACTTCAACGTACCCGCATGTAATTCACGCGAAATTTGACAAAGGATTAACTTATTAATAGTCTTTGAGATAAGACGTTAATATGGATTAAATTCTTACTGATTGTTGGTGATATATTTTGCTAGATCCTGTGATATGGCATATATCTGTCCAGTAGCATGCCTGAAGTACTTGTTTCCTTCTTCACCAAACTTCCAATACTCGGGCTCATGGTACTTAACATTCCTGATAAATAAAAAGAATTACTTGCCGAACTTTTTTATAATTAATTTATGTACAAAAGCCAAGAGCATGCAACAAAGTTATAGAAAAGCAATTACTTTTGATAAAGAACTGGCCCTGACTTCATACATCCTATATATACTCGGGGCTTGGAGCGATGCCGTGCAAGAATTGCAGCTAGCGTGCCTGCATTATTATACTCATTAATACAATTTAGCGGGGGGAATTTTAGGAGGATTTTTTTGGAAGATATACACATTTATTTTAACATTAGGGACTATATGGTAATTTCACTAACCAGAGGGATCATTTGTAATTTTAACTAACTTCAGGGGTAGTAGATGTAAATAGCTGGGGGAATTATTTCTTTCGTTGAAAAAAAAATAATAAAAAGAAAGAAAGAAAGAAAGAAAAAAGTTCAGTATACCCAAATTTACATGAACATCATCATCCACCTTGACGTAGAACTCAGCATCCCATCTTTCTACAGCAGTGATAAAGAATGACTTTGTCTTGGCTGATAATTCATGATATCCTTCAACGTGTTCCTGATAAATCCTTAATTTATCAGAAATCACCAAAAGATGTTTGATAGAAATAAAATAAAAATCAGCAAGGTATGAATTTCTCACAAGCCTAAGAAAATCGTTATGCTGTGCATCCTCAGTGTCAATTGCACGGTCCAGAATGCTGTTAGATGTTGCACTGACCAATACAAAATGTCACTACTGGTTTCATGATTTATGTTTTAGAATGCAAAAAGAAAAAAAGGGGCGAATTACATTTACTACCTGGAGGTTTGAGCTAATTACAATTTAGTCCCTCTGTTTTCAGAAATCACAAAAAACACCCTGACATTTCACTTTAATAGCAAAAACTTCCTGAAATAGGCTGGTTATTTGCAATTTTTGGATTCATTTTCAGGGACTATTTCGTGATAAAGTTGAAAGTAAGGTAGGTTTTTGTAATTTCTGAGAACAGAAGGACTAAACTGTAATTAAGCCGAACCTTTGGGATAGTAGATGTAATTCGCCTACTCAAAAAAAATCATCACCAAATTGCAAAATTAAATAAGGCATATGAAATTAACCTGTGGCCAATCATGAAACGAACCACGATACCCTTTTCTTTCTCGAGTCGAAGTAGACTTTTACCTAGTAAAACATTGACAGAATTTTGTAAATGAAATAGATATGAAAATTTCCAAATCATTCTTGGATTAAAAAAAAAGAAAACATATTAGCATGCATGAATACCTCTCGGCATCCATGTTTCTCTGAGAGAATCACGCCTCTTTCTGCTGCTGAATGCCGTGTTTATTCCTATGACCATAAATACCTTTTTCCTTGTAATGATATTATTATCAATGGGAATTTCAGTTGAATTCTTATTTAATGGCAGCTCCAAGCGTAGTTTATTAACAGAAGAATCCAAAGATCTGAGAGGCACAAAAAAAATTAATTTATTATTTTGGTTATAATCATTCACTTTTTTATGATCTATTTCGACAGGGAAACAACTTAAGCATAAAATAGAATCAGGATTATCATCAGGGCAAGGTGCTATATATACTCACTCTATGGCTTTATGTGCTTTGCTGAACTCTCTGATGACATCCTCGTCCTGAATTACTTTCTAGAACACCCAAAAGAATTGAAAAAATTTAGCTACATGTCAAAATTTCAACTTTTGGTATACAAACAGAGGGAGTGTTTGCAAACTCTATTGCTTCTTGAAAGCTAAAGTAGAAATTAAGGTTGTAATAGTAAATGTCGGGAGTGTTTAAAAGTAAAAAGTTGAAAAATATACAGTTGAGTATTAGGAAAAAAAAAAGCTTAGAAGCACTTTTACTACTATTAAGAAACTTGCATTTTTTACGAAAATATCCTAGAAGCTAGAAGCTGAAACCAAAAGCATGTCATTTGGTGCTTCTAGCTTATTTCTTCTTAAATTAAGCAGAAATTCAGAGTGTTTGGAAAACAAAAATGCTGAAAAAAATCCAGAAGCAGAATATTGCTTTTTCTTTTAAGAGTTCGCAAACACTGCTGGAATATGATCTTTAAAAAGAATTCCAAAGGGAACCTTATTTGATACACAATCATCAGAGGTAGAAGTAAAATCTGCCAACTTTCGCTGTGGGTAAAGAATCTGATTATCGAATTGAGGAGCCGCATCCCATATTCTACAACAACAGATGAAATAATCCATACACATATCGAAACCATAAAATCAGTTACTTTTCAAGTGAAAAAGTTTCGCATAATAACATTAAACTCTAGAAGCTGATCAATCAGCTTTTATTCAGATCAGTATTTCCAAGAAAAAAGAAACCCCATTAGATATCAACTCTGTATTCCATTGTATAAAAATAAAGCTATAGCAGAAAGATGGCAGCAGAGTCACTAAATTGCATAAATGAACCATTATTAACTCAAGACTTTCATCAAACACGCAATGAACATTATATTTTCTTCCTTTCATCCACCCAACCCATCCCCAACATAGATACATGTATATTACCCAACGAAGATTTATGAAAGAACGAAAGAAAACCTGTTGCTAAAAAGCATGCCTAGGCCAAAGCTGATCAAGCTTGTGATCATAACCCATTTGAGCGGCACCTTTCCCCTGTTTCTTATCTTCATCCCAATACTTGATTGGACTAAAGACGAGAAATTTCCAATACAAGATTAAACCACCGATCAAATATATATACACATGCATACAAGCCCAGCATTTAGGTAATGTAAACATGGATTACTCGATCGATATTCGATCGGGTACGTATATTGGACTCGAAAAATGGCGGTGATCGTTGAGGTAAATATTGCTTTCATTGTGCTTTTGACGTGTGCTTTGATTTGTTGATTGTTTATGGTTTCCATGAATACCTTCTTGTCTATTATGTCATTGTTGACAAAACATTGGTTATTGATGACCATAAGAAAAGGATGGGAATTATGTGGCATCCACAAATTTGAAAATTTAACAAAAGTTTTAAGGGATAATTACAATTACACCCCAAACTTATGAGAAAATATAGTAAAACTCTCTCTATTATTGAAAATTACAGAGATATTCATTGTTTCTATACTTTAACTGGACACCAACTCAATTATTTTGCTCATTCCATATATATCAAACACTATTAAAAAAATTAGCAATAATTTAATCATTTTATAACTTTCGGTTAAGTTTTTAGGTTTTTATTAGGGTTGGAGGGTCTGTCTGTAATTCCCAAATAGTCGAGGGGGTATTATTATATTTATCCCTAAATTCAGGGGTGTAAGTACTGTAATTATCTCTTCTTTTAAGTTAACGGCTGTTAAAGGTAAAATGGTTATTTCGCAACTTTCCGTTAAGTTTTTAGATTTTGTTAGGATTAGCTTTTATGTTCCCTAAATCGAGGGGTAAGTGTAATTATCCCAAGTTTAAAATAAGACTTCAAAAAATAAAACTGCCTTTTTGTTTTCTTTTCTTTTCTTTTTTCTGATAAATACAAGCACATAATTCGACACTTGTCATTATAAGGATTCGAACCCCAAACCTTCATATTAAGAGTAATATCTGGTAGCCATTTGGCCAAACCTCAATGATTATAGAGCTGCCTATTTGGGTCAGGGAAGAAAATAATTTTTTAAATTTGTGAAAAATAAGTTATAGTCTAAATCATATACGTACATTTGAAATAAAGAAGATAATTTTCGATATCAATTCTTCAATTAATTAATACGAATAAAATCTAAAATCAAATACGTCTAAGAATTAATTAATTAATTAATTCTCCAAAGAAAATGAAAATGATGTACTTGGGAAGATATATGTGGAGCTATTCTCGTGCATGTTGGCGACAGCCAAGCCAAATAGGACGTTTCTGTTTTTAGTGTTAAGTTGGTTGTTCGGCTAACATTACTGCTAGACAATAAGAATAGGTTAGATCAAACAACATTAAATAATAAATTTCAATATCCATTTTAATTAATTATCTTTGAACATTTCAATTATTAGAATTAAGAACAAAAAACCTGATCACATTAGTACTATAAGCCCTAATGCCCGACACTTCTAAAAGACCATTATGCCGTGTCACAACTTTATAGTGGTAAATATCGAAAATAATCTGTGTCACCGTATCTTTGTCGTGTCGTGTCCGTATCTATAATACTTCACCAACAACAATTATTTCTTTTAGCTTTCATAATATATTATTCTGAAGATTCCCAGCGAAGCTTCGGATTCCTTGAGAATCTTGAAACCCTCCAAGTCACCGGGAACTATATAGATTCCCTGTCCAAGAATGTGAAAGATATTAATACAATAATTTTGTCTCACTCACTCGTTTTACACAATTTTAAGCTGCAGGCCTATAATCCAACATCAAACTGATCATAAACTCCACTACTCCACCATTAGCGTCCCCCAAAATCTAGCCACCTAGCTACATGGATTCCAACGCCACCACATCCGCCGCCGCACCAGCCTGGCTGAACAAAGGGGACAATGCCTGGCAGATGACCTCCGCCACCCTCGTTGGCCTCCAGAGCGTTCCCGGACTCGTCATCCTCTACGGCGGCATAGTGAAGAAGAAATGGGCCATCAACTCCGCCTTCATGACTCTCTACGCCTTTGCCGCCGTCGTGGTCTGCTGGGTTGTCTGGGCCTACAAGATGTCGTTCGGCGAGAAGCTCCTCCCCTTCTGGGGGAGAGCCGGCCCCGCTTTGGGCCAGAAGTTCCTGATCAACCAGGCGGCGCTACCCGCCACCATCCATTTCCACCACAACGGGACGGTGGAGACGGCCATGGCGGAGCCGTACTACCCCATGGCGACGATGGTGTGGTTCCAGTGTGTGTTCGCCGCCGTGACGGTGGTTCTGCTGGCCGGGTCGGTGCTGGGGAGGATGAATATCAAGGCGTGGATGATGTTCGTGCCGATGTGGTTGACGTTCTCGTACACGGTGGGGGCGTTCAGCCTTTGGGGCGGCGGGTTTTTGTTCCATTGGGGAGTCATTGATTATTCCGGCGGGTATGTGATACATCTCTCGTCGGGGATCGCCGGCATCACTGCGGCTTACTGGGTCAGTTAAATTAGTACAGTATATACTTTTCTCTGTCCCTCTCTTTGACGTTGTGTTTGAATGGTGATTTATAATTTATAAATTGGTTAGTTAATTAATTAATGAGATGAACTCTAGTTATGACATGCAAATTTCGTCTCGTAAGTTTACAATTTTCGAACTTTAATCCCATTTGTTTTTTAAAATCATCATGTAACTTTTTATTTTGTATAATTTTAATCTAATTTGACTGGATAAATTCAAAATTCGTCATTGAGACACTTCATCATAACTATGAGATTCTATTTCCCACATAATTGAAAAGATCACTCTCAAAATTATCCAATTTTAAATTATGAGTAAAGTATAAATATGTAGAAATAGTGAAAATTAGACGATTTTGAAAAGTATTATTCTTCTATTAACGTGCGGATCTTAACAAAGACAATAAAAAAAATCTAATGGTTTTGATGAAGTGTCTCACCGACAAGTTTTGAATTTTTCTACCAAGTTTCAAACCAAAATCGGACTAAAATTGCACAAAATAAAAAATTACATGATGAATTTTGAAAAACAAACTTAGACAAGAATAAAATTTGAAAATAGTAAACTTACCAGACGAATTTTGCAATTTTACCTTATTTGATCTACTCCTCTCAAAATTAGGTAAAATTACAAATCGCACGATATATACCATCTGCTTTGAAAAATTATTGTATGATCCTTGTGTTTCAATAAATTTGTAAACCTTGCAAACTCATATAAATATTTGAAGATATCTCAATACTGAGTAGGAATATTTTCATAAAACTTAATTATACATTTATTAAAACATTATGGACCATATAGTATAATATTTTAAATTAGAGGATCGATTTATAAATTTACATGGATTTAGGGGTTGTAGATGTAATTTGCCCAATTAATAATTATATGATCGATTCCAAATTTAAGAAGTTCTATTCATAATGTAGTACACTCCAACAAGACGAATTTGGAGTCAATTACCGAAATAGTAATGTATTGCTGTGCTTTACATGATTGTCGTATGTGAGGTTAGTACTTTATACAATATGTTTAAGATTGTATTGCAAATTTGCAATGATTAATTTAGGATAATTACACTTTGGAGTTTTCTAGCCTATGATTTATAATCCTCTTATTCAACCAATTTCAGTTATACTAGACAGAAAATTGGATAATTATAAAAAAACATCCACGAATTAGCATTTTGTTAATAAATATATGTTAGGATTCCGTCCATAATTAATAGAATATTTCATTTTAAAAATGAAATATGAGATTTCATTTCAATTTTAATTTTAAAAGATTACATATAACCACCAAACATATTTATAATATTACAAATAACACTCAAGTGAAATTTAAGGGCAAGTCATAGTATAAACCAAAATAAAAGTATTTTCGGTATTTACTGTTCATTTTTTACGATGTCATCCAATAGATACTGGAACTCTAATGGACCTTAATCCGTGGGTGTTTTTTATAATTATCGAACTTCATGTAGGATATAACTAGGCCTGTCAAAATGGTTTTGGATCCATGGATCCAACCAAAACTAATGGTTTTGGTTCAACAAAAAATATGATGGGTCCAAAGTAGTTGATTTTTAATGGACCAGCAAATATTTGGGTCAATAATAGTTTTTGGGCCGAGTCACTTGTGGGCCGTTGATGGATTGCTAATGGATCGAGCCCAACTATACAATTTACTGTTATACCCTTATTAAGAATGTAAATTTACATATTTATCCTAATTAAAATTTAAATCTTCACATATTTTATTTATTAATTCTAATAAAATAAATGAAAAAATATTTTAAAATTCCTAATTACTAAATTAAATTTTACGTCGGAAAACTGAAAAGTGAAAACCTAATTTTCTCTCTCTCCTCTACCGACCACTCCTCCTCCACCGTCGTCGTTCTTCCACTGCTCCTCTACCGCCGTGCTCCTCCACAGCCATCACTTCTCCGCCGTCGTTTCTTCACTGCCGTCACTCCTCCACGTCGAATATACACATCTTGTTTGGCAACAGTAACACTTCTTATAATCTTATCCCAACAAATATACACATTTATTGACAGTATTTACTATTTAGCGCCACCGGTTTCTTCTATTTCTTGTTACCATAAATATAATTAATTACACTAATTTGATTCGATTTGTAATTTCCACGTCAATATTAAGGATAGATCTACAAATAAATAAAAAATTTGAGAGAGTATCTCTTGCATTAAGAGCGAACTTCATCATTAATTTTAAGAAATTGCCGACAAAATAAATAAATAAATGTTTTTAAAGAGTCTGGTTCAATGATAAATATATTAATACGAGTCAAAGAATGATTACTCATAAATAAATTTCTCATTTCTCAGTTTTATTTTTATGATGCAATAATTAGAAGGACATGCTTATAACCTCATGACGTGCACAATATCAGGTTAGGAAATTGTATCATATGTGTTAGTGTGTGTAAAAGTGTATAAATTGGTGTTAGTGTGTGTAAATGTGTGTTAGTATGTGTAAATTGGTGTTAGTGTGTGTAAATGTATGTTAGGGGTATTTTGGTCATTTTTATAATAAATGGAATAAGAATCAAATGGATTTTCTTATTGGATCCATTAGCAAACCATATTTGATCCGTTTCCGACGCACTTCAAAACCATTAAAAACCAATCCATATTTAATCCATAATTTTTGGATCTATTTTTTACCCGATCCATTTCAAACCGACCCAATTGGATTCAAACCAAAACCAACTCAATACTCTATTTTGATACTCCTAGATATAACTGTAATTATTTGATTATTTGATTAAGTGAGTAGATTAGCAAACTCCTTTTTGAGTATTATCATAATTAACCCTTAATTTAATTTAATTTGGTTTTAGGTGGGCCCAAGATCAAAAATCGATAGAGAGAGATTTCCCCCAAACAACGCGTTGCTAGTGGTGGCGGGTGCGGGACTCCTGTGGATGGGTTGGGCGGGTTTCAACGGCGGCGATCCCTACAGTGCCAATATCGACTCATCCATGGCGGTGCTCAACACCAACATATGTGCGGCCACCAGCCTCCTCGTCTGGACGTCGCTTGACGTCATCTTCTTCAACAAACCCTCTGTCATTGGTGCGGTTCAAGGAATGATCACTGGCCTCGTTTGCATCACTCCTGGTGCAGGTAAATATATATAGACAAATTAGATATTGTAAGATTAGTACTCTTGTAACTTCGACATTCTCGGATTGCTGTTTGCTGCTATGTTTCAATTTTCTAATTTATTCAGTTCTATAAATTTCAGAAATTAGTAGTTTTGGTCTGATTTTTACCGAAAATGATTAAATCCTCTTGTAGGGCTAGTTCAAGGATGGGCGGCGATAATAATGGGAATCCTCTCCGGCAGCATCCCATGGTTCACGATGATGATCCTCCACAAGAAGTGGTGGCTCCTCCGGGCCATCGACGACACACTCGGCGTCTTCCACACCCACGCTGTTGCCGGCTTCCTTGGCGGCTTACTGACCGGGCTCTTTGCCGAGCCAGTTCTCTGCTCCCTTTTCTTGCCCGTCACCAACTCCCGCGGTGCCGTCTACGGCGGTGTTGGGGGCGTGCAGTTCCTCAAACAGATAGTGGGCGGGGGATTCATCATTGGGTGGAATATAGTTGCCACGTCCGTCATTTGTGTTTTGATTAGACTTATTGTACCACTGCGCATGCCGGAGGAGGAATTGCTGATCGGAGACGACTCTGTGCACGGCGAGGAGGCGTATGCTTTGTGGGGCGATGGGGATAAATATGAATCCACGAAGGATCATAAAGCTGCCAGTGGGGATACATTTGTGGTGTAATTGTGGTCCAAAAGAGTAGATTTGTATTACCATCGATTTCTTGAATTGTCTGAGAGATGAAGATAATTACAAATTATGTTTGTTTTGCTCCTGTTCTTTCTTTCTCAAAAACTTTCCAGTTTGAATTCCAAGTTCCATTAGAACTAGAAAAGAATTATGGATCTTCAGCATGATCATGAGTTAGAACCAAGAAGGATCAGTGGTTCTATTGAAAACGCAAGAGATATTGATGATCGAGCATTTCACAGCAATAGATTCAGTGGGACTGGAAGAAGAAATTTTTCCCTGCAGGATAATGTGCCGGAAATTGAAATAGTCGTCGTTGTTCCTATTCAACAGGAGACTTCTTTGTTTCAACCCAAAATAAAGAAGGAAGATGAAATGAAATTAGTGGGTTTTTAATTTGTTGGAGAATATTTCACTTGCTGTATTTGGATTAATTCCTGGGGTTCTTGCTAGATATGGCCTTCAAAAACTCACCGGACCAGATGTAATAATACTATACCTTGATCTTCCATCAAATATGGTCGGTTCGTTTCTGATGGGTTGGTTCCTTGTACTTAAAGGAGATATTATGGAAATTTCAGATGAATTAGCTACCGCATTGTCAACGAGTTTTCTTGGAAGCCTTGCAACTTTCAGTGGTTGGAATCAAAAGATGCTAGAGCTCATTGCTGAAGGTCGATGGGTTTCTGCTGTTAGCCTTGTTTCTAGTTGCATATTCAATCATTCTCGGGATCGAGACGGCCAAAGGGTTCAAATGGCTTCTTGGAAGATCAAATATAAAATATTTTACTTGTGTTGTTTCAAATAATAGTTTTATTGCCTCAAGACAGTACAGTAACAGTAATTATTGTGACGCTTCTTTTGAGTTTGACGCTCGGCTGATCATTATGGGTTTTATTTGGAGTTTTGGAGGTGAAATAATTTAAAAATGGCAGCAGTGAAGCTAGCTGAGCTATTTTTAAGTTGCATGGTTAATTTCACCTTTTGGTGTTTGGATTAGGCAGTTGATATCTTGGCTCGTTTTAACGGGGGAGTGGATTGGGAAAAACCGGGAAGCAGCTAAAATGGATGCCTTTTGGGACTCTTGCTGCTAATATAATGTTGTTGCTGCAATTGTGTTATATATGGCTTCTCTGGCTACACTAAATAAAGAGCTAGGACCACTTTTAACACCGTGGCAACCGGAATCCAATTTGGGCAGCTACTTGGTTCTCTTAGCACGGTTTCAAGTACTTTCAATTTCATGCAATGAGCTGAGAGAGAGCTAGCGCACATCCATGGAGGGCTTGTCTTATGTTTATTTAACAATTACATTTATGCCCGCTCTCATTAGTGACTTGGGAACTCTTTTATACTCGGTACCTGTGTGGGTTAGCTAGGGGCTGCTACAACTGAAAGATCTAGTTGATCAAGCTTTCAGTTTATATGGAACAAACGGTTGAGATGATGATATTAGTATTTTGTTTTCAAAATGATTTGAAAATCTGAATTAATGTACTATTTGATGCATACATACGTTGGACTTGGGATACTTTTCTTTTCTAGGTTCAAACGCGCGAAATTGATATGGTTCGGTTGGGGCGGCGTTGACTCTATACAATTCACAAATTCAACTATTTCCAATAAATTAGTGATATGCTTTCCTTGTACATTTTGACTTGTGTTGGTAACATCCTATGTTGCACAGATACGGACACGACGACACGAATTTTTTAAAAATTTTAGGACACGACACGGTTCCGACACGGCTGACTAATATAAATTTTAATAAAAATATAAATGTTCATGTATAATATATGTACAAATATTAATTAAAAAATAAATTTATCACAATATAATATAATTATTAGTAAAATTTAAATTTATGAATTGATTATTATATTAAAAGAATATTATAATTTGTATATTATAATATTGTGAGAATCAATTAAAAATGATGAAAAAATAAATTTAAATTAATTTAATACACCGTTTCATTCATTTATAATTTTTTATTTTTTTTCAAATAAATTTTGACCCTTTTAAATAAAAAATTGAGTTTGTCGTGTCGGACACTTCTCTCAGCCGTGTCCTAGCCGTATCAGACACTCCCCCAACCGTGTTCGACACCGTGTCCTAAATTTTTATTTTTTTTTCGGATACTTTTTGCCATGTCCGACACGTATCGGACACTGCAAGACAAATTTTTTGCCGTGTCTGTGCAGAGCACGTAACATCATTATGGCATTTACTAGTGAGCCGAGCGTCGGGTATTGGTTCACTATCACACTCTTTAATTTTTTAAAATAAATTTGATAAGTTTCACTTATATTATTTAATTTAGAGATAATAACCGTATACTCTCGACTCTTGAGATATGTTGAGATATATATATAGTCTATATAAAAAATCTTATAAAGTTTCAAAAATTAACAACGTTACTTTAAGTTTCGGTTTGTCTCACAAATTTTGCCAACTATTAATAATGAACGTTCATTTAAAACGAAGAATAATAATGTATTTTACCATTATTCGCGTTAGTTTCTCCGTTAGATTATTAAAACTTTAAGAAACAATTGGTAATTTCTAAAAAAAATTGAGATGTTTTTATATTTAGATCATAATTCAGTAGGTGGTTTTTTTCTCTTATCTAAAACTTATGCCTACTCAATCTATTTATGTCACAACTCACAACTACATTCGATCAACCACCTAATTAGGTCACCTCTCAAAAGAAAAGTAAAAATCTAATTATGTATATCCATACATTAATTTAATATAAAATTGTTCTTTTAATTTGCCTTCTATTTTTTAGAATTAAATCTATTTCCCATTTCTTACGTGGAAAATTTTCATTTTTAGTTCACTTTTTAAATTTTATAGGACTATAATTTAAATTATGCACATTATAAAACTAAATTTTACCTCGCCCCCCAATTATATGAGATTAAAATGGAATTTTCCCTTCTTATATTGGCTACAAGATGAACTATTAATATAATATTCGAGTCAAAATTAAAGACGGTGAGGGCATAACTACTAGTGTTAGGTATAGTACTATAGTTGATTGACTTGATTCTTTCTTCTTATACGAATGATTCAACTTCTTTATTTAACAATAAAGTTTAGGAAGATAAAAATAACAAAAAACTAAGAGGGTGTTTGGCTAAGCTTATAAACTCCTTAAAAGATCTTATAAAATGTTTAAAAGCTTATAAGATGTTGCAAAGTGTTTGGTAAATATTTTTTAAAATGAGCTTATAAGCTCTTAAAATAAGAGTTAGGAATCTCAACTTATTTTAAAATCTTAATATACTCCCTTACATTTTGATAATATTAATTACATAATTGTCATTACTAACATGCATCTTATAAGCTCATGATTTTATTTTTATCCAAACACTTTTAGATCTTATTCTTAAAATAAGATTTAACATCTTATAAGCTCAAAAAAACATCTTATAAGATATGAGAGCTTATAAACTCTTAAAAATAAGCTTAGCCAAACACCCTCTAACCAAAATCGAATTTAGACGTCGAGATCAAATCAATAGAAAAATATTTACATATGAATGCATTGAAATTCATTTATTATTTTTTTTTTAAGAAAAAAGGCCAATTTATTAAATCGATAAGTAGTCCGACAATAAAACTGACCTAGCAAAATCAGGAATATCAAAGTCCCTAGAACTGACGCTAGTAGACTTCCTGGCTAAACAATGGGCTAAACAATTGCCCGAACGACGAACAAACGAAAACTTAAAAGATGGAATCAAAGAAAGTGCCTCTCAAATGTCCCTAACAATATTACCGACACTAGAATAGATAAGGTACTCCGAGTCTTGAATGTGTGTCACCAGCTCCACGCAATCACTTTCGAACACAATATTATTCCATCTCAACAGC
Organism: Verbena officinalis; assembly: GCA_958496215.1. Lineage (NCBI taxonomy): Eukaryota > Viridiplantae > Streptophyta > Magnoliopsida > Lamiales > Verbenaceae > Verbena > Verbena officinalis. The sequence goes on from OY292387.1 coordinate 37,112,619, forward strand.
TTCACGAGCTGCTGCCGCTGCTGCCTCCATCCCGAGCAGGAAGCCTCTTCTTCGTCGCGAGCACCAGCCTATACACATGCCTTTATCATCCCTTGCAACTGCCCCAAAACCATGAGACAATTCCCGTTCGAAAGTCGAGTCATCAAAATTTATTTTAGTCCATCCATGATCAGGTGGCCTCCATGAAATATTAAGTAATTTGCTCACGGGAGGGATCACCGGATTAGGCTTCGGTAGACAAGAAAGATAATTCTTTGCAAATTCCACTACCTCACATGGACTAGAAAATTCACCCTCCGCCCAAGCCTTATTCCTACTCCACCAAATGCCCCACATAATCACCAAAAATAAGCACCAATCCTCCTCTCCTAACTCACGGTGCACTCTCCTCAGCCACATTTCCGCCTCCCTATCCCATGTACCAACAATCCTCCAAGGCAAGCCCGATGATGCATTGAAATTCATTTATGGTATGCACTTAAAATCACAAATCGATAAATTATATTCAACTCCCTCTCTTCTTTTCTCACTCATTTTTCAATGTTTTATTAGTATGTAAATTTAAGTAAGTAATTATATTATATTTTATTTGCTTTTACAATCATCTAGCTATTATATAGGTTGCGACTAGGTTGCAAACGAACCGAATCGAGCCGAATTCTGATATTTTTTCTAGGTTTTGGTTCGAGCTTGAACTCGAATCTAATAAATCCATGAAAAATAGAGTTTGAGTTCGGTTCGGTTCGCAGGTTTGATCGAATAATAATTTAAAGAAATAAAATTTTAAAATTAAAATAAATAAAATTATCTATAATAATTATTTAATAAATATATATATATATATATATATATATATATATATATATATATAGGTTTCATGAACGGAATTGCGAATCTCGAATCAATAGATAAATGATTTAAGTTCGGTTTGGTAACCACGCGAACCGAGCCTAGGTTTGACTTGATCTTGAATTCCTTGAATTTAAACTCAAACTTTTATCGAGCCTACTTGTTAGGTTCATGAACTGGTTTGATTTAAATGCAGTCCTAGTTGGGACTGAGCCAAAGTGGGGAGCTATTTTGGCACTTCGTGATATACAATCTTGGATATTATTTAAGACTTTAAAGTAAAATATTACAGATAGGTAATTCGGCCTTGAGAAAATGCTGTTGCGGCTGCCAACGTCGTATGCCGGCGGCGCGACCAAGAAAATGACGCGCCTCCGCCACAACCTCCACCCACCCCAAATAGACACACTCAGTCAACACAAAGAAAGGAAGAAAGAAAGAAAAAAACACCAGTCCCTATCGAAACTTCGTTCCTTTAACAAGAAAAAGTGCAACCCTACCAAATCCAACCAAATTACCCAGTAATAACAAACAGTCATGCTCAAAATCAATAAATCTTACATCAGAACACCGACAAAACCCCACCACCCAGATCCTCCGTCCACCACCACCATCGTCGCCGCTGCCGTTTCTGCATGGGCTCATTCGCCGGCGCTTCGTGTTACCCTCCTCCACTCTTTAACCCCATCATCGTCATCGTCATTATCACCGTCGTCTTATTATTCGTCCCCTTTCTCGCCATTTCCGGCCCGGTTTACGTCAATTCCATCAGCCCTAACTTCACAGCTTCTTATCTCCAATTCATAGACAACTCTGGTCCAGGTGCCTTTTTGGCTTCTCAGAACAACTCTTTCCAGGCCCGAATAACGAACCAGAAGCCCGAGTCCAGATCATACTACTTCGTCGTAGTTCACGTCGCCTCCAACACTGTTGTTTGGTCGGCCAATCGCAATACCCCCATCTCAGAATCCTCTGAGCTTCGATTGTCAAGAGATGGACTCGCTCTTTACAATGATTCGGGGCTACCAATTTGGTCAACGCCTCGGAATGCTTCTCCTGCATCGTCCCTTCACCTCCTGGAATCGGGTAATTTGATTTTACTCGATTTCGCGAACAATTCCGCGTGGGAGAGTTTCGATTATCCGACTGATGTGTTAGTTGCCGGACAAAAATTACCAATCGGGAAATCGCTGGTTTCTTCTACAAGCGATGAAGATTTATCCGAAGGAAGCTACGGGTTAGTCGTTGGAGATAGCGACGCGATGCTGCAGTGGAATGGAATAAATTACTGGAAGATATCCATGGACCCAAAGGCTTTTAGGGACGGCAATTTCGCGGTAGAGTACATGGTGATGAATTTCTCCGGCGTGTATTTGATTGGTAAGAATGATGATGAAACTGTGACTAAGATTATCTTCGAAGATTCTAGTGACGATAGTTTTTGGATCGCGAAGCTGGATTTTAATGGTGTTTTTAGCGTTGTGAAGATTAATTCGACGAACGAACAAAAGTTCAGGGGCCCTGCTGATAATTGCAGAATCCCATATATATGTGGGAAGCTTGGTGTTTGTACTAATGGTGGTTCTTGTCAGTGTGCTCCTGGATTTCGTCATGACCCAAAGATGAACAGTGGCGATTGTTTTCCCACAGATGGTTCTTTGAATTTCCCTTCTGTTACTACCTGCAATGTAAATGATGATACCGGGATCGAGTATTTGAATCTGAGGAAGGATTTGGACTATTTTTTGAATGATTTTGCAAATCCTGTCATCAGTTCTGTAAATCTTTCTATCTGTCAGAATCTATGTTCTAGGAATTGCTCCTGTTTGGGCGTTTTCTATACTCAGAATTCCGGATCATGTTACATGATTAGGAACTATTTAGGCTCGTTACACGTTAAGCCATCGGGTTCCTCAATGGGCTTTATTAAAACCGTTCTGGAGGCAAATACTAATCCAAGAGGCAAGATTAATAATTCTGATTTTCCAGTTTTGGCTGTGATTTTGCTGCCGTTGTCGGGGATTATAGCCATCGTCATTGTTGCAACTATAATTCTGCTAAGGAGGAGGAGGAGGGGTAAAACCGTAAATTCAAAGTTGGTTCGTGGTGGTTATTCTTTTTCATCAGCAGAGGATGACGAAATGGAGTTTTTCTCGATTCCGGGTTTACCCGTTCGATTGGGCTACAAAGAACTTGAATTAGCAACCGAGGGTTTCAAGACTCGAATTGGGTCGGGTGGGTTCGGAATAGTATATAAAGGGACTCTCGAAAACGGGAGTTGTGATGTGGCAGTGAAGAAGATAACTTGTTTAGGTTCTCAGGGGAAAAAAGAATTCCTAACTGAGATTGCGGTTATCGGGAAGATCCACCACATCAATTTAGTCAGACTAAAAGGGTTCTGTGCAGATCGAGGTCAGAGATTGTTGGTGTACGAGTTCATGAACCGAGGGTCGTTGGATCAAACGCTCTTCCAGGACGAACCCGTTTTGGAATGGGGAGAAAGATACGAGATAGCAATCGGAACGGCAAGAGGGTTAGCGTATCTGCACACGGGATGTGATGACAAAATCATCCACTGTGATGTCAAGCCCGAAAACATCCTCCTCCATGACAATTGTGTCAAGATCTCGGATTTTGGGCTTTCGAAGCTGCTCAGTCGAGAAGAATCAGGTAGTGTTCACAAACTCTAAATACTTTTGAGGTAAGTGCTTTTCTTTTAGTATTTTGGGAGCGTTTGGAAAATCAGCTTCCATTGAAATAAAGGTAGAAGCATCTAGGGATATGCTTTGGGTTTCAGCTTCTGCTTTTAGTTTAGGCAATTTTCGTATATAAATGGAAGTTTCTTGAAAGTAGCAAAAGTGCTTCTCAGCTTTTTCGTCCAAACACTCAACTGTTTTTTCCGTCTACTATCCTGAGGTTTTTGAGTTAATTACAATCTAGTCCCTCCATTTTAAAAATGTACAAAGAACTCCCTGATATTTCAATTTGTTAGAAAAACCTCCCTGAAATAGGCTGATTACATGCATTTTTTGGCTTCATGTTGTATAGTTTCAGGGTTTTTTTGTTATAAAGTGGTGTGTCAGGGAGTTTTTAATAATTTCTCAAAACAAATGGACTAAATTGTAATAAGGGAAAACCTCAGGGATAGTGAATGTAATTCACCCTTTCCTTAAAATTTGATTTTTTTTTTTCAAAAACTCAACTGTTCGATGAATACGCCTGAGCTTTAAGCTAATTGCAATTTAGTCCCTTTGTTTTCAAAAATTACAAAGAACTCCGTGACAATTTCTTACAACAACCTCCCTAAAGTAGGCTGATTATATACGTTTTCTGGTTTCATTTTGTATACTTAATAGGGTTTTTTTTTTGTAATAAAGGGGATGTGTCAAGGAGTTTTTTGTAATTTCTGGAAAGCAGATGAATTAAATTGTAATTAGATCAAACCTCAGGGATAGTGGATGTAATTTGCCCTTTTTTATTTATTTCGAAAACTCTGCTTTTACTTTGTAACAATTTTTAATTTCTCAGGCTTGTTTACCACAATGCGAGGCACCCGAGGTTACCTAGCACCCGAATGGCTAACGAGCTCAGCCATTTCAGACAGGACGGATGTTTACAGTTACGGGATGGTACTATTGGAAATCTTAAGGGGCAAGAAGAACAACAGTATAAGCAACGACAACGAGAATGTCTATTTCCCTTTGTTTGCATTGGAAATGCACGTGGAGGGACGGTACTTGGAGTTGGTTGATCCAAGATTGAAGGGTCGGGTCCCAGGTCGGGACGTGGAGAAACTCGTGCGTGTGGCTTTGTGTTGTGTGCAGCAAGAGCCGAATTTGAGGCCTTCGATGTCTAATGTTGTGGGAATGTTGGAAGGGGTGATGCCTTTGGGCGAGCCGAGGATGGAGTCGCTTCAATTCTTGAGGTTTCATGGGCAGAGATTTACGGAAGCGTCTCGATTAGGTGATGATATTGTTGAGTTCGATTTGTATAGACTACCAATGACTAGTAGTTCGACTAGCTCGTACAATTCTCTCTCGTATGTGTCATCGCAGCAAGTCTCGGGTCCTCGATAGCATTTGTAAGTTTCAAGATGTTTGATTAAACTTTAACCTATTTATGTAGATTCTTTCAAGATGTCGGAACAATGGGTTTGGATTTTTGCAAGAAATTTGAAATGGATGTATATAAAATGTCTTGAATTTGAAATCCAAATAACTTATAAGTCTTTTATTTGGATATAAAAGAATTCGTCAACGAATTTCAAATCCTTTTTGAGTTTTATCTAACACTTCAATTTTTGTTTTTGTTTTTTGTGTGGTTATATTTCATGATTTTGTGTGTCTGAAACTGTGTGTTTTATGAGAAAACTGTGAGAGGAAAAATTGTCAATAATATATTAAATAGTGTAAAATTCAAACATAGGTTGAACTTATATATATATTTGGAAGCTTGAAGTTATATGGATGAATCCATGTAAAATTCCACTTACTCTGAATAGAAAATCAATGTTACTAATGTATATATGTATGACTGATCATCTTGAAATATGTTTAATATGAGCATAGACTTTTAGTTTTAGAAGTTGTGACTTGTGAGAAAGAAGTAATTATAAATATAAGTGGTTGAGTATTTATTGTATATATAATAACAAATATAAGTAGAATGAGGAAAAGGTAAAATGATTTTATCTTATGCATATTCAATAAAAATAATAATTATACTTCAAAATTTCATGAAGCATACTAATTGATGGTATCATAAATTTTAGTTCAAAGAGAACATCGAGCCTAGATGGAAAAAACCAAAGTTGATATTTTTAAAAAGGATTATCTAATATGATTTAATTGATTATTCTCTTTAACTGGATCGAATCAGGTCGGGCCACTTACGTGTAAAGCTCTCCCTATGAATGACAGTTGCGTTTTTAAAGGAACTCGAACTCGCCACTTGGTATCTAATATGAGTTAATAGGTTAATGGATCTTCAAGAAGACTCTCAACAAAGAACGTTAAGCTAGCGTAGCGTCGAAACGCTAAATTACGCCACTTGATGATCTTAACGAATAGATATATTTGAACTAAAAGAGTATTTCAAGTAGGATTCTCCGGGTTGAGATTTGTTAAGTCATGTAAAATAAGAATAAAGATGGAATTTAGATGTTAAAGGAGAAATAGAATCCTAATCCGAACAACGGAACAAGACTAGGATTTAAGTTTGACTTAGTATAAATAAGGGATTCTAGTTAAAGAGAATACATTTGAAAGAGAGAAAGGAACTATTAATCGTGAGAAATTTTGTCCAATAATTATGTAATTATAATTTTGTCCAGTAATTATGTAATTATATAAATAAATCTTTGGAATAATTTGTAAAATACAATTATAGCTGATAAAACCACTAAAGAATTTTTGAACACATTGGCCACCTTAATAGCATGAAAAGCTTAAATAATAGTACTCGTATGTAGGCTTAATTATAAATTTGGTCCCATAACTATAGCATAATAGTAAAATAGGTCCATCTTTCAATTTTGCCAATTTAAGACCACAATTTTTGAAGATTTACAATTCAAGACCATAATTTCTGAAAATATCTTTCAAGATCGGCCGGAAACATGTAACACAGATTGCAATTTCCTAAAATTAAGAGGCCTGAGTGAAATTTGACCGATATTGATGGGCTAGATGGAAAATAACCCCTAGAGTCGTCCATTCAATACCTTGGGTCTCTCAGTCGCCACTCTGATTGTTTTGCACCTTCAACTGTTAATAAGGTCTGCAATAGAAATTCTTCTTCATCCATGATTCTACACAGTAAGCAGTGATAATTTCTACAGGCCAATGGGAAAATTCGTTTGCGCTTTTGTGTTCTTTCTCCTCTTCATCGACTGTGCTTTTTCATGGAAAAAAGAAGAGTTCAGAACCTGCGATCAGACCCCTTTCTGCAAACGTGCCCGATCTCGTAAGCCGGGCGCGTGCTCATTAATCGCGACTGATGTAACCATCTCCGACGGCGATCTCGTAGCGAAACTTGTCCTCAAAGATATAATCGAAGAAACTACTGAAGATGGAGGAAAGCCCCCAACGAAGCCGTTGGTTCTCAGAATGTCAGCCTATCAGGATGGAGTAATGCGGCTCAAAATTGATGAGGACCAAAGTTTAAGCCCACGGAAGAAAAGATTCGAGGTGCCTGATGTGATTGTGCCGGAGTTTTTGAACAAAAAGCTGTGGCTACAGAGAGTGACGGAGGAACAAAACGAGGACGGTTCAGGTACTCTATCCGTCGTTTATCTTTCTGATGGGTATGAAGGTGTAGTTAGGCATGAACCTTTCGAGGTTTTCGTGAGGGAGAGTGGTAAAAAGGGGAAAAGGGTTTTATCATTGAACTCAAACGGGTTGTTTGATTTCGAACAGTTGAGGGATAAGAAAGAGGAAAACGAGGACTGGGGGGAGAGGTTTAGGACCCATACAGATACAAGGCCTTACGGGCCTCAGAGTATTAGCTTCGATGTATCATTTTATGAGGCTGATTTTGTTTATGGCATTCCTGAACATGCCACTAGTTTAGCCTTAAAGGCAACCAAAGGTCCCGGAGTCGAATTTTCTGAGCCCTACAGGCTTTTCAATCTTGATGTCTTCGAATACATTCACGATTCACCTTTCGGCCTGTATGGAAGCATCCCTTTCATGTTATCCCATGGGAAATCGAGAGGCAGCTCCGGTTTTTTCTGGCTGAATGCTGCTGAAATGCAGATTGATGTAATGCAACCTGGTTGGAACGATGATTCGGTTTCAGTGTTGAGGTTGCCTTCTGATCAGAAGAGAGTTGATACTCTATGGATGAGCGAGGCTGGCGTGGTGGACGCATTCTTCTTTGTGGGTCCCACCCCGAAAGACGTAGTGAGCCAGTATACGAGCGTGACTGGAAAACCGGCCATGCCTCAGCTTTTTGCCACTGCTTACCATCAGTGTAGATGGAATTATAGGGATGAGGATGATGTGTACAATGTGGACTCTAAATTTGACGAGCACGACATTCCTTATGATGTTTTGTGGCTCGATATCGAGCATACGGATGGGAAGAAGTATTTTACATGGGATAGGTTGCTCTTCCCAAATCCGGAAGAAATGCAGAAGAAATTAGCCGCTAAGGGGAGGCGTATGGTGACTATCGTGGATCCTCACATCAAGAGGGATGACTCGTATTACATACATAAGGAGGCTTCTGAGAAGGGTTATTATGTGAAGGATGCAACTGGGAAGGACTTTGATGGGTGGTGTTGGCCTGGATCTTCCTCTTACTTGGATATGGTGAATCCAGAGATTAGGTCATGGTGGGCGGAGAAATTCTCGTACAACAATTATGTCGGCTCGACTCCATCACTTTATATTTGGAATGACATGAATGAACCTTCTGTCTTCAATGGGCCTGAGGTAATATTCTTGATTTGTGATTCTTCTCTATTGTTCTTGTTGAGTGATTTTTCTTATGGTTAGTCCAAAATCAAATTTGTTTTGTCTCTTTGTAGAGTGATGCTTACTTGCTTAGTTAGAAGTGCTTTACTGAGTTATGAAATGTCGCAGTGAAAATATGCTAACATTACATAGCTGAGGAAAACTGTAATAATTGATACTATTTCAAGTTCTGAACGAAATGCTCATAAGCCTTTGTTTCGATCACAATAAGACTTCTCAACCTGGTATAGGAGAGGAGAAACTGATTGGTCCTTTCCTATGGCAGTGAGTAACAACTGCTGGCTGTCTCCATGATTTCTCTTAGGATTGAGGGTTGTTTCATTTTTCATACTTGAATTCTGGTTGACGATTGTAAGTTTCATACTTGCAGTGTTAGGCTATCAGTTTTGATTTCGAAGTGTACAATGATAAAAGAAACTCAGTTGATCTAGGAGTTGTTTACTATAGAAAAATGAGGTTATCTGCTGCTTGATGAGCTTCTTGAGATGTCCTTTTCTTCCAAAGAATGTTCTATGTGAACAAATCACATTGTCATGAAACTCCAATGAACTAGATAAGCTTTAGAGGAGAGGTGGGTCATACTGGGCATGATTTTTCAAGGGTGAAAATATGGGCAACCAAATCGGAAATTTGGTCCAGAACCAGTGATCTAAGTGGTGATTGGTAAACTTCAACTCAAATAATCTGATCTTCACTTGTGTAATTTCAGAGCATGGTGATATTGAGTGGTTTTACATTTGAAGGATTAGTGACATCAAAAGACCATGTTGTAGCTGCATGTCATATGACAGCTGCCTAGCTTAAAAGAATTTTGTGTTCTTTCCCAGAACCATGTTCCCAGAATATAATTTGTCCTTTTCAGGTAACAATGCCTAGAGATGCTTTACACTATGGAGATGTCGAGCATAGAGAGTTGCATAATGCCTATGGCTACTATTTTCACATGGCTACTTCAGAAGGACTTATTAAACGAGGTGATGGCAAAGATCGCCCTTTTGTTCTGTCAAGAGCCCTTTTCCCTGGCACACAAAGATATGGAGCTGTTTGGACAGGAGATAACACTGCTGAATGGGAACAATTAAGGGTTTCTGTTCCGATGATCTTGACTCTTGGTCTTACAGGGATATCTTTTTCAGGTTCGTAGATTTATTCTTTCCCAATATTATTTAGGGCGAATTACATGTACTACCCCTGAGATTCGCCCTAATTACTATTTAGTCACTCTGTTTTTAGATATTACAAAAAAATCTGTAACATTTCACTTTATTACAAAAAATTAACGTCAATTAGGGTTCCGTTATGACTCCATCAATTTTTTTTTGTCCAGAAATACCCTCGTGCCAGAATGACATTCTTTTAAGATCAAAATGCCCAGGGACTTTTCTGTAATGTTGTGAAAAATAGAGGGTTAGTACTGTTGTGTTTTCAAACATTCCATAAATCTGTTTTTCTTTCATTGTTTTTCAGTTATTTTAAAGGATAAACGTTAAGGGAAAAACAGACTTTGCACTATTTCTGTTAAGTTTTGTAATAAAGTGAAACGTCGAGTTTTTGTAATATCTTGTAATTTCTGAAAATAGAGAGACTAAATTGTTATTAGGGCAAACCTAAGGGGGAGTAGATGTAATTCTCCCTATAATTAATCAAGTGTAATGAGTCTTTCCATTTTTATTGATTTTATATTTACTTTATAGGTGCTGATGTTGGTGGGTTTTTCGGTAATCCCGATACTGAGTTGTTGGTTCGCTGGTATCAGCTTGGTGCCTATTATCCCTTCTTTAGAGGACATGCTCATCATGACACCAAACGACGGGAGCCTTGGTTATTTGGGTATGATCTTCTCTTCATTAACTTCTGCAATTCAATAATATTTTTAGGCAGAATTATATACAGTTTTTGCTGTGTTTATGGTGTGTGAATGCTATATGTGGTATTACTAGTTTTAAAACTTCGCAAATAATAAATGTCTTAACACAAATTATATTGCCTTTGGATACATTGAACATATATGCTAATGATTTATATAGTTTTTTGTTTGGTTTGTATTAAGATCTTTTCATATTCAACTGCTTATTTTTCTGTTCTCGTACATAGTAGCATTGATACTGTAAAGCTTCAAATTACCGGACTACAGAAGTCAATGTGTGAACAAATACACAATTTGCCTACTTTCTGTTGAAATATAACTATATACGTGCTGTATGTTTGTATCTTTCTTTTCTTGTCTTCTGATGTATTAATTACTTGGTTTCTCTCAGATTATAGGTACACAAGTTATATTTCAGACTAAGGAATAAATGTAGAATAAGTTACATCTAAACCCTCTGACATTTGGTCTAACTACATTTAGACTCCCTATACTACGAGAAATTACATGTAGACACCCCATTCTTTGACTCCGGTGTACAAATTGCCCTTCCTTCTGCCTTGATTAGGGTTTGCACTGTTTTCTATCAGATATATGGAGTAAAAGACCCAAATTACCCCTTGTGTGACTGAAATGCCCTCATTCAGAAAATTTTCCCGCCTATGGAGGGGTAGTTTGGGCTGTTTACTCTGTAAATTTAGCGAAAAAATTAAGAACCCTACCCAAAGCAGACAAACGGGGAAATTTGCAAGATGGAGTCAAAGCACAAGGGGTCTAAGTGTAATTTCTCATAGTACAGGGGTCTAAGTGTAATTTCTCATAGTACAGGGGTCTAAGTGTAATTAGAGCCAAATGCCGGGGTTTAGATACAATTCACCCTAAACTCTAATTGGCTATTGCAACATTGATTGCCTTTTTCCTTGGCATTAAGCTTCCATTCTTAAAAAATCAATATCACCTCTTTTCCTTGTTTTCCTTATTTATTTAATCAATTTTTTTTAAGAAAAACTTTTGATCATTAACTTTGGAATTGTGTACAGTGAACGAAATACAGAACTGATGAAGGAAGCCATACGCATACGCTATATGTTACTCCCATACTTTTACACATTATTCAGAGAGTCAAATTCCAGTGGTATCCCTGTTGCACGTCCACTTTGGATGGAATTTCCTAATGATGAGAAAACATTCAGCAATGATGAAGCTTTTATGGTTGGAGGCAGTCTTTTGGTACAAGGAATATTCACTGAGGTGTGATTCTATCCAGTTCTCTTATGCAAATATCCCAATTCAAATTGAAAAATAAAGTTACTGTGTGGATTAGTGTTAAAGTTTTCTCATATTTTTCCATTAAATATTTTCAAACGTCTGTTTTAAATTGTCAACTTACCAAGATCTGATTATGAATTATTAAATGGTAAGATTTTACCGGGATTATTACCAACTTCCCCCTGGGTTTTGGCTCACCCCCTGAGGTTTCAGAAATTACTAACTCGCCCCTGAGATTCACTATTTCTCTCACGAACTACCCCTGCGGCTCACTATTTTCAATTAATTTTTCCATTAGCCTTAAAACCCTCGGGGGGGGGGGGAGTTGGTAATTTCTGAAACCTCAAGGGGTTTTGTTTTGAGCCAAATCCCAGGGGGTAGTTGGTAATTATCCCAATGAATAAACATTCACAATTAGAGAGGCTAGCTCGAAATGCCCCTGCAGCAAATCTAAGTGGGTGTTTCCCAACATGTCTACTTTTGCAGAGGCTAAAGTTGTAAAAAGTTGTAGTACAGGTAGCGCGTGTTTGAGAAAAAAAAGTGAAAAGTTCTTGAAAAAAATGCATTTGAGTGTTTGAAAAAACAAGCTGAGAAGCACTTTTACTACTCTCAAGAAACTTCCATTTAGTTACGAAAATAACCTAGAAGCTACGAGCCGAAGCTAAAATCACGTCTTTAAGTGCTTCTAGGTTTTCCAAACACTTACAAAGTGCTGAAGAAAAAGCACTTTTGTGTTTGCGGACACTACCTCAATATCAAATCCCCCTTTTTCTTAATTAAAGGATTCTTTTGAAACACTTGGAACTGTTCATTTGATTTTAAGGGATAAGGAGCCTCCAAGTTATGAAATGAATTAATACGGTTTTCGCAGATCAGATGGTCTCCTTTTTCAATATCTTTAGCTGATACATTTGAAAATTTCAACAGCGAGCCAAACATGTCTCCGTGTATCTTCCCGGTGAGGAGTCTTGGTATGATTTTAAAACTGGAGCTGCTTACAAAGGTGGAGCAACACATAAGTTGGAAGCGTTAGAAGATAGTGTACCTTCTTTCCAACGGGCAGGTACCATTATACCAAGAAAAGACAGATTTAGACGAAGCTCCACACAAATGGAAAATGATCCTTACACTCTGGTACGTTTTTATGTATTTTTTTATCTTTTGATAAATTCTTTAAGGGAGGATTACATCTACCACCATCGGGTTTTCCCTAATTACAATTTAGTCGCTCTGTTGTCTGAATTACAAAAAACTCCCTTACATTTCACTTTATTACAAAACAGAAAATTGTGCAAAGCCTGTTTTGCCCTTAATATTTTTCCTTTAAAAATACTGCAAAAGAGAACAAAGAATAGATTTATGGAATGTCTGAAAGAAAGAAAATACGATCCATCAACTTTTCACAAAATTCGGAGTTAATTAATCCAATGCATCAGTTTAAAACGAACCCCAGTTTGATTTTGTTAGACTGTAATTTACTTTTTCATGATACGAATATGATGGTACTGCTTCATAAAAGCTATGAGTATGTTCCTTGAACCTAACAGTTATTGCAGTAGTCTCTGAACATCGAACGGTTTTGTAAATCTGCTATCATGTAAAGAACTATTGGAATTCACATCAAATACTTGTTATGTTTCCTTCTCTGTCTCTCTCTGTCAACTAAAGTTCCTTTTTCCTTGTAAAAATCTACAATCATTTAACTCGACCTAAGAACTATTGGAATCCACATAAAATGCTTATATTCTACTTCTCTCTATCTCTCAACTAATAAATGTTCCTTTTGCCTTGTAAAAATCTATGGTCATATAACATGATCTAAGATTGGAATTCACATAAAAGGCTTAGTGGGTGTTTGCAATCTCTACTGCTACTTTTGGAGAAGTTGAAAGTAAAAGCAAAATTGTTATAAGTTAAGAGTAGTAAAAGTTGTGAGTGTTTGGAAAAAAAAAAGAAAAGCGTAAAGCACAAAAGTAGGTGAGTGTTTGGAAAAAACAATCTAAGAGAGGCACTTTTACTGCTCTCTTTTAAGAGTTTGCAAACACTATCCCTCTCTTTCTCTCTCTCTCAACACTAATAAATGTTTCTTTTGCTTTGCAGGTTATTGCTCTGAACAGTTCCATGGCAGCTGAAGGTGAGCTTTATATAGATGATGGAAAAAGCTTTGAATTCCAGCGAGGTGCATACATACACCGTCGTTTTACATTCTCTAATGGGAAGCTTACTTCGTCAAATGTGGGCCCCACTACACCCGCTTTTGCCTCAGACTGCACTTTGGAGAGAGTAATTATTTTAGGTCTGTCTCCTTCACCCAAAAACGCGATGATCGAACCAGCCAATCAGAAGGTAGATATTGAAATGGGCCCACTCCTGCTTCGAGGAGGCCGGGGTCCATCGGCCCTCACTATTCGCAAGCCTAATGTGCGCATTGCAGACGATTGGACCATCAGACTCTTGTGAGAAACTGATTTGGACCTCGTATTTTTAGACAGCACATTTTCATTAGAGTTGAATGGACTAGAACTTTTGGCTGAAACGTTAATTTAGAGTACGTCTTCATCACTGTGGACAACAACTTTATTATAGAATACAAAATCGCACAACGTTGAATCAACATGATAATCCGACATTCGAGACTCTTAACTTCACTTTTTATGGAAAATTCTTGTATGAACTTGGTGTTTGGTCTATCTATGCATCTAATGGTTCAAAATTAATGCATATATATATATGTTTTTGAAGCAACATGAGAAAATATATTAATGCATCAAATCTGGAACAATTAAGTCCCAAGTTGGGAATGTCAGAGGAATCTATGCAAATGAAACTTAATCATATTTTAAAATGTATCGTTTTTGTTTTGTTTCTAAAAATGAATGATAGATGTCGTAAAATCTTGATCATTGGTGTATAGGTGGTCTAGATCCCGTGCACACAAAGTTTCCCCTGTTCGCAAGCTTAAAAAAAAAAAAAAAAAAAAAAAAGTCTGATTTGCTTTTCTGCATAAAATAAGTCAAACTAAACTAGAAATATTCTCAAGTTTTACTACTATTAACTTTTATTTATTAACTTCTTCAAAAGGTATTGGGTATCTGAAATTGCATCCATCAATGCCACATGGGATAATTATATTTACATCTCTCAACTTAGGAAAAAATACAGCAAAATTCTTTCTATTATTAAAAATTATAGAGACACCTACTCACCATGACTCTATCGAATACTTAGGTCATGTCTTTAGTCATTTTTTTGTTTCCAGGTAGATGCTAATGTTTTATTAATTGGACAACAACTTAATCACTTATCTCATTTCATATATCACACACACTATAACAAAAATATTATGGGTAATTTAGTCATTTTATAACTTTGCCTTAAGGTTTTTAGATTTTTGTTAGAATTAGAAGATCTATCTGTAATTTCCAATAGTTGAGGAGATATTGTTGTATTTATCCCTAAGTCGAGGGGTAAGCGTAATTATCCCAAATATTATTAATGTTATAAATTCAAAGAAAAACAGAAATTTAGAAATGGAGAAAAAAGATAGATGTTTTCTTATTACCAAATTTTGAAACTTGAGATATTTATGATTTTATTTTTAGATGAACAACCACAGTTATCAATACTCAATAGTAATCTCAAAATTTTCGAATCTTGATTTTCACATAAACAATGTTGGCTTGACATAGGATCGAATATTTTAATTAATTATTAAAAGAAAAAGAAAGTCTAAAACTTGAGACAAAAAGAGAAAGTGAAACGTGCCAATTGTACGCAACCGAATTATTATTGCACACGGACAGCAATTCTCCACAAACTTCAACTCAATTCCAAACACCTCATCAGAACACCCAAAGTACAGATCAAAACCCAATTTCAACGTCGTCATCTCCGGTAAGTTCGGTTTTATCATCCCTTTTCTCTTCTTATCCCCAATTCCATATTTGATTCTGCTAATGCCGACTGTTTTTTAATTCTGTAAAATATTTGAATTCGACTTTTTTTTCTTTCCTGTATTTGAATTGTTGAATAATTTCTGTTGCTTGCCCAGAACATTTGGAAATTGGTGTTTTTCTTGGGTGCTGTTTCTTACGCCGGCACCAAATGTTCAATCCGTGGTGTTTTCTGATTAGTTGATGAAGGGTTTTCATCAGAGTAACTGTGAAACATCGCATAATTCCAGCATAAAAAAGTTTAACTCACCGAAGAAAATTCCGGGTTCTGTCTCATCTGAGGCAGAACCGATTACTGGTTCTAGCAAGCATCAGAAGCCGGAATCACTTTGGTCTGGAATCTGGCCACCAGCTTTATCAATTTTCGGGAATTTAAGCAATAGCCATAGCAAAAGTGATAATTTAAGGAAAAAGTCAGCGGTAAGTGGGAAGAACTATTATGAGAGCTGGAGAGCTGCAGTGAGGAGAGTGATGATGAACGGTGGATCAGTGAGGAGAATTCTAGGGTTCAGTAGAACAAGCAATTCTGCTTCCAAGAGTGACATTTGGCTTTTGGGGGTTTGCTATCGTGTCGCTCACGAAGGTGAAGATGCAAGTTCTTCGGATCCAACCCAAAGCGAGGGGTTTGCTGCATTTGTTGAGGATTTCTCATCTCGGATATTGATCACATACCGTAAAGGTAGTTTTGTGTAATTTATATTTGAATAAATGTAAGTTGAATAATTAATATTGTCTGTCTTTTTGCAGGGTTCTCACCCATTGAGGACACGAAGTACTCCAGTGACGTCAATTGGGGCTGTATGCTTCGAAGTAGCCAGATGCTTGTGGCGCAGGTATTTTATTTTACACGTGTTTCATTTAGTATCTTTATTGGCTATTAGGGAAGATTTCATTTATATCATGTTTAATTGATTACATCCCCTTTGTTCGCAGGCGTTTCTGTTCCATACATTAGGAAGATCGTGGAGGAAATCTCCTGACAAGGTAATATATACACGGATAAATTAAAGCTACACCCCCTCGACTATGAATACAGCAAGCACCCCTGAGATATGGACAATTACGGCTACACCCCATAAACTTAACGGGAAGTTCAAAACCCTAATGGAAATGGGTAACTTCCCAATATACCCCACAATGGCAGCGGGAAGTTCAGGGGGCTCACTGTATCTAGGTCATAGTTTGGGGGGTTGTTACCTGTAGTTATCAATATATACATTTATTATCGAAATTCGGGCATAATCCTTTTAACTTTTTCACAATGGAAACCTGAGTATATTCTTTTTTTCTTGTAACTCTGCAGCAACTTGACCAAAGTTACATAGAAATACTGCATCTTTTTGGTGATGCTGAGGACTCGCCTTGTTCTATACACAATCTTCTCCAAGCAGGAAAGGCTTATGGGCTGGCTCCAGGCTCGTGGGTGGGCCCTTATGCCATGTGTCGTACTTGGGAAAGTTTGTTGTCAAAAACTGATAACGGAGTTTTGTCCACAATGATGCCTTTATATGTTGTCTCTGGTGATGAAGATGGTGAAAGGGGTGGAGCTCCTGTTCTCTGCATTGAGGATATAATCAAACGCTTCTCGGAGTTTGGTGGAGGACAAGCTGATTGGTCTCCTATCTTCCTGTTGGTTCCTTTGGTTCTAGGACTCGAGAAAGTCAACCCAAGGTATGGATAAAATTAAGATCATGAGCATAAGATGTTTGTAACGGCAATCGTGTAATTAATATGGTCAAAAAGTAGGGGAATGTGTTAAATCTTGATGTTTGCTTTCCAGATGTACACTACTTACTATAATTTACATTTTTTTTTCCCACCAGGTATCTTCCACTTCTGAGTGCTACATTCACATTCCCTCAAAGCCTTGGTATTTTGGGTGGTAGACCTGGTGCCTCAACATACATTGTTGGAGTGCAAGATGACAAGGCATTTTATCTTGATCCCCATGAAGTTCAGCAGGTTCATGCAATTTCTGTTAAAGCGTCTCAATTTGCTCATATATGGAGTATTTTGGTCATTTATTTCATGATCACAAATCCGAATCTACCTACGCAACTACTATGAGAAGTATCATGGTCTTGTTTTCTCGGAGAATTAGTTACCCTTAAGGTTTGTGCTGATTACAGTTTTGTCCCTCTGTTTCAGAAATTACAAAAAGCTCCCTCAAATTTCACCTTTTTGCAAATGAGTACCGTCCGGTAGGGTTCCTTTATTATTCTGTCAAACTTCTTATTTTCTTCGAAAAATACCCTCGTGCGCTAATGTTATTTTTTAAAGACCGAAATTCCCCAGCGATTGTTCTGTAAATCTGTGAAAAGTTGAAGGTTCGTGTTGTATTATTCGAGACACTCCATAAATTTGTTCTTTTATTTTTTATTTTTTTGGTGTCTTTGAAAGAAAAAAGTTAGGGCAAAACATGCTTTGCACAAATTCTATTAAGTTTTTGGACTAAAGTGAGTTAAAATTCAGGGAGCTTTTTTTGTAATTTCTGAAAGTAGAGGGACTAAACTGTAATTCGAAAAAATCTCAGGGCTTGTAGATGTAGTTCTCCGTGAGGATTATTCTGCAGCTGTTCAAGTCGGTCTAGTTCAGATTTCTGCAATTTAACTCCTGGACATGTTTGAATATCTTTTTGCCATCTGTGGACCATGCTATAGTAGCTTGCTGCAGTTCCTTATGTGAGATGCTGTAGCCGTCATGATGTGTTAATCTAAAATAAAGTTTGTCATTTATATATTTTGGCACTTAGAGTGAAAGCATAGATTTTCATCAAATTTTCCACTGTTTTGAAGTTTCCTGGTGGAGCATGTTGCTTTTTAGTTGTTTGCTATGGCTTATGTATTTCAACCCCTTTTTACTTCATGTTACAAACACTGCTATTTGTGAAAGGAGCTGGTAGTGTATAAATATGACTTTCTTGTTTTGCTACATTTAAGAATGCCTTCTAAATTGCCATGCATTTTGCAAATACTCCTTAGAAGTTGCCGAAAGTTGCGCATGAAGTAGTTCTAGCTTTTAGGTTTCTGGGCTTAAAAATGACAAAGCAGTCACTCTGCAGTCTAAAAAAAAAAACTGCAGAAAATAGGTTTAGAAACTCACAATTTGTAGAAACTAGACAAAAGCCAAGTGATGTCAATACAAACTGGATTTTTCATTTTTCTGTATGTGTATATATTTAGGGTGAGCCGGTGGTGCTTTATTTGAGCATCGATTTTCCTGAGGAATTTTGTGATTTTATGAGATGTTTCACTTTATCACTTCATGGTTGAGTATGTTACATTTTATGAAATGATATGGCCTCAAACTGTACAGAAAAAGGTTTGAGAAAAGTTGAAATGTTCAATGACTTAAGTTCATAAACGCTCTCATTGTGTACTTTAATATCTTTGTCATGAACTACGGTATTTTTTACTAGTACATTTTTTTAGTGCTTGTTAGGCCTCTTGAAAGATCTTCCGTGGTGGTATTAAGAACTCGTATTTGTCCAATCTGCAGGTAGTTGACATTAAGAGGGATAATGTAGATGTTGATACTTCATCTTACCATTGCAAGTAAGTCAATCGTGCAGATCAAAATTTTCTTCGTTAACAAGTTCCATGTGATTTCCCATTCCCCTAATCATTATTTTTGAACTCTTCTTTTGGTGTACAAAGATTTACATCTACTGCCCCTGTAGTTAGGTGAAATTACAAATCGATCTCTCTAGTTTGAGAAATTATCGTATAGTACCTGATGTTTTCAATAAATGTTTAAATATTCCAAAAATAGCCCCGAAAATACACATAGACCTTACATTTATTGAAAATCTGAGGGACGATATAGTAAATTTCTCCTACTAAAGAGGATCATTTTGTAAATTCACCCAACTCCAAGGTACTCGATGTAATTTTCCTTTGGTTTATCATTCTTCGACTAATTGGGACGTAAATTGCAGTGTTGTGAGGCATATTCCTCTGGATTCGATTGATTCATCATTGGCAATTGGATTTTATTGCAGGGACAAGAGTATGCACGCTCTTCCCTTTTAGGTTGAATAACATCAACTATCCCTGATGTTAGGTGAAATGCAAGGTGGTCCCTCTAGTTTGAGAAACTACCCATTTCCGGATGATTTACAGATTTATTGAAAAGCTCAGGACTATACGGAATTCCTCAAACTAGAGTGATCAATTTGTAGTTTCACCTAAGTTGAGGGGTAGTAGATGTAATTTGACCTTCCGTTGATTGCATACTTTTTACTATTTCAGCCTTGGATCTTTTTCGTAAACCATTTTTTCTCGTTGGCAGGTGATTTTGATGATTTCTGCTTACGCGCGTCAGAGCTTATAGATCAATCAAATGGTGCGCCACTATTTACAATAGCTGAGACTCGCAGTTCCCCAAAGCCAGCCAGTAATGAGAGTTCAATGGAGATTCCAGATTATGATCCTACTGTTGATGAAGCAGAGAATTGTGGACAGGAAGATGACTGGCAACTCCTCTGAGTGAACCATATTTAATTGGAAGGTTGAATTACATCGACATCTCGAGGTTTCTTCTAATTGCCAT
Source organism: Verbena officinalis (assembly GCA_958496215.1). NCBI lineage: Eukaryota > Viridiplantae > Streptophyta > Magnoliopsida > Lamiales > Verbenaceae > Verbena > Verbena officinalis. Next base: position 37,132,586 of record OY292387.1, read on the forward strand.
TTTAATCCTTTTGTTTACAGAAATTACAAAAAATTCCGGACACTTCACTTCATTACAAAAAACTTCCTGAAACTATACAATATGAAGCCAAAAATTCCAAGTACCCAGCCTAGAGGGAGTTTTTTGCATTAAGGTGAGTGTCAGGGAAATTTATGTAATTTTTGAAAAATAGAGGGACTGAATTGTAATTAGACAAACCTCGGGGGTAGTAGATGTAATTCACCCTAATTGGAAACTTGTATATAACCATCCATCTAGGTTGTATTCTGTCTTGTTTAGAAAACCACTTAGAACTCCCCTTGAAACCCCAAAAATTGTGTTTGCATTTTCCAGTTACCTGTTGCTTTGACCTGCAAAGATGTATTTATTTTAGATTCAATTTGTTTTTTAATTTAAAAAAGAAGATAAAGAAAATGTAATAGATGATTTCGATAATATTCTTATTCTTGTCTGGGCTTGGGTAATCCCAATCCAGTTGCTCTACGCACGAGGTAGAGTTTGAATCCCAGATCTTGTTTAGTGGATCTAGTAGTGCAAGTGTTATTTGTGAAAGAACTGTGTGTGCGACTTTGTAAACTCACCCAAAATCTATGTTAAATAAACAATTTTTTTGTTTATATTATTGTAGATAGTATTTAAACCCTAGTTAGTTGTTGCGTACGAAATTGACCTTAATTCCCACAAATAACACACAGATATAGGCGGACTATTATCGAAAAACGAGTTGGGGAACTAAATTGAGATATATTGTAAATTTGAGGGACTAATGCGTCACTATTTGAACATGAAAACGATTATAAATTTTAGGAATTAAGGAATCTTTTTTAGTCCCTCAACTGGTTATAAACTTTAGGAATTAATGTATCCCTTTTAAAACATTAAAAAATTAAATGTGAAACAAAAATAAAACCTTTCTTAACTAAGTATGGTGATGCGTGTCGTGAACGGTGGGGCGAATCGAAAATTATCGATCTCCCAACAAATACGTTTAACTACTAATTATATATGCAATTTTGATAGCGACTGAAGTCAGTCAAGAGAAAGTCTGGCACCATTTATTCAATGGAAGTCAGTCAGTTGGGGATGAATTGATAGATATTATTGGATTTCCGGGACACACAGAGACCACGCGGATTTGCTTACGCGTCTCACTATATAAACAGTACCAGCATTAAACTCGTGCTACCCACAAATAAGTAAAGAAATTTAATACTTTTTAAAATATTATTATGAAAGTAGAGTTTAAAGACGACTTCACTTAAAAGAATTATTTCATAATGTATATTTTATTTTTATTTTAGTAAGTCCTAATATATAATATCGTAGATTGTGAGTTAGGTGTCCTCATACATACTGTCCCTGTTTATTCTTATGATTTATAATAGGCGCACAAGGAGTGTCATATTGAAACCTATATATGAGAAGTTCAATTTTTAATTTAGTTTAATTATCTGCTTAGTTATTTGTGTAAAATGTGACAATGTTAAAATTTATTGGTGGATGATGCCATCCATTATCCTGGATATTGGGTTTGGACCTATCGGAGGACCCAATTAGATATTGGTTTAAGATTTTCTATCTACTTGTTGGACTGGAAACTTCTTCTGTAAGAAGGAGATCAACACACTTCTCAAATAGGAAGGTAATCGGTCCACCTCTTTCACAGGAAGGTGATTCGGCCCACCTCTCAGATAGGAGGATTGGCGGCCCACTCGGAGGCCAATCCGAAATTAAGTAGAGATCGAGTCCAAGATAATGAGAAGAGGAATTCAAATCCACTCCAATCCACTCTTAACTATTTGAACTTTTTTTCTATCCTCAATCTAACGTTCCACTTTCTCAACTAAGATTCGTGTGGAGGATTTCTATAGATTTCCTACCAAAAAGTACCACCAGAGACCTCCATTCGAGGACTACTGGACTTCTGGTATACCAACTGATTCTAAGCACTCTACTCTTTATTCTCTGCATCTTTCTTATTTTATTTCAATTTCATACTTACTTTACTTGCTATCCACTATCTCCCTAAAGTATACTAACTTTCACAATTCAGTGAAGTGCTACGTTGTTTGCAAGTTTCTCCTCCTATTTTCCTAAGAATTCCAGCGGATCTCGACACTCAATCTTCCCTATCTACAAATTTCGTGATGGTAGGCAAAACCCATAGGCATCAGTGGATATAATACGTGAATTTATATTGATATAGATATTTTCATATTGAGTATGTTTAAAATGAAATGGGCCCGCCACACAGTGTATTTGGCAAGTTTTCCACTAAATCCAAATAAGTGATATTAGGCTGTCATGCTTGGAGATAAGTCGGCCAAATCAAAATCTTTTTTGAGCAAAGTTAAGTTGATTTAGTGGGTTAACGCAATAAATTCCTTTTAAGTAAAATCTATAATTTAAATTTTAAATTTTGCATAGAATAATTGAATTGGGAGAGTCAAAATGTTTAAATTTATCATCGACTTGAGACCTTAGTCTTAGTGCTTTTCTTATACATTGCAATTAATTGACTTTAAGTACCAAAATGTTTATATTAAAATTCCTTCCTTCATATATTAATAACTCTTGTTCAGCGATTAGTGACTAAGTGAGTCGAGCTTTTAATTTTTTTCCTTCAATCTCAAGCTCATTTCGCAAAACAAAGCTTGAATTTATCAAGCTTATAACTTTTAGGCTCAAGGCCAAATTTATCTAAAAATCTCGAACTCAGGCTCGATTTATTTACTGTTCAACCTATTGATCAAAATTTATGAACACTACTAGAAAAAAGTTTTGTCGGGACACTCAAATAAGTCCTTTAAGAAAGTTTTAGAGACGATGGATTAAAGTGTCTCATAGATAGGGATCACATCATATATAAGCGTCCCTATAATATTATTATTGTGACAATTATTAGAATCTCTAAAGCATTCATATATATCGGAAGACCGATTCACTGAAAAATATTAATGTAAAAGATTAGGTAATGATGAAATAAATATTATGATCAACAATTAGTTAAATCTATTTATTTATCTAATGACAATTTAGTAAACAATAAAATTAAGATATATGTGCACTTTTATATTATTAATCGCACTCCAATTTTTTTATCAAAGAGGAAAAGTGTCCCTCTTTCTGTTTGTTAGCAAGAAATAAAGATGAATAATTTTTGTTTCCTTATTCAATTTTTTTAAAATAATTATATAGAGTTGATAATAAAAATTAATTCAAATACATAATTTAATTATATTTTATTTTTATTTTGCATTAATGACGCCTAGTGTATATATTATTAACGACAATTGTTATTACTATTCAATATTCTCTTTTCACCGACTGTGATTAATTTGATCCTTATGTTCTTCAATGAATTATTGTGACAAAACAAAATTGTACATATAATAATAAACAAAAATAATAATAATAATAATTGTGGGAAGCTTATAATTACAAAGCCATCATCTTCAACAAAAATTCCACCCAAAAACTCCACTTAGATACGAATTTGGAGAAAACGAAGCTTCAATGGCGCCCGAAACTTCCAAGTAGCTGCAACCCTCTGTCTTTCTTTCTTTTCTTTCTTCATTCCAAGTCTTACAATTTGACTTCGAATTTCCTAACATTAATTCCAAAAGAGAATTAAAATTAAATAAAATCCTTATGCTGAAATCCTTTTCATTTCACGACTGCAGGTTTGAGTCCACCGAAATGCTGGCAACATTTCTTGGCTCAACGCCGCTGCTGGAGGAGTCATGGCAGCTCTGCAGCCATGCCAACGCCAACGCCCAGCAGAGCTTCGCCGTAAAAGTGGTGGCCCAGGTGGGATACGTGGCCTTTTCCGGCGTGCAGGTGGTGGCGTGTTCGGATGAAAGCTGCCGGAATTTGGTGGAGTTGGATCATAAGGGAATTTTTGGTTCTGTTTCGTCTTTTTGTGTAGAAGGAAATGAAGAAGCAGTGATGGTACATGGTGGTCTGCTGCAAATCTTCATTTCTTTTTATCACAACCACAATTTTCAACAAAAGGTTGGTAAAACTCATCATTCGACTTATTGATCAGATAATTTTGTCACTCTGGCAATTTTGTTCGGTTGTAATGGCAAAGATTAAGTTCAATTCATTTTTAAAAGTTTGCAATATTGGTCCAATTTTTACCGAAATTTTATAATTTCGCCGGAAAATCGTAGTGGCTATGTATCAATTAGGCGTCCCTTTCTAAAATTCTGAGAAAAATCAGACTAATTTTACAATTTTTTAAAAGGAGTAGGACTTAGTTACAAATTGTAATTACCACTGGTATTTCAAATATGGCAGATAAATTCCTAAAAGTTACTATTTCATTCCACTTAACTACACTCCCATTCAATTTTAGGCAATGTTTTAGCCGACGGGGGGGACAAAATCGTACTTTCATGTTTTGTATTTTGAAAAGTACTAATAAACAAAATAAACTAATTTGTCGGGGCTAGGTGTCAAAAAGATAAACTAATTGCAAGAAGGGCACTTTTAACATTTATGTGGGCTCCTCTATCTGATATAATAGCTTAGTAAAAATAATTATTCAATTAATATCTTGAGATTTAGTAGAGTTTTGAATTTAAAATCTACTTATGAAATCCAATGTTTTTTCAAAAAATAGTATAATTAAAAATAATAGTATATTTTTTTAAAAGGGAATCATTGCATATACTAAATATTTATGGCATTGTACTTTATAAACATATTATAAATTTATAATAGATCTAATAAATTTCAATTTAGAGTTTGAATTTATTTGTATATTAAATTTGAGAATTAGTATATGAATGGAGTAATTAGTAAATAATATTTTTTTAATAATTTATAGCCAGTGGTAATATTAAACTCAGTCAGAAGTCGGTAATTTCTGAAAGTCAGGAGGTTTTATGTATTTGTGCCAAATCTCAGAGGATAATTGGTAATTATCCTTTTTTTTTATATACTTAAACTCAAAGACTTTAGTTAAAATAACATAATACCAAACTATTAAATTAAATTAATTATAATAATAAAATATTAGTTTTTAACACTCAAAAATTAAAATGAGCATATACAAATTTGAAGTGATTATTTGTTTATCCAAAATAAAAAATGAAAATCTAAATTTACATTTTTTGAGTGATGGAATACTACATATCAATGATATTTTTTTTGGCCAATTTGGAATTATATATCAATAATAACAAAAAGACAATCTAACTTTTCATTCTTTTGGGCCATATTCAATGAATTTATTCCAATATTATAACTCCCAATTGCCTATCCATGGGCCCATTTGATGGATTTAAACATTCAACTTTGTAAAACCCTTCACCTTTTCGTGGCTACAGTTACATTAACCACTTGAAAAGGACCTTCTATGATGGTTATTATTCATCTACAAGTCAATTTTACATTTCCACAAGTGGTATCTTATCAAAGCTTACTTTAAAATTATTTTCGTCTCAATAAATATATATTTGGTGTTATTAATTGGTCAAAATTATTATATTATTTTAAGGGCGAATTATATCTACTTTCCCTGAAATTTGTCCTAATTATAATTTGGTCCGTCTGCTTTCAAAAGTTACAAAAAACTCCCAGAAATAGGCTGATTATTTGTGATTTTTAAGTTCATTTCGTATAGCTTGAGGGAGTTTTTGTAATAAACTGAATGTGAGGAAGTTTTTTGTAGTTTCTGAAAACAAACGGACTAAATTGTAATTAGAAAACCTCAGGGGTAGTAGATGTAATTCACCCCTACTGTTACTAACGGTTGGTAATGTTTGTGATAGAGAGTTAAACCTCAGGGGGGCGTTGGTAATTTCTGAAACCTCTTGGAGTTTTTTGTATTTAGGTCATACTTCAGGAAAAATGCTATCCCTGATTTGAATGAGACTAGCAATCTTGAGTTACTAAACCTTATTACCAATACATAAAATTTGCAGATAGCTGAGATATTAAGCGAATGCAAATCCATCATCTTCACGGGTCACTCTCTAGGAGGTGCAATTGCATCCCTCTCAGCACTTTGGCTCCTTTCCTACACTCAACACACTTCACCTTCAATACCCATCTTATGCATCACCTACGGCTCACCTCTTCTCGGCAACAAGTCCTTCAACCAAGCCATTCTCCAAGAAAGATGGGCTGGAAATTTCGTCCACATTGTAGCGCAACACGATTTAGTGCCGAGAATGCTCTTTGCGCCGGCATCTCCCTTCGTCTCACAACTCAGCGCCTTGTTCACCTTCTGGCACTTATCCATGACTTCCCCTTACTTCGAGCACTTGGCTCCCCATTTGTCCGATGAGGACAAGAACAAACTTTTTGAAAAGGTTTTGGCTTGCGCTGGGGCACGGTTAGGATTAGGATTAGGGTTGGGGACGGTTGGAGATGATGATGAAAAAGAAGAAGAAGAAGAAGAAGGAAGAGCGTATTGGCCGTTTGGGAGCTACATGTTTTGCACAGAGAAAGGAGCGATTTGCTTGGATAATGGCGTTGCTATTGTTAAGTTTCTCTATTTGACAATGGCGGAGGGTTCGGCTAATTCGTGCATTAGGGATCATCTCATGTATGAGGATTATGTCGGGAAAGCTCGGTGGAAGTACTTGCAGAAGAGAAGTTTCGCGGAGGATTTGAGCTTCTCCAAGTCGAGCAGTGAAGCGGGAATTCAACTGGCATTGCATTCATCAGGGATATCTTCTGAGGTACGACGCCGTCCCCTAACCTGTGATGACACTGTAAATTATCACCAATCACCATTAGTAAGTAATCGCTATACATTTTATTTTGTGGCACTTCTTTTGATACTTAACAGTGTCATTAAAATATGTTTTAGTGTACAATTTTTTCCAGATAAAAGTGAACTATAATCACACTTTTATGCAAGTGTTTTGGATACTTTACCGCGTTGAGACATTTCAAAAATAGTATCACGTTGAATTACACCAATTATCTTTGAAATTATGTGAAATTACAAATGACCCCTCTAATTTGAAAAATACTGGACAGTCCCTGATGTTTTCAATATATTACAGGAACCTGTCTACGGAACTGCAATGGGCTGCCTCGCTACAGCACGACAACTCGGATGGCGACGCAACCTCAACAATGCAAAGATGGCTATTTCCCTATCCAAGATCAACCCATTTCGGGCCGAGATAGAATGGTACAAAACGCGCTGCGAAGAAAACAACCAGTTGGGCTACTACGACTCGTTCAAATGCCGAGGTGCTTCGCGGAGGGAATTCAAAGTCAACATGAACCGCCTCCGTCTCGCGCGTTTCTGGGATGACATAATCGAAAAGCTGGAAACGAATCACCTCACTCACGATTTCCACAAGCTGACCAAATACGTCTGCGCTTCTCAGTTCTACAAGCTCCTCGTCGAGCCTCTCGAAATAGCCGAGTACTATAGGACGTGCAAGCATTTGGAGAAAGGCCATTACATCGAGCATGGGAGGGAGAAAAGGTTTAGGGTTTTCGATAAGTGGTGGGGAGATAGAAACGACGTGGGAGATGAAGAGAACGAGCCGAGAAGAACGTTCGCGAGCTTGACTCAAGATTCGTGCTTCTGGGCTAGGGTTGAGGAGGCGAGAGACTTGATTTTACGGGTAACGGCGGGGAAAATGGATAACGGGGGGCGTTTGGTAATTATGTTGGAGAAGATTGAGGAGTTTGAACAATATGCATGTGGAATGGTGGAGAGGAAGGAGGTTTCGGTAGATGTGTTGGCTAAGAATTCGAGCTATAGTTTGTTTAGAGAAGAGTGGAGAGAGCTTAAGTCGCAGCTCCAACTAGTGCCACCACGTTTTCATGGGAATCAAGATGGGATGGTTCAGTAAAATTTATGTTTTCTGGAAATATGTAAGTAATGAATTAATGTCATGTTATTTTAAGAGCTTTTCCTTGATTGAATAATGATCTTGGTACGTCTACGTATTAATGTCCTTTCAACTCAATGTCTTGTGTTTTTTATCATTTACATTCAAACCTTAAAATCGAGAAACATTAAAAAACTTGAGCAAGGTTTGCAAAACAGAACGAATATCTCCCTAAAACTAACCAAAAATTGTTGATATTGGAAGTATTTATAGTGTTTTAACTTTCAAAGTTTGGATAGCGTTTGCGAATATTTTACAAACTTCAGGAGTTATTCTTAAGGTTGAATCGTTTAAATGGTTTTTGTTTAAAAAGTATAAATTAAATCTCAGGATGGTATGCGTAAAGTACCCCAAAACTTATACTAAGTACTACTAACCTTGTGTATTCTTTGCCAATTTGACGTTACCAAATCGGGTATACATCCAACTTACGTGTGAGATGTTAGATTATGCATCAAGAATTAGTGGAATTAAGGAAAATTAATTTAGGACATGTTAGACCTTACTTATAAAGAGTCTGAACCAAAAATTACATTTTCTGGCTGTTAGTTTTAAAAATTAACTAGTTTTTATCCCTGCGTTGCACAGGGAAATCTATTTATAATTATTAATAAAATATATAAATAATTAATTCATAATTTGAAACACACACCAAAATAATTTTTTTATAAAATAATTATGAACTATATATATGAAAAACTCATTTTAAATGTACAAAAGCAGTAATGATATTTTTATAACAAAGTAGTGATTTTGTATTTGTAATACATGGAATATATATATATATATATATATATATATATATATATATAATATTTTTTAAAACTCACGCACATAATTGATACAAAAATATTATAATAATAATTAAAATATAAAAATTTATTTAATAATAGACCATAGAAATAAGGATTAGAATCTCTTGTATACTTGATATTATTTTTTTGTTGAATAATTTATTATTATTTAATTATTAATTAATAATAATATTTATTTTATTATTAAAATTTCCTTTATATTATGACAATACTAAAATTTAAATATAATAATTTAATGAATTTATTCACATTGAAATGAAATATATTTTTTTCATCGCAAAATGAAAATGAAACATGTGTATTTAGAGATTTTTCTAAAAAAATCAATTATTTTATTATTTTATAATATTAAGATAATAATAAAATTTAATTAAATATATATTTTAAAAAATATATGTAATTATGTGACCCCCATAAATTAATTACATGATAGATAAAAAGAATACAAAATATAAAAAATATTAATTATAGAACTAAATAATCTTTTACCCAAATATTGTTAATATTTGTTGAATGGTAATTCTTCTATACTACACTTTCATGTACAAATTGAATATTATATTTAAATTATAAATAGTTTTAAATTCCTCTTCAATCATATATATATTTTTTAGCATATAAATATAAAGTTCATAATGATTAGTAAAGCTTATTAAAATTTACTTAAAATTATTTTTTAATTGAAATTTTTAATATCAATATTATATAAAGTAGTTATATAATTCTATAATTAAATAGGAGTTACAAATTATTTAATATAAATAAATATATTGAATAAATATGAAAGTTACAAAAACAATAATCAATGAACTTAATTATAGAAACAATCTACATGGTCAAATCAACTAATTCTAACTAATTCATCTCATTAACACATAAGCATCTTTCCTAAAACATTTCACTTAATCATTGTCATATATATATATGATTGCACTAGCGCATTGGCCCAAAAGTTACCCGAACACATATGTGATCATGCTCAAAATTGGTTGGCTTCAATAGTCTGGATATGAGCCCAGAAACCCAAATTCAAGGCCCAATCACCAATTATTTATAATCCATCTACTCAGCACACAAGAAAAGGGTAACGGTTAACTGGCTCGGAAATTGATCAGAGCATTTTTGTTTTATTATTCCTAATCTAGTAGCTCACGTTATAAGTTTTTATCATTATAATTCATCGTGATATTAATCGAGTAACTCACGTTTTAGCTAGGCATGCAGCTTCGACTTGCGTTGGTGTGGGTGATGTCCCTAATTTTACTAGTGACTTTGTTCTTACTGATTTAAGTTAATGCATTTGCCCTTCGTTTAAGGAATTTTACTTTCAAGAATAACCCAACAAAATGTCAGTTTTCTCGCTTTCTTAGCCCCCTAGTTAAAAGAAGTTAGTTTAATTAAATTCCATAAAAGCATTTTATGAGAGCATTTTTGTTTTATTATTCCTAAACGATCAAAACTTATAATGATTACCTGAAAACAGAGGTATATATAGCCATTTTCCCAATTATATTCTAATAAAAAACAGTCATCTATTCCTAATCGGTAATTTTATATGATATTTCGCATTTGATTAGTTATATCCATGTAATTAAAATGTACCTATGATGCACTGATACAATCGCGGCATAATTTTTTTTTTTTTTTTTTTTTACCACTAAATAAATGTCTGATACGAAAGTTATATATGATGATATATTTAGGAGTATTGTTCATACGTCATATGTTTGCTTCTTATAAAAAAGAAAACTTATAGTGGTCAAGAAACTAAAATATTCAAATAAAATCAAGAATTGGGGATCGAATTAATGCTACTCATCTAATTAAGAAACCACTTAGGTTATGCAACTTTCAATGTGAACAAGTCAATGTACAAATGATTAATAAAGTAACATTAATCTCATTTAGACTCTTCTAGAGATAATCATCACTATTATTTTAACCTAATTAATGAATAATGGGCAAAAAGAAATGATCCCACTTGTAATTCTTTTAAGTAACGGAATCCACAAATGGTTAGTACAATCTAGACATAATATTATTGCTACTACATTAATCATATTTTTTTCGGTAATAATTAATTATAATAAGTCAATAATCATTTGTAATAATTACAAAATAGTCATACTAATAAATATATATATATATATATATAAATAGAAAGATTTGATTAAATTGAAAGCTGGAAACTTATAAATGAAGTCTGGTGGCAGGCAGCTTCCTTAAAGAGTTTGGGATAATGTCATGCAGCACGTCATGACGTCACTTTAAATCATCACCTTGGTCGTCATCCTAGTTTGTCTCTTAATTAAGGTTTTATTTTCACGGGTTCAACATTTTCTATTGGTTGATAGTCAATATTTAATTTTAGTCAGAAATTGTTAAATCATCCACATTAAGAAAAAAAAATATATATATATATATATATATATATATATATATATATATGGTATTCAATATAATGGCATTCTCCCTGTGAGTTAAGTCATTTTTTCACATAATATTAGAACGGATTATATTCTAGATATGTTTCTCCACTCGTAGATGTTCATTTCTACAGGCTACAGAAGTTAGGGGTACTGAGTAAAACTATCCGACATCAAAAAATCTTTTTGAAATAAACCAAAGTTTATTTATTCACAAATATGAAAAACCACCGCGAATATTAAATACAAATTAATTTAGTGTGTATTGTGGGGTAGTATATATACCTAAAAATATATATATATATTTTTTTTTTTAGAACTCAAAAATAAATAAATTATGGGACTCCGAACACATAATTCTTGAAAAAGAGATTCTTGGCGTGTTTGGATAGAGTTAAATATGCTTATCTATATGCATTAGTTCAACTGTCAATATGTGGCTTATCTTGGTTGACTGGTTATCATTTATCTTCTTTCTACTATTTCCAGTTATTAACTGAAGTTTGATCTAATATAGTATAGGTGGGTCTAGCTCGGTCTGCGCTACCCAACCCCACAAATTAGTAAAAATGGCCTGAAATTAATTATGAAAGTTAAATGTTTCATTTGATCAATTTATTTTCATTAATTGAATTCATTTTAATTATATTTTTCGCTATGAACTCTCAACCACGATCACGATTCTTCATACTAATTAAATAAAAATATCAAATTCTCTTTGTTATATTTTATATCACAGGATCCAGATCCAATTTGTTTATTAGAGGAGAAATATCAATAACCATCCCGAATAATACGAAATGTCTTAAATTAATTCCTAATTACTTCTCTTAAAAATTAAACAAAATTCATTTTAACCTCTCCGGGACAGCGAGCGGATCTTGAGACTGAAATAGGGTAAAAATCGATTTATTCACCTCATAGAATCCATAATACACCTAGATTTTATTATATAAATGCACAAAGCCTTCATTTTATACATTTTTAATTCATAATTCACACAGGTCTTCCAATGATATTTTAGTATTTTCAATCGTTAAAGCACATATATAACAAAAAGTAGATAATATGACAATTATTCTATATCTTAAGAGACTATTAAAAATAAAAATAAAATAAAAATAAGATAAAATTTATGAATAACAAAGATAAGTAGATAATACGGATTAAACACTGTGTATTAAGCATACCAACAAATAGAGGGGCCAAAGAGCTATTTTAACTTAGGTGGAAAGTGGTAGCGCCGACGTGAAAATTGAGATTCATTGACTCGTCAAAATAAAAAATCCTCGATTTATTATAGCCACATTTATTATTAAATATTATTATTATTATTATTATTATTATTATTTATGATCGCTCGCAGTTTTAATTACAGACACTGCCAGCAGACTTTTCACATGAAGAGTCCCGCTGCGGTGACGAAAGCAATGACGCATTACCCACACGTGGGACACTCTCTTCACACGTGGCACACATTAATTAGAATTACATAGTCAAACCCCTATTTTTCTTTGCCTGCGGTCAACACACCTTTTGCCCCAAGCAAACGCACACTAAACTCAATTTTTTATGTTAACAAAGAAAATAAATGGAGAAAATAAAAGAGAAAGAAACAAAAAGAAGTCGATTTTGGCTGGAAATAAGTATCAAATACAACACTACACAACAACAAGATAAAATTTTTAAAATGTCTTTACAACCTAATTTTACAGTACTAATTCTTATCAGATGCAATGACCCACGTGCAGTAAAACATTTCTACATTACATACAAGTGGGCCCCACTTATGTACCTATATAAACCCCTTCAAAGTTTCTATTTTACTCATTTCAGAGAGAAAAAGCTAGAGTCGAGAGAGAGACCAAAAATTGAGCTCGAACTGAGAAAACTCAAAATCTATTAATTATTCAATCAGATACTTTTCAATTACCAGAAGAGAAGAGAAGAGAAGAGAAGAGAAGATTTTTTGAGAGTGAATGAAGAGTGGTGATCAACAATTGAGTTTGCCGGCGGGTTTCAGGTTCCATCCGACGGACGAGGAGCTCGTGGTGCACTATCTCTGCCGTAGGTCTGCGGGGCAGCAGATTTCAGCCCCTATTATAGCCGAGATTGATCTCTACAAGTTTGATCCATGGCAACTTCCTGGTATAACTTCTTATCATTTCTGGGTTTTTTCCTTTCTCAATTGTAATTAATTTTTTCCCGAAGAAATGATTTTTACGGAGATGAAACTACAAATTGGGCCAAAAGGGGTCCTATATTGTAAATTAGGGAAAATTCGCGATTTCGTACATCAATTTTGAAAAATTAGGAATTTGGGGACATAAATTTATAGAAAGGGGTAATTTTTCTCTTAATTTAAACAAAAGTTGCAGAATTTTATCAGAATTAGACTTTCTCACCTCAAGTAATAAAAGACAACCACCTAAACCAAAATTTTTCTCATTATAACAACTCTTTCAGGTGAGAAAGTGTAACGTTTGGACTTTTATCCCTAACATGTATCTTTTATCTTTTTCTTATTGAACTTAGATATTTTGTCTGAATCTGTCCAATGGGCTTTAATTTTTGGTTCTTTAAATCCTAATTTATAAATTTTGTGTGGTGGATGATAAATAACAGGCATGGCACTTTATGGTGAAAAGGAGTGGTACTTCTTCTCTCCAAGAGACAGGAAATATCCTAACGGTTCGCGACCGAATCGGGCGGCTGGAACGGGATACTGGAAAGCCACCGGAGCCGATAAACCGGTGGGTAAACCGAAAACTCTAGGAATAAAGAAGGCTTTAGTATTTTATGCTGGAAAAGCTCCAAAAGGAGTTAAAACCAATTGGATTATGCACGAGTATCGTTTGGCTAATGTGGATAGGTCTGCTGGCAAGAAAAACAATTCCAGGGTACTTACTCTTATATATACTTTTTTTTATAGTTTCAATTAATTAATGATCTCTATATGACTTAGGACGTTGTGTTGATGAGTACTGAAATTTTTATTGCAGCTCGATGATTGGGTATTATGTCGAATATACAACAAGAAGGGGACCCTCGAAAAGCATAATTACAACAACATTGTGGCTCTTGATCAAGATCAAGCTGATACAACAATACTGCAATTCTCAGATATTAGCGAAGAACAAAAGCCGAATGTGAACAACGCATTCCAATATAACCAAGTAAAGAGGAATCACGATCAGTTGAATACTTACTCGAGTAGCTCAGAGCACGTTTTGTCGTCGCCCGAGTTTAAGGAAGTCCAAAGTGAACCCAAGTGGAGTAGTACTCATGATCATCAGTTTGAAAATAATCCTGATCCTCCAGTACTTGCAGGTTATGATCAGTTGAATTACATGGATGGCTTTCAAGATGAACCCTTCAGATCCATGATGATGCAGTATAATAATGACCAGATTTCAATATTCCAAGACATGTTTGGTTACATGCACAAGCCTTTCTAATCGATCGTGCACGGGGCAAGAATTGGAGTTACCTAGCTAGCTAGCTAAAGAGAAAAAAAATGACAGGATTAATTATTAGGGTTATGATGATATCTTATATTTCCTCAATTGTATAGAGTATTTTGTAGTGATATTGTTGTTAATATTTTTTTCAAATTCTTAATTAGGGACCTTGTTATATTTTTTGTAGTCTTTATATACTATAAGTCTATAACACCGCGATACCCTATTCAAGGTTAAATCACATTCTTAATTTCATGGTATGATCAGAGATTGTACGTACTAGATTGTCGTACATACTTAATTCCAGGAGACAAATCTGCTGGATCGCGCGCCCACAACCCCTGGTATGACAATCGTACCATGATTGATTTGTCTATGACCAGAGAAGGTGGCTGGGGTGATACCATGAAATTAAGAATGTGATTTAACCTTAGTTAAATTTAAATCACATTCTTAATTTCATTGTTTCTGAAGCGAAAATCGTATCGTTGATGGAGCTGTGGCAGAAGCATTCAAACAAAGCTGATCAAATTCAAGCAGCATGCATAAGACAACGACAAAATTGTGGAATCGAACTTTAATATTTTGAA
This sequence comes from Verbena officinalis, assembly GCA_958496215.1. NCBI lineage: Eukaryota > Viridiplantae > Streptophyta > Magnoliopsida > Lamiales > Verbenaceae > Verbena > Verbena officinalis. The sequence goes on from OY292387.1 coordinate 37,147,749, forward strand.
TTAGAATTAAAAAATATTTTAAGATTGAATGATTGAATTAAAGTCTAATTTACTCCAACTATTTTGTGTGCTATATATATGAAAAGTTTATTAAGGGGGGTAATTGTTACATTTGATATTTAAATGAGACACGAAGGGGTACAAACTGTAATTTAATTAGCACAATTACAACATTCATATGAAGTCCACAAATCAAGGGAAATTTAAGAAACATGGATGGACTAAAACCAATATAATTGTCACTGATAATGGTTCAAGTTGTAGTTGAACTCCAAATCTTGCCTCCACCATTGATGAATCCCATGAGCTTCCTTAAAACGCTCGAAGGAGTAACATTCATAGTCACATAAGCACAAGGAATAAGATGTGCAGCTTCACAATCCTCCCATCTAGCAGTACCCGACACTATGCTCCCTATAGATCGAATGCTTAGTTGCAAGTCTCTCAAGTATCCCAACCACGATGGACTCCATTGTCTCCCTATGCTCAAAATACTCCTTACACTCCGAACAGATAGGATCGGACGGATTCAGAAACAAATACGGTGTCCAAGTAGACAACACGACAAATGGATCTGTAGTACTTTGCCATCCATTCACAGCATAAGCAAAGACGGCTTTCAGGACACTATGCGCGATCCTCAAACCGAGCTTCACCTTCTCGTTTTTGATCCATTCGATCGGCAGGGACATGAAGGGTGGATTGAATAGGTAGGTTTCCAAATGCATTCCTGAGTACTTAATGATCATGTGCCTTCCCACGAGAAGTGCTATGCATGATCCTAGAGAATGTCCGGCTAGCCAGACGTTCCCAGGGCCAGCTTTAGAGGCAAATTCTAGTGTTTTTTCTAACGTGTTCCGGAGTGGAGATTGAGCTTGATATCCTGCTCCATGGTGCCTGCCTCGCTTATGGTGCCACGAAAGGCGATCACGTATCGTGGAGGCCGGTTTTCGTCATGGAAATTGTACGGGTAGTTATTGAACTCGTAGATGGCGCCGAAGTGTGAGAGGTCGTGGGCGTCGTCTAGGACTTGGTGTAATTTGAAGTTGAAGAATTGCCACCATGGTGGAGCTAGGGCGGCGTGAGGGCCGTGCCGGTTTTGTTGGCGGTCGCGTTCCATAGTATAGACTCCTTGGACTAAGCTGGTGTCGATGGACCGTTTATGGTTTGAATTGCTACTGTAGTGAATATAAGAAAACACTTAGTTACTATTAGTTTAAAGAAAATCTTTGAAAAAAAAAAACGAGTGTTTTGTACAGCTGCTTCTATTAAAATAAGTCGAAATAATTAAGCTAGAAGATAGTGATGAAAAGTAATGTTTTTATACTACTTTTCCTACAGCCGTTTCAAACAGCTTTTTTGCGATGCATGCCGCCATAGAGCTTATAAGAGCAGTCAGAATTATATATGTGAGTTTTACGTACCAATCAATATCATTCAAAAATGTTGGCCCGGTGAGGCTGAAGTTTTGCCTGTCGGAGGCCATTCTCACTTGGTATTGAATATTGATCTAAACTCTGTTAAATTTAAAGAATAAACTAAGTAAAGATTTAGAAATTACCAGAATATTTGAAAACTGCTTGGTGTATCGGAATGTATATATAATATATATGCAAGTTAGGGTACTAAAGGCCCGGTCGATCCATCATTTTCATCGTCCCAATTGAATGACAAGGTGTATGTGAGAATTGAACCTGCATTTTTCAAGTTGTGGGAGAGAGTGATTATAAGTTGACTTAGACTTTACACTGTACTATTTTACAAGGTTTAATTAGTTCTCTTCAAGATTCATCTAGTTGGACACTCCAAAAAAAATTCGTTGAACAAGATAAGTTCAATGGATGTTAAAGTATTAACAAATAGGATGAACTACATATGGGTCCCCAATGTTTGTCATATTTACATTTAGGTCCCTAGACTGGTCTACATTTGGTCAAATTTAACATAAAACATGGGCCCCTAGATGTAAACGACATCCAAAATTATTTAGTTTAACTTATATTGTATATATATTATATTTAGGTCTCACCACCGATTTAGAGACGAATGTTGACCAATTTAGGGACCTATATATGTACTAAATGGATCTAAATATAAATTAATATAGCAAAAGTCAGAGATCCAAATGTAATTCGCCCTAAGAAATATTAAATAGGGTCAATTATACAAAACTTATGAGGTTTGCGTCTTTTACAATTATACTTGCTTACCTTAGGGGTACTTGTAAGATTTTTTAGGGGGATGACGTATACATTTTTATGTTTCAAGGGGAAACCCGTAAAGTTTTAGCTTATCGGGGACATTTATAAGATTTCAATGTTCGATGGTTTTTTGAATTTTTAAACAAACTTAATTATGTATAACTATCCCATTTAAAAATATGAAACTTTTGAAATAAGTTATAATATGATATTTCTCTTGATCTTTTCCAACGGTATTTTCACTCGTTGCTTACCACCTGACTGAAAAAGAGAAAAAAAAAAAAAAAAAAAAAAAAAAAAGAAGAAGAAGAATTGGTCACTTATTCAGGAAACTAATTTGATTAATAATTGATTAATCAATTAGAATACAGTACTCTTAATTTCCAAATATAACTCATTTTAAGTGTAAACTTATAGTTTGTAATGTACTAATAATTTATTAAATTAGAGCGCTGACAAAATTCTAGAGTTAGGCAAAATTACAATGAATGTGAAAATTTATACTTTATAAGTTGGTAGTCAATTACAATACACCTTTTCCAAATATAACTCAGCTGATCTAGTGTTGACAAAATCAAAAGACTAATTATTTGGTAATCAATTAGAATAATACACTTTTTCCAAATATAGCTCATTCTGAATTTAAACTTATAATGTGAAATGTAATTTGTTCAAACTTGAAACTTATAGTTTGCGTGTTTATTTAAAGGGCGAATTACATAAGGGTCCCCACAAATTGTTATATTTATATATAGATCTCTTTTATTTTATTTTTTACATCCTAGTCCCTTGACCGGTCAATCGTTAGTCAGTTCCGTTAATTTCCTGGTACCGTTATGTTTATCACATCGAGACATTGAATTTAGAATATCAATTTATCTGATTCGGTGAAGAAACGAGAAATTTGGACTATACACACAATTAATTGAAGGAAATTTTCTTAAGCTTGTAACTTTCCCGTTTCTTCACCGAATCAGACAAATTTATATTCAAAATTCAATGTCTCTATGAGACGAACACAACGGTACCAGAAAATTAACAGAATTTACTAATGGTTGACCGGTCAAGGGACTAAAATATAAAAAATGAAATAAGAGGAATATATATATAAATATGACAATCCGTGGGGATACTTATATAATTCGCCATTATTTAAATTATATTGAATGAAAAAGAGGAATAGTTGACAAAGTGCTAGAGTCAGAGCGCTTATTTAGTAAACTCTATTTTTTTTTAACTGCAACAGCGAGCTTTATAGAGTTTTTACCGAGGCCTCCACCTCATTTTATAACTCAAATCCATAACAATTTTCCACCCAAAAAAATGGGATGCCATGAACATCGCAAGATCCAAACCAAAACAATTACAAGGGAGCTGAATACTAACATCTAAATTACCTCTAATAAACCTATAGTTTTTAATATACTAATTTGTTGAAACTTATAGTTTGTCGTATTTATTTGCTAAATTACAATGAATGTGGAAGATGAAGCGCTGACAAAACTCTAACGTTAGACACTTATTCAAGAGATTGTAATTAACTGGTAATTAATTAGAATACACTTTAATTTTTCCAATTATAACTCATTCTAAGTTTGACTTATAATGTGTAATGTAATTTGATGAAACTTATAGCTTGTCGTACTTATTTGTTAAATTATAGTGAATGAAGAAGAGGAAGAGTTGACTAAGTGATAGAATTGGGCACTTATTAAAAAAAAAAACTCTAATTAATTGATAATCAATTAGAATACATTTTTTATATAACTCCTTTTGAGTTTAAACTTATAGTTTGTAATGTACTAAGTTGTTGCAACTTATAGTTTGTAATATTTATTTGTTAAATTGCAATGAATGAGAAAGGGGAAGATTTCACAAGTACTAGAGTTTTCTGTTTTTTGATTTACAGTCCATTTTTTTTTTTGGTTCGGGTACTGCAATGAGTCAATGATCTTATTAGGAGTAATTCTCTCAATTCAATTACTTTATACTTGTTGTCTCCTTGGACACTTATTCAGTGCACTCTAATTAATTGGCATTCGGTCGATTGGAATTTAATTTTTAAAAATATAACTCCATTTTGACTTGAATTTTCAATTTATTTGTGTAAATAATAAGAACTCATTTGTCAATTCATAGGAAGAAACACCACAAGAATCCACATTTTATAACAGTATAGCTTTCATGGACAGGGGCGGTACCACTTTATAGGATAATAGTATCGCTCCTCTGACAAATTCTTTTTTTAATATGTTATAATTAATTTATATATATATATATATATAATATAAAATTTCGTTCTCTAAAAAAATTAAAATTTGATCCTTTTATATATAATATAAGCTTGTCTTCGAATCAAAAAATCTTGGTACGGCCCTTTTAGGGGATAAAACTGCATAAAAATATAGATTTGGTTTTAGCAAAATTCCGTTGTGTAGTAGTATGCTCTGGCAAATCCTCCTCCTTTTTTAACTATAAGAGTATTAAGATTATGTAGATATTTCAAAGGAAATTTGTGAAACTATGCCTGTCCGAATTGGTAAATTGATTTTTTGGACAATTAGAATTTTGGATTAATGCGGCTTATGCCTCTGCATTGGGTCGGGATATTCCCGCTTTTGTATTAAACTATGTAATTGTTGATTTACATAAATATAAAACCTTTGTTTCTTTAAAAAGAAAAGATTATAGTTTTATCTAGTAATTTTTACTTTGATTCGACCAAAAAAAAAAAAAGTAATTTTTACTTTGCAGCAATATCACGACACATTGAGTAAAACCACCAAAAAAATGGCATGAGTTAGTAAGATCTAAGTGTTAGACAGAACCATAATTGAAAGAATCTTGTAATTTCTAATATCGAACGGGTGTTGTGTAATTATCCTTTCATCAATTTATACGGGCATAGATTTGAAGTTTTCCCTTACTGTAAACATGAACTTCACAAAGTTCACATTAACGTATCAGTACAACAGGCTTGAAAATTTTTACCAAAAAAAAAAAAAAAACGCCAAGAGACTTGAAAATACATATTAGTTGAAAAGCAAGTAACTAAACAAGAACAAAAGCAACCAATGTTTGACCTAATGGCCACCAGATATTACTCCAGATGTAGAGGTCTGAAATTCGACTCATTGTCAAATATTCCATCCATAATAGGACTAATTTTGTCAAAAATTTTAAATTGCAGGACAAAATCATAAAAATGAGTTTGGATAGGACGACAAGTAAAAAATATCTAAGTTACAAGACTATTATTGCATTTTGCCTGAAGGTAATAACAAAGCTATAGTCAGATTCCAAATAACTTAACCTCCTTCTATCTTTGATGATTTTTTGAGATTATGAGTGGCTGAAAACAATACACAGGAAGTTAATGTACTCAGCCATCACTATTTGGACATTAAACCATAAAAATTAGGCATGCGGGGTTCGTAATTCGTATACTACAAAGCCCCACTACTTTTCCAAAAGATAGTTATCACCATACAAACAGAGAATGCTTCTCAATATGTAATTCAGCTATTTCCAGTCATTTCTACAAGGAAATTCTTGGCAACTTCAGAAGCCAAGAAAATAATGAAGTCATACCCAATATTCTAGCCCTGCTCACCAATCTCCTGGTTAATTTCATCCACATGATCTCTTAGTATTTTCCACTGCAAAATCACAAAGAAATAAACAAATAGTAAGATGGGAAAATTACCAACTACCCACTCAGGTATGGCCTAATACAAAAAAACCCATGAGGTTTCAGAAATTACCAACGCCCCCCTGAGGTTTCACTCCCTCTCACAAACTTCACAAGTCGTTAGTAACAAACATTCATTTAAAATGAAGGGTATGTTGGTTTTTCGAAAATCAACATTTTTGGTTTTTATTTGAGTTCTTTCCGTCAAGGCAACATCATTGCTAATTTAACCATCGCCGTTAGTTTTTCCGTTAGGCTTAAAACTTCAGGTGGGAATTCGTAAATTTGGAAACCTCATGGGGTTTTTTGTATTTAGGCCATACCTCAGGGGTTAGTTGGTAAGTATCCCTAATAAGATTCATACTGAACTTTTGAGAGAGTGAGATGGCATTAGTCCGGATGTTCTTTTATCAGGGAGCAGAAATTTTGGGCAAAATGCATAAAAGAAAAAAACCTGTGATTTGGCAAAGTTGCATAAGAAACCCTCTATTAATTTTACATGCATAAGAAACCCCGGCAAAATGATACCAAGCAATAAGAACCCTATCTTTCTAAACCACATCATAAAACTCCCTATGTAAATAGATACCCTGCAAAACGAACCCTATTTAATGATGTAATTTAGATGAATAGGATTTTTATTTTTTTTGCCAGTGAGTCAAATTTACACGGGGTTTTCTGCATGTAAAAATTAACAGAGGGGTTTTTTATGCAACTTCGCTAAACCACAAGTGGGGTTAATGCATTTTTCTGCAGAAATTTGTAACTGAAGCATACCTGGTCCATGCTCATTGAAATGCCTGTAATGATATAAAGAATTAAGAGAAATTACAAGAATATTACATTTACTGATCAAATAGGCAATAACTAGCCCAAAGTTGGGTTAATACAGAATAAAAAACAATTCTTGGGTTTTGAAAGTTGTGAGAAAAATTCTGCACAAGAGAAATTGCCTAGCAAACAATAGTAAAGAGTGACTTGGAGTCTTGGACTTCCATAAAAGTAATGCTTGCAAAGATTCTCAGATCAATACAACAAAGAAATTCCTCAAAAAATACAACAAAGAAACCAAATTGTAAACTTGTCCGATAAAGCCTTATGGTGAAAATTCATCAGGAACATGATTATGGCCCAAGGGTGAATTACATCTACCGCCCCTGAACTTTGACCTAATTACAATTTTGTCAATCTTTTTTCAGATATTACAAGAAACACCCTCACAATTCACTTTATTATCAAAAACTCCCTGAAATAGGTTGATTACTTATGTTGTTGAGTAAAATTCAAGAAGAGGAGGACTACGGGGAAACCAATCCCAGAGAATAGAAATTCAAGAGATAAAAAAAGAAAAAAAGAAGGAAAAAGGTAGTGCAGTTTTCATTACATTCCAGTCTCTAAAAGATGAAAGAATCCCTTTGGGGCACTAAACAAGTAACAGTTCTAAAATGACTAAACCAAGTAATCAAACAATTCATACAAACAAATAGATGCAACAAGCACATTTAAAGCAGTAAAATTGTTCTATTACGAATACTTAATTTCCACGCATAATAACAGAGGCATCCGCAAAACCTTCACAAGTTGTTGATTTTTATTATACTTATGAGGTATAATTACCAACAACTCCCTGGGGTTTGGCTCAAATACAGAAAACACCCTGAGGTTACAGAAATTATCAAATTCCCCCTGAGGTTTTGAGGCTAACGGAAGATTGTGAACCACAGGGGGCAGTTCATGAGAGATAGTGAACCTCAGGCGGGAGTTAGTAAATTTTGAAACCTCAGGGGATTTTCTATATTTGAGCCAAACCCCCTGGGGTAGTTGGCAATTATCCCTACTTATGAAGAAACGACCATCTTGTAGTGAAGGACTGAATTCAGGTTTACATTACCTAGTTGTCAACAAAAAGATCAAGTAGCAAAGACAACATGCACACACTTGAATCCTTTTTTGGTTTATAGAGTCACATGATCACTTACTCCAACTAGTGTATTTGTAAAAGCAGCTACATTTTCACAGAAATACATTTCCTCAAAATTCAACGAACAACTTTCCATATTTCCATGTTATAAACAAATGAAAAGAAGAAAAAAGCGACCTTTTTTGCCAGGAAATTCCTTTCCGTCTTTATAATAGAATTCCCTAATATCCACCACAACTTTCCCTTGCCAGCTCCTCACCGAAACTTTCCGATTCTTCGACAGCTATACTCCAGAAAAATCACAAATTCAGTAAAATGTATCCAATTAACGGTATAGCTTTTTCCACAAAGAAAGATAATTAATAACAACAATTACCTCGCAGACAACAATGGTATCAGAGTCATCGGAATCACTATCAGGCTTCGAAGCCTTCTTCGGAGGCTCGTCACCTTCAGAGAGTGGCTCATCGTCCTCCCTCTTCTTGCCCCTCTTCGACATTTCTACTGATCTACAAGAAAAAAGAAGTACGTAAGCACTTTGAAACACTGAATTTGTGATACAGCAGGAAAATGTGTGCACCTGTGTAAACACTAGTCCGATCTGTGTGCGTTAGAGAGAGAAAATTTTGGGCGTACTTGGTAAGTATTCAGCAGAGCAGAGAAATTTGGGTAAGAGCGTTTATGCACTTGAATTGAAGCACCATTTCTGTTTCTGATGGAATGCGACTAAAACTCTTTAATATTAAATGATATAAAGAACACGCTTTTCCTTAAATGAAAAAGTGTGACGACCAATCGTATCACAATTGTATATGATATAAAAACGTTGTTTCCATTCTGTTTTACTCAGTATCAATCTCCCAAAAAGAAATCCTCCGTCACTTTTATAAGATTCGCCAGTTGCCAGTCAAGTGAAGTTTTTTAAAATAATTCTTTATCGTTATCAATATTTCAATTTCTCTACTATTAACAACTATTTCACTAAATTAAAATTATTTATTATTCGTCTCCTTAAAAATATCTTTTTCTAATCATTGGGATTTGACTCAATAATCATCAGATATTACTTCTAATATAGAAGTCTGGAATTCGAATCTTACCATGACAAAGATCGAATTGCTATTTAACTTAATTAAGAATTTTGCTTGGGAAATTTGGAACTCCTTCCCGAACCATCAGCCATCTTTAGTCGTACTGTTCCTTGTGTTGATTTAATTTGGCGGGCTGTGCCTGGCGGATGGTATAAACTTAATTAACACAAATGGAAACTTTTATGAGGCGAGTCTTTTTGCTACTGCCGGTAGAATTATTAGACTCATCGAGTGAGTGGATTATTAGTTTTTCAATGAAACTCGATCGGCAATTGCACAATTGCACTATCACGGTGCTGAAATTTGTCGGCTTGTGTCAATTAAGGACTTCGTTTGGCATGGAATAAAGAGTTGGAACGTCTTTGAGATTGAAATTTGAAATTGACTCAATCGAATGATGTGGTTCAAATAATTCAGAAGGATGATGAAGTTACACATTCTTTAGGCAATATCATCATGGGCTACAGATATATGCTTCGACTCCCTTGGGAAGTTAACTTCAAGCATGTCAAACAATGTTTTAAAACCGGACCGTTTAATGAATCGGAAAATTAACCGGGTCAAGGATCACTGGTTCAACCGTTGGGTCAACCACAGTCGAACCGTGACATCATAATTATGTCATAAATAATATTATATATTAATAATAAATACTAAAATATATTCACAGATTCTCCTCCACATATGCACTACTAACCGAAGCTATAAAGAATCGAGGATATATATATAATTCAGCCTTTTCTCCTTTGTAAAAAAAAAGAATAATAATTCTTTTTATATCAAAATATTAACTCTATTTCTTGTTTATTCTCTTATGTTTATAGCAATTTTTACAGCTGTTAGCAATTTATAGCATTTGCATGGCAGAAACGTTTCCTCTCTCTTTGACTTGATTTGCAGATACACCGAGTTGTACTTGATTTTTGCTTCTATGGAATGAAAGAAAAAATCCTCACAAATTTCTCTCTCCTTTCGATTTCAATTAAATACAAGTTATGCAAAATATCTCTACTAATTTACATCACAGTAGGCAGTAGCTATGGAGAACTGAGAGAGAGAGAGAAAACGGCAAGGGGCAGAAAACGCAGAAAGAAGGTGAATCTGTTTCCAATTAGGGTTTCTGATTTTAATGTACATATTTGTCGAATACCCGTTCGGTTCTCTTGACCCACCACCGGTCCGCACGGTTCAGCAGTTAAACCGCGGTTTCAAGCGGTTTTTGGCAGAATTCGGTTTTGAGGTCTGGTACGGTTCGTTTTCTTGACTGGGTGACGGTCCCAGCGGTCGGACCGGACGGTCCGGTCCTGAAAACACTGATGTCAAGCGAGAGATGAATATGTCCGCTGATACCCTTGCTAAGATGGGTCACAACATCAACACTCATTTCATTAGTACTTGAGGTTGTTGATTGTATTCGGGCGGAAATGATGATGCCCGATTTGATTTTTGGGTTATTTATAGAATAATTAGGGTTAATTACATTTGGACCCGAATGGGGCTTGCTAAACTATAAGTTGTGACCCTCTTATATGTACAGGAGTTTCATAATTATATAAAACACTCAATTTAGAGTTTCATTAGAGTTCCGTCAAAATTTTAACGGATTATTCCTAATAAAATCCAAAAAAATTGGATATTTTTGTAAATACAAAATTCCTATAAAATATAAATATAATATTTTGACTAAGAAAATGAGAAATTGTAGTTTTAGGAAAGTTTATACCATCACAAAAGAAAACTTGTATGACATTGTACATGTACTTAATTGATCTAGTGATGTTTTCATTCCCAGAATAGCAACAACGTCTGTGTTCGTAGTAAGACTCGTGATAATGACGCTCAGCCATGCATGCAAGTGGGATGCATGGTACCCAAAAAAAGAAGGGAAAAAAAAGATAGTAGTTGAATGTGTGTGCAGTGCAGGTAAGAGAATTAGAGAAGCTGTACATTTCGCAACAAAACAAAGTAGCTAATTACTATATTCGCTGTATTCTACAGTTTTATTTGATTGGTCCAATACTCAACAATCAATCTTTTTAGTCTTTTTATTTCTATTGGCTATATATTTTAATTTATTAGAATAACATATAAAACCATAAATTTTCATCCTTACTCTTGAATATTTTTATAGGTCAATATTTTAGATAGCTAGACTTGTAAAGAGATATGGTATGTTATAAATTTATTTATTTATTTTAACTATACCAAAACTAATATTATAATATTAATGCGTTACTTTTTTTTATATAGTTTAATGGACGATTAGTTTACTTCAACTCCTCCTGAAATTATAAAATCGATCATTCTAGTTTAAAAAATTACATTATAGTACCTGTTTTTTCAATTAATGAGTAAATCTTCCAAACATACGCCTGGAAGTATCCCAACTGAAAGCCTAAATAAAAGTGTTTTTAAAAGATATATCTATATATTTATTGAAAATTTCACAGACTATACAAATATTTTTTTTTTTTCAAACTAAAAGGATATTTATAATTTCAGCTAAGGGAAAAATCCAAAATTGGATATATACGTCAACTTATAAGTCCAATTTGCATTTTGAGAAAAACCAAGTGTTGCATTAACAACCCTAGTCATTTCACACCAAAATTTAGCAATCGTAGGATTCCTAAATCCAGAGATACGATACAATCCAGAAAAACGCACATGGAGTATCAAAACCAAGCCCTGAAAAAAACACTTAGCATCCCGGTTTTGACACCTCAAATGACACTCGATGACGTAAAATAATTAATTGAAAAAAGATAAGATATTTTTGCACGAATTAAATTAATGTTTTATCTTGATGCTAAAAAAGTGCTTCTCTAACTCCTTTGAACGTCCAATATGGCGGCTGCCGGATTTCGCTCTCATTGCATGCTTCATCGCATAAGCAATTTTGTCACAGCGACTGAGGTTGGCAATCGGCATTCATATTTTTTATATATATATATAACACTTAGCCTTTTCAAAATAGATCTCTTTCTAAAAACCATCCAAATTAAGTAGTATTCAAAATGATGTTGAGATTATTTCTTTCTTTCTTTCTTTCTTTTTTTTTTTTTTTTTGATAAATCTATGAAAAGTTGAAAACCCACTTTTTTTCGAGTTTAAAAAGTATTGAACACATTTTATATCGAAATAAAATGGCCTAATTTAAGGTGGAGAGCAAGTGGATGAAAACTTAGTTCATTCTATTTTTTTTTTTTTTTTCAATGGAAACCGGTCAATCCGACCCTTAAATTGCAAATTACATATTTACATTAATGTAACTCTCTTTATAAAAGTGCTCTCTAGTTTTGCGTTGTATTACTATTTTTTGAATTCCAATATTATCATTATAAATAGGGAAATTTCTGTTTTTGGTCTCAAAACATAGTTGCCTTATAAATTTGATCTCATTCATTATGGGATTCTCATATTTAATTCTGTAAAATTAAAAAACATCTCATTTATTGTCCCAAAATATATTTCCCTTCAATTTAAAATTCCGCTTAGCAATGTGTGGTCGGTGGTGGTATACGGATATACGGTATGATACGGATTTTTTTTTAATATTTATGCGTTTACTTATACTGTTTGTTTCATTATGTATGTTTAATTATTGCATACTAGATAAAATTATATTTATATGATGGGTGCATAAAAATATATTAAATTATTTACAGCAAAAAAAAAAAAACAAAATGGCACAAAAAAAAAAAAAAAGCTAACCTGATTGGCTGTCTCTGATACAGTGAACTGGAGAGCTTTTCAAATTCCTGACGTGAACTGATTCACATGTCATACATTACCAGCAAACCAAAGCTGGTTTTGAACTTTTTGATACCTGGTTTTTGTTGCAGATTTGCAGGTCATACATATGTATATTTTAGAGTATAAATTTATATAATCTCTGGATTTGAAAAACCAAACAGAAAAAGGAAGAGCCAAAAATAAAAATACCTTGTAGCAGCTGGTTTTCGTTGATCTTTAATGTCTGTACCCTCCAGCAGCGCTACTTTCATGGCTCAAAACGGAGCCTCTCAAGATCTCGAGACTTTCCACAAGTTCTTCGAGTGCTGGCTCACGGAGCAGAGCAACCACCTGGAGGAACTCGTTTCCGCCTCCAAATTAAAGACCGACCGCAACTCACTGAGTCAAGAGGAGATCGACGAGCGAGTCCTGCGCCCCAAAATCGCCCGAGTCGTCGAGCATTACGAGCAGTACTACCGCGCCAAATCGTGGTGGTCGAAGAACGACGTGCTTTCCATGTTCAACCCGTCGTGGCTGAGCAGCCTCGAGGACGCGTTCCTCTGGATCGGCGGGTGGCGGCCGAGCATGACGTTCCATTTACTCTACTCCAAGTCCGGCTTGCAGGTCGAGGATCAACTCGCTGAGTTGATTCAGGGGATGACCACGGGCGACCTGGGGGACCTCAAGCAGAGTCAGCTCAACCAGGTGGACGAGTTGCAGAAGGCTACTATAAGGGAGGAGAAGGAGATCACGGAGAAGATGGCGAAGCAGCAGGAGACGGTGGCGGACTCGAAGATGGTGGAGCTGTCGCACGCCGTTACTGAGTCGAGGAGGCCGCCGGAGGAAAACGGCGTTGATCGTACTGCAGCGCATGAAGGCCAGATTGAGGCGGCGCTGGCGACCAAGGAAGAGGGACTGACGGACGTGCTCCAGCGGGCGGATGAATTAAGGCTGAAGACGCTGAAAAGTGTAATCGAGGATGTTTTGACTCCGATACAGGCCGTGCATTTCCTGATCGCGGCGGCGGAGCTGCACCTGAGGATTCATGAGTGGGGGAAGAAGAAGGACGCTAGGCACTATCGTGCGCGCAGGATGGTGATCAACAAGTGAGTCAGACTCATGCTCATGCCCAGCAAAGTCGTTAACGCGAGTCAGGTAAGAATAAGATTAAATGGAAAGAATAACTTATTATATATAGAAAAAAAAATAGTTAGAGCTTCTACATTAAAAGCGTGTTTTGAGAGGATTAGATGATCACTGACTGCAGGGGATTGTAGAATGTCTATGAGTATCGAATCTCCTGTTTTAATTTTGTGTTAATCTCAGGAAATCAAGGATATGTTTTTATATTAATCATGTATTATAATTACATGTTGTGTATGTGCCGGCCGGGCAAAATTGTTGAGTTAGCGCTATGAGTTTCGGCGGGATAGTTTGTTCAATTTTGCCCGACACACTCACAACACGTGTGAATTCCCTTTTGCAATTTCAGGAAAATTTTAGCTGAAATTGTAATTATTTTCTAGTTACTGAATAAAAGTGACAATTGCCAAATTAATGTACTAATATATTAATTTGAAACTGGTCAATGTCATAATTTTGCAATTTTGACCATTTTGTTTCCAATTCTTTCATTTCCTGATCTAGTCGAGCCATTTGGGGAAATCAGAAATGTATGAAAATTTTATTTTTCTGAATTAATTACTCTAGTGTAATTCTCTTAATTACATTGCAAAATTTTGTCATTTTTTATTTTATTTTATTTTCATACGAGTGAGCACTTCTTTATATTGAATACAAATTAATATATGAGTAATTGAATGCAGTTAGTATGTAATTAACTTTAAGTTGATCAAAATCCTAATTGAACATAAAATATAAGTTGATCATCAAACTATCAGATTTTTCTTTTTTAAAAAAATTAAAAATTTCGTCAGGTAAGTTTATCTTTTTGGGACTTCGGTCTCGTCTAAGTTTATTTTCATAATTTATCTTGTACCTCTTCATTCAATTTAGTTCTACTTTAGTCGGTAAAAATCAAAAAACTTGCTAAATATTCAAAACTCATCGTTTGTCATCATAACAATTGGATTGTTTTGATCAAAATTCTCACATCAATTAATTGAAGAAGATAATTCTCAAAATCCTAAAGAAATCTAATCAAAATTTAATGATTTTGAGAGATATTTTTAACCATTTATGTAGATGTCGAGAAAGTTATCTGCAACCCCAAATTGATGTTGTAGTTGTCTTTCTCAACACATAATAAAATCTTAATTATAACAGGAATAAAACGAATATCGAAATATTAACCTGAACCAAAAAAAATATATTATTCTTGAAAATTTCTCCAGATGAGTTAGGTCATGGCATTGGGTAGAAAACTCAACAACTTATGTTCATCACTTCTCTTTTATTATGTGGTAAAGCTCTCTTTTGTAGGATTTGCCATATCTTAATATTTGAATTTTTTCTCCACTTAAATTCTAACAGTTCAAAACAAAATAATTTCTAGACATTTATCTCAATTAATAATATAATAGTAAAATTATTAATTAAAATATTTATTTATGCTCAAATAATCTTTAATTGGACCTCTATATAGTAATGAAACTCGAAAAAAAATTGTGTGAGAAAAAAAAAACTCACAAAAAAGTATTTGGATATCAGAAAAAAAGTATTCGGATATCCAAAATCCCCGACCCATGGAAAATAACATTAATGGCTCTAGAGAGAGAAAGTGTGGTGCTCTCCTCTGAAGAGGTTGACCTGCTGGAAAGGAACTCAAAAAAGGTTAAAGATGGAGCCATGGATGACTCGCCTATGTCTGATGATGTTGAAGTTGATTTCGCTGCTAGTGATTCCACTTGAAATTACCACTCCTACAAAGAAAAGCTGTTGGGTAACAAGAAAAAGGGTGAAGTTCGGTTCTCTACCAAAGACCCGCTGAAGAATGGGAAGATCCGGATCCTTCCCCCATCTGCGATCAATCCCTATCCCCAGATTGAAATTGATCCGGAGTATGATAGAGAACTCCAAACCCCTTGGGAAAATTCTATTATACTTCGGTTTCTAGGCCGTTCTATCAACTTTGATTTCTTATCAGCTAAGATTGACTCTCTTTGGGGCATGTGTGGAGATTTTGAGCTGATTGATGTGGGACATTCCTGTTATGTGCTAAGGGTTTCCAACCCAGCTATTACCGATCGGATCCTGACAGATGGCCCCTGGATTATTGTCGGAAAGTGCCTTGTTGCTCGAAAATGGATGGCAGACTTCCAACCGTCCAAAGATAAACTCACCTCGTCGATCACGTGGGTCCGTGTGCATGAACTCAGCCTAGCTCATTATACGGAAGACATGCTTCAAGCTGTTGCCCAGAGCATCGGCATACCTGTGAAAATCGATCAAAAAACGTACAAAACTGAGATTGGAAGATATGCTCGCATATGTGTTCAAGTTGATCTTGATAAACCTCTTGTTAGTGGAGTCCAAGTTAAAGGGAGATTGCTTGAGGTATCATATGAAAACTTGCAGGTAATCTGCTACAGCTGCGGCCGTGTTGGCCACTGGAATAGTACCTGCCCGGAGCTTGCAACGGCTGGCATGAAGGACAAAGGGAAAGAGGCGGAGCTACCTCAAAACCCTAACCCTAAACAAGTTGATCCCGTGGGCTCGGCCAAAACTAGTGAGGGCACGTTTGGGGAGTGGATGGTTGTGCAGAAGATGAAACCGAAAAAAGCCATGCAAAGTAAGACAGCGAATATTTCTATTTTGAGGAATAACAACAGGTTTGACTTGTTGCATGAGGACAAAGCTGATAATAACGTTAACTTGGCTAGAAACTAACAAAAGAAATCTTCTGATTCTAGCCCATCTGGCTCCAAAGCCCAAAATATAATTTTTAAAGCCAAAAGTGGGCCCATTGATAAGAAAATTGACAACGTGAGGAAAACTTCTGGAAAGGCGCCAAACAAAGCTGTAACTCCTCAGGCAAACAATACTTTGACTGATCTTCCTGCCCTTCAGAAGCCGAAAGCTGCTGCTTCTCCTAAAAAGACTATTCCATCTAATCAAGAGGTTTTGAACCCATCATCTGCTCTTGTAGTGGTGCAACCCATCTCTATTCTCAAAAGATCAGCCTCTTCCCTCTTCCCCACCAGCTTCTCCGACCGGCCGGATAATGGATCCTATCCAACTGGCGGCCCTCCTGATCCGAAGAGAAGTGCGACGGGCTTACGAGAACATAATTTTAGATACAATGGACCCATTTGTCCTAGTTTTGACGACACCTCCGACTTTCTGGCAAAAGGAGGTTGTGATAAAGTACTTCTGGCAAGGTCTTCGACAGCGGCTTGGAGTGGAGTTGGAGATTGGTCTGGATCATACGGAGATGATGCGGCAATGGGCGACAGGAGTGATGATGATGGAGATGATTCTCCGCGAACTTCTGTTCGGGTCGATTGAGGATCCGATCACCACCCAAACCCTAGATAGTCAATCCATGAAGATCCTCTCGTGGAACTATAGAGGGGCTGGGCACGACAACTTTAGGACTCACTTTTGAGAATTGATGAGGGAACATGACCCTGATGTCATTTTTATTTTGGAGACTCGAGTTAACCCGGAGCGAGCGGAGCGAATTTCCACTAGGCTGGGGTTCACGAATGTTTGTAGAGCTCCTACGATTGACATGATAGGTGGTATTTGGCTTTTGTGGAATGAAGCGAGGGTTAACGTTTCTGTCCTCGGGAACCACTCTCAATTCATCCACGCTATTATCGGACCTCGTCTCGAAGATGGTTGGTTATGCTCCGACATTTATGGGAGCCCTAACCCGAGAACCCGAGAGGAGCTTTGGACCTCTTTTGAAGCTCTTTCTCAGATTTCTCGTCCTTGGCTACTTACGGGAGACTTTAACAACGTAGCCAATTTCAGCGAGAGAAAATGGGGTAATGGTGTCTCTTGGCGAAGTTGCTATAAATTTCAGGAGGCACTTAACCGGTGTAATCTTTCTGACACCATCTCTCAAGGACCCAAGTTCACGTGGGTTGGGAGTGGACCGATAGGTGAGATCATTAGATCAAAGTTAGATAGAACAGTTTCTAATTTGGAGTGGAAAACTTTGTTTCCGGAAAGAGTAACTCTCATGCTCCCTCGGGCTCATTCGGACCATAACCCAATCATTACTTATTGCAATGGAGTCCACTCTGGAGACCTTTTAGGTTTGAGCTTGTTTGGACCACGAGCGAGGGGTGCGAGGAGATTATTCGTGATGTTTGGGATAAAGAGAATGCCGTGATTCCTGCCCTTTCAAAACTGCCGGACCGTCTTCGTATATGGAACAAAGAGTTTGGAAATATTTTCTACCGGAAGAGAAAGCTTCGCAATCGCCTTGACGGGGTTCAAAAACTCTTGGATAATCGCTCCAACCGTGGGCTTCTGCGATTAGAACAAGAGTTGATCAATGATTATAACACCACCCTCAAACAAGAAGAGCTTTTTTGGTATCAAAAATCTGGAGTTAATTGGTTGAAGTTCGGAGACAGGAATACGCGTTTCTTCCACATTTCGACTCTTGATCTCAGATGCCGGAATAAAATTTGTACTCTTAAGATTAATGGGAGTTGGGAGACAGATCTGGCCACCCTTAAATCTCACGCCCGATATTATTTTGAAGAACTTTTTCAAGATACAAGTTCTTGTGCAGTCCCTTGGCTTCCGAGAAATCTTTTCCAGCGGGAATTTGATCCCATTGTTTGTGAGCTCGTTGGAAAGGAAGTCTCTAATGAGGAAATTTGGAAAGTTGTTAGAAGTATGAGCCCTCACAAGGCACCAGGTCCTGACGGGTGCCAGACATTTTTCTATCAATAATATTGGAAAATTGTGGGCAATTCGGTTTGTGAGCTTGTGCGTAATTGTTCTCACGATGGTTCTATTCCTGGGAACTTGAGAATCTCGTTCATTGCTCTTATTCCCAAAATCGAGAATCCGACCTCCATCAAGGAATTTAGGCCGATTGTGTAGCGCCCCTTTCCTTGGCCGGAGAAAGGACACCACATCCGCACCGAGACAAACCTTCAAACGAGGTATAAGTACCCCATTTAAAAATCCATCCCGGCGAACGGCAATCAATCAGGCAAAACTAGCAACAGCAAACGACAGCCCAACAACAACAGCAATAAATAATAATTAAATCAGAGTTGCGGAAGTAATGCAATTATATAAAATGTCATATAAGCCATCCATGGCCACGTAATTCATACATCAGTCTCAATCATAATATAATCAATGCCATTCGTGGCCAGTCTAATCTATCCCACATCAGGGGCACGTAAGTACTTAAATTAAAGCATAATCTAAAATACATAATTAAATAAATTCATAACAAGAACACGACTGTTGTTGGGACACTGACAAGACAAGACACACGAGCCAACCTAGACCTGCTGCTGCCGACTGACATGATAGGTGACAACGCCACCTGTCGACCTGAAGTAAGAATTAAAATGGGGGGGTGAGTAAAAACACTCAGTGAAGGTTAAGAGGGATCAAGTACGAACCACGTGTCCGGGTTTTAAATTATATATATATGAAAATACATTTGCATAATTGAAGAAAATCCGGATCGTGCTTCGACTTGCATACACGACATTAAATAGATAATAAATAATTAAAGCAGTAACATGCACGCAAATAATATCCCAGCGAGAATGGGCCTGTTCCTCCTTATAACCCCTTCACGTTCATATACTCCATCACCGGTGTCTGACCCCGAATCGCTATTTCGGGCGACTGTGAATTTTAGGAAAACGTGCAACGAATGCAACGCCCACCATCACTCCCAACCGTGGCTATCAACTCCTGACGGGCCACGATTGACGCTTAGTTTTGGGAGAAGCACCTCGGATTACCCCTAGACGCTCGTCCCCAGGTATAACCTCCGGATACTTTCCCGGGCCCCATGTTGAAATGTCATGAATTTGCTCGCTTTGAAAACCGTACATAAATTAAATTTGAGCAAGTTTGAGTGACGACGAAGGGTATTAATCCTAAGTCAAACCGTCACGCTTAAAATAAATAATTTTACTTGCCATATAAAAATAAAATCTTTTAGGGATACTCATAAGTACAATTTAATATTAAATCATTTGAGAGCAACCTTAAAGTATAGATTAAATATCTAATAATTATACTAGAAATGAAAACGAAGAAAGATGAGCACATAAGGGGAGTTCGCAATAATTAAAAGAATTCTTACTCCGTTTGAAATCATTTTAAAACCCTCACCTGGAAACACGGGACGACAAGACAATCCAAGCTGAGTCCTGACAAGACAGCCTGAAACTAACAGACGACAAAACTACATAAGACAAGACACGACAACGACTCACGAAGACTACAGAGACAGAAAAATCAGTAATCAACACATAGCAATTGAATTGTACAATTAAAATGCAATTAAATCAATTAAACCAAAAAATACGAAATTAGCAATGATAAACATGCTCAATTGAAATTCTAATTGTACATTCACTCATATAATATTATAAAGAGGCACTCATGCGATTTTCGGATTTTTCGGACAACATTCAAAAATTGGGGAAAAAACCCTAAACGAAAAAGGTTCGATTCAAGGTCCGAACGAGTTCGAAATTTTGAAAACTTTACCAAATATTCATCCTTGAATCATAAGGAAGCTATAGGTGAAAACGGCTCGATTTTTGGGGGTCGTATGCAAAAAGTCAACTTTTAGTATTGGCTATTTGACCCCATTACCGAGAGCAACTAAGGAAAAAGGCTGGAAAATTGGCTAAGGCATACACACGGGCTAACGCACGGCCTAGTGCACGGTCTTGAGCACGAAACCAAGACCGTGCAGGCTGAAACAAAGGCACACGGCCTGTTGCACCGGCGTGCGCAAGCCGGTGCAAGGTTAAATGGCTGTGCACGGTCCGGCGCACGGTCTTGAGCAAGACCGTGCGTTGGGCCGTGTGGTTCCAACACCCAGGTGCAGAAACGCGATTTTTAAGGTTTTCTCGAAAGTTTCATGCAAAAATCAAATATGGGGGATTCTAAGGCTAAAATTAACATGTAAAATTCACACTCATGCATTGTACACATTAATATCTATCATTTGATCCGAACTACGCTAAAAATGATAAACTATAACCTACGAATCAAGAAATTCATCAAATATATATTCAATATAAAAACTATAAAAATTGAAAGATTTAATGGATGAAATGAATTGGAGAAAGAAGGTTACCAATAAAGAATCGAATGAGGATCGTAAATCTGGTCTCGGAATTTAAATCGGTCGAGAAACGAATTCGGAATGGAATTTCTCTCTTCTCCTTCTCTTCTCTCTTTTCTCCTTCTCTTCTCTCTCGAATGAATATGTAACCAAGAGGGTGCAAGGGGTGTGTTCAAGAGGGTGTGATTGTGTTCAAGGTAGTGCAAGGGTATTTTAGAAGATTGTAGGTTCGTTTATATAGATTAGAATAATTCGAGGGGTGGAAAATGTAATTATAAAAGGTTAAAGATATTGAAATAATTATAATAAATTAAGATTAACTAACAAAGTTAAATCTTTTCATATAAAATTCAACTAAATGTCGAATACTTATCCCAAGAATTAATTCTGGAATTTTCGGGTCGTTACAATACTCCCTCCTTTAAAAGAATCTGTCCTCAGATTCTACTCCGAACCTCGGGGTTTATTAAAGGAAGTATATCACAACATTTAAAAGTTCATCATACAAAATCGCGCAATTAACACATAAGCAATTAATTAAAATGAACAGTTAACAGTTAAATTCAAATAAACATTTAACACATAGTTCATACATAATAGTTCAGCGGAAATTCAAATTACAATTAAAACGAAAACAACGAGAAATTAGGGAAAACTAATGCCAACTAAGAATCAGGTGCTCCACAGTTAGGCAACCTGCCAAGGCGGCTCAGATAGTTGGCAAGTTGATCAGTGATGGATCTCTCGAGACCGGTAATCTGCTCCCGAAGCTCAGTCTGGTTGCGTCGGTCTCGAGTCTGAATTCTTGTAGGTCAGCGCGAACCTCTCGGAGATCGGCCGACTGTCGATCTAGACGTTCGGTGGTCTGCTCGCTGAAAGTGGTGAAACGGTTTCCCCAAATCGTCCACCTGTCGGTCTCCCATCGGCTTCGGGCGTCCGACTCCGCTTGTAGAAACTGACTCCATTGTTCGTCACTTGATCTGTCCCATTGGGAAGATCCAGCCTGATGCTGTGTCGGGTAATCCTCAAAGCCCTGCTGGAATGGAACCTCTTCGGTTCTAGGAGGATCGGGTACATACGGAACCTGCTGAGGAGCGAAGCCTCCTGCTTCGTAAAGTTGTTCCATCATTTGCTCCTCTCTCTCTTGTCGGTCCTCCTCAGGATGACCTCCTAAATCGGCATCCTCTTCATCGTCGCCATCGCTACCGGCGGCGGCTTCCTCGGCCGTCATTGGCACATAACGACCATGTCGTCCTCTAACTTTCCTACAAAGTTTCATTTGGGCGAGTTGCTTGTAGGAAATTGTTGAATCCTCGGCTCCTGCCGGGGCCATTCGATCCATGCCGGTCACTCCGGCACACTCCAAGATCGCGGTAATGTAGGACCCAATTCTGATTTCTCCTTTAGGCCGGGTACCTACATATTCTACATATCGAAGGAAAAACATAATGCCGTTGACTGCTTGCCTTCGAACCGCGCAATCAAGGACGTAGAGTTCCTCAATATTAATTGAACCGTAGCTATCTCCTCTAGCGAAAACGGTACATGAGAGGAACCGGTGGAAAGTCCTCAAAGCGGCATCACGAAGGTCGGTTGCCTTCGATTTTCCTTGTTGAAAGGGTCTTCGAGAAGTGGAGACATTTCTCCAAGCTTCGGCTTCGGACCATCCAACTTCACGGCTTATCATACCCCGGATGGGTAGTCCAAAATGCCTTGTTAGTTGCCGAAGAGTGAGCTCATAATCTTCATTAAAAGCTCGGAACTCAATTTTGAATGGTAGCTCGGCATCGTCTTCATGGGGAAGTACTTGAAGTGTGGCAATGAATTCGTACACAAGCCGGGGGTACGAATTCCTTCTTATGTCCAAGAATGTGGTCCATCCCACGTCTTCTATGTATCGAGCAATACCAGGGCCAAGGCCCAAATTTCCTAATGCTTCGATGTCGAGAAATTTGGTGGAGAACACCGGGCGTTCATGCATTCTCCTAAATATTTTAACTTGGAATGCATTTGAAATATCCACATTGAATGGGAGTGGAGATGGAGGGTCATCTCGTCTCCTCCTACGTCGAGAACCTTCGGCGGCCATGTGAGATTGTTGTTGGAAGCTTGTAGGATTGAATTTGATGAAATTCCTCACTCGGAAATTTTGTCGAACACTTGGCGTGCATGTACTTTGGGCAGCAATGTGTGTAAGATCGGCTCGACGGATCGTCCTCAAAACCCAACTAATTGAAATACGTAATGTAGACTACGTACCTTCCGAAAATTAGGAAGATCCAACGGACGGATCGAAAGTTATGGGCTCGCAAAGATTGGAGGATGAAATTGGGGAAAAATTCGCAAGTTTCTGTTGCTGGAAGTGGAGAGAAAATGGGTGAAAAGAGCTGCTGTAAGACTGCTCGCGAAAAAGGTTTAAAAAGAACAAAATAGGGACACACGGCCGGACGCACGGGCGTGCGCTGGCCCGTGTGTAGCGGTCCAGCCGGTTCAGCGGTTTAGCGCTGAACTGGCCTGCACGGGCTTGAGCTGAACCGCACGGTCTTGAGCAAGACCGTGCGTTAGGGCGTGCAAGCACCCCTGGATCGAAGAAAAACGCGCAAAAATTTTCGAAAACACCCCGGATTTAATCCGGAGTTCACACAAATAATAATTACATAATACGGCGCAATTAATAAATTGAATACGGGAAATATGAATGTTATGAAAATGCACGGTACCTTTTATTCTGAGTAATGAAGTCCGTTCTCGTCTCCCATTATTCCTTTCAAGTCCTTCGATGTCGTGGCTTCTCCTTTACGGTACGTCCCCAAACACTGCCCCTTCATGCTTTATTCTCCGGTAGCCTCCCTTTCTGAATTAAGAACCCTGAATCCCCAGAATCCTCATCCACTATCCGCTTCCTTAGGTGTCCTCTTATTAGGACAATTGTCGAGAAGGTGGTCAGGGGATCCACACAGCAAACACTGCCCCAGTCGATTCCGGCAGTACTCTGCGAGATGATTTGGCTTATGGCAATACGAGCAAAGGATGGTGCTCTCACTGGTTCCACTGGTCATCGCCTCTTTTCTGTGAGAAATTGTACGAACAGCCACTGGAATTCTCGATTCATAAGACGGGTTCGTTAAAGTGATCGGTCGAGCATTCCTAGCTCTCATTTCAAACTCTGCTTCTGCCCGCAAGGCTCGGCCAACAGCTTCAGCATAAGAACAACAACCTAGACCTATGAGTACTTGGCGAATTTCATGCCTCAATCCAGATATAAATCTCGCAGCTCTGTTCCTTTGATCTGGCTCCCGGTTTGGTGAGTAGTTAGTCAGGTAGGCAAATCTGGCCTCGTATTCCGTCACGCTTTCTGCTCCCTGAGCTATTTCCAACTCTCCCATCGAATACGAGTGCGTTGATCCTGACGTAGTCTGAAGTGGAGGTAGTGGCGGGTCTGATCTAGCTTTCTTACGCGGCATACCTGCGATCACAACTATTTGGCAAGATAGGTGCATGTCTTGTGAGAGATGATGCCAACAATTCGTAAATACATAAGCATGCTCAATCACTCAACAAAATCCTACCGACACACACTACGACAGACCAAACCATGTAAGACACGCACAGTGTTCCACGATCGACTCGCGTTACATCTTCCTTAGTACAGAAATTTATAAAAGATTGCCAGTCGGTTAATTAAGCCAACCGTAATCGTCTACAATTTTAAGCACCAAGATGAGACAAACACTTGTCAAAACACGAACTCGACACGAACTGACACCAAGCTGACAGACACTCCATGCAAGACAGACGAGATACTAGAGCTTTCGGTTCCTGTTCGGGAACCTAGGCTCTGATACCACTGACTGTAGCGCCCCTTTCCTTGGCCGGAGAAAGGACACCACATCCGCACCGAGACAAACCTTCAAACGAGGTATAAGTACCCCATTTAAAAATCCATCCCGGCGAACGGCAATCAATCAGGCAAAACTAGCAACAGCAAACGACAGCCCAACAACAACAGCAATAAATAATAATTAAATCAGAGTTGCGGAAGTAATGCAATTATATAAAATGTCATATAAGCCATCCATGGCCACGTAATTCATACATCAGTCTCAATCATAATATAATCAATGCCATTCGTGGCCAGTCTAATCTATCCCACATCAGGGGCACGTAAGTACTTAAATTAAAGCATAATCTAAAATACATAATTAAATAAATTCATAACAAGAACACGACTGTTGTTGGGACACTGACAAGACAAGACACACGAGCCAACCTAGACCTGCTGCTGCCGACTGACATGATAGGTGACAACGCCACCTGTCGACCTGAAGTAAGAATTAAAATGGGGGGGTGAGTAAAAACACTCAGTGAAGGTTAAGAGGGATCAAGTACGAACCACGTGTCCGGGTTTTAAATTATATATATATGAAAATACATTTGCATAATTGAAGAAAATCCGGATCGTGCTTCGACTTGCATACACGACATTAAATAGATAATAAATAATTAAAGCAGTAACATGCACGCAAATAATATCCCAGCGAGAATGGGCCTGTTCCTCCTTATAACCCCTTCACGTTCATATACTCCATCACCGGTGTCTGACCCCGAATCGCTATTTCGGGCGACTGTGAATTTTAGGAAAACGTGCAACGAATGCAACGCCCACCATCACTCCCAACCGTGGCTATCAACTCCTGACGGGCCACGATTGACGCTTAGTTTTGGGAGAAGCACCTCGGATTACCCCTAGACGCTCGTCCCCAGGTATAACCTCCGGATACTTTCCCGGGCCCCATGTTGAAATGTCATGAATTTGCTCGCTTTGAAAACCGTACATAAATTAAATTTGAGCAAGTTTGAGTGACGACGAAGGGTATTAATCCTAAGTCAAACCGTCACGCTTAAAATAAATAATTTTACTTGCCATATAAAAATAAAATCTTTTAGGGATACTCATAAGTACAATTTAATATTAAATCATTTGAGAGCAACCTTAAAGTATAGATTAAATATCTAATAATTATACTAGAAATGAAAACGAAGAAAGATGAGCACATAAGGGGAGTTCGCAATAATTAAAAGAATTCTTACTCCGTTTGAAATCATTTTAAAACCCTCACCTGGAAACACGGGACGACAAGACAATCCAAGCTGAGTCCTGACAAGACAGCCTGAAACTAACAGACGACAAAACTACATAAGACAAGACACGACAACGACTCACGAAGACTACAGAGACAGAAAAATCAGTAATCAACACATAGCAATTGAATTGTACAATTAAAATGCAATTAAATCAATTAAACCAAAAAATACGAAATTAGCAATGATAAACATGCTCAATTGAAATTCTAATTGTACATTCACTCATATAATATTATAAAGAGGCACTCATGCGATTTTCGGATTTTTCGGACAACATTCAAAAATTGGGGAAAAAACCCTAAACGAAAAAGGTTCGATTCAAGGTCCGAACGAGTTCGAAATTTTGAAAACTTTACCAAATATTCATCCTTGAATCATAAGGAAGCTATAGGTGAAAACGGCTCGATTTTTGGGGGTCGTATGCAAAAAGTCAACTTTTAGTATTGGCTATTTGACCCCATTACCGAGAGCAACTAAGGAAAAAGGCTGGAAAATTGGCTAAGGCATACACACGGGCTAACGCACGGCCTAGTGCACGGTCTTGAGCACGAAACCAAGACCGTGCAGGCTGAAACAAAGGCACACGGCCTGTTGCACCGGCGTGCGCAAGCCGGTGCAAGGTTAAATGGCTGTGCACGGTCCGGCGCACGGTCTTGAGCAAGACCGTGCGTTGGGCCGTGTGGTTCCAACACCCAGGTGCAGAAACGCGATTTTTAAGGTTTTCTCGAAAGTTTCATGCAAAAATCAAATATGGGGGATTCTAAGGCTAAAATTAACATGTAAAATTCACACTCATGCATTGTACACATTAATATCTATCATTTGATCCGAACTACGCTAAAAATGATAAACTATAACCTACGAATCAAGAAATTCATCAAATATATATTCAATATAAAAACTATAAAAATTGAAAGATTTAATGGATGAAATGAATTGGAGAAAGAAGGTTACCAATAAAGAATCGAATGAGGATCGTAAATCTGGTCTCGGAATTTAAATCGGTCGAGAAACGAATTCGGAATGGAATTTCTCTCTTCTCCTTCTCTTCTCTCTTTTCTCCTTCTCTTCTCTCTCGAATGAATATGTAACCAAGAGGGTGCAAGGGGTGTGTTCAAGAGGGTGTGAGTGTGTTCAAGGTAGTGCAAGGGTATTTTAGAAGATTGTAGGTTCGTTTATATAGATTAGAATAATTCGAGGGGTGGAAAATGTAATTATAAAAGGTTAAAGATATTGAAATAATTATAATAAATTAAGATTAACTAACAAAGTTAAATCTTTTCATATAAAATTCAACTAAATGTCGAATACTTATCCCAAGAATTAATTATGGAATTTTCGGGTCGTTACAGATTGCATTATGCAACGCCCTTCGTCTCAAACCCCACATCGGCTCTCTTATTAGCCCGTTTCAGAGTAGCTTCATCCCGGGCCGATCGACGCATGATAATATCCTTGTGCTACAAGAACTACTCCACTCGTTTCAACACTCCAAGAATCGCAAGGGAGGTATGATCATGAAACTTGACCTCGAAAAAGCCTATGATAAAGTGAATTGGGATTTTCTGGAACAAACATTAGGTTTTTTCCTATTGTTGAAGCACATCATTACTTTTATTATGGCTTCGGTGCGATGTGTTAGA
The DNA here is from genome assembly GCA_958496215.1 of Verbena officinalis. Taxonomy (NCBI): domain Eukaryota; kingdom Viridiplantae; phylum Streptophyta; class Magnoliopsida; order Lamiales; family Verbenaceae; genus Verbena; species Verbena officinalis. Next base: position 37,175,433 of record OY292387.1, read on the forward strand.
CCGAGTATTCTTTGGAACGGGGAACCTTTGGACCTTATCCAACCTTGATGTGGCATCCGACAAGAGGACCCCCTATCCCCCTACCTTTTTGTGCTTGTGATGGAATGACTCTCGTATGAGATCCTCGCATCCTGAACAATGGTGATTGGAAACAACCTTCGGTGGGATACAGCCGTTTCGAGATTTCTCACCTCCTTTTTGCCAATGATATTCTCCTCATGGCAAAGAGCGATTTGGCAACGGTTCACACTATTGATCGGATTCTTGACAGATTCTGTAATGCTTCGAGCTCATGGTGAACAAGGCTAAATCCAAAATTTACTTTGCTCCCAAAGTTGATAGGGAAATGCAGCGAGCCATCTCAGATACTCTGGATATTGGGCTTACAAGGGATCTAGGTAAGTATCTGGGAATCGACATGGCTATTGGTGGTACCACTAGACAGCGCTTTGCTCCACTTCTTGAGAAAGTCCAGAAGCATTTGTCGGTTTGGAAGGCGAAGACTCTCAATATGGCAGGAAGAGCCACTATCATCCAATCGGTGACTTCATCCATTCCGGTCTATACCATGCACACCAATTGGCTTCCGGCTCACGTTTGTCAGAAGCTCGATCAAATGAACCGGGATTTTTTGTGGTCCTCGGATTCGAACAAGAAGAAAATGCACCTCGTTGGTTGGAGCAAGGTTCTCCAACGAAAGGAGGATGGTGGTTTGGGGCTTCGGGAAGCCCGGAAAACCAATATTGCTTTGCTTGCTAAGAGTGGTTGGAGGATTTTCAAAGGGGATTCGTCTACTTGGTGCAATCTGTTTAGAGAGAAATACCTCAAAGGGAAGCCCATTCTAGAATATGAGTCCAAGCCGGGGGACTCTAAACTCTGGAAAGGGATTACTAAAAGTTTTCAGGCCGTTGGGGATAACATTTCGTGGCAGTTAGGTGATGGCTGTTCAACCTCCTTTTGGTTCGACAAGTGGTTGGGTATAAAATTGTGGCGGATTCAATTCCGGATGCTATTCTCGATGAGGATGAAGATTTATTGGTTTTGGATGTCATTGACAGTGATGGAAATTGGGACCTTTCTCGCCTAAAGACTCCCATTCCAGCTGACCTCCAAACTGCTATTACAAATTGGCCCCTGCCGAAGGTTAAGAAAGATGATGTTCGAATTTGGAATGCCAGCTTCGATGGGAAATTCTCTTGTGCGCCAGCATATAATGTTCAAGGAGAGGCGGCTCAGGCAACCTCGAAACATTGGTCTTGGATTTGGAAGACTCGTTGCCCCCAGAAATTGATGAATTTCATATAGCTTTGCCACCATGATCGCCTCTTGACGAACGCCTATCGCTTCGATCGTGGTTTCGCTGAATCCGATAATTGCACCATCTGTCGGACCAACCGTGAATATATTCGTCATATCCTTCTTCTCTGCCCCGTGCCAAGGCTGTTTGGGAGCACATTGTAGTGGCCACGGAATTCAGGGAGTTATTGGCAGTGGGTAACACCAATTGGTTCAAGGATAACATGTGGAAAAAGTTTAGAAATATTGTTGCTCCTTCTGTTTCTTGGCCGATTGTTTTCATCGCCACCATTTGGTCTTTGTGGAAGGCTCGGAACCTTTGGGTTTTTCAGGGGAAAAAGCTCCCTTCTCGTGTGATTATTCGTCAAACAAAACAACTCGCGCTCGACATTTTTGAGACTTTTGGGCCGACAGCCAACCTGAAATGCTCTCTCACTAAATCTCTCCCATGGATCAAACCACCAACGGGATGGTGGAAGCTCAATACGGATGGGAGTTTCTATTCACACACGAAGTCAGCCGCTTCAGAGGGGGTTCTTAGGGATCACGATGACAAGTGGATTTTGCGCTTCTTTCGTAAATTAGGTTCGGTTTCTATCAATTTGGCGGAACTCTTAGGGCTTCGCGAGGGTCTCCAACTTGCTTGGGAAAGGCGACCTCGTTGCTTGGAGGTGGAAATTGATTCTGAAGTGGTGGTAAGCCTCATTGATTCGGCGGATGTCGGGTTACACCTGCTTGGCAATATCATTGCTGATTGTCGCTCCCTTCTTAGACTGCCATGGGAAGTCAATTTAAACCATGTTCTTCGGAGTAGGAACGCTTGTGCGGATTTACTTGCTAAAAATGGCCATGATCTCGACTGTTGCTTTTCTATTTTTCTTGAACCCCCGGTGGGTATTTGTGACATTGTAAATGCTGCATGTTTGAACTAGTAATATAGTACTCTTTTCTACCAAAAAAAAATAAAAATCCCCGACCCAGAAAAAGTTGAGACTTCGAATACCCGACCCGGTTGGGTTTACCCGATTATTGGAAACCCGATACCGCACCCGAAACGCTCACGCCTACCTAAATCTACATTGTTTTATTTTTATATTAAGTATCCATGTCCGTGCGAAAATAATGAGCCTTGGTGGAGTTTTTAAATACGTTCGTTGCCCGAGGGATAAAAGCACTTGCCAACTGTTTCCAGCAACAGCCACGTACATATACTTCCCCACCCTCCACCACCGCCCTAGCTCCACCGCCGATTCGCAAATGGCGTACGCAGTTTCTTCTCTCACGACATCAACACTTCTCAGGCGTACGCTCTCACTCTGTTCGGCTCTACTATTTGCTACAAATGACTCGTATCCTAGGCTAGCGCTAATTTGGGGTTATATTTCATTTCTCTGCTTGAAACGATGTTGAATTTCAGGCGAGGGATTTCAGTGGCGGAAGATGTTCCAACGACATTCGAATAAATACTGGACGAACTCGTTGGGAAAGTCCAGCTGGGCTAGAACGCGAGGACTCCACGTAATTGGTTCTACCTCAGTGGGAAGCTACGGTAGCGTTTTTGAAGGTCCTGAAAGTAAATCTCAGCCTTCGAATTACGTTTGGCCTGATAACAATAAGGTAGACATTTCAATTCTTCATTTTTCACATGCTTTTAACATTTAACAAGTGATGCTTGTTCGTTTTTCTTCTTTTTGTTCTTTTCTTAGTTAAGTTCTGCTCTTGTTTTGCGTTTAGCATGGGCGGGAAGTAGTGAAATATTAGAAATTGTTTGAAGATTGAGAAAATTTCTTAATTTCAGTTGCATTTATGCAATGCATTTGCTGAAGTCATATTTGATTATTCTAATCTGATGAATTTTTTTGTGGTACCATGTAGCAAGTAGCTTCACTCATTTGGCTATTGAACGGTCTGACCTTAGAAAATTGTTAAATCTCCTTCTTTTCAATTATTGGAAATTAAGCCTTTGTAGATAAGTATTGCCAAAAGGCTGATAGAAGACTGACCTTATTGCTTAGTTGAATATGACCATGAATTACACACAACTATTCTAGTAACTTAATCGAGTAATAGACATAGTCTAGGGACTCTGATCGAGAAATGTGGAATGATACATAACATGCATGAGTTGCTCAAATCTTCCCAAGAACTTCTCATGCCTGGAGGCCATTGACATGCCTTTTCACTTCAAGTCTTGTCTTGTTCCTACGCCTCAAGTTCGTCATTTGAGTTGGTTTGAGGTGGCATTACGTGCTCCACTTGCTATCTATTGATGGCTGCTGAATATATGGCTTATCGTGGAAACTTTTGAAGTCCCTGATTATACATGCATTCGGACTGTCTACATTGTGCTATAATTGCACGTGTTACTTTGCTTGGGGAAATATGTTATTCTTATATTGAGTTGGAGTTGAATACAAGGTTATAATTTTGAATCTGCATTCTTGGAGTCCACAGTTTGTTATATAAACTGTGAATTGTAAAATTCCATTTGTCCTTCAGTCCAGTGAGTATGATTATCTGAGACGTAATGTTTCTGCTGAAGCATTCTTTGAAGACAGCATAAAGATGATAAGATTTCCCTATTAAATTTGTCTAATTTTGACCTTTTCTTTTAGTTGGCAAAATATTCAATGTATATTTCCCAATAATTATGTCTTGTGATTCTAATTAATCTTTAAAACCAGACTGCTTGTCATACTTTCGGCTACACACACACATTTACATATGCTCCTTGAAATAGTGTGGGAATTATTGTAAGACCTGTAAAGTCATCAATTTGAAGTCTTCATGTAAGTTGCGACTGAATTTATGTCTTTAAACCTGGCAACCATGGTAATTCCCGAGGCTCATATAATCACCTGATTTCTCTTCTTTTTTTCATTCAATGGACGTTTTAGACTTTCTGCATAAACATGGTCAATTATGATCATAATTCTTAATAGAATATTTTAACATCACATAAACACAACTTTCTATTACAGAGACCTAGGGTGTGCATTCTAGGTGGTGGTTTTGGAGGGCTGTACACTGCATTGAGATTAGAATCACTTGAATGGCCCGATGGAAAGAAACCACAGGTAACCTGTTACAGCAATTTTTTGTTAACATGCTTTAGGATTGATTCTTTGGAAACCAGGCTGGTGCTTAGTAAAATACAATGTGTTGTGGCTACTACACTCTATACTCCATATTCAAGTAAAATACCGTCTTTCTCCATCAGCATTGACATTTGAGTTTCTATGGAATCCATGGGAAGTGGGAATCAAACATGTTTACAGTAAAATACAGTGTTGATGCTTGTTGAAGAGATTTTTGTAGCCCGATGCTTAAGTCCAATCGTCACCAATAATATTTAAACAATAGATACCATAATCTTATCTAAAAACCCTCTTTGCCGTCTTAGGCTTAATCATCATCTGTAGAAACTCGTTGAACTACAATAGCTTCATGGATTGTTTTACACATCATAATTATAACAAAGTTATATTGTGTTAACAAGTTTGAGAACATGCAAGTATATCGATTCAAAGTATGTGGACGAGAAATGCTGATCAAATAATCATCGAGTAAAGGGAGGCATAGCCGTCATGAGCTCTGTTCACAGATATAGAAATCACTTATGTACTTTATTCTTTTGCATTTAATTTCTGAATGAAACAAAAAGAAACTATCTGGATCTAGAAATACACAGTTTATGAAAACAGCCTTTAGCCATTGGATGCTCTTCAGTCTGATAAAAAAAATACGGACTTGATTGTGGACTGATTTTCTTGTTTTCTTCTATGTGAAACAGGTGGTTCTTGTTGATCAATCTGAGCGCTTTGTCTTCAAACCATTACTTTATGAACTCCTTTCTGGAGGTATTGCGATTTGATTTGACTAAAAGTGACTCTGGTTTCCCTAGCTAGCCAATTCTAGTTCCTTATTGTTTCCTATTGTTTCCAAATGCAGAAGTAGATGAATGGGAAATAGCTCCTCGTTTCTCGGAGTTGCTATCAAGCACTACTGTGCAATTTTTCAAAGACAGGGTGCAATCTTTACATCCTTCTGATCATTTGGGTATGGATAAGACTGCAGTTTCTGATTCAGCTGGAATCGTGCATCTTGAAAGTGGTCTCATTATTGAATATGACTGGTAAACTTCTACTTGATCACAGAAACCCTGCTGTTTTATATCATGAATGTTACTTTTGCATTTTTGGTGTTGCTAGCATTTTAGTGCTTAATAAATTATGTAGAAGGTTAAACTGAATTCTTTTAGAAAACTTATCCATTTCACATCCCAAGAAGGTCTTCTCTAACCCGAAAGATAAAGTAGGGAATTAAGGATTGGGAAAGGACACATGATGTTTGATCTGTAGTGTTCTCTTTGTGATCATTTATTTGAAATTACTTATTTCCATGTTCCTGGTTAATTTTGTTTTCCCAGTGTTAGGTGTCCAACATATGCTCTTTTGATTTTCTGCAGATAATTTGTTCAAAAAATCAATGGACCTCAATTTTAGAAATATCCATTAGGCAATTCTTCCGTATTTTGAAACCATTAACTCTATACCTTTTTGGATTATTGATTACTCTGAAATAAGTTGTATCTAGATGACCCTTGATTTTATGTCATTGCTTTTACAACTCACATGAGCTTCCTTGAATTTGGTTAATTTTTAACTATTAAGTATGTAAAGAAAGTTGTTTTTTATATACTTGTCTCTACATATCTACACATATAGATCTTCAATTAGCAGTTGCAATTCTTTGGCTGTTTACAATGTATTCCCATATCCTTTAGTCTTCTGATGTCACACATCTTTGACGTGGGCAGCCAGGTTGGTAATTGCACTTGGAGCTGAAGCTAAACTTGATCTTGTGCCAGGTGCAATGGAATATGCGCTACCATTTTCCACCCTTGATGATGCTCGTGTTAGTGCATTACTTTCATCTTGAATTCTCTAGCCAAATTTTAGGGATACTTACAGCTACACACCACCCTCGATTATATCCTAAATACAGCAAGACCCCCTGAGATTTGGATAATTACGGATACACCCCCTGAGGTTTGCCTCCTTCTAACACTTGGGACTAGCTGTTGAATTTTTTGACGATGTCATCAAAATACTTATATGAACACCTGATGTTTTACCCTTGTCTATAAAAGTCTAATATTTGACCATTTTTTCAGACTTACTATCAAAATCTCAGGGGGTCTTGTTGTATTTAGCTATAATTATCCCAATTCTTTATGATGCAAACTTTGCCACCTTCTCTATATATTGATGGTCTTTAATGCAGAGTGTTAATGAGAAGCTAAGAGCACTGGAGCGTAAGTACTTTGGTAAGGACTCTCCAATTCGTGTTGCTGTTGTAGGATGTGGTTACTCTGGAGTCGAATTGGCTGCAACAATAGCAGAAAGGCTGCAAGCTAGGGGAGTTGTACAAGGTATCAATGTTGATAAAACAATCTTGCCAAATGCTCCACCTGGCAACAGGGAGATGGCATTAAAAGTAAGACATAATTTTGTGGGTACTTATTCTATCTGAAATGTTAGGTTCAATTGGATTTTTTTATGATAATCTGAGATGGTGCTTGTCTGCTAAAATATATTTCCCAATATGCATATTCCGAGTCATTTACAGTCGGTGCTCTACTTGTCTATTACATTATTGCGACTTTGTGGGTGTTTGCAAACTCTACTGCTTCTAGAGAAGCTAAAGTAGAATTTAAAATTGTAAAATGTTGTAGCAGTAAACAGTGGGGAGTGTATAAAAGAAAAAAAAAACGAGAGTCAAAAGTCAAAAAATAAGCAGTTGGGTGTTTGGAAAAAAAGAAAAAAGCTGAGAAGCACTTTTACTACTGTCAAGAAACTTTCATTTTTTTACAAAAAGAACCTAGAAGCTGAAGCCAAAAGCATATCCTTAAATGCTCTAGTTTTCCAAACACTCTCAAAAGTGCTGAGAAATATCACTTAGCTCAAAAGTGCTTTTTTTAGAGCTTGCAAACACTACTTAAAAGCCCTTTTCTGGCAGGTTCTATCGTCCAGGAATGTTCAGCTATCCTTGGGTTACTTTGTCCGCTGTATAAAGAGAGCTGCTGAGTTTCCAACTTCTCCTGAACTCGCTAATGAATCTGTTCATGATACAATAGAAGCTCATGATCAAGAAAGATTTGCACTGGAGTTGCAGCCTGCTGAAAGAGGCATTCAAAGCCAAGTTGTTGAAGCTGATTTAGTTTTATGGACTGTCGGGTCCAAACCTCTACTTCCGGAGCTAGAAACGAGTGATAAACCTGTTCATCTTCCTCTTAATGGGAGGGGACAAGCAGAAACAGATGAAACGCTTCGTGTTAAAGGCCACCCACGTATATTTGCTGTTGGTGATGCTTCTGCTGCGAGGGACAGACAAGGAAGATTGCTTCCTGACACAGCTCAGGTACTGTTTCATCTATACTATAAGTATAACACACCAGAGGATAGTTAGTCGGTGTTTTCTAACTAAACTGCTTTAGAAGAGAAGTTAAAGTTGTAAATGGTTGTAGTAAAAGGGAGAAGTGTTTGGGAAAAAATATGGTAAGTTAAAAAAAAAAAATATCAGTTGAGTGTTGGGGAAAAAAAAGTTGGGCAACACATATTTGAATAAAGAAACTTTTATTTGTTTACGAAAAGTTTTTTGTGAAAGAAAAGGAGTATTTCGGCTCTTCCTGTTAGACATGTAGTTTGAAATCTCGGCAGATTGGCCTTAAACTGCTGTGGTATTTTTCTTTTTCAGGTAGCATTTCAGCAGGCGGATTTTGCAGGTTGGAATCTCTGGGCTGCTATAAATGGACGACCTCTATTGCCATTTAGGTTAGTTTTTTGAATCCCACATTTACATTCATTTATTTTCAAAAAGTTAAAAGCAAAAGTTATTAAATAGCTGGACTAAAAAGTGAAAGCACCAAAAAGCAGTAGTTGAGTGTTCGGGAAATAGAGAATCAGTCCCAACTTTTATCGAGTTACTAATTTACCTTTAAAAGCTCTTAAATCTTTGTTGGGCTATATAACATGATGTATATCTATTCTGTTAACATATGAACCTATAATATATAAATATGATATTGTTATATAATATAACATTCTGTAAACAATGATGATACAAGCCCTAGAATTCGATTTGTGTAGGTAGCTTGAAAATTAGGATATGATTGTTCAGATAAAAGTTCTATGTAATTACAAAGTTCCTACAAGCTAGAAGTTGAAGTCAAAAGCTGGTCCTTAGGTATTCTAGCTTATATATATATTTTGTGCTTAAGTTGATTTCCAAAACACCACTAAAGTGCTGAAAAAGCATTTTGTTTTTTCTTTTAAGTTTGCAAGCCCTAAGTTAGTATCAAGTTTCTAAGCATAAAATCATGTGGAGTCTTTGTGATTAATACTATGATTATTTACTAAGTTGCCTTGTGACAGTCCTCGAAATTTTTGGGACATATGTGGTGCAAAGCTCAAGAAACGAGACGAAACTATATTTTAATGGCAGCTAAAGTTGTTTTATTTGCTGCAGGTTTCAAAATTTAGGTGAGATGATGACTCTTGGGAGATACGATGCTGCTATTTCACCAAGTTTCATCGAGGGCCTAACGTTGGAAGGTCCAGTCGGTCATACTGGTATAGAGACAAAACCTACCTCCATTTCATCTAGTGCAAATTACATTAACTACCCCTGAAGTTTGAAATTATGAAAATCAAAGGGCACTCTTTTTTTATAAACCTGTTTCAAGGAAATACGAACCAAGAGATTTCTTATAATACGCCTCAAGAAAAACTCTATTGATATGCTGAGAAACACCTCTCTTAAAACCATCTAGGAAAAATTGATCATCGATATATCTATATCTGGAAACAGAAAACGAGAAACCGTTTTTTACAAATGAGAGTTGGGAAGGGATCCATTTGTTTAGTAACAATTGAATCCCTGTCTCGACTTTATTCAAAGAACTAGGCTTTTTGTTGAGACCTTTGAATTCGCTTTTGAAACTCGTTCTTGCAGTTTGTCCCTTTTTGTTTGTTGCTAAAGGTCTAAGAATGTAGAGACTTCATTAGATGAAGGGAAGTCCTTGGTAATAAATGAAAATTGGGGGAGTATTATGTAATATTATCAAAACTGAGGGGTAGTAAATGTGATTCGCTCTTTCATCTACCTTCTTTTTTTATCAATCACAAATCTGATTTAACTGATTGCAGCCAGAAAAATAGCCTACTTAATAAGACTACCAACAGATGAGCACCGGATAAAAGTAGGCATCAGTTGGCTGACTAAGACTGCTGTGGAGTCTACTGCATTACTGCAGGATACCATTACCAAAATGCTTTCAGGATCATAGAAGAAAATGTGTGTTTTATACAATTCTTATATTTTTTGTATATCTGAACTGATATACACAAATCAAATTGAAGCTCTAATCTCCAGGGGCCAATTTATAAGCTGCTCTATCTATATAGTACTTAATGTCCAACTCATTTCTGTAATTTTTTCCCCTCTATTTTTTCCCCTCTATTCATATACGTAAAATGCAATGTAAATAAACTTAATTTAATGACCAAGATAAATTTATACTATAGAAAAGGATACTAGGGAGATAATATATATATAAAATTCTTAGAAGTTTTTCTATACTGGGGAGATAATATATATATAAAATTCTTAGAAGTTTTTCTATACTGGGGAGATAATATATATATAAAATTCTTAGAAGTCGCTTGTTTTAATGGCATTTATCTGTCCAAAATAGTTCCAAAAAAATTGTTTACTTTCATTGGTCACTCACAAGGATTAAGTGTCGAGCCCTTTTTTAATATGGATTATAGGTATTTTTTATAGCTCTTCATTTTTTGCGAGTTTAGTGTAATCCATGAACAGTGTCCATTTAACACCCACTTATCCTATCAAGAGTGGTCCAAAATTTAATTTTTTATAATTTAATGGGCTTTTTTCGGTCCAAAGTAAATAGAAACCTAAAAATAAGTTATTTTAACCGGTAATTTATGTGGATGTAAACACTTCAATCTACTTAGTCAGTCTATAAGAAAAACAACTCGTGATTGCTTCAACCGAAAAGTAAACTCACTTCTTAAAAGAAAAGAAAGAAAGAAATAGTGATAATTAAAACTAGCATGATTCTTGGCACTATAATTTTTGTTTAACAATTTGAAAATTATATTAATTGCTTATCTATAAATATCTAAGAGTTATTACCTTTTCATTAATTTCAAATCTTTCTACTTTCTTTCTACTTCATTATTGCCTGAGCCTCTGATTAAGCTAGCATAGTGTGGAATCGCTAAGTTACGCCACTTGATTGTGTGAATTAATTTAACTAGTGAAATTAACTTTTTTTTTCAGAATAAAATTAAATACTTTTTGTCATTTAACTAGTAATAATATTAAGCAAAGTAGTAAGAATATATACATATGTAGAACTTTCATTGCACTAATTTTCAAAAAAAGAAGTTTTATTGCACTAAATTAAATTAAACTATATTAGATTATTAACTCGTAGCACACAAATTTCGTCCATCGTTGTGTAAGTTTAGCACACAGAGACACATTGTTTACGCATTGCCCCTCCTCAGTCCTCACATGCACAAATCTCCCTCTGCAAATCAGTTGTTCTGCATATAAACCTACGCGCGCGCGCTCTCTCTCTCTCTCTCTCTCTCTCTCCATCACTCTCACACTGTCACACACACTCACGCACAGAGACATGAACTACTGGTTTCTATATATATAGCTGCTGGGATGGCCGGCTAGCAACAATCATTTTAATTTCTTACTTTCTTCTTCACTGTGTTTAATTTAATCATCATTTCGATCGGTCGACAGACATGTTTTACTCTCACCAGCTACTAGCTCGCAAAGCTCCACTAGGACAAATATGGTGAGCTTAATTTCTTCACTCTTTTCGGACCACATTGTTTTTGTTTTTTAAGTTTTTCGTCTACTGTAACTTCATTCATGATCTACTGTGTGTGTTGATTGTTGAAGGCTGGCGGCGACGACGCATGCAAAGATACACCGAAGAAAGCTCGACAAACTCAACATTATCAAAATCTGGTAAAAGCTAGCTTGTTTATCCCCCATAATCTATCAGAAACTTTAATTTTACTTTTGAACTCTGCATATCGCTAATTTTCTGCTATTTTGTAACAGTGAAGAAATTTTAAATCCTTCGGTTCCAATGGCGCTCAGACTTTCGGGAATTCTCATGGGTATTCATTCAAACTGAAATTCAGAGTATATATACAAAGCTATATATATGTAAAACAGGAGAGAAAAAGGGCCAGAGCAGGACTGTCTGAGTAGTGAAGATAGTAAGGGCTAAATTGACTGTCGACGGTGGAATTGCCGTCCCCGGAAGAAGAAACATAAAACATTCATGGTGGACGAAGACTGGAGAAGTATTATTAGCATCCATGGCGGAATTGCCTGGAGAAGATGAAAATTGACGCGCGAAACGTGATCAGGATAAACCTGATACCATTCTAGAATCCATAGAATTTTCTGATTCATATTCATTCAATTTGAAATTGATAGTGTATATATAGCAGAAACTTAACGGTTCGTTTCTTTTTTTTCACTTTATATTTCAGGTGGCGTCGTAATTGTTTACGAGAGGAAAGTAAAACTCCTCTACGGTAGTCCTCATTTACTTCAACCCTGTTAAATTATTTGCACCCTTTTTGTTCATATACATAAATTTTTCTGAAATTCATTGCATTTTGTTTTTCTGGATTTTGGTAACATATATTGTTGTTTTACAGATGATGTCAACCGCCTGCTGGTAAGAACAAACACTAATCCTGAACCCTGATTTTTCCTTTCTTGTTATGACTCAATAGCTCGAATTAGGATTTATCTTTCTAGATTTTGAAATTACCGCTATCCTTTTTGTTTTTTTACTCAGGCTGAAATTAATGAAGCTTGGAAAGTTAAATCTGCACCATCAGATCCAACGCTACTTCCCAAGGGCAAATCCCATGCCAAGTAAGTCCCATGATTCTCTTTTAGTAACCTTGTTTTCGAAGAGACTTAAATCAGTTTCAAATTTGGATTCTGCAGATATGAGGCTGTTACATTGCCTCAGAATCATTATGAAGACCTGGGGGACGGCATTGAAGAGTCTCTTCCATTTACTGTTGCGGATTTTCAACAGAACTCCTATATCACCATGGTATTCAAGTTTAGATTCATACTTTATCTATTCCGTTGAAGATTTGATGGCTTCGTTATGTGTTTACTAATATCAAGATGAACTAGATATATCCTGCCATAGTGCCTAACTCATTTTTCTATTGCGAAACCATTACTTGACCAAGCTTTAATCCGGCCTGTTTGTTTAATATTAGTCATGATGGAAAAACTCCAAGTAGAAAGTAAGTAAGTTGGTTTTCTTTGCCTTCATTCATGCTGAATACTTGAATGGTCATGTTATTTAGAAATCACAGTGTCTAAGTTGTTAATACTGAATTTTTTATGAGCAGAGGCTGGATAATATGGATGAGCATTATTTAAATCAAAACGTTCAGGATGATCTAAGAGAGGACCGCCATCAAGGTACTCGGAATTCCTTAAATACAGGCATCATTTTTTGCTTTTTTCCAGTTGTCTAGTTGGAAAAATCAACTAACCACTTTGTCCTTGACAATTTTTATGCAGTTGATGCCGCTAATATTACATTAATTGATAATTATGATTATTTTCAGGCAGATGCGACTGCATTTGCATTCAATCGTTTCGAAAGGTGAAAAATGTAACTTTGATGTCTCTGTGAAAATCAATATATTTAAAAAAAGTTGCACACCTAGCAAAACTTTCCTTCGTTCATTTGGATATTGAGTAGACTAACAATGCATGTTTCACTTATCCAACATCTAAGCTTCTTGACTATGCAGGTTTGATATTGAAGAGGAGCATGAGGGAACCCAAATGAATTTCACTCCACCCGAGCATAGTGAGATCCCTACACTCATACCTTCACCACCTCGTCCAGAGGAACCCCACAACGGTAAGGAATCAATTAGTGTTGTTGGTAACCAATTAGGATCATCAGACAAACCTAATTGAAGTTCTTATTTGCTACTAATAAGAGATCTCCAGTTGCCATTGCCTCTTGTTGAAACTGTACTCACATCCGATAAACTATGTCTGTGTTCTGCTAGTTTCATTTGCATTAATCACTTCTGAATGCTAATTTCCACTTATGTTGTGCAATTTGATGAGAATAACTTTTTCCTTTCTGAATGCATTAGCTGAACGTGAAGGTGTTAGTTCCCTCATTGCTATGTTTTGTAATTCTTGCAGCTGACATATTCCAAGAAAAGCATCCTGAGGAACAAAACAAACAGCAATCTGAAGAAAGCAAGGAAGCTAATTTGGTAGTCTAATAAACATGTAAATAAAGTTGGTATCAGCAGACTTATGGAGTATTCATGCGTGTTTTTTGCATTATCAGGACAATGTGAGGCAAAGAGTTGCCCAAAGGAGGGGCAAAAGACCTGCAGCTCCTAAAATGGACTATGACCAAACGATCATTCCTGGTCCCATATATCAATCTTGGCTGCAGGACGCCTCTGATATTGTGCGAAGAAGAGGAAAGAAAGGAAAGGTGTACATCACATATCTTTTACCTCTCGGATTGTTTTATTTTCACCATTACTCGATTGATTTTCTGATTATTTTGGAGTTAGATTAAGTAACCTAAGATGATTGATATTAGAATCAATCTGCAGCAAACCATAAATGCCTTATCTAAGATGAAGACAGCCACACTCACGGACCTGCCTTCTATTGTGCTGGTGGATAAGTTATTCACAAATGGAAATGGGCAAGTTTATTATCCAGCACCCCTCCTGGAAGATTGGTTCAAAATTACTAAACCTCCACGTGATTCACCTTCTGGTCAGATTTGTTCACTCTACATGCATAATTTCTTTTTTTTGAGATTTTGCTAGAAAAGGGGTTCTTTTGTCTCAAAATCTCAATAATATTCATTACTTAAAGTACTTCTTTCGGTTATTCAAATTTTTTATTTCTGGTTTCATACAGGGCGAACCTCTAATCCCGAGCCACCAGAGCCATCATTGTCATCTCCACCTGAAATGATGCACTTTATGGAACCAATGGGTGGAGATGTAAGTCACGCAAACCCTTCTTTCTGTATTTGTAACTTGTTGGAATTGGATATTTATATCATGACTAATTAAGAACTTGAATAATGAAGCCTTCTGAAGATTTTCATATTAGAGTTGCGTCCCAATCAAAAGGAATTTCCATTGAGAAGCAAATGGCAAAGGGAAATAATGATTATGAGATGCCACCAGAGATGCAGATGGACGAGCTGAGGAACAACCTTAGAAGCAATGGATGGGGAGTAAAAGAGGCCAATGGAGTGAATGCATCTAAGGCCAATGTGATGGGCACCCCAGGAAATTCTGGTATATATACTAATGACTTGTGTCTATTGAATAATGAGTGAATGTTTGAACTTGTTAATGAACAAATGTATGAATTTATGATACTACTATAGGTGATGAAATAAGGTCAATTCCCGGCTCAGGGTCAGACCATGGTTTCTTCTCACAGAATTCAGATATCAATTCAGGACGGTGAGTTGAGTTTACCATCGTTTTTACCAATAATTCATGTCTGAGTCCATAGTTCACCAAATTATCAAGTTCTTGACTAATTGTGCATTCATATGGTTCAGGTCTAGCAGAAAAAGACCCTTTTCTGCTTCCAAGAACAGTGGAAATGGCCTTGAACCAGTGGCAGAGGAGTTCCCATCCCAGCATCCTGATCCAAGTTTTAAGCTATCTAGACGATCTGAAAATGATAATGGTAATTGATCCAGAAATTGTTTTATACTTTAATTGACTTACAACTCAATGCCATTTCACCTCTGTATACAATGTCTTCAGACAATCTTGTTAATTTTACAGATCTTTTGGTAGAAACTGGACCATCACAAACACCGATACATCCGATCGTTAACCAGCCACTTGACCAGATAACCAATTCCATAAGAACGTTATATTTCTTCCTCAAATCTTCTACTACTCATCAATGATTGATTGATTGCATAAGCTTTGAAATGTGATGATGAATGCAGGCACTTGAAGACTCATTTTGACGCACCGGGGTCGGCTAAAGAAGAATCTCTAAACCAGTTAGCTTTGGGGATGACCAGAAAGGGAGCAGCAAGTCTTTTCTACCAGACTTGTGGTATTAATTCAACTTCACTTGATTTGTCCAATTCTGGAAAATTAATTACCAGATATGTGTTTACATTGTCAATGTAGTCATAATAATCATGTTGTTTAATTACGTGACAGTTCTTGCGACACGGGATGACATTAAAGTTGATCAAAAGTTACCATATGGAGATATCCTAATCTCCAGAGGTGCAAACATGTGAAAAGATAGAGCAAGAAGAGTTGAGGTATATGATTTTAATTTTCTGTGTAGAGATATGAGCTGGTTTAATATATTTACTTATTCGGAGCACAACTTTTGAAGACCCTATATGTTTTTTGATTAAATTGTTACTGTTTTAGAGTACCATAGTTTGACGTCAATTATCTTGGATTTTGAAAGCTAACAAATAGCTTCCTTCAATTTATGTATCCTTACAGTTATTTCTTATAACTTTAACTTGAGACAGCTGCACTGTGTAAACCTGCATGATATGGAACTTATTTCACCACTCTTTTCTGGTTTTATGACTTGAAATATGAGGCATGCTTGAGCTTGACTGAATAATAAGTGCATTGTGTATATTTAGCTGTATTCTTTGAGATGCCTCTGTGTGTTTAGTGAAAATTTAAGTTAACTTTTCTCCACAAATTTGTCAAAAGCAATTATTATTGGGAAATTCTAGTATTCATCATTTGAACATTGTATGTAGGCAGTTTTACTTTGAACAATCTTAGTCTAGGTATTTGACTTAGTTTTCATCTCTTGTAGGTTTATTTAAATGTAAAATACTTGAGCTTTCTTTGATTCTTGTGGTTGTACAAATTGCACAATATATCTCAATTGTTAATGTTATATTACTTGTTTCAATTATGGTTAGGATAGACCATAACTCAGGATTTATTTAGAAGGGAAAAAAAAAAAAATCATTTTGTAAGCTCAAAACTACTAAAGATTAACAAAACGAAAACGGGAAAAAATTAACAAAAGAGGTCCTACCGGGAGTCGAACCCAGGTCGCTGGATTCAAAGTCCAGAGTGCTAACCACTACACCATAGAACCTCAACGATGTAATTTATTTTCAATTTTATTTTGATATAGTATGTTACCATGTATTTTCCCATCATATGCTTATTGTTGTTTTATCAAATTCTTTTTTAAGGAAGTATCAAAACAATTATTATAATTCGATTGAAGAATATGCCCTGAAACAAGTCTTAAGCCTGGATTAAGAATTCCATATCTATCCGATTTTAATTCATTATTACAAATGAGAAAGTACTATTAATTTCTTCTACCTTAGTTCAACAAGATTTGAGTATGAACTTGAACTAGCCCTAAAGAAAAAAGGGTTTTATGAGTTTATAACTAATGTAGCTTAAATTTGTGAATTTTATCATAGATTGAGAAGCTTTTATTCCCAAAAGAAACGGTCATATTCCGTAGCAAAAAATAATTGGGCATGTTTACTACTCCGATGGCTATACTGGTAAAGCAAATTACAAAAAGCAACCACATAGTTAATAAACTACTTATAAGTTATAACACCCATTTATTTATTAGATATTAGTATTACCAAGTGCAATCCCGAAAATAACAAAATAGGCGAAATTGCACTTTTGGTTCCGTAAGTATAGACAAAATTCAATTTCAGCCCTTTAAGTATTCGGTTAATAGATTTGGTCATATAAATTTCTAAATTAACATATCTAGTACTTATTTTTTAACACATTTGATCATGTATCTTTGCACCACCATTAATAACCTTTTTTTTCGGCCAATTTGCAGTCAGAATTACACGTATTGTCCTCTAACTATCACAATGTGCATTTTTGTTGCAAGCTGGTATTGTTGAAGTGTATGCGTGTTTTTTGTCAATGAACTTTACATTTGAGAACAAGAACATTTTGTTACAAATGTCATTGTCATAATACCAATATTAACCTTGTAATTTGCACAATTGTATAACTTTACTCCGAAAATTATCATCGGTCCATGAACAATTCAATTTACCTATTCTCTCACATTTGCAATCCACAACACCACCTTAATTTTTCTTGTTTTGTGCTTAAAATGATCTGAAAATGTCAAACTATAAGACAGAAATATAATAACAACACTTAACTTCACTTAGTCTTGCTTGAGAAATTGCCAGTTTGAAATAGGATTGTGAGAGAGTAAGTTATGGTTCTTAGATTTTTAAATTTGGAGCAAATTAGCCCTTAGAAACAAGGTAAAACTCGATTTTTTTATTTGATCTGATAGTTAAAACTTAAAAGGACGAAATTTGTAATTCCGGCTACAAATTGAAACAAAAAAAAAAAGTTAGGAACAGTGGTGCAAAGAAATAGTACATGTGTTGTAGTTTTGATATATTGATGATTTTATTAACTTTTAATGTTGTACTCACCAAGGGGTGGTGGCGCAGTTGGCTAGCGCGTAGGTCTCATAGTTTTAGAGTAATCCTGAGGTCGAGAGTTCGAGCCTCTCTCACCCCATTCATTTTTTATTATTTACCAAATTGATATTAACTTCACTATTATTTTTTTACTTTTTATGTTTTTTAACTATCACTATTATAAATCATGATAAAGAATATAAATTAAAGATTATTGGAATAATCTAAAACTAAATCAAATAAGTATAACTCTTAATTAACTTGGAAAATTCCTTGTTTATTTGTTATTATCACAATTTAAAAATAATATAAATTTGAGATCATTCCTTCTTAGTGGACCCCAACAAAAAATAAAAAACCTTATATTATAAATTTATATTTATAATTTAATTAATACAAAATATATTAAATAATGACCCCACTAAATTTATTTTCTGACTCTACTACTAAAATATAGTATGTAACCAACATAATGTGGCTCAGTTGGCAACACAAACTAAGTTTGTGGAAAAAGCCTCAGGTTCGATCCCCACTAAACATATTTGTTGGGAGGGGTGAAAAACCTTAACTGTAACTATGAAACAAAAAAAGAAAAGAAATATAGTATGTAACTTTTACCTAACACATTATTTTACATTGATAAACACAAAATAATTCAAAATTTTCCAACTTGGCGCACAGTCACAAGTTCAAAAATTTCATAAGTCACGCAAATGTTTTTAAAACAATCTAAACCGTCGATATGTAATCTCATCAACGGTTAGGATCTAAATCCGAGACACTAGAAGGCATCCAATCAGAAGTCATCTCAAGTCTACATAAACTCCATCACAAGGCTACCTCTCCTCACCTCGCTTAATCTTTCAAATTTCCATTGAGAAATTCACACTCGTTTTTCCCAAATCAAGAAATCTAATGGCGCCCAAAGCAGAGAAAAAGCCAGCAGAGAAGAAACCCGCTGCCGAGAAGGCCCCGGCGGCCGAGAAAGCTCCTGCAGAGAAAAAGCCCAAGGCCGGGAAGAAGCTTCCCAAGGAAGCAGCCGCCGCCAGCGGAGACAAGAAGAAGAAGCGGTCGAAGAAGAACGTCGAAACCTATAAGATCTACATCTTCAAAGTGCTGAAACAAGTCCATCCAGACATCGGAATCTCGAGCAAGGCCATGGGCATCATGAACAGCTTCATCAACGACATCTTCGAGAAAATGGCGCAGGAGGCTTCGCGGCTGGCGCGCTACAACAAGAAGCCGACCATCACTTCTCGGGAGATCCAAACCGCCGTGAGACTGGTGTTACCAGGTGAGCTGGCTAAGCACGCTGTTTCTGAAGGGACTAAAGCCGTTACGAAATTCACTAGCTCTTGAGGGATTGATTGATTAGCCTGGGGTTTTCTCTTCCTTTCTGCTCAGATTACAGAGAGTTTCAGTGTTGTTTAATATTTTAGAATTTAGGGTTTTTAGTACGTTCTACATTTTGTTGTAAAAATGGGTTTTTGAATTTTGAGTTGAATGGAAATGTTGAATTCTGTCAAAGATGAAGAAGAAAACTTTGTTTTTCCATGTATTTTGAAATGAAATGGAAGAAATTATTAGTAATATTCATATTTTTGTATATAGTATGTGCAGATAAATACAATTTGTCAAAATATAAACAGGTAATCAATAGACAATGGCTACTAAAATACAATAATTAATGTTGCACCTGGAAATTGGAATGAATTTCCATTTTCCAGTTTTCCATGATTCTCATCTCAAATTTCTTAGCAAAAACCTATTTCTTTATGCAATAATCTTTAGCTGAATTCAGACTCAATCAGGAAATCGTCCAATGTGGCAAGAGATTTCAGCTGTCGATCAAGAGAAGCAATTGTCTTCTGGCACTCAGCAAATTTATCAGCTGCTATTGCCAATTCTTTATCCTGCATTAAAAACAAAGTAAAATCAAAACCGTTGCAAACTCTAAAGAAAGCACTCATGTGCCAAGTGTTTGGAAATTAGCTTATGCATATTTTAAGCAGAAACAGTTAGAAGCTAGAAGCATCTAAGAACATATTTTTGGCTTCAGATTCTAGTGTTTTTTGTTTTTCTATTATGTAAAAAGTGCTTTTATAGTTTATACGCTTTTTACTTTTGCTTCCTGAGTTTTTGCAGAAAAAAAAAAAAACCCTATTTACGAAACAAACCTGATTGATTCTGAACTCTTCAACGATTGTTGATCTCCGAAACTGAGAATCAGATTTCATTTTCGATATTTCAGATTCTAATACTTTGCTTTTAGCAACAGTTTCCTTTGAGAAGTTTCTTTCTTTCTCAAATTCTTTTTCTAAGTTACGAATTCTTGATTGCAATGTTTCTAACTCAAGTTCCATTACTTTGAGCTTTGACTCTGCTTCCGCTTTCTTTAAGTTGGCATCGTTAAGTTGAAGCTGAAATATACTCTTTGCTTCATTTGCTTCAGTCAACTGATCTTGAATTTCTACCAAGTTCACCTCCGCTTCATGTAAAAGCTCGGATAAATCCGTTAACTTTATTTTTGTAGATTCAAGTTCTTTCTCTGTTTTCTCGAGTTTATCTTCCGAAGCCTTAAGCTGAATTTGACATTTGTTAAGGGCAATCTCCAAACTTTCATTCTCTGCAGTTATCTTCCTCAAATTCTCTTCAAGTTCAACCGTACGGGCTTCTCCACAGCTGAGGGCAATCACCAAATTTTCTTTCTCTGCAGTTACCTTCATCAAATTCTTTTCGAGTTCGGTCGTCCGGTTAATCATGGATTCCAGCTCGTCCTGCAAATGAGTTTCTTCACAAAGGGCTATCTCCAAGCTCTCTTTCTCTAAAGTTACCTTCCTCAAATTCTCTTCCAGTTCAGTCGTCCGGTTAATCATAACTTTAAGCTCATCCCGCAGACAGGTTTCTCCACCATCAACCTGTTTTGTGAAAAATAAAATTATAGTTGAAACGTTTGAATATTTTATGATACTCCTCTCTAGCCGCTTGAGCTTTTAGATGAGGTGGTCATTCAATATGGTGTGTGAGATATTTAAATATTGGGAAATTATGCGGTTCAGTTTTAAATCCAAAACACCACTGAAACCTTACGAGTATCCCCCTGAATTTTACGTCATTAACATTCTTAACTTGAAATATTACGAAACCTACCCCAAGGTTTGCAAAATATTAGGAATTCCCCCCGAACTCTAAGGAAAGATTGTTGACTTTGGGAGATTTGTAATATTTCAAGGTCTTAGTGGTGTTTGTGAATGTTTTGCAAATCTCGGGGGTAATCCGCAGGGTTGCAAGGTTTCAGTGGTTCTCTGGTAAAAAGCAAACCTCAGGGGGTTATTCATAAATGACCTTTAAATATTTTATGATACTCCTAGCAACCGTTTGAGCTTTTAGATGAGATGGTCATTCAACTATAATAATTAAAAGAAAAAAGAAAAAAAAACCTGTTTTGTCTCCGGTAGGGATGCGATCCTCTCCATCTCGAGAAAATCATCCATCAGATCAATCTCAACCGAAGGAGCAATAAGACTTCTTCCAAGAATTCTCTCACTATCAACCAACTCAAGTTTACAGCTCTCACTTTCAAGATTATCCGACTGACTATCCGTGCAAGATTCAACATAAACTGACGATGCTTTGCGGGCCACAGCTTTTAGCTTCCTACATTCTGCTTCAAGCTTGGCCACCTTTCTGATGCTATCAAGATGCTGTTTACTAGCTGTTTCAGCAGCATGAGTGCTGAAATCAAGTTCTAGCTTAAGGATTGAGTTTTCTTTCTCTGCAGCTTCGAGCTTTGATTGGAACTCGAGTAGCTGGTTCTCGCGATCGGATTTCTTGGATTCCCATTGGCTACTTTTCTTGGAAATAGCCTCATAAATCTTGTCTTGTTGCTCTTCTCTTGCTTGTCGGAGCTCTCTCAAACACTCCTTAAGGGCTCCATCGAGATGACCTACACGTTCCTCGAGGATTGAGTTCTTCTCAGTTAAGGAGTCGTTTTGTTTTTTGAGAACCAATACTTCGTTTTCAGCCCTTTCCCATCCTAGGATTTGAGGCCAAAAGGAAATCAATTATGAAAATAATACCCATACAAATGAAAAATAGCAAAAACAAAACAATCAAGGGCGAATTACATACACTATCCCTAAGGTTTTCAATAATTACAAAATACCCCCTCTGTTTTAAAATTTTACATAAAAACCCCTTGAGTTTTCAAACAATTACAAAAATCTAACAAAATTCGCCCTGTACTCTATACAAAATCTTACAGAAAACTCCATGTAGTTTGTAAATCTAACAAAACTCGCCCTGTACTCTATACAAAATCTTACAGAAAACCCATGTAGTTTGTAATTGTTTGAAACCTTAGTTTTGAAAGCAGAGGGGGTATTTGTAATTATGGAAAACCTTAGGGGCAAACCAAGAGTGAGAGATACCTGAGACGGCTTCCTCTGCAACTTTTGCATGTTGCTTAACCAAGTCTTCCTTGGCACGGATATTAAGAAGAGCTTCAGATAGTTTCTCCGAGAGACTTTTCTCACTATCACTAAGTTCGTTGCCTGCTGAAGCTTTCGATGTTACTTCTGGGGATTGAGTATTATGATTTGACACAGTCTGCATACAACCAAATATTCTATAGCAGGTCAGAATATTCTTCTATTTTTTCCCATATCATACCACAATTTCTTTCTTATTCTTTATCCTCTTGATACTTAGATAGGAGATTGTTCACAGAAAGGGGAAGATAATTATGAATAGGGTGAATTACATCTACTTCTACTATCCCCAAGTTTGCATAATTACAATTTAGTCCCTCTATTTTAGAAATAACAAAAAACTCTTTGACATTTCACTTTATTACAAAAAACTCCATGAAACTATACAAATGAAGCTAAAAATTGCAACTAATCAGCTTATTTCAGGGATTCTTTGTAATGAATTGAATGTTAAGGAGTTCTTTTGTAATATCTGAAAGCAGATGGACTAAATTATAATTAGCTCGAACATTAGGAGTATTAGATGTAGTTTGCCCTTATGAATAACAATGTGTAATCGAGAGATGGATAGAGAAAAGGGATAATTACCGACTACCCCTGAGGTGTGGCTTAAAGACAAAAAACCCCATGAGGTTTCAGAAATTACCATCTCCCCCTTGATGTTTTAAGCCTAACGGAAAAACTAACGGCGATGGTAAAATTACCATGTTGCCCTTGAGGAAAGAGCTGAAAGCAAAAAGAAAAAGGTTGATTATTGACAAACCAACAGTAACCTTCATTTACTAACGACTGGTGAAGTTTGTGAGAGAGAGTGAAACCACAGGGGGGCGTTCGCAATTTCTGAAACCTCATGGGATTTTTGTATTTAGGCCATACCCTCGAGGGGTGGTTAGTAATATCCCTAGAGAAGAAAAGGCTAAGTATATGAAATTGCTATCAGTTCAATTACGGAGTACTTCAAATGACAAGCAATTCCTATTTTGTATCACATTATTAGTTATAACAATATTCCGATAAGAGAAAAGTATTATTGACCTTATGCATGTCAACACATATATGTCACTGAGAATTACAGAAAGAGAATGAGCACACATGTTAATAATTGGAGGCAGGTAGCTGGAAAGAAGTGCTTTTTCAGAGAGAAAAAAGTAATGTGGTCCAACTGCACTGGCTATCCACACAATGTGGTCCATGTTGATTGACTCACATGACTTACAAATGTGAAAATACTACTTAAAAATTAAAATCTTCTGCCAATTTAAGCATAAAAAATGGTTTGATTACTTAATGGGTGTTTGTAAACTCCACTGCTTCTAGAGAAGCTAAAGTTGTAAAACATTGGTGTAGTAAAAATGGGGAATGTTTGGAAAAGAAGAAAAGAAAGTGAATTTTTTTTAAAAAAAAATAGTGGATGAGTGTTCGGGAAAAAAAAAAAAAGCTGAGAAGCACTTTTACTACTCTCAAGAAACTTTCATTAACCTAGAAGTAAGAAGGTGAAACCAAAAGCATGTCCTACGGTGCTTCTAGCTTATTTCTGTTTAAATAAGCAAAATTTGGTTTACCAAACACTCCGGAAGTGCTGCAAAAAAGCACTTAGCACAAAAGTGCTTTTTTATAGAGTTAGCTTGCACTACCTTCATCAACCAAGTGAAACTGGAGATTTAAGTTCTCAGATGACACAAGCGACAGTTGCCCAAACTAAATACTTATATCGAGAAGAAAGTACACCAAGACTTGAAAAGTCATTTTGCTCAAAAGCTCGAGAAAAATATATGACCATGGTTTATAAGAGCTACAGGACCAGTGAATAAATTCCCTAATGAATTAATCAGTAACACCGGGAAAAAAAGGAACAAGATGAACAATGTCAATAAAATGGGCAAAACTTATTGGAAATGTTTGCTCCTACTTATACAAACTAAATGCAAGCTCATACCTTATCTTATCCTTTTGTATTTTCTAAACCGAACCTACTTCAAGAAATCAAAGCCAAAACAAAAATGAGATAAAAAGAAGATTAGTTAGCATAAAAAAAGAAAAAAAAAAAAAAAACTCAGCAAGCATGTGTAATTCAAACAAATAGGATAATCAATTGTAGAAAGAGAATCAACAAACCTGATCATCAGAGAATCTTTCTGAATGAGATGAAACTGAGCCCGAGCTCTCTGTTTCACCACTGGGACTTTTTTCTGAAGACTTTCGCCTCCATAGCCAACTTCTTCTGTCCATTTAAATTAACTTCTTAAATCAACTTTCATCTGAATTTATATAGCCACCAGAAATCAAGATCACTTCCATCTTTATTAAATCAAACACCATTTTCAAATTTCTTGATCAGATAAAAGCTTCCAATTTCATCCCCCTCTTCTTTCTTGAACTGCTTATCAGAAACAAAAGAATCTCAGTAACCCATATCAAGATAGGAAAATATCAGAAAGGTGTGATTTTTAATTTTTATTATTGTTTTTCTGCCCAATTCTGGTGAACTATCAAGCTTTGCTTGGAATTCAATCCTCAACCAACCAACCTCAAAAGATCAGAAACGTTTACAATAATACCATGAAAAGAAAGACTATCCATTTCAGAATATAAACCATTCTTAGCGAAACTTAAAGCATAAAATTTCAGACAACTACTATGATGGACACCTTTCAATTCCCCACAACTCACACAAACACACACAGATAGAAAACGATTTTTTATTTTTATTTTTTTCTTGTGTGTGTGTGTAGTGTTCGTCTCAACAGTAAATAAAGCTCGGAAATTTTGGGCACTGCCCCTATAAATATCCCTGAACTGAAAGACTGAAAATTAAGCGTGACCCACATAAATGATTTACTTTATCTTCCGAAAACTAGACGACCCACAAAAGGAAATAATGCAGAAAAAGCCTCCGCAATATAAAGAAAGCACCTTTCTTGGTTCCTTGACATATACAATATCTAGAGAGAGAAAGGAAAATAACCTAAAACAAGCTGACAGACGACAGTGAACAGGATTACAGGAACAGCAACAAGAGAACTGGAAGAATCAATAATGTTACTTCAAATTATTGCATTTAATGAGCGAGAAAATAATAGTATAATACTACTTTTTTCTGGGTTTCAGATTCTTGTCCGAGTTATTGTATTGGTGTAGCGTAATTTTCTCTGAATTTGCTGAAATCATACCTTTTTATCTATTGGTTTTTGACTCTTGCGGAGGTGGGCGGAGGGTGTAGAGTGAAGACAAAGACTTTGTTGAATATTTTGATTTCTTTTTCGAATGAAGATTGCGATATTCGCGCGCCTGTATGTACACCACGTATGTAGACAGTAGACGTAGTTTCATTGACATATATATATATCAACAATCAATGTGTCTCTATTTAATCATCTCATATTTCTTTAATTAATTAATAATTGTCGTGTACAATGATTGTGTATTTCGACTGTTTTGTATGTTTAACCACCAAATTCACTTAATTTAGTAGTTATAAGTTATAAATTTATGCTAATTTAATTAGAAATCTCAGTTGAAATCGCTGAAAATACAGTTATTTTTGGTAAAACTTGATTCTAACTTTATAATAACTTAACTAGTGGTGAAAATATAGTTGTCATTAATTAGTAGGGTTTTACACTTTCCTATGTTTAGATTGATCGTAATTTGTAAATACTTTTGAGTTTTGATGAAGTCAATAACTTATAAATTAGCTGGCATCATATGTAAAGTAATTAAAGATGGTGACTGTTTTTTTTTTTTTGGTTTTGGTTTAGTAACTAGTAATTAGTTATTATTTTATTAAAAATATCATATAGTAATTAGGTTTATGAGCGTATCATTTAAAATGACTAATATTTACAGTTATTTACTTTCGGTTTAAAAGTTTGAACTCAATCTTTATTCATTAAAATTTAGGGCAAATTTCATCTAGACCCCATTGAAATAGTTAAATTACAGATTATCAAAACTTTTGATTCATACAACCATCAAGAATTTAAAATAATATCATAATACTTCTTCGTGTTATTTAATGGTGGAGATGGATGACATAGCATAATCTCAACCGTACACATAACACAATCTTAAGGGTCCAAGGTTACATAGGTCGAGTTGACCGACCTCATAAGTCAATCCAATTTACCTTGAGTAGGACCATGTAACCGACCGTCGACCTCCGCCAAAACGGGCACCTCCGATTTTTCTAGGTTGAGCAATCGAGGTTTGACAGACATGCTATGAAGATATACAAGGAATGCCAACTTATACTACCTCTAGCCTTTGGATTATCTCCTAGCACCGTTTTTGTTAGAGCCGCCAGAGCATCAAATGGTCATGTTATAGAAACTCTAAATTGGGGACCAGACCTGACACAACCTCACCTTCCCGAGTTCGAATGACCAAGGTCGAAAGGAGGCATTAAATAAATGCATGTCCCAAATGTGTAAATTGTGCGTGTATTAATCCTACTATATATAGATATCTCCTTCATTTATTATGGTTGGTAAACACATTTAAGTCTTTCGAGCCATCTCCTTATTTTCCTACCTTTTAGTCTAAGTTTACTGACTTGAGCATTGGAACTTGGAAGGTCTCCGCCAGAGACAATTCCGGTAAGTTTACCTTGTTCAGTAATTTTAAGTCAAAAAATAATAATTTCAGGTCAAAAAATGAATCCACTCTACAAATTTAAGTGACAGATGGACTAAATCAAACTGTTGAATCACCCAACCAAATTTTGAATTCATCAATCCACTGATAACTTTAAAAGTGTATCAATAGGTAAGATTCCTCGATTGCTTCATCAGTTGCATTTCTCTCAAATTGTCCGCAACATCTAAATCAAATTCATCTAATAGATTATGGTGAAAGAGATGGCTACAGTTCAAGCAATCAAGCTTAATCATAAAAGGTTTAAAACTTGAGATTTTGGTGAAAGAGGTATTAAAGGCTTAAAGCCATTGAAATTTGAAACCTGGCCCCGTTTATAACTTCATAAAGTGAAGTAAATGAGTCTAAAGATAGGACAAACTACAAATTACAAGTCTACAACCCCTATAAAAATTTGAAATGCCAATTTCAAATTGAATTTTAAGATAGTAAATTAATAGTTTAATTTTAAATAGGCATGTAATTGATTTATTGTAATCAATAATTCTTTTTTTTTTTTTGGAATAAAAATGCATTTGATGAGAAAGCAAATGTCCTCTTTTTTCTTAGTTTTAGAGACTTTTTCCTTCCAAAAGTTGGATATTTAATTAAAAAAGTAGATAATATTATTAAAAAGATTGATAATAGTTTAACCTATGTTCGCACCACTTAAAATGGTAATATATATTTTCTTTTTTGATTCGGAAAATAGGAGAAAAGCCGGAGCCACAAACGCAAAGAAACAGATTATTCTTCAAATCAAACTCGCGCATCGACAATCAATCACCATTCAAAATCTCTCTAAAGAGAAGAAGAAGAAGAAGAACGAGAAAGAGGGTTAGGGCATCCCTGATTCGAGCCCTAACTTCTCTAATTGATTCATTTTTTCTACGCTAGTTGAAAATCACACGTGAATTCATAAGCTGCTTTGTGATTGATTGATATAAACCGGAAAATGAGTGGTCAAGTGCCGCCCAGACGCAACAGCATGGCTCAGAAGCGCAATTCCTCGTCCTTGAAGAAGTCCTCCGCGCCTTCTTCCGAGAATGGCTCCGCCACCAATGGGAACAATAGCAAGCCACTCTCTCCTACTAATTCGTAAGCCGATATCTGTGGTTCTGTGTTTATTGCTCTCGCTGTTAGTGATTTTTTTTTTGGGTGTTTGATTTGAGGATTGAATTGGTTAATTTATGTTGAGGGAAGAAGTGATGCTGCTTGGGGGTCAAAGTTAGAATCTTTTAAGCACAAAGTAAAGGGTATGTCTCTTAGCTGTCGAGTTTTCTTTTTTACTTGGTAATATAGGTGGAAGGCTGATGATGAGATGGTTGAGAGAATTCACCGCTAGAAAATTTGGGTCGTTTAATAGTGCATTTTTAGAAGGGAAGTAATCAGTTTTAAGCGATTGCCATGTCTGCCTCTTGCCGTGTGAGTTAATGTAATTTAGTGCTAATTAGGAAACTGGAAGTTTGAAAATTTCTGAATTATTTTGATTTCTGGCTGCAAACACATACTCGAAAAGTAATAATATGGTGCCATTATTGTTCTCCTACGATTTTGCCTTTCTCATTGCCTTTTGATTGTCTTAGTGTTGCATGCACCAAGAAATGCATGTTCTGTGTGGAATTCTAGTGAACCTGTCATATTTCCCCTGAATTTTGATGTATATGATGCATACATAAGTTTCTAGAGATGAAAATAGCGTATATTCCTTTCGGTGAGGTGAGAATTTATAGCAGTCAATGGACTCTGCTGATTTTCTCTTTTTGTGAGTAATTTAGGAATCACTGGGTCAATATCTTGGAAACTAGAGTAGAAAGTTGTATCATCTCTACATAGCATTAATTAATTTATGCACTAGTATTTTTCATTTGCATTTCTGTTTCCATGGTCTATCAAGTATATTGGATTTCCATGTTTCTTTAACAGAAATCACGCGCTGGTTGTTTCTGTTACCTCCTAACTTGAGTAAGTGGGTCTTTGCAAACACTACAACTTCTCCTTCGAGAAGCTAAAGTTGTAAAGAGATGGAGTAGTAAAAATTGGGAGTGTTTGGGAAAAAAATTGAGAAGTACCAAAAAGAAGTAGTGAGTGGTAGGAAAAAAAAAAGCTAAGAAACTCTATTACTTCTCTCTAGAAACTTCTATTTATATACAAAAATAACCTACAAGCTGAAGCCAAAAGCATGTATGTAGGTGCTTCTATCTTCTAGCTTATTTCTGCTTAAAACAAGCAGAATCTAGTTTTCCAAGAGCTCTCAAAGTGCTGAAAAGATCAAAAAGCACAAAAACACTTTTTCATAGAGTTTGCTAACACTGCTTAATACTTGGAATCGATTGTATACTGTATCATTTTTCTCCTTACTTTGTTGATTTGATATCTGTTTATGCAGGTCTGTTCCTGGAGAGAGGACAGTAAAGAAACTCAGGCTATCGAAAGCTCTTACGATTCCTGAGGGGACCACTGTGTCGGATGCCTGTAGGAGGATGGCTGCCAGGCGTGTTGACGCTGTGCTGCTTACGGATGCTAATGCTTTGCTCTCGGGAATTGTCACCGATAAGGTAATTATCACAATCATTCTGTAAGTATTTGTACTTCTTTGCTGGTTTTGTTTTGGTTAGTTTTAAATTTTGCAATTTGATTTGTTTTCTTCAGTGGAGGGAAGAAAGCAAAGAGTTCTATAACCATATTGGCTGAATGTGCTTATTTGAAAAGGGCGAATTACATCTACTACCCTGAAGTTTAACAACATTACAATTTAGTCCCTCTATTTTCATAAAATACAAAAAACTCCCAGCAATTCACTTGATTACAGAAAATTAATTCCCGTTAGGGTTCTGTTACTATTCCGTCAGTTTTTTTTTTCAATAATGCCTTGTGCCCGTGCCCTAATGTCAATTTTTAAGACCAAAATGCACGAGGGACTGTTCTGTAATTTTCTGAAAAGTCAAGGGATCGTATTGTTAATTTTTCAGACATTCCATAAATCTATTGTTTTTCCATCATTCCCCATTCTTTTTAAAAGAGAGCGTTTATGGCAAAACAAACTTTGCACAATTTCTGTTTAGTTTTGTAATAAAGTGAAATATCAGGAAGTTTTTTTGTAATTTCTGAAAACAGAGGGACTATATTGTAATTAGGGAAAACCTCAGTGGTAGTTGATGCAATTCGCTCTTCGGAGTTTCATATTTGTCCTGGAACTAATGGCTTCTCTGCCTCTAGTAAATTGCTGAGATAGAATATGTGACATTTTCGATTTAAGATTGTTGATGTTGGAATTTGATGGATATTCTTTTGTGTGCACAGGACATAGCAACCAGGGTTATAGCTGAGGAGTTGAGGCCAGACCAGACAATAATATCTAAAGTGATGACAAGAAACCCGATTTTTGTGAACGCCGACTCTTTGGCTATTGAGGCCCTGCAGAAGATGGTTCAAGGTTGTTTTTATCTCTGCCTTGTTTCCTTATATTTCTTATGCTTGGTGCCGATCTTGTGTGGCTTGGTAGTGAATTAGGATTTAAGTTTGAAGTTTTATGTGAGGTTACCTTAGGCATTGATACAAATATATAAATGTTTTTGCAAAACAGAGTTTACATTGCTTTATACCAAGAGATACTATTTTATTAGCCACACTATACAGTTCATTCTGAAAAGTACTAGATCGGATTGTTTGGTCATTTTGTGTCTTAGATGTGCGTGATTGACCTACTTTAAGAACTCATATTCTGATTAAGTTGTTGCTGTTCCTAAATTAATCTGCTTACATCTATTACCCCTGAGATTTGCCCTAGATACAATTTAGCCCCTTCGGTTTCAGAATTTAAAAAAAACTCCCCGGCTTTTCACTTAATTACAAAAACATAACAGAGATTGTCCCAAACCTGTTTAGCCCTTAACAGCCACAAACAGCTGTATTCACTAAATTCAAGAGTTTACAAAGAAGTCCTTATACTTTCAACTTAATAACAATTTGATCCCTCAACTTTTCACAGAACTACAGAATTGACATGAGGGCATGAGGGTATGTTTGGGAATTTTTTTGGATGAAATAGTAATGGAACCCTAACGGACGTCAATTATTTGTAATAAAGTGAAATGTCAGGAAGTAATTGTAATTTCTGAAAAAGAGGGTCTAACTCATAATTAGGGGAAATTTCACATGTAGTGGATGCAATTCAAGCAAATCCTAATATACGAAGTGTTCATTCACTATGAAATATACTAATATAGCATCATTACCTACGTAGCCTCTGAAACTTAGCTCTATTATGCATCAAACTTAGATGATTATGTGAGCATATAACTCAATTTAAATATACGTTTTGGCTGTAGGAAAGTTCAGGCACCTCCCAGTTGTTGAGAATGGTGAAGTTATAGCCATGTTAGATATCACAAAATGCCTTTATGATGCCATATCACGAATGGAGAAAGCTGCAGAGCATGGGAGTGCCATTGCAGCAGCAGTTGAAGGAGTTGAACGCCAATTTGGAAGCAATTTTTCTGGTTAGTTCCCCCTTTCTGAAGTATCAGATATATAGAATTAACTTTGGATTATACATGATGTTCATTTTTCTTGAACATCATATCCTTGGGAAGGTTTGTTTATTCGTGAGCAATTTATGCATCATTAAGGAACATATTCATGTGATGTATATGGAGAAAACCCTAAAGTGCACACGAGAATTTATGATCTGAATTTAATCCTTTGCACTGTGCATGGAAAACACTCGCAGTACACGGATATAAAATTCAACAAGGAAGAGATTAAGTGCAACATGCATGAGTTTACTAATTAATAGGAATTGCCGAGGAGTTATAACTGAATGTAAAATGAGAATATCACCAAAGACTTGAAAGAAGTAAGCTGTTTTCTGTTGGGGGCATCCGTTAAAAGTTTTACCTACTAACTAAGATAATAATATGACATTATGTGCATCAAATGTATTTGTTAGAGCTTTTTCAACTTTAAATTGATGGCTCATAAAGTTTGAGCCTTGTTTCTATGTAGTAGATATTCAAGCCTTCCACAAACTAGCCAAAGTCTCAGGATTTTCATTCTAAAAAGCTGGAGAGCTGAAGAATACAATATAAAATCTACCTAAAATAGCTCAATCTAGATAGGAAAAAGTATGATAAGAGAAATCATTATTGATATCGGAAAGATATCCTAACAGATAAGAAATAGTATCAAATACTCTTAAGGTTTCCCCTCAAGCTGGAGGATGTGTAGTATACATGCACATGTTGTTACCGAGACAAAATATCCCAATATGTGAATATCTCCTTCCTCCAACTCAAGCTCAAGCTGAGAACCTATGAAATATTGTTTAAATTTGCTATTTCTTGATATGTAGAACCACTTCCTGTAGATAGAATTGCAGTATTATTGTAATTGAGTTGGATAAAATCACCACAATACTCATGACAAACTAGCATAGTCACTGCAAAAGATTTATGAGCTGTGACAGGGAGGTAGGAAAACCTAGAGTATTGGGTATAAATTAAAACTCTTTAGAACCACCTCACTGCTGTTTTTCCTTTCCTTTATCCATCTCTTTTCCTTGGCTCTGTTGTTATACCTTGTTGGAATAGAAAACATTATGCTGTTATATTAGTAAATAAACCTATCTCCTTTATATTGAGGATAGGTAAAATAACCAAGTCTACCTAAAATAACTCAATATATATAAAGAGAAGTATTTTAATTTTTAAGTGAAATTGTGATGATATCCTGCATGATTTGTTGCATTACTTTTCTAGCACGCCTCTTTTTATTTCCATAACTACATATTATGTTGACAGGAGTGTTTTTGTTTGTTGGGTATTTCAGCACCATCAGCTTTGATAGAGACACTGAGAGAACGCATGTTTAAGCCTTCTCTATCCACTATCATTTCTGAGAGTTCAAGGTAACAATGATTCGCTGAGCTCTTTTCGTTTAAAAGATTACTCTATTATTGTGGTTGTTATAATCTGAAATGTTGTCACATTTCAGGTTTGCAACAGCATCACCTTCAGATCCGGTTCAGGTTGCTGCCAAAAAGATGCGTGACTTACGGGTCAATTCAGTCCTTGTTATGGCAGGAAACAAGATTCAGGGGATACTGACGTAATATTTCAATTTTTCCTAAAAAAAATGCTTCGTATAATTGCAATAATGTAGATGTGATATGTTTACTGATATGGGTTTTTCCAATTCTATGTTGGCTCACATTTTTATTTTGGGTAATTAATGCAGTTCTAAAGATATACTTATGAGAGTTGTGGCCACAAATCTCTCCCCTGAGCTGACTCTAGTAGAAAAGGTTTACAGCTTTTTAACTTGGTCATTCCAGTTTGCAAAATACGGTTGCCTCTCTTCATGTTGCATATCTGCATTGACCGACTTCGATTAAATTAAAGTTCTTCTGAGCCTCAATATATGAAACTAATATTGATATGAGGTTGCTTTTGCTCCTTAGTTATTATGATAATGATGCATTTGATATCAGGAACTCCTTTTAACTCTCTCACTGGTGTCCTCAAGTTGTTAACCTTTGTATAAGGTAGTCTTTGCAAACTCACTTTTGTGGTAAGTGCTTTTTTATTAGAAGCTAGAAGCACCTAAGGGAATGATTTTGGCTTCAGCTTTTAGCTTCTCGGCTATTTACGCAAATAAATGGAAATTTCTTGAAAGTAGTAAAAGTGCTTCTCAGCTTTTTTTTTTTCCAAACACTTCCCACATTTACTACTCCAACTTTTTACTTCTTTAACTTCTACTTTGGCTTCTTTAACTTCTACATTTCCAAACACCCATTAAGTTTCTTTTTGATTTCACATTCTTGATCACGTGCATTGGTGCATGATGAGCAACCTATTATTCTGCCAGTGTTTGGTCATTGTGGTCCATTTATTCCTTGATTGCATTGGGGAATAGCATCTAATGTCCATTTATGTAAATCAGCAATTAATTGATCTCGCAAAGTGTGCTTCCTTAATTTTCATCTCACCATAATTGTTCCATTTGATATTTTCCTGTTGACTTATTATGTTTTAATGCAACTTATCTTTCTCCAGGTTATGACGCCAAACCCTGAATGTGCAATGCTCGAGACAACTATTCTTGAAGGATTGCATATAATGCATGATGCAAAATTTTTACATCTTCCCGTGGTTGATAAAGGTCAGTATCACTCCTTTTTTTTTCTTTTCTTTATCTCATACCTCAGTTAGTACAAGCAATTTTTGTTGCAGATGGATGTGTTGCTGCCTGCCTAGATGTTTTGCAGATAACTCATGCAGCAATTTCCATGGTAAAATTGTTTTATCTTTGATTACTACAGATCAAGTGCTACCCTTGAGTTTGTCCTAATTACAACTTAGTCCCTCTGTATTCCGAAATTACAAAAAACTCCTTCACATTTTACTTTATTACAAAAAACTTCCTGAAACTGTACATCATGAAGCCAAAGAATGCAAATAATCAGCCTATTTCAGGGATTTTTTTGTAATGAAGTGAAATATCAGGGAGTTTTTTTGTTATTTATGAAATAGAGGATTAAATTGTTATTATTTCTAACCTCAGGGGTAGTGGATGTAATTTTTCCTTCATTATTTGATTTCTTTTGCTTATCTACTGTGACAAGATATAATCACTGTCCCTTGATTTTTTTTTCACATTGACCCCACTTCACTACTAATGTCCTGTCAAAGTTCCGCCATGTAGTCATGGGAGATTTTGTTATTCGGGATTCAGGGGCACAAATATATATTTCCTCATTAGAGACAGTGATATATTTCTGCATCGTTTTTACATGTATAAGTGCTCTTACTGTTTCGTTTTTGACAGTTTATTAACTTTCTAAGGAAAACGATTTATGTTAGTTACAGATTAAATCTGATCTTTTATCTCTCTGATTTTGTTGTGTTTTAAAATGTAAAATTCGTTGGTTAAAATATCTTCCAGTTTGCCTACTTGTGGAGACTATTTTCATTTGCTTATCAGAACCAAGTTCGATTATTGGGTGTTTGGCAAACTGTACTACTTCTGGAGAAGCTAAAGTAGAGCTAAGGTTGTCAAACATTGGAGTATTAAAAGTGGGGAATGTTTAAAAAGTGAAAAATAAAAAAAGAGGAGTCGAGTGTTTGGAAAAAATAGCTGAGAAGCACTTTACAATTTTCAACTCTCAAGAAACTTCAATTTATTTACGAAAATAACCTAGAAGCTGAAATCAAAAGCATGTCCTTTGGTGCTTCTAGCTTCTAGCTTATTTCTGCTTAAAATAGCAGAAGATGCTTTTCCAAACACTCCCAAAGTGCTGAAAAAGAGCTCTCAACACAAAAGTGCCTTTTTTTTTAGAGTTCAACCACTACCTTAGTTAAAAAATGTAATGGATATGCATATGATTCTGAGTGTTCTGCAGAATTAGGCTCCTTTAATTTTTTCTTCTATCTAGGTTGAAAGTAGCTCCGGTGCTGTTAACGATGTTGCAAATACTGTGATGCAAAAGTTCTGGGATTCAGCTCTTAATGCAGAGGCATCGGATGATTGTGAAACTCAAAGGTCTCACTTCTGCTTCTGTTTTGCTTTCGAATTATCTTGATGATCTGGATGTGTGATTGTGGCTCTTGCTTGCTATTGTTACAGTCACAGTGAGCTGTCTATGTCACAGTATATAGCATCAGATGCAATGGAACATGCCAAGTCCGCATACCCTTCACTTGGTCTTGGGAATTCATTTTCTTTCAAATTCGAAGACCTTAAAGGCCGTGTGCACAGATTTAATTTTGGTGAGTGTAGAGCTTACACAGAAACCAAGTCTATGTTGTTTCATTTCAATATCTGCCTAAACTCATGCATTGTTCTTTTACTTTGGAGCTCCCAAGTCTTTCCTAGAAGTTACCCTAATTACAATTCAGTCCCTCTATTTTCAGTAATTACAAAAATCTCCCCAACAGTTCAATTTGTTACAACAATTTAACAGAAATTGTGAAAAACTTTGTTTTGCCCTTAACGTTTTCTCTTTAGACAAAACTTAAAAAAATGAAAACATAATAGATTTATGAATGTCTGGAAAGAATAACCATAGGGCCGCTGAACTTTTCACAAAATCATAGAACAGTCCCTGATTCATTTTGGGCTTAAAAAACTAACATTAGGAGCATGCGGGTATTTTTGAGAAAGAATAAAAAAAATTGACTGAATAGTTACGAAATACTAACACACATTAATTTTTTGTACTAAAGTGAAATGTCAAGAATTTTTTTGTAATTTCCAAAAAAAGAGGGACTAAATTATAATTTTGTTAAACCTCAGGGATAGTAGATGTAATTCACCCTTTAATCAGATAAGAGAATTATGCTACCATTTGCCTGTATTGATCCTTTTACAAGTTATGCTTTTTATAAGAGAATGTTGTTATACAACGCCCCTATTTTATTGGAATACTGCAAAAGCAGCATCAGTATCTGTGATGCTTTACTAAATCGAAATAGAAAAAAAAAAAAAAAAAAAAAAAACGTAAAAAGATTCAATGAAGATATCCTACAGAAGATATTCTGTTTGTTTGAAATTATTATTTGCTTTCTTGTGTCTACCTAATCCAGGCACAGAGAACTTAGCTGAGCTTGTTTGTGCTGTTGTGCAACGCGTGGGTGAGTTCAATGATCAAAGGCAGCCTCAACTTTTGGTGGGTACATGAACATATAGCAATTCCTTATTTTCTTTCTTTCTTCCTTTCCTTGAGAAGCTTATTAATGTTTCTTTTTCTTTCTATTTCCTGTTTCAGTATGAAGATGATGAAGGCGATAAAGTTCTCCTCACAACGGATGGAGATCTCGTTGGTGCTGTTAGCAATGCAAGATCAGCGGGACAAAAGGTTTGGATTACATTTAAGCATTGGATTGTATGTAAATCATATTTCGTGAGTATGATTGAATTACAGAACAATAGGGAGTATGCTGTATGCACAACTCCAATATTGTTTAGGGCGAATTACATCTACCACTCTGAGGGTTTGCCTTAATTATAATTTAGTTCCTCAGTTTTCAAAACTTACAAAAAACTCCTGATATTTCACTTTATTACAAAAACTTAACACAAATTGTGCAAAGCCTGTTTTGTAGTTAACGGCTATATTCGCTAACTTCAAGAGTCAACAAAAAAGTACCTGTATACGTTCAACTTAGTAACAGTACGATCCCTCAACTTTTCACAATATTACATAACTGACATTAGGGCAAAAGGTTACTTTTGGAAAAAGAAAGGGCGAATTGCATTTGGATACCCTGAAGTCTTGTGTATTTACAATTCAATCCCTCTAGTTTGAGAAAATATTGGATAGTTCTTGAGATTTTTCAATAAATGTGAAAATATTCCGCAAATACACCTGAAAATACCCCAACTGGTTCCTAAGTTGGGTATTTGCGGAACATTTACACATTTGTCGAATATGCTGATCGACTTTAGATAACTTGAACTAAGTCGCATGACCAGTTTGAGAACCTTAAAGCTGCAAAGTCTATTTTGAGCATTTTCATGATTAGTTGGGATAATTACGTAGAGGTTTTGTAATCACGAAAATGCTCTCATAGTTTCTATTAGTACATGAATAGGATAAGGTCAATTATGCCATCCTGGGCTGTAAGTATGTGAACAATAGGCGGAATTACATCTGGAATTACATCTGGTGTCCCCCGATGTTTGCCATAATTACAATGAGGTCCCTCTTGTTTGATTTATTACATTTTAGTCCCTAAATTGTGGCCTATCAATTGATGTCATATGTTGTATTTATTAATCAGGTTTTGAGATTGCATTTGGACTACTATGATTCAAGTCAAGAAACAACAAGAAGCCCTTGTGCTGGCACTTTAACTACAAAGAAAAGTGGATTAATCTCTCAAAAATCTGGAATTTTTGCTGGAGCAGTTGTTCTGACAAGCATTGGGGTAATGGTCTACTTGAAGCGTACAAGAACATAATGATTATTTAAAGCACATAGATCTTTCTTTTTTTGAAAGTTGAATCCAATTCCAAATGATTCAACTTAATAATTTATGTAAATTAGAAAAATTACGAACACGAAACAGGGAAAGAAAAGAAAAATATGAGTAAGTAGATAAGAAAACTGAATGAATTTTTGTCTCTATGTTACAAGCAAAATGCAAATGGTAGAGATATTTTGTCGGCAAACTATGTATTTGCCATCCTTGTTGAATTGGAAATAAGACAGCAGGATCTCACTTTTTCATGAATGCAGGCAGCCCTTTTTGGCTTTTAATCAATTATTTCGTGAGTTGATGTTATCGATAAAATCTTTATATTTTAGGAAAAATTACGAGTAGGGGAATAGGAAGTTTCAAAATTATTAAAGGGGTGATAACGTTTAAATATATAGAATAAAGAAATTAATATATTTAAAATATTAAAACTCAGGATTAGAAAGTTTTGAAATAGATAAAAAGTTACTAACTTTTATAAATTTATAGATAATGGATTAATAAAGTTATACAATTATTTACGAGTGTTTGCAAACTCTTCTTTTTCTGGAAAAGTTAAAAGAGAAGCTAAAGTTAAAAAAAGGTGGTCATAAAAGCAGGGAGTATTTGGAAAAAAAAAAGCTAAAAGCAGAGAGAAAAAATAGTTGCGTTTGAGAAAGAAGCCAAGAATCACTTCTAATTTTAATTAAGTTATTACTTAAAATTTTACTTTAATTATGAAAGCACCTATTAAAAAAGCATGTATTTAGATGCTTAAGATTTTGACATATTTCTACTTAAATTTAGCAGAAGTTGGGAGTGTTTGGAAATCCGAAATACTAAAAAAATTCACTTATATTAGAAGTGTTCTTTTTCAAAATTTGCAAACACTCTCTTAGATGTTGATTGTAACACAAAAATTATGTTGCTTCAATCATTTCATTTTGGAGGATTCTATTAATTCAGGATACAATTAAATATCTAAAAAACAAAATCTTTATAAATAATTTAATCAAGCATCCCATTAAACAAACGTACATAGATTAGAAATCAAATTAGATTCCAGATTATCTTGACTGAAAAGTTGAGGATCCATGAAATGTCTCATTTTTATAGTTCCTCTTTCTCCTAATGCCTGAATGACAGTATTGAACTTGAAAGCAACTCTCCTTTTCTTGATAATTCTTATTAAATACTTTTTTCCAACAAAAGTAAAGCCAAGAGCTAACATACGGGATTTAATTTTGCAGTAAGCTATTTGTTAGCTTACAAAATCCAAGATAAATTGAGTGCAAAGTTCAAACTATGATACTTTAAAACGGTAATAATTTGATCAAAAAACATACATAAATAAATGAAAGGAAGCTATATGTTAGCTTACAAAATCCAAGATAAATTGAGTTCAAACTATGGTACTCTAAAACAGTAATAATTTGATCAAAAAGCATATAGGATCTTCCAAAGTTGTGTTCTGAATAAGTAAATATATTAAATCAGCTCATTTCTCTACACAACAAATTAAAATCATATACCTCAACTCTTCTTGATCTAGCTTTTCACATATTTGCACCTCTGGCGATTAGGATATCTCCATATGGTGACTTTTGATCAACTTTAATGTCATCCCGTGTCGCAAGAACTGTCGCGTAAGCAAACAATATTATTATTATGACTCGATTGACAATGTAAACACATATGTTGTAATTAATTTTCCAGAATTTGGACATATCAAGTGAAGATGAATTAATACCACAAGTCTGGTAGAAAAGACTTGCTGCTCCCTTTCTGGTCATCCCCAAAGCTAAATGGTTTAGAGATTCTTCTTTAGTGGATCCTGGTGTGTCAAAATGACTCTTCAAGTGCCTGTATTCATCATCACATTTCAAAGCTTATGCAACCAGTCAATCATGGATGAGCGTAGTAGAATATTTGAGGAAGAAATATTACGCTCTGATGGAATCGGTTATCTGGTCAAGTGGCTGGTTAACGGTTGGATGTATCGGTATTTGTGATGGTCCAGTTTCTACCAAAAGATCTGTAAAATTAACAAGATTGTCTGAAGACATTGTATACAGAGGTGAAATGGCACTGAGTTGTAATTTAGCTAAAGTATAAAACACTTTCTGGATCAATTACCATTATCATTTTCAGATCGTCTAGAGAGCTTAAAACTTGGATCAGGATGCTGGGATGGGAACTCCTCCGCCACTGGTTCAAGACCATTTCCACTGTTCTTGGAAGCAGAAAAGGGTCTTTTTCTGCTAGACCTGAACCATATGAATGCACAATTAGTCAAGAACTTGATAATTTGGTGAACTATGGACTCAAACATGAATTATATGTAAAAACGATGTTAAACTCAACTCACCGTCCTGAATTGATATCTGAATTCTGTGAGAAGAAACCATGGTCAGACCCTGAGCCGGGAATTGACCTTATTTCATCACCTATAGCAGTATCATAAATTCATACATTTGTTCATTAACAAGTTCAAAATTTGACTCATTATTCAAGAGACACAAGTCATTAGTATATGTATACCAGAATTTCCGGGGTGGCCATCACATTGGCCTTAGATGCACCCACTCCATTGGCCTCTTTTACTCCCCATTCATTGCTTCTAAGGTTGTTCCTCAGCTCGTCCATCTGTTTCTCTGGTGGCATCTCATAATCATTATTTCCCTTTGCCATTTGCTTCTCAATGGAAATTCCCTTTGATTGGGACGCAACTCTACTTTGAAAATCTTCAGAAGGCTTCATTATTCAAGTTCTTAATTAGTCAAGATATAAATATCCAATTCAAAAAAGATACAAATACAGAAAAGAAGGGTTTGAGTGACTTACATTTCCACCCATTGGTTCCATAAAGTGCATCATTTCAGGTGGAGATGACAATGATGGCTCTGGTGGCTCGGGATTAGAAGTTCGCCCTGTATGAAACCAGAAAATCAAACATTTAACTTTTTCTCAAAAAATTGAAATTATGCATGTAGAGTGAACAAATCTGACCAGAAGGTGAATCACGTGGAGGTTTGGTAATTCGGAACCAATCTTCCAGGAGGGGTGCTGGATAATAAACTTGTCCATTTACATTTGTGAATAACTTATCCACCAGCACTATAGAAGGCAGGTCCATGAGTGTGGCTGTCTTAATCTTAGATAAGGCATTTATGGGCGGCTGCAGATTGGTTCTAATATCGATCATCTTAGGTTACTTAATCTAATTCCAAAATAATCAGAAAATGAACCGAGTAATGGTGAAAATAAAAAAATCCAAGGGGTAAAAGATTTGCGAAGTACACCTTTCCTTTCTTTCCTCTTCTTCGCACAATATCTGATGTGTCCTGCAGCCAAGTATTCAGCATGAATGAAGACAAAGAAAACCAACTTACTTTCTACTTGGAGTTTTTCCATCATGACTAATATTAAACAAACAAGCCGGATTAAAGCTTGGTCAAGTAATGGTTTCGCAATAGCAAAATGAGAAATTAGGCACTATGGCAGGCTATATCTAGTTCATCCTGATATTAGTAAACACATAACGAAGCCATCAAATCTTCAACGGAATAGATAAAGTATGAATCTAAACTTGAATACCATGGTGATATAGGAGGTCTTTTGAAAATCCGCAACAGTAAATGGAAGAGACTCTTCAATGCCGTCCCCCAGGTCTTCATAATGATTCGGAGGCAATGTAACAGCCTCATATCTGCAGAATCCAAATTTGAAACTGATTTAAGTCTCTTCGAAAACAAGGTTACTAAAAGAGAATCATGGGACTTACTTGGCATGGGATTTGCCCTTGGGAAGTAGCGTTGGATCTGATGGTGCAGATTTAACTTTCCAAGCTTCATTAATTTCAGCCTGAGTAAAAAAAAAAAGGATAGCGGTAATTTCAAAATCTAGAAAGATAAATCCGAATTCGATCTATTGAGTCATAACAAGAGAGAAAAATCAGGGTTCAGGATTATTGTTTGTTCTTACCAGCAGGCGGGTGACATCATCTGTAAAACAACAATATATGATACCAAAATCCAGAAAAACAAAATGCAATGAATTTCAGAAAAATTTATGTATATGAACAAAAAGGTTGCAAATAATTTAACAGGGTTGAAGTAAATGAGGACTACCGTAGAGGAGTTTTACTTTCCTCTCGTAAACAATTACGACGCCACCTGAATTATAAAGTGAAAAAAAGGGAAACGAACCGTTAAGTTTCTGCTATATATACACTATCAATTTCAATTTGAATGAATATAAATCAGAAAATTCTATGGATTCTAGAATGGTATCAGGTTTACCGTAATCACGTTCCGCGCGCGTCAATTTTCATGTTCTCCAGGCAATTCCGCCATGGATGCTAATAATACTTCTCCAGTCTTGGTCCACCATGAATGTTTCTTCTTCCGGCGACGGCAATTCCATCGTCGACAGTCAATTTAGCCCTTACTATCTTCACTACTCAGACAGTCCTGCTCTGGTTCTCGTCTCCCAAATTCTCCCAAGTCTTTTGATCTATAGATTCTAATATGAGAAACATAAGATTGAAATGAATACCCATGAGAATTCCTGAAAGTCTGAGCGCCATTGGAACCGAAGGATTTAAAATCTCTTCACTGTTGCAAAATAGCAGAAAATTAGCTATATACAGAGTTCAAAAGTAAAAATTAATTTTCTGATAGATTATGGGGATAAACTACCAGATTTTGATAATGTTGAGTTTGTCGAGCTTTCTTCGGTGTATCTTTGCATGCGTCGTCGCCGCCAGCCTTCATCAACAATCAACACACACAGTAGATCATGTATGAACTTACAGTAGACACACGAAAAACTTAAAAACAAAAACAATGTGGTCCGAAAAGAGTGGAGAAATTAAGCTCTGATCACCATATTTGTCCTAGCGGAGCTTTGCGAGCTAGTAGCTGGTGGGAGTAAAACATGTCTGTCGACTGATCGAAATGATCAAAACACCGTGAAGAAGAAAGTAAGAAAATGATTGTTGCTAGCTAGCCATGCCAGCAACTATATATATAGTTGTGATCTCTCTCTGTGCGTGGGTGTGTGTGAGAGTGGTGGGGGGAGAGAGAGAGAGAGAGAGTGCGTAGGTTTATTTGCAGAGCTA
This sequence comes from Verbena officinalis, assembly GCA_958496215.1. NCBI lineage: Eukaryota > Viridiplantae > Streptophyta > Magnoliopsida > Lamiales > Verbenaceae > Verbena > Verbena officinalis. The sequence continues at coordinate 37,218,546 of OY292387.1, forward strand.
GCGTAGGCTTTGTAATTAACCGCTTGATTTGCCGAGAGAGACTTGTGCATGTGAGACTGAGGAGGGAGGGGCAATGAGTAAACAATGTGTCGATGGACGAAATTTGTGTGCTACGATACGATTTAATTAAGGTTCTCAAATTGGGAATATTTTCTGAACATTAATTCAAGTGGTGTTTTTCATATTATATAAGAAGTTGTTTACTTACAATATTGATTCTAATATATTCTTGTTAATATAACGCCTGTTAAATAATACATTAGAAGCCTGTTTAAGATGTTTACTTTCAGTTATTATCAAGTGTGCTACATACGCTATATTTTGGCCTTTGTTTACTTTATCTGTCTAATTTTTACACAAGACGAGAATTGCCCTTTTTTAACTAAGTATCAGTCTTCTGGTTCCTCTCCCAATTCACTATCTCTACTCGCATGAACAACAGTTTTTTGGGGCAAATTATATTTTCCTGCTATTCCTATTTCTGCAAAGTAAACTTATGCAAATATCAAAAGTTGCTCATTATCGTCATTTTAGGGTTACTATCAATGGCATTTTGTGGTAAATTAGTGAAAAGTTGGGGTGAAGAGAGATAAACTACAGTTTCCCTGTTTATTTAGCAACAGCTTTTTCTGAGTTACTAATTAAACAATGAATAGTGCCAAATTTTGACAAATCTCGCCGATCAAGTGTATTACATCGGGTTACATTCTTAAATCTGATGTATAACGCATGTTATGAGCTAGGTAGTTTACCTAGCGCACACGACCTCAATTCGCGAATCCACGTATTTATCAGATAATGCGCCACACTAAGGCGATTTATGTTTTTTAGTGCGCGATTTTGCATTGACTAATTCGCCCACTTATATTAGGTTCTTGATTTGTTTTTATGATGAATGATTAATAAATGTGAACACTTTTTTTTATTGATTATTTGTGTTCTTGGAACAACTTTGCTCACCACCTGTAAGAACTCACAAGTAAATAATTTTTTGCTTTCTGTACTATCACGTTTTTTTATGTATATAGTTTGGCTTTCTAATCTATTTTTTGTACAAATTACCTCATAAAGTTCACCTATTTTACAAAATGTTTTCTTCAACCATATTTCAGCGGAATATTTCGGAATATTCAAGCCAAATGTGAGGGTATCAAACCGAAATATTCCGTCAAAATATGGTCGGAGGAGGCATTTTGTAAAATACGTGAACTTTAGGAAACAATTTGTAACAAAAAATAGATTGGGAGGCAAACTGTAAAACAGGTGATAGTACAGGAAGCAAAAAACTAATTTTTCCTAATTATTTTCCATTAATGGTGAAATAATGTAGAATAACCAAGAATTTTGGATTTTTACTTGTTAATGATCAGACTATTTAATCCCTTCTTCACTTTGCTATTTTCTCCAATCACTTGATTTAAAATTTTGTCAGGAATAGACTGTAAATTATATATAAAATTAATTTGTATTTTTATTTATTAAACACATTAAGCTCTCCCACATTTAACTTTTTTTAAATTTTACGCATTTACGCACTCGCACTCGCTCCTGCACTCACACCCGCATCCGCTTTATGTGATCTAGGTTATGAGAAGAAGTAAACAACTTCTTAAGAATTTAAATATTTATAGGGTAATTTGAAATAATTTTAAAAAAAGTTATTAGTTTAGAGAAAATAACTAGAAAATATTTAGAGCAAAATTTTTTATTAAATAAAAATATATAACCAAAAATTTTAGAAGATATAACTTCTTAAACATAATTTTTTTTATTAGCTCAAAATATTTTTAAAAAATATTCTCTTTAATATTTACATTGGCACCACACCTTCGATATTTTCCAAAGGGCCCGCCGTGTTTTATGCGTAGGAAAATCCCGCCACGCATTTTTTCTTCTTCTTCTTCTCCCTCTTCGAAGAAAGCTTTACTTTTTCCCATTTTATATAAATTTCTTCTTTATTCCAAGAATTTATACTATAATAAAAATTCTCTAAGATCTCGCACCGCTTAAATCTTGAATACTTCTCCTCCTCATTATTGAATTTCCCTTTTTGGGTTCTTATACCTCTCCGCTTCCTTTCCATCAGGTATTTCTCTCTCCCCGATGCGTGAATTGCAGCTCTTGTTTTTTTATTATTTTTATTTTCCTATGGTTGGATGATCTGCGGGTAGCTTTGTGAAATTATTGTTTATGGTTGATTTCAGGGAGGGGTTTAGCATTTTCATTGTGTGGTTTATTTTGTTTGATTAATGTCTGATCCGTTGAGGTACTTTGAGTGTCTGAATGTGGTGGGGCGATTGCCTTACAATTTCAGGGTTTAGTATGGGCATATGGGGGGAAAGAAAATTCTGTAGAGTTAATTGGTGATCTTCGTAAAATCAAGCATTTTTTTTGTGATAAGAAGACAGTTGAAATTGTTGTAGTTAGTCGGGTTTTTTTGTAATATTCAATCTTCTCCAGTTATAATAAAGAATAGTTTGCATTTAGCTGTAGGGTTTAATCACTTTCTGAGCTTGAGATGAACAATGAAATTACCACAACCCTTTGTTTGTTATGCAAATATTGCAAGTCAAGGTCCAATTCATATCTTTCCTGTTCTTTTTAAAAATACCTGAAATTTGATTAGATTATCCTTTCTCCTGCCTGGAATGTTATTAATGTTATGTGGCCTTGTTTCCGGAAAATAATTGTTGCAGGTGATCGTCTTTTCCTGTTTGCTGGAAATGTTTGTTTCCAAGTTTATTGTTTTGTTATCAGAAGTAGACGACATTTCGTATAGCCATTGTTTTGTTCATACTCTAACCCATTATTAAACTATTTCTTTTTTTTCCCCTTTCTTATAAACAGCAGTATCACAGTTTCAGCTGGTTATTCAAACTACAGCGTTCCTTTTATGAGACAAGAATAAAATACGATAATGAAAGTTTTACATTCACAATGAATGACATAAGCATCCCACTTTTAAGGTTGCTTACGAGTTTAAGCCTGGATTCTGGCTATATCTTTGGATGGCTGATTACAGGTTCTTTTGGACTCTTTGCTCTCGTTTATGCATTCATGAAATGGCAGCGAAAGACATCTCTTAACTGGCTAAAAGCTGCTTCCAGAGCAAAGAAGCAAGCCTGGAAGAAGCTGAAAGTTCCCTTATCACATCACACATGGATGGACGATGTTGCTTCTGGTGGACAACCTTCCACTTGCTGTGTCTGTCTAACTTCTCTAGTTCACCCACAGACTTTAGGAACGAAATCCGAAATACATCGTTGTTCTGTTTGTGGTGTTGCTGCTCATTTTCATTGTTCCCAATTCGCAGCAAAAGATTGTAAATGTGTGCAGCAAGCTGGTTATGGTAAAATCCAGCACCATTGGTCAGAAAGATGGTTTAATCTTGATGACAATCCCGAGATGTCTGCCTTTTGCTTTTACTGTGATGAACCTTGTGGTATCCCGTTTATTGATGTTTCCCCAGCTTGGTATTGCTTATGGTGCCAAAGAATCATACATGTTAACTGCCAAGTTAAGATGTCTGAAGAATATGGTGATGTTTGTGATCTTGGAGCTCATAGAAGGGTCATTCTTTCACCCCTTTGTGTGAAAAGTGCTGAAAGTGAGATGTTGAGTTCCATTACTGAAGAAATCATTGCTTCCACAGTTCGTGGACAGATTAGAAGAAAGCGGAATCGGAACAAACATGGAACTAATAATAATAGGTGCATTAGCGGTAAGGAACCAGAAAGCTGTGCTGCCAAAAGAGCAGTTGTTGATTTTCTCAAAAGTCTCGTGGGATTTCGTAATTCTACCAGTGAGAAAAGCAACGGTCAGTTGTTTGTGGACACTAGCAAAGATTTTAACAAGAAAGTGGTTCCCAAAAGTGATTGTTGTGACAAATTGAAGAAGTATACTATTCTAGACTTGCCTTCAGATGCAAGGCCTCTTTTGGTCTTTATTAATGCCAAGAGTGGAGCGCAAAACGGGCATATCCTAAGGAGAAGATTGAACATGCTATTAAATCCTGTGCAGGTAAAAGTCTCACATTAGAGTAGATAATTGTTTGTTGTGCTTTATATCCCTATTCGTCTATACTTTGATAATTTATGAAAATCAATACAATGTCATTCCCTAGTGATGATCGATCCATATCTTTTATGATTGTTTTTAAAAACCTTATAATTGTTGCATTTTATTTGCTTAGTGTTTTGTAGTGATTTTTCTTTCAAAGCTGAAGGTGTTGGTGCATGCTAAATTTTAGAATTCCTTGATGACATTACAAATCTTGTGACTCTGACATTAGTATAAGAAATAAGAAGAGATCATTTCAGAAATCGTGGCACGTATGCAATATCTGGTTAGCAAATTATATCTGCTCGTATTTTACCTCTCTCTTTGTGCAGTTTCTGCAAAATGTCTACAACATTCATTACACATTTTGTTCTGCACCAAAAGGATTCACCTTTTCCTAGCTACAATCATCATTACCTTTTGAATTTCCTGACTTTTGGGATGATGGAATGTTCCTTGCTCACATTTCACCATCATCTTGTTTTGTTTTCTCCATTTGTTTTGTCTTTAGTTTTTGGGTGGGTATGAAATCCTTTTCATCGTGTGAATTTGAGTTATGGAGGCTAAGCATGCCATAATAGAAAATGTTTACCATAAACTAATGCTTATTTTCATGAGAACTATGTCGAGAAGGTGTCTGTAGATGTGTGATCTAGTCGGCAGGTTTACACAAAGCAAAAGTCTTCTATTTTAGATCTGTTGCTGAAATGTCTTATGTATCATTCTGTACTGCACCTTCTAAAATGATGAGATTCCAATTTTCTTCTCTAGTGTTTACAAACACTACTACTTTTGCAGAAGCTAAAGTGACAGCAAAAGTTGTAGAAAGTTGGAGTATAAAAGGTGTTTTGGAAAAACAGTGAACAAATAAAAAAAAAGCAGCAATTGATTGCTTGGAAAAAGATGCTAAGAAGCACTTTTACTACACTCAAGAAACTTACATTTATTTACGAAAATAACCTAGAAGCTATAAGTTGAAGCAAAAAGCATGTCCTTAGATGCTTCTAGCTTCTTCCTTAATTCTGCTTAAAATAAGCAGAAGCTGGTTTGCCAAACACTCTCAAAGTGCTGATAAATCAAAAAGAACAAAAGTGGCTTCTTTTAGAGTTTGCAAACACTGCCTATAGTTTATGCTTTGATGTGTCTTGTGCAGGTTATTGAACTCGGTTCTTCTCAAGGTCCAGAAGCAGGCTTAGAGCTGTTCAGCAATGTGCAATACTTTAGGGTTTTGGTTTGTGGTGGTGATGGAACGGTTGCTTGGGTCCTTGATGCAATAGAGAGGTACAATTATGAGTCACCTCCACCTGTTGCAGTTCTTCCTTTAGGAACTGGAAATGATTTATCAAGAGTTCTTCATTGGGGTGGTGGTTTTTCTGTTGTTGAAGGACAAGGTGCCTTGAGCACATTTCTACACGACGTTGACCATGCAGCAATCACAATGCTTGATCGCTGGAAAGTCAACATAACAGAAGAAAATTCTGGTGGTCAACTTAGTAAAGTCAAATCGAAGTTCATGATGAACTACTTGGGTAAATTTTCCAAGTCTTTATTTGGCGATTTACATCTAATAGGTGTTATCATGCATTAGTCCCTCTTGTTTCACAAACTGAAAAACACCCTTGAGATTTCATTATTCATGTAAAACCTTCATTAGGTTTTGGATATGTTCACACCATTGGAAGTGTCTTGTCTCCTATACTCCATCGGTCCACGAGTCAATCCAATTTAAAGCCTAGTCAATGTCGTCCAAAGCCTCTCTTGCCATAATTTTCACAAATTGTACATGAATAATGAAACCTCAAGGGTTTTTTTTTGTAATTTTTGAAAAAAAGAGGGACTAATTTGTAATTACACCTAATATCAGGGCGGTGGATGTTAATTTCCCTCTTTATATTGCACGAAGAACTGAGTTCTTGTCGCTGTTAGTTTCTTAGAAGTGATGCAGATGCTAAAGACTAAATAGTTCCGTTTTGTTTCTTTGCTGGATATGGATTTTTTCCAATGGCACAGTGAAGTACGAAAAAATACCTAAGGGCTATCTCTGATGATTTTGTTATCTTACAAAATTTCGTGTCTCCATTTTCAAGTAAAATATAAAACGACTTATATCCTGAAATATATGGTTTAATGATATCGTAATTTAATATCCCATAGATTTTTTTCTTAATTTTAAATTACAATTACCCATCAACATTTAATCGAAATTTATCAAGAACCTTGAAAACCTCGTAGCTAAAAATATGCGAGTAATTTTGATTTGAATACGCCGTGGTTTGGCTGCTATAGGTATTGGATGTGATGCGAAGGTTGCATACGAATTTCACATGAATAGGGAAATAAACCCCAAGAAGTTCTACAGTCAGGTAAGAAGTCTTATTGTTTTCTTGAACTCACTTTGCATGAGTCTCTTATCATATGGCTAATTTAAGTATTTTTACAGTTTGTAAACAAATTAAGGTATGCTAAGGAAGGTGCTAGGGATATGATGGACAGAGCTTGTGCTGACTTGCCATGGCAAGTCTGGCTTGAAGTTGACGGGAAAGATATTGAGATACCAAAAGTATTCCATATTCACTAGTTTGATGATAAGTAATTGTTTTCTTTTCCGTTTAAAGCATTTTCCCCTTGTTTTTCTTATCTTCTTCTTCATTCAGGATGCCGAGGGTTTAATTGTGCTCAACATTGGCAGCTATATGGGTGGAGTTGATCTTTGGCAAAATGATTATGAATATGATGACAATTTCGATCATCAGTACATGCATGACAAAATGCTTGAAGTTGTTTGCGTTTCTGGATCATGGCACCTTGGCAAACTCCAGGTTTGAAAATTACTACAACTCGGCTTTTTATGAACTTTTAGGCTCATTTTAAAAGGTGATTACCAAAATAGTTATCTGTCTCCTTCTCTAGGGTTATGGCATCTGCAATTTGAAAGAATATGATTTATTGATTGTAGGGAAGTCAAATTAGAATATTTCTGTTGCACTGAAAATAAATATTTTCCCAAAATTTTATAATTATTGTCAGCATTTGTAGAATTGTAGATGTTTTTATGGTGATCTCATAACAAAAGATTATACCAATTGCACCTATATGAAAAAAGGAATAAATGATGTTGCTACTTCGCAGTAGTTTAATTGAAAGAACTTGCTCATAAATGAGCTTCATAATCAACAATATATGATACAGGGAATTACATACAGTACCTCTAACGTTTTCCATAATTTCAAAATACCCCCTCTGTTTTAAAAAATTACAGAAACCCCCCTGAGATTCCAAACAATTACAAAAATCTACCAAAATACCCCTTGTACTTCATACAAAATCTTACAAAAAAACCCTGTAATTTGTAATTGTTTGAAACCTCAGGGGGTTTTCTGTAAATTTTAAAATAGGGGTATTTTGTAATTATGGAAAACCTTAGGGGTACTGTATGTAGTTTGCCCTATATGATATTATTTTATTTTGCAGGAGATATAATAATATATGTTTGTTACACAGGTTGGTCTTTCACAAGCAACTAGGCTAGCACAAGGGAAAGTTATAAGGATACATGTCTCTAGTCCTTTCCCTGTTCAAATTGATGGGGAACCTTTCATCCAGCAACCTGGATGTTTAGAAATAACACATCACGGACAGGTATTTAATATGTGTTTTGCTGTATCTAGTTGATGTTCACAATCTCTGTTAAGTTTTTGTAACAAAGTGAAATGTCGGGGAGTTCTTTTGTCATTTCTGAAAATAGAGGGACTAAATTGCAATTAGGACAAACTTTCAGGGGTAGTAGCTGTAATTCACCGTATTTTAAACACTGAGAAGCATTTTGGTAAAATGTAGAGCAAATTATATCTGCTACCCTGAAGTTTGGTGAAATTATATATCGATTCCTTTAGTTTGTAAAATTACCTTATAGTCCCTAATGTTTTCAATAAATGTGTAAAGCTTTGTACTAATCTAATATCTGTACTCTTGTGCTCGTTGCTTGTTAGGTTTTTATGCTTCGAAGAGCATCTGGGACCGAAGGACCAAGAGGGCATGCAGCTGCTATAATGACAGAGGTTTTGGTGGATGCAGAATGTAAAGGAGTTATTAATGCATCTCAAAAGAAACTACTACTTCAGGAGATTGCTCTCCAGCTTTCTTGATCTTCCCTCAAAGTTTTGCTAACTGCCCCCTTAGCCATACATCTACTACTCCGACATTTTTCCTTATTACAATTTAGTCCTTCTGTTTCCACAACTTACAATAAACCCCGACATTTCATTTGATCACAAAGCACTCTCCTAAAACTATACAACATGAAATAATCAGCTTATATTGGGGAGTTTTCTGCATATCTGGGATTTTATTTGTAATATCTTAAAACGGGGGGACAAAATTGTAATTAGGGCAAACCTTCAGGGTAGTAGATACAACTCTGCCATATACTAACATTCCAGGCATTCGTCTTTCTCCCTTCTCCCATTGCTACTGTTCGTCTTTTTCCTGAGCTTAATACTAAAGGTAGAGTTACTTGTAGCAAATCTACGTGGTGTTCAACGGCTTCTCTTTTTTCTTTATTCAATTTTTCCCCCACAATTAGATATATATTTGTTGATGTAATCTAGTTTCAGAATCTTGTTAGTAGCCAAATGTATGTTTACAAATACAAAGATACAAGTTAGTGATTGTGCAGATGAATGCTAATCAAATGTTCAAATAAGGGCTAAAGAAATAGTTGATGTCATCAGCAGATAAAGATTAAGAATTTAAGATGGCCGTAAATAACAAATTACATATGGATAATCCTATCATGTAACGTCGTGTTGTGTTGAATTCTTATTTTGCGATAAATGTTAGAGAAAATTTTGTATTTTAGACACCTATCTTTTGGTCCCCGGTACACCACAAATGACAACTCATAAATGACGTAAAAACTCAAGATTTGGATGATGTGTTGTATTTTTAAGTAAACCTCGACGGATTTTTTTGTAATTATCCCGAAAAATAATACATCAATTGTTTATATGATCCTCAAAGAGACTTACAAATTATTACAACAAACTCACTCTGCTATACAATAAAAGGATACAGTTTTGTAAAGATTTAACCATGTTTAAAAACCATGACCATAATAATTGGGGTGCTTCACTTATTTACCAACCTATAATCGAATGATTCTCATTGTATTAAGTGTCTAAAATCAATCACACAATTCAAATATGGCAGCGGTATGATTAAATCCACAGGATACTTGTAAAGCTTTCACACTCTTGTCGAAGCCGAGCAACATCGGTTCGATGTAATCGACATCGTCACCTAGACCCTAATAAATACAAATTAAGTTAAAAAATTATAATGCAGCTATGAAATCTAAAATCAACTACTACATCCATTTAAATATTCATTACAACAAAATGATAGATTAATTACATTTGAACCCCTAATGAGTTTGCTAAACTGCAAGTTATGCCTTCTTAGTCAAAATATTACACTTCCACCCCACAAGAGTTTCATAATTACAAAAAAAACCAAGTTTTAGAGTTTCGTGAGGGTTCCGTCAAAATTTTACTGGTATATTCCAAAATTTAATGGAATATTCCTAATGGAACCCTAAAAATTTGGTGTTTTTTGTAATTATAAAACTGGTATGGGGTGTAAGTGTAATATTTTGACTAAGAGGGTCAGAACTTATAGTTTAGCAAACTTTCTTGGGGTCCAAATGTAATTAACCCTACAATGACAATATAATGTATCCAAATATAAATTATAGTTGCATCTTGGAAAATGGATTTACTTCACGGACGGACATCGAAAGTTTTCATAATTATAATTTAGTCCCACTATTTTTTCACAATTACAAAAACTCACTCATTTCGCTTTATTTCAAAAGTTTAACACACGATAGGATTCCGTTACTATATGAGACGATTTTTTTTTTTTTTTTTTTTTTTTTCAAAAACACCCTAGAGCTGTAATGTCTGCTTTTTAAAACCAAAGTACCCCGGGAACTGTTCTGTAGTTTAGAGAAAGGTTGAGGGACCTGTATTGTTATTTCTTTAGACATTCCATAAATCTATTACTTAATTCATTTGTTTTTAGTTTTTTTTCTAAGAAAAAACGTTAAGGGTAAACAGACTTTGCACATTTTCTATTAAGTTTTGTAATAAAGAGAAATGTTAGGGATTTTTTTGTAATATCTAAATAAAGGGACTAAACCTCAACCAATTATAATTTTAACATGATAGACAAATTGTTCAAGATGAACATGATAAAATAAATTAAAAAAATATTATGCAACAAGAAGTAAATAAAATAAAATCTTTACCAATTGTCCACCTGGGGAATGCCCATCTTCTTGGAAAGTTCCATGTGAACCGCCCCAGCCCCACGTGTAAACTTTGCCTCCTAAATGTCCATTACATAATTTTGATCACTTCATAAGACAAAGAATCCTATGCTAATTCCAATTTAGTCCCTCTGTTTTTAGAAATAGAAATAACTCCCTGAAACTATACGACATGAAGCCATAAAATATAAATAATCCGACTATTTCAAGGAGTTTTTGGTAATAAAGTGAAATTCTCAGGGAGTTTCTTGTAAGTTTTGAAAGCAGAGAAACTAAATTGTAATTAGGGTAAACCTCAGGGGTAGTACTTAGTAGATACAATTTGCCCCAAAAAGTTAATCAAAGTTTTTATGTTACTTCTGCATAATAATAAGCCGGAAATCTTTACCAGAAACAGCAGCTGTATGCTTCCAACCACAAGACACCTGGTTATGATAAAAATTTACATTACACATGAGAAAGAATGCAAGTAATTATCAACTATTAAGCCTTACCAAAAAAAATTATCAACTATTAATCCAAAAGCCCCTCTACACGTGGGCATATAACACGTAGTTTTGTGTTGAACAAAGAAAGAAATATTAATGTGTTCCCAAAAGTCATTTCTAGCAGAACAAATGCTTGGGAAGTGTTTGCAAAAACAATATCATTTCTACATATACTTCCATAATATGTGTATTTGAAACTTATAAATAGCCGTCATTACGAACCTCGGTAACGGGATTAGTTAAGAGTGCACCTTCGACTCTTTCAGGTGAATAAGTGACATCCGTAGAGCTGATATATAATATGTCAACTAAGTAACTAGGCATACAGAAAAGAAATATAAATAGTAGCTTGTGAGAATTACATCTACTACGCCAGAGAATTGTCCTAATAACAATTTAGTCCCTCTATTTTCAGAAATTACATTAAAACACACTGATGTTTCACTTTTTTACAAAAATTTAACAAAAACTGTGCAAAGCGTGTTTCGCCCTTAACTTCTTTTAAAAATCTGAAAAGAAGAAATAATAGATTTATTGAATGTTTGGTAAAATAACGATATGACCCCCTCACAAAATTATAGAACAGTCTCTAGGGCATTTTGGTCTTTAAAAAACTGATAATTGGGCATGTGGGTAAAATTGGAAATAGAAATAAAAAATTGACAGAATAGTAACGGAACGTTAATTTTCTGTAGTAAAGTGAAATATCGGGAGGGTTTTGTAATTTCTGAGGAACTAAATTGTAATTAGGGCAAACTTCCAATCCAGGGTAGTAGATGTAATTCGCCCTAGTAGGTTTTATGAACACAGACTTAGAGGAGAAGGCATATACCCGATACCAAGACAGCCATTCTCGTTGGAGCCCCATGTGTATAGTTCTCCACCATCTATGTCATAAAATAAGTTTACTCAGAGAAATTAAATTGATGGATTCAAGAATATGAAAGTACTTCTACACATCCAAAAAATCTGAGAAAATATTCAATTACTCAAAAACATATGCAAATAGGGAAGAACATAAAAAAGAGTTTCCCTTTCATATACAGAAAAGTAAACAAAGTGGGCAATTTTTTCTTTTTTTTTTTTTTTTTTTTTTTTTTGTTTCTGCAATATTATTTGATATAACAGGAAATTTAAGCTCTCATACCATTCTTCATAAAGAGTACATGCAACTTAAATTTTCACTTTTTTCACACACTGAAGAACACTCTCTTACATCTAACATATATCAGGATTCATGCGAAGTTTTCAAGACCATGAAATTCACGAGTATGTAAGTAATTGTATCAACCAAACATACAAATATTGCTTGAATGTTATGTACTATTATAACCAGAAAAAGGATTAAACTGTAATATGTCAAACTTTTTGGGTCAAAGAAGGAAAAAAAGGTTTTACAACTGAAAAATGAGAAAGAGAGGAACGAACATGATCACGAAGACTTCGAACCTTAGTGACATATTCTTAATGCTTCCATGGAACTCCATTTGCTATTGTTTTTTCTTATTCATATAATGTTTGATTCTTGGCCTAAGGTTTTTATAAACTAGGTGAATTACATTTACTGCCCCCTGAGGTTTGGCGAAATTACAAATTACTCCCTCAAATTTCATTTTTGACAAAAATGCCCTTGAAGTTCATTATTCATGTAAAACCTTTGTCGTGTTTTGATTATGTTACACCATTAGAAGCGCCTCTCCCTGCGGCCCATGGGTGCTAGAGTCAATGCAGTTTAAAGCCTAATTGAAGCCGGTGAATGCTGGACTAACTTTCACAAATTTACATGAATTGTGTTTTGTAATTTTTGAAACAAGAGGGACTAACTTGTAATTACACCAAACCTCAAGGGTAGTGGATGGAAATTGCCCTAAGAGATGGTACATCAGTGATTTTTTTTCACCAATAAGAATAATGAAACCAGAAGAGTGTTTTTGTAATTTTTGAAACAACAGACTAACTTGTAATTAAATGAAATCTCTGGGTAGTGGATGTAAATTGCCCTAAGAGATTGCAGAGAAGTGAAAAAACAACTAACTAATGGAGGATTACTGGTAATAACGCAGGTGTGATAACCGCCACATGCAACTTCTTTTGAAAATGGAAGGTTGCTAATCATCGAAGGCGTCGTCGCACTCTTTGCTTTGCCAAAACCCTAATATTTTGGAATAAAATTAATAAACATCAGGCAAGAAAACTGCAAATCAGATCGGCCAAAACTGAAGAGTGAAAATTACCCATTTTCCTAATTCTCTTTCACCAAAGAAATACACGGAACCGTTTTCTGCAGAGAACCAAATAAAATATAAGAATCAAGAATGATTATAAATCAAAATTAATAGGGGATGAGGCCGCCATAAAAGTATAAGTGATATACCACCAATGCAGGCAGTGTGCAGCATTCCAGCAGAAACACTTTTAACCTGATATTGGGAAAACAAATAGTCATTTATCTGAATAAAAAAAGCAAGATATATAGAATCAAATGATAAATTGATAATAATTATGGCACACATTAATTTACCTTTACTCCCTCAAGTTCCTTAATAAGACGTGGTGTATACTCGCTGCGATGCCAATTGACAATGAATTATTGAAAGAACACTACACAATAATTTACAGATGACATTGCTGGAAATTGTTCATTTTTATTTTATACTTTTTTAAATAAAAGTAGGACTAAATTACTACTTGAGTTTTTCCCTAATTACAATTTAGTCTCTCTGTTTTCCAATATTACAAAAACTCCCCGACATTTCACTTTATTACAAAAACTTAAACGAAATTGCACAAATCCTGTTTTGACCTGAACATATTTCCTATGAAAAAACTGGAAAGAGAATAAAATAATAATAAATTTACGCAATGCCTGAGAAAATAACGATACAATAGCTTTAACTTTTGAAAAAATTAGAACAGTGTGCATCTTGGTCTTAAAAAACTGATATTAGGGAAAGAGGGTATTTTGGCCATAAATCGACATTTAATTTTTTGGTAATAACAGAGGGACTAAACTGTAATTTCGTTAAACCTCTGAGGCAGTAGATGTAATTTGCCCTAAGAAAAAAGAAAACCTGCCACTTTTCTGAAATCCTAAAATGCTTGATTCGTGTCCATGACCAAGCCGTCCAGATTCTCCTCCTCCCCAACTCAAAGCTTCTCCTTTATCTGCTAACAGATTTATAAGAAATAAAACCAATTGTAAAATAAATGGCCAATAGAGTAATGCATGAGTAATTGTGAAGTTAGTAGAAAGATCTACACTACTATTCACACCTGTAACAGCAATTGAGTGTTCAAATCCTAAAGATACCATTTTAATGGCGACTCCTTCTAAGCATTCAACTTTACAGGGAAGAGGGATTATATTTTCTGCCTCTGCAGATTGGCACCAGAAAGGAGGGATGATTATAATCAGCATTATTCTCAGACACACAAATTCCAAAAGTAACACATATTATAGTCCCAGCAAATAAAAATTGAAATGAGAATCAACTATTGATAAATAAATCATTATTGAAATCAATATAATTGATGATCATGATCATGATACATATTAATATTAGGGGCGAATTATATTTATTAACCCTGAGGTCTGAGCTATTTACAATTTAGTCCCACTGTTTTGAGGAATTACAAAAACCTCCAAGACATTTTTCACTTTATTACAAAAACATACCCTGAAATAGGCTGATGATTTTTACATATTTTGGCTTCATCTTGTATAGTTTCAAGGAGATTGGTAATAGAGTGAAACATCGAGGAATGTTTTGTGTTTTCTGAAAATAGAGGGACAAAATTATAATTAGAGCAAACCTCAGGGGGAATAGACTTATTCACCCTTAATATTATCGTGAAACAAAAAATTGGATTCATCAATGTTGAATACTAAATATCAATTTGCTTACTTCTTCCAAGGCCTAGCTGTCCATTTGCATTCTTTCCCCATACGTAGAGTTCTCCATCCACTACATCAAAGGATAAATAGAAAATGGGGTACGAGTTGTAATTACTGAATCTCACAAGTGGCCTAGATGTAATTAACACTTTTATATATTCTTAGGCAAAATCAGATGTAGATTACAAGCGACATTGCAGTACTTAATAAACTTTATATCTAAGTCTTAACAAATTTCTGAATTTCTGTTTTTCTGAACAGGGAAGATGATGTTACCAGCTAAAACTATGTTAATGTAAACAAATACTTCATTATATGAGGAAATTCATAGTAGAAAGAATAGAGGAAACATGGTTCTTAAACCATACCTGTAATAGCAGCAGAGTGATGATAACCAGCGGAAATTTTAATAATCTTTTTAGATATACTGGAAATCCTTCGGGGCTCCTGCAACAATTATTACCAGACAAACTCATATAATAGGGAAAAACGAAAACACATGTTCTATATCAAGTAATGTCGCATGTAAAATAGGAAAAATACAAAGAAGTGAAAAACTAAATACAGTCAAGAAGAAATTACAATGAATTGTCCAATGCATCATTGCTTCCATCAAATGAAGATGTAATAAATCAAGTTTTTTGAAAAAATAATGGTGATAATTTCCTAGGGAAAATGGAGAGAGAGAGAGAGAGAGAGAACAGCAAATCATGTTCAAAATGCAACAGACCTTAATTCCAAGATACACTCATAATAAAAGCACGGTAAACTGCACGTGCCTAAACATTCAAATCTTAATAGAAGAGGATTAATCAAGAAAGAATCATGAATTCTTTGTGAAAACCCTATTAAGCAGCGAAACTCAATGAAAAGAACATAATATTTTTTGTGAAAAAAAACATGATAAAGCTCCAAACAGGAGAAGGGTCAAATAGATCGATAATATTGAATGATAGCATACAGTTGTATAGTTTTCAGAACCCGATATGCCCAGCTGCCCGAAGTCATTTAGTCCAGTAGAATATACTTCTCCATTTTCTGCCAAATCAAGATGCTAAACTTAATAATCTCAGGAAATACAAAGAATTTTCGATATCCAACTTCTATAAAATATTGAGGCCAGTATATTAAAGCTGGAAATGAAGACCGCTCACATTCTCAACAATTTTTCTTAGGGATAATTACATCTATTACACCTATGGTTTCCCTGATTACAATTTAGTCCCTCTACTTTCAGAAATTAGAAAAACTCCCTGACATTTCACTTTATTACAAAAACTTAACAGAAATCGTGCAAAGTCACTTTTGCTCTTAGCGTTTTCCTCTAGAAAACTGAAAAGAAAAAAAAGATTTATGTAATGTCTGAAAAAACAACAATAAGGTCCCTCGACTTTTCACAATATTACATAACAGTCCCTGGTTTGGCATTAAAAAACTGACATTAGGGAGTAAATTGACGGAATAGTAACAGAACCCTAACGGAATTTATATTTTGCAATAAAGTGAAATGCCAGAGACTTTTACGTAATTTCTGAAAACCGATGGACTAATTTGTAATTTCATTTTACCTCAGGGGTCATAGATGTATTCACCCTATATATTCAACAGAATTTATGTAGTGTATGCAGAATTAGAACAAGGCCCTCAAACTCATCCAAGCTAGTAAACATCTTTCCAAGAAACTTGGAAAACAAAAACCTTCAATTTTCCTCGCGAAACTTCTAATGTCATAAAGCATCAAGCATAACATTGCCCAATTGTAGCTTCAGAGATGCCTTATTATCCACAACAGCAATCGAAAGCTAAAGGAGACATTAACAATAAGAAAACCCTTAATTTAATTTATGAGTCTCAGCAAATCAACCATAGCTGCAAATTTGCAATTTACAATAACTTGAAAAGTTTCAATAGAGGAAAATGAGTTGGATAAATCCTAAAACCCCATGAAAGTCCAATCAAACACTGGAATTAGACAAAGCTTCAGCAAGCAAACACCATAAGAAGACATCACAAGAAAACATTGAAAAAGCATTGAATCAGAAATAGAGAATGGAAGTGCTAAAAATTTTCACCTGAGAGAAACAGCGTGTGAGCACCACCACAAGCGATCTCCTTCAAACTCTGATCACCAAAAGCAGATGGCGGAATTGCCTTAGGTCTCCACTTCGACTCCAAATGACCTAACCCCAGCCTCCCAAAATCACCATTCCCCCACACTGCAGCAAATTGCTTGCTTTTGCTCAATTCTTCACCAAAATTTTCGCGTCCGCCACTATCGGAAGAAATCCATCTTCGAGAACTTGAACCAAACGCTAAATTTGCTTCGTTTTTGACCAAATTTGATAATTGTGGGAGCTTTTTCATGCAGGCACGAGCTCTTAAGACTGCCATTGTTCGGAATTGGGTTGAAACCAACTGGGCTTCATCGAAATTTCAAGAATTTTAGTTATAGCTTTGCTTTTGATGGAAATTTCAAGAGTGCGAATATGGACTGATGGCTTGAAATAGTGCAACGTATTGTTGCAGTGTCAGGGACTTAATGCATACACGTTTTGTCTGCCCACGGGTCCACCTGGACCCGCCCAAATACTTCGTCAAATTTTTAATTTTCAATTAGGTCTCACTCTCAGCCGTCTTGCTTCTCTCTTCTCTCTCCCCTCTCTCCGTCACCCTCTCCCTCCTTCGACTCTCATCACCTTACCACGCCGCTGAGCCACCATTTCCACCTTGCCTAGCCGATCCACCGTCCCCCGCCGTCCGATGCCGCCGCGCCGAGCTCAAGGTATGTATGCAAGAACTTGGTTTGTCTCTTGTACTGTTTTGTTCTCTAGCTGAGTACATTTCTGCTCTGTTATATAAATTAAGATTAAGGAATTTGGTGGAGCTTGTCAAGTTAGTAGCTTTTGTGTTATTCTTTGGCAAGTGATTTTCAAGTAGCTCTACACTTGTGTTCCTTTGTTTTAACTACTGGTTATAAGTATATCGTGGTTCAATTTCTACGATTTCTCTCATTATTTCCAGGACTGGTGTTATAATCATGGCAGATAAGGTGTGACATTGGTTGTGGGATCTATATAGATTTGTGATAACATGTTGCTGAGAGTGTTGGAATTAACTGATTGAGCAATAACATGATATGTTATTGATTAGAAAGGAGTAAGCTTAAATCAAATAGATAATTTCCTAGCTATCAAATTTCAACCCAGTTAGCAAGTTATGATATAATATGAGATTTTCCCAAAAAAAAAAAGTTCGATTTAGTTTTCATACAGTACACAATACTTGCACATGCCTTCTTTCACTAAATTATCACTTTAATACAAAAACTTTGAAGCTTTCACATTCATTATTTTCATGCTTACATGTTTTTTCTTTTGGTTCCAAATTTAAAGAGGATTAAGAAGTGATTGTCTGCGAAGCTATGGGTTTCGACAATCACATATGCTTAGAAACACTATGAAAACAATCTACTTTTTCAAGATCTCCCTCACTTTCAAAATTACAAATACCCACCCTGTAACTTGTTTCCATCTTACATTCATCCCATATTAATCATTACTAGGTTTTTCACTAGAAGTGCAATACTAACCTGACTGAGAATGCTTGATTTTCTCCATAGGCATTCATTGTGGGATTATTTTTGTGATTTTAGTATAATTATTAGCATTTTAGCGGGACTATGTCTAGTTTTGGCGGATTTGAGTCCAAAAATGGGTCTGATGGATCCGAATGTGGATTTTGTGAAATTGGGCACATAATAGGCTCTTCTGAGTCCAGTCTGGCAGATTTGGGGTCAAAGAATGGGTGCAACGGATGTGAATATCAATTTTTTGAAACCAGGTCCATGGATGGGTTTACCGGGTCCAAAACTGGTCCAGTTGATTCGGGTCCAATGAATTTAACGGGTACAGTGGGTCTGGGTCCAGACCAACAGGTCCTTCACAAGCCCCGGTCCCTCACGTGTCCTAGTGGGTCCGGGCAGGTCGGATCCATACCAACCCATTGCTATCCCTATGCCGAGCAAACCAACCTTAATTGGCATGTCTATTTTCCATTTTCCACCTTTAGGACATGTTTACTTTGATTTTTGATACAGAAAATGGGCTGGGTATTTTCACTACTGCTATCAGTTGAGATAGATGCCACGTTATTTAGCCCAAAAATATGTTGTTGTTTATTTGACAACCCATTGACATTTCTAAAAGATAATAAATTACTTCGACACCCTTTTAGTTGGATTACTGTCTAAAAGAGAAATCTCTCCAATAGTCCTCCTCAGACCAATTTCTCTACATTTGTCCGAGAGCTGACGAGGAAACTAGGTCTCATCGATTTGGTACAGTTCCTGAAGCACATAAACTCATAGAGTGGTGTTTGATGCTCTGTCTTTCGATCAGGTAAGAGAGCTTTTTGGTCTTGAATCTGGTTGTTTGCCTCCCTTTGCTAGACCAAACAATCACCAAAAGTTTTAGAAATCTCTCACTCACACGTCCTTACTGTGGCTATAAATAAAATGAGTTGAATTGCTGAAATTACAGAAATGGCCTTTTTGCTTTTAACCAAGGGAAAAAAGTTTGAAATTGAGAAAGAGTCTTTCTGGTCGTTCTCGTTTCTCTCTCTCTGGCCTTGTGAACTCTTTCATACTTTTGCCCTGATTTGCCACTGCAAGCATCGATTATATGTTTGTCGATCGTTTTTCTCAAGTGGGCCTTCCTTAAAAGTAAATTAACGAGTTTTCCAGCCAGATTATTGACTGCGTCCTTATTACTGTACAAATTTTTTTATTTGGTTAAAGTTGATTCTTTTGTTTGTGCTGAAAATGATTGAAAATTTGATGCTAATTTTTTCCGATGACTTCTTGATTTTGTGATTTTACTGTAAGTGCCTTCGTGTAACCCCTACACATTTATGTATGTGGAATTAGTTTCTGTGTTGTTACCTGTTATTAATTAATTCTTGGGAACCAGGTTTCTGAATTTTCATTACATAGTCTATATTATCTGAAGCTTATTTCTTCTTATTGAATGATTTTTTTGTTTGTTTTTTCTGTCAAGAGGAGCTTCGAACCTTCTTTTACTCTATCATATCTCATTCATTTCAATTTCGTTGTCTCATAATTTATTTGAGCCATCCCAACTGTTTGTGTATGGCTGGTGAAGGCACCTCTTGTTACATCTAAGTTGACATTAGATATAGCTTTCTGCACTTTGGAACTGATGCTGGATCAGAAGAAGTGGAATATACAAACAGATTTTTATTAATGGTCTAAATATTCGTCCCTAGTAGGCAGAATGTGTTAGATTCTAGTAATAAGTAGGCATTTTTATAGCTTTAATTCTGTTTCTCCGCCAATAGATTATTATAAAAAAAGGATTTGCTCAGTGTGCTCTATATTTTGTGTTCTTTATTATCTCTAGGAGCTGTTAGAGGGATTTAAACATATGCAGAAGCTCTAATTTAGTTCTATAAAGATTTGTACCATTTCTAGTTGTAGTATGAGAAAAAAAAATCATGGTTTCTGATATATGGGTGTTTTCCTTTGAACTATTTATGAAGTCTGCTTTATCTTTAGACCTATTCATTTTGGATCATTTCTTAAATTGCCAGTACGTTTGTTCATGAATAGGAACCTTCTTTCGTGCAGGTCCCTTGCAAATTGAGCTCTAAGATGGTTCAAATATGATATTTAGTCCATCACTTGGATAACTTTCATTCAAACCTAGTGATGACTGTATCTCAAGCAAGAAATATTGGGCTTCCCTTAATCAATCTTCTCAGGCTGAAAGCAGTGCCTATTCTACAACAACTGCATTTAGAGGAGAGATTGCTACGGACCTCGTCTGAAAACTGGTGCATCATCAATGATGGGACAATTGACCCAACCATTGTCATGGGTGTCTCAGGGTAAGTAAGTAATTTTCATTCCTTCAAGAAAACTGAAAAGAAAAATGAAAATTTATGGGAAGTCTAAAAAAAAATACAATCCCTCACCTTATCACTAAATTACAGAACATTTATGTGGCATTTGGTCATAGAAACTGACATTAGGCACGTGGGTATTTTTGTAAAGAGATTAAAAAATTGAAGGAATAGTAACGGAATCCTACCGAACATTGAGTCTGTAATAAAGTGAAATGTCAGGGAGGTTTTTATAATTTCTGAAAACAGAGGAACTAAGTTGTAATTAGAGCGAACCTCAGCATTACTAGATCAGTAGATGTGATTCACCCTTCAGTATTTGCTTGCATTTCCTTATGCAATATCCGTAATGTATATCAGACTTTCTTTAAAATGTATATGGATTAGGGTATAAACATTAAACAAGACTAACGGGTTTCCCACAATTACTAGCTTGATTGGTTAAAGTAGTAGCTAATAATTATCCTGATTGATAAGTCTCTCAGTTTTTCGAAGGACATGGAATGGAGAGCTTACATCATAATCTGTAAATTACATTAACAAACATCCAAAACTGATCAACATAGAAAATCCATTGTAAGGTGACGCAGGTATCGTACCATTCGAGCCGTTTTTTTTTTTCATGCTTTTCCCGGAGGTCTGGAGAAAGCTGCAATCAATAGGATTTCCCTAATCCTCCCTTCCCGAAAGGAAGAGCGTGAAATTCTTTTTCCTTTCCGCAGGGACAATGGGCGCGGGTTTGAAAAAGGATCTTAGAGTGTTAGGGTTGGGCCAGGAGGGTCTGGTCTCTTAACGCCTTCTTTGCATTTTTTACGATTCTTTCTCAACGAGTATTGTAATTGGAATAGTGTTATTACTCCAACGAAAGCTAGTTCCTCTTTTTCAAAGAGAAATCAAAGACTATTCTTATTCTTATATAATTCTCATGTATGTGAATATGAATCCATTTTCGTCTTTCTTCGTAACCAATCTTCTTATTTACGATCAACATCTTCTGGAGTTCTTCTTCAACGAATCTACTCTATTTCTGTTTTGTCGCTATTTTGAAGCTTTAGTCATCAGTTAAACAATTCATTGAAGATAAATTTTTGCTTCATTGAATTGTTCTGTAAATTACTGTTACTGAGAATTTAAGAGAGCATTTTGGAGAGCTAGAAATTACCAGTAGCTTTCGTATACCGTATATGATAAAATGCTGTTGCAAAATGCAATATGTTCCCCAAACTTGGTCTTCTTGTGGTTTTTCATTCCTGAAAAGCCACACTCAGCTGCTACTTTCTTTATAGAAAGAATCTTTAGTTGTAATCTTACAAGTATGCCTCCTTAAGGAGCTTCAGGGATCATGGTTTTGTGGTTTGTACCTGTTAATATAAATTCTAGGGCAAATTACACGTTCCACCCCTGAGATTTAATGAAATTATGAATTAGTCCTCTGTTTTCAGAAATTACAAAAACTCCCTGACATTTCACTTTATCACAAAACCTCACAGAAATTGTGCAAAACTGTTTTACCCTTAACGTTTTCCTTTAGAAAAATCTAAAAAATTGAAATAATAATAGATTTATGGAATGTCTGAAGAAATAACAATAGGATCCCTCAATTTTCAGTAGAACATACAGAACAATCCCTGGTGCATTTTGGTCTTAGAAAACTAAAATTGGGGCATGAGGCTATTCTTTGAATTTTGTTTTTGATTGAAAAGTAATGGAACCCTAATGGACCTTAATTTCTGAAAATAGAAGAATTAAATTGTAATTAGGGAAATCTCAGGGGTAGTAGATGTACCCTAATATAAATTCTGAAGTCAGGTGCTTGTAATATTAGAACTTTGGAGATTTAAAGTTATGAAATAATTATTGTTCTCGTGTTACCATCCTATCTATGTAGAATTAATGCAAGGAGTTAACATGCATGCACGAATAATTGCAATAGGAAACCTGAGGAACTTCTTGAAATTGAGTCTGTTTTAAGAGATGAAATTCCAGTCATTCGAAGGTTTACAGGAGGTGGTACTGTTATTGTTGATCAGGACACAATTTTTGTGACATTTATATGCAACAAGGATGCTGTTCCAGGGCTACAATCCTATCCACAACCTATCATGTCATGGAGCAGTCTCTTATATAAGAAAGTGTTTCAAGGAATTGGGGATTTTAGCCTTCGTGAGAATGGTATGTAATTTATTTCATGCTATTGCTGATAATTAACCTTTGTGAGGTTCTACTGGAATTTGGAAATGAATATTATGTTTAAAAAGGATAAATTTTAGGGAGAAAACCTCATGAAATGCTCATGCACGCATTAATTATTAAGGAGAATTACATTTACATCCCCTATGGTTTGTTCTAATTATAATTTAGTCCACCTGTTTTTATAAATAAATTCCCTGATACTTCACTTATTACAAAAAATCTTTGAAACTATACAGCATGAAGCCAAAAAATGCAAATGGTCAGCCTATTTCAGGGTTTCTTTTGTAATATCTGAAAACCAAGGGACTGCCTGTGATTCCGTTAAACCTTAGGAATGCTAGATGTAATTCGTTCTAATACAAAGTGACTGCATTTATTCGATTAGCCAATCGATACTTAGTTTATTGTCATATATATCATGAAGGACCATGTTGTATTGATTATGCTTTTGTTACTGCTCTTATTATTCTTTCAGATTATGTGCTTGGCAACCGCAAGTTTGGTGGGAATGCTCAGTCTATTACCAAAAATAGGTGGGTCCATCACACTTCCTTTCTGTGGGATTATGAGAAGAGTAACATGGCTTATCTAAAACTGCCAAAACGAGTTCCTCAATATCGACAGGTATGCTTATACTTGGTTATTTTCCGTGTATTCCTCTTGGATTTATACTTTTCACTACAAAAACTGCAAAATAAGTATAAAATGCATGCTAATAGTGTGGGATAAAGAGAGTAGAAAAGAGAGAAAAAATTTGAAATTTAATTGATTAGACTGCAAATTA
The DNA here is from genome assembly GCA_958496215.1 of Verbena officinalis. Taxonomy (NCBI): domain Eukaryota; kingdom Viridiplantae; phylum Streptophyta; class Magnoliopsida; order Lamiales; family Verbenaceae; genus Verbena; species Verbena officinalis. The sequence goes on from OY292387.1 coordinate 37,242,212, forward strand.
GAACGGAGACATCAAAAACAGTTATTAAGTGGGTCTCTCCCTTTCTAAATAGTATAGATAATTTCCTTAAATATATAGGTCGCTAAGCAGTGCATGTGTACAATGAAGTATATAATTCCTATCTACCGATTAACACAATTGTGTACAGTGACAAACAGAGTCAATCCAGAGAGGTTTGGGAAAGTACGTTCTTTTAAAAACCAAGAATGTAACACTCTCGGTTCAAATTCTTATACTGACCATAGATTCAATTTGTATTTTCAACTTACTGACCAGTTTGGAAATTGATAATTTTAGGGGATACTTACCAACTACCCCCTGAGGTTTTGCTCAAATACAGAAAACCCCCTGAGAGGTTTCAGAAATTACCAACTTCCCCCTGAGGTTCACTATCTCTCTCACGTACTACCCCGGAGGTTTACTATCGGAAAAGTTAATGAAACATAGTGAACTTCATGGAGGGAGTTGTTAATTTCTGAAACCTCAGAGGGTTTTCTGTATTTGAGCCAAACCGCAGGGGGTGGTTGGTAAGCATAATCTTAGTTACAAGTCTTTGATTTTGGCCTTGTTTTCCTATTCAGGCAAGGGACCATATGGAATTTATATGTCGCATGAAGGACTATATACCAAGGTCAGATTTCATTGATCGAACTGTTGATGCAGCTGGCAGTTATTTTCTGCTCAGATCACCCACATCGGAACCAAATTATGGTCTTTCGGATTTAAAATTCGAACCCTCCAGTCGGTTATTAAGTCAACAGGAACTGAACAAAGCTATTTTCAACTCTCTAGGAGCAAATACAGCCTCCCAATCACAATGATTCCAGATTTTTGGTAATAAGCATTGATGAAATCATTTTTCTCTCCTGAAGATTTTTTATTCTAAAGATCATAAAACCCTGAGTTATTATTTAATTGAGTGGCTGATAAGATCACAAGCATGTGGAAATGTATTCAAGGATATTTAATATTCCATTATGGTGGTATGGCTGATAAGAAAAACACTTGAATTTTTGTATTATGTTTAATATTCTCTTTTATTGATGTTACCAACAATTTTATTTTCAAAATATGTCGTTGTGTCCCTTTTAGTTGGAAATATGTTTTTATGTTTATGGGTAATTTTCAAATACTAGAGCTTCCGACGTATTTATTTGGGGTTCGGCTCAAATATAGAAATCTCGTGAGGTTTGGAAATTACCAACTTCCCCTTGAGATTTTCGGCGGAGTTTGTATTTTCTGAAACCTCAGGAAGTTCGACACAGACATTGATAGAGTCAGAAAAATTGTTCAGTGGAGTCACTCAATAATCAATATTTATGTTATTAGCATGAACTACTTTTGGTTATCTAGGAATTTGGTATATTTACAAATCGATCCTTTATGTTTGACAAATTACTATATAAGTATATATCTCTGATATGTTAATAAATGTGATAATATTCAGACATTTATTTATTGTAGTTCTAAATTTCTCACTTTTTACCTATACTTTGTTTTCTTTCGACCCCGTAATTTCTAATTTATTCAGGGGGTGAATAAGATAAATAGCCCAAAAAATTGAACACAACCATCAATCTTTTATACACATTAAGATAATTGGACTTGAGAATCAATGTTCTAATATAATCTTTTCTAATGCCAAACAAGAAAAACATTAGGCTATTACATGTACATTTACAGATTATCATGGAAATTAAATATATCTTTTAACTGACAACTTTCACTAATATACTCTATGGCTAGCTAGCGAAACTTACAAAAACCCTTAAAAACATAAAAAGAGAATAAGAGCGAATAACTCATAAAGTTTGCGTTTTTTACCGAAAAATCATGTTGCAAAACATTCACAAAAAAGCATTGAAACCTTGAAATAAAATACTGCAAATACTTCCAAAATTAACTAAAGTCGACGGTTTTTCGTTTGGTTTTAGGGGTATTCGAAATATTTTGCAAACAACTTTAGGGTAAGTTTTATAATATTTCAAAGTTTCAAGGTAAGAATAAAAATGGCGTTAAAACTAGGGATACTGATTTCAAGATTTCGGTGGTATTTTGCATTTCAAAGTGAAATTCAAGGTGTTTTTCATAATTATCTCGAAAAACCAGTAAAGCTTGTTTACTACTTCCGGATGTTCCCAGCTAGCAAGAATGGAAGGATAAAGCACCGGCGCGGTTGTACTGGTGGTGGTGGTGATGGTGGAAAGAGTGGTGATAGCCATTGGATTCCTTCTCGATCCGCCACCGGAGATGGTGGAAATCGTCGGCGGAGCAAGGAAGTTTTAGAGGCCCGGCATCGTTGTATCCATAGGCTTCATAGGCCTTCTCAAGAAGTCTCTTGAACAATGGATGGTGTAGATATGATATTGGAATGGTGAATCTTTCAAATTCTTCATATTCTAACCCTACCCTAACTACTAGAAACCCTTTTCTAACCTTCATCTTCTTGTTTTCATGCAAAATATTAGTCCTCTCCATCTAATTGACAAGAAATTTAATGAAGATGGAAGGGAGGGAGAAAATGGGACTTGAAGGCTTATTACTTTGTATGGTGTGTAGTAGATAGGTTAATATATACCTATATATAAAAAAAGAAATGAAATTATTGTAAAATTGGACTCTTTGTTAGTGGGGTCTAGAAGACACTCATAAGTTTATATTATTCTCTTTTGATGGATGTCAACATTATTTTCAGGGAAAGTAATTGAATATATTTTTTTTAATAGAAATTCATTTACCAAGTCCTTGCCCCTTGGACCATATGTAAGGAGAATTAATCTATTTAAGAAGTCTTGATTTTCTCTTACCTATAATTAGGACGAAACAGGACCAGAGTTATAGAAGTAATTAAACTCGAATTACATACAGTACTCTTATGGTATTTTATAATTATAAAATACTCTCTCTGTTTCAAAAATTAGAGAAAATCCTCTGAGGCTTCAAATAATTATAAACATAGGTTTTTTTGTGCAATATTTTGTATAAAGTATAGGTGTATTTTGTTATATTTCTGTAATTGTCTAAAATTTGGGGGATTTTCTGTAATATTTGCAAATACAGGGAGTATTTTGTAATTATGAAAAACTTTAAGACTACTGTATTTCATTCGCCCTAGAACTAATTGCTTGCTTTCTCTTCTACTCACTCTAATTTTACACACAATTAATGAGTATCATACACGCCAAATGAATGAAGAAGCATATTTAGTATGGTTTTACAGAAAATAAAACCTTGAACTGCTCCATTCATATAGTTAAAGAAGGAAAAAAAAAAAACAATTAAGTATCAAATAATAATAACATTTTTATTTAATTCTAGTCTTGACGTTTCCCAAGTGCCAACACTATATGTATAAATAGTACGGGAGAAATAAAAATATTTAAATTAATTATTAAATGACGGTCCAAAATAGAGTGAGTGACCAAAAGGGTAAAGACGTTTTATTTTCATGCAGGAAGTTAGATCAAGATAAGACAGATAAAAATGTTATTATTATTAATTAAATGACTGTCTTCTTTCCTTTGGTAGTTGTTATGGGGCCTGGCTGGTCGAACAAAGACGAAAGTCGGCCATAATGATCCGGGAGTCCCGTGTGGAAGGACTATCGCTCAACGAATCAAAGGTACGCCGGGGATAACAGGTTGATGACTCCCAAGAGCTCTTATCGACGGTCCAAAATAAAGTGAGTGACCAAAGAAGTGAAGACGTTTTATATTATAATATAGTATAAATAAGGCTAATCGGTTAGGTAAACAATATATAATTAATTAAATTTTAACATAAATTTATGCCAATATTAATACTGGACCTGTCTATATAGCACTGCCTTCGATGTTGGAAAGAATATATCAAAATTCAAAAGCACCTCCTCAGAAGTGCGCACGATTTACTTACTTGCATGGGACCTAGCTATTTTTCTCCATATCTAATTTCATTTGAATTAAGATATATGGATGACAGGTAAAATATAAAAATATATGTTGAGTGGACGTTTTATCTTAATGATTCTAATCCATCTTTTTGCCTTTCCTTTCACTTTTATTTCATCTTCACTTATTATATTGGGGTCCAGATAATTTACTTTTCTCTCAAAAAAAATTTCAGGGTACTTTTCTTTCTAAATCAGATCCTAATTTCACATAATTTTCTGTTTATATATTGTACAGATGAAGTACGTACCTTAAAGCGTTCAATTTGAAATCCTTTTACATAGGCCGGTTATTATTACTTTTTTATTTTATTTTTTCCTCACCCAGTTTTGTCTATGTTCGAGTACTGCAGAGGCTTAATTGAGAGCGACTCTTCAAATCTAGTGGTTTCATGCACAAGTTAGATTTTGAACCTTAAATCTTACTTACGGGATCTAGTACTGTCTCATCCCACGGCAAGACCAACTAACCTTTAGTTAAAGCGAGTTATTTAGGTTAAAACAAATATGCGCTTATCGATAAGATATTAAAAGGATTCTCATTTAGGGGATTTTTGCATGAAAAGTATCCTTATATTACGTTCAAATAGCACGAATTAAAAGACCCTATAAGAACATATATAGTTAAAGTGAGCACGAGAAATGCTAATTAATTTATTCGTTTGTTGTATACACATAAAATACAATTACTATTTAATTTTTTTTAATTTTTCTTTTGTTATAAAATGACTCGTGTGATCCCATAAAATATGCACGAGTAACTTTGAAAATGTAATAAGTTGCAACAAAAACCTCAAATTAAGAAATAAATTGTAACAGAAATCCTGTTATTGAAAAAGTTATAACATGAACCTTATTTTATATATATATCGGTTTTCAATTTTCACTAAAAACATGTATTAAAGTACTGCAAAAAGAATAAACAAAATCGAAACTTCAACTCTTAATTTCAGCAGATTGACTTAGGGGTGGTGGTGAGCTAATTATTGACACAAGATTTTTTAACTTATTTTTTGTAATACATAGTTAATTACCATGCTATTTTGAGGTTTTCTATGCAGTTAATATTCATTTAATTAGTTTTTTAAAATTAATTATTTTTTTTACTATTATCACCGTCTCCAACCTTTTTTCATTAGTAGTGGTTCCAACCTAGATTCTACTTTAAACATAATCTTTAATAGAATTTAGAGAAGATGATCGAGGATGCAGAGTTTTAAGATTTTAGTGGGTGCATGATAAATATGTACGTGATTAATATGCTTAAAACAAAAAAATATACTAAAATTCTAAACAAAATTAGGAATTAATTCCTCAACTTTTTATAAAGAAGATCACGACGATGAACGATCCAATATATTATCTTGTGATCTGATACGTACACTTTGTTTTATTTAACAATGTTATATATTTTTTTAATCTTTTATATACTGTTGACTATCTTTGTTTAAATATTAAACTATTAATTATCTTACAAGCTTGAGTAACTCTCACCTCGTTAACTAACTTTTATAAGTGAGTTAGGCTCAAGCACCCTAACTAACATAAATTCAGTAAAAAAAAAAAACAATTACGAGAATACTAAGAAGATTTTCTATATCCGTAAACTCATATAGGGCCTCTGCATTTTATAGTTTCAATTCTAAAAACCCGTCGATCTTATAATTAAACTTTTGACTAAATTATGTTTCACCTTTATATTCAAAAACTTTACCCTTTGATCTCTTGATTAATTATTTTCTTCAAAATTCCTAGCTATTTTCAGTTTCCAATTGGTTTTTTCCGGGTTCGGGCATAGTAGATGTCCAATTAGTGGTGATTTTTCCGATTCAATTGTTGCATACCCAAATTAGAGTTTAAATTCTAAATATTGCTTAAGGAATCTAGTAATGCATCTCACTAGACCAATTGATATATCTTTGTCCCTAGTTAGTTTATGTTGATGGTGAAATCAGTAAATTATTTGTTATATTTTAAGATATAAAAATCTTTTGATATATAAGTTGCAATTGAGATGACTTTTAAGTTTTTCATAATTTCATAATGATGTGGATATTAGCATATATTAAGTTTTAACATTAGATGTTCCTTTACTAAAATATTATTCGGTCTAGTGGGATGAGGCGTTTGATTCTTTAAGGAAAATTTAGGATTCAAATTATAATTTGTGTATGGAATAATTGGGTTGGGAGCATCTGTCCCAATTGAAACTTATTTCATAATTTTTAAGTTGATTAATTTGAGGATTTAGCACTTTTCTTCCTTATATAAGAAGGTCTTTCAATGAATTTAATTACACTTACACCCCCTCGACTTAGGGTTAAATATAGCAAGACTCTCTCTACTATTGAAAATTACAGATAGATCCTCTTACCCTAACAGAAACCTAAAAAATTTAACGGAAAGTTGTAAAATGACTAAATTAACCATAATATTTTTGTTATAGTGTTTGCGATACATGAAATGAGTGAAGTGATTAAGTTTTTGTCCAGTTAATAAAACGTTAGCATCTACTTGGAAACAAGAAAATGACTAACGGCAGGACCTAAGTTTTAGACAGATCCATAGTTGAGGAGGTATCTCTGTAATTTCTAATAGTAGAGGGGGTCTTGCTGTATTTTTTCCTAAGTTGAGGGATATAAATGTAATTATCCCTTTTCTTTCAAAAAAAAAAAAATGTAATTATCCCTTTAATTAGAGAAGTCAAATTATTGAGAATTAATTAATAATTAGAGAAATCAAGTTAGTGGGGATTAATTAAATTAATCTTGATCATTATAAATATTATCGTGGGATGTAAATGGATTCTTGTTCTAGTGAAAGTCATTTTCCTTTGTCAAGTTGAAATCAAGTTCGAATGTGGCCCAATTACCAGCCATACCTATTAAAGTGCGTCCTCATCCGTACTCAAAGGCCAGTACATAAAGTTAAAAAGGCAATAATTAGTCAAAATTATTTTCTTAATGATTTTCACTATCTTTCGAGAAGTTTTATTTATATATTGTTCAATTCCAATAGTGGTTTTGCTTTTGACTTGCCCATTAAGTAGTAGAAAGGGACAATGCATAATTGAGATTATGGGGAATACTTATAAGTGAAGTTGTGATTTATATAAGTCAAAATACAATTTATTTACATTTAAATAGCATATAGGTAAAGATACTTTTGCATGTAATTAACATTCTGGGACTTGCACCAAACTTAAGTTGGTTTAGTTAATTGGATGAGATACTAGATTTCTTAAGTAAAGTATAGGGTTCAAATTCTAGCTTTTGTATGGACAATTGGATTGAGAGGATCATTTCTAATTGTGCTTCTATAGTGCGAAGCCAAAGCTAATGGGCAAAATGTCAGTTGATCTAGTGGGATAAGGTACTAGATTCCGCAAGTAAAATTTATGGTTTAAATCCTAATTTGTGTATGAAACAACTGAGTTGAGAGAATTATTCCTAATTGGATCTTTGTAGTATCCCAGATGGAAAAAAAGAAAAAGAAGACAAACTAATGGAGGATTCATATTCTAGGTAGGAAAGCTTTTGATATTCTCGAATTGTATTTAGTTATTTACACTTATTCTAAAAGACTTTTGCAATTAATATATCGTCTTATTTGATTGTAAAAACAAAAAAAAAAAACTATTAAGGTCGTGTGATTTCAAAAGATAAATGGAACCGAAGCAAAGAGTTAAAAATTTTAAATGCATAGCTGCTTAATAAAGTCCACTTTCGGTCTTTGACCTTAGAAATGCAAATGGTGATTTGGAAATTGGGCCTAATTTAATTGTAAAATTTCTGTGGCCCAAAAAGGAAAACAAAAATAACAATTGAAGAGGAGGTCCGTGAACTCTTCCTGCCCACTAACAAATTGGACTTTCATAATGGGTTTATCCAAAATAAATAAAATTAAAATATTTATTTTGGATTAGTTAAGTGAACTAAGAAATTAGGTCTTATGAGAATATAAATTCACTTAAAAATATTTAATTTGTCTTTATATTCAAGCTCAACCCCATGAGCCAAGAATCCAATTTGTGCCTATAAAAAAGGCATCCAGGATTCACAAAGGATATAAAAAATTCAAACATTCAAGCATTCAAAATCTCAAGTCTTCAAGCTCTTACCAACCTGAAATGTTGTATGCCCATAAAACGGTCCAACATCTTCGGCCCAAATCCTATTTTGAATTCAACTCAATTCTACATTCAAAGTGTGATTTCTTTCCCTCAAGCTAAAGAGACACCTCACATTCCAATAAAAAACAAGCATTAAGCCCGCATATTCAATTCCCGTAAAGAAGATGAACAAGAAGATTTTTTAGAGATTAATATTGTAATTATATTTGTCACTTTTTTTTTTCTTCTTACAGTTTGTGTAAACAATCACTATAAGAAAAAGGCAATATTTGTGACAATATATTAAGTGATTATGTCAAGATTATCAATAAGAACATGTTATGAGTTCAATTTTATTTTGTCACCAAAGAATTTTATATACTTAATGCAGTATTTTTGTTTAAATTATCACTATTACATATAGCAACAACACATTGGTAATACAAAATATTAATTGTTGCCATAATTTGCCATACACTAAAAATTCTTATAGTAACTAAAATTATAGTTTGACCATGAGGCACCCGAAAACCATCCGACCTTCCCAATCTTATGGATATAACCGACCCTAAAGTTTGCAAAACATTCGCAAACGCCATCCAAATCTTGAAACATAAATACTCTCAAAGTCAACGAAAATCAAAAAAATTCTGTTTGTTTTAGGGGATATTCGTAATGTTTTGCAAACCTTAGGGTAATTTTCGTAATGCTTCAAAGTTTCAAAATGTGAATGTAAACGGCGTAAAATCTCACAGATGTAATCGTACGTAAGATTTCAAAGTTTGGATGGAGCTTGGGATGTTAAGTAAACCTCGATCTTTTTCGTAATTATCGCAAAATTATATTTACCGATAGTCTTGTATATATTGACTGGAACATCTTGTCATGAATTAATATAATCTTATATTGTATAGGTTTGATACATCTGAAAATTCTTGCTTTTTACTACATTCATAAAGCAGATGCATGAGTTGAAATCTATTGTAACCATCACAAAAGAGGAAAAGTGAACAAATAAAACTATTATTATGTATGATTATAGCTCCGTTGCTTCAAACCTAATTAAAACAACTTCAGCCAATCGAAGTCACCTTTTCTATTGCCACATTGCTTGGACAACAACATAACATCCATATTCTCAATACTGCAAAAATCAGTAGATGAGTTAGCCCACCTAACAACTCTCTCTTATTCTTATTCCTTTTTATTCATGAAAATATAATATATATGAATTATAGAAAAAGAAAAAGATTATTGATAATATCACAAAATCTGTATTAATTATTGTATTATCACTTAATATATCGTCATCAATCTTAATTTGTCGTTTTTCTTATGGTTGATTCAATGAAAATATAGGTTTATATTCAAGAGTCAAGACGATTATAAACTTATCCAATTGGTGTATGGTTTTTGGTAACAAATGGTGATCAAGTCTAAGTAATTATGTGGAAGGTAAGCTGATTCGTCGGTTCTTGTTTGTGGGTTATTTCTTGAGCAGTCTACCAAGTAAATTGACAACAAAATTGATATAGTTTATCATCATTTATTGCGTGAGTTACCATCTCCTAGATTTACGCCGTCTATGAAAAAGTAACCTGAAAACTTGAAACATAATAAAACTTTCATTGAGATTTGCAAAATATTACGAATACTTCTTAAAACTAACTGAAAATCATTGATAATTGTTAACTTCATTCGTTATATTTCAAGATTTCAGGATATTTTTTTGAAAAAAGACTTAACTTAGAGGGAATTTTTCCTAATTATCCATAAACATATGTATGCATGTCTTTATACGTATTATATTATATAGTTCATCACTTTGGCAACAACCACCCGATGACTAGGGCGAATTGGTGACGCCATTGTATTGATAGGACACCTTCCATTGATTTAGCACCATAGATTTTCGCCTTATTTTTCTTCATATTCACTAAGTCGTCTCTTGCAAAACTCATTCTTTCTTGCAACAAGCCTTTGATTCGTTCCATTGATCTCTATGATCCCTCTTCTTTTATTACCATAATCCCCCCCTCTCTCTCTCTCTCTCTCTCTCTGATGTATATATATTCAACATCCGGTGAAAATTCTATTTAGACAAATTAATCCCAAGAATATTCAATTAAAAATGTCTTCATCGCATCATCACTCGTCTTTGTCTTCAATGGCCATAACTTTACTTCTTGCCTTGATAGCTTTATTCGTCTCACCATCTGTTTCCACTTCAAGAAACTTACTCGGCGATGATCCGAAAACAGGCTTCCAAGTCACATTAAAGCATGTGGATTCAGGTGGAAACTTCACCAAATTCGAGCTGTTGCAACGCGCCATGAAGCGCGGTAGGAAGAGGATGGCGAGACTTCACGCGATGTCCCTGGCAGCATCAGATGCAAGCATCGAGGCCCCGATCCATGCAGGAAACGGCGAGTTTCTAATGGAACTAGCTATTGGCACGCCACCGACGTCGTATTCCGCAATAGTGGACACCGGCAGCGACCTGATATGGACTCAGTGCAAACCCTGCAGGCAGTGTTTCAAGCAGTCGACCCCTATATTTGATCCGAGTAAGTCTTCTTCTTTTAACAAGCTCGCGTGCTCGAGCGATCTCTGCAGTGCGCTTCCCACATCAACGTGCAGCGATGGAGGCTGCGAGTATTTGTACACATACGGGGATTATTCATCGACTCAAGGCCTCATGGCGACCGAAAAATTTACTTTCGGTAAGGTTTCCGTTCCGAAAGTCGGGTTCGGATGTGGGCTTGATAATGAAGGGGGAGGGTTTAATCAGGGTGGCGGGCTCGTGGGTCTGGGGCGTGGACCTTTATCGCTCGTATCACAACTCGAGGAGCCGACGTTTTCGTATTGCTTGACGTCGATCGATTCGGGTAAAACCAGCACCCTTATGATGGGATCATCCATAGCAAGTAGGGATTCAAAATCAATCAAGATCACCACTCCATTGGTGAAAAATCCATCATCACCTTCTTTTTACTATCTTAACCTTGAAGGGATCACGGTTGGTGACAAACTATTGCCTATCAAGAAATCCACATTTGCACTCAAAGGAGATGGGACAGGTCCAATACGACCCCCTCAACTTTTCCAAATTCATTTTATATTACATATATTTATATAGATTATGTATAAAGAACCAAAACGCGAGTAATGAATTAAATAGAATCTTCATATCGTTTTTAGTACTTCAATTTAGACTCAGATTTAGTTTTTTAGTATATTCATTGACCTCACTCATTAAATTTTCTGGCTACGTCACTGGACAGGTGGAATGATCATCGACTCGGGGACTACCATTACGTATCTTGAGGAAAGTTCTTTCGGTTTAGTTAGAAAAGAGTTTGTTAACCAAGTGAAGCTACCCGTGGATGAAAGCAATGAATCAGGGCTTGATTTATGCTTCAAACTTCCGACGAACGCTGAAAATATCGAGGTGCCTAAACTCACCTTTCATTTCGACGGTGCCGATTTGGAGCTGCCAGGGGAGAATTACATTATTGCCGATTCGAGCGGAGTAGCTTGCTTGGCGATGGGGAGTTCTAATGGGATGTCCATCTTTGGAAATTTTCAGCAGCAGAATATATTAGTGGTTCATGATCTTGTTAAGGAGACTCTATCGTTTGTGCCGAAGCAGTGTGATCAGTTGTGAACATTTTATCATTGTTTGAAATGTTTTCTTATACATGTAAGGGCGAATTACAAAAGTACTCCTAAAGTTTCCATAATTACAGAATGCCCCCTCTATTTTTAAAAATTACAGAAAACCCCCTGAGGTGTCAAATAATTACAAAAGTCTTAACAAATACCCTGTACTTTTTACAGACTATTACCACAACTCTCTGTGTTTTTAATTGTTTGAAATATCAGGGGGTTTTCTGTAATATTTTATAACAGAGGGAGTATTTTGTAATTATGAAAAATCTTAGGAGTATTGTATGTAATTCGATCGTCCTACATGTAATGGCGTTATATACAAATCAGCGGGAAAGAAGGAGATGAAAGATCATGTTAATGTTGGGTTCGTGTGTGTGTTGAATTTTGATGGGTTCTTTCCTTAATTTCGTTTTTTCAGTACATCAGGTTTGCTTTATGAGTTTATTCTTGAAACCCTTTAAAATTCAGTCCATGATCTCGCAATCTTTCTCCCTCATTAAAGATATCCAAATTTAGAAAGAAACGCGCATCTCACAAATGCGTGTTTTGATTGAATGGAAAAGTGTACTACGATAACAATCTCCCAGTAGTTGAGAACTATAAAAAACGGACGCGAATATGGCGACACAAACACGACAAAAAATAAATACGGTAACATGAATTTATTTCGATATCTTATAGTAGAGAAGTGTCTCTAACGGTGACACGACACATCATACTCTCGAAATTATTCCAACATTCTTTCGTTTCATAAAAAGTTAGAAATTAGGGATTAATAGTGATGCATATATTAAATTTTAGGCAAAATAGCAAAAATAGTACTGTAACTTTACCTTTTTCGGATTTTGGTTCTATACGATAGGGTTGTGTCAATTTAGTCCTTTAACTTTCGATTTTTGGCAATTTTAGTCCGATTTGGAAAAAATATTTTAGAAAATATTATTTTTGGTCCCAAAATTTAGGACATTGCAAAATTAACATTTTAACTTGACACGTAGACATTTCAGTATAACAATTTGAGAAGTTGCAATTATGCATACTAACTCCTAAAAAGTAGCAATATTTTAAGTTAATTTTTTTCCCAGATTGGAAAATCACGCCGGAAATTGCATGTACCGACGAGTTTTACTGAGATTGCGGCATCGATTACTTGATATAATTTTACACATCAGGTCAATTGTATTTATAAAATTGTGTCAAGTAATCGATCAATCCAATTCAATAAAACTCGTCGACACGTGCGCGCCACATGCAATTTCCGGCATGATTTATCAATTTGGGGGAAAATTGATTTAAATGCCACTTTTCAGGAATTAGTGGGTTTAATTGCAACTTATCAAATTGTTGTACTAAAATGTGAATGTGTGCCAAGTTAAAGTGCCAATTTTGTAGTTTGCCCCTAATTTAGCACGCATTCCACATTGAATACCAACATTTTGTAAAAGTGACACATTGAGTCCCAAATTTAACAAAATAAATCAAACTATTAGGATAAGGGGAGTTGGGTGTAATTATTAGGATAAGGTTTAGAGGTAATAATGATATTTTTTTTTTTTTTGAATAGGCTATGGATTATTCTTGTCATTTGGCTAGGCTTGTGGCTTCCATCCAAGTAAGAGCTCGATTGAGTCCTCTCCACCTGCAACGAGTATGCTGAAGAATTAGTGCCTATAATTTATTTGCGAACTCATTATAATTTTTGACTCAAATACGACAATATATTTTCTTTTTAATATTTATCAATAGAAAGTATCTAATATAAGTGTTCGATAGAATACGATAATATATTTAAAAATATAGTGTATTATAGATATTTCCCGTTAATTATAAATGGACATTTTAGAACAAAATTGCATGTGATCGAATGGCATGTAGTAGCATATATAAACAAATTAAAGTGGCTCTCATTTTCGGTTCCCCCATTGTGACGCACATTTGGAATTGGATATACACACCACCAAAATATGCCTTTTGATTTCTTAATTATTATATTACAGATCATGCAACATCTTTCCGCTGCACTACTATAATTTATTTTATTACGCTGTTGGAAAAAGTTTATTATAAATTTTTGGTTATAAATGGAATTAAAATTTGATAAAAGGGTACTGCTGTTTTACGAAGTTAAACAATCTTTTATCTATTATAAATAAATTATTAGTTGGTCATTTCGTTCATCCATTAAATTAGACAATAACCTCACTCATCTAGTTGTTTTACATTCGAAATTTAATTATCGCTAAATTCTTGAAAATCCCAAGAATTTTCTATATATAATAAAAAAAAAATATATATATATATATATACATCTCTATATAGATGATGGTCCAAAATTTATTTCAACTAAGAAGTAGATATATAACTTGATTTAAGTTAAATTAACTAATATAATCTAGCTACGTACTTTTATGTATTATTTGAATTAAATTTCGGATATTGGATTATCATTAATTTTATATCTCAAAAAATATAAAAATACTTTATTTAATTAAATAGTAATTAAAAATAAAATAAGTATAATTAAGTCATGACTTAAGATATTTTTGAGAATTATATATGCATGTATGTCTATATATCTATAGATAACTCTTAGGATAATTTAGTCTAAATATTTTATTAAGAGAATTAATTAAGACTTGAAACTTGTCAAACAATTTAAAAGTAATATTCGAGCGACTAGATCACTCACTATATTCTTCAATTTAAGCTTGGGTATACGGTGTGACATGATTACAAATACAACCTTACAAATTCCCCCTTTAAAACATAAACATGTATGCATAATATCCTCTAAAAAATCTTACAAATACTTTATAAGATTACGAGTTATGATCGTGAAATTATAAAAGACCTCAACTTTAGGGATTTTGTGTAATTGAATTTTTTTTCCATGCAGTTAACTCAAGAAAAAAAAGTTGATGTGCTCTAAACAGGGAATATGATAATGGAAAGAAAAAAAAAAGGTTCTTTTTTCTCAATTGTTGCCTCTAAGCATCTTATCTTTTAATTGGAAGAAAAGAAAGAGAGCATTTGTTTGTGTATTAGTGGTGGGATTCTCATTCATTTCATGTAAACCCCACTTACCAATTGGACTGCACAGAATTTCCCTTTCCAATTTCAAAGTAGCTTTCTTTTTTTATATGAACATCAGCAGTTTTGGATAATCTCAATTCTTAATCATATACAGAATTTTCCTTATCAAGGTCAGCTTTAATATCTCTAATCATTTCTGCTATGCTTCGAGAATTCAAACATATTAAAGAGTTGATTCAATGTTACTTGGAATTTGCTGCTTAGGAAAACAGAGGAAACTAACCATGGACATGGCTAAAATTATACTGCTCTTTTTGCTGCCTCTCTGCTGTTGTGCCTCAAACACTGAAGGTAATAGTTGAACTTCGCCTTCAAATTTTTTTACGATTTTATATAGGGTCAATTACACAAAACCCGTGAGGTTTGTGCGTTTTACAATTTTACCATCGGAAACCTTGCAAGTTGCAACCTTACATTTAACCCCCTGAGGGGGGATATTTGTAAGGTTTAGATGGTTTTTGGATTCGTAAGCAAACCCCAAGGGGGGTTTTGTGTAATTATCCCAAGATTTTATAATAATTATTGAATTAAAAAAAAAGTTTTTCTTTGTGCAGGTGAGATTTTAATTGAGGTACTAACAGCTCTGAACGACTCCAGTAATAGAATTACAAATTGGGATATTAATTTGGTGAGCCCTTGCGACAGTTGGTCGCATGTTACCTGTATGGACGGAAGGGTTGCATCCTTGTTAGTATTGCTTATTTTCAATTTCATTTCATTTAATTTTCCTTCTTATTATTAATTAATTGTAGTGTTTGTTTTATGAAAATACCCTGAAATTTTGAAACATTACAAATACCTCTTAGTCAGTTGAAATCTTACAAATATTCCCCTTGAAACATAAAAAATATATACATAATACCCTCTAAAACAATATTACAAATACCCCTCGGGAGATAAGTATAAGATTATAAGGTTTTAGGGTATTTTTCGTAAACTATATAAACCTCTGAGGGTTTCGTAATTGGCCCTCTTTTCAAATAAACACAGAAAAATAATAAAATCTGATTGTATATATAGCTACCACATATGCAATTTCTGATTATTAATTAGTTTATGCGTGGAGTTGCAGGAGCTTGGGTGCTAATGGATTTACAGGAACTCTTCCATCATCAATTGCCAAATTAAAGTTTCTGGTTACTTTGTAAGTATTTTAAACTATATAATATATATGTTTTCACTTGCATGATAATTAGGGGAAATTATATATAGTATCCGTTTTCATAATTACACAATATCCTCTCTATTTCAAATATTACAGAAAACCCTTTGAAGCCGTATTTTATGCAAAACCTTGTAATTTGTAATTGTTTAAAACCTTCGAACTTTTAAAACATAAGGGGTATTTTGTAATTATAGAAAATCATAAGGATCAATTAAAAAGATAACTTCTCAAAATTCTACAATTTTCACCATGAAAATAGTAAAACTAGGTAGAGATCGATGGTGAAAATTATATAATTTTGAGAAGTTGTCTTATTCAATTGACACCTAGACAATGAGTAGAATCAGCTTGTTGTGATAGAATATGTCATCGGCGACATTAAGGATTTTTCCGACAAATTTACTGCGAGTTGGAAAAATTCCAACCAAAATGGGAGACTTGATTTTATTTCATTTTTCCTGAATGTTTACAGGGATTTACATGATAACAATCTGTCTGGTGCGTTGCCTGATTCTCTCAGCAACATGTTGAATCTACAGAATTTGAATTTGGCACATAATTACTTCACTGGTTCTATTCCATCATCATGGAGCCAACTTTCCAACCTTAAACACCTGTAAGTAATTAATTAAGGGAGTTGTTTCATGCGACCATTTCCGACGAGATTATGAAATTCCGACAAAAATTAGATTAAATATTATAATTTTTAAAAATAAATTGGACTTAATTTCAAATTACAATAATCACCACATGATAAAGTTGACAAATTGAGAGCTTGAGCTCAAGCTTTATGATGTTAAGCTTGATGAGTTTCAACTGAAAATTAATTTATATAAGCTTAAGCTGGAGCTCGAATAGTTTACACCCCTAATTAACTTTACATTTTACCTACTGCAAATGTCGTGCACGGTGCATATATCAGGGTTATGAGAGGAAACCGGTTAAGTGGATCTATACCCGAAGCACTAGCAAATATGACTGGCTTAAAGGAATTGTAAGAAGCGTTTCATTAATGTAAGAAGCGTGTTTTGGATATATATATTTATTAAACTGTTTAATGAAGTTTTCTTAATTGCAGGGACCTTTCATCCAATGATTTGACAGGAAGAGTTCCTCTGCAATTCTTTTCAATACCCACCTTCAAGTACGTAAATTAAAAAAAATAAAAAAATCATGAAATTTAGTTATTCTGTACCAGTGGAAATTTCTATTAATTAATTAGTTGATATTTTTTATTTTTTTTCAATTGAATATATCAGCTTTACAGCCACTAATCTCACATGCGGGGACAAATTACAACAACCTTGTGTATCGAGTTCCTCTATTCAAGGTTTTGCCTTGTGTTTTATCTTTTCCTTCTTCGTATTTGGGTTAATATCAGTCACGGTACTGCAATTTTATCCTAATTTAATTTGGTATCATTCTGATCAAATCATTTTTCGATTTGATACCATAACTTATAATTTCTATCAATTTCATTATGGGCAGTTTACATCTACTACACCTGAGGTTTAGTGTAATTACAAGTTAATCCCTCTTGTTTCATAAATTAAAGAAAAAAAAAACTTGAGGTTTTATTATTCATTTAAAATATGTGAAAATGTGAAAAATAGAGGCTTTGACCGACATCGACTAAACTTTAAACTGAATTGATTCTTAGACCAATGAAATACAGGAAACAAGATACTTCTAGTGGTTGAACACAACCAGAATCCGATAAAGGTCTTACAAGAATAATAAAACCTCATACGGGTTTTTTTTGTAGTCTTTAAAATAAGAATGATTAATATGTAATGAAATCAAACCTGAAGGATGGTAGATGTAAATCTCCCCTTTCCGTTATATTTGAATATGTATAAAATTCTGAAGTAGATTTACATTGATGCAGTTCCTAAAAGAAAATCAAAAGTTGAGATTCTTGTGACAATAGCAAGCATTGGCGCATTTTCGCTTCTTCTAATCGGGGCTGTATTTGGATATCGAATTCATCGGGTTCATAAACGTGTCAAGGATGCAGATATATTTGTTGATGTCGCTGGTATCTTTTATTTCTCTTCCCTATCTCAATTCGCTCTCTTTTTTCACATACTTAGTGAGGAATTACCTATAGTATCCCTAAGCTTTGTCATAATTACAAAATATCCCTGTTTTCAAAAATTACCGAAAACCCCCTGAGGTTTCAAGCAATGAAGCAATTACAAATTACAGGGGGGGGTTTTGTAAGATTTTGTATAAAGTACAAGGGGGTAATTTTGTTAGATTCTTGTAATTGTTTGAACCCTTAAGAGGTTTTCTGTAATTTTTGAAACCATAGAGGGTATTTTGTAATTATGACAAACCTTAGGGATACTTATTGTTATATCTCCTATATATTATTTGATCTCACTTCAAAGGAATTGAATGCAATACCAATATGGTCTAATATTATAACTACAGGAGAAGACGATCGCAAGATTTCATTCGGACAGATCAAAAGGTTTTCGTTGCGAGAAATGCAGCTGGCAACAGATAATTTCAGTGAAAATAACATAATCGGACAAGGCGGATACGGTAAAGTGTACAGAGGGATTTTAATGGACAATAATACTAAAGTTGCTGTTAAACGCCTTATGGACTATCACAGTCCCGGCGGAG
Source organism: Verbena officinalis (assembly GCA_958496215.1). NCBI lineage: Eukaryota > Viridiplantae > Streptophyta > Magnoliopsida > Lamiales > Verbenaceae > Verbena > Verbena officinalis. The sequence continues at coordinate 37,260,815 of OY292387.1, forward strand.
AGGCGGCATTTTTAAGGGAGGTTCACTTGATAAGCGTTGCGGTTCATAAGAACTTGCTGAGGTTGATTGGATTTTGTACAACCTCAACAGAGAGAATTCTTGTTTATCCATTCATGCAAAACCTCAGCGTTGCTTATCGCCTAAGAGGTACTTATTATAAATTTATTTTCTTGATTTCATAACTATAGGGATAATAACCAACTAGCTACCTGTTTGGTTTTGGCTCAAATACAGAAAAACTTCTGAGGTTTCAGAAATTACCTACTCCTCTCCTGAGGTTCACTAGCTTTCGTTATTTTTTTCGGTTGGCCTCAAAATCTTAGGGGGGAGTTTGTAATATCTGAAACCTCAGAAAATTTTCTATATTTCAGCCAAACTCCTGGGGTAGTTAGTAATTATCCCTAGTCATATACATTGAAACAAAAGGATATTTGATCATGAGCGTCAATAATATGGTAATTTTTTTGAATTTGATAGACCTAAAACCAGGAGAGAAAGGTCTTGACTGGGCAACGAGAAAACGCATAGCATTTGGTACTGCAAACGGGCTAGAGTACTTGCACGAGCATTGCAATCCAAAGATTATTCACCGTGATATGAAGGCTGCAAATATTCTCCTGAATGATGATTTCGAACCTGTACTCGGAGATTTCGGATTGGCGAAACTAGTTGATACAAAAGCAACGCATGTTACGACTCAAGTACGTGGAACTATGGGACATATTGCGCCGGAGTATTTGTCCACCGGAAAATCTTCTGAGAAAACAGATGTGTTCGGTTTTGGTATAACACTTCTTGAACTAGTTACTGGTCAGCGTGCAATTGACTTTTCTCGCCTTGAAGAAGAGGAGGATGTTCTCCTACTGGATCATGTGAGTCTTTCCAATTTAATTCCTTCTTTTCTAGAGAATCTCCTTAGATTTCAGAAATTACCAACTCCCCCTGAGGTTAGCCTCGAGGCTAACAGACAAAGTAACAAAAGATAGTGAACCTTAGGAATAGTTCGTGAAAGAGATAGTGAACCTCAGGGTGGAATTTGTAATTTTTGAGATCTATGGGGGATTTTCTATATTTGAACCAAACCCCCGGGTAGTTGGTAATTATCCCTTATTGGTTCTTTTACAAACAATTTGAATTCTCAATACTTCTAACTTCAGTTTCATTTAAATTAAAATAAGCTAGAAGCTGAAAACACCTCAGGACCTGCTTTTGGTTTCAATTTCTAGCTTCTAAATAATTTTCATAAGTAAATGAAAATTTCTTGAATGTATTAAAAGTACTTTTTCTTTTTTTCCAAACACTCTACAGCTCTTTTGTGTGCTTTTCACTCTCTTTTTTCAAGGATTTCCTCCTTGTACTACTCCTAATAGTTTACAACCTTAACTTCTGATTTAGCTTATCAATAAGAAATAGACTTTGCTAACCCCCTAATTAATCATCTAGTCGAAAAAATGAACAGCTAGAAATTGAAAGTTTCCTCAATATATAAACTTATTGGATTCAACTCATTTCATAAACTAGCAGGAGCCACGTTCGTCGCACGTGGTCATTCCATTTTTGAGCTAATGTTTTTCCTCTGATTTTTTTACTTTGAATCAAAATATTTTTTCATAATTCCAACCATTATTTTTCAATTTTCTCGCCATATATTGGTGATTTATATTTAAATCAAAACTTAAGTATAGCCAAAAAAACTAACTCATAGAATAAATTATCACCTACCATTTTACAAAAAAGTTAAGAGTATTTTAAAGTGTTGTTTGATTCTTCTAACTAAAAATAATATTTTAAAGATTGTCCCTTCTAGAAAAAAGAATATGAAATGTAACATAGTGCAACAGCATCGAATTACAACCAATATTACAATTTTTTAACAACCAATGGGGAAGAGGAAGAAGAAGAGTTGGGCTAATAAGTAGGGATAAGAATTTCTTCATCTTCCATGATCAAAGAAAAAATAAAACTATCAGACGGAATGGATGAGGAAGAGTTGGGTAGTGTTTAAGACTATAATCAATAATAATTAATTTTAATAAATAATTAATTCACAATGAAGATCAAAGAAAACAAAAACTACCGATGGAATGGATGGGGAAGAGTTGTGTAGTCTTTAAGACTTTAATTAATAATAAATAAATTGATAATCATAACATAAAATATTATTTAGAGGTAATTATGTCCATTCACAATGGGAAGAAACACCTCCAAAAACATATACCTCATTAATTCAAAATTAATTAATAAATTAAGAACTAACCTCGTCCACTATCGACTCTACATATACCTCATTCAAAGTACCTTAATTTTATTTAAATATATATTGAAATTAATTAATAAAATTTTAAATTAATAATTATATAGTTAACTAAGGGTAATTTTGTCCATTCACAATGAGAAGAAAATGGGAAGAAACGCTTCCAAAGTTCTACATTTTTATAATAGTATAGATAGATAGATAGATATATGGACAAACTCAGAAATTTAATACATATTTGATGAACTTTCCAATTTGATGTCATTTAGATCAAAAAATTACTAAGAGAGAAAAGGCTGGAAGATATTGTGGATGAGAAGTTGAGAAATTACGACAGCAATGAAGTTGAGACGATTCTCCAAGTAGCAATGCTTTGCACGCAAAGTTCGCCGGAAGATCGTCCAAGAATGGCAGAAGTTGTGAGCATGCTGCAGGGCGTTGGTTTGGCGGAGAGATGGGCTGAGTGGGAACAACTTGAACAAGTGAGAAGTCAAGAATTTGACCTGATGTCCCACAAGTTCCTCTGGGCTGAAGATTCTACTCATGACCAAGAAGCTATACAATTGTCACAAGCAAGATAGTAGTTTATTACGGAAAATTACAAACTGCATACACTTGGATTTGACTCAAATACAGAAAACTACTAGAGGTTTTAGAAATCCCCAACTCCCTCTAGCCGTTTCACTGTCTCTCTCACGAACTACCCTAAGTTTGATTATCTTCCGTTAATATTTTTGTTAAGACTCAAAACCACCTCAAGATTAGGGAGATGGTAATTTCTGAAACATCATGAGGTTTCCCATATTTGAATCAAATCTCAGGTAGTTGGTTTGCTTGAGATATTTGATACCAAAAATACATACAAGTCTGACATGCATTAATATTAGTTCGAGAGTTATAGTATGTGATATATACAGTGATAGGGATTAGACTTATGGTATTGGTATAATGTAAATCTTTTTCATACACTACGTATGTGATACCGTACCTTTTTCAATCAAACGTACAGCCGTACGTACAGGTAATTCAAGTAACTAAACCCAAACTGGAAAAACAGACAATTGTAGCGAATAGCGATTGCATGCGCGGGGTTATAACTTTGGACTCCATTTCTCCACTCTCATAGGCGAACGTGAAAATACCGAATTGAAGCTGTCTAGACCGCAATCTCGCATAGTCTTCTTGATGTGTATGATAGTTGTACAGTCGTTCAATACACTGAACTGATAAGTTTACAAGCCACGGCTACTTCGTCCCCTTCCTTGCCTGCTTCAATCAATCGTATTTCTTTCGTGAAAGTTCCAATTAACTGTACTTATAAGGTTTGACAAGATCTGCATCCTCTCTCCATAGAGACATTGATAGTGATCGATTCTACCTTTTTTCTCCGCAACCACCCAAAACGTCACTAAATTTTTGGAAACAGGATTCGGGCACATTAACATCCACAAATGTGTGCTCCGCAATTCTCAACACCTCCAGGAATCGCAGTGGAAGAATTAGCATCAGATTGTCTCGATGCCCAATTAGGATTCGAACAATGAGGATATCGAGCGAGGGAAACAACCGGCGGTCCTCATTAGAGCCTTTGAACGGACAGGAGACTGTCCAAAAGCCACCACCGCTGGCAGCGACAGTGGCGTTGTCACTTGTCACCATAACAATGGGGGAGGCGATCGACGAGAAGACCAACACCTAGTAACGGTGTGAATCTAAATAACTGTGTTTGAACACACAGCAAGACGCAAGTGAAAGCAAAAATTCCAGAGAGAGTTTCTCCAGAGAGAATTTTCAGGCCGAGCTTTTTAAACAAAGACAGAAATCCTAATTTTAGCGGATCTCAAATTCGTTCTAATATAGTGTACTTTCAAATGCACTCTATACGTTCTCTCTTCTCATTATTTCCTCTTCACAAAAACATACACACACTCATCCCAAAATATATGAATTTCAAATTCCTTATCAAATCCAAATCCATAGACACAAACTTATTCTAAGATATTTGAGAGTACACTATTCTAGGCTTCATAACATCAGATAACTATTAGAGCTGTTAAAAGTACGAAGAGCGAATGATACTTCAGAACATTAACATTACCATAACGAAACAATAGTTGAACAAAACCCCGAATACAGAGCATTACCATTTACCAACCACTTTAGATAGAAACAAACTTGCTTACATTCATTCAACAGAAATTTTTTTCGCCTGAATTCCATACTTCACGCTAGCATTCAGACATTAATAAAATAAACATAAGTCCCCAACTCCCTAAAAGAAAAGAGTAAAAAGAAAAAAAGGTGAGTTACATCTACTACCCCTGAGGTTTGACCTACTTACAATTTAATCCCTCTATTTAAAAAATTACAAAAAATGCTCCGACAGTTTACTTTAATGCAAAAAAGCCTCCCCGAAATAGGCTGATTATTTGCATCTTTTTGTCTTCATGTATCATTACAGAGTTTTTTTTGTAATAAAGTGAAATATCAGGGAGGTTTTTGTAATTTTTTAAAACAGAGGTACTAAAATGTAATAAGAGCAACCTCAGAGGCAGTGATGTAATTAGCCCCAAGAAAACGGTGCCCAAAAACTGTTACTCTGAATCGCCAACCCCCAAGAAGTCTATGAATTGATATTTTTTGACACTTAGTTTCGAGAGTTTCATGTTTCTACTAATCAGTGCATGATACTGATTCTTTAATTGGTTATCTGTTCGACCAGGGAAAAAACTCACAATGGTGGACCATTTGTTTCCAAAGTCTCGATGAAGGTGTAGAAGTTTTTCCTGCTCTTCTTCACTAAAAGGTGTCTTGTCAACTTTGGGATTCAAATGGTTCACCCATCTTAATCTGCAACTCATACCTGTCAAAAATATATCCACCAAACTTCAATTACTTGTCATTTTAAAAAATCGTAAACAAAAAAGCATAAGGGAAAATTACATTTACTCTAATAAGTCCCTCTGTTTTCATAAATTACAAAAAACTCAGCTTGACATTTCACCTTCTTACAAAAACTTAGCAGGTGCAAAGCCAGCTTTGTCCTTAATATTTTCCTTAAAAAAAGGGAAAAAATATGAAGAAGTAAAAGATTTGTGGATTCTATGAGAAAATAACAATACAGTCCCTCAACTACTCACAAAATTACAGAACAGTCCCTGGTGCATTTTAATCTTAAAAAAACGGAAACCAGGGCAAAAGAGTATTTTTGGAAAAAATTTGAAGGAAACGGATGTTAATCTGTAAATGAATTGTCAAGGAACTTTTTGTAATTTCTGAAACAAAGGGACTAAATTGTAATTCCGTTAAACCTCAGGGGTAGTGGATGTAATTTGCCCTAGAAATAAAATAGAATCACAGACTGTAAAATGAATAGATACCAGTTCTTCCTTTGACATGATTTGCTATGTATTTCCAATTTCCTGGACCATGTCTTTTGACAAGTTTTATCAGGAGCTCGTCTTCTTCTTGTGTCCAGTGCCATTTCCATGTAAGCCTCATGTTCCCCTTTGGTCCAGTACCTGCTCTAGAAGCCTCCATTAGAGTAGAGTAAAAAAATATAAACACTTGAAATGATACTATGAACCAAAAAGGAAAAATTACATAAAAGGGTATGCATCTGCAGCCAAATGCAAGTGAACCGGTTAATTTCTTGGAGGATGGACAAATATATATTATTCATGGATGGATGCATAGCTGGATGAAATTAATTACCCATAACCTATTTTGTCAATTTTGGTGAGATTACCTAAATTCTGCACCTAATAATCACTGAATTCAGAGCACCGTTACATATTTGACAATTAATTACTCTAGCGTCTTCGATAAGTCTCTTCCACGCGTCCACGTATATTTAAGTAGTGATAGAATCAAGCTATGCCTAGATATATAATGCAGATGAAATAATTGCCAACATCAGTTGTATGAATTACATTTCTATAAACTAATGATAAAACTGAATTAAACTGGGGTTGGTGATGTAATTCATTCTAATTGCGCTAAGAAAGACAATAAAGAAAGAGGCAAAAATACACTCACTCACTGTGCTTTAATGATAAGATAATAATGCAACTCTGTGACAGTTTATAATAAAAGTCAAGTGTCTGATGGTGCCTGTAAGTTATGAAATGCATTCGAATTTTGTTAACATTATTGAGAAAAAACAGATGAGTATGTCAGCCTAGAAAACAAAGCAATGTTCTTTATGAATCTTTATTTGAGTTTAGAAAGGCTTTAATTTCTCCAGATTCGCATTGTTTCTCCACATAGTTGTCCGGAAGTTCATTAGAACATACATTATGTCATTATCATAAAGAAAGGCAGTGGCAATATTGCCAGAGTCATCTAAAAGTCACAAAAAAGAATGCCATATGAATATTCTTTCTTCAGATCAGATAACTTCTCCATTTCATTGGTCTCTGTTCCTAATTCCTATACTAATGCTTCTCTATTGACTCATACACAACTATATGCATGCAAATTAATCCAGTTCATGTGTACAAGCTCTGGTTTCGAAAGATAAAGCTGTAAATGCACATATGACATCTACAACTAAATAGATATATAATAATAATAATAATCTTAAGAAGAAACAATCGAGAATTTTGTTATGCAATCAAATAATAAAAACTTGAGAAGTAACCATTGTGCAACAGATAAAAACCAATATACATTATTGATAACTTTTAAAAGCAGAAAAAAGTCAATAAACTGAAAAGACTCACCATTTACAAGCCGTTTTCTGTAACACTATTGAGCTTCATGACTGCTATTAGATACTGAGCCAATTGCTATTGTGAAACTAATTGTGTGGAACGGTTCAACAGCTTTCTTTTGGAAGCTTTCATACACTTTCCAGTTGCATGGAGCAAATTTTTAGTGAACTTGAAAGACTTATTAAGTTCCTCGTTGTGCATATCTAGAAGTATAGATGACTTCTATAATTTTATCGACTCATGAATGGACAATTGCACATAAGATATAAGGGTATGATAGTCATTACACACTAGGAACAAACACTTTAGAAGTTCCACACATTCCCTGTAGTACAGGTTCCACCTTTTCTGTTTTCATTTTTTCCCTTTTGGTGGCAATTCCCAAGTATTGAAAACAAAGTCTATGAAGTAAATACCCAAATACCTTTTTGCTGCCAATCTTTACTGAGGAAACTTTAAATTTATTGCACTACTAGTAACCCAATGTAATTTCTGATTATCGATTTACTGAAATAAGAGTAAGAAATAAAATTAACAAGCATATTTTAATCCAAAAAAACCAACTCTATCTTCACCTCGGCCTTTGTCTCCACACCATCACACATAAATCTCTGGGATTATTTTACATTGTAGACAAGTTTAACAATTTTTCACAAAGTAATTTCCATTATCCAAACTGGTAAATCTTCTGCCAGCTTTTACTCAAAAATGCCTAAAAAGGTCATATTTAGCAGCCGAGAGTATCATATTTGTAGTATCCCTACAGATTTCATAAACAGAATTTCATGTTTAATGCATGAAGTGGTTGCATTTAATATTTCACAGCATTTGGCATACCTAAAGAAATATTTCAAACTAGCACCATTGAAATTTCCAACCAACATATATCAGTTTACGGTACCCTCCACTACCAATTATGATGCCTAAATATCAATGGTCTTTGAGAGTATCAATTTGGTTTCAATAGCCACTGTTATTTACCAGAGTTTGGCCTCATCAAGTATTTTACGCTCCTCTTTTACTATCTCAGTTGTGGTCTTAGAGTTTTATGACTGTTCATCAAATGTAATTAAGGAGAAACACCCAGCTTCTAGTATCCTTATAGGACGAATTACATCTACTACCCCTGTGGTTTGAGCTAATTATAATTTAGTCCCTCTGTTTTCAGAGACTACAAAAAGTTGCCTGACATTTCACTTTAATGCAAAACACTCCCTGAGATATGCAGATTAGTACATTTTGTGGCTTCATGTCGTATAGTTTCAGGGATTTTTTGGTAATAAATTGAAATGACAGAGAGTCTCTTGTAATTTTTGAAAAGGGAGGGACTAAATAATAACTATGGCAACTCAAGGGTAGTTAGTGGATGCAGTTCAGCCATCCTTATATCCAATACCGCCACAATGCCATTGTTATCAACAGAAAAAAGAATTTCAAAACATAACAGTTCCAGGAGAGCAACAAAAGGAAGTTTTTCATAATTAAATGCAGCAAGCCAGCAACTTAACATAATATCCCAAATTCTCAAAACGAAATTACATACTCTGCTCAAGTAGTAACAAACAGATACAAGGAATAGATCTAGACCCATCCAGTTAGGCCATACTTGTCAGCCAAATTGTACATCAGAAGTTCCTCCCAAACATGCCCAAACAGATTCTTTCCCCCAATCGCAAAGGTAAGAGCCCACGAAGACAGAATAGCAGTGAATAAGAAGAAACCAATTGCTGAGCCAAGAAGATCTGTAGATAGCAGTCATCACTAGAATATTAAAATATATGGATTACAAGCTAGGAATATAAGAATTACAAAGCATTTGTCCTATTGCATTATTTGCATCCATGATCCATCTGATTACAGACTTCGCAGCAGGTTATAAATGCAGATGTTCACTTAAATGAATACATATCTATTCTGATCCCAAAAGTTATCTCGATAACAACTTTCAAATATAACCAGTTTTTGCCGTGTATTCTCCAGGTACAAGGTAATAATCTGCGTTCCGCGTGCATATAAAATCCAAGAACTGAATGGTATGACTAGAAATAGGTGGACATCTTCCCAAAGAAACAAATTTCTTAAGCAACGAGTAAATTCAATTTAAACAATACAACAGTGTATAAGCCAGTGAAATTCAACAAACAGTGTAAAAACAAAAACAGATTTTCAAAATCAGTATCCACAATGCACAACAAGAGACTTACAGCGGCGGAGTTGGGGTTGTGAATGATGAGACTGTGGATGGCGAATCACCGGCCAGAAATAGAAGCAGTTTACGGCCCAAAGAAATGGCAGACACAAAAATCCCAATCTGAAGAATCTGCGGGCATATTCTACAGAGTCTTCGTGGGAAAGACCAAGCGGTCCATCGATCGAGGGCCATTCGCTCCGGCCCAATCTTCTCCTTGACGATGAAGTGTCGTCGGGGGTTGTGGTCGTGGGAAGCATGCCGACGCGATCGGGAGGGCTTCCAGAATTATCCATTGGGAAGTACTTGGGAAACAACGAATTACTCAATGCACAGCCTCAGTACGACTTCTATTCTGATGGCAGCTTAAGTAATGTTTGGCATAATTTCAATTTCTATCAGCAGGTATTTTTGTAAAATGTTCTTTTTTTTGCAACGCTTCCAAATTGTGTCCTTAGCTTTCACTGTGCATTTTTCCCTTTTGGGAAAATTATGAAATTCATCCGTCTAACTTTTTTAAATTAAAATTTTAGGAATATTACTTTCAAAAACTAGTATTTATCCTCTGCGTTGCACGGAAAAATTTATTTATAATTAATAAAATATATAAATATTTAATTAATTCATAATTTAAAATATATACCAAAATAATTCTTTTTATAAAATAATTCTGAACTATATATATGAAAAACTCATTTTATATCTATATATTATATATATATATATATAGATAAAATATTTTTTTAAACTCATGTACACAATCAATACAAAAATATTAAAATGATAATTAAAATATAAAAAAATATTTAATAAGAGGCTATATAAATAATGATTGGAATCTCTTGTATACTTGATATTATTTTTTGTTGAATAATTTGTTATTATTTCATTATTAAGTAATAATAGATTCATTTAATTATTAAAATTTTCTTTATATTATGAAAATACTAATATTTAAATATAATAACTTAACCAATTTATTCACATTGAAATGAAATATAATTTTTCCACCGCAAAATGAAAATGAAACACATGAATATAGAGTTTTTTTCTAAAAAAATCAACTATTTTATTATTTTATAATATTAAGATAATAATAAAATTTAATTAAATATATAGTTTAAAAAATGTATGTAATTATGTGGCCCCCACAAATAATTAAAAGAAATTTTAAAAAAATAATTACATGATAGATAAAAAGAATACAAAATAAAAAAACTATTAATTATATAACTAAATAATCTTTTACCCGAATATTGTTAATATTTGTTGAATGGTAATCATAGATATATATATATATATGAAAATGAGTTAGTGGAATGTTTTAGGAAATATGTTTATGCGGCAATGAAGTGGATTAGTTAGAATTGATCCATTTTGCCATGTAGATTGTTTCTATAATTAATTTCATTAATTATTATTTTTATAACTTACATATGTATTTATTGATATTCTATATTTTTGTTTATAGTAAAAATTTGTAACTTCCACTTAATTATAGAACTATATAACTAATTTATAAAATATTGAAATTTATTTTTTTTAAAATAATTTTAAATAAATTTTAATAAGCTTTAGAGTTATCTATATTGCATTGAATATTCGTTAATAATAATAAAGATAAAATAATGTATTCCATAAATCCATTAAAAAAAATTATATTTAATATTTTAATTCGTATCAAATATTTTTGATATAGTGGATTCAAATTATTTTTTTTGGTGCATACATAGTGGATTCAAATGGAATTTATCTAACTAAAATAAGGAAGAAAATTTTATTATATAAGTTTAATTAAGTATTATTATTATATTAATAATATAAAATAAATAAATAATTAATTTTTTTGGAAAAAAATTTCAAATATACGTATCTCATGTCCATTTTGCGGTGGTAAAGTTATATTTTATTTCAAATGTAAATAGATTTATTAAATTATTATATTCAAAATATTAATATTTTCATAGTATAAAAGAAATTTCAATAATGAAAAGAATATTACCATTAATTAATAATGAAATAATAACAAATTATTTAACAAAAAAGATAATACCAAGTATAATAATTAGCTCTTTTTTCGACCAAAAAGATAAAGAGATTCTAATCAATATTTATATGGTCTATTATTAAATATTTTTTGTATTATAATTTTTATTTTAATATTTATATAACATTAATGATATTCCTTCTATATATAAATACATATTCTCTCTCTTACAAATATAAAATCATTAATTCGTCATAAAAAAGTCATATTACTATATTTATACATTTAAAATGAGTTTTTTATATACATAATTTTTTATTATTTTATAAAAAAAATTACTTTGGTGTATGTGCTTCAAATTTTGAATTAATAATTTTTAATGTATTGTTAATAATTATACAAAAAAATATAGTTTGATTTATTTAATAATGATTAGTAAAGCTAATTAAAATTTACTTAAAATTATTTATTGATTGAAATTTTTAATAAAAATATTATATAAAATAGTTATTTAATTCTATAATTAAATAGGAGTTACAAAATTTTTAATATAAATAAATATATGGAATGTCAATTAAATATATTTGTAAGTTACAAAAATAATAATTAATGAACTTATTTATAGAAACAATTTACATGGCAAAATGGACTAATTCTAACTTATCCAACTCATTAACACATAAGCATGTTTCCTAAAACATCCTACTTAATCATTTTCATATATATATATATATAAATAATTTATTTTTTGATTTTAAATTTTGGAAAATTATTGGTAATTATCGTCAGAGATTCAACTTTTTACTTAAAATTATCATATGATTCACACATTAGTGCATTTTCCAGCGAGAGAGAATAAGTTTTCCTATATTTTTTTGCGCGTCTCACGTGACAATTTCAGGCAAAAAGTTGAATTTCTAGCAAAAATTATCTATAATTTTCCAAAAATTAAAAATCAAAAGATGAATAATCCAAATTTTAAAAGTAATGTTCCTAAAACCCCAATTTGGGAAAGTTGGAGGATGAATTGTGCAGTTTTTTCTTTTTTTTAATATTTGCGTGTCCTAAAGTTAGTAGCTTACGAAATTAGAAGTGTTTAGGTCATTTAAGATCATTTTATCTCGTTTTAGGGCATTTCGGGAGCGTTTCTTAATTCCTTCACCATTCGACATTAGTTGGAAAGTTGGCCAGAAAATTTAAAAAACTTCATACCTCAAAAGATGTGCTAGTCAACTGCTTGGTAGGTAATTGTAGCGTCCCAATGTTCCACATCGGTTGCAAACAAGAAAAATATTAGATTTATAAATTAAAATTCAAGTATAAACAGTGGATATCCTTTTTGGTTAATGGTCTAGGCCATATTTTCAGATTACACTCCTAAGTCTCAGAGGAGTCGGGGACAGACCGATGTCCTTCCCTTGCAGGCATTTCGTACCTGGGGCAAGCTCCATTTCAGCCAATGCCAGTCTTAGTTCTTCTCTCTTACCGGTAAGTCAAAAGCTTATGCTCGCGTCCAACAGATCTCCGGTTCCAGGGCGTGACAGGTCAGAGCCGACCGTCAGTCTCGAGAGCTAAATGTTACGTGCGTGGGAGTCATCTCTTAAGCATGTAGGGCAAAGTGTTGCATTACGCTTGGACCATGTCGGGGGATGTGCTTCCAGCATTAGGTGTCAGGTCAGAGAGTGAGTGTTGCGGAGGACGGAAACAACTCAAGTAGGGGAGAATGTGGCACGCAACGCAAACTCTTACCCTTTTGTGCACTGTGCGGCTGAGGTGCCAGTGTTCGTGTCGAGGGGGCACTAACTGTTGAACCAGCTGAACACTGGGCAGTCATAGGTGAGTGGCCGACAAGCGGCACTCATCCTTTTTAGGTCGAGTTTGCCAACAGGACACTCAAACCTTGCAATCCGACGTGGTGATCCGCGGATTATAGAGCTTGCAGGTTCCTTTTGAGGAGATGTTGTCAATGCGTATGCTCTATTGAAGAGATATGGGATGCGAAAGTTGTAGGGCGCCGCTTTGGCGATGATGTTGATGTGTGGACTCCATTTCAAACAGTGTTGAGGATGCGAAGGAGTGGTTGAACATTCCTTCAATATGGCACATGATGAGGTGTATTTTTTTTTGTGTCGGGCACAAGTGGGGGAGCGTGGAGCTTCCGACGAGCGGCGCGAGAGGCTCTTTGAACCTGTGGTTTGCAGGAGTTTACTTTGCCTAATGCTACAGTGAGTTGGCACTACCCACTTAGTTCCACTAGTGCGTGCTGACAAGGATGTCAATGGATCGAGTTGGAAGAGTGTCATAGGTCACCCTCTTAGAGAGGTATTTGATGACTATGACTTGGAAGCACTTGCTCGCAACATGTGGTATGCCGAAGCGTACCTCGGGCGCCTTGCGACCCGGAGCAGAGGAACTTACAGAGTTACGATTAGTATACTATACGATGGAAATGTGGCTCTAGATATGAGGAAGATCTTCATCAAGTTTGGTCGTATTTTGTGTTCACATCTTTTTGGATAATCGTAAAAGTCATACTCATTATCCTGTAGTCATGAGTCTCTCCTCGCCTCTGGACAACAAGTCTCGCCCAATTACAAATATAAAAGAAAGAAAGATTTTGACCTTTTTGTTGAAAGTAGTCTAATAAAAGAGACTTGACTTTGAAGTTGAAGTTGAAGGGGGAGAGAAGGAAAGGAGAAACAGTTGGAGGAAAACAGAAAACAGAGACACATCCAACGGCCTCATCCGCGGGAGCCTCAGATTCAACCACGTGTCCTTGCATTTCTAATCAGACGCACAGACCGCGAACACACACACACATACACACGTACATACAGAAACACACACACATTCTTCTTTCTTACTCTAGAAGAAATCATCATTCATTTGAATCGGGATAATCACGTCGCAAAAACACACATATTCCGATGTACGTTGAATGAAGGATAATTTTTCCTGGCTAACTGAGCTATTTTTCATCGAATTTTGAAGGGGATTGCCCTTTCTGAATGGATTAATTGATGTTCTGAGGTTCGGTGGTGATCGGAAAATGGAGGATGGCTGATTGAGGAAAGTGAGCGAGAGAGAAGAGAGCGAGTTAATTTCCTGGGCAGCTCGCCTAATTAGCTGGCCGGCTGCGCCGTTGGTTGATTGATTAATTAATTCCTCCGGAGAGCTAAGGAAGAGACAAGTGTGTGAGCGAATCTCGATTGAAGATGGCGTCGTCGGCAGGGAACAATGACCAGTCGGCACTGTCGCGGAGGCCGTCACGTAGCGCTGCCACGACGACTTACTCTATGGAGGTGTTTGACAATGAGGTTGTACCGTCCTCACTCCAGTCTATTACCCCCATCCTCCGCGTTGCCGCAGAGATTCAGAATGAACGCCCACGCGTCGCCTACCTCTGTAAGTCGGCATTCGATTATCTGCGCATGATTTTTGTACGCTGTGAAATATTGAGCTGTTTGCGTTAATTCATACATTCTCTTGCAGCATTTCCAGTTCTATGCTATACTCTATGAACATCCGAGGATTTTTGTGTTTCAACATAATATATAAGCGTGCAACTGATATATTATATACTAGATATAATTTTTTGATATATGCATTGAACTGAAAATTATCCATGAGAGAGAACTTTGCATGTTTTTCTGTTTCACTTGATTATGAAAATCTTGTATAGTGCTATGGTATGATTTACGCTATTAGTGTGTGCAACGATTAAGGAAGCATTTTATGAACTGGACTGGACCTTGTGGTCTAACAGTGGTACATTGACCTGAAATCATTTCACAGTTGCTTTAAATAGCTGTCCTTTTGATGAAAGGCTATTGGTTGTTTTCAGAAGGTCATAATCTTTTTTTCAAACATTTAATTACTTCTATCGATTGTTGACTAGGTCGGTATTATGCATTTGAGAAGGCGAACAGATTAGATCAAAATTCCAGTGGACGTGGTGTACGACAATTTAAAACTAGTCTACAACAAAGACTAGAACGGGTAAATATATAATTCAGCATATATAGACTTGCATAGCATATTAATTATACAATACTATTTTATATGAAAAATAATAATGTACAGAGGGAAAATTATATGGAGGTCTAATAATTCTGAAAAAGAGTTCTTTCTTCCAAATTAGTTTCTGGAAAAGGGGAGAGGGCCAAATGTGAAGAAGGTTCCTTGCGTTGACTTTATTGACTATGGACCCTAGGATTTTCACGCATTTTAGTTTGTTTCAATTTATACGAAAATTTTGTTTTGGCTGACCTTAGTAATTATTTTCATAGATCTGATGTGTATTCAATTGAAATTATATTTAACATTTCCTGATTGAGGAGTATATTAAAATGATAAAGGTGTGATTGTTCAGATTAATGATAAAAAATAATCATAGGGCTAAATGCTCAAAAAAAGTTATAAGATATATAAAATAAGATGCAAGAATCTTCTTACCCATAGTCTTAGCATTTTGATCAGATGTCTAAGAATCAGAGTAATGATGAACTCATGTTCAGGATAATACAACAACTCTTGCTTCCCGGGTCAAGAAGTCTGATGCTCGAGAAATTGAGAGCTTCTACAAGCAATACTATGAGCAGTATGTTGTGGCACTTAACAAGGGAGAACAAGCGGATAGGTATCACCTAACACTGATTACTTTTATAGCAGTACTCCTTCTCATGGAAAATTTTATGTTGTATTTGAGCTCATCAATACATTGTATTTGATTTCTCATCTGATTAGAGCTCAGCTTGGAAAAGCTTACCAGACAGCCGGTGTGCTGTTTGAAGTGCTTTGTGCTGTTAACAAGACTGAAAAAGTTGAGGAAGTTGCTCCTGAGGTCCGTCTCCATCATAGTCTATGAGCTATCTTATATGTAATAAGTTAAAATGCTCCCTTTCTTAAGACGTCATGCATTTTAGGCACAACTTGATGCCATAAAAAGTTTTGCCATATTAAATTAGTTTTATCAAACAGATCATGGCGGCAGCAAATGATGTCCAAGCCAACAGGGAAATCTATGCCCCTTATAACATTCTTCCACTGGATTCTGCGGGGGGGTCACAAGCCATCATGCAGATGGATGAGGTTGTGCATTTCATGATTTGAGCACCATACTGTAAAGTTGCATTTCTGAACATACATAGGCAGTCTAAAGTACTAATGTATTACATTCTCTAATGCTGTCAGGTGAAAAGTTCTGTGGCTGCTTTACGAAACACTCTTGGCTTAAAATGGCCCGCTTCATTTGAGCAACAGCAGAAGAAAGCGGGGGAGTTGGACCTCCTTGATTGGCTGAGGGCCATGTTTGGATTTCAGGCATGTCTTGTGAACTTTGGAGCCAGAGATGAGATAATCCATTCATGCTTTTTTAGATGAGGATATTCAGTCACTGGGTTATTTTGATTATCTACAGAGGGACAGTGTCAGGAATCAAAGGGAACACTTGATTTTGTTGCTTGCAAATATTCATACGAGGCTAATCCCCAAGCCTGATCCGCAAAATAGAGTATGTGGCCCCTATCTTTTTTTCCTCAGAACGAAGTGGACTTGCAAATTCATATCTTGGACCGTTAATTTTTTGGAGCATCTAATATACCACTGAATTTCAATATGGCTCGGGTTCATTGTAGATTTCAACATTTCCCCAAATTACAAATCATAAACATGCAGCTATCGGTTTTCGTTCTTGCATCAGTGTTTCCATAAATATTTTATATTTGATTTTTCTCAGATAAAAGCAATTTGATAATATGCCGAGCATCGAGTATAATTATGCCTTGATCTTCATATATTTGTGGATGAAATTATTTGAAGGGAGAATAAGTAACTCATTACTTTAACTTAGCTTGACGATCGAGCTGTTGACGCACTCATGCATAAACTTTTCAAGAACTACAAGACATGGTGTAAATATTTGGGAAGGAAACACAGCTTAAGGTAAGATGATAGGATTCTGCAGTAAACTTTGCTAGAGACTATTCTGCCTTCCTGATGATTAATAATTAAATCATACAGGTTTTCCCAGGCTCAGCAGGATGGGCAACCGAGAAAAATACTTTATATGGGGCTTTATCTTCTTATCTGGGGTGAAGCAGCTAATGTCCGATTCATGCCGGAATGCCTATGCTACATTTTCCACAATGTGAGTTATTTAATTGCTTTACATGATGATGAATGAATGTCAGCAGGATTTTGCTGACGTGCAATTAATGAGGTGCTATATTCCGTAACTATTATGTTTTTGGATTGTATGAGTTGATGTTCAGATGGCATATGAGCTTCATGGACTCCTAGCTGGGAATGTCAGCATTGTTACTGGGGAAAACATCAAGCCTTCTTATGGTGGAGATGATGAATCTTTCTTACGGAAAGTTATAACACCCATTTACAGGGTGATTGAAACGGTACTTTCTTTGCTTGGAGAAACTGCATAAGTGTTTCTCCTTGAGATAACAAAGTGGTCCTTATGTTGCTCCAGGAATCGAAGAAAGGCAAACATGGGAAAGCCCCCCATACAGCCTGGTGCAACTATGATGATTTAAACGAGTATTTCTGGTAAAGAATTAAATTAAAAATATGATGAACCTTCCTGATACCAACTTAATTCCTTCCGCAACTACTATAGGTCATCGGATTGCTTCTCTTTGGGATGGCCAATGCGTGATGATGGTGAGTTCTTCAGATCAACGCGAGATGTAGGGCAGGTAAGATCATTATTCTGAGGTGATCTATCTGTTTAGCTGAATTAAGATGTTGCTTGAATGCTTAGCCTGAATGCTGTTTCAGGGGAAAGGTGGTCCTCGTGGAAAACCTGGAAAAATGGGGAAATCATTCTTTGCAGAAACCCGGTCGCTATGGCATACTTTTCGAAGTTTTGATCGTCTGTGGACATTTCTCGTACTCGCTCTACAGGTATCTAGTTAACACAGATGAAAAGTGAAAGATGCTCTCCTCATTTAGGTCATTGAACTTTGGAATTGTTATCCTGCAGATCATGATTATCGTTGCATGGAGTAACATTTCTGTGTTTGACATCTTCCAGAGGAATGTCATATTCAGCTTGTCAAGTATTTTTATCACGGCTGCATTTCTTCGCTTGCTTCAGAGTATGCAATTTTGATTTGTTGCTCAGACATGAACCTGAGAGTTTCCATTTTTCTCTAATCTTTGCTGGGACTATGAGCTTTGGAAGTTGATGGGGTATCTGTTTTTGCAGAAATTGTAGTTAATTAGAGTTTTATTTCTCGATCTGATTGCTTATTTAGCCAATCTATCATTTCTAAAATTGCACGTTGGTCTAAAATTACTAGTTCTTGCTGGGTCTTTCTTTGTATATTGACTTTGGGAATTAGTGGGCACTCCTTTTCCCAGAAAGCTTGTTAATTAGGAGTTCTAGATCTCAACTGTTATTGCTTATTTGACTGATGAATCATATTTGGAATTGCTTTTAGGTATTTTGGACCTCATTCTGAACTTCCCAGGCTATCTTAGGTGGAAATTCACTGATGTTTTGCGGAATATTCTCAAGATAATTGTCAGCGCTGCATGGTCATTCATCCTTCCTCTGTTTTACATGTACCAAAACAATTCAGCTTCATTTATGAGAGATGCACTCCGCCCCCTTGATAAGATTAAGGGCTCCCTTCCTTTATACACCTTGGCTGTATGTGTATACCTTCTACCAAATTTATTGGCAGCAGTCCTCTTTATTTTTCCAATGTTGCGACGCTGGATTGAGAACTCTGATTGGCTTATCATTAGGTTTCTTCTTTGGTGGTCGCAGGTATGATTTACTTTCTTCTACTATTAAAGCAGTTATTCAGAGGTGTATGTGAAATAAAACGGGCATGTAATGATGCAAGTAGTCTTGGACAGAATATCTGCATTTCACTAGCTATTAGATATCAGATACACGAGATAAAAGTTTTATGTTAGATCTTGCCAATCAGTAGAATCATTAAGTAAATCCATTTCTAAGAAAACTTAACTACTGGAGAAAAAAAAATCTCTAATGTCTTTTTGGTGATGTGCCAATATTTAAATTAGGAAATAAAACTTTACCATGTATGACGTGAGCATACATCAGACTGGGTATGTACATGCTTGATCTCTCCAGGTCATTTGACTTCTTCAGACTATTTAGCCATTTCCCTTAAGAATGTTGAGCCATTTATTGAACTTAAAACGTTTTCTTGGTTCACCATTATCCTGATATCTGATTAACAAATTTCAACAACAATCTAGTTGTCACAATTGGTTGTCTTTCTACATCAGCAGACAAGTGCTAGGTAGCAACCTTGACCTGATGGAATATTACTGTCCAAATATCCATAAAATCAAGCAGTGTAACTCTTCCATGCAGCAATGCCCTCGAACTTCTCAAATAAACGAAATGATACTTGCTGTTAAGTTATTGTTTGATACTCTGTATCAGTAAAGGGTTTAGATGAGGAATGTAATCAGGAAAATCAAAAGAATTGTAAACTGAATTATGTCACACTCTTTTTTTTCGGAATAAGATTATTAGTTTCTCAAAACCATTCGGGAAACAGTAGTACTATGGAAAATGAAATCAAATATATCAATAAACTGATAGATGTCACTCATAATTATCTTTTGGCGAGCATTTCCTCTGTGTTCCCTTGTAATACAAATGAAGGAAAAAATTCTTGCCCAGTGTGTCCTTTACCAAAATCCATGGCACATAGAAATTAGAATGTCGAGTAAAGAGAAAAAAATTCAGGAGAAGCAAGATTGACCTGGTGTTAACTGAAAATCCTAGGGTGTTCTTTGCTATTCATTTGTTACTTGTGTTAGGTTATTATGATTGATTTGTAAAAGTTTTGCTTATTATCTTCAGCCGAGAATCTACGTTGGGAGAGGAATGCATGAAAGTCAAGTTGCACTTATCAAGTATGTCTTACGGGTTGTCTATTGCTCGAATCTGTTTCATTATACATCTGTTTCTGACCATGTTTTTTGTTGTTGATAACAGGTACACTCTGTATTGGGTCTTGCTTCTATCATCAAAATTTGCTTTTAACTATTTTTTGATGGTATGTTTGATATCCTTAAGTGAGTCAACTGGAATATAAGGTGCTGGCAACTTATTTTTATTCTTGAATCTTGTTTGATCCAGATTAAACCTCTAATAAGACCCACCAGGAATATAATGAACATTAACCATGTTGACTATGCTTGGCACGAGTTCTTTCCAGAAGGTATGAGTTCAGTTTTTTCTATTTATTTTAAAATCATATTCTCAAGTTACACATGTTGAGATGATATCATTCAATGCAGCCAGGCATAACTATGGAGCGATTGTTGCGCTATGGGCACCAATTATTGTTGTGCGTCTCTCTTATCCTTAGCATATATACTCTAATGTGATTTTCAAATCCACAATTCTTCTGATTCTTCATCATTCTTGTTCTTCATTCTCTGCAACACAGTACTCCATAGTTATGATAATTTTATGCAGGTTTACTTCATGGACACCCAGATTTGGACTGCAATATTCTCTACTTTATGTGGTGGTTTCATTGGGGCCTTTGATCGTCTTGGGGAGGTACTTTTCACTATTGAGACAATATATTTGACATTTTCACTAAAACTCCAATTAATCTCAGTGTTAGTTGCTTAGTGCTTCATATTGCCTTTGTTGAAATATTTAATATTTAATGTCACACCTCTCTAACACTTTAAGCATTTTGATTAAGATGGTGATTTAATTTGGTATCAGAGTCAGACCAAACTGAAGGTTCTAAGTTCAATTCTTTCACTT
This sequence comes from Verbena officinalis, assembly GCA_958496215.1. Lineage (NCBI taxonomy): Eukaryota > Viridiplantae > Streptophyta > Magnoliopsida > Lamiales > Verbenaceae > Verbena > Verbena officinalis. Next base: position 37,281,749 of record OY292387.1, read on the forward strand.
GCAAGGTCCTAATGTGAGGGGCATGTTATAAATATTATATATTCAATCCGAGTCCGAACTGTTTGATGGTCTTCGACATGGCTTTTCCTTGTATTTATTCAAAAATCAGAGTTCCAGTTGGCTTCATTTCTTTAACCAGTGACAAGTATTTGTTTGAGGAGCAAACTCTAGAAATGTGAACTCCATGTCTAATAAATGAAGAACAGGGTTATTGCAGAAAAAACTGATAAATTCAAAGTCACTGAACAGAAGCCAATTAATAATCATGTCAAACGCTTCAGTAACTTTGTCGTTGTCTTGTTTTTATTGTAGTTAAGAGATATAGTACAACTAATACTCGACAAGGAGTTGTTTCATAGTATACATGTGATAACTGTTCAATTTCTAGTCTCTCCTGTTTGATTGATCTGGGAAGGAACATGCATAATGAGCTGTGGAATTATTCGCTGATGGAATCATTGACCTCTATATGTGGATAACTTTCTCTATCACATTAAATTTGTCCACTTCAACTTTGACCACTTTTGTCTCTCCACAGATCCGGACTCTAGATATGCTAAGGACTCGTTTTCAGTCTTTACCCGGTGCATTCAATGCTCAGTTAGTGCCATCTGACAAAACTATTAGGAAAAGAAGATTTACTCTTTCGTCAAAGCACTTGAATGAGGTTTCTCTTCTCTTTATGAGAACTGATATGTTTTCATCTCCCCAAGTTATGGCTATTGTCATCCAGCTTTTCTGCCATCTGTAGGTCAATGCAGGTAGGAGAAGTGAAGCTGCAAAATTTGCTCAGTTGTGGAATGAAGTAATATGTAGTTTCCGTGAAGAAGATCTCATAAGCGACAGGAAAAGCCCCTAAAACTGAGTTTTCTTTTTACATCCCATCTTATGTTTCTACTATAAGCGTTTAAAAATTTTAGGATAGACTGGGGGCTAAACTTGGAATAATTTATCTCAGGGAGATGGATCTGCTTCTTGTTCCTTATTCGTCAGATCCTTGCATGAAAATAATTCAGTGGCCCCCCTTTTTGCTTGCTAGCAAGGTAAGCACGTATTTCCTGTGAAATATGTTTGTCTTCTTATTCTTGTTTGACTCTCTGCCTTTGCAGATCCCAATAGCATTGGATATGGCTGCTCAATTCCGTTCAAAGGATGCTGACCTTTGGAAGCGTATATGTGCTGATGAGTACATGAAATGTTCCGTCATTGAATGCTATGAATCATTTAAACTAGTACTGAATGCATTGATCATTGGAGAGACGACTGAGAAAAGGTTATATTTGTTCATATTTATTTAAGGAGGTTATAATTTGCATTGACTTGGGTTACATATTATTTATCTCAGTGAATATGCATGTTTCAATTAACATATGCACTTGTGAGTATTTTTTTTTTGTTTGGTGCTACACTTGTGAGTATTTGAGATGTCAATTGAAGCCTTTTCTGTTGCCGTACTTCAACATATTTCCATGATTTTGCTACATGTGCATATCTTAGTAGTTATTCTAACTGGTTTTATCAGTTCTTTCAGTTTCCGTTTTCCTTAAAACTTTTGTTGTAAGTTCTCGCACATTCCTTTTGACCATTGATCTCTTGCTAAGATACAGGGAAATTTACATCCACTACCCCTGAGATTTGATGAAATTACAAATTAGTCCCTCTCATTTCATATATTACAAAAACCCCTTTGAGGTTTTATTATTCATGTAAAATTTGTGAAAATGTGGCAAGTAGAGGCTTTGACCGACATCGATTAGGCTTTAAACTGTATGGACTTTACAAGAAATATGAAATCTCAGGGGTGTTTTGTAATTTTTTAAACAAGAGGGACTAACTTGTATTAAACCAAACTTGAAGAGTGGTAGATGTAAATCTCCCTATGAACTTTTCAGAATAATTACCACCCATAACATTTTCCTATGTAAGAAATTTATTTGTGCTATATGCCAACTCTTTTCACTTGTCAATACCCTCCCGATATTCCTTACATTCACCATTGGTCTCTTGTAAAGATATATGAAGCAGAACTTTCTGTCCAGTCGATGTAAACACTATGTTCCTACTACATGCAAATCTTTGCTTCTCAAATTAACGGATTTGTTTCATATGCATATTCCCTCTATGCCTAACACTCTCTATAAAAATGAGAGTCCATGTTAGGTGTCAAGTTTCATAAATATTGAGGAGACTTGTCATGAGTGTAACAGGTTGAAGATTATTACTGGACACGTTGCAGTTCTAACATCTCCTCTACTGGAACAGGATACTTGGAATCATCATAAAAGAAGTTGAAAGCAATATATACAAGAACACATTACTTGCAAATTTCAGAATGAGATCTTTACCTGCTCTTTATAACAAATTTGTGCAAGTTGTGGAGATACTGGTATGTTGTTTAAGATCAATACTTATGCTGCATTAAAGTTTCCAATTCCAAGTTTAATTCTATAAAATTTGGGATTTTCTATGTATGCTACAGAAAGATGCTGATCCATCAAAGAAGGATACAGTTGTTTTATTGCTTCAGGATATGTTGGAAGTAGTTACCCGAGACATGATGGTGAATGAGATCCGGTTCGTAGATATGCAGCATCCAGAAGTGATGTTCTAGTATCATTGAAAAAATATTGCCATTTTTATCCTTATCTTCTGAAGCCTTATGAAATTTAGTTCCTTCACTGAATGCAGTGAACTTGCCGAACTTGGTCAGGGAAGTAAAGATTCTGGGAAGCAACTTTTTGCCAGTATTGTGTTCCCTCCACCAAATACAGCACAATGGGAGGAACAGGTACATGCAAACGCTTTTGCACCTTATACCTATCAAATACATTTGAGCATTCACCCAGTTTTGGAACATCTCGTGGTTAACATATGAAGCACTGTATAATGTGTTTGTTTCACAGATACAGCGCCTCTATATGCTACTGACTGTAAGAGAATCTGCAATTGATGTGCCAACAAACCTTGAAGCACGAAGGAGGATAGCATTTTTCACGAATTCACTTTTCATGTATATGCCCGGTGCGCCTCCGGTGCACAAAATGCTCTCATTCAGGTGCCAGACATAGTTTTCCTTCCAATATATGTATTGGAATTTCCACTACCTATATGTCCTGTATTCTTGCATCTGGGAGCTGCTGGTTACATTTGAGGACTAGATATGGACTCCTTTAGTAATCTATTTTTCTGGCTGTTTATTCTCTCTCATCAAGTATCTAATGTGTTGGCTAAACAGTGTGTAAGGTTTAGCAAGCATGGAAAACAGTTTGTGATTGGTTTAGACTGTAATATAGTAGATCTGCCTTTTTACTAACGTAATCATGGTCAACTGACAGGACTAGCTAGACTTTTATTACCGTACAAATTTCTATGATAAGCGTTTAGTTCGACATTTGTCTGAATATTAGAAAACACTATCAGACATGTCATGAATATGGGATCATTCATGACTAAGAACAAATTACTACATTGTCCTTTGGAAGCTAATATCTTATCAATTGGCACTGCAGCGTCATGACTCCCTACTACAGTGAGGAGACTGTCTACTCCAAGGGTGACCTTGAAATGGAAAATGAAGATGGTGTATCAATTATATATTACCTTCAAAAGATTTATCCAGGTTTGCTTAATGTTCCCAATCTGACATGTTTATAGAGCGTCTAAATTTCTTGTTATTCCAGTATAGCAGTATCATCCATTTAATAATCATACTGTGTTCAGATGAATGGAATAACTTCATGGAACGTCTAAATTGTAAAGGATTTGAAGTTTGGGAAAATGAAGAGACCATACTGCAACTACGCCACTGGGCCTCCTTAAGAGGACAAACTCTCTTAAGAACAGGTTAACTCTCTTCTTTTCACTATCGCTGTCTCTTCACTGCCCTCCCATATAACTTTAAATTGTGATGTTTGATATTATCTTTTTGCATGCAGTCAGAGGAATGATGTATTACAGAAGGGCATTGAAACTTCAAGCTTTTTTAGATATGGCTTCAGAAGATGGTAAGACAATCTTTTGAACATTGTACTGCAGGGTTTAAGAATGTGGATATGATCAAAATTGACAGCCGAGTATTGCACACAAATTTCATTTCTGATTGAGTGACAAAATATTATACAACTGGCTTAATTCAAGAAAAAAGGAAAGTATTTGAATTAAGGAAAGTTTAGCTTAACGTAGACTATTTTGAAGAAGCTTTAGAAAAACATGAGGAAAAGCTATGTTCTCCATCAGACTGTAAATCGTAATTTCCTTAGAAGCAAATCACAAAAGTAATTATCAGGTTACCAGGAAATTCAGGTGTAATACTAACTTTTTTTTGCCTGATATGAACAGAGATTCTTGAAGGCTATAAAACTATGACAGAAACATCAGCTGAAGATAAGAAGAGTCAAAGATCCACATATACTCTTATAGAGGCTTTAGCTGACATGAAATTTACTTATGTTGCCACCTGCCAAAACTATGGGAATCAGAAGAGAAGCGGAGATCGTCATGCAACTAACATTCTAAATCTGATGGTTAAGTAAGTTGGCAACTCCAGAAGAGGAAATATTATGCAGTAGGATTTTTTGACTCTTAACACTAATTAACTAATTTGACTGCAACTCTTGTTATCTCTCCTTTGCAGTAACCCGTCTCTTCGTGTAGCATATATAGATCAAGTTGAGGAAAGGGAACAAGGAAAAGATCAGAAGGTTTATTACTCTGTATTGGTAAAAGCTGTTGATAATCTAGATCAGGTATTTACTATGTTGATTCCTAAAGAATATCAAAGTGATTTGGTTTTGAACCCAAGGCTTATTCAATTTGTATTTTTATTTGTGTAGGAAATATTCCGTATAAAGTTGCCCGGAGCAGCAAAAATAGGAGAAGGGAAGCCTGAAAACCAGAATCATGCTATTATTTTCACTCGCGGGGAAGCTCTTCAGACCATTGACATGAACCAGGTAACCAAATTGGGGAACTTTGCTTATTTCATCAATGACTGATATATCAAGAAAAACATACTGAGTTTTGGCTTCCTTTGTAGGATAATTATTTGGAAGAAGCTTTTAAGATGCGCAATCTACTCGAGGAGTTTAATGAGGATCATGGGGTGCGACCGCCTTCAATCCTTGGTGTTCGTGAGCATATTTTCACTGGAAGGTTGGGTATTAGCTATAAAGTTCTGTCATTTTGGTATATATTAGAACTTTTCTCTTTGTAATGTTTCATATCTTTAACTGCAGTGTGTCATCCTTGGCTTGGTTTATGTCAAACCAAGAAACCAGCTTTGTCACCATCGGCCAGAGAGTTCTTGCAAGACCATTAAAGTATGTTCTTTCTTTTCATGAATCAACAAAACTTAAAAATTACATCTGGTTTTCTGTTCAGTGGATTGGCTAAGAAACAACATACCTGTTGTCATATTAACTAGAGCGTTGCCTGTCATCTGTTGCTAGTGCAATGAGTGAATCATATCAGCTACCTCCACTAGTGCAAATTTCTGCTGCCCTTTTTTCCTAAATCAACAACAATATAATATTTTCTTTCATGAATAATCTAGATTCTAGAGTTGTTGCAATGACAACTTTTACTTGATTCTGTTTTCTCTAACTGATTTTGTGTAGGGTACGATTCCACTATGGACACCCAGACGTTTTCGACAGAATTTTTCACATTACCCGTGGGGGTATCAGCAAAGCTTCAAGTGGAATAAATCTTAGTGAGGATATATTTGCCGGTGAGATATTAAAATCATATTTTCTAGGGAAATTTACACCTACCACCCCTAAGGTCCGGTATAATTACAAATTAGTCCCTCTTGTTTAAAAAAATACAAAAACATCCCTGAGTTTTTATTATATGTAAAACCTTCATCGGATTTTGGATATACCCACACCACCAAAAACATCTTGTATCCTACATGAATAATGAAATGTCAGGAGATTTCGTAATTTTTGAAACAAGAAGGACTAATTTGTAATTACACCAAGTCTCAAGGGTAGTGGAAGTAAATTCCCGTATTTTCTATATTTAAATTAAATATACACTCTAACATGCCTTAATCGTCTGAAGGTTTTAACTCAACACTAAGACGTGGAAATATTACTCACCATGAATATATTCAAGTTGGGAAGGGACGAGATGTTGGTCTCAACCAGATTTCACTTTTCGAAGCCAAAGTTGCGTGTGGTAATGGGGAGCAGACACTCAGCCGTGATATCTACAGATTAGGGCACCGTTTCGACTTCTTCCGCATGTTGTCATGTTACTATACAACAACCGGGTTTTATGTGAGCTCAATGGTAATATTGTTTTACTTTCTGATCATAACTATTGATATCGTGAACTAGAGAGTTATTTGAACTTTTCTCAAATAAGTTAGAACATAATAGTCAATCAGTAGATATATGCATGGAGGTAAATGAATCCTATTCAGTCTTTTGAGGAGGCTAGCAGAAACTAATCATATCATTTGTAGGGTGGGATGGGGTGTGTTTACTATGGAGATCCCTATTCTTGTAACCATTATGCTGCCTTTTCCCTTCTGAAATCAAAGATAAAATTTACTGTTTCATAATTCAAACATAAATGGATCCTAATCGGGGTTTGTTTCCACATTTAACTATTCAGGAACTTATCTTTAGTATTTGTTCCCACTATAAACTGTACATGAGAATCTGTTAAATTTACCGGTTGTTTTCTATGAGTGTTCTTTTTGGTTCTCTATTTGCATGAATATGATTTTTTGGCTATGCATATTATAAATACTCTTAGATTGGGCAGAATTATACCTCGAAACTGGTTTGTTATCACTAACAAAACATTCTTGAAATGGTGATCATGTATTTGGTATACTCTATTTGCTTAAGGCAAAACTATGTGGTACTCATATATGGATGTGGGTATATAGCACTGATAAAATTTATGGAAAAATCTTCCTCTGTAATTGAGAAAGACGGTGATAGAACAAATAGAGGTGAACCCTATGGTTGATTGCATAGAGTTAATTGTGAGAATTTGTGATATTGCACAAAATCTAAATAGTTGAACAATTTGTTTTATTACGTACTTACGTTGGTAGTGTTTGCAATCCCAAAAAAAAAAGTTCTTTTCTTCAGCACTTTATGAGTGTTTCGGAAACCAACTTCTGCTTATTTTAAGCAGAAATAAACAAGAAGCTAGAAGCACCTAAGGACATGCTTTTATCTTCAGCTTATAGCTTCTAGTTTATTTTCGTAAATAAATGGAAGTTTCTTGAGAGTAGTAAAAGTGTTTCTCATTTTCTTTTTTCCGGAACACTCCACAGTTTGACAACTCAAACTTTTTATAAATTTAGCTTCTCCAGAAGCAGTAGAGTTTGCAAACACTGACATTATCTATATTAGCCAATAGTTTCTAAATGTATATAATGTTCCTATTTCCAATGCAGCTGGTGGTCCTTACAGTGTACGCTTTCTTGTATGGAAGACTCTACCTTTCATTGAGTGGAGTGGAGAAATCCATAGTAAGATATGCAAGAGTGAGGGGAGCCGATTCTCTGAGGGCTATCATGGCATCTCAATCTATTGTTCAACTAGGCCTTCTGATGACACTTCCCATGATTATGGAAATCGGGCTCGAGAGGGGCTTCAGAACTGCAGCTGGTGAGATGATAATCATGCAACTTCAACTCGCGCCTGTCTTCTTCACCTTCTCTCTAGGCACGAAGCTCCATTACTTTGGGCGGACAGTTCTACACGGCGGAGCTAAATACCGAGCCACGGGCCGTGGTTTCGTAGTGAGGCACGAAAATTTTGCTGAGAATTACAGAATGTACTCGAGAAGCCATTTCACTAAATCAATGGAACTCGTGGTTCTGCTCGTTGTGTATCAGGTTTATGGAACAGCTGCTCCCGACTCGAAGACGTTTGTGTTGATCAGTATCTCCATGTGGTTTCTTGTTTTGTCTTGGTTGTTTGCTCCGTTTTTCTTCAATCCTTCGGGATTAGAATGGCAGAAAATAGTGGAGGACTTCGAGGATTGGACTAAGTGGATGAGTAAACATGGTGGGATCGGTGTTCCGGCTACCAAGAGCTGGGAGTCATGGTGGGAAGAGGAGCAAGAGCATCTAATATACACGGGATTCGTGGGACGGTTTTGGGAGATAGTTCTCTCTCTGCGATTCTTCTTATACCAGTATGGAATTGTTTATCATTTGCATGTGTCCCAGGATAACAAGAGCCTTTTGGTGAGCATCTTTCTCGAATTTTACTATTTTTCATGCTAATTTTGATGTTCTGTTTGGTTTAAAAATAAAAGGGCTAATTACATCTATTATCCCAGAGGGAGGTTTAATGAAATTACAATTTAGTCCCTCTATTTTCAGAAATTACACTAAACTCAGACATTTCACTTAATTACAAACAATTAATGTCTGTTAGGGTTCCATTGCTGGTCAATCTTTTAGTTTTATCTTTCCGAAATACCATTGTGCCCTAATGCCAGTTTTTAAGACCAAGTATTGTTATTTTTCCAGACATTCTATAAAAAAAATTATTTTTTCATTTTCTTTCAGTTTTTTAAACGTTAACGGAAAAAAAAGACTTTGCACAGTTATTCTTAAGTTTTTGTAATAAAGTGAAGCGTCAGGGAAATATTTTGTAATTTCTCAAAATAGAGGGACTAATCTATAATTAGGGCAAACCTTAGTAGATGTAACTCGCCCAAGTAAGAAATATGGAGAAGAGGATATTTGAAGTAAGAATATGGAAGTCTCAAGTTTCTTACTTTCTTTGATTGTTTAAGAAAAAAATGAATCAAATTTGAAAAAGAAAAGTAATCAATACATCAGAGAAGCAACGTAAGAATTGTTTCCTAAACACTTGAATTATTTTCCAAACACATATTTTCTTCTTTTCCTCACCAAATCCATGTACCATACTTGAAAAACTGGCTTCCATCAACCACTTAAGAAAACAAACTAAATAATCAAATTACAGTTGTGATATTTAGAATGTTATGTTTAAATGCCTCTTAATATAGTACTTGTTCATTATCAGCCGTTTAATTCTGTGGCTGTAGAGAATTTACTTCAAAATCCTGTAAAATATTTGTTGCTTTAGTTTTCTATTATGATTGCAGGTTTATGGTTTATCTTGGCTGGTCATTTTTGCTGTGATGCTCATTTTGAAGGTTGGCCTACAAACAATAGAATCGATATGTTTCATTTTTAGATAGAAACAGAAAATTAACCTCCTAATTAAATTACCACCCTTTGATCTGCAGATTGTGTCGATGGGGAGAAAGAAGTTCAGCGCAGATTTCCAGCTTATGTTCAGACTTCTAAAACTTATCCTGTTCATTGTGTTTGTTACCGGACTTATCATCTCCATAAAATTCTTTGAGCTCACAATTGGAGATATCTTTGCCAGCTTGTTAGGCTTCTTGCCAACTGGATGGGCTCTTCTGCTGGTACACTTCAATATCCAATAGATAGTTTCCATTTATGCATTATGCTTAGTTGGAAAATTTGCAAATTTTATTGCTTTTGAAGAAGTTAAAGTAGAAAAAAGTTTTTTGAGTAGTAAAAGTTAGGAGTATCAGGGAAAAAAAGTGGAAAGTACAAAAAAGAAGCTATAAAATGTTGGAAGAAAAAAGAAGTTAAAGTAGAAAAAAGTTTTTTGAGTAGTAAAAGTTAGGAGTATCAAGGAAAAAAAGTGGAAAGTACAAAAAAGAAGCTATAAAATGTTGGAAGAAAAAGCTGAAAAGCACTTTAGTTCTCTTGAGAAACTTCCATTTATGGACGAAAACAACTTAGAAGCTATAATTTGAAGCCAAAAGCATGTCCTTAGGTGCTTCTACCTTATTTCAACTTAAAATTAGTATAAGTTGGTTTTCCTAACATTTTAAAAATATAAAAGTTGAGTGTTGTGTAAGCTACAAGCTCCTATAGACAAGCCTTTGGCTTTAGATTCTAGCAATCTAACTCCTAGGCAATTTTCGTAAATAAATGGAGTTCAATTTTACAAAAAAGTTGTGTTTGGAGAAAAAAGCTGAAAAGCAGTTTTACTACTATAAAATAAACCTTCCATTTATCTACGAAAATAGCCAAGGAGCTAGATTACTAGAATCTGAAGCCAAAATCTTGTCTTTAGGAGCTTGTAGCTTACGTATGATTAAAAGCAGAAGCTAGTTTTCCAAACACTCCGAAAATGCTGAATCCGTTGTTACTAATTGTCCCAAACAGATAGCGCAAGCTTGCAGGCCAGTGGTGAAAGCAGTAGGAATGTGGGGGTCTGTTAAAGCTCTGGCAAAAGGATATGAGTATCTTATGGGTTTAGTGATCTTTGCTCCCGTAACAGTCCTGGCCTGGTTTCCTTTTGTCACAGAGTTCCAAACTAGGCTGCTCTTCAACCAGGCCTTCAGCAGAGGTCTGCAGATTCAACGTATTCTCGCTGGCGGAAAGAAGCAGAAGTGAGATAGATATATAGATAGCCTCACTGTACATAACATTAGGAAATCACGTAGTCTCTAGGCTTGCTTGTTAATGAAAAACAACTTCTATTCTATCATTCAAATACACAAAAAAATTTCACACCAATACTTCTCTTTTTATTTTTATCTTTGGATAATTATCAACTACACCCTAAGGTATGGCTTAAATACAGAAAACCCAACATCCCACTGAGATTTTACTCTTTCTCGCAAAATTCACCAGCCGCTAGTAACAAACATTCATTTAAAATGAAGGATAATGTAGGTTTTTCATAAATCAACTTTTTTTTTGTTTTTCATTTCAACTCTTTTTAGTCAAGGTAAAATGGTAATTTTACGCCGCTGTTAGTTTTTTCCGTTAGGTTAAAACTTCAGGGGGGGGGGGGGGGGAGTTGGTAATTTCTGAAATCTCACGAGATAGTTGGTAATTATCTCTTTTAGTTTTGGTGAATTACATCTTCTATCCCAAAGGTTTAACAAAATTACAATTTAGTCCCTCTAATTTTGAAAACTATAAAGATTTCCCTTATTTTTTACTTTATTACAATAAAAATTAACATATATTAGGTTTCCATTACTATTCCTTGATGCTTTTTTCTCAAAAATACCCTCATGCCCTAATGTCACCATTTTAAGACAAAAATACACCAAGAATTGTTCTATAGTTTTGTGAGAAGTTGAGAAATCATGTTATTTTGCAGCTACCAAAAAATAAATTGTAACTAAAACTCTGATTGTCCAGTTAAAAGAAAAGGATAAAGAAAGTAGACAATAAAACAAAAAAACTAAAATAGAGAAAAGAAACAAATAAGAATTAAAGAAATTGGAGAAAAGATGCATAAACCTTTTAGTCTTTTACCCAAAAATAATATACCACGTATTTCATGAAATTCTACTCTAGAGAAAAAGTATTTCTGCAGGATCCAACACGATACAGATATGACGATACAATTTTTTTAACTATTTTATACTAGAGAAGTGTCAGATACGGATATCGGACACGAAACAATACAGTACCATAAGATTTTTATAAATGTCCGTATATCATAGACCGTAACGCTAAATACTACCTTTGGTTCTTATTCTCTGGTTTTGTCTTACATAGTTTAGTTTCTTAAATCTGTTTTACAATTAAAAACTGACTAGAAATTAACTAATGTGTGTAACGAGTGACAAAATTAGAACAATACTCATTTTATCTTATATTAGTTTTTTTTTTTTTAAGGAAATCTTATATTAGTTTTTAATATGTGAGTATTTACCTATAAAACAAAGATACGGACAAGGCGACATGATACGAACACGACGACACGGATTTTTTTCGATATTTTACCTTAAAGGAGTATTCGGTACGATGTTAGACATAACATAATACTACAAAGTAAAATTTTTAAAAGTATTCGTGCAACATAGGTATTTACTAAACGATATTGTCCCTAATTTTGTCACGTCTAAATATGCTTGAGTTATTTTCATGAAAGATTCTCAATATGAACAACTTAAAAGGACTGAATAGAAAAGATATAAATTTGAAAGATAATCTGTTAGACTGTTACTTTTAACGGAGTCTGATTAAGAGAGTGTTTGGCTAAACTTATTTTAAAGAGCTTATAAGCTCTTACATCTTATAAAATATTTTTAGAACTTATAAGATTAAATCTTATTTTAAGAATAAGATTTAAAAGTGTTTGGATAAAAAATAAAAATATGTGCTTCTAAGATGTTAGTAATGGCAATTATGTAATTAACATGATCAAAATATAGGAGAGTGTATTAAGATCTTAAAATAAGTTGGGATTCCTAATTTATTTTTAAGGAGTTTATAAGCTCCTAACATCTTATTTTAACATTTTATAAGCTCATTTTAAAAAATATTTACCAAACATTTTGCAATATCTTATAAGCTCTTAAACATTTTATAAGATATTTTAAGGAGCTTATAAGCTCAGCCAAACACCCTCTTAAGTATTGGAAGAAAATTGAAATGAGACTAAAATTGCCAAAAAGTTCACTTATGGGACCACAATTGCAAAAATCATTTAATATGGTACCAATTTAAAACACAGACCAAATTATGAGACCAAAATAGCCAAAAAATAAAAAAGCACTTATCTAATCAAAATTGCAAAAATCAATTAATATCAGACCAAAATAAAAAATATGTAAAATGTTGGGACCAAAATGCAATTAACTCCAAGACAGCTTTCTTTACTTGCATCAACTTTCTTAAAAAACCTTAAAAGAAGTCGAGAGAGAGAGAGAGAGAGAGAGAGGGGAAGATTTTCTGGAACTGAAAACAGGGATCTGTTGATGAGGGGAAATAATGGTAAACCACAGAGGATTCAATCAAACTAAAAACCTACCCACATTGAGAAACAGAAAATCTTCATTCTTATCAGTTACTTTATACGTGATCCTTCTATTTGCTCTGTCCTTCTTCATTTTCATGCTATACAGCAAGGATATCTTGGATGATGAACATGAGATGCCTTTTCTTAGGGTTGACAAGTCCAAATCTAAGCAGGTCTGTAATGCCTTTTGATTTGATTCTTCTTTTGCTGATTTTAGTTAAAGTATCAATTTTACAGATGGGTTTATGTTTTCTCGATTGAGCAACTGATAGAGGTCTTACACTGTGAATTCGGGATTTTTTCAATGCTTAATTTGTTGGAATTCATGTTTCTAGCAAGAGTATTTTGGATGTAGGGTTTTAATATTTGTTGATAATTGCTATGACATTTTTCTCATACATTATTAACAAATTGTATGTAGTGATTAGCTTTAGATATAGAAGAAATGGATTGTAGAACAAAATTTCATGGTACAAGTTATGGACCAGATTTTTATAATATAGGTTGCAAATGAAAAATTTCAGCTAATTTAGCTGATCTCGTTTAACTTCCTTAATACTGACCACAAATTATACAATCAGAAAAGTGTGATGAATGACAGTTAATCTCTTTCGACTTCCAAGAAACTGATTATAAAATTTGTATCATCAGAAATTGTGTTCGATTTTGAAATATCAATTGCTTTATGATCATCATGTTTTTGTTTTTCGCTTATCAAGTTTGGTGAAATTTCTTGCTGGCAATGGTTTCTTATAGTCATTTGTAGGAAACACCTCTGTAACCATTGATTTAAATGCTTATTTGTTTGAGCGAATTACATCTGACTTTAGTTTGATGTATTTACAAATCAATCCCTCTAGTTTAAGAAATTACCAAATAGTTCCCGAGGTTTCAATAAATGTGTAAATTTTTCAAAAATACCCCCGAAAATACACCCAGCTGAAACTCCAAGTAGGGGTGTTTTCGGAATATTTATATATTTATTGAAAACCTCCGGGACTATATGGTAATTCCTCAAATTAGAGGGATCGACTTGTAAATACACCAAACTTCTGGGTACCCAAACCAAATGTAATTCAACCTATTTGTTATGTAGATTAGTTCATAGTGTCACTAGTTATTCAAATGCGTTAAGTTATATTTCCTGATGATGAGCTTATTGAGGTTATGTTATACAGTTACTAGATGATCGTCTTTGGGAAGCTCCTTCAAGTCATGGTTTACGTCCATGTGCCAAGCCAACCAGTAAATATAAAGGTATTCTTGTCTTCAGAAATTACAAGTTACTCCCTCTGTTTTCACTAAATTAATAAAAAAATCCTGTCATTCAACGTTATTACAAATAATTAACATCTGTTGGGTTCCGTTACTTTTCCATCAATTTTATCTTTTTCTTTTCCAAAAATACCCTAGTACCATAATGTCAGTTCTGTAATTGTGGAAGAGTTTAGGGATTGTATTGTTATTAAGTTGAAAGTACAGGGTCATTTCTGTTAACTTTTGAAATTATAGTTTAGTTCCTCGTTTTCCAGAACGTTCAAAAATCCACTTGGCATTTACTTATTACAAAAATTTAACATCTGTTAGGGTTCCCTTACTATTCCATCAATTTTATTTTTCCAAAAGTACCCTCGTGCCATAATGTCAGTTTTATAAGATCAGATTGCAGCAGGGATTGTTCTGTAATTTTGTGTAAAGTTGAGGGATCGTATTGTTATTTTTCCAGACATTCCATAAGTATATTAATTTTTCGGATTTTTAAAGGGAAAAACGTTAGGGGCAAAACAGCTTTGCACAACTTCTCTTAAGTTTTTGTAATTTCTTAACACAGAGCTACTAAATTGTAATTAGGACAAACTCCAGGTGTAGTAGATGTAATTCGGCCTTTTAATTTTGAAGTTTGTGTGAAGTAAGTGTCCGGCTGTCTCTTACTCACAAAATTGGACTGCATTTTTATGTCTTCAGCTATGCCAATTTGGGATCGCTATATGACGGTCCGAAGTAATGGAGGATTAAATCAAATGCGTACTGGGGTTAGAATTTCTTTGTCCTCTTTCTTGAAAACTGTTACTAATTTATTTATGTCATTATTAACTTGTAATACTTTCTTCTAGATAGCTGATATGGTGGCTGTGGCACGCATAATGAATGCTACATTAGTAATTCCTCAACTGGATAGAAAGTCCTTCTGGCAGGATACTAGGTAAACACATATGCTTAACACAAATGTTAGGATTTCTAATAAGGTGAATTACATCTACCACCCCTGAGGTTTCCCCAAATTTACGATTTAGTCCCTCTATTTTCAGAAATTACAAGAATCTCCATGACATTTCGCTTTATTGCAAACAAACTCTGTGATATTTCATGCTGTATAGTTTCAGGGAGTATTTCGTTATAAAGTGAAGTGTCTGCAGTTTTTTGTAATATCTGAAAAATAGAGGGATGAAATTATAATTAGCTCAAACATCAGAGGTAGTAGATGTAATTCACCCTTTCTAATATAGGGCAAATCACATACAGTACCCTTGTGGTTTCCCATAATTACAAAATACCCTCTCTGTTTTAAAAAATTACAGAAAACCCTCCTGAGGTTTCAAACAGTTACAAGTCTAACGTCCGTTAGGGTCTCAGTCACTTTCCTTTAATTATTCTTTTTATTCCCAAAATACCCCCTTCGCCCCGGGGGTATTTTGTTATTATCTAAAACTTTTAATGGTTGTATTGTTATTTTGTATAAAGTAAAGGGTTTCTTTTGTAAGTTTTTGAGAATTGACAAATATAGCCGATGACGGACGTCAGGGGCATAAATGACTTAACATTATTTCCATTTGAAACCTCAGGGGGTTTTATGTAATTTTTTAAAACAACGGGTATATTTTGTAATATTGACAAACCCTAGGGGCATTGTATGTAATTCTTTGAAGTCTTGCTTTCTTGTTATAGTTTTGTTTGTAGACATTATGGTCTGATAGCCTATATGCCTTCAACTCAAACTCCGATGTGCTTTTTTGCAGTACATTCTCTGATATATTTGATGAACTTCATTTCATCAAATATTTAGACCAAGATGTAAGGATTGTGAAGGAGCTTCCTAAAGAATTTGAATCTCTACCTCGAGCCAGGAAGCACTTCACCTCATGGTCTGGTGTAAGCTACTATGAGGAAATGACGGAATTATGGAAGGAACATAAGGCAAGTCCTTTTATTCAATTTTGTACCCGATCTTCTTATTGTTTATGTGCATACAGAGATATGGGTAGTGTTTGCAAACTCCAATGGAAAGCACTTTTGTTGTGCTAAATGCTTTTTTTCAGCACTTTGGGAGTGCTTGTAAAACCAACCTCTGGCTTTTCTTAGCAAATAAGCTAGAAGCATCTTAGACATGCTTTTGGCCTCAACTTCTAGCTTCTAGGTAATTTTCGTAAGTAAATGGAAGTTTCTTTAGAGAGTAGTAAAAGTGCTCCTCAGCTTCTTTTCCCAACTCAATGGCCTTTTTTGTTTTTCCAACACTCCCCACTTTTACAACTCCAACTTTTTACATCGTTAACTTCTTCAGACACCCGCATTAAGTATTTGACTAGTACAGCTGTGAATAAAGGGATCTGTTTAATGGAAGTCTAAAAGACTGAACCTTATTATTTGGATGCTGCAAGTGAAAGATGGCATTGTGATACTACTGCAATATGACTCTACATAGCATAAAAAACATTTTGATACTTGCATTATGAAATTCCAAAATAATAAAAATGCTAATCGAAATATAATAAATATTTGAGAAGAAATGGAGTTGAAAATGGCAATTTTGCATGCTGAATGAGCAAAACATGGCTTACAGGATCAAATGTAGATTTTCAATGTGAAGCAATGTGCATTGAAGAGCAATTCTATGCAGATGAGCTTAGGTTATGTGAGTTGGATAAACCTCAATAAACTTAAAATTTCAAGAAAAGGACTTAAACTTAAGAGAGTTTTTGACTGAGCTTATAAGATCCTTACAGTATCATTTAAGTTGTTTAAATGCTTATAAGCTCTTCACAAGTGTGGTAATTTTTTTATTTTATTTGTAAGAGCTTATTAGCTGTAAAATAAGAATTGTGGAGCCTATAAGCTTTTTAAAAAAGAAAGGCAATCTGCCTCAAACTTTTTCTGTAACATCTTATATTAGTAATATCATCTGAATATTCAAAGGTCATAAATGTCCTTAATTATTTCTGAATATCACATCTAACCCTCTTAAGAAACATTTATTTATATGAGATCAGAAGAACCATTTTCTCATTGTCACAGTACAACGCATAAATTCCTAAACATCACTTATAAGCTCTTGGGTCTAATTTATCGCAGACTTTGACAAGATATGTCATAAGATCAAAGCACTCTGATTTCTAGAAACAAAGTCCATAAACCATAAAAAGTATCTCTTAAAGAACCCGGAATATTATGTAGTTCTCCTTTTCTTTTTCTTGAGGAAATGTAATGGGTGTTTCAAAATACCATAGGAAATATGGGTTGACCTATTTGATGATTTTTCTGCAGGTTATGCACGTTGCAAAGTCAGACTCGAGACTTGCAAACAATGATCTGCCTCTTGACATACAGAGATTGAGGTGTCGTGCTTTGTATCATGCTCTTCGCTTTTCTCCTTCTATCGAGAGTCTAGGAAAGGTGAAAACCGAAAATGAGATTCTAATTAGCACAATTATTCGGGAATCTTCTAGCTGAAAATAATCAACACTCTCTCTCTCTCTCTCTATATATATATATATATATATATATAAACAATGAAGTGAAGATTATCAAACTCCATTGTTGTCCTACCAAACACCTAATAATGTCACCAAATGAAATTAGGCAAATTTACATCCACTAAACCTGAGATTTGGTGCAATTACAAATTAGTCCCTCCTGTTTTAGAAATTACAGAAAACCCCTTGAAATTTCATTATTGATGTAAAATTTGTGAAGATCAACAGAAGACACTTCTGCTGGTGTGAGCACTTCCAAAATCTTGATGAAAGTTTTACATGAATAATACACCTCAGGGGTGATTCTGTAATTTCTGAAACAAGAGGGGCTAACTTGTAATAAACCTAGCCTCAAGGGTAGTAGATGTAAGATACCCCATAAAATTATCTATATGATAGCTCTTGAGTTTTTGTGTTCTCGTGATGCATTTAAGAGGTCTCCTATGGGGATTCACTTTATATTATGTTTCTGAGAATAAATAACAGTGACACCACAGAGGCTAGTGGAGCGTCTTCGATCACGTGCAGAAAGATACATTGCCCTTCATCTAAGATATGAGAAAGATATGCTGTCTTTTACTGGATGTACTTATGGTCTTACTCATGCAGAATCAGAGGAACTCCGGAAAATGAGGTGAATTTATGGTACTAGTTGCTTGAAACTAGTTTCCCTAATTACAAAAAAGTCCCTGAAATGTTGCATGAAGCAAAAAATGCAAATAATCAGCATATTTCAGGTTTTGTTTGCATTAAAGTGAAATGTTGGGGAGTTTTTTTATCATTTTTGAAATTAAAGGGACTAAATTGTAATTAGATGAAATTCGCCCTATCAATACTGGTCTCACTGGGTCTAAAACCAAAACCTTCTCTGTTAAGCACAAATGGAACAAAATATGTTCATATGCATAAACGTTTTAGTTATTTAGCTGGTGATGTAAGTTGGATAGGCACCCAGTGCAACAGCAAGCACCAGTTAATCTTGGTTGAGTATGCAGACAAATTAAACTCTTAGCCCCTGATAAAGGTGCTTTAGGTTCTTTGCCAAGTCTGCAGATTGAAATAGCATATAGAATTTTCCTCTCTCTCTCTCTCTCTCTCTCTCTCTCTCACACACACACACACACACACATATAACCTCACATAAAAGATATGGAGCATGTACAAATGATTTAAGTTTGTAGTTATTACTGCACCTTTGAGTATGAATATTTTGTTATGCTATGTTCTAAAAAGATTTAGTTCTTTCGTTGAATTTTTTAATATTTAGGGAGAAAACGAATCATTGGAAAATCAAGAGTATTAACTCAACAGAACAGAGAATTGGTGGTCTCTGCCCTCTAACTCCCAAGGAGGTCGGGATGTTTCTTGAAGCTCTTGTTTACCCACCATCTACGTTGATATATATTGCTGCTGGGGAAATTTATGGTGGTGATACACACCTATCAGAGCTCAAATCTCGCTTCCCAAACATAGTTTTTAAAGTTAGTTGAGTGGGCAGTTATGTATTAATTTACATGCTCGAATTACATCTACTACCCTTGAGTTTGCCCTAATTACAATTTTGTCTCTCTGTTTTCTAATGATACAAAATATTCCGGCATTTCACTTTATTAGAGAAGTTAAAGTCTGTTAGGGTTCCATTACTATTCCGTCAATCTCTTTTTCCAAAAGTACCCACGTGTCCTATGCCAGTTTTTTGAGAGCAAGATGCTGTAGGGACTGTTCAGTAATTTTGTGAAAAAATGAGGGATTTTTTAAGACATTCCGTAAATCTCTTTTTTTTTTCTAGGAAAAACATTCAGGACAAAACAGGCTTCAGACAGTTTCTGTTAAAAGTTTTTGTAGTAAAGTGATGTCAGGGAGATTTTTGTAATTTCTGGCAACTGAGTGACTAAATTATATCTAGGAAAACCGCAGGGGTAGTAGATGTACTTCTCTGAACTTACATTAAGAACTTTAAAAACTTGTTCGTCAAACCAGGCTAAGTTTCTCATCCATGCAGGAAATGCTTGCAAACCAAGAAGAACTGAAAGCATTTTCCAATCATGCATCGCAAGCTGCAGCGCTGGATTACATTATCTCTGTAGAAAGTGATGTATTCATTCCATCCCATTCTGGTAACATGGCAAGAGCCGTGGAAGGTCATCGCCGATTCTTGGGGCACCGGAAAACGATCACCCCAGACAGGTAATTAATGGCTGCAAATTCTCAATTCCCCCTGAGGTTTGCCCTAATTACAATTTGTAGTCACTTTGTGTCAAAAATAGCAAAATAATCCGTGACATTTCACTTCATTACAAAAAATTTAACATGCGTTAGGGTTCTGTTACTATCCCTTTTTTTTTTTTTCAAAAAAATACCCTTGTGCCCTAATGTCAGTTTTTTAAGACCAAAATGTGGGAGGGGCTGTTCTGCAATTTCTGAAAAGTTGAGGGACCATATTGTTATTTTTTCAGGCATTCCATAAATCTGTTATTTTATTCAATTTGTTAAAGGAAAAACACTAAGGCGTTCAGGTTTTGTACAATTTCAGTTAGAGGGATTTTTATTTTTTTCTGAAAATAGAAGGACTAAAGTAATTAGGTAATTCTCCCTTTTTGCAAAGAACTATTTTCACATCCATAACATACATTCAGATATAAGAAACTGCAATGTTATGAGGTGTTCAAACTGTAATAATGCCAACATATTCGGGAAAATTAGTTTAAGGGTTAATAAAATCTAGCCTCCTTGTGATATTCATTAATTACAAGACATACCCATTTTTTGAAAAATATTACAACTAACCCCCCAAGAGTTTGAAATATTACCTCCAAGCATGAAAAATAGGGGGGATTACTTGTAATATTTTTCAAAAATGGGGTACGAGTTGTAATTAATGGATCTCACGTGGGGTTTGATGTAATCATTGACAAAGGTTTTGATTTGCAGGAAAGGCCTAGTTGAATTATTTGATAAATTGGAAGCTGGACAGCTTGAAGTGTCGTCTTTGTCCCGTCTTGTGAAGAAATTGCATAAAAGCAGGTATAAAAAGGTTCATTTTACCACCCACATATATTATTACTACTACTCATAAGCGTGGATAGCAGATGAACAGGAATTCTTTATTCATTTTAACCCATTTGTCGTCCAATACGTCACCCTTTTTTGGTCACTTGGCGACCAATACGACAGCATATATGTTTAATGTCAGGGATTCTCACTCTAAGTCCGATAATGTGCCCGTTCTCTTAAATTTAGTCCCAGAGTTCAACTTCTGTTAAAAAACTATTGGAAACAGTTAGTTTTTAAAATTGGGTGAAATTACATGTAAACCTGAAGATAGATACACAATTTCTATGTATAAGCATAATATATAAACGCTATTAAGATATATGAATATATATGATTTTATAATTAATCGATAAATATTTAATATTCAAAAGTAAAATTTATAATATGTATAAAAAATATAATTTCATTCTTCATAAGAAAATATAAACAATTTATATGTATAGGTATAATATATAAATACAATTAGGAATTTATTTAAATTTAGTATTAATTAATCAGTATATAAATTTTTTGAATTTAGTTACAATTTACATTATGTATACTGATTGGGGTTGGAGTAATGGATACTGATGATGTTTCAGGACATGGTGTTTTGTTTTTTCTTTTCTTTGAGTTGATTACATCCACACACCCTGAGGATAGGTGGTATTACACATCCCCCCATTTAGAAAATTACAGATACCACCCTCAGTTCATGGATCTTATTGAAAACCCTAACAGAACGTGTGAATTGATGGAATTGCCCTTACATTTAAGTTTTTAAAAAAATAAATAATCAAATAAATAAATTAACTATAATTACAATATCTAAGACAACGGGTAAAATGTAGAATTTGGCATAAAATGGATCCAGGGTAAATTTGGAATACCACAACAAATTTTGACGGAAACTGTCAAAAGCCCTAACGGTAACTAACGCGTGCGTGGACTAATCTTGTCGGGGAGGATACTTTTTGATTTTTCAAATCTGTATTTTCACATATCCTCAGGGGGTGTGAGTGTAATTAACTCCATTTTTGAGGACTTGGGTTGAAAAATTAAGTTATTCCACTTGGCGCTGACTTGCAGGTTTGGTGCACCTAGAAGAAGAGGAGGTGCCCCCTCCGGAATCAAGGGCCGGGCACGATTGAGGCTTGAGGAGTCATTCTACGAAAATCCATTTCCAGAATGTATATGCAAATCTACTATTCCTGAAGTTAGGTGAAATTACAAATAGATCCTTCCAGTTTGAAAAATTACCATATGACTCAATGCTTTCAAGAAGTGTGTAAAGCTTCTGAAAATACCTAAACTTAAGGTTTCACTGTGGGGTATTTATGGGGTGTTTTTGGAAGATTTACTCATTTAATGAAATTTCAGGGACTTTGGTAAATTTTCAAATCAGAACCATCGATTTGTAAATACACCAGACTTCGAAATAGTCAGATGTAAGTCAGCCCAAGTATAAAAGAGACACATATATCTGCCTATGGTTGGAGTCCGCCAACCATATTTTCGCTGTTGTGTTATTAACCCTTTTTGAGTTGTAGTGTAGATAATTAGTTTTGGGTCTTGACCATTTTTGTGAGGAAAGAATATTAATTTAAATAATCATATTTAGATTTTAATGAAGGAAAAGAGTGGACTAAGATCATTATAGAATATCTTTACACATTTCATTAATATGCTACTCAATCCCAAAATACAATCTCATCTGATTTTGTAGGAGAGGATATCCTAATGTGTACTGTGAACTATATTCGCGTAACTTGAAGTTTGGTGTATTGACATTTCGATCCCTTCAGTAGGAGATATTATCTTCTAGTCCCCGCTTTCAATAAATGTGTAGGTATTCTGAAAATACTCTACTTACGGTTTCAGTTGGGGTATTTGGGGGCATTGTTGGAAAATTTGCATATTTTATTGAAATTTCAGGGATTATATGGTAATTTTTCAAATTAGAGGATCGTAAATGTAATTTATTGTAGTATAATATTTAAATAAAGTAATTATCTAATGCTCTCTATTTTAAACTTTTGTATGTACACATTAGTCCTTAAACATATGTATTTTGTTGGTCATTTCAAAATTTGATTTATAAAGACAAAAATATAACATTGTCAGATGTGTTTTATCATATGGATACTACCAACGTAAAATTTTACTTCATCACTTTTAGTACAAGTAGTTACAAAATCTCTTCATAAATTAACAGTGATGCATGGATATAGATATGACGATATACTTTTTTTTTTCTATATTTAACACTACAGAGATTGACACGACACGACACGACTCGACTCAACGCAATATAGTAATTTTTTTTAGAAGTATCCGTGCATTAGAAGAGATAGCTTCTTATAACGATCAAATAGCTTCTTATAGGGAGTTGATAATGACAGAGCAAATCTTCTTAATGAAACCCTTGGAAAATTTTCAATTCATATTATCATATTCATATCGTGTCGTATCCGTATACATACATCACAACAAATCTTCCATTCCATGTGTCGTGTTTTGTTCTTCTAGAATACTAAAAGTCTAAAAGCGCTATTTACGTTCTTCAACAGCAATGCATGTGCAGAAATACTCATCCACCTCATTAAATGCATAACAAATTAGCCGTACACACAAATTAAAAGGATTTACCGTCCCGTGACATCTCGTGTTGGATATAATATTTGGATTCGAATTCGGCATTTCTCTAATGTTAAATATTGGAAAAAATTAGTATTATTTTATTCGTATCCTATCGTGTCTTGTTCATATTCATGTGATACCAAACTCCAATTTATTGGCCTAATTTAATTTCCTACTATATCTTAGATTAATTGAGTGGCTATAATTATTTGCATTTTGCACCTCCATTTATAGAAAAAAGATCAAAAATCAGTCATCAATTGGGCAAAATTGTTGCCGGAAAATGAAAAATTTCCAATAAATTTCCAAAATAAAAAATTTTCTTTTTCTTTCCAATGGCTTCTCCTCCTTTCACAATCGTCCTCTCTCTTCTCCTCTTCTTCGCCGGCATCACCTCAGCCGCCCATCACCACCGGAACCTCCGCACCGACAACAATAACGACATTATTCAAGAGGCCTGCAAGGCATCACCTGAGCCTCCCAAATGCCAAGCCTCCTTATCCGGGAAGCAGCTGCCTCCGAACGCCACCGTTTCGCAGGTAATCCAATCCGCCTTATGGATTTCCTCACAGCATCTCGAAACGGCCAGGAAAATGGTCCACGCTATACTGGAAGATGCATCGACGGCGAATAAGAACCGCACCGACGTGGCGTCAACCTGCCTCCAGCTGCTGCGGTACTCGAATTACCGAGTGAAACTGGCGCGTGACGTCGACGTCGCGCGGACCGGAGGCGGCAGGATCAAGGACGCGCGTGCATGGGTGAGCGCGGCGTTGGCCTATCAGTACGGATGCTGGTCGGGCCTCCAGAAAGTGAACGACACGTTCGCCGTCGTACAAACAGTAGATTTCTTCGGCTCGTCGTTATTGGCGTCGACCAGCGACGCGCTCGGTATGATGCTGAACTATGATATTTTTGGTGATAAAACCGGGTTGTGGGGTCCGCCCAAGACGGAGAGGGATGGTTTCTGGGGAAACGGGTCGGACTCCCCCGGATCGGGGTCTGTCGGAGGTGTGCCGGCGGGGTTGAAAGTGAATGTGACGGTGTGCAAGGGCGGGAATGAGTCGTCGTCTTCGTGCGATTACCGGACGGTGCAAGAGGCAGTTAATGCTGCGCCGAACAATCCAAAGTTGGGTAAGCGGTTCGTGATTTGGATCAAGAGCGGCGTTTATGAGGAAACTGTTCGGATCCCGTTGAGGAAGAAGAACGTGATTTTGTTGGGAGATGGCATGGGCAAAACAGTAATTACAGGGTCCATGAGCGTAGGTCTGCAAGGGGGGACCACCTACAACACTGCCACCGTCGGTGAGTTAATTTAATTTATGGCGTTTTCTTAATGTGAGGATGAATTTTTTTCCCTTACTTATGGATAGTTTTCTTAAATTTGCAAAAACATTTATAAATACCATTACAATCTCAAAACATTACAAATGATCATAAGGTGAACAAGAATCTAACAATTTTTCGGTAATTTTAGGAGATTATTCGTAATCTGCAAATTTTAAGATAAATTTTGTAATATTTTAAAATTACAAAGTAAAAATTTAAAAGATCTGAAAATTAAAAATTCTAGGGTATTCGTAGAGTTTCGGAATTTAAGTAGTGTTTTTGAATCCAAATCTAACTTCAAGTTTTTTTTCGTAATTATTGCTTTAAAGTATTTTATGTATAATTCTAACCCGAATGTGATTGGAAAATACCATATAATTAATTTTTATAAGAAAATAGTTCGTGAATAGATTTTCATTAATTCAAAAAACCCATTCGATTTTTTTTTTTGTTTTATGGTAATTTAATAAACTTACCTTTGGATTTCTCATTCTAACTAGAAAAAGAATTAATCTTTTTATTATAAATATTCAAAAAAGGTACTTGGAGAGTTTGGAAATTGTTATGAATTGCAAACAAGTATTGAAAGAGATATCGCGATGACAATTAATTGTCCGTCCGCGAGAAACTTTTTGGTGTACGAGTCAACTGCATTCTAAGAAGGCTTTCTTTCTACGACTAAATATTTCTTTAATTTGTTTTTCTCTTTCGTTTTTCTTTGGACTTAGCCTGATGACATTAGCTGAGACACTTTTCAACTTATGTTTCTGTCCTATTGTCGGTATGCGAATTTCTAGTTTCATACTATAATTGGTTGGTTTTGAAATTTCGGTCACAATCACTAAAATATCAATCTTTACAGGACGACAGTAGGAAAACAACATCATAAAGGACAAAATTCGAACGTCTGAAAGTTATGATTTTACGCTCAAAATTGCATTGTCTTATTCGAATAAATGTATCTACACCATAGAAACTTGATGAGTATTCTCTGAGTTTTCACGCTATTTATGTTTACACCTTGAAATCTTGAAATATTATAAACTTCATCCTGAAATTTGTAAAATATTATGAATATCCCCTAAAACTAATAAGATGCCGTTGATTTTAGTTGACATTAGGGGTATTGTGTGTTTCAAGGTTTGAATGTGTCTGCAAATATTTTCGGGCTATTCGTAAAGTTGGGGGGGTTTGAATGATTTCTCGACAAAAAGTATATATAAACTTTAGGGTGGTCTCCATAAATGACACTCGAATATATGGAAATTTTGGATTATCTTATTCATATTACCGTCTTAACATTTGTATTCTTGACAAAAATGAAGGTGTTCTAGGCGACGGATTCATGGCTAAGGATCTCACAATCCAGAACACAGCAGGCGCTAATGCTAATCAAGCAGTAGCCTTCAGATCAGACAGCGATCTCTCCATCATACAAAACTGCGAATTTATCGGCAATCAAGACACTCTTTACGCCCACAGCTTACGCCAATACTACAAATCATGCCGAATCCAGGGCAATGTAGATTTCATATTTGGAAACTCAGCTTCAGTCTTCCAAGACTGTCTCATCCTCATCGCCCCTCGACAGCTCAATCCCGAAAAGAGCGAAACCAATGCCATAACGGCCCACGGAAGGATCGATCCCGCTGAATCAACGGGATTCGTTTTTCATAATTGCGTGATCAATGGTACGGATGCTTACATGGCTTTGTATAACAGTAATCCCAGTGTACACAAGAATTTCCTGGGGAGGCCGTGGAAACAGTATTCGAGGACGGTTTTCGTTCGCTGTACTTTGGAGGCTCTTATTTCTCCGGATGGATGGATGCCCTGGAGTGGTGATTTTGCATTGAAGACCCTGTATTATGGTGAATTTGAGAATAGGGGCCCCGGATCGAATAGGTCGAAACGAGTGAGCTGGAGCAGTTCGGTTCCGGCCGAGCATGTTGAGAAATACTCGGTTCAAAATTTCATTCAAGGCGATAGATGGATTCCTACATCATAATTATGTTAGTATTTATTAGTTTAAATTTTTGACAGAATGATCAAAGCCAAGTGTATACACTTACATATAACCAATTGGGTACAGATTAGAATTTTCCTAAATTATTAGATCCTTTTGAGTGTTCCTGTGTTGTCATAATTAATGGGAAAATTTTGAGTTGTGGTTCTTAAAAGTGTAAATTTTGTCTCAAATTGCTGAATGGGCTCTTTATATCAAAATATATGTACGAGTATTAGCCCAATTTATTCGGTTGTAAAAGTAACTATTTACCACTGACACTAAAGATATTTAAAAGGGCAAAGATACTTAAAAGGGCAAGAATATATAAATAAATTTAAAATATAATTTTTTATTTTATAATAATATTATTTTTTACACTAAATTTTATTTAATTTTAGGTTACCGAAGCAAGTTTTCTTTAACTTGGGGTGGGGGTGTAGATGTTGAGTCAAACCTCCGGAGCTTTATTAAAGATATTATATTTTTGGTAGGTTTTGTTTGTTTGTCGTTTTCTTTTTGTCGAACGTGTGGCAAAATATATTGTCCACTTTGTTTTGACTAGCAAAACGTATTGCCCACTTTATTACCCACTTGCAAAGATTGCAGTTTCGACTAGCGTTAGATGTTTGGGGCATGTCCTAACCTTCACACAGGATTTTATATTTTTTTGGATTGATTGATTAATGCAGTTGTCCCTTGTTTAAGGATCTTTATTTTTTAAAAAAAAATTTGCTTCGGACCGGAAATGTACGGTGATTATATTATAATCAAGCAAAACTAAAACAAATTTTCATGCTCAATGATTATAACACAAGAGTTTGGGTGCAATTAATTCAAGGGTCAATTACTGTCCCTGAGGTTTATGTTGTTTACGAAAAATACCCTGAAATCGTGAAACATTACGAACATTATCCTGAGGTTTGAAAACCATAAAGAATACCTCCATAAAACTAACGAAAAATCATTGACAATTGTTGACTCGGGAGTATTCTTAATTACAAAGAGGGTATGAACGAAAACGGAGGACCCCATACTGTATATTTATCAACTAAGTTAAATCGTTGGATTTGGGCATCATCTACCAAATTGTAAGAACCAATATAATCTAAAGAATCTGTGAAATATATATGATTAGATTTAAGCTGTGGATATCGAGAAGCATGATCGAATGATATTGACATACTTTCGTCGCCGACGAAAATAGCTCTATCAGACTATCACCCAAGCTCTTAATCATCCTCATATATCCTGATCCGTTGATCCAATCCAATTCATAAACTTGAAATTTATCCGAACCATATTTCATATCTGTAAGCACAACTAGTAAGCCACTTTCTGATTCCACTATATACGGACGATTACGATATGTTACCTTATACTCGATCTTTGCTACCAATCGGATATTGATATTGATATTGGTATTGCTGTAGCCTGATGAAAATTTAAAACCCCAGATTTCACTGTAGGTGAGGCCATAGAACTGATCCTGGTAATAAGTCACGTCCACATAAAACTGATGATCCTGCTTCTCTACCCTAGTCCACCGCTCTACTCCTGGTTTCCAATAACTCATGCCTCCGCCACTGTGAACAATCATCACTACAAAATCCGATGCTGATTCTAATGGGTTCGCTAACAATGCTGCCCTGGTTATAATATCGGTTTCAGGAAGCTGAAAACAATGACGGGAAATCGGATGGACCAAATTCATCTCGAACTTCATCTCTGACTTCATCTTTGACTTTGATAGTGTGAGTACCCATCCGTAGTTTAATCCGATGCAACTTTTACGCGACATCTCAGGAACATATAGATTTTTACTAAAAAAATGTAGTTTCTTTCCTGAGGATGTGAATTTGTTGGTTTCCGGTGGTGTCCGTGTCCCTGTCCGCCAGCATCAGCCATGGAACTTGAGGGCAGCGCCGTAGATACATCTTGCTAGACACGGCCTCCGAGTTCCATGATTTGCAGACCGATCCAAAAACACCGAAATCTTCCACAGAAGATATATTTTCAATGATCGAAACAATAATGTCACCGTAAAGCCCCGCCCAATCGGCCATCGTCGTTCGTTTTATATGTTTCAGAACCACATACGTCCTCTGATCTCTCTATCTATATATACGCGCCCACTCGGGTAGCCTTCCTTTTCCCAATTATCATCGCTTTCCCCAAGAAAACCTAATTATCCAAGTATTTGTGTCTGAAGTGGTAGATCTGATGTTCGTTTCTGATTTTATTGGATACGCTGCCGTTTCAACTTTCAATATAACTCCAGTTTAATTAACTAATCATCTCTAATTCGTTGGGCCAGAAATTGGGCTTCACGGATATATGAATGACTACATTATAATTGAAGAATTATTTGTGTGGTAAAAAATAAATAAAAAATCATACCTTGCTAAAAAAAACTTAAAAGTCGTGTCCTGAAAATCCCAATTTTCAATAGTTTACGGATGAATTTACAAATTTTCTCTTTTATATATTATTACTATAGATTCATCACTTGTTCAACATCTCCCGATAAAATATTCGACTGACTACACAAATTTCTTTCTATTGATTGCTTTTATGATTACAGTAGCGCTAGGCACTAACACTTCTCCCAAATATTCTTAGTCCTAGATTTTCTAAACTGATCACCACAAGAAAATATCACCAAGGTGAAATATATCTACTACCCCTGAGATTTCAGCTAATTATAAATTTAATCCTTCTATTTTCAGAAATTAAACAAATCTCCAAGACATCTCACTTTAATGCAAAAAATCACTGAAATAGGCTGGTCATTTGCTTTTCTTGGCTTCATCTTGTGTAGTTTCAGGGAGCTTTTTATAATAAAATGAAACGACATAGAACTTTTTGTAATTTATGAAAACAAAGGGACTTGCTTGTAATTACGGAAATCAAGATGATGTAGAAATCCATTGATCCCCTTGAATAAAATTTTGAACCGAGTATGAGTACACATGCTCGGCCGGAACCAAACTACTCCAGCTCACTCGTTTCGACGTATTAGCTCCAGGCCCCGTATTCTCAAATTCACCATAATACAGGGTCTTCAATGCAAAATCCCCACTCCAAGGCATCCATCCAGCTGGCACGATAAGAGCCTCCAATGTACAGTGAATGAAAACCGTCCTTGAATACTGTTTCCACGGCCTGCCCAGGAAGTTCTTATGTACACCGGGCTTACTATAATACAACGCCATGTAAGCATCCGTACCATTGATCACGCAATTCTGAAAGACGAATCCCGTAGATTGAGCAGGATCTATCCTCCCGTGAGCAGTTACAGCATTGCTCTCACCCTTTTCTGGTCTCAGCTGTCGAGGGGCGATGAGGATGAGGCAGTCTTGGAAGAATGAAGCTGAGTTTCCAAATATGAAATCTACGTTGCCTTGGATTCGGCACGATTTGTAGTACTGCCGTAAGCTGTGGGCATAGAGCGTGTCTTGATTGCCAATAAATTCGCAACTTTGTATGATGGAAAGATCACTGTCGGATCTGAAGGCTACTGCTTGATGAGCATCTGGGCCTGCTGTGTTTTGGATAGTCAAATCACTAGCCATGAAACCGTCACCGACAACACCTATTTTTACCAGGAATGCAAAATGTTGAATATCAGAGCTAGCATATATCACAGTTGGCATGTGTATGACTATTTCAAGAAAGTAGTTTCTATAGAACATGCAACGTCACCTTTTATAATTGGGGCAGTTACGAATACCCCCTTGAGGTTTATGCCGTTTATGAAAAATACCCTGAACCTTGAAACATTACGAAAACTACCCTGAAGTTTGCAAAACATTACAAATATCCCCCTAAAACTAACGGAAAATTGTTGACAATCGTTGACTCAAGGGGTTCTTCGTAATGTTTCAATGTTTCAAGGTATTTCCCGAAAAAACAGCTAACCTCAGGGGTTTTCATAATGATCCAAATTTATTTCTTTGAGTTCTTCCATTAGCATGTGAAGAAAGAACATGAATGGAAACCTCTCTTAGTTGGCATAATCACAATTTTTATAAATAAATTTATTTCTCCGAGCTCTTCCCCCAGTTCACTTGTAATGAGCTATAAAGTTTTTTTTAAGCATATAGAAATACATATCTTCAACCAGCTGCCATATATAGCAAGACCAAAATTTTTACACACAGGACACAGCTATATAAATCTCTATAAATAGCAAGTTCGTGCTTTTGGCATTTCTTCGATACTTTGGAATCGTTTGGAAATTCAACTTCTGCTTATTTTAGGCATAAATAACTAGAAGCTAGAACACCCTGAAAGACATGTTAGCTTCAAAATCTAGCTTGTAGTTATTTTCGTACACAAAGGGAACTTTGTACAAAGTAGTAAAAATGCTTTTAGCTTTTCCTTTTTCCAAACTCTCATTCTACTTTTATTTTGTTTACTTTTCAACGCTTTCTCCTAGTGTTTTTTTTTTTTTTTAAATCGTTTCTCCTAGTGTTTGGAAAAACCAACTTCTCTTATTTTTTCAACTTCTAGCTTCTAGTTTATTTTCGTAAATAAAAAGAAATTTCTGCAAAGTAGTAAAACTGTAAATGTGATTCTTAATTCTTTTTTCAATTACTCAACTACTGCCCTTTTTTATACTTTTCACTTTTTTTTTCCAGAATTTCGCAACTTCTTCTTCACCAAAAATACTAGCCTTTGCAGTCGCCCCCAAATTAAAGTATTATAGAAGCTATAGAAAACAACTTGTTGTCAACTTACCGACGGTGGCGGTGTTGTAGGTGGTGACACCCTGCTGACCCACATTCATGGACCCTGAAATGACCGTTTTGCCCATGCCATCCCCCACGAACACCACGTTCTTCTTCTCCAAGGGGACACGAACCGTCTCTTCATAAAACCCGGTTTTGATCCATATCACAAACCGTTTACCCCGCCCGGAATTATCCGGCGCAGCATTCACCGCTTGCTGAACCGTCTCGTAATTACACCCACCCTTGCACACCGTCACGTCCGCCTTAAGCCCAGACACCGAGAAACCCGGTCCGGGATTGGAAACATCCGACCCGGTTTCCCAGAACCCATCTCGCTCCGTTTTGGGCGGACCCCACGTCCCTGTTTTCTCACCAGAAATATCATAATTCACCATCATCGCAAGCGCGTTGCTGCTGGACGCGATCACGGAAGAGTAGAAGAACGACATCGTTTTATCCACCAGTGAAGTGTCGTTCACGTACTTGAGGGCCGACCAGCAGTCGTACTGGTAGACCAACACCGCGCTCATCCATGCGCGCGCGTCCTTCGTCTTGCCACGTGGCAGAGCCTCGGCGACCAAATTCATCCGGTACTCGGAGTAACGCAGCAGCTCCAGGCAATTTTTCGCGGCATTCGAACGGTTCTGATTCTCCGCGGATGCTTTCAGGATATCCTGAACCATTCCCCGACCCGCATTGAGATTCTGCGACGAAAGCCACAAGGCAGATTGGATTACCTGCAAAACGGTGGCGTCTGGAGGCACGTGGTTGGATTGCGATAACCAGGTTTGGCAAGTGGCAGGGTCGGTGGAGGCCTTGCAGACCTCGTTGATAATGCTGGTGGAATCAGAGGCTGGATTGCCGGTGTAAGGCTTGTGGTGGTGGCGGGTGGCGGAGGAGATTGTGAAGAAGAGGAGGAGAGAGAGGAGGCCGAAGGAAAGAAGAGCCGCCATTGAAATAAAAATGAATTTCAATTTCTGAAATTGTTTCAGATTGTTTGTGGGAGTGGCTGGTAAAGGCGGTGGAGGGCATTTTATAGGTTTTCTGTGCTGCATCATTTTCAATTTAATGAATTTCTTTCAATAAATTTCAGATGGGGTTGGATAAAAACGTCTCGATCAAGAATATTTAGAAGTGGAAATTGAAAAAGTAATCAAGAAGCGATTTGGAAGGTAGTGACTAATTGGAAGTGGAGTCACGGGTGGAAATGGGAGTGGAGTGGACGCTGAGAAAATTAGCACTACAAGCATCAGGCATGGGAAAAAGTGGAATGTGAGGTGAGATGTTTGTGTTTGGAGGAATGTGTGGCGCAGAATACAGATTTGTGAGGTTTGGGAGATTCTGGGTTTGTGCAGATCTGGTAATGGTTAGTTGGTTACTGTGTGTGAGAGTGTGTCTTGTGACTGTGGGACAGGGTTTCTGAGGAAGGCGAGAGGGTGGGAGGGGAGTGTAAATTGATAGTAAATGCTAAATACTAAAAAAAAATCCCCAAAATTAAATATTTGTATCTAAAATACCCTCGAATTTAACATATCGATCTAAATAATTTATTATGTAAGTTTTTATTCTGAAAAAACTCAACCATTAATATTTCGATTAATTATCTTTAAGTATATTTTTGATTATAAAATATAATAATTAAAATTTTCTAATATTTTTTCTTAGTATAGTTAAGCACTTGTGGAGCTTACCAATTTATTGACGCGTGTCACGCTCCCGCCCGTGAGCCCGTTGATGCGAGAGTAAGTTTCAAGACAATTTGTCTTAGGGGTACCATAATTGTCCCTCATTCGTCGCGATGCGACACAGTTCATGATCGACCTACCATTGTTAGGACTCTAGAGGTGGCTTCTGCACATATAACATTTTATCCCGCTGGTTCAAGAGGTAACTTAATTATTGCGACTGACTATCAGTTCTGATATCATCTATAAAACACGGATACGGACACGACACGGATACGACAACACGGATTTTTTTTGATATTTTACACTAGAGAAGTGTCCGACATGGTATCAGACACGACACAACACGGCAGGGTCGGATTTTTAGGAGTGTCCGCACATCATAAGATACCATCTATCACCCCCGAACCCGTAAGACCGTTAGACAGGAGAATAAGCTTCTAAACACACTAAGTGTAATCTCAAATGATACGTAATATCCATTTTTCTTTCTTTTGTTGGATGTGGGACAAACTTTATCTCAGTGTCACCACAACACGGGTGTACTATGTACAAGGAAACCATGCTCGTGATATCTGGTATTTGTATGTTAGCTATGGTTGGAGTCCGTCCAGGCGTACAAGTTACAGTTACTCACATTTACCTCGTCACATGTTTGTCATTGAATTCAACATAAGTTTGATAAAGACCACTCTCTAAAGTCTTAACACTATTTAATGATAGAACTAGACGTATGATATTATATTGCTTGCCCATACAAAATATGAGCTTTGATTTGATTCATCATTAAATCTAAAACTAGTGATACAAAAATATAGACTTTGTATCTCTTTGCACTTATATCCCATACGTAATTATAATTTACTTGTAAATAGTATTTAATTATATTTATTTATATTTAGCCACAATAAAACGTTCAACAGGTACATTTCCAAGCCACACCATTTTGGAAACTCAACTACAAACTTATAGATATTACAAGTGGGTCCTCACCTTGATCAACCACAAACGTTTTGGCCACTTTCTGCTTCGAAACAGTAACAACTTCAACTTCATAGTCGCCGTGAAAACCTCTGAACTCAAACACGCTTTGTTCACTTACATGACCATGAGCACGACTCAACCACTCTTGCTTAAGAGCAACGTATCTCTTCCCAGCTTCATTCAGTTCCCCTTCTGCATTCACCAAGTAAGCATTCTCTCTGCTCATGAACAACTCCCAAAATCCCCAGAACATTACGCCCTCTACCGCGGGATGGGCAAAAGCTTCCCTCAGCATAACTTCCAAATCATCGGCTCTAACATTCTCGTTATCAGACGACACGTCGAGTTCGGTGAACCAAATCGGAAGGCCAAGAGTCCCCAACTTATCCAGAGCGGAACAAACAACAGATCCAACGGGGCTATTTATATGACCCTGTAAACCTATTTAGGACAAAGCCAGAAAATTCAATCAATGGGGTCAATGAATATATACATACAGTCAATTAATGTGAATACCCTTTTACGGTTTGATGAATTAAACTAACATAAAATGTACTGAAAATCGATTCGACACATAGTAGGAATTTTTTAATTATTGGTATATAATTTAGTATCACTTTTATCTATATCAATTTATCATTGAATGAAACACAAAAGAGTTTATACTTTAAAATATTTTTAATTAAGTAAAATATAGGGTTTTTTCACTTCATCCCCATTCTTTATATATTTATAGTTTTCCTAGTGGGGCCAATAAAGTATTTTCATAAAATATTCTGCTACTTGTCTATATGCGTATAGATAGTATAAATTTAAACTTGAAGAAATTGAGGGTGTAAATTGCACCCCCTCGTCATAAGGTGGTGACACCATAGTACCTATTCCTCCAACGGGAGCGCCTCGTTCTTGAAGATCAAGAATATGTTGAATGTATTTCTCTGGCGCTGACCTGCAGGGGGTAGCCAGAAATTTTTGTCAGTGGGGTCAATAAATAGATATGGTACTTAAGATATTTACCGTTAGATTACTTTCGGCTTTAGTGCTAACTTATTTTTTTGTAATTTTCGGTATTTAATTTAATAAACATTTTCTGTTTATCCACTTTTTACTTTGAATTCTTCAATATATATTTATAGTTTTGTTAGTGGGGTCAATTAAGTCATTTTCACATAATTTCTACACATTTGTATACATAATATACATAGGTATAAAGGGAATATAAAAGAAAGGGGAAATTACATCCACGATCCTGAGATTTTTCCAAATTACAATTTAGTCCCTCTATTTTCAGAAATTACAAAAAACTCCCAGAAATGGGTTGATTATTTACATTTTTTTGGATTCATTTCGTAAAATTTTTGTCTTCATGTTGTATAGTCCAAGGGAGTTGTTTTTTAATAAAGTGAAGTATCCAGGAGTTTTATTTTATTTTTGAAAACAGAGAGACTAAATTGTAATTTAGGTCAAACCTCAGGGGTGTAGTTGTAATTCGCCCTAAAAGAAATTGAGGGGGGTCAATTGCACCTGGCATCGCAACCATCCTCAATATTGTAGTCATTTACAAAAAGGATAGCCGATGGGTCGAGTTGATTAGCAGTCTTGAACATGTTGACTCTGATATCCTTTCCCAAATGGTCTTGGAAGAACGAACCGTGAAGCATTTCGTTATTCACATCGTAATGCTTGAATTTGCCCTTGTATCGAGTGAGGAGGCTGTTGAGACGGTTCTGGACTGCTGTCATCATATCGTTTTTGTTCAAACTACGTATCCATGATTGAATTGCTCCTTCTACCTCCCAGAAGATACAGTGACCGCGAAGCTGAATGTTGTGGCTTGCGCACAAGTTCAGCAGCTCGTCAGCGTCTTTGTAGTTTAAGTTCCCCTGTTGTGCTTCGGTCCAGTACCACTTCAACTCATTTTCAAAGACAGCCCAATTGAAGTTTTTGGTGAAGAAATCGACGATGTCTTCATTGTCTATGTTTGACCTGTTTATGCATGATCCAAAGGGGAAGGTGTTTTGTGTCTGTCTGACTTTCACATAGCTTCCGGCCAGTGTGGTGGGATCAGATGAGGTGAACTTTAGGGTAACATCACGCTTGCGTATCTGCAAAGTTAAAGCTCTACTTAGCAAAATACATTTTCAATTTACTTTGCTAAATCATGAGATTTGTTAGAGCCTCTGTATATTGCAATTACAATTAGTCTCCTAACATTTGTTTCATAATTGTGACAACGAATGGCTGATGCTATTTTTATGACGAAAGAATCGTCAAGGGGTAATTGTAATTTCAATAGATAGAGGTCTTCTTTTTGTAAGTGGGACAAACATCAACATGTTTCTGGTAATTGTTCCATCATGGAA
This sequence comes from Verbena officinalis, assembly GCA_958496215.1. Lineage (NCBI taxonomy): Eukaryota > Viridiplantae > Streptophyta > Magnoliopsida > Lamiales > Verbenaceae > Verbena > Verbena officinalis. Next base: position 37,318,087 of record OY292387.1, read on the forward strand.
AACAGTTGATAGACACTAAAGTTTATTCTCTATTAGTATACAAAAATTCTCCTTTATTTTATGTTCTTAAGGAGAACCTCCATCTATGGAAATTACGATTACCCTCCTGACAATTTTTTCATAATTGGGACAAATAATGGCAAGTGCCATTTATAGGACGGATGCAAACCTCAAGGCGCTTAATGAAATTTCAATAGATAGAGGGGTTTCTTTGTAAGTGGGACAAACATCAACAGTTTTCGCTAATTTTCCCATTATAGAAAATAATTGCTACTAATTTTGCTCTTGGGTTAATTACATCCACACCCCCTAATCAGGAAGGGTGAAATTACAGACTTATCCCCCATTTAGAAATTTACAAATAATCCCTTAGTTTATGGACATTATTGTAACAGTAATGGAGGACGGAATGGATGAAATGGCCTTTACATTTATAAAAACAAATATATATATATATATATATATATATATATAATTAATTAATTAATTAATTAATTAAACCATAAATGAAAATTAACTATATTTATAAGATTTAAGAGAAAAGGTAAAACTCTCTTATCGATTTTGGGCAAAATATGGGTCCAAGGGTGTATTCGGGATACCACGACTAATTTTGACGGAAATCATCAAAATCTCTAACGATGACTAACGGCTGGACTAATCTTGTTAGACGGCACATAAGCTGAGGGAGGTATTTGTAACTAACCCTTCACCCTTTATTAAAACACGAAAAATATCCTCAGAGCTTACCTTATCTGTTTGTTTTTTCAAGTGTCGAAACCTCGATTGTCGGTCAACGGGAAAGATTTGAAGCCCAGCAACCATCAAATCGACACCAGCATCCGGACCCTGTACGTAAACCATTACCTTTGCGGGCTGCTTCTCAATTCGGAAACTTCCACCGATTTCATGCCATTTGTCATCATTAGCCTCAAGCTGGCCGCCATTTACCCATACACCATCCACACCAAGAGCAATGTTGATGTTCTGAGGTTTAGTTGCTCCACTGCCAATCTTGATCCATGCAGACACTTGATATGTCAAATAGAGTTTCAGCTTATCCGTTATCATCTGAGCGGGACCCATCCACGTCTGAGTGCGATTTGTAACAAGAATGTATCGACCACTTAAAGGTTGATGAGCTCCAAGGGAATCTCTAGCCATGGGAGGAAGGATATGTGGAGAACCGTTTCCAACACTAAGATTGCAATTTCCTAAGGGGAACCACCCATTCGTAGTACCGTCACTAAGGTTGCTGTTTGCAATTATGTTGACTCCAAAAGCAGCATTCTAGGAAAAAAAAAAGGAAATTTTCAGGACACATCATTACTTTTTTCGCCTCAAATAAGATCTCAAATTTTGATTCGGATCAAGAATTAAGAGGGTGTTTGGCTAAGCTTATATATAAAGAGCTAATAAGATTTCACAGCTTATAAAATGTTTTTTGAGCTTATAAGATGGTAGGTCTTATTTTGAAAATAGGATGATTACATCTAAACCACCTGATATTTTGTCTATATTTAAAGCCCCTGTACTATGAGAAATTGCCTTACAAATGACCCCTTTTTGGGGTCCTGGTGTTTTCCATCATATTTGTGTAGTAACTGTCCAAACTACCACCTCTATAGGTGGGTAAAGTTTTGTGCCCTAATTTAAAAGATTTTGTGTGACTGAAATATTACATAATAGACCCTCCAACTTTATTAAATATTACATAATAGACCCCGTGAGGGCATTTTAGTTGCAGAAAATCTACTAAATTAGGCCACAAAACTTTTTCAATACTCCAGATGGAAAACATTACGAACCCTAACCAAAGCAGACGGATTGTGCAATTTGTAAGACAGAGTCAAAGTATAGGGTTCTAGATGTAATTTCCCATAGTATAGGGCTCTAAGTGCAGTCAGACTAAATGTCAGGGGGTCTACATGTAATCCACCCTAGAAAAGAAGATGCCAATGTGTTTGGACAAAATTAAGATCACAAGCTTATAAGATGTTAGTAATAGCAATTGTGCAATTTATATGGTCAAAAGCAGGTTGATGTGTTGAGATCTTGAAAATAAGTTGGGGAATTAAGTAGGTATTCCCTAACTTATTGAAAGGACCTCTTAACATCTTATAAGCTCTTTTAATATAAAATTTGCTAAATACTTTTTGGGTGCTTATAAGATTTTTAAAAGACGTACACTCTTGAAGAGAGTCCTTGTCTGAGCTTATTAGCACTTTAAATTTAGAGTATGCCAGTCACTTTTTTATTTGATACTTGAGTTTGAGACTATAAGCTCTTCGAAACTGAAGTCATTTTTGGCAAAAATGCTTATAATCTCCAAAAATAAGATATATAAAAAGTAAGCTCCCCCAACATATTATAAGTTGTTAATGATAACAATAGAATGGCATATATATCCTTCGTTTTGTTTAGTTCTACATTTCTATCCATCTTACATTATATAAATTTCACTATTTAGTTTTTCCCTGTTATTACACACGAAAGAGTTTATAACCTCTAAGTTTTACCAAATACAATTATCAGAATATGCAATGAGTTGTTGGATCTTATTTATCCAAATACTTTATCTTATTTTCAGATAAGATTCAGGAGCTTATAAGCTATAAAACATCTTATAAGAACTTAAAACAAACTTAGAGGGTGATTGGCTGAGGCTGAAAGCTCTTATAAACACTGGCTAAGAGCTTATAAGCGCCAAAGAATGTTTGGCAAACTTTTTATTAAAAGAGCTTATAAGATGTTAGGAGCTTATAAGCCCCTTTAAAATAAGTTGAGGGAAACTAACTTATTCTCAAAATATCCACACACTTCCTGCTTTTTAACCATGTTAATTATACAATTGTCATGGCTAACATCTTAGAAGCCCATTATTTATTTTGATCCAGACACCTTCGTGGATCTTATTTTAGAAGAAAGATCTAACGTCTTATAAGCTGAGAGAGCTTACAAGCTCTTTAAAATAAGCTTAGCCAAACATGACTATAGAAAATATATTTCAAGATTTCCAAAGATATTACTTATTAAACTACCTCAATGACTGGTGGAGATGCTGGGGGAACTTTTGCAGCATGCTTTACAATTAGATTATTAAGGAGAATATCAGTGCCTGGAGGTGGACCTTCTAAGAAAATAACTGCCCTCGAAGGAGAACCATTTATTAGAAATTTTCCTTGCAATTGCACCCAATCTTTGTCTGTTGCCTGCACACTATTAAAAACCAGCCCGCCTAGATAAATTTAGATGAAACATCCAATGACATGGCAAAGAAATCATGTACACGAGTTATTACAAGAAAGTACTTAAAATCAACTGGAAAAAAAATAGGCAAAATCACATCTAATACATCTGAGGGTTGAGGTAATTACATTAGTCCCTCTTTTTTCAAAAATTACCAAAAACTCCTTGATAGTTCACTTTGTTAGAAAACACTCCCTGAACCTATACAACATGAAGCCAAAAAATGCAAAAGATAAGCCTTTTAGGGGAGTTTTTTGTATTTTCTGAAAACAGAACTAAATAGTAATTACCTGAAACCTCACAGATAGTAGATGTAATTCGACGTAGAAAATATAGGTCATTTAGTAAGTGAAGAGAAAATACATTTAAAAATATAACTGGCAAAGACAGGTAAAATATAATTTGAGGCGCATTTACCGCGTCACATATCTCAGCGATTATATTCAGTATCTGATAAATAAATAGGAGATAATGTTTATATAAGAAATTAAGTGGGTGTTTGTAACCTCTACTGCTTCTGGAGAAGTTAAAGTTGTAATAAGTTGAAGTAGTAAAAGTGTGAGTGTTGGGAGAAAAAAGTGAAAAGTTAAAAAAAAAAGTTACTGCTTTCAAGAAACTTTCATTTATTTACGAAAATAAGTAGAAGCTGAAGGCAAAAGTATATTTAGATGCTTCCAGCTTCTAGCTTATTTCTACTTAAAATAAGCAGAAGCTGATTTTCGTAACACTGTCAAAGTGCTAAAAAAAGCACTTAGCACAGAAGTGATTTTTTTCCGAGTTTTCAAACACTACCTACATGTAGAATAGAAGAAAAAACCAATTTGATGTTAAGAAGTAAGTTTTATATAAAGCAAGCATCTTAACTATCAGACCGACATCTGGTTAATCTAAACAATCATTGTTCCCAGCGAAGAAATTTTTATGGCATTTCATCCTTACGCTTTCAGAGACTATAAAATCTCCCTGACTTTTACTTTATTACAAAAAACTCCATGGGATATACAAAATGAAGCCAAAAAAGGCTAATAATCAGCCTATATCAGAGAGTTTTTTGCAATAAAATGAAATGTCAGGGAGTCTTTTGTAATTTCTGAAAATTGGGGGACTAAATTGAAATTATCTCTAACCTCAGGGATAATATATGTAATTCGCCCAATTCAATAAAAGTTACCTGGCAATCCCTATGTACTGTTCACGTCGATCAGCTGCCTGAACCCATAGTGTAGCCCTAACATCTGCATTTGTAATATCATTACCAAATATTCTAACTGTAGCAACAACTTCATAAGCAAGCTTCCTCGTCACTCTTCCTGTGATTTCCTGTTGAATTCCATTCCAGTTCTGTGTACGTTCTGCTGTTGATCCAAAGAACTTTCCAGTCATAGGAACAATTTTCCCATCGGCCATAGAATCATGCAATACAATCTTGCAACCTCTCCCAGACCAATTATTAAGGCCATCATCAAATTTTGAATTCTGTATGATGTTCTCGTCGCCGTCGGATGAAGAGCCCATTCTTTGACTCTATTAGAATGCAAACAAGAACAGCATATCAAAATTATTAGACATTTGTAGTGTTAACAGACTCTAAAAAACAGACATTTTTATGCTTTTTAAAATTTTTTTCAGCCCTTTAGAAGTGTTTGGAAAACCAACTTATTTTTATTTTAAGCAGGAATAAGCTAGAAGCACCTAAGGACATGTTTTTGGCTTCGATTTATAGCTTCTACAGTATTTTCGTAAACAAATGAAGGTTTCTTGAGAGTTGTGAAAGTGCTTCTTAGATTTTTTTCCCTAATTTTATTTTTACTTTCACTTTTTCTTCCAAACACTCCCCACTTTTACTACTACAACTTTTTACAATTTTTGCTTCTACTTTAGCTTCTCCAAAAGTAGTACTGTTTGCAAACAGTCACAATATAATAAGTAGAATTGCAAGAAGTATCACTTATAATATACAAATTTATAATTTGTCCCTATTAGGATTCCCTTTTACACGTTAGTAGTTGTAAACACTTGAGTAAATTGTCACCACTGATCACTAACGACACGTCTACAGGAAGAACAAAATCTTATGTGGTTGTCACTTTATATTTGTCGTGTCAATAGCTACAACTTAATAAACTGTTTCGAGAAAACAAATGTTATTCTCACCTAACAAATAACATTAACTAAATGAGGTGTTCTCACTTAATTAATGCCATTAGCGACAATTTCCACATTGTCATCCCATTTCTTTTCAATAATATTACGTTCTTTTCATTTGTCGCAGAGCACATCCATTAACAAATTAGCTTTTATGTAAAAAACTTACATCACATAAATTTGAACTCGGGCTGGAAACCACTACAGATCTTATGAGTAAATCAATGCCAGCTGAAGGCCCTTCCAGATAAAAAACAACCCGACGAGGCATTGTCAACAGACAAAATGTACCTTCTACCTTCTCCCAATGCCCCAGAGAAGCAGACGTTCTGCAATGCATTTACGGGATCAGAAATTGCATCTTTTCATGTTTTTTGTAGGGTGAATTACATCTAATCCCCCTACATTTGCTCTAATTACACTAAGACCCCGTGTACTATGAATAAATTACATCTAGAACCTCTGTACTTTGACTCGTTTAAGTTTTAACAAATTGCCCCTTGTTGGGTTCAAGTCTGTCAGATTTATGGAGCACTGTCCAAAATCCCCCTCTATAGGTGGCAAACATTTTGGCCCTACTTTAGTAGATTTTGTGAATGAAATACTACATAATAAACCCCTCCAGTTTTATAAAGTATTACATAATAGACCCCGTGAAGGCATTTTAGTCACACAAAATCTACTAAAATTAGGCCACCAAACTTTTTCCGCCTATGGAGGGGTAATTCGGACAACTTACTCAACGCCGAAAACGTTCAGAACACTAACCAAAGCAGACCGAAGGGGCCAGTCGTAAGACAGAGTCAAAGGGGGTCTAGATGCAATTTTTCATAGTTCAAGGGGTCTAAATGTAATTATATCTTGAAGCAAGAGAGCACCTAAAAGAGAGAAAGAATTACCTTCCGATGAATAAATAGCTAAGTGAGTTATCTTGGTTTTCAAGTTTCAGAGTGGCGAGCACATCATCGGTATCTTTTAGAGGCCCTGATATTCCCACACAAGCAGAAACAGAGTAAACTGAACCTGCAGAAACTCTATTGGTGATGTCTTGTTCAAGGCCTTGCCAAGATTCTTTCCGGTTTGTAATAACAGCAAATCGACCACTTAACTTAGTTAATTGTCCTTGTCCTTCAGGATATTCGGTTTCCTCAGAAACCACCGAGGCATTACAACAATTTGGGTGCCATAAATGAAGTCCTCCAGAAAAATCGTGGTTAATTATGATATTTGTAGCAGGTGTGCAGCTCGAGTCCTTAAGTTCATTCTCTGAACTCTGCTAGAAAATATCGGAAAATTAAGAATAGCAACACACATAGACTAGCATTTTGATATATCTATCAAAGGAAGTATTGGAACAATTTAGTTCGCAAACAATGTGTTCCTCATAGTTATATGTATAAATGCTAGCAACTTTTCCAGTTGATTCTAAACTTAGTAAAAGTATTGAATGTCAGATAAGGAAACGAAAGCAGGGAAAAAAGATAAATGGGAGGATAAGAAATTATATAATACGAGACAATGAATGGACAACATGAATAAAACCGGGTAAAAATAACAAGCGTGAATTACATCTACTACCCCTGAGATTTGCCCTAATTACAATTTAGTTCCTCTATTTTCAGAAATTACAAAAAACTACCTGACATTTCACATTATTACAAAAAAAACTACCTGAAACTATACAACCTGAATCCCAAAAAAGCAAAGAATCAGCCTATTTCAGGAAGCTTCTTGCATTAAAGTGAAATGTCACGGAATTTTTTGTAATTTTTTAAAATAGAGGAACTAAATTGTAAATAGCTCAAACCTCTGGGGTAGTAGATATAATTCGCCCTAATAACAAATGGATGATAACTCAAAACACAATATATCACCTCAGGTTGAAGGCTTACTTCATGATTGCTAGTGGAATAGGGCTTCTCCATGTAATCACTTGAAACCTAAAGCCAACAACAGAAACTCTAGTAAACCTCAAATCAAAGACATCTCAAATGTGGTATCCAAACTTCGTAATGTTCATCACAAATTCATAAAAAATGTGAGCAGGATTACAAATTCTCAAAAGATCAAGAAAACATCAGCAAGACATTGTCACAAGTCAAAACCCTTTGATCACCTCAGACTGAAGGCTTTTCTCGGCATTGCTTGAGGATGGCTTCTCCATGATAGCTCTCGCTTCCTAAACCCAACAACAAAAACTCCATAAACAACTAAAATCGACGACATCCCAAAAGGGTATTGTACTGTTCATTTGCATCACAAATTCGGCAAGAAAGAAGGAAAAAATACCAAGAAAACATCAGACATAGTCGTAACACTTTCTCACCTCAGACTGAAAGCTTTTCTCGCCATTGCTTGAGGCTGGCTTCTCCATAATATCTCCTGGTTCCTAAAAATCGAACAACAAAAACTCCATTAAGTAACTCACACCAAATAAAATCCCGGAAGGATTATATTATATACTTTTCATCTGATCTTCATAAAATATCAGAACGAAGGAGAAGCAAGAAATTAAGCTTCACTTCAGTACCTCCAAATGTGGGTTTTGCTTTAGGACTCGATTCGTGAAGCAGCAATTGAAGAATCGGCTCATTATATACCAACAAATGATCGTTTTCAAGTGGACTCTAAGAAAAGGGCGGGACCATCCTAACTATCCAATCATAAACTTGTTATTTCAGTTCTCATTCCGGACTTTGAATCCCAGCAACACATTGGCGTAATCTTCTTCCCTTTGATGATTATATATTTAGTTATTCTCATATCAAAGACAATTAAATTGGTCTTCGATGGGCGATGTTTGTGGGATGGGTTCATTGATGAGTTACCTTTGGATTGCAGATTTAGTTTTGCTTGAATTGAAACGAAAGATTCAGCAGGTTTTAGTGCTCTGCTCTGTTTTAGCCAAATTGATTATAGCATTATACCTTTCTTTGTGTTTCAGTTCGTTCACCACAAGCCATGTCCAAAGAGAGAATTCCATTTTTGTCCAATAACTTTTAAATTTTGACAATTTTAATCCCACATTTTTAAGTTTTAGTAGGATCAGTCTCAACTCCGTTAAAATTGCGTAAGTGGACGTTTAATTTGCTATTTTATAAAATATATGATCCACAGACACTCCTAATAATCATATTCTGTCATGACGTGTATGTGTCCGACATCATATCAGATACTTCTTTAGTGTAAAATATCGAAAAAAATCCGTGTCACCGTATCCGTATTGTTTCGTGTCCATATCGCTGTTTTTGTATCCGTGTATCATAGTATGGAACAAAAGGTGAAATTTCCTCATTATCTTGTAGTTCGGGATTTTCACTAAACTAACAATTCCATGGCGAAAAATCATGATTAATCATTAACACAATCTATTTCAATTCATTAGTTTTTGGATACTAAATACTTTTATAATAGTCTCGTTTCCCTTGTAACTATATAAAAATACATAAATATCCCATATCTTAGATTAAAACTGCACTAATGTTTCTTGTAACACATCTTCTTCGTGTCACAACTCACAACTACTCATTTTTATCGATTATTGCACCTAATGACCTAAAACATATTATCGCATAGTTAAAAGATGTCATCATTCAAGTTGAACTTGATTTTTAGTCGATCTTGAATCAGTTGTGCCTAAGTTCAAGGTTCGCGAGCCAAAATATATGTATTATTATCAATAAAATATAATTGGGCCTAAAGCAATACAAATTCGGAAAAGTCCATTTATTGTGAACCGTAATACTTCACCAATTGCGACCCATAGTAAATGATTAGCCACAAATAAGCTATATAAACCAGCAGAAAATCAGGTGAAATAAACAGCGAAAACAAGAGGCTGGCCCACCACAAAAACAGCCCATAAACAAAGCCACTATGGACCAACTTTTTAAGAAAGTAAACGACTTCTAACTAAACACAATAAGAGTAGTGGGGGAGCCAAGACCCTAAGGTCATGACTCATGAGGTGCACCGAACACAAAAATACTTAATATAAAATATTCAAGCAGTGCACCTATATATTATAAATTTTTTAAAAAAATACACTATATATATAAAAGAAATTTTTTTAAGCCAACAGAGAATGCACGTGAACAATCTCACTTGTATACAGTTCACCGCTCACCCCAAGAATAATAAGTACTTCCCAATAACTTTAAAAAAATGAAGGCAAGTAAAAATTTCAGGGTTCTCAAATACATCTAAATCCCCTTATGCCGAGTTCTTCTAGTAACAAAAAGAACTTCAAATGAGCAAACAAACAAAATGCTTGAACCAAAATCTCCATCTACCAACACAAAGTGAAAAATTTAATCATAAACTAGCAGAGCTTTTGCTCAATGCCGGCGGTGTAGGATTAACAAACTTCGTATCCGTCCAATTCGTCTCTCCCCAGTGCTTTAGCATGCTCTTCCAGTTGCAATACGGATGATCAATGCACCTCTTAACACGCTCATCTTTCACTCCGATTTTCCAATGCCCATCTGAATAATTTCCTTTCTCGGCCTGCCTTCTGTCCCATTCCAACTGGGCTTTCTGTCTTGATACCAGCAGACAAAATTCTTGTAGTCTGTCAGGCATTTCGTCGTGCACCTTCCACCATTTCTCGTGCGCGACGTCGCTCGCGAATTCCTGCAATATATCCACATTCCAATTGCAGTCGTAGTCTCTGTAACACATCCACGGCTTATTTCCTAAGTAGTGGAGAACGTAGAGAATTGGTGGGTCCGCCCCGAAGAGACGGGTTTTCTTCCGCCTTACGATCTCGTCGTCCCCGATCCAGAAATTTTTCAGGAAATTCATGTGTTTGGGGATTCGGTGCCACCAGGTGAATACTTCGTTTAAATAACCTTGATCTCCACCGTTGTAGGATTCGATCTCGTTTATGTGGTCCATCAGAAGCTGGAATGTACAATTTGATGGCTCGATCACCATTACTCCAGAGTTGAAAAGTGTGCCGTTGTTGCCCGTGGCGGAGATTTCCGGCATCCCGAACAAGAAGTCTATGTTTCGGAGGATGAGCAAATCCGCGTCGATGAAAATAATCTTGTCGTAATCTGTCAACTGCCATAGTCTGAATTTGCTGTAGTTCCATTCGTTATAAGCGTCTTTCTCAGCTTTAGGATTTCGTATCCTCTGTATAGTCCTGGAGTCGACATATTTAAATATTGGGTTAATTACATGCACACCCCTCATGAGTTTGGTAAATTACAACTAATCACCCTCGTAGTGCAAATATTACTGTCCCATTCATGGAAAAAGTTTATAAATTACAGTTTCCCCATTTAATTAGGGTTCCTCAATTTGTTGACGTAAAATCACCATAATACCCCTGATATCACAATAGTAAAAGTTTATTTCCAAGTCTGTCCTTCGTAATATAATTCTTAATTTAGGTGTTATTTGTAATATATTAATCTAACAGGGTTTTGCATGTAATTTGTTATCAGAAAGTTGAGGGTTTAACGGTTGATTTTTGTTACTTTAATTTGGCATAACTGTTTAGTAAACTAACGGAGCCACTGCTTGGGTGACTTAATAATTTATAAACTCTTCAGTGCATGGGTGGGCGAGGCAATAATTTTTTCACTAAAAGAGGTACTAGTTGTAATTTAGCAAACTCCCGAGGGGTCCAAATGTTATTAAACCTCAATGGATTCAATTTTCTAACAGTTTGAGATTTTAGATGAGGTGGTCACTCAATACCTGACTTTCCATCCGGCCAATTCAAGTCCACTCCGGTGGTATTCGCTGATAGTTTCGTCAACAAGAATTACAAGGTCTCTGGTGGACCCAACCATGCGGATGCTCTGTGCTGCAGCTATGGCTCCACAAACGTAGACGTTAGCTGAATGAAGGATTGTCGCATATGCCTCACGTTGCTTCTTCCCCGAGTAATCACTGTCTGCTTTTTAAACAACGTAAATAGAGACCTTTGGTGCGGGGTGTGACAGATATATGAAAACTTTAACAAGAAAAAGAATGGCGTCGAACTTACCAATGGTTCCAAGCGGAAGCGCAAGTTCACATGATCCGATTGGAAGGTTAAGCTTTCCCCGCAACTTATCCAAACGAGGTTTGTACAGCCACGCATTACCTGATGAGATATTTAAGTATTTAATAATACATACATCTCTGTAACAGCTCGAACTTTTAAATGAAGTGGTCATTCTGTATTACCTTGACGCGCAACAAGATCCTTGCAAGTAAACAAGTTAGGCATCGGAAAGCACCTCGTCACAAAAAGCAGATGCACCGGATAATTCCCCTTGCAGGCAGCGGCCAAATGAGCGGCTGAGATCTGTAGATGCAGTCGTGCTATATCTCTCGACCAATTCCCTTCATTCCGACAAGGAAGTTTGACGACAACGAGATCGAGACGTTGAATTGGTACTTGAATTTCCGGCAGAGAAGGGCAACTGGGAACCTCTTCGTCCTGTTCTTCATCGATCCATTCAGGATACAAAGAATCCCATGTTATGTTTTTCTCGGCGAAATCCAAATGGAGAACTGTGTGATTGGCTGGGGGAATGAACTGCTTCCATTCATGGACTTCGTGCTCGTTGAAATTAAGAATTCCAACTCCTTTGATTTTATTATCGTCATTGGTGGGTAATTTGTTTAGAACAGTTGTTATATCTTTCCAATTGATGTCTATGTCTGATATGTAGCGAGGATCTAATCCACCCCATATCCACCTGTTTACAAAATGTTGCCTGCATTAATTAAAGAGTTAATTACGAAAAACATCCTCAAGTTAGGTTTAAATTCGCAAATACCGCCATAATCTTGAAATTTTATGAACTTCCAAGCCAAGATAAAGGCACTTATCCAATTTATAATGGGCCAGTTACGAATATCCCTTTAAGGTTTACGCTGTTTACGAAAAATACCCTGAAACCTTGTAACCTTACAAATACCCCCCTCACGAGGTATTATGTATACATTTTTATCTTCCAAGGGGAGTATTTGTAAGGTTTCAGGGTGTTTTCAGAAGAAAAAAAAAAAAAACCTAACTTCAGGGGGATTCTCGTAATTATCCCGTTTATAATATGACGACAAATAATATGAGTAAGTACTATAAAGATGCCAAATATGAAAGAAGTTACCGAGTAACTTTGTTGGATATACTGTTTTGTTGACATACAGTTGGAGATGAAAGAAGCACAAACAAAGTGCCTAAGACAATGATAACCAGAACCAATTTTAAAGGATGAAACTTGCAATATCTTCTGCTCTTCCCAGCAATCACAAATTTAAAAGGATTCATCTCAACGCTTTTCACTTTCATCTTCTGTAACTTTCTTTTGTATGCATCATCTCTGTCAAATATATATATAGTTATTACAACTTCCAAAGTAAGTTCTGAAATAACCGATTTAATTTCATTTTCGGTCCCATAAATTTACCTATTTTAGATTTAGGCCCTATGGGATGTATCCCGTAAGTTGAAAAAGTTATGGAAGTGCAAAGAAAATCCATGGAATGATTTAGTGTGTGATCCAAACAAAAAACATGTGAAGTTATGCGACCGAAAGTATAATTAACTCGAAATAACCATATAAACACAGTTACTAATGCATTAAAACTTGGGGATAATTAACAACCATATATTTCTTGGGGTTTGGCTCAAATACAGAAAATCCCCCTAAGGTTTCAGAAATTACCAACTCCCCCTCTGAGATATGAGGCTAATGGAAAAATTATCGGAGGATAGTGAACCTCATGGGATAGTTTTTGAAAGAGATAGAGAACCTCAGGGAGAAGTTGGTAATTTTTGAAACCTCAAGAATTTCTGTATTTGAGTCAAACCCCAGGGAATAGTTGGTAATTATCCCTAAAACTTGTAATCTGGATAGAGAAATAATATACTCACAGCCTTTGTCTGTTCTCCATGAGGCTTCAGAAGCTATTGATCATTCCTATTCGATTCTGTTAATAATCAATATATATATGAAAGTTAAAGCTTCAATATTCCAAATTAACCAACTTAGATATGAAACAAAAATAACTTAAAAAGAATCACGTCTCAAAGAGAAAGCCCACTAAACAAGCTTGCTGACATTGAGGAACACAAGAAGTGCTTTTAATTTCTTTTGAAGGGCATGCACCAGAAGTGCTTTTAGATTGTTCCACTTTGATCATTATAAAATGGATAATCATTTTACCTTTTGAGTTTGTGTCTGAGAGAGAGAGAGAGAGAGAGAGTGATATATGATTTTTGTGATGAGATATAGATCAGTAGAGCAAGGAAGGAGAGGGTCAATATAAAACTGAGTAACGTCCATTTGAATTCTCCCATATCTTAGGTATAATATGAGCTGTAAAAATAATCAGCAAGAAATATAAAAAAAAAATTCAAATTAAAAAAAAAAAAAAAACTTTTCAACATATACACTTTATTTTTATTTTATTTTTTTTGGTTTTTGTGTGCGTGTACCAAAGCTAAATTAACTTTTGAACAACATTTCTTGAATGTCTTCTGCTTAAGTACAAATACTTATTTGAGTTGTTTCACCATATACCACTTGTTTGCTAAACAAAAAACGAAAAATTATATAAAAAGGAAGAGTAGCTGGATTAGGTTAATGAAAACAATAGGTTTAGTTGACAGTGTATATGATCTACAAAAACCTTGAGAATGACTAATAATATGTCAAATCTTACTTACCAAATAATGAAATATAATCTTCTCGATGGAAGGTGATGTGCTTAATCAGTATGGTTAATTATCAATTAACTGCAAGAACTATCAAAGTTCAGTTGGTCAAGTGGAAATACTCAAAACGCGTCTATAATGAAGGTATTCACACCCCTTGTAACAAGTGTTTCGTTCTCATTCACAACCAATGTGGAATACTACAACATGTTCAAGCCCTAATTGGTACATGAAGCAACTAGATTGGGAGGGTCGTCCCCAATTGGGCCTCTGCAGTACCTGGACCCAAAATAAACCGCGTGGGAAACCAACAAAATTAACTACAAGAAGTTAATTAGTCATATGACCTAATTTTATGTCTTAATTTCTTGTTAAGTGGCCCAGGTTCGCAGTTATTTGCAGTAATTACTACTCAATAATCTAAGTCAATAAGCTAATGGATGTTAGAATTTTGTAATCTTTTGTCTTAGTTCTGATTGGATGCTCTCACTTTTGGCATTATCACATTATTTTCTTTACATTTTTGGTAATTGATATCATGCAAAATTTGGTACTCAAAGGGAATATATAGGGTCTACTTGGTAGAAGAATTCTTTCAGTCAACATTACAATAATGATTGTATTTAAATATCACATCTCCCTTATGTTTTATCCAAAATATTTACTTTTTCCACAAATAATCGAGAGGATTTTAATGTATTTTTTCCTAAGTCGAGAGCGCTGTAATAAGTGTAATTATCCTTGAAATTAAGACGTATATACATACTTGCTTTTTGAAAGGCTACCAGAATATAAGTAAACAAAATCAGGCAATCTCATATTCTAGGAAAAGATTAGAGATTAAGAGTTGAACTAATCATTAGATTACATGCACTAAAACCTGATTAGCTTTTAAGTTTTGAGAATTACTTAACCAAATAAAGGCTGATTTGAAAGGCAAGTTAAAACGTAAGACACATGGCAATATAACAACTCGATCAATGTTGGAGGATGGGACATCCTTGTATGATAGAACACTTGCACCTTTCGCTAAGTATTCGATCGGCTGTAATTACTCCATCATATACAACAATATCTAAATTTATTTAGGCATATACAACTAAATAAATTTAAAAAAAAAAAATGGTTATATTTCCATTCTCTTGGCAATTGGAAGTGGTTATATTTTCTATATCTCACGAATTTGTGTCACAAAATTTGGGTTTGCTATATTCTCTGTTTTTATAGTTTCTATTGTTCGTATTTTTTTAAAAGTTTCCTACAGATTACAAGCAATCATCATACATCACAATAACTAAGCTATGTTGTTTGGCCTAGGCCATGCCCATGGGCAAATTACGGGCGCCAGATGTAAGGTGCATCACCCCGTATACGAACCATCAAGCCTCTAATTTGAGTTCCACAATTAATAATATTAACATGTACACTTTAACCTATAAAGTTATGTATATTTAATTAACTATTAATAGGGGACAAAATTAATTTTCAAACAATGAATATGTTTTTTCATATTCTCAATCAATATACAATTATCAATGTGTGACAATTTACTGAAAGACGTATTTCTAACCATACATATAAAGGGTCATGTATCCATGATTCAAAATTTTCTTGCCAAGCTACATATGAAACAGATTTCCGGAAGTCCTCTTCCCTAGGGATCTTAGATGAGGGGTAGTACCGATTGAGCCGCCAACTCCAACTACCGTCTATGTATGATTCATACTAGATCTGACCAATTGCCCGTTCAAGCATAACAATTGTATGATCAGTGAATGTAATTGAATCTTAGACATATGTATTTCTATTTGGATTTTAAAAATAATAAACACAAAACGTTATCTTGTGAAATAAGATTAAAACAAACTTGGATTCAAAAGAATCCCAAGATGGAAAGGTGGATAGGATTGAGAAATATAAAAATAATATATAGGATAAATTAAAATATAAAGACGGGAATACTTTGTATTCAAAGCAAAGCAATCCTTTTTTGAAGTATGCGTGGGCTTTCTCTTTGTTAAAGAGTTCACTACGAAATTTATTTCCCCCAAATATTAGTTTGGGGTATATAAAGAATTTATAACCGGAGGGTGGGTTTGAGGGGAAAACATTCCTTCGTTATTAACTAAATATTAGGGATTCGATTTTTGACTTTAAATATAGAGTAGTCTTACATTTCGTGGTCAGCTATTTTATCTTTTGAGATAGATACTTATAATTTAGTAAGATAACTAGTCACTGTAGACGGTGATACATGTTCTAGATGAAACTCCTTTATATTAAAACTTAAAAGAAGAAAAATACACATGAAAGTTGATAAAGTTCATTATCAACTTCATCCCAAAACAAAGCCTATAAGCTAAGTTCAAACTGGGCCTATAGGCCCAACTATCGGCATTATGGGCCTTCAATTTATAGTTTGGAGCCCAAGAAATGTAACAAAACCTGTTTAATTAAGTCTTTATCGGGCCAAGTATTTAGTAAGCCCAATTAACCCAATATTTTTGCAGCTTTTAATTGTCAAGCTTCTGACGTTGACCGACTAATTAATTGACAAGTATGATCAGATTAATTACTTTAATTAATTCCTAAACCCAAAAGTATTCAATAATTGAGAAACTTAGTTTTTTTCAAAGGGCATTAGAAAAAATTGAATTTTTACTTATAAACTGCACAACTGCATTTGTTGATAGAAATATATTTAAAATATTGACGAAACTTAACTTAGATAATGATTATAAAATTATTAATAACACAAATTCAATCATATTGTTTAACAAAATGATTTTACTTATATTCTTAATTAAAATTAATTTGATATAGAATATAATTTAATCTTTATTATTATATATAAAATTAAATTATTTTATTATTCAACGTTTAAAGATACTGTCACATTCAACTCCTTTTATTATACAAATCCTGCCACGTTTTTCCCGTCTTATTTGAGGAAATGGGTCCCAAAAAAATCGCACAATTGTACTCCAGTCACATCCAGCAACTAGCAACTGGGAAATGGAATTACTATTTTAGCATCCAATGATAACGGGTTTGGTTTATCAATTTGTGTTTGGTCCTCCTTTTTTTAAGTATTATTTACCGTAATTTATGATGCACGGACACTTCTAAAAATTTTTTTTTGTTGTGTCGTGTCCAATAATGTATCCGACGCTTGTGTCAGATACTTCTCTAATATAAAATGTCAAAAAAAATTCAGTGTCACCGTATCCATATCGTGTCGTGTCCATATTCGTGTTTCATAGATTGTAATGTAAATATAGAATTGGGGACAGATTTTTCCAATTCAGTTGTATAAATCTTATAAGTTGGAAATAATATGTTTTCTTGTTTGAGCTTGAAATAATATTGGTTAAACCTATTTGGTTTTTGGAGATTAAGGTGGCAGCCAATATTCAACCTTTTTTAAAATTCTTAGGAACCAGTCGAAATATCACATTAAGACAATTAGAGGAATTTCATAATATCTTCTCCCTTCATGTATCAAGGAAGATATATCTAAGGAATCTGGGAGGTGTAATTATGAAACTGGACTCATTTAATTAGGAGTTTTTAGAAATTTTAGGATTATTCATAGATATTAATCTTATAAACCAAACATGAACGGAATGTGGGACTAACAGCTAATATGTCCAATCTCACAAACCAAAATATGGACGGAATGTGGAACGAACAACTAATGTATTCCATCTCACAAAACAAACAAAATTTCAAATATACATTAATCTCATACGAAATGGTGTGAAGTTGTGATTCCCCAAAGATTTGGGTTTGTCCTACATTGAATAGAAAATGAAAATAAAAGTGAATTATTAGCTTGATTTTAAGAATAAAATATGTTTTTTGGACATTGATTTAAATTCAATTTTAAGTTGAATTCAATGAATTCAAAAGTTTATTTGCCTCTACAATGGCTACCATTAATCCGGGTTGTGAGTGAAGCTCTATGATGCACGGGCACTTCTAAAAATTTCACTCTATCGTGTTCGAAACTTCTCTAATGTAAAATATCGAAAAAAATATGTATCGTTGTATCCGTATCGTATCATATTCGTGTAGTCGTATTTGTGTTTCACATGTGAAGCTACATTAATTTCAATAAACATGAATGGAATGTTGCAATTTTTGGTTGTTTCTAAAAAAACAAGAAGAATGGGGAAGAGAAGAGAAGAGAGTGGGCATCTCTTTATTGTGTATCTTATTATCTCTAAATTCTATATATAAGATTCCCTCACTCCCCACTTTAGTCCTCTCCTTTCATTACTTATTCTTACCCATTCATTAATCTATATATAGCTCGGCGACCAATAAACACTGCTCCGCCGCGCCGCCTCACCGGCCGCCGCAATTTCCCAAGTTTTTTGTACCCATTTTCTGACTGGTTCATCATCATACTGCAAATTATACCCAAATTACTCATTTTTCGGGGAACATAGGAAATAAAAATTCATTCATGGGTTCATCCCAAGCCGTTTTTTGCATCATTCTCCTCCACATTTTCCAGAGCCAAGGTATTACATTGATAATTACAATTGTTCCTAAATATATTAACTTCTTTGTGTTATTTACACTTTTACTACCACAACTTACACTTATTTTTCATTTTTATCTCATAATAATGAAATTTCGAATTTATGTCTCATAAGTGATTTTCTTTTTTTTTTTTTTGGCAAATTCAGAACTTTTGGATCAATGGGATTTTGTTTTTCTTTTTTCCAATTTATGGGGTGTAAAATTGAAAGAGTAATTATTACAAGTTGCATCCCATAATCAGATTGAAATTGCAGAAAGAATGAATTTTTATGGAAAAAAAACTGCAAAAAGTCGATTAATATATAACTAAAATCCAAATTGTATCAAATTATAAGAACAAAATTACAATTAACTCCTAAAATTTGCAAGGTGTTCGAGGAGCGACCTTTACATTCGTAAACAACTGTTCACAGACAATTTGGCCGGCAATTCTGGGCAGCCCAAAACTCGACAGCACAGGATTCGAGCTCCCGAAAGGCAGCTCACGGGCCTTCCAGGCTCCGACCGGTTGGTCCGGTCGTTTCTGGGGAAGAACCGGCTGCAACTTCGACGATTCGGGACATGGGACCTGCACAACCGGTGACTGCGGCTCGGGCGAAATGGAGTGCAACGGCGCAGGCGCCACGGCGGCCACCTTAGCTGAGTTCACCCTCGGGTCGGGCTCCATGGACTTCTATGACGTCAGCCTCGTCGACGGGTACAACCTGCCTGTGATGGTCGACGTCAAGGGCGGGACGGGTCAGTGCGCGTCTACGGGTTGCGTGGAGGATCTCAACCAGAGGTGCCCGGCCGAGCTGAAAATCGAAGGCGGCGGCGCGTGCCGCAGCGCCTGCGACGCGTTCAACACGCCGGAGTACTGTTGCAAGGGGGAGTACGGGTCGCCGGCGACGTGCAGACCGTCGATGTACTCGAAGGTGTTCAAGAGCGCGTGTCCGAAATCTTACAGCTACGCCTATGACGATGCGACGAGCACCTTCACCTGCAGCGCCGCTGATTATACGATCACATTCTGCCCCACACTTTCAAGGTACAACTTTTTAATGCAGTAGAGTGTACAAGGTCTGTAACTGCATGAAAGCCACCACCACAATCCAAGGATCCCAACATAATTTTCTTTACCTAAACTTTGGGTTAATTGCATGCTCACGCCCTAAATTTTGTGAAATTAGAACGACCCCTACTTCAAGAATATTAAGGTAAAATCTATTGAAATATATAAAAAAAAACTTAAATACAATGTCGAATAATAGGTAAGTTATAGTGATCTTGCATTCTTGCTACTCTAAAAAGAGTATGCTAGACGCGGTCAAAAAGATCAGTAAAAACTCGGAGTGCTCAGTTATAATGCCGAATAATATTATAGTGATCCTAAAATTAGAATAACTCAATTATTTTTGGACGAAATTGTCTGAAATCCTAAAAAATACTAACAGTTGGACAAACTATGAAAGACGACGCATAAAGTGAGGGGGCCATTGTAATTTTTCAAAAGTTTGAAATTGATTTGTAATTTCAACTTAGGAGTGTGAATGTAATTCTTCCTTAATCTCTACTTAATTAATCTAAATCTTATTTTGCAGCCAAAAATCATCCAAGTCGGATGATGGCACTGCGGATGGGTCTGAAGATGGATCTGGATCCGGGTCCGAATCGGGATCAGAGTCTGAAACCGGATCAGGGTCCGGGTCGGTTCAGGAGTCCATGTTGGCAGATGGGTCGTGGTTGGCAGATATGGCAACTGGGGACTCAGCAAGAACCACTGCCCAAAAATTGATATTGATGGCTGCGTTTGTACATTTCGCAGCAGCAGTGGCACCTTTGCAATTGTAACATTGGCTCTTAATTTTTTGACCTATAATAATAAACAAAAAATTTATATCATAATATGCAATTCGATATATAGTCTATTGTTTTTTATTTATAGAGAGCAATAGTGCCAACAAACTATATTACATTTCATGAGACTCGAACCATGACCTTTTTGATCATAAAATCTTTTCATTTCCACATGTTAAGGATTTCTCAGCATTAATGAAATATTCTATTATACATTACATACACTTGAAATGTAGTAAAAGATGCAATAAGAAAAAGGATAAACTTCATCTTATTGTCTCGAAATTTAATATATTTACAAATCAGTCCATCTAGTTTGAGAAATAATTATATAGTTCATAAAGTTTTGATAAAAGTATAAATCATCCAAAAGTACCCCGGAAAATACCCTCATTTGAAAGTTGAAACAGTAAATGTGGATATTTTCGAAGATCTGCACATTTACCTAAATATTAGAGACCAACGTTAAATTTTCAAATTTGAGGGATCAATTTGTAATTTCCTCTAACTTTCGGGGTAGTAGATATAATTTTGTGGTGGTTGTGTGAAAGCACTTTGTGGGGATATTAAGATTGGTGGGCTTGTCTGCCAATAACGTTGGCTCTTTGTATCTTTTTCTTTCTTTTGGTAATATATATTTAGGGGCGTTTTACTTTAAGCAACAAGTGCTAATAATGATTCCTTGAGATAAGATAAGATGAAGGATGTTTATGAATAAATAGTAAAAGTTTGTCTTAATGTGAGTTGATCTAAACAATAATTATGGAAAGTGAAAAGGAATTTGAAATGATTATAGGTTTCAAGATATTTTAGCTAGTGGGTTAGATTATTTCAATAAGCAATTGATGGTACTCTTCCTAATAAGTTCTCTCAAGATATTTTTTTCCTCTTAAAATGAAATTATTATTTTTTTGGTTTTCTCACTCGATTTTTTTTGAGTTAGAGTACTACAGAAACCTAATTGGAGATGACCCTCCTAACTCAATTTCTTTTTTTGGTAGAAAAGAGAAAGCAAAAAGAGAAACACCTAAATAAAACTAAACAAGATTTCTAGCATTTGTAGCAATACAATCAATGACCTCACCGGGAGGTTCAGTCCATTCAACAAGAAAGGAGTCTTGTTCATGGCTTTTTTTTGCGATGATGTCAATGCTACAATTGCCCTCCCTCCTAGTGTGATAAAACTCAGTAATCCACGGTCAGTGCAAGAAGAATCTATAATCCTCAATTAACAAACTCAAGGGGTGACAGTCAGTGTTGGCAAACTTGACTAGACGGAGGACCACTTCTGAGTCAATCTCGATATTGAATCTCTCAATCCTCCTTTCCCAGGCAATCCGGAAACCCACTTTTAGTCCCATAAACTCAGCTCTTAGTGATAGTATTTTTCCCGAGATTTAAGGAGAAGCCCATAATCCAATCCCCATGGTGGTCCCTGAGGAGACCACTAGCAGCAGCACTATTGTTGTCAAGTTTAACATAGTCATATGTTTTAAGTTTGATCCAAGACTCTCGAATTACAAGCCATGATTTGATACTAAAATGGATTTAGGTACATATAATTATTACAATTGAATATATTGCTTTCTATCAACAAAAAATATCTCCCTCTTTTAATAATTAATAATCCATCTTGAAATGTTTATAGATTTCATTTCAAGATATTTTCAGCGAGTGGGCTAGAATTTTTCAATAAGCAATTTTATTTTTGGTCATGATCAATAAGCAATTCATGTCACTCTTCATAAATCATAAGCAATGTCTCATAAAATGGACTTGTTTAAATGTATAAGTTGCTTTCAATCCAAAACTAATAAATAAAAAGGACTTTTGCAGTTGTAACTTGTAAGGTTGATGGAAAGAGGGAAATAATCATTGCTGGAATAAGGAAAATGTGTAATGATAATTAAGAAGATTAAAATTTTAAGTTGACCCACATCTCCAATAATAATGGTAAGGCTTATTATGAAAATGTTACACTGAAATATATGTGGAATATCCATTATGCTACGCTTTCATTTCTTTTATATATAATTCTGTAGTGTGCCTAAATGAGGAATCTAATTTTGTATGTAAAACATTCAATACAACTTTTTTTTTTTACGTTTATCATTATAGAGGTATCAGATATGGGTGTTTGTTACGACACAATACGATATAGTGATTTTTTTAAAAGTGATTGTGTATCAGAGAGTAAAACACAACAACATTTTTATACATGGATAATATTTCAACTAATAATGTTCATTCTACCAAAATTCAATTAATCTAATGGGATGAGGGACTAATTCTCTTAAACGATTTAGGTTTAAATTCTAACTTATGCATGGACCAATAGGATTGCGAGTATCGACCCCAATTAGACCTATACCGTCCCAAACCCGGAAAAAACCGTATGAAAAACCAAATAAAAAATAAAAAAATAATGTCCATTCTAAAAGCATTTGACTAATTTGGTAGAAAGAAGTTAATGAAGCCCACAAACTACCAATTGAAATATTATTTTTAACCTAATAATTTTACATATCTATAATTCTATATTATTCATACCACCAAATTTCTATTTTCCAAACAAATAAACTACAAATCAACTAAATGTTAATGAAATAAGAAACAAATCGGGACCTAAAGACTTTAGGAACCAAAAAGAATAGAATAAATTCGATTCAAAGGGTCACCTTTTGACAGCATTCAAGCACACTATCATCCCTTTAGCAGAATCTTTCTTATATTATTAGAGAGAGTAAAATGTGAAAAGAATGTGGAAAAAAAATGCTATTACCGGAATATAATATGGTCAGGATATGGAATATTTTGCATTTCAAAAGTTCCCTGCGCTCCACATAATCTTTTTAGGAATAATTACAAAAAAAAACAATGGTGAAGTTTATTTCAAAATCCAACGCACCATCCAAATCTTGAAACCTTACTAGCATCCTCTTTAATTTTTATGTTATTTACATTCACAACTTGAAAACCTTGAAACATTACCAAACTTACCCCGAGGTTTGTAAAATATGACAAATACACCCTAAAACTAACAAAAAAATATTGACTTTCTTAGACTATTGAAGGTATTTGTAATGTTTTAAAGTTTTAACTTTTAATGGTGTATGTGAATGTTTTTGCAAACCTCAATGGTGTCTGCAAATGTTTTTGCAAACCTCAGGAGCTATCTGTAAGGTTGGGGGGTTTGAATGGTTTTTGGTAAAAAGTACAAACCTCAAGATGGTATTCAGTCTACTAATCCTTGAAGTTTGCTCTAATTACGATTCAGTCTTTTTATTTTTGGTAATTACAAAAAACTCCCAAATGTTATGCTTTATTACAAAAGGCTCTCTTCTATACAACATGAAGTAGAAAACACAAATAATTGGCCTATTTTAGAAAGTTTTTTGTAATAAAGTGATGCCAGAGAATTTATTGTAATTTCTAAAAATAAAGAGACTAAATTATAATAGATATAGTTTGATTCGAGGACAAAACAATTCAATAAAGAAGGTACTATAACTACATCCAGTTCAAGTTTACACAATTTTTAACATAAATTGAAGAATAAAAGGGGGAATTACATCTTCTATCCCTAAGATTTGAGCTATATCTTTGAGCTAATTAAAACTTAATCCTCTATTTCAAAAAATTAGAAAAAATCCCCGACATTAATGTCTATTACAAAAACTCCCTGAAATTAACAAAATGAAGCCCAAAAAATGCAAATAATCAACCTCAGCCTATATCAGAGAGTTTTTGTAATAACGTAAAATGCTAGGAAGTTTTTTGTAGTTTCTAAAAGCAGAGTGACTAAATTGTAATAAGCTCAAAACTCAGGAGTAATAAACGTAATTCGCCCATAATACCATTTATCGTGTAATGCTGAGCAATAAAGGGTAACAGTGATCTGACTCGTAATTTGGCCAAGAAGGATCACCATTAATAAACTTTACATTCCGCCTCCAGATTTCTGTATCATAGGTCTGAGTTATGGTGAAGTGCAAGCCACTTTCCTTAACTTCCACCAGAAATTTATCCAACGAATCCCCTCTTTTGGGGCTAAAAAGTATGGCTTTAGAGGGACCATCTTCTTTTAGCAAGCATCTGATTGTTCGAGCGAGGCCTTTGTGGAATTCCTTAAAAAAAGTGCTGCAAAATCACGAGCTAAAGTCAAACTAATGAGCTTAATATAAAGCTTTCAGATACGCGAATTATTCTTAAAGGTGAACTCTGATCATTACTGAACACAAAAAAAGGCCTTTCTCAACTTCATTACTATATGATGTGTGAATTGCATCTTCTAACCCTGAGGTTCAGTAAAGTTATCATTTAGTTCGTCTGTTTATAGAAATTACACAAAACTCTTCAACATTTCACCTTATTTCAAAAACTAACATCCGTTAGGATTCTATTACCGTTCCGTCAATTTTTATTATTTTTCTAGAAAAAACCCTCGTTCCATAACGTTACCTTTTTGAAACCACAATGCACCAGGGACTCTTCTGTAATTTTTGTGAAAGGTTGAGGAATCGTACTGTTATTTCTTTCGTACATACCATATATCTATTATCTTTCATTTTTCTTAAATGAAAAACATTAAGGGTAACACAGGCTTTACAATTTCAGTTAAGTTTTTGTAATAAAGTGGAATGTCAGGGAGCTTTTAGTCATTTCTAAAAATAGAAAGACTAAATTGTAATTAGAGCAAATCTCAGGAATGGTAGATGTACTCCGCCCAATTATTATAGCAGGTGATAATGAGCAATTAAGGTTCGCAGAATTCTCAACTTATTAAAACCTACTCTTTACATAAAATAAAAAATTATCTGCTGCATTAGGAATAATTTTTTCATATAATGGGTCATGTGCTCACTGGATCCACATACATAAATCTACGAACTATTAACAAGAAAGGATATATATAAAAGCGCCAATTACATCTACTACTCCCGAGGTTCACCTAATTAAAATTTAGTCTCTCCATTTTCAGAAACTATAAGAACTCCAGATATTTCAATTTATTATAAATAATTAACATCTGTTAGTGTTCCGTTGCTATTCCGTCAATTATTTTTTGTTTTCCAAATATACCCTCGTGCCTTACCAAAATGCTCCAAATGACTGTTCTGTAATTCCGTGAAAAGGTGAGGGATTGTATTGTTATTAAATTAAAAATACATGGACTTTTTAGTTTTTGTCATAAATTTATAGTATTTTCAATTTTTTAACCGAAAATGCTAAGGGTAAAATAGGCTTAGTACAATTTCAGTTAAGTTTTTGTAATAAAGTGAGATGTCCTGAAGGCTTTTTAGCAATTTCTGAAAATCAAAGGACTTAATTATAATTAGGACAAACCTCAGACCTCAAGGAGAATAGATGTAACTCACCCCTGTATATGATGGTAGGACTAGAAGACGGTTCAGAGAAAATTGAACTTTTTAGTTCAGAGAAGCGAATTACCAGTCACTTGCAACAATTACGTCAAAGGTACCAGAAACATTCGACACTCCAAGTTGATCCCAATGCAGTACTGTTGACTTCACCTTCGTATGGCCAAATGAAGCAGAGTTGGCATCTATGTTACGCTGTATATCTGCTTGTTAAGAACTTCCAACCTAGTTAGTTGCGGCCAGGACCCTAAGGTTAGGGGGTGTATCTGGCTCAGAATGTGCACTACAAAATAGTGAGAGGTGCACTGAATATAAAGTTAGGAAATACACGTGTATTTAGCTCCACCACTGATCCTAGGAGAAAGGAATTCATCAGACATGTGACAGTGCGCTCTACATCACCTTTCTCTCTTGGAGGGCATATTTCATACTAGCCATAATAATAATCACATACCCTGTGATTTGGCCTAATATGCAAACATATCCTGATGTTTGATAAATTAAAAAACATATCCCATCATCTGTTAATTGTTTGGACGTATTTTAATAACATCATCACATTCTTTCTATTTTCTATTTTGGCCTTCGCAGTTATTGATCAATATTAAACCCTAATTTCGTGAAAATTATACCCTTATGCTATTATAATGTAATATACTAATTTATATGTATATATGTATATATGTATGTATGTGTATATAGATGATGTTTTTATTATACGAAAAGATATTTTGATTGTTTGCTACCAACCACAGGATATGTGAGTGTAATTATCCCTACATACTATAAACTATACTAGTTTCCAATTTTGAAACTTCTATTTTGAAACTATACCATTGCCCTTATTGTTGCATAGCATAAGAAGATTGTTTCATTTGGATTATCCTAGTGCTGTCAAATTAAACAGTGTATCCTGTCCACCGTGCATATAACCTGATACAAGATCCTAATTTCCTAAGTTGTATTATCTGATGAAAATAGTGTCTACAAACTCTAAAAGAAAAGGCACTTCCATGCTGGGTGCTTTTTCTTGAGCGGTTTGGGATTGTTTGTAAAACCAGCTTCTGCATATTTAAAAGCAGAAATAAGGTAGAAACTAGAAGCACCTAAGGATATGCTTTTGCCTACAGACTGTTGCTCCTAGGTTATTTTCGAAAATAAATGGAAATTTTTGTTGAGTGGAAGTGCTTCTCACCTTTTTTGTTAAACACACAAATGCATGTTTTTTAAACTTGTTCACTTTTTTACCCCCAAACAACCTACTTTTACTACTCCAACTTTTTACAACCTCAACTTCTACTTCAGCTTTTTCTAGAAGCAATAGAGTTTGCAAACACACAAAATCACATCAAAAGGATACAATCAACCACTTGAGGATTTCCATCTGATATTACAACTTCTGATGCTTCTGTGACCATAGCAATGACTAAGCCAGCTAACCCATATCCTGATCCAAGTTCAATTACTCTTTTATTCCTAAAAATATTAAGAAAGAATGAGAATTGATCCAGGAGAAAAGCCATTAGGCAATGAAAATGAATCACCAAGTTCTAATAAACCTGAATATATCAAGATGTAACATGGAATAGTAAGCGAGTACATCCTCTGAAGGCCACTGACCTGATAAAAAAAAGCCAGAAGCTTTTTAGGACAAAAAATTGAATTATCACAGAACATAACAATACCAATTAGCTGGCATTTCAGCATAATAATCTTTGAGTTGTAATTAACCTTCAGTTTATGATTATTTTAAACAGCATTGAAATAAATAGGGTCAAATATGATTATTTCTAAATATTTCTCACAAAATCTACAAATATGAGCTGAAAACTCCCAGTTTTCAAGAGCTAAGCATTTGAGAAGATGATACTTAACAACATCGACGCTGCTGTCCTGTCCATATAAGATCCTTCAGTTCAAATAGAGACTTTAATGTATAACATATTTTACAACAAGTTTTGATGTGTGTCTCATTCTAAAAGTGCTGTCACATTTGCCCTTGCAATTGTTTTATGTTCGCCATAAATATGGCCTTTTGAAGGATTATATGGACAAGAAGCTTTCCGTTTTCTTTATCGAATTTAGTTTGATGTCTCGAACGCAGCTAACAGACTTTCAACAACAGTCTAATAATGCAAATAAAATTCATCCAATAATTAAAAAAACACAGTCTAATAACATAAGAAAGAGCAAGAATGATTTTTTTTTGTTAATAGTACATAATGAAATAAACTGTTTCCATTATGATTTTTACTTTTTATTTTTTTGTAGCTTAAAAATTGTGTTTCATTTTTTCACAAGCGAGTTTATTTCAAATATCTCAAGACCAAAATTTTCAAACATTGTTGTTTAATTATTAGTCCATGTACATAATTAAAAGTACTCCCTTATGCTGTAGCACATTCATTAAGAAATCAGATAGATTCTACTTACAGACAAGTCCCGTGTTGTCAATGTCATATCGATTACAGACTTCGAAATCATTGAGATCAACACAATCTTCCCATCTTTGACTGCAGAAACTCCACACAACATAGTTGTTTCGCAAAAAAAAAAAAAAAATAGAACATATTTGTGAGCAAAATTGGCAAAATAGTTCTATAACTAGAACATTTTTTATTTGTCATCCTGTCCGGATTCACTTGCATGATTTTGTCCTGTAATTTAAGAAATTTGGCATAATTGGTCCTATTGTGGGTGCAATGGTTGTTTTTCGCTGGAAATTTGCTGAAAAATCACAAGCGTGGACTGTGACATTCCATCACAACCATTGGATTTTCCTCATTGTGCATGCCATGTTCCCACATCAATTGAAGTAGATAACTTCTCAAAATCGTCCAATTTTAACCATCTCCACCTATTTATACTAATCTCGGGGACACGATATTGAGAAATTTTTTTCTCTATCATTCAAACCGGAATTTATCTTCTACAATTGATGTGAGAATCTTAACCTAGACAATGAGGAGAATCGTATAGTTGATAGTCTCTCTGTACCAGCCATGTTTGTGAATTCATGTGAGAACCTTGAACTAGACCATAAGGAGAATCCGATAGTCTCTCACCAGCCAGATTTGTGTTTTTTCTGGCAAATTTCTAGCAAGAAACACACATTCCGACCAAAATATACCAATTTTGCCAAATATTTTTAAACTACCGCGAAAAAATCGTTTACAAAAATGAATTCCGACAGGACGCCAAGTCGAAAATGTCAAAGTTACAGGATGTAACTTGCAATATACCTACTTTGTGC
This sequence comes from Verbena officinalis, assembly GCA_958496215.1. Taxonomy (NCBI): domain Eukaryota; kingdom Viridiplantae; phylum Streptophyta; class Magnoliopsida; order Lamiales; family Verbenaceae; genus Verbena; species Verbena officinalis. The sequence continues at coordinate 37,347,161 of OY292387.1, forward strand.
GACAATTTACAAGAATAACTGACAAAAGCTAAAAACTGCAACCTTCTTCAAAAGGATAAAAATCTATTGAGATGCAGAGAATTTGTAAAAATGAAGATAAAATGTTTCGATTATGCATGCAAATAAATGAACAAGGATATTGATACCCCATGGACAAACAATTTCTAATTTTATTTCGGAAGCATGAACAAACAGAGCCTAGCAAAAAAGGAAAAGTGTAAAATTTTAGAAAAAATAATAACAACTGAGTACACACACTGAAGCAAGTTCATAGAAAGTAGAAGATTGAGGGGTTCTGAAGTTAATAGTCAAAACTCACCATAAGAAAAGCTTAGGAGCATTAGGAAGAGGCAATGTATAGCAGAAATACGCATCTCTCTTAGGTAGAGGATCTGATTCCTCCCTACTTTCATTCACCACATGGTATGGTATCAAATTGAAACCATTTCTCGCTCTTCGAGATACCTTGTCCAAACTGATTTCGCCACACGGCTTCTCTGCAAATGGTTTACTTGAGAACAGCAAATCGAGATTTTCACAGCTTTTTTAAAATACTTTCACAGATTACCGGGATTAGACGGACGACGGAGAAGGGCTCGGCGGAGAATTTGCCAACGCAGAGACGAAGGCTTTGGGGTGGAGTGTGACAGATCAGGCTCCATTGTTGGCGTCCCTTTGCTTGCTACTAAGACGAGCGACGTCGTTTGCTATGACGATAATTGTAAACCAGGGACTTTATCTCCTTTAACTCGACACCGGAAAATTGTTTTACGGTGTCTTTATGTATTTTCAACACCGGCAAATTGTTACACGGCTCCATAATTAATATAGGGTTCCATAATTGTTATAAGCGATTTAGGGTTTAGGGATTTAAATCGAAAATTTGAAATACTCCTGTTTAAAACCCGTGTAATAATACACGGGTATTTTATGAACATGTATTTTACAAAAAAACAACACTTAATACACTAATAATAAAAAACAACATAACCTTAAATTAAGCTATCGGAAATAAATTAACACAAAAATAATAAAAACCAACATAACATTATAGTGAAACCGGGCCTTGAATAATATTAAACTAAAATTAAAGATTTAAATTCCTACACATTTTCTTCATCTGACATTTCTATGTCTGATGAATTATTGCGATCTTGCCTAAGATACTCCTCTTGCCTTTCGCTTATAAGAACAATTTATTACATAATGTCTCACTTTTAATTTCATTCATTCAATAATTATTAAATTTTCAAATTTTAAAAATTATATGTTTTTAAATCTCCAGATTAGTTGTTATCGCCATCCAGGTATTGTTTGTGTTTCCAGTGTTATCAAATTGTATATTTATTCATCATATTTTTCAACTTAATCAATAAATAAACTGAATCTATGTAAGAAAGATAAATAAAAATGCTAACTAAGTTCGTAGAAATAAAATTATATAAGGCCAAAATAAATAAACGGAATTGTTCAACGGATATTTTCAATAATACACCGGATAACTATTTATCGGTGTCCGTAAACCCTAAATTGAGTTAAAATAAAAGGGTAACTATACAGCGGATAACTATTTTGCTGGATTCATAAACCCTAAATCCAAAATAAATTAAAATACAAGAGTAATTTAACACCGCATAACTATTTTCCGGTGTACATAATTATTATCAATTTTACGAAAACATTTTTGAAATATTGAAATATTACTAAAAATAAATTATATTACAAGAATAATTTTGAACCGGCAACTTATCACACAATATCTATAATTATTATCGATTTTACAAAAATATTTTCTAAATATTGAAATATTACCCAAAATAAATTATATTACAGAAAATACCATATAATAATTCACCGGTGTAATATAAAATTAAATTTATGTGGCACCATAAAATCATTCACCGAGGTCTAGAGAAAAAAAATACATAAATAAGCCATATAATAATTATACAATTTACACCATATTAGAAATATCCCGTATTTTTGTACCATATTGGAAATTATAGCTTCTTTTTATACCAAATCGGCAATTTCCTCCAACATTAGGAGCTAATATAAAATAAAATTTTAAATATTAGAAACCAAAACTAGCAACGGGCAACCTTGTAAATTGAAATAATACCAACTCAACAAGATTACAAGAAGAGCCAAAAAGCTAAGCCCATCTTCGAGAGACTACAAGTGGCATTATTACAAGATACCACATTCTGTTTTGACTCATAAAATAAAACCATTACCAATGCACCAAGATATTTTCTGTGTTGCGCAATTATGATATCATCATTATCTATAATGGACAGCAAACAAGATCATATTCGATCCCCGGACAATTCGCATTTTACCAGATCATCAGCCCCATCTTTAAAAAAAAAACCAACAAGATCAGATCTAAATTCCGCAATTAATATTTTAAAATAAAATTTATGAATAAAAAAGGATGGGTTAAGTCAGAATAGACAGAAGAAAAATCTCTACCTAAAGATAGTGATTTATCATTGATTAAGCAGGCACCGAAGCGGGCGAGGAAATAGTAAATACAGTACATATAACAATTCCATCCGAGTCTAAGCAGCTATTTGCGTTTCTTTTTCCTACTTAAAAAAAGAGAAAATAAAATTAAAAAAAAGATTCAAAGGGAAGCTATTTATCAAACGGGTAAAGGGGGTAAAGACCAGTTCAGATGGAATTGTTGTACGATAATTATCTAGACAAAGCTTGAATCTGAAAAGGCCCATTTCTTTTCACTCGTCGTCGTCATCATCATCATCATCCTGCGTTTCCCAATGAAAAAATGGAATTAAGAATTTAAAATCTTGTAGAAGTGTGGTCGGAAAATATATTTCTCAAAAAATTTATCGATACCTCAGCACTTCCATCCTCGTCATCATCTTCATCATCGTTTACTTCGGACCTTGATTTGTCGGACTCTTCTTCAGCTCCCGGCCCATCACTCTGTTGGAAGATTTAGATAAAATGAGTTCTCAATTTGAACTATAAGAAATAAGGAAAAATAAGCCATGATCGATTTGGTGAAGAAATTACCATTCTTTTGTTGTATGCCTGAAGGGTCTTTTCATATTCAACCTTCCTTTTCTCAGCTTTGGCTATAAAGGGGGCTTTCTCCTGGAAAAGGAATATTACAAAAATTAACGAAAAAATAAATAAAGAATAAAATTAAAACATGTAATCACAATTTCAAGGAAAATATTGCTCACCGCATCAGAGAGGGATTTCCACTTGTCACCACCAGCTTTTCCTACCTGTGAAAATAGTAAAATAAGTCAAAATTCGGTGAAAAAATGACTTGCTGAAATTTACATAAAATTTTGGATCCGATGAAATACTCACAGCAGCGACTGATTTATTGTTCGGATGCTTCTCTTTGTACGTCTTCCTGAAGTCCTCCCTAAAATCATTGAACAAAAATCCAAGTAAAATCAACAAACATGAAATGAAAAATCAATTAGAATTTTAAGAAAATACATATAAAAAAACCATACATGAAGACGAAGAAAGCACTAGCAGGCCTCTTAGGCTTGTTGGGATCCTTAGCCGGCTTCCCTTTCTTCGCCGTCTTTTTCCCACCTGCTGCTGCTCCTTTCTTCACAGAAAGCCTTAATTTCCAAATTACCAAACCACAAAAACATATTAATTTCCAAATTAAGAAACAGTAAAAAGTAACAAAATCACAGATCTAAACAAAAAATAAGTCAAAACTCACTTGGCATCAGCTTTTCTTGTCTCAACCTTGGATCTTCCTCCCTTCATACTCACCTGCAAGTAAAAAACAGCACCAAATTCAGTGAGAATCAGCAAAAATCGTTCAGATTCGGACGAGCAAACTGCAACCCAGGTCCCAAACTCACCGAATAACGATAGCCTAGAAAGAGAAAATGCTGTAGAGAGAGAGAAACCAGAGATATGCTTTCGCTTTGGTATTGATGTGTGAGGTGGTGGTGGTATATGTGAAAGGGCGAGGGATAAGGGGTCTCAAAGGAAAGAGCCTCAAAAATTCTCCCAAATATCACACACAAACTAAATTGAAGTCCGGGTTTGGGCGGGATTTCAAATTCTTCCAGCCACGTCATCGATCCGCGTCATCACCTTCCGAGCTCTCCCATTGGCTATGAGGTTGCCTTCTTTCCCCTTCTCTTGGCTTTGTGTTTTCTCTGTGTTTGTTTGGGAGGGGGTTGTGGCCGTTGGATTCGGTTATTGATGAACAGTTAGGTTACGTGGCGTGATCTGAACGGATGTAGGAGTTTAGTGACTTCCGGGTGTAATGACTATATTACCCTTTTGTGTTATGACGGTTTAGGGCACTGCGAGAGTCGTTGTGGCCCTTTATTAAACAAATCTCGATAAACTTGATATGATTGAGATACGCAGTGTGAGCTGTAAGGGTGTTTCGGTAATTTCGCACTCTGTTGAATGTCGCCCTGTATTAAAATGAAATTAAATGCTTTCTTTTATGACCAATCTATAAAATGGAATTGCTGTGAGTCTGTGACTAGTTAATTTCGTAATTTCAGTAATTAAACTGAATTTTCAAAATAAATAATATTGATTTCAATGAAATATAAATAAAAGATTGTTTTTCTTACATTGGTAAAACTGTCAGATCAAATTATTTCTGTTTAGTGTTTAATCTATATCTATTTTATTATATAAGGTAATTCGATTTTCGTCTCAAAATTAGTCCCATAACTTAAATTTTGATTTTTGAGAACAAAACTAGCAATTCCATTACATTTTAACGAAAACTTGTTATCTCCGTTATGATTTTTTTTTTCAAACTCCTATATGGATGGATTAGTAATATTCCAACTAATAATGATTTAACTGTAATAAATACTCATGTGAGGTGTAAATTTAATTTACTCTAATTTAAATACAAAACCTTGTCATTATAACAATAATAAGAATATTATTCTACCAAAAAAAAAATAATAAGAATATTATTATTATTTATTAAGATCTTAACTTGTCATACCCGGCTATTTGAAAATTTTGCGTGAATCAAATATTTGAATTCCATTATTTCACTATAGAATTACCATCTTAATCAAATATATTTATGTATTACATTTTAAAGAATATGTTATAATTCCTACCAAAATTGGAAGAAGAAGTGCATTTTTCCTCCAAATTCCAGAACACAAATCCTAATGGAGAAAACACAATTTTCCGCTAAAAAATGTTACGGAATGACTAGTTTTGTCATCCAAATTTAAGTTGTGAGACCAAAGAACTAACTAATTGTGGGACTAATTTGGCCATTTCGACCATAAGTTGTGGGACTAAAAATTAATTATATTTTTCCGGTCATATATCTGAAATATGGGTTATTGGACTCAATTGTGCATATTTGACCAAAATTCTGAATTTTTAGGATTTAGTTTGTTTTTTAATTAGTAAATAATTTGAATGATTGTTTAGAATTAATTGTGAAGCTTTATTGAGTTTAAAAATTATTAAAATATTTCATATTAACTCCTTAATTCTATGAAGAGGGGGCCAAAACAAGCCATTGAGATGCAATATACAGAAGTACAGGCCAACAATGGCTTTTTCCTGCTTGGCTCACAAACATCGTTACATTTACAAATCATACAATACAATTCATCAAGGTAGAATACAGAGACCTAGGAGCCGCAGCAACCCCCACAAAATCTATTTTAAAAAAGAATTTAATAGTAATAATAACTGATTGGTAAAAGTAAACTCAAATTTAAATCACATTATTCCAAACTCTTCCATTCTTTTGGTTTTGGGGTCAGTTACGAATAACCCTCGACATTTCTGCCTTTTTTTGTAAAACCACTAAAGCCTTGCACTCCTACGGATTGCCCCCTGAGATTTTAAAATATTCACAAACACTGCTGAAACCTCAAAACATTACAGATACCCCTGAAGTCAGCGAAATTCAGGGTAAGTTTCGTAATGTTTCAGGGATTCAAGGCGTCAATGTAAACATCCTAAAAATTCAGGGGGTTACAACTTACACATAAGATTTCAAGGTTTAGGTGGTGTTTTGCAAATTCTGAAACTAACCTGATGGACGGTTTTCCCGTAGTTATTCCTTTGGCTTTTCCGTAGCAGCAATGTGTTCCAACACATGCACAACTTCTTTCATTGAAGGGCGTTTTCTGGGTTCCTGTTCCAAGCATCTGAGAGTGAGCTGAGCAGCCTGTAATGCTTCCTTGGATGAATATTGTCCTTTTATTCTTGCATCCATAATGGATTTCAGTTTCCGTCTCTGAGATAGCAGAGGTTTCACCCAATCAACCAAATTAAGCTGCTCTTTAGGCCGTTTTGTGTCGAGTGCCCTCAATCCCGTCAACATTTCAAGTAGCACTACCCCGAAACCATACACGTCACTCTTCACGTATAGATGCCCTGTTATTGTGATTACATGAAATATGATTAATTGCAGTCAAAATTACAAAATAGTCATGTAACTTAGATATTTAAGGGATAGTTACCAACTACCCCGAGACATGGACTAAAGCTAAAAGAATAAAGAAAAATATTGGTTTTGAAAAACCAACATTACCCTTTATTTTAATTCAATGTTTGTTACCAACAGCTAGTGAAGTTTGTGAGAGAGAGTGACACCTCAGGGGGGCTTTGGTAATTTATAAAACCTCAGGTGGGGCATTTTGCATTTAGGTCATACTTCAAGAGTAGTTGATAATTATCCCTATTTTTAACTACTTGTCATCTCCAAGTTCAGTTTTACAATTCTGGCCGGAATTTGTGTTTCTTGCTGGAAATTTGCTTGAAAAATCGCAGTAATGAGCGGCAAGACACTCAATTACAATCATGAAATTTTCCTTATTGTCTAGGCCCAAGATCCCTATTTCAATCGAATAATAATTTCTCAAGATCGTCTCAATTTCACCATCTCCATCAATATATTTATACTAGTCTCATGGTGCAAATTGAACGATTTCATGATATTATCTTTTTCAATCAATGTGTGATCTTGACCTAGTAAATGGATACAATCCGATAGCTGTGATGGAGTGTCTCACATGACCATGTTGGTGATTTCTCCAACGAATTGGGGTAATATTTCTGTGGAGTCCATTTGGCACTCACCTGTTGCAACGTATTCAGGCGCAGCATAACCACATGTTCCCATAACTCGGGTTGTCACATGAGAATCTCCTCCTGAGGGACCCAGCTTTGCTAAGCCAAAATCGGATATTTTAGCATTGTAACTCTACAAATTCAAGAAAAATGGAATTAGTGAACTTCTACTCTACGAAAATGGAATTAAACTCTTCAAATCCAAGAACAAAAATAGTAATTATGCATTGGCAAGGCACATGATTATGAGTGCCTGTGAAAAGGATTCAAAGATTAGTTACACCTAGCCCCCTAATCATATTCATTAATAACTAGTACCCTTACTTTAAAAATACTAAGAACGCACTCTCTACGAGTTTTAAATATTACCTCCGACCACCACAGTTTCTAAAAGTCTTACAGCTAACCCCACCACGAGTTTGAAAATATTATTTCCAAATTTTGTTTAGGAATGGGTGCTTGGAGGTAATATGTCAAACTCATTAAGGGTGCGTGGTAATATTTTTCAAATCGGGGCACAGGTTGTTATTAATGAATCTTATTGGGGGCTAGGTTTAAGTAACCCTAATATCAAAGAACCCAAAAGAAGGAGCATAAAACAAAGTAATCTTACCCCATCGAGAAGAATATTGGAGGCCTTGAAGTCTCTGTAAATGACTTGCTTCTCTGAAGTGTGCAAAAAGGCCAACCCTCTTGCTGCTCCTATTGCTATTTTGAGCCGTAAATCCCATGACAATGGTTCAATGGATGCACTTCCTGCATAATACCAAAACAAGCTTGATTAGAATTTGAGCGAATTACATCTACTAGGTGAAACTGCAAACTGATCTCTCTAGTTTGAACAATTACTGAATATAGCCCTGATGTTTTCAATAAATTAGATCTACAAAATTTCCGGAAATACCATTACACATTTATTGAACCATCAAGGACCATATGATAATTTCTCTAACAAGAGCATCGATTTGTAATTTCACCAAATTCCAGGGGTAGTAGGTGTAAACCACCCTCGGAATGTATCAGAAAGATCAAAGAAGGTTGATTAGGTATAAGTTTCTGTTTTGTTTTCCATTTCGTAGGTTTAAAGAGAGGTTCTTACTCCTAAAAAGATGGTTTTCGAGGCTTCCCTTCGGCATAAACTCATAAACAAGTAACAGTTCTTTATCTTCCCAACAGTATCCCAAGAGCCTTACCAAGTTGGGATGCGAAAGCTGACCCAGAAAGTTAACTTCTGACTGCATATTCAGATTACCAAGTTGGAAAACCAAGTGTCAAGCAATGCATCTAAGTTCTAATGACAACTATAGATAATTAAGTCTTTACAGAGAATTTAAAACAAGAATGTTATTTCTGCACATATTGATAATTCTATTCCCCAAAGAATCAAAAGAAACTTAAAAAAATATATGTATAGGAAAGGGGATGATACTTTTTCATGGACAGGGAACTTGATATTTTTCTAAATATCCAATTTCCCAAGTATTATCACCATTTTGACTGTTTCACACCAGAGGATTGAGTTTACCTTCATAACTTTATCCTCCATTGATGAGGAAAACATTTCTTGCTAATCAAACCATCCCAATTATGTGTTTCAATACTTTGGTATCCGAATTCTTATTTTCTTGACAAACCACCATCCCAATTATGTGTTTTTTACACTTTGTCATTTAGAACCATTTTTGGATGGTTTCAGAAACTAGAATACAGCTCATGTTCAAGTCAAGTGGACAATTTAAGGGAGATAATGTGTAATTCAAAGCATAGTACCGTTTATGCTTTTGAATTGAATAAAATTGCCCTTAAATTGTTCCAATGACTTGCACATGAGAGGTTTGTCAGTAACTCAGTACCCAAAACCACCAAGAAATAGTTCAAAATGGCAAAGCATATAAAACGCATAGTTAGGATGGTGGTTTGTTGAGAAAAAATAAAATCTGAATAATAAAGTATAAAAATGTGTATTTTGCAAACTCTACTGGCAGAAGCTAAAATTGTAAAAAATTTTGGTAGTGGAAAAAAAGCTGAGAAATACTATTACTACTACTAAAAATTTACATTTATTTACAAAAATAACTTAGGAGCTAGAAGCTGAAGCTAAAAGCAGAAAAAAAAATATATACTTTTTTTTTGGAGTTTGCAATCACATGGTGAAATATGTTTTCCTGTACATTAATTAATGTAAGCCAATGAAAATAAGCAGAGTAATTGAAGTTATATTACCTGCCATTCTTCGAATCCCTGCATGCTCTCATGGTTCAACTTCTTGATGGCAACTATTATCCCAGTACCAAATTTACTAGGGAGAAGAGTTTTCTCATCCACCCATCCCTTATAAACAGTACCAAAACCTCCCACACCCAGCACCATATCAGCCTTGAAATTCCTCGTTGCATTCCTCAAATCAGCAAAACTATAAATTTTCAGATTTGGGGTGGGCAATATTTCTCCATCCAAACACGTATCATCACTTAAAGCAGCTGAAAACCGGCTCAGCCTCGCACTGCTGTTGGTGGCCGACGAAAGGCCTCCTCCATTGCTGTAATTATGCGATGTCCCTAAATTAGATATATACACATAGAATTTTGAGCTCTGTTCTGAGTAGACCAAACATATATATATTTGGAATAATTCCAAAAATGATACTAAAATCCATTCCATAAACCAAAATGTGGCATTTTCTAAAAATAGAATCGAAAAAACAAAGAGAACCCAACTGATTGCTAGCGAATACATTTAGCGTGAAACAATCTGGAAAACCCGCGAAAATTTCTAACAGCCCAGGTAGAGTAATGAGCATTTAAGGTGAAAAAACTACCTGGGATGGAGGTACTAGGATTAGTGGAGCTAGGGTTGCGGTCGACAGCAGGTTGAGATCCGAAGCAATTCCCCATCAAACGAAACCCTCTTCAACTAATATTCAACTAGCATAATTTGGTTTCACAATTCTCTGCAAGAACGTGGTGGTGAGATGAAGATTTTTCTACTTTTTATGCAGAAGCCAGAAGGATGAGGAGATGATTTTGGACTTTGTTAGTTCGTTATTACCTGGAAATGTCATTCGTTGGTGTTTAATTTCTTTGTAGTGTTTTGTCAATTTGTGGTGTTTGCTTTTCAGTGCGCACTGTAGCAACGATGTTTGGTGTGTTTATCTTTTACGCGCCATCGCTTCGTCTGTTACGTCACTGGTAGGGTCGTAGGCAATGACGGAGGCAATAGGGGGCGGGTGGGGGCGACCGCCCCCTATATTTTTTTTGCCTTTTACATTTTTCTTTAGAAAATTTTATAATCTAGTATTTTTGTACACAAAATTAAAAAAAATTATTTTTAATCTCGCCCACCCTTAATCGCGCAATCCTGGCTCCATCCCTGGTCGTAGGGACGACATTGCGTATGGGTAAAGCCAGGGCCCTGCCTCACATGGGCCGGTTCTTTTTTACCCAAATCGATATATATGAGTGTGTAACCGGGTCCTTACTAAAGGACCCGGTTGGGTTTGGGGCGGGACCTGGGTTTATATATATACTTGTCTAGGGACGGAGCCATTTTAGTGAAGGTGTGAGATTAAAATATCAAAAATATAAGTACGAAATAAAAAAAAGTTAAGTAATGGGCGAAAGCACAAATTTGGTAAATTTTATATATGAAATAAAAGTTCAAAAAAAATTAGGGGGACAACTATTCCTCTAGCGCATGTATTTGCTTCATTCTTTGTGCGTATCAGTTTATGTCGAGTGCTACAATATTTATAGGTGGGAGCGATTGTGAATATCGAAATCCACCGGAGTCCTAAGGAAAGCTGGGGGAATAAATTGTAAAAAGAACGTTAGTCCATCACTGAATTAAGAAAGTTAGTCGGCCTCAGGAAGATAGTAGATAATAAGTAAAAATTAATGCGTAATTGAAATAGGAGAAATGCAAAGAATAGAGAGTGGAATGCTTAGATAAGTTTTTATGCCAGAAGTTCAGTAGTAGTCGAAGGAAGGTCTTTGATGGTACTTGTAGGTAGGAAGTCTGCATAAATCGTCCATCGGGATCTTAGTTGGGGAAGCAGAACGTTGGAGTGAGGATAGGAGAGAAGTTCCAAGTTATCCGATAGTTGAGAGTGGATTGCACTGGATTTGAATTTCTCTCCTCACCCTCTTGGACTTAATTGGTCCTCTACTTGATTCTGAATTGGCCTCCGCATGATCCGTCAACCCTTCTATCCGGAAAGTGGGCCGATTACCTTCCTGTCTGAGAAGTGAACTGATCGTCTTCCTATGGAAGAGATTTCCAATTAAGCAAGTGAATAGCAAATATTGGATCAATGCCTAACTGTGTCTTGTGATAGGTTCAAGTCCAATATCCAGGATAATGAATGACATCAGTCCCTAAACCTGCATAAACTTTATTAATAAATTCTATATTTTTAATAGTATTTATTTTTTATTAAGTCAATATTTTTCTTTCCCGTCCATAGTATATTAATTTTCTTTTCCATCAAAGCATTTTTTTTCAATAAAATATCCTCATATTCACATCTGAAAATGATGATATATTATTATGTGTGTTAAAGTGCCATTTAGAGAAAATCGAAATAAATTTTTGTTAATTTTAATATTTAAACTTATATGATTATTTGATTGGTGCAAATATTATGTTGTTTAAATTGTTAATAGAGTTTTAAGATAGTTTATGAATGATTATCTAAAACTACAATCTAATCTAACGGATTTGTTGAGTCAGACCTGTAACCGGTGGATTCCAAATCGGAAGGCGGGCGCGTTTATCACATAATTGGGCATGGGCATATCCACAATCTTTGTAGTGTTAGTCGAGTCGGGTCCAGGATCCTATGAAATCCGCTCGGAGCCATCTCTAATCACTCGTTCACTTGTATACATTATTCTTTTCTATTTCGCATCTTACGTACCTACTTTTCATTTGAACTAGAGATTTGAGTAAATAGGTTGGTGATGTTTATTAGTAATATTGTAATGTATTTATTAAATTTACAATATATTAAAATTAATTTTTTGAATAGATTGGATAGGAGTAAGAAGAAAAGAAAGAGAGATAAAAGAAAAAAGGAAAAGAAAAATAAACGTGGATATAAAAATGACAAGTGAAAAGAAAGAGAAAAGACATAACGTGTTGGATTGAGAGGTAAAACAAAAAAAGAAAGTCATAAAGTCCATGTATAGATGATGAAGGGTTTTGGTTTTCTACTGTCTTTTATCTATTTATTGTGCAATATACTTTGAAGTATTTAGCAATAAGACTTGATTGGAGATAGAATCAGTAGTTGTCCAGGTTATTGGTTTTAACGGTTCTGACTTGTTTGATTGATTTAATCATCGGCTTATCGATACATATGACGTGATAAGTAATTTAATACTTAATATTAAAAATAGAGTTAGTAATTACATTTAAATTGTATGTGCAATTGCTAAACTATAAGATGTGACCTTCTCAGTCAAATAATTATGCTTACACCCTACATGAGTTTCATAATTACAAAAACTTATCAATTCTTTAGGATTTTGATCAAATATTCTATTAAAATCTTGATTGTAATATTGATCGATGTGAAAATTTATAGAAAACGTGATCGCGGTCGGAATCGGATTCCCGTCCAAAAATTCCGTTTTATAAAAATAGCATATATTGCAAATATAACTAAATTATGATCATAAATATCATAATTACATTTAATATATATCATAAAGTCCGAAATTGATCCGTTAGAATTTTAGGATTGTATATTTGATAATTCCGATTGATGCGTGTAAAAATAATGCTTCAACAATTTCAGTATTCTCTCAAGTATTTTTCAATGTAAGTCAAAATAAGGGGGTCTGATCGCTTTATATAATAATATTTTCAGTCAAAATCTATATATAATAATTCAGAATCCTTCAGGCTATCCACCTAAGCATATACGTGGATAGCCTCAATGAATTTTATTTTGCCATGTAATTAAATCTATTAATTATTTTTATATTTGTCCAAAAGAATGAAAGATTTGTTACAAATCTAATTCAAATTAAATTATTATTTATATTTTCATTATTTATATATAAGAGCCCTACAATATATTTATAAATAAATTAATTTTAAATTATATTACACAAATTTTAAAAATAATTAATTATAAAAAAAAAATCATCAAAGATAAATATAAAAGAAACACGATAATATCATTCAAATTAAAATAAATGATTTTAAAATTTTACAGCAAACTGATTTCTTAAAATAAAAAATAATTTATTAATAAATTAACACCCGTGCCAACAAATTAACACCCGTGCCTTGGCACGGGATTTTAACTAGTTCTATTAGGAAAATGGCTCGTAAGTATCATAAGACTCTATCTCTCTTTTTCGAATTAGAATCCTAGATGCACGTTTGGCCCGCTGTTTTTGGGGTAATTCTCTGTTTTTGGAAAACAAAAAAAACAAAATCGCGTTTGGGCCATGAAACTTATTTTTGGGTTTTCCCAAAATTATTCTTCAGAATGGCTCATTTTATAGAACAATAAAAAGGTGTTTTTAGAAAATCTCGTTGTGAAAGAAAAACACGGAGTGCAATTTACTGTATACTTAGATGGATGAAGACGCGGGTTCGACTCGGAAGTGAGGCAAGAATATGAGGAAAAAAAAAGACTTTGTTTCACAGAAGATCTTTTCTCAGCCAAGACCTAGAGACGGCTTTTCAGAAATCTTTTCTCAGATCTGGGCTTCCTGAAATTGACAGCAACGACAGTTCTAAGATATGGGGCTTCCTGAAATTGACAACAATGGTACTTCTAAGGTATGCATTGGGTAGTTTTTATTCTATTTTATACCTGAAAATTGAGATTTCTTTTAATTTTTTGAGAATATGTCTTAGATACCCAATTCTTATTTTCTAATTGCCTGACTTAAATTTAGGGTTCTTATTGTGTTTATATTTTCTAAATTTGCATTTGTTGTGAAGAAACTCATTCATTGTAGATAATTTCGAAACACTTTTTCCCCTCTTATTAGTACTCAGAATTTATTGTTTGTATCATGATTATTGCCCATTGATACTTAATAGTGTAATGTATCCCTCATAGGTATAGTTCTTGATTTTTCTGATTTTATAGTTCTTTTTTTTAAACTTATTATTAAGTATATAATTTAGGTGAAGTTGATTGCATCCTGTAGTGTTCATAACTTGCTAGTGATAATTTTATAGTTCCTGTTTTTATAGTTCTTTTTGTTTGTATCAGATATATATTGATGCAATGCATGATAAAATTTGAAGTTGATTTTATTTCAGTTGGAAGAAGAAAACTCACCAAGATATTATCCGATCATATTTGGATCGTTTTTAGACAATTAACAATAGTTACATGAAAGAAATTTAATTTGATCCTGGAAATTCGACCTGAATTGGGTTTTCCTACACCACCACCATGTTAAATGTTATAATTTTTTTGTATAATGTGTCATTGAGCGAATTTGGTAACAATACATTTATTCCTCTTATTTGTTTCATGTTATAGGTAAATACTATGCCGTAGATTATGGATATTCAAATATGCCGGGTTTTTTAGCTCCATTTAGAGGCACAAGATATCATTTAGCTAATTTCCGAGGTCGTAGAAGAGAACCAGATCGCGTATAGAGTTGTTCAATTATAGGCATGCTTCCTTGAGAAATGTCAACGAGCGTTGCTTTGGAGTTTTAAAAGAACAATTTGCAATATTGAATGTATTTATAACTTATAGTTTTATTTGATAAAGAATGGTTGTGACGCCCCTACACCACAGCCCCCGGACCGGAACGAGACCCCAAGCGACGGTTAATTACCGAAACCCGAAACCCCACCCCAGATAACGGGTATCCATGACCTTTGGCAACAGTGACTCTCCCAAAACACACAGAGCAATAAACAATTAATGAGCGGAAGCTTAAACAAGTAATCAATACGAGGGAATTTAAACAATGCTCAACTAATCGAAAATCAGAAGCATATATATATCAACATCCCTCACAGGGGCAAAATAAACATAACTCCGCCAATTCGCGGTTCCAGAATGTAAATACATAATCATAGAGAGAGTATAGCAATGTCATAATGTAACTCAAGTCATGTTGTATCGATCTATAGCATAAATGTACAATGACTGACACAAGACTCGAAATCAAATCCTATGACCACTGCTGCCAACTTCGACATTTGGAACGTCGAGCATCTAAACCTGAAGCATGAACCAAAAGAGAGGGTGAGTCAAAAGAACTCAGTGAAGAGGGGAGGTATATGTAATAATGTAAAACCTAGTCTAATCCACGCTTTAGTCACTTAGAGATCTCGTAGCATGACGAATAGTCTCATATGGATTCAATAAAGCTTAAGTGAATCAGACTTTGTAGTAAAACATTTTAAAACCTTTTATGGCGAGAGCGGGCCATCTCCTTATAACTCCCAAAACATTTCAAAAATATTTGAAATCTCCAATACACCGTTTGGTTTATCGAGGAGCAACCCAAGACTTCACCATTTTTAACGACCGTAGTCGGTTAGTATTATTCGGGCTAGTTCTTCCCTGAACAGCTTGGATAATACCCTCGATTATGTAATAGAAAATGACCGGATCACAAAGCCACATCTACATATAATCTGAATTTATGAATTATAGGATTGGGTCTCACCCTAGACCTAGTCTACGGGATATTAACTCGGTCCTATAACCCGGGGCCCGTTCCTCCCAAGAGCGTCCTCAAGGGGGGGTTAAGAGTAATATTTCTCGCTTTGAATATTTAGTTCTCCTTTCTCTTTCGAGTAAAGGAGCGGTTTGACCAAAAATGGGTCATTCGAGAACAAGTGTGCAACGGCTAGGATAACACTCGTCAACGTTGCCGAGAGAATTCACGGCATACGCGCTGACGAGAGAATTCACGGCATACGCGCAAGGCTCCTTAACCAAAAGTTGCTTTAAACCAAATAAGTTCACTTGTCTCTGTTTTGAAACCATTTGATCAGAATATACATATATTGTTTGATATGAAAACATTGCTCGAATATTGATAAATATATTCAAATACTTAAGGGTTTTCACAATCATTTGTTCAATGCAACAGTTGAAAGCGTTTTAAATCCTCACCTGAAAGGTTCAAAAGAAGAGAGAAGGAAGCCGACGACTATGCCTTGTCCCCTTGGGGTCCACCTGTATCACATAGGGCCTCGAGGTAAGACACGACTCGACTAACAACCAATTAACGACATACGGCTTTAAATATGCAAACATGCTTAAATAATGAAAATGTATAAAACACATTTAGACACATTAGAAGCTTATAATATTGAGCAAAGAAGGCATACAAGTCATATAGAAGCTTGGGGTAGCATTTCCAAACGTTTGGGAAAATTACCAAAAGTACCCCCGAAATACTATTCAAAACCCGAACATGTCCAATCACCACGAAACTTTCAAAATAAGTAATTTTGTGTGTTAGATGATTTATGGTGGTGAAATAATGATTTTTGGACGAGTTTTAGGGTGAAAACGGGATTTTTAAAGTTCGGATCGCCATATTTTTGGCCAAATTCCCGTAGCAAATTTGCTACAGTAACACGCAGGTTACTGTAGCAGTCGCGAGAATTTTTTTGATTTTTGGCTCAAAATTCATTTTTTCATCCCCCAATCCTCCAACAACTCTACCTAAATGCTTAATATGATCATATATCATGAAAACAACATTAAAACAAGCAAAAGAAATCGTGAATTCAATATTACAAATAAACCCATTTAGCTTCAAATTGCCATTAATGGAGTTTCAAGCTTTCTAGCTCCACTCATGCTTCAAGATGATCAACATACACTCATATATTCATGTTTGGTCATTCTAACAACATAAGAATCATTACCAATCATCATAGCAACAAAAACCATAAATTACCTAAATATGGAAAAGTTATGAAATGAGAAGAAGTAGAGCTTCAGAGCTTGAATTGTTCGGATCAAATTGTTCCTTGTTCTTCGGTGATCCTTCGTATTGAATTAGAGAGCTAGAGGATCGAAGGTGAAGAAGATTAAAGAAGCTAGGTTAAGAGTTGTTGTTGTTGGAAGAGGGAAAATGAAGTGAAGAGAAATTGAATATTTTGATAAGTGAGGAAGAGAGAATGAACGTGAGTATTAGAGGGGAAAAAGAACACCCGGCTCAAACTCGAGCCAGTCCAAGAATACTGCAAATCGCTATTCCGGGCTTAAAAGTCGACTGTGTCCAAATTAATTGATTTTACAGTCAAAGCGACCCTAATCAAGCCCTCGATGACAATATGATGCTAGAAACTCGAAAAATACCTCTAACTCAAATATCTCACAAAAATCATACCCAATAAACACTTAAATGCAATTAATTCACATAATTCACAAATAAATTCCGGCTAACACGCCGAAACGTACCTTGAAATATCGGGTCGTCACAATGGTGTTCTTAACAATGATTTTATTATATCATTGGTACAGATAATTGCCTTGGTTTGCTTTACCTCATTGGCCATATTAGGTTCTGAGGTTCTGCTGGATTGATGACTCTTCTACGCGTTGGAATTGGCTTATTTGGGATGGCAGTGTGCACATGAATAAGCACTGGAAGATGGAATATCGCATTGGGAAGACTCTGATTAGTGCTAATGCTTATGATTTTGTACAGTGTAGTTCTACGTTTGACTTTTGCTTTGTTTGTGCTGGGATTTGGCCATGTTTTGGTGGCTTGTCAGGATTTTTGTATTATTTGATTGGTTGGTTAATAATATAAGGTGGGGCCTTGCTAAAACCCCTCGGCTCGCCGGTTTCCAAAAAAAAAAAAAGAGAATGATTTTATGACTTTAGCTATGTTAAGTATTGTTCTTGATATGTTATATATGTATGTATTATTTTTAATTTTTTTGGTATAAATATTTGTAAATATTCTAATACTATGTTACGTTATATATTCATATTTATGTATGACAGTTTTTTAGTTTTGGATAAATATATAGCAGGTAAAAATCAAATGAATCACATAAATTATGTTTTTTTGTACTTTAAAACAGTTCCATCCAAACGCGTTATGTAATTTGTATTTCAGAACTATTTCTCAGAATAGCCAACCAAATAACTTTTTGTGTTCTCGAAAAATACAAAATCTATTTTACAAAACTATTCTTCAAAACTGTTTTGCAGTTTAACTATATTCAAAACGATCCAAACGACCCATTAGATTTTTGTCGGAACAGAATCTTAATAGGATGATGATCACTCTTTGCTCAACTTAATTATGGACTTAATTCGAGGACCCAACCAGTTTAAGAGCTTTTCAACTTAATGAGCTGATTCCCAAACAGGTGATACCATCATCGACTTACGATAACGCAAACTAACTTCAAATAAGACATTCAAATATGTTATAAAAATGTCAATGAAGCATAAAAACACATAATTAATTAATTCAATGTATGAATAATTTACAACTCGGCACGTTTTGGGCTGGTACAAAACCTATATACTTTTTGGCATTGGGAAACAAGCTGAAAATTAGTTGACCAAACGGGGAGTTGAGTTAATTTCATAGATATGTAGGTTCGTATAACACAAAAGTTCAAACAATTTCCACCCATAAGAGAAATATGCCGATTTTGTCAAATAAAATGGTGTATTTGTCAATTTGATTCTAACATATTCACAATTCATCGATTTCGTCCCATATATTGTATTTTTAGTCATTTTTATCCCAAATGATATTTTCCGTTAGTTTTGGATGGAAAATGTCAATTTTCTTTATTTCTCCAAAATGGAGGAAAAATTTATATACAAATAAATTAAACAACTAATTCATTCACTTGCGGTAATATGATGTAGGTTCATTATTTCGAGAAGTATCTCGTAACAACATTCCTTAATTGAAATTTCCTTATTGTTTATCTCGTGAATCTTGATGATTTTTTATATATTTTTTTGGTTTAATGATGAGAAAAACAAGAGAAGATTTTGAGTCGATTTCAGGAGAAATAAAAAGAATTTAGGGTTTAGAAATGGATTTTGATAGTATTAACCGAGCTTCACATGTAAAATTTCCTTAAAATTTGAGAAATAATAGAAATTGACATTTTATGTCCAAAACTAACCGAAAATGTCATTTAGGATGAAATTGACTAAAAATATTTTATGCGACGAAATCAACGAATTGTGAACATATTGGAACCAAAGTGACAAATGTATCATTTTATAGGACTAAATTGGCATTTTTCTCCAACCCCTAAGTTTACACAAAACTATATCCTTTTACTCCATGTTCCACTTGAAATTTCTTTAAAATTAAAATTCCTACGACAAATTGCTTCACAAATTCAAGTGGTACATTCATTATCATCAAAGATTTCACTTTGAAATATCAGAGATCTGGACATCCCTCTCAGTGATCCGCGGGATCGTCCGATAAACTGGAGTGTAAATCGGAGTGTATTGGCGTTCCGATAGATCAAAGTTCCATGGCTGTTGCGAGCTCATAAACATTCAGACCCATCTCCATAGCACGCCGGCGT
The DNA here is from genome assembly GCA_958496215.1 of Verbena officinalis. NCBI lineage: Eukaryota > Viridiplantae > Streptophyta > Magnoliopsida > Lamiales > Verbenaceae > Verbena > Verbena officinalis. The sequence continues at coordinate 37,366,790 of OY292387.1, forward strand.
CGGTTCCGGTTCGGGAACGACCGTTCCGGCAGATTTCTCACCGTTTGGGGAAACAGCGATAATGTCGCAACAAGAGGGTGAAAGTGGTGGAGTGCGAGAAAATCATGTAGATGTTACGAAACAGGAGAATGGACAGCTTAACCTGAATAATTCTGTTGATCGGAATCATGTCAAGGAGAATAGGTTCCCTGTTGGGGACACTCATTCTAATTATAGCCCCGACGAACTTGTACAGATGGTTGTAGAACTTAATTTCCAGAATGAATATATGAAGTCTCAATACGAGGGATTGAAGAATCACCTTCTCAGTTCTGATCATGGCGATCTCGGGCGGGCGGATGATGTCAGTGAGCTTCGTGGAGAAATAGAATCTCTCAAAAGAGAACTTATTGAAGAAAGGGAAACACGAAGTGCTGCGGAGGAGGCTCTGAAGCATCTAAGAGCTGCTCATTCAGAAGCTGATGTGAATGCACAAGAGCTTTCTGCTAAACTTGCTGAAGGTTGTATTATTTGTTTTCACTTTCAAGATGATTTTTCTCGAATTCAGTTTCTAAATCTGATACAGATTGGGCATAGGGTCAAAATGGTTTATACTTGTGATGATACTTGGAGTGGAGTTCATATAGCAATAAGGGGCTTTTGCATTTATATATCCCTTTTTACATTGTCTGGCTAAACGAATTTAATGTTTTATCTTCTTGCGTAGCTCAACAGAAGATGGACCAGGAAATAAAAGAGCGGGACGAAAAGTACTCAGAGCTAGATACCAAGTTCAATAGACTTCATAAAAGAGCCAAACAGCGTATTCAGGAAGTGCAAAAAGTATGTGATTCATTTCTTTTTGCCTCTTCTCATTTTCCTATATACTATCCATTTCCTGCATAATCATAGTAAATAAGGGTCAGTTCTGGTATTTATTGATGTAATAGGCTGTATTGGTTTCATGAGGTTAAATATCAATATATGAATCTGTGATGTGCCCTTGTCCATTATTAAGAACTTCAGCATGTTTGCTGTTTCTATTGCTTCAAGCATTAGCGGTGTCATCTTTTCATCAAGACATTTAACTATCTTGAATGTGCATTCGTCATATAGAAGATGAGGCAGCTAGTCGGTAATATGGCTGAAAAGTTCTGTCTGTTCTCTTATGGGATAAGTTTTTAGTATTCTGAACATTGATGAACGTTTAGCTTTATTATGCTGTTCGACATAAAACAATATTTTCTGATCTCCAATTAAATTAAGCAAGTTTTAAACTACAAACTTCAGTTTGTTTCTGTATTTCCCCCATTTTGAGGGATGCGAAGCTGGGGGCAATCTCAGGACCTACAATGATATCCTAATAGTGACAATAGAACTCAGTATGGCTTGGTCCAGAATCTAGATTTCCATATGGAATATGTTAGAAAATAATGAATTAAATAGCGATATTGGTCATAGGATTTCGATTTCTTTATCACAATTCGATTATATAGGCAATCTTAACTATTTTAAGATAGTCAAATCTTCTTTTTTCTTTTTGATTTTGAATTCACATGGCATTTATTGTTGTTACCTTTTCTCAATAATGAGAAACAATTTGAAAGAACTGGCTCGACCCCTCGAACTACTGGTCTTAGAGCCAGAAAGAAATAGACTTATTCTTTGTTCAATTGAATCAGAATTCCAATCCAACTGATTGACTAATATTTCCAAATTTAATGTTGGTTCCGTAGAACCATGTAAATTGATACCCAAAACGCCCATTAAAAGAAACATGGAATCTCTGGCCATGTACAAAATAAATTTTGGACCTCCTAAGTTTCTTTGTTCCTCAACCTCGCAAAATCACAAATTTTATAACCCTAGTTGGACGTACACGTTAATATGTGTTATGGACTGACCTTGGCTTGTCCTACGACCTTTATCTTTTCCAAAGGTTAGCCATTTTTAGCAAAAGAAAAATTTAAACTTTATACATGCGCATTTATTATAAATGGTTAATTCTGAAACAAAGACACACTAACCTTAGCATTATGAATAGTACTAATATGATTCTAAACCGGCTTCGGTCAATCAAGAACATAAGTATACCGTAGAAAAAGATAAGAAACAAGCATGGCAAGATAAAGTGACAATTTACCTCATTTCTAGGGGGGCTATTTTTGATTGTCTTTTACCCTTTATTGTCTTTAATGATTTAATGAAAAAACATTTGCTTGCAGAATTCGTTCTAAGGATTTGATGATTGACAGATACATGTTCAAGCATGCTTTCAGTGCCAATTCTTTAAAAATTGATATCATGTTATGATGGAGTTTCTCAGTTTACTTCAGCCGGTTCATTTGATTTATAATCAGGATTGTGTTTTTTCCAGGAAAAAGACGATCTTGAGGTCCAGTTCCGTGAAGTTAACCAGAAAGCTGATCTTGCATCTTCCCAGCTGTCAGCATTACAGCAAGAGTTGGAGCGCACACGGCAACATGCAAATGAAGCACTGAAAGCAATGGATTCGGAGAGGCAACAATTACGAAGTGCAAACAATAAGTAAGTACAACCTTCAATAAGCTTCTTATTCTTTAACTGATAATTTTATTATGTAATTTTCAATGATAAACTAAATTTTCTCAGAAAATGTGGTATATTTTTATAAATGTTTGCTATTGTGAAAATCAAAATTCCATAGGAAAGATCCCTGTATTCTCTCCGGATTATTTATATGACCTCTGCTAGTCAAATCGGTCCCATTCACTCCCTCAAAAGTCAAAACTTTTAGATTCATTTCACATGCACACTCAGTGAAAAAGTAGCGCATAATCACGTGGAGGACATACTTTTGGTTAGTTAAGGAATTTATGCAAGAGCATAAGCCCATACGTCTAACTTACTTGATACCAACATGCATTTAATTTGGATTATCATCCTGGCAGCAAACTTGTCTTTTACTATTGAAAGAAAGTCAATCAAACATGACGTAATCAAATTCAATCTATGGTAAGCTTAAGTTTGCACGCTTATCAAGTTTAAAATCTTAAAAATATAGCACAATGTCCTATGGCTTATATCACTTATGACTTATGAGGATAAACTTTTTACCTCTGAATGACAAACAACTCTAGATACATCAACTCTTCTAATTCTTACCTATTTACTAATTCTAGTTACTAGTACATTAATCTGAGCTATACCCAGTTTATAGGTTGATTGTATGTAGACATAGATTCTAATTGATATCAAATTCCCTTGCTTGATATCAAACTTTTTAACAAGTCTGGCATGCTAATACTATTTACTTAACAGTACAAGTAATTCACATCTAAGCACATGATAAATGGACATTAATTAGGTAGCTACTTGGCAGTTAAGTATGCTTTGTATATACTTCAAGGGGCTGACAGTTTTTGTTCTTATGAAACCTTATAGCATAGTGTAAAAGAAAAAAAGGTTGACATCTAACTTTCTGGATTGTGTTTTTTTACTCAAATCAGTTGACAAATTTCTCTTATATAGACTTCGAGACAACATTGAAGAATTGCGTCATTCTTTGGTTCCAAAAGAGAATGCTTTGGAAGAAATGAAGCAGTCCCTCGTTGAAAAAGAACAGGTACCTAGTCATCTATGGTAAAGGCACCATTAAGCAATATTTGTCTGTTATGCTATCATTATCATTCGAAATTTAATGTAGGGAAAAATCCTAAAAATCCTTTTATATCCGAAAAACCCATGAAGTAATTTATCAATTTATAAAACTCAATCCACCAATTTTTTATTCCAAAAAGCCCAATGGTTGGCTTCGACCCATTTTCTTGACAAAATTACCCTTGATTTTCTTACATTAACTTCTTGATTTAATTGTAAATTAATTTTATGCACTTGCTAACTATACATATACTTATTAAAATTGAACTATCAAATTTTAATTTTTTTTATTTAAAAAATTAAATTACTTCTGTTATAATTTGTAAAGTAAAAGTTTAAGAAACATCGTCATATACGTATATATATATATATATATATATATATAGATATCTAATTCAAAAAATACTTTTGGCAAAAATAAAATAAAATTAAATAATCACTCATACAATCAATTTGTAAGAGGTATTCAAGTATAACTTAGTCAAAATATTAACTGTTAGGCTTCATGGATTTTTTGGATATAAAAATTAATTTTAGTTCTTTTTTTATAGTATTTTTTCCCTCTAATATATTATTTGGCCACATTCTATAACCTATTCGATGAAATTTATGGATTAAGAGCATGTTTACTTTACTGGCTGGGTTGAGATGGGATAGATGGGATTAATGGAAGGACGTGATAGTGGATTATTCATCCCACATGGAAGGTGGGACGGGTAAACCAACTGTTAAGCAACATAATCCCGGGCCGCCATCAATTCCAGGCTTGCAAAAATACAACTAAGCATGAGTTTAAGTTGGATTATTAATTTAATCCTTCTTGATCCTATGAAGTGACCATGTTCGAGATGTTGACGTAATCCTTAAGCATCATAATCCCCGGTAGAGCCATCAATTCCAGGCTTGAAAATAAAGTAAACATAAGTTCTAGACTTATAGTTGAATTATTAATCTAATCCTACTTGATTCTACAAAGTAAACATGTTCGAGATGTTGACATAGTCCTATATACAATGAGAACATGTGTACTGCGTAGGATCAAGGTGGATTATATTAATAATCCAACTTAAACTTATGTTTACTAGTATTTTGCAAGCCTAGGGTTGATGGCTCTGCGCGGACTATGTTGATTAAAGTTGGTTTACCCATCCCACCTTCCATGTGGGATGACCATTCCACTATCATGTCCCTCCATTAGTCTCATTACTCATCTATCCCATCTCATCCCAAATTCCAAACCAGTAAAATAAACATTTTCTAAGCATATGTATGTATGTCCCTGTCTTAGTGTATACACACATACCCCTGAATTGTGTAATTTTTGTTTCTTAAACCTACTCTGAGTCTTACAGAATTAATCTCTACTCACTAAAACTTTCCTTTGTTTGTTTGCTTCTTTATGTTTCTATTTGTTACTTGGCCCTGTAGCAATTAGTTATCCTAGGAATTAATGTACAAAATTGCAGATTGAGTATTGTCCTTTACTTGGAAGATTTGATACTAATAAATTTCATAGAAAGTTCTAGTTGAGGCTTTATTCTTGTTGTGATGATAATAATCTTAAATGTATAGATGAAATGGAAATTTTCTTCCACGCACACTTTGGGACACAAAGTATCTAGTATCATGATTTGTGCAACATTGTAGTAAATTTAGCGTGTAATCCTCCTCTTCAGGAAATGAGTCCATCCAGATAAAGGAAGCTCTCCAGTAATGAATCTATGAGGTCAACCTTTTTCAGGATTAACTATAGAAGGTTGGTTGCAAAAAATCGGACTAGGTCAAAAATTCTTCTCTGTGATGACATCTGAGTTAGTTCATTCACTTCATTGCCCTTCTATATCACTTGGACATGCTAACTAAAGCTGTTCTTTGATGAACAAGCAGTCATAGATTTTGCTACTTCTGCTTTTTGGCCAAATTTAACTAGTTACACAACAATGTTACACCTCAACGATAAATTAGGCTACTTTGGTAACCAATTACCAGCTAACTAGGAGACACTCTTAAACACAATACATGGTACTGAGAAAACCCTCCAATTCAGAACTAAAGCACCAAAAACACACATTTATAAATTCAGCAAATGAAAAACACAGTTGGAGCATCTAACAGACACACCACATGGAAAATGCAAATTCACATAAATATGATAAGAAATGGTATAGAACTAGGAAAATCATTCGGGAATTGAGAGAATTTTTCCCTTCAGGAAGGCTCAGTTGGTTCTTACTGACTACTTTGTCAACTCGATTGTTCATTCGCCTTTGGTTTCAGTTTTTTTGCTTAGGAACTGTTGGTTTAGTGGGAATTCGACCCCTTTTTGTGCTTTTTTGTAATTTGATTGTTAGCCATGATCATGGGTTAGGTTTAGTCATGTTCATGGCATCAAACTGTTTTGATTGGATTATTGGTGTTTTATTTTAATAATATGAGGTGGAGGCCTCAATAAAAACACTATGGTGTTTGCCGTTATAAAAAATAAAACTAGGAAAATCATGAGGGACAAAACCTTTTTTTTTTTTTTTGGTTACTCAAAACCTTTTTTATGGTTGAGTGAAGCCTAAGAATCATTTGATAATCTGGAAATCAACCTTAAGTGGATCATGTTCGTAGGAAGTCAAGATTATTGTGTTCATAGACTAGAATGGTTGAGTTCTGAAGTTTATTTTCTATTATTATTACTTTTGTTAATAGTTACTACTAAGGTTGACACCTCACTTTCCCTTTTCAAGTAATAGTTTTGGAAAATGCTATATATTATATGCTTGCATTTCTGTAGATGTTGGAAGACATGCGAGGGCTACTGCAGGTAGCTGATGAAAAGCGGCAAGCTTCAATTGCTGAACTCTCTCTAAAGCACCAGAAGGTAAACCACATGCAGATATCTAAGCAAACTCTTGCTTCTCATAGATAAAATTTCAGTTCCTACTTAGCTTCAGATTTACTTCAAATTGCATCTTCCTTTTTAATTTCTGTTCTATGTCTCTTCTCCAGCAACTAGAGAATATGGAAGCCCAAATTGCTGATGTTTTAGCTGAGAGAAGCCGAGCAACTGAAACTATATCCTCTCTAAGGGTGCTCTTATATCTCTTACTCTTTGGTTTTCCTTCTTAAAATTAAAAACGTAAAATGGCAATAATTAGAAACATGTTTATTTGTCATGATCAGTTAGGCTCCTGATTAATTTCTTATGATATCTCATCATTTGTTCGCTGCATCTTACAAGTAGGAGCTCCAGACTTCTTTAGATGCTAAAACTAACCAGCAGTTCATTTCTTTCCTATATCCAGACTCTAATTGCATCAAAGGACACCAAGATTGCAGAGATGGATGCAGCTTCCAGTGGTGAAGCAGCACGGCTTCGAGCTGCAATGGAGACGCTAAAAGGGGAGCTAAGCCATCTGAAAGATGAACATGTATGACTTGTTCCTAAGCACTTTTGACACCACAACTGCTACTAATTATGCAAGCATTGTGTTTAGTATAACTCAAAATATTTGGTGTGATTAGTTTCCATTGCCAACCTTTTACTATCTTCAAGCTCACATTGTTGCACAAGAGGCATGAAATTGATCTTCAATTTTTGCATGCTGTTCCTGTTTTTATTCCATGCTCAATCTTTGATTTATTTCATGCAATAAGTTACATTGTGTGGGGTAAGAAAAGCTATAATGAACAAATACCTACAGAAGAAGCGGAAATATAGAATTCATTATGGAGTGGATTCAGAAAAGTTTTAGCATATAGAATGTAATCTTATGCTATTCTGATTCTAATAATCTGCAAATCAGATATAAAATATGGTATGGCTATAGTGGATAGAATTGTCTTGTGAACAAAGACTAGAAATGGATACTTCCACATGGTGCTCTGATATTGCTATTCAAAGATTACCAGTTACTTTTCACGGTCTATTGCAGTCCAAGAACATCTTGGTGAGAGAATACTATAGCTTTGATGTCGTAAAGTGTAATTGTCTCCTTATATATATTAGGAAATTAAGTAGATCACTTGTTGTGTCTTAACATCGTCGAGAAAGGGTAGCATTGAGTTGGCTTTATCTTATGTGAAAAGCTGCTACCCCTATGACATGAAGCTCTATCTCTTCCTTTCGCCAAAGATGCTTAATATGCTTCTTAACCTCCTCCTCCAGAAGCTTTTGTGTCAATTACTCTTGTCCATATTCATCACAGTGCCGAAATACTGACTAAAAGCTTTTCCATGCTTTGTACTAATTTGCTTAGAGATTAATGTCAACTTCACCTCAGTGAAATAATTTAAAGAAGTTTCTGCATCACAAAAAAAGGGGTTCTTCTGTGTAGCGCCCATCAGGTGACAAGCTCTTTCTCTATTTCCTTGGAAGGCCAATCCAACTCCTTTTCATCAAACTATGGCAGATAATTTAGTTTTGGAAGCATAACCACTATATAATTTCTTCATCTTAATTAAAACTGCGAAAATGTCTTGTTTGAACCCACATCTTTACCTAATGTATTTGAGTGCATTGTTAGCTATTCAAATATTGTTTCTTATGTGTGTTCGACATGCCTGCTGAGTGCATTACATATGTTAAGACTTTGATGACTTGGATGACTATTTACTGATTGTAGTTGTATTTTTGCTTGAGAAGACGGCACCACTGAGTTTGGGCAGCAACCCTATAATCTTAATCCAGCAGCTTGATCTCACTTAAATCTGCCTGGTTTAGACTCCACGGAAGATAAAATTATAATAATCGCAATGTGTTCTTGTAATCGGTCCTATTTGATGAATTTATTATCAATTTGGTGCATAATTGTCATGTGTATATAGTAACTTTAGCATGTGTTCACAAAACATTTTGTGCACTATCATTCAATTCTATAAGACTACAACAAAGTATAACTTAAAAGTTGTGTTTAACTTGAAGGGAATGCTTATACTTCTTATGAATTGTGATACATTTAGGAGAAAGGTAAAGAAGTTCTTGAAGCTAGACTGCAATCGATGAGATCAAAGCTGGAGACTGCTGAGAGTAGCCGGATAAATGCTGAAGTGGAAGCAGCAAAATTGAGAAGTATTGCTGTTCTTAACTTTCTTCTTTCATATGGATACATGGACACCATTTTCATTCTTCTCTTTATCAGGTCAATTAGAGTCAGAACTTTCTGTGCAAACTCAATTGCTGAACAGTAAAGATGCCCAACTAGGGGAAGCCAAAGAAAAGGTTCTTTTATTTAGTTATTTATTTTTCTTCTCTTTCTCTAGTTATCTTTAAAGAATATCAAGACATAGTACATATAATCTCTCTGTTTTGTATCTTCCAACTTGTATTTAAACATTGCAAAACTTTCTTGTCAAATGGAAGAGTAATTACAGCATCTTTTCGTTCTTCCTTCTTGAATTGAGATATAGGTGGTCATTTATTAACTAGGAAAACTATGAACATGATAAATAGGCTAAATAGCATATGTTTAAAATACCAGTTTGGTTTCTCTTACATTTTTTTCTGCCTTATTTAGACTTGAGTTATTAAGTAGGAGTCTAGTATTCTTCACCTCTTCTCCGTATAAAGGAGATAGGTTTATTGAATAAGAAGAAGTACACTATTTTCTCTTCCAACGAACTCTGTCTTAGCTTGTGTTGAACTTCTACTGGGATGCTTCCACAAGATTAGAACAGGCATTTCATGTTGCACCTGCTTCCAGATGTTTCAATACAGGACCCTAGTATTATGTTACTAAATGGCTGATAGACTATCACATTTAGACCTATTTTGTCTGATCAGATCCAAAGAGAATATAATATATCTTTCATAATTGACCCTCACCTCAGCATAGAGTCCACGTTGGGTTCATAGCCTTGTTGGCTTTCTGTATTACTGTAGAGAGAAATCTCTTGCACACAGTGACCGAAATACTTGTAATTCTCCAAATATTATGTCGAAAAGGATGTGACCTTCTTATTGAAAAGTAGTCTGGCTCATGGAATGGAATGGTACTGAATTCCCGGGATACAAATATATTGTATCCTTCCTAGAGTGCCAGTATGGTCTTATATTCAACAATCTTAGCGTTGTAATAATTCTGACAAGTTTATGGAATAAATAAAAATCAGTGAAGACATTCATGGTTCAAGTTTTTTTTTTTTTTTTTTTTTTGGTCCCATTCATGGTTCAAGTACAATGTCACTAATGCATTAGATTGATTGCTTAATATTTAGTTTAACATTATCTATTTGGTATTTATATTCTTGTCATTATAAACCAACTTATCTTCCTTTCCCTCCCAAAGAGCCCGTATGATGAACTCAGATGTGGGAAAGCTATTAAGCATTCACAAACAGATGGAAATACACTTCCTGTTGCTGTCAGGCTGCATGTATTACATTCTAACGTCCGTACCTTAATCATTTTCATGGTTATACATTGCAGATAAATCGGATTGAAAGTGAATTTGCTTCTTACAAAGTTAGAGCTCATGCACTGCTTCAGAAAAAGGATGCAGAACTAGCTGCTGCTAGGGACAATGATCAATTCAAAGCTCTTGAGGAAGCCTTAAAGGTAAAACTAGTCATGTTCTGTTTTGTCTAAGAAGACAAAGAAAAATTCTTTGAGTTAACATTTACTATGTTGCTTCTTATGATCTGTATGTCAGGATGCTGAGAGAGAAATACTATTAGTGTCTGCAGAAAAAGATAAAGCTCTGCAAGATCTTAAAGATGTTTTGACTAATTCTGAGAAGGAAATCTCCACCAGGTGATGGCATTTTTAATGTTTCGACTGAGATTCGGAATTACTCTATGTTAACATTTGTGCATTAATTACAATATAACTTCACATGTAGTTCCGTTATAATAACTTAAGATCCCTGGAACTATATGTTGGTGGATAAAGAACGTAATATATAAATGGTCCAAAGGTTGCTTATGGGGCTAGATCATATTGATGTTATTTTGGTTGATCCCATCATGCTGACTGGCCTTACTATCAGGTAGTGGTTTTCACCTTGGGTTTTGGGTTCTTTTCCTCCTATAGTCCTATTAAACAAAATTGAGTCAAACTAATACTTCACAATCTGCTAGTGATGTTGTTCATTATTCTCTTAGAATCAAAATCTGAAATAACAACTGCACATAAAGCTTAAACATCATAAGGCTTGAATGTGGTTGTCGAGGAGGTATGAGAAGGCACAGTACAAAGGTGCAGCCTGCATCATTCTTTAACATGCTGAGGCAGACAGGAAAAGGCATAATGCCACTGGAGAGGGGGCTGTAGAGAGAGAGAGAGACAGACAAGAATTTCACTGTCAGGAAGGAGAATTAGCACCAGAAAGAATCGTGTTCGACCATTACCATAATGAGTTTCATGGAGCTCTCTTCCTGATCTCCAAAGCACAGCACACCAATCCAGCCCCTCACCCACCCACCCACCCACCACCAACCAACCAAAAAGAAGGAATAAAACTAAAAGTATATTTTATTTATTTATTGAAAACCCAGTATCGAGCACCATTGCGCTTTGTTGGAGTTGCATCAGCCTCCCTTATTCTTTGAAAAGGAAAAACAAAACAGGACAAAACAGTATCCAGTGCAAAATGTGCTTTAGCCAACAGGATTTTTTATGCAGCAATTCCCTAGTCCATAGTGTCCTACATTTGCGGGGAATGTTGTGTTAACTTGTCTGTTCCTGTGTCTCTGTTCATTCTTCAATATTAAAAATTTCTGATCAACATACATGCATGGCATTATATACGAGGAACAGTAATTTTGGAAAGAACTGATTAAAGAAAAATGACGTTGTTTGTCCAACATGAAGTAATATGCAGTAAATAAAGCCTAAAGGTATAAAATTTGATGCCTGCACAAACATCAGTCTGATGAATATGTGTGTCTTTGTTAGTGAATTATTTGATTCTGACCCCAGATGAACTGAAATGAATTGCTGATCGGTAAATTTTGAATTCTCTGAAATGTTTTCTTATGCTCTTCAGAGATTCAGCTTTCAGCATTGCAGACCAGCAGATTAAGAGCTTGCAATTGAAGTTGGAATCTACTCTTTCTACCCACCAATCCGAGAAAGAAGCATGGGACAGAAGCCTCCAAAATGTGGAAGAAACATGGCGATGTACTTCAATCATCCTTTTACCTTATAGCATATTCTCATATACATATTGCCTTTTAGCTTTATGCAGGCAAATGATACTTTGATTTACTTGAATATTAACTTTACAGTGAGATGTCAAGCTCTAGAAAGGCAATGTGACGAATTTTCCGGACAAAATTTGCAGAAAGAAATAGAGGAGCTAAAGTTACATTGTAAAATGTTGAAGGTTGTAGCCAACATAATTGTCTGGTTAATTGAATATAAGATCCCTTCTTATTATTGCATTATTATATCTTGTAGGAAGATCAAAGTTCATTTCGTGATCTTGCTGATAAGATGATGGAGGAGAAGGACAAGGAGATCTCTAGGCTTTTGGATGAAAATAAGAATCTTCATCTGTTGCTCGACTCAAGGCCATCTGTAAGCTTCTCACACAAACTGTACCTTCCATGGTGGTCAGTTTAATTGCAGTTAGGCTTCTGTCTATATATTCCATGTGGCATTATTAAGTAGTGTCTGTATTCAGATAGTCATATGCCTATATTTCGAGCTCTTACTTTGACTTCTTGCCATTTTCAGGTTGAACATGATGACCATACAGGTAAAAAGATTAATCTTTGAAGTTGTAACGCTAATTATAATCAGAAGTTTGACATATCAGTAAATCTTTTACTTAAATCTGGTACCAACGTGGCTGATTTAAGTTTCCTTAATGATTGATGGTGCAGCTCTTCAGAAACAGGAAGTCTTAAACTCTAGTACTTCAGCTGCAGAGCAACAGATCCTGGTACGCATATGTTTTCTTTTTAGATTTTTTTTTTATATGTTAGATCCTGTATCTTTATCCTAATTTGCATGTAAAAGAACTCCTTACACTCTTCAACTGGTACTTGTTAACTTTGAAAGGTTGCTACGTTTGTCTTCCTTTAAGTGAAAGTTTAGATTGCTCAAAGTACGGAGATTTCTCATTTGTATGTAGTTCCCATATTTGTATATGGTTGAATCGTAAGGATTAAGAGAAAATTTGCAGCTGATGTAATGAGATGGGTATTTCATTCATTTGACAAATAGAGCTCGGGAACTTAAGCATATATATATCAGGCCAAGAAAGTTGCAACGCCTCATGCTTGTCTTTTTGCCATGTGCAAATTTAAACTGTAAACTTCTTAATTTTATCGCTGCTTTTATTAGATTGTTTCCCATTCCGTGCTACTTTTTATTACAAACTACAGCCCTGCCACAAATCTGCCTGTGATTCATTTCTTTAGATTAATCATGGTTCTCATCCATAATGGTCCTTTCTCTCTCTCTCTCTCTCTTAGTTTTTTGTGAAGGCTGTCTGCTCAAAAGAATGCATTCTCTCAGAGAAATGCTTATGTTAACTACGAGACAAAAGAGGATAACAAAAAGATTATGCCACTTCTTCAATAATAAAATAAAATTTCATCAACAAAAGAGAGGTTAACGGAAGATTATAAGAAATCACGAGAATCGTCATGAATAAGTTACGTGAAATGGCTTGCTGATCTCTTGCATCATGGAGGCTAGGTGTACAATTTCCTGCCAATTGCAACTATTAGTTAAGCAATTATCCACAAATACAAGAGCATCATTTCACCTAGAATATGAAAGACATGATCAGTGATTGCAAGTGCTCCAAAGCTTGGCCCGCAGTTATATAAAAAACATTAGTACTTTTAGTAGAACTTGAGTCCATTTGTGGGATTTCTGTATGTATTTGATTTGTATAGGCCTTTCTATGTATTTCACTGTTTCTGTGTGTGCAAGTAGATGGATATGAATGCTACTCACAAGTCCATTGAAATGACAATGGCTTTGTGTCTGGCCTTGAGGTTTGATCAGTTAAGAAGTTTCAGACTTTTCCCTTCAAACTTCACCAAAGAATATTGTGCCCCATTAAGTTGAAACTTTTAATGAATATTACATGGTTTGACTGGTGTTATGTTTCTGATTTGGTTTTGTTCTTCCAGATTTTAGCAAGGCAGCAAGCTCAGAGGGAAGAAGAGCTTGCTCAGACACAGCGGCATATTCTTGCACTGCAAGTACGTTATATAGGAAAAAACTGATTGTCCACTGTTTTTACCTCTGTAAAGCAACATATACACATTCAGTCTGTTGATTAGTTTTTAATTTCATAAGAATGGCATTCCAAAGTAGTGAATTTGTTGAGGAAAACAAATAGAACTACTGGGTTGAAAGCAAAGAAAATATAAATTCAGCTAGGAAAAGAAAGAGTCAGATGGAGGAGAAGAGAGCATGGTTTACCTCAAAATGGTTGAGGCCAACACAAACATAAAATTACTTTGTAATGGTAATTAAGTCAATAGAATACTATCACATAACTATTGACGTGAACGATTCTTCTATAAGAATAAGGATGATTTGAAACAATATGTTAGTCGTGAGACCAGATTAGGTTTAGATGGACACAATTTCTTGAAAATTCTTTAAGTAGTTTAGTCATGTCCTGATGGTGATACATACTTCTATCTCAACTGTGCCTTAAATTCCGAAAAGCTTGCTTATTATTAAATGAAAATATGCATGTGTCATTTATCTCAACTGTTGCCTTAAATTCCGAAAAACATGGTTATTATTAAATTAAAACATGCATGTGATTTTGACAAAATCATGCTTTCAACAAAAAAAGACAGCCAAAGTTGGACCAGGAAAATATGTGAGAATCTAATGGGCGTCTTATGATACCACGTGGACGTTCTCGGTATGAAAGGCTATTTATAATTTACATGGTGATTGCCCCATTATCCAAGCTACCTTGCATGGCTGTTTCTGGAGTAAGCTCTTCTTAACAATAAATTTTGAAGTGAGCTATTGGCAGATCAAGTGCCATATCATTAGTTTGTTTCGCTTTATGTCCACAAAGTCTTCCATAAATATCTCGTTGAGTTCCATCCCATGGGATTGTTTCAACTAGTTTAATGAGCAAAATAGGAGAAACATGTTCTGAAAATATTGGCCTAGAAAGTTATCCAGTAAGTTCAAATGAAACAGAAAAAGAATTTGATAAAAACGTATATGGGACAAGTACTCTAGGTGCTAGATTTTCTTCTAATGATCCTTCTTTGTGGTGAAAAGATTCCCAAGGTTTACTTATTTAATTGTGTTTTTCTCGAACCTTTTTTTGTGTGCATCTGAACTTGCGTTTAGCTAATGTATGAGAGAGTCTTATATGGGATGTTTTGGTGTTTGTGACGCAGGAGGAACTTGAGGAGCTGGAGCATGAAAATCGCCTCCACAGGCAGCAGGTACTACATAATCCAAGTTTTTTATTTTAGAGCTGCTCATCCTGTAGTTTTCTTTATTTGATCGTTTTACTTCGTGTGAATCCGATTAAAGAGGTTCACCAATTATTCTAGTCAATAAGATAGAGGTCGCCTGAACAAGAGTCATAGACTAGTACGAGCTGATTCTAGTTTACACTTCTTATAAAATGGGGACCTTGTAAAAGCCAGATTTTGGAGAGAAAATTCATTGTGTATTTTGTTATGATATGAGCAGAAATATATACAAGATACAAAGATAATGAAAAGGAAAGAGAGAAATGCTAATCAATCTTTTACTGAAATTAAAATATTTACTTCTAGATAGTTGTGACAGTCCCCTCCCCCTTGAGGGCTTTTGCTCTTCACATAAAGAAGTGTTCGGAGAGTACACTGTACACCTCGTCCCTTTCTGACGAAGAGAGTCCGTTGTGAGCACTAAATTTATGGACTTAAGGTTTACTTTGGGGACTGATGTCATGAACAAAGGAAATCCTGCTATATATTTTAGGGTTTGTAGGAAACAAGGACTTGGCATGAAAGAGAATTAACTCGTAACTTTGGCACAATAACCGTAAAAGTATGAGATTAACTCGCAACGGTTTTTCATAAACATAACCAGTTAATCTAGTCTTAAATATAATAGAACATGGAGCCTCAACATTTGACTGAACCGACTTAAAAGAAAATTACCATGTGCATTGACTCTAGAACCTAATGAACTACTCTTGTGTTTGGCTAACTGTCATCGACAAGAGCACACGAACTGAACAGTTAGAGAAAAGGAGTCTGAGCAGCCAGCCACACTAAAGAAAAACCCTAGGAGTTACTGCTTGCTTGAACAAATATGTGCTCTGGTTCCATGTGAAAGCTAGGATTTGGAAAGAAAAGGAAAGAAATCAAGTTTAATCAATCCTAAAATCAAGTATCTAATAATCTCCTAAACTAATACTATTTACAGATAAAATATCTATAAAATAGCTGTAACAGCTCCATGCAGCTAATTTATGACAAAATTTTAGCATTGTGCTTATTTTGTTTGTGATAGTTCGCTCAAGTTATGTGGTGAATCCACAATCTAAAGTGAATATTGGTCTATGAAAATTGTTTTGACTTACTCTAATTATAGAAAGTTAATAGAATCCTCTCTCTATGACATATAGAACCCTAATTGGTTATAATGTAGATACTTCTTCAATATTGTGCCACCGCCTTTATTTGGTCAGTGTTGATGCCGATCGTTGCAGGAAGCTATGTTGAAGGAAGAACTCCGGAACATGGAAAGAACGGAGAAGCGGGACGGAGTGGATCTGACATACCTAAAAAATGTCATTTTAAAGCTTCTTGAGACAGGTAACTTTTGTTCACTTGTCTCCATCTGAATGCCCCCACACCCCCTCCTTTCTCTTCCACATTTCACAGAACTTGTTTATTTCATTCTTTATAGTGAACTTTTTATACTGCTGCGAAAGATATGAAGTGTATGTAACGCGTGTTTTTTATATTCAGCAAATATTAAAGACAAAAAAGGGTTGAGAAGTTGGTTTTATTTTATTAGAACACTAGTTTTGGAAGTTTTTAGTTGAGAAAGCATAAGCATAAACACGTCCAGTTTCAATCTTATTTATCCACTTTTTTGGCTGTTCAAAATTATTAGGTGAAGTGGAGAGACTGCTACCTGTCATTGCCATGCTTCTACAGTTCAGCCCTGATGAGGTAGTTTGTTATTCTCTTGGGTCAATTACATAAAACCTCCTGAGGTTTGAGCCTTTAACAATTTCACCATCGGAGCCTTGCAACCTTACAATTACCCCCCTGAGGGGGGTATTTATGTATACATCTTTATGTTTCAAAGGGAGTATTTGTAAGGTTTCAAGTTTTCGATGGTTTTTCGGAGTTTGATGCAAATCTCAGGGGGGTTTGTGTAGTTATCCCTATTTTCTTTTCCGACCAACGCTATATTGTCACAAAAAATTGTTTCTCTTTCTTTATAGTAGCTTATATGAGCATTTGTTGTATTCACGTTTTGACATGTATATCTTGTAATTACAGATGCACAAGTGCCAGCAAGCTTATCATTCTTTAAATGAAGTCCAAACAAGCCCTGCAAGTGATTCCGTGGGATCTGGCCGATCCCTCTTCTCTAGATTCTCATTTGCATAGCATCAATATACATAATGCAGCTTCAGATCAATGATGCAACTGGACCAATTTTTCAGTGCAATCCGGGAATTTGTATTGCTAATGTAGCAAAAATGTCGATCATCAGTGTGGAGGAAAATGTGATAGTGTCTGATACTGAACCAGAAAATGAGTGAAAGTAGTAGGCAAATGAGTTATTTTTTTGAACGTTTTTTAAGTAAACAGCACATTCCGTGCTGTATGTGGACTTGTGTATCTATTTCGCCATTGTTAAAATGTGATGTTCTGTCTTTAACTCTTAATGTTGTTTCATTTAAAAATTTAAATGGGGACTTGAAGAACTGCTGGAATGTTTTTCTTTTGGGGGGTCCATTATACAAAATCCTAAGGTTTCGGTCTTTTATAATTTCGGTAACCTTTCAATCTTACATTTACCCCCTTCATTTGTAAGTTTTTTTATGGAAGTATTATGTATATAATTTTATGTTTTAAGGAAGGTATTTGTGAGTTTCAATTAATCAGAAAAGTATTTGTAAGACTATAAGATTTCGCTGATTTTTCAAATTTTCAAGCAAAATTTCAGATTTCTTGGCCTTGGTGTACCAGCAGGTCACCTTTTTGAGAAGTTACATTTGCTATACCCCGTGTTTTCCCAAAAACTCTAAGAGGTATTAATGAAATTACAAATATAAGTTTGGGTACTAGGTGCGTTGGTCCCCCAAATTGAGGTTTATAGGCACATTGCACCTACAAAGAAAACTGGAACTAATTATATATTAACAGAAATCAATATTTTAATTTTATCACAAAGTTAGTATTGACACGATCAATTTGGAAAATATTGCTTCTAAGTCTATCATTAATTGTTATTTATACTCTCAAATCGTTAATCGCACTGCAAGTTGATCATTGGATAACAAAAACGTCCCTCTTTATTTTTTGTTGATGCCACCCGCTATCTTTGGATATTGGGCTTGGGCCTATCGGAAGGCCTAATCAAACATTGGGTCGGAATTCATCCACTTGCTGGATTGGAAATTTCCTCCAATGAGACATGAAGAAAGAAATTGGCCCACCTCTTCCACAGGAAGTCAACGGGCTTACTTCTTTAAGTAGGATGGTTAGCAGCCCATACGGAGGCCCCATTCGGAACCCAGTGGAAGATTGAGTACAAGAAGAGTAGGGGAGGAATTCAAATCCAATATCATCATCTTCCAATTAGCAAGACTCAACTCAGGTATACGGTTTCCCACAAACTTCCTATCTATAAGTTAACTTTATACTACTCATAACGTGGATGTTTGAGTTCGATTCCTTACCATGACAAAGATAAAATTGAATTGAATGCAACTAAAAATGGATTGTCTAATTGCTTTATTAAATATTTTTATGATTTATTTGAATATTTGAATGCTTATTCTTAAGTTCGTTTGACTTAGCTGTACCCCTTAGTGGTACTTACGTTTAAATTCAATTATGAAAACATCATAATTTAGTTAGGTATAGTTAGAAATTAGGTTTTAGAATTCATAATTAGTTAGATATAAACTGTGTCAGTAGGTGGGAATTGAGACGGTAAATTTTTTGATTAAGGGGTTATTATTTATAATTTAGCAAATTTTTGGGATCCAAATATAATTTGCCCAAAAATATAATTTTCTTATATATATCAGAGAGTTGACCAGAAGCAAGTGGAAATACTGAAAT
Organism: Verbena officinalis; assembly: GCA_958496215.1. Lineage (NCBI taxonomy): Eukaryota > Viridiplantae > Streptophyta > Magnoliopsida > Lamiales > Verbenaceae > Verbena > Verbena officinalis. The sequence goes on from OY292387.1 coordinate 37,385,645, forward strand.
GGTATAAATTGAAATACCAAGTCAAGAAATCCACGGATTCATCAGCTGAACAGTTCGGATTTGTACATCTCTCCGAATTCAAGTCCTTTTTCAGATTCAGATCCTTAACAAACTTGGAAGTCTTCTTCGATTATCGATGGCGGGGAAGGGGAGGCAGCATTACGGGAGGGTTGGGCCGCGTAAAACGACCTCGTCGGCGGTGTTCCTCTACGGTCTGATAATGGTGTCATTCCTGATTGTGATCCTTTTGTTTCTCGGAATTCTCTCAATTCCCAGCAGCAGCTCAAAAGGTTCTTCCAAAGCGCATGACCTCAGCCACATCGCTCGCAATTCAGTCCACTCGTAAATTAACTGAATTCACACGAATTGAATTTTCTGCAGTTTCTTATTTAAGATAGATTTTGAATTTCGTTTTGTCTATTTTGTTATTTTAGAGGAGATGAGGAAAGTAAGGATCAGTGGGTTGAAGTTATTTCCTGGGAGCCAAGAGCCTCCATTTTTCATAATTTTTTGGTAATTCTCTTTCTTTTTATGCATATCTTCATAAATTGCTTTATTAAGAATGATCCATTCTGGTCTCTGGTATACGTTAATCATTGCACCTTTTAGACCTGAATTGCTATAACTGTTTATTCGGTACCCAATCATTTCTTTTTAACTGTGAATCCGCAAATCAGATAAGGACAGTAGAGGTGATGTTTGGGAATATGTTTGCTGGATTTTTGCATGGATTACCCTTGTCTTAGGTGTAAGTAACGGAGAATGTCAGTTCTCTGACACATGCTATAGTTGCATGAATTTTTTCTGTTCTTTGTTGATTTTAGTAGAAGTTTCAATAACCGTTAAAGTGAATGAGATCCATGAGCACCTAGATTGAGTTTCTTCTTTATCAGTCATATGTAGGTAGAGAATGAGTGTTGTTTCGGTGTTCATTCTATTTACAAAGATTTCTATTGTCAAATCTTAGCATGAGGCTGTTGTTTACTGATATCTTGCCCTCATTATTTGCAGTCAAAAGAGGAATGTGAGTATCTTATTAGTATTGCTCAGCCACGTATGGAAAAGTCAACTGTTGTAGATAGTGAGACTGGAAAAAGTAAAGACAGCAGGTATGCAAAAGCAACACTAATTCCTTCCTTGCTTTGTGTTGATTTAAACACTACTCAACAAAGCCTTATTTCCTAATTATTAGGGTCAATACCTATAATATTTTGCTCCATCTGTGAAGTTAAATCACAATTCTGTGTTCCTGTCTGATAATATTATTGTGGGTGAGTTACAATTACTACCCCTGAGGTTTGAGCTAATTACAATTTAGTCGCGCCTTGTTTTGAGAAATTCCAAAAACCTTCCCGTCATTTCACTAATGTAAGAAACTCCCTGAAACAGGCTGATTATTTGCATGTATTTGGCTTCATGTTGTATAATTTCGGGGATTTTTTGTAATAAAGTAAAATGTCAGAGAATATGTTGTAATTTCTGAAAATAGAGGGACTAAATTGTTATTAGGCAAACCTCAGGAGTTGTAGATGTAATAATACGCCCTAACTTGTGTCATTTTACCTTGCCTCTTCATCGTCTTTCTTGTTATCTACCTGCACTCTTCCGAATCCAATCCATTCAATAATCTATTCAGAATATTGGGATGATTCATCTTATTTCAACTAGCCACTGCATGTCCTTTACTTACTCTGTCTTTTTAACTGAGAAAATTAAAACATGTCCATTTTCTTTCTTAATTTTTTTTTCCTCCAGTTTTTCATTTATTTCTCCTTGGCAGAGTACGTACAAGTTCTGGTACATTTCTTGCTAGAGGACGAGATAAGATTGTTCAGAAAATTGAGAAAAGAATTGCGGATTTCACCTTTATACCTGTAGGTATGCATTTCAATGGATACTTGATGTCAACTATAATGTGTTTGATGAAAGTACTTGTTTAAGACTTAGTGACACAGATAGGAGTTGGGAGATGAGATAAAAATCAATTATGGTTTAAGTTAATACTTTCTTTAGCTCCTTTCACAATATGTCAATAGTTCCATTAGAATGCTCATCACAGATGGTTGTATGTACAAATTACTTTTTTCTCTATGACTAGTATTCAGAATTTTCTGTTTTATAGAAAAAGTTCCGTCCTTAATCTTCTGTTCATATCTTTTATGGTCTTTCTAAACTTATATATATTGTTAGGACATTGCCTCTTTACATAAGATCGTCTGGCCCATGGCCCTATTTAATTATCGGCGAATTACATTTCTACCCCTTAGGTATGCCCTAATTACAATTTCGTCCCTCTGTTTACAGAAATTACCAAAAAAAAACTCCTTGAAATTTCACGTTATTACGAAAACTCCCTGAAACTATGATACACAAATCCAGAAAATGAATAATCAGCCTATTTCAGGGCGTTTTTGCATTAAAGTGAATGTTAGTGGGCTCTTTTTTGTAACTTTTTATAATGGAGGGACTAAATTGTAATTGGCTCAAATCCTAAGGGTAGCAGATGTGATTCGCCCTTTATTTTTTTATTTTTTTTGCTTGATTTATATGCCGTGTGTTGCTATTCACATTTTGCACTCTGCATAAATCAACTTTGTAATCAACAGACCAAGGCGAGGGCCTTCAAGTTCTTCATTACGAAGTAGGGCAGAAGTATGAGCCTCATTATGACTATTTCATGGACGAATACAACACTCAGAATGGTGGTCAACGCATTGCTACTGTTCTTATGTACTTGTAAGTTGACTTTTCTAGTTTTCTGTTTCCAATCACTCTACAAAATATTTTCTGTTTCCACATGTATCTCTGACTTGAATTACAGATCAGATGTTGAAGAAGGGGGGGAGACAGTATTCCCAGCAGCAAAAGGAAATTACACTTCCGTCCCTTGGTGGAATGAGCTATCTGAATGTGGGAAAGGAGGACTTTCTGTTAAACCAAAGATGGGTGATGCACTACTTTTCTGGAGCATGAAACCAGATGCAACTTTGGATCCATCAAGTTTGCATGGTTAGTTGTCTCCTAGTGCTGTTGCATTTTATGACCATATTATTCAATTTCCGCGTTTTATAAATAGGGTGAATTACATCTATCGTCTCTAAGGTTGCCCTTTTTGCGATTTAGTCATTCAGAAATTACAGAAAACTACCTAATGTTTTACTTTATTTCAGAAAACTAACATTCATTAGGATTCCGTTACTCTTCTGTCAGAAAATAATTCTTTCCAACACTGCCCTCGTGTCGTAACGTCAGTTTTCTTAAGACAAAATGTCCCAGGGTTTGTTCTGTTATTTTTTTAAAAATTTGAGGGATCATATTGTTATTTTATCCCATCATTATATAAATCTATTATCTTTTCAAATTTTGAATTTTCTGAAAGGAAAACATTAAGGACAAGACAGGCTTTCAACAATTTATGTCAAGTATTTCTAATGAAGTGAAATATTATGGGATTTTTGGTAATTTTTTGAAAATAGAGATACTAAATTTTAATTAGGGCATACTTATATCAGTTTTTTTAAGACCAAAATGTCCAGAGATTGTTCTGCAATTTTTGTGAAAAGTTGACGGGTTGTATTGTTATTTTTCTAGACATTCCATAAATCTATTATTTTATCATTTTTTTCAATTTTCTTAAAGGCAAAACAGGTTTACACAATTTCTGTTTAAGTTTTTGCAATGAAGTGGAATGTCGAGATTTTGTTGTATTTTTTGAAAGCTGAGGGACTAAGTTGTAAGTAGGCCATACCTCAAAGGTAGTAGATGTAATTCTTCCCTGTGAATATTATGCATGTGGTCCGGTTATACTTGTGCCATCTTTTCTCCATTTTGTGATTCACTTATAAAGCCAATATGCTTATGGTCTTCTGTAGGTGGGTGTCCTGTTATAAAAGGGAACAAGTGGTCATCTACTAAATGGATGCGTGTCCACGAGTACAAGGCCTAAATTAATATGTCACCGGTGAGGTTACCATTTCTTCAACCATACTCTGCATAATTTATGGGCATCTTATAACGTGATAAAAGTATAATCTGTGTTTTAGCAGAATAGATATTGATATTTGATGAGCTTATATTTACGCATTTTTGTTCATATGTCCGTGAAGTTTCAATAAATGTGTAGATCTTCCAAAAATACTATTTTGGGATGTTTTTGGAGATTTACACGGTAATTTTTCAAACTAGAGGGATCAATCTTTATTTTCACCTATCATGCAATTTGCTCTTTATATTTTGTCTATCTAAGGGTAGGTTCTCATAATTCATTAAATAGAACATTCATCTTTCATGAAAATGGTTTGGTAAACAATCCCATATTTTCAGTTTGTATTAGATGATAATGGAATGTTTCTGTAACTCATGGGATGAGAAGTTACAGTAACACAGACTTTCAACTACTTTTCTTGCAATTTGCCGCCTCGATGTAAGAGGTCAAAGTGTTGAACTAACATATATTTGATGGCATTATTCGAGTGATATTTGTACCTTGAAAGACACTTCTATTCTTCGTAACTTTTGAGATCTCAGTTTTCTGTTCCCAACTAGTCATTGATACAAAGTGGGTGTTTGCAAACTCTACTGCTTCTGGAGAAGCTAATGTAGAAGTTAATGCTGTAAAAAGCTTGAAGTAGTTAAAGTGGATAGTGTAGAAAAAAAAGTGAAAAAAAAAAGTTTTTGAGTGCCCTAGAAGCTAGAAACCAGAAGCATGTCCTTAGGTGCTTCTAGCTTCTAACTTCTTTCTGCTTAAAATAAGCATAAGCTAGTTTTCAAACACTCTCAAAATGCTGAAAAAGCACTTAGCCCTAGTAGCCCTGCCATGTAAGGATTGTATGAAATGACACTTATATATGTACCAAGTTTTAAGGTAGTCAAATGTAGTTCGTCCCATCGAATAGTGCATTTTGAATGTAGTAATTTGTTTTCGAAACCACCTAAACATTTTGGATTAGTCGGCCAGGTAGTTTAGGCAACTGTTTTGCTATGGACTGAGCTATGGTCTCTATTATGTTCCATGGCGAATTACATCTGCTATTCCTTAACTTTGCTCTAATTACATTTTAATCGCATTGTTTTTAGAAATTACAAAAAACTCCCCTGACATTTCCATTAACACCGTATTATGTCAATGTCCATGCATCATAGCTCTTAATCGAGATTTTAATACCTATGGCTTGTGGCAGGACGCTCAACGATTTCTGAGAGGTTTACAAAGAACTTACGGTTCGGAGCATCAAGTGGGCGATGTACTATTATTTCTTGTCAAACCTAATACCATATGTAGAAGAATCTCAGAGAACAAATTTCTTTTGGGAGAGTTTATATTTATATTTTTTTTGGGAGAATTTAAATATTTGGGATTTTTTTTTTCCTTTATTCATAATTTTAAATACTTTGGGGATGATGCTGAGAACTAATGTGCGGTTGTTAGTTTTAACGAGAGGAATTCAATCGATCACGTATACAAGATTTGTTAAACAAGCCCCACTATATTCGCATTGCAATGTACTTTATTTTATGTTATTATCTATACTTGGTTTTTCACTTGATTTTTTTCTGAGTTCAAGTGCTGCAAAGGTTTAATTGGGGGAGATCTAGTTGATCTCATGCATAAGTTTGGATTTCACTCCCAAAATTCAAAAAATTCCCAATTTCAAAAACTTTCATAATTTTGTTCAATTACAGGACTTAATTGAGAAATTAAAAGATATTGGTACTAAAATGCTACTTCGCAATACTTGGAGGACCAAAACGTAAATTTCCTTTGACCTAACTATTAGAAATTGGGTAGAAAATAGAAATATGAAGAGCTTCTTAGATACGCAATGCACACTCACCGATAATCCCCGCGCTTTTTGAACCCGAAACACAGATAGAGTCGAAATTTTGCTCCTCACTATTTCTTAGGGTTTCTAAAACTCCCTTAATTTCCCTAATTTTGGCCTCAGGACAGGGATCATTTATCAAAGAATTTCCGAATTGCTCTTCGATGGTGAAGGGCAAAAGGAATTCCGCCATTGTCATTTCTTCGTCCGATGACGATGGAGATACAGATAATAACTTTTTATTGAAGACCGGTTCCAGATTTTCAAAATCAGCTCCCACGAGGAAACAGCCTAAAAGGGCTAAGAGGGTTACGCTCTCTAGTTCGTGCTCACGGCCACCTCCGCTCTCCGGTTCCGGTGGTTTTGATGAGGTGCATTTCGACCACATGCTTCAGTTTTATTTACATGTACTTATTTCAAACTGGATCAGCATTTGTTACTACTATTCTTAATTTCTGTTTTTGGTGCTGTATTCCATATCCTTCTGTATTTCTTTTGTGAGTGGCTGGCTACGTTCTCTTTGTGAAACTTGATATTAAACGGTAGGCTGATGGGCTAGAAGCTTGAATCACATAAGACCAGCTTTTAGTTTCAGCTTCTAGGTTATTTTTGTAAAATGAAAGTTTCTTGAAAGTAGTAAAAGTGTTTCTTAGTTTTCTTTTCCAAACACCCATCTACTTTATTTTTTCCAAACACTCCTTGCTTTTATTCCTTACCTTTATTTTACAACTTTAGCTTCTCCTTTTGCTTCTCAAAAAGCAGTAGAGTTTGCAACGGTGACTTTCCATCCTGAAACCTTTCTCTATGAATCGAAGTTGACATAGAAGATGGACTAATTGAACTTGGTTTCTTACTCCCACTAATAAATAACTTAATGGGAGAAAAGTAAGGGGTTTGGTAATGGCCTGATCTCTAGAGTTGTGGCTCTCATGCTTGTTCTTTTAGGACTACGGAGGACGTAGAGAAAAATATTTGCAAGTTTCAAAATTACTTTTTACCACGATTACTTATTGAAAAAGCCTACACTTATGTTTTCATGGTATGGGGAATGCAGGTGAAACGAATATGTGATGAATTTGATCAAGGGTTAACTCAGTTCAAGGTAACATCTGGTATGCTATTTTTCCATTTGTAAATCAAGATTACTTGTCCTGTTTTATAGTGTTGATGGGGGACTTCATTTTTTATGACCCATCAATCTCATAAATTTCTTTCCATTCGTCCCTAAATATTTTGATTCTGTGACCCTTTTGTTTTAGAATTGGTGTTTTAACGTATTGTGTTATTTGTTGAGTGTTTATGAATTTGTAGCTGTGTATTTTATTGAACAGTGATTGCTATATGAGATTATGGGAATCATTAATACGATTCATTCACTACAATATTTTAATAATTTGATGAGTTGGTCATTTCCAATTTCCCACAGCCTTATTTTTGCTCTTCATCTAAGCAAGCAGCATCTTCCTTCATTCTATGGATACATAATTTTCATTTTATTTATTGCTGATTTTGACTCATCTAAAATGAATGGCGTATAGGTTCTAGAAGCAACAAGGATCTTTGGGTTGAAAAATATAAGCCTATTTGTTTGGAGGAGTTGGCCGTTCACAAGAAGAAGGTATAGACCAAATCAATGATTTCTTATCGGGCGAATTACACGTACTACTCCTGAGGTTTGCGAAATTACAAAAAACTCCCTCTCTTTTCAAATATAACAAAAAACTCGCTGATATTCCAATCAATTACAACAAAGCAGCAAATCACATCACAGAACCTAAAAACCTTTAGTTTTTTGTAACTGTTTTGGAATGTCAGTTTTTTTTTTTTTTTTTGTCATTTTTGAAACAGAGGGAGTTTTTTTTGTAATTTCGGCAAACCTGTAGTACATGTAATTTTCCCTTCCGTATTTAAGTATTTGATATCCATCTTATTTGTATGTTTTCTCATCTTGATTGGCAGGTTGAAGATGTTAAAATGTGGTTTGAGGAGAGACTAACAAAATCTGTGGTATCTCTTCTCCTTTCCCTCAACTTTCTTATTTTTTTTTTATACTTACTAGCAATCATAGCATGCATTCCCCACGAGGTTAAAATACTTTATATTAAGTAGTATTTGTGTATAATTTATCCTAGGTATACTGAATGTTGTCATACCATCTTATTTACGTGTTGATTTTACTAACCTCTATATATCTTAGCTAATAAAAGAAAAATGTATTGTTAGTATGTGAGCTAAGACAGTACTTAAAAAAGTATAAGAGATATAAATATCCTTAGAAAAATTATAATAATAATGATGTCATCTTAGAGCTGTATACCAAAAGTTCACCTTTCGTACTAACAATTGTTTCTAAAACAAAGAAAAATGAAAGAATGAAAGGAATTTAAATAACAAACAACCATATAGCATTTTCCAATCATTAACAATTATTTAATATTATTCATTCTTAAAAATTATATTCAACTGTTGAAAGGAATTTGAATTCTTACCTTAATGGGAATTCCAGGACGTCTGACAAAAATATCCTAAATAAAGGAATAAATATTTATAAAATATAGGCTACTTGAATGATTAGATGCTGTGATATATTTGCATAGAAATTAGGAAACATGTGTGTATATGTGTGTAAGACATTAAAGAATGCATAATTAGTGAAATTCATAAAGCAGACAAATGGAAGAGGTCAGATATAGAAAATCAAAGATAAAAAAGCCTACTTGCAGGAGGCAACCATATGAACTTTTTGTGCTTGCCTTGGGCCTGTATCTTTTCCAATCTTATAGCTTAAGAAGTTGAATTCTTGCTTACTGCACAAAACTCAACAAACCAAAAGGGAAGAAAGAAAAATTTGTTATTGTTCTCAGACAACCAAAAGAAATTAAACCGATGGTTGTAAATGAAAAATGGATGGTTACAGAATTGTTGAATATTTCTACCAAACTACAGTCAGAAGAATGCATTTCTCTGCTCTTCTAGTGTCTATGTATAAAATGGCAATAAGTATTAGAACTAGAACACATAGTTTTAGATTTCTTCTACTTGAAATAACTTCAAATAGTCTATGCCTTTCAACAAATTGGCTATTTACTAAGAGCAACCCCAATTTCCAAAAAAAGAGAGAAGATACTTGACAAGTAGGGGACCCATTATCCAGTCAAGACCCAAAACTGGTGCTATACGTTTTCAAGTCTTTCGACAAGGTTTTTCTAGCTCTGTTTGCTTATTAACTTTTGCCTGCTTTGTGGAAAATCTGCTATCAAAAGTGGACCGTTCCCTTTATTGCGGCTCTTTGGATGACCTATGTTGATTTATTTTCATGACCATTAAATTAACATTTTAATCAAATTGACCCAAACACATTTTCAGTCTCCACGCCCCCGGAAGATGGTAATGAGAATATCTTGAAAATGCTCTTTGGAAATATAAACAGTGCTCTACCAGAAGAGATAGATATGAAATGGTTTCTGTGTAATGCAAAAACTCAGTCTTCTTTTATTTTAGGGCGAATTACATCTAATACCCCTCAGATTTGCCCTAATTACATTTAGTCCCTTTATTTTTAAAATTTATAAAGAAGTCTCTCACATTTCACTTTATTACAAAAAACTCACGGAAACTATACAATATGAAGCCAAAAAATGCAAACAATCAATCTATTTCAGGGCGAATTCTCGCATTAAACTGAAATGTTTGAGGGAGTTCTTTGTAATTTCTGAAAATAGGGGGACTACATTTTATTAGCTCAAGCCTCAGGGGTAGTAGATGTAACTTACCCTTTTACTTATTATCTTTCAGATCTCATAATGACAAAAATGAATGTAATATCTCATCAATTCCCATGCACATTAACATGAATAAGTTTGCTTGTTGGTTGTGTGGACCAACATGTAACCAAATACGCCAATAGTTTGTATTAAACTTTCGATGTACATTGCCAAGATAATTTACGTGTATAAAACCTGTCCAAGTGTGACTACATGAAAGACCTAACACAAACATAAAAATGGAACCATAACGTATTAATTCATAGTCGTGGGCCTTAGAGTTGATTGTTTGACCACTATACTTGAGGCTTCGTTGTAATGACTTATCTGATTGATCGCTATTAAGAATATATATAATTTTTTCTACTGCCTTCATTAATGTAACTGAAATATTGTTTTGGATTATTTGTAGGATAATCCATGCAGTAATGTAATCCTTATCTCTGGGCAAGCTGGAGTTGGTAAATCGGTATGAGCTATTTTCGCTCTGTTAACTTTTATGTTTGTCTCCATCAAGTAATGGGGTAACTTGTATTTTGGTTATATCAATCCATTTTTGTCAACTTGTTGACTGATTCAGGCAGTGTTTGCGAACTCCAAGCATTTTCATTCCAAGTGCCTTTTTTTTTTCAGCCCTTTGAGAGTGTTTGGAAAACCAGCATCTGCTTATTTTAAGCAGAAATAAGCTAGAAGCTAGAAGCATCCAAAGACCAACTTTCTTCAACCTCTAACTTCTAGGTTATTTCCTTAAATAAGTGGAAGTTTCTTGAGAGTAGTAATAGTGTTTATCAACTCTTTTTTCCAAACACTCAACTGCCTTTTTTTAACTTTTAACTTTTTATTTTTCCAAACACTCCCGACCGTTACTATTCCAATTTCCACTTTGCTTCTCCAGAAGCTGTAGAGTTTGCAAACATCCACTCAGTCTTTTATGAATTTATCTATTGAAGGACATCATCTTGTAGGCAACTGTCTATGCTATTGCAACTCATCTTAGAGCTGAAGTGCATGAATGGAACACCCCTACCCCCACGATATGGCAAGAACATCTGCACTGTACTAATTCAGGTACTTACAGAATATGACAAAATGGTACTGCAAAAAGAAATTTGAGTTCGATTTCTGCAGTGGTAATATGATACTAAGTCTCACCAATGTTTAACAATTTCAGTCAACCCATAAAAGCAACCCGAGAATACGATAACTGTTAGTTAAATATCCATATCATACTTCTAGTGAGAAAGATAATGCTGAAATGGAAATGATTGCTTATATCCTGTAAAAGTTTGAATTTTACTGTAAGAATATGTTCCCCTTTCATTTTGTTACTTTTAGGTATATAGATCTTGTGTGTACACATGCTATAATTTGTAATTACCTTAATGGCTTAATCTCTACATATGTCATTCAGTAATTAATACTATGGTCGTCTTTCCTCATCATATATCTTAATCTTCTCATATTATGAAGCGCGAATTACATCTGAGTACCCTGATCTTTGGTATATTTACAAATCAACCCCTCTAGTTTGAAAATTACCTTATAGTCCCTGAGCTTTTCAATAAATGTGTAAATATTCCGAAAATACCTCCACTTAGGGTTTTGGTTGGAGGTATTAAAATTCACACATTTATTGAAACATCATGGACTATAAGGTTATTTCTCACACTAGAGGGATCAATATGTAAATTCACCAAACTTCGAGGTAGTCAAACGTAATTCGACCTATTATTAATGTTAATATATACTCTTTCTTGAAAATCAAGTACCGTTCTCTCTATCATCACATCCATGGTTTATTAGGATCACTTGTAGCACTGTTGAGATTTTTTTGTATTCCATTAAATCGCTTTTCTCAACCTTCTCCTTTTGCTTATGGAACTCTTTGAATTGTGAGCTAGGGATACGGTATATGTCGAAGTTGGATGAGTTTGAAAGTTTTATCGAAAGGATAAGGAAATATGGATTAGCTTCCTCATCCTTGACTAGAGTATCTTCATCATCAATTATACTCTTGGTTGATGATCTTCCTGTGGTGAATGGGAAGGTTTCTTATGGAAGACTTCGAACATGCTTGCATCTTCTTCTGCAATCTGTTCGGTTTCCAACAGCCATATTAATCAATGATTATGGCAGATCTGAATCTTCAGAGCATCACGGCCGTTACTGGGAAGAACTCCAGCTATCTTTACAAAATGCTGGGGCTTGTAAGGTTGCTTTTCTTACATTTCCTTATACGAAAGCGAATAATATAAGGATGAATCACATCTACTACCCCTGATGTTTTCCTAAATTTTCAAAATTACAAAAAACTCCCTGGCATTTCACTTTATTACGAAAACCTAACAAAAATTATGCAAAGTCTGTTTTAATGTTTTTCTATTAAAATAACTCTGAGAAAGAATAGATTAATTGAATGTCTGAAAAAATAACAATACTATCCCTCAACTTCTCACAAAATTAAAGAACAGTCCCTGGGGTATTTAGGGTTTTAAAAAATGGACATTAGGGCTGAAGGATATTTTTGAAAAAGAAAATAAAAACTGACGGAATAGTAACAGAACCCTAACGGACGTTAATTTTTTGTAATAAAGAAAAAGGTCAAGGAGTTTTGTCTAATTTCAGAACAGAGGGACAAAATTATAATTAGGGCATACCACAGTTGATGTGATTCGCCCGTAATATTATGCTGATGTTTTTGTAATAAACTATGTGGGTCTTTCAGGTGGCATTTAATCCAATCACTGTCAACTCCATCAAGAAAGTACTTTCGAAAATATGCAGAGTGGAAAGATTTGAAGTGAGCGATGAACAGATTGATGCTATAGCAAAAATCAGTGGAGGAGACATACGACATGCAATTACATCTTTACAGTACTTCTCCTTGAGACCATATCTGATGCATTTTTCGTCTGTTCCAAAGACTGTTCAGGCTTATCCAGAAGAGAGAGGAAATGAGGGTGGTCGTTTGGATAATGGGGCTTATTTGTCATTTGGCAAAGATGAAACTCTATCACTGTTTCATGCATTGGGAAAATTTCTGCACAACAAAAGAGAGACTGGAAGTTCAATCACATCAGGTATATCGATGAAATTGTGTTATCTATACTATTATATAAAGTGAGACCCACTTAATAACTACTTTTGGCCTGTCACTCTAGTTTGGAATGTCGAAATATTAACTCATTTTATTCCTTTTTTCTTGATCTTTCTCCTCTCTCATTCCACGATCTTTCTCCTCTCTTCTGTCCTCCTCCTCTCCCTCTTTTCTCCTCTCAAACTCCCCAATAGACTCTTAAGATTTTTTATTTAAATTATAAAAACTATTTTTCTAACTTATCATAAGTTTATTAAATAGATTAAAAATAATTATGTATCATAAAAAGGTTTCCAGTATTATAATTTTATGTTATTTAATTTCATACCTTATTAATTTATGTTTTATATTTATTTTGTACATGCATCAAGTGTGCAGTGTTTGCTAGTGTATATTTCCAACCCTAATATATCATGACTCTTGGGATGATATTTGTATACCATCATGCAGATAGAGGTTCAATTCATCTTAAGGAGAAATACTTTAGGTGTCCTCTCAAAATGGATACTCCGGAGTTGATACTTTGTCAGGCACAAGGGCATGCAAGGCTTATTGCTGATTTCCTTCACGAAAATGGTAATCTGTGCTACTATGCTTTCGTTGTTCCTTAAACTGGTGGTTGTGCAATCTAGCAATGTTTGATATCATATCGGAAGACAATCATGAGATATGGCCAATTGTGAATAGATTAGCAGACTGATATTTTGCCAGAAGGATACTTAGATGGTGTTTGGCTGAGCTTATAAGATCTTCTGGATGGCTTATAAGCTCTTTTAGGCAACTTAAAAGCTGTCTTGGTGCTTAAAAGCACCCAAAAAGGGTTTGACAAACTTATTATTGGAAGGGATGATGTTAAAATAAGTTGGGGAATACCAACTTATTTTTCAATATCTTAACACATCCTCTACTTCTTTACTCTATGGATGTGTCCATTGCCATTATGACATGTTCGTGATCCAAACACTTCGAGATCTGATCTAACATCTTATAAGCTCCAAAAACATCTTATATGACTTGAGAGCTCATAAGCTTGTTAAAATAAGTGTAGTCAAGCCAACCTCTTAGTAACTTGCTAATATTTGAGCAAGCCTATCCACAGTATTCTTCTTGATGATGTTTGCACTTCTACAGTTCTTGATTTTGTGAGTGAGGAGGCAATCGAGGATGCATGGGTTCTTGGTACATATTTAAGTGACACTGACTTGCTTCTTGCCTCACTGAATGGAACTTTAACTCGAAATGTTGAAGCTGAGAATGTTGTACAATCTGCTGCTGCTTCAATTGCTATGCGTGGTGTGTTATTTGGGAATACTTGTCCAGTGTCTTCTAGGTATATATTGAAAGACAAGCATTTTGTTATTGGGCGAATTACATCTACTACCCCTGAGTTTACCCTAATTAAAATCTAGTCCCTCTATTTTCAAAAACTACAAAAAACTCCCTAACATTCCAATTCATTATAAATAAATGATGACTGTTTGGGTTCCATTACTATTCCGTCAATTTCTTATTCTTTTTCCAAAAATACCCTCGTGCCCTAATTTCAGTTCTGTAGTTTTTTTACAAGTTGAATGGACATGGACATTTTTGTTAACTCTTGAATTTAGCAAATATAGCTGTCTGTGGCCGGGCTTTGCACAATTTCTGTTAAGGTTTTGTAATGAAGTGAAATGTCACGAGAGTTTTTTGAAATTTCTGAAAGCAGAGAGACTAAATTGTTACTAGGGTAAACCTCAGTGATAATAGATGTAATTCTCCCTTTGTTTCTTTTGATGAATGCCATGCTTATGCAAGTCATTTTGGCAATACAGGTGGCATGCTATTCGTCGTCCGAGACTCTGGCAGGTTGAGCAGTCACTTTGGCACAATAAGGTGAATATTGCATGGGACATAATTTTCGTGGCAATTTATTTACCTGTTCTTTTTAGTTAGAGCGAATTACATCCAACTACAAATCAATCCCTTCAGCTTGAAAATTACCATTTAGTCCATGAGGTTTCAATAAATGTGTAACTTTTCCGAAAATACCCCCTGCTCAAACCCTAAGTGGGGGTACTTTTGGCACATTTACAAATTTACTGAAAACCTCGCTGACTTTATTGTAATTTCTCAATCTAGAGGGATCAATTTGTAAATACACCGAATTTTAGGGTACCCAGATGAAATTCTCCCCTTTAAGTTTACTTTCTGCCAAATCTGTCGTGCTTCCTAAATCAGAGGGCTCACGCTGCAAAGAATAATTAGAATTTCAGACATGTAGTATGGTTTAGAACTGTGTCTCTTCGTTATCCTTGTCATATTAGCTTATAGGAAGCGTAGTTTAATGCTTACATGAATTGGGTGTCATTTTATGGTTAACTATAACAACTTCCTAGTGAATTATAGCTGAAATTAGTTTCTTTTCATCGTCGGGAATGCAAACGTCTTAGATTCCTTACAACTGAGAATATATGCTTTTTGTTTAGTGATAACTGATATTTATCATTTTGTTATTTTATTTCACGTTATATGCATGCAACATTTTTTGTGAATATTACCCTATAATCTTCCCATGCGGCTTTTGGAATTAGCTTTCTTTTAAAAACCTAAATCTTGTCAGCAAAAGAGTCAGGCCTGCCTAATTGGCGAATTACAATACAACCCTTGAGGTTTGGCCTATTTATTATTTAGTACCTTTGTTTTCGGAAATTACAAAAAGTTTCTTGATGTTTCACTTTATTACAAAAACTTTACAGAAATTGTGGAGTTTGTTTTGCCCTTAGTGTTTTTCCTTTTAAAAAACTTTGAAAGAAAATGAAAAAAATAATATACTTCTGCAATGTCTGAAATAATAACAATATTACCCCTCCATTTTTTACAAAATTACAAATCCGCCCCTGTGACATGAGGTATTTATGAAAATATAAAATTTGATGGAATAGTAACAGAGCCCTAACGGGTGTTAATTTTTGGTGAAGTGTCCGAGAGTTTTTTGTAATTTCTGAAAATAGAGGAACTAAATTGTAATTAGGATAAACCTCAGGGGTGGTAAATGTAATAGGCCCTAACCTATATTTTCTGGTCATAGAGCTTGTATTATTGAAGGTCTTCGGGCCCATGTGTACACGAAATATGTACACATTTCTGGTTTCATTTTCTAATCAAGCATTTATCTTCTCTCTCCCGTGCGCAGTGTCAAATGTTGAGTCAAAGTAGAGATGCTCGTATCAATACAAGCCTGAGTGATCTTTCAGTTTTAGCCACTGAGTTTGAACCGGCTCGTAATTGGCTTGGACTTAGAGTAGCTGAAGACACTGAAAGCAACCAAGTTGTGGATGAAAAATTTAATGACATTGATGATGACGAAATAGAAGACTGGTAATGTTTGATGGCGTAGTGTCTCTGCTCTTTTGTGAATCTGTAAATAGCTGTATATCTAACAGTTATAACTTAGAAAAAATGTTGGAATTTTATTTGGCAAGTAAATTGTTATTATGGAAAGGTCTTGTTTGATCAGGTTTATGGGAGCAGTGTAGTAATATCGTGACACAAACATAATTAACTTGTTAGTACTAAAGGTCAGTTGGTCTAATGGATGAGACACTAATCACTAAAGCAAGATTTAGGGT
Organism: Verbena officinalis; assembly: GCA_958496215.1. Classification (NCBI taxonomy): domain Eukaryota; kingdom Viridiplantae; phylum Streptophyta; class Magnoliopsida; order Lamiales; family Verbenaceae; genus Verbena; species Verbena officinalis. The sequence goes on from OY292387.1 coordinate 37,401,936, forward strand.
TCAACCGTAACTTGTGCATGGAGTAATTGAGTTGGTCGTCCTTAATTAGATCCATGTAGTATCTGGACCCGGGAAAAAATAGGAGAAAAACTAAAAAATGAATAAATAATTTACTTATTAGTTTAAAAATTATCATGCAGTTGAAAGAAAAAAGCAAATAACAATAAAATATACTCCGTTTGTTGGATGTTGAAAATCTCAAACTCAAGAGCAATGCGTGTAGAACAATTTTTATTCTAATTTTTACATAAGTGTAATTGTTAGCATGTCTTTTGAACTATTTTTCTTTTGTAAATTTCATTTATAAGAGTCGAGATGGGTTGATAATATTAAGGTGCAAAATTTTCCTTGCTAGTTGCAGTTGCATTCCAAAAAATTCGAATTCAAAACCTGTAGTTAAACTTGCATGGTGCCAAATCGCTAACTTATATATTTGTTGGTTGGATCATATCCTGTTCTTGGTATATTTTTTTTTTTTATAGCAAGAAACGTGTTATAAAACAACGTTTAAGCACGCAGTAAGTAAAGAAACCACCAGCTCTTCACCCTGACGATACTGGGGCTTTCCATTAATCGAAAATCGAAATTTATCTAAAAATTTCTCAACCACTACAAAGCAGTCCCATTGTGCGCCGGTGTATAAAACACACGGCCCGGCTGCGTGAGCTGATGGCGGCGACGGCAACGGCAACGCCGGCTAGCTTCTTCAGCTATTCATCCTCTTCTCATCCTTTCCGTCGAACTCCTTTTGACCCTTCTCCCTCTCTTCCGCATTCTTTTACCTTTCCTTCTCTTCCCCAACTCAAGGTGAGGATCCTTATTTTCGTTCTGTCTTTTTCTATTGGGATACAATTCGATCATTTGATTTACGCTTTTCCAATGGTAGAAAGGAGCTTGTGGACGGGGACATGGTTTGGTTCTAGTGAATTGTGTGTCCGAGCGCAGTAAACAACCTGCCGACTCCGATTCAGAAACGACTTCGTCTTCCCCTTCACCGAAATCGTCGTTGTCTCCTGTTGTTGATGGTGATGGTGACGGTGACCCAGGCATTTCAGCATACAAATGGTGCGCCGCTCTAGGAGGAATTGGATTTCTGGAGACAGCGTATCTGACTTACCTAAAGCTCACCAATTCGGACGCCTTCTGCCCCATGGGAGGAGGCTCTTGCACCACCATCCTTACCAGTGATTACTCCTCTGTGTTCGGTAAATCACCTTTTGCTTTATTATAGTTAAAGGAGAAAATGTCAACCATGTCTTCTCTATGTATTCCGACTGGTATTTTTCTTAAATGTACCGTACCTTACTTTACATACATGAACTTATCAAATTTATGATTTACCATCGATGATGTTCATACTTACTCATCCAAAAAATTTCTCGATGGCCATCGTTAATCTTTTACTTCTCGATTTAAAAGGAAAAATAGTGGAAATGAATTTTGAGGTGAACCACAAGAAAAGAGAGATGCTTATGTTCTTTGACAGGATAGAAGTAGAGAAAAAAGAGGACATAGATGATAGACTTCAGACCTCTTATGTGAGAGGGTTGAGTTATTTCATCACTCTCCTCACCTAACCTGCTCAGTTGCCTTCTCGAATATGTTCTGCTGAATAAATATGTCGGCATTTGGCATCATGTTTAATGCCCCATTACTTTGGTGGGCATTGCTCACACATGTTTAGCACCTTGTTCATTTTTGGAAAATGATTCACTTTCTGTGACCAATCTTTAGATGAGGAAGCATTATGCCACTTTTACCTTAGCCTTCTATTTTGGAAAAGGGATAAAGAGAAATTACATATACTACCCCTGAAGTGTGCCCTAGTTACAATTTAAGTCCCTTTTTTTTCTGAAATTACAAAAAAGTCCTTGACATTACACTCTATTACAAAAACTTCCCTGAAACTATACAATACGAAGCCATAAAATGCAAATAATCAGCCTACTTCAGGGAGTTTTTCATAATAAAGTGAAATACCAGGGAGTTTCTTGTAATTCCTGAAAAAGATAGGGACTAAATTGTAATTAACAGTAGACATAATTCGGCCGAAGAATTAATGTTCAGGTTTTTCCATTGTCAGGTTTCCCACTTCCATTGTTTGGCATGCTTGCATACGGTTTAGTCTCTACCCTTGGAATACAATTAAGTGCCAAAGAGACGACACTGGACACTGGAAAAACTGATGCTGAAATAATCTTAATTGGAATAACTACCTCTATGGCAGTCGCTAGTGCATATTTCTTGTACATTCTGAGCACTGAGTTTGCTGGTGAATTGTGTATATATTGTTTGGGTTCAGCAGTATTGTCCTTCAGCTTGTTCTTCATCAGCCTAAAGGTTTTTTTCCATTTCGAGATGGTTACTCTTTCTTGGACCTCATTAATTTGTTAGTGCTGTAGCAATAACAACAAAATTGTGGGTTCAATTTGCAGAGATTTGGGTCACATGAACTTCAAAAAGTGTTGGGCTTACAGCTGGCGACAGCTAGCTTGGTGGTTATTGCCTTGACAGCATCTTATAATGCTGCACAACCAGTCACCTCAAGGTAACCAAGTACCCTGGTTGTATGAATCGAAATATAGGGAGTTACATCTAGACCCCTTGACATTTGGTCTAATTACACTTATACCCCCTGTACTATGGAATGTTGCACCTAGGCCCCGTATACTTTGACTATGTCTTACAAGTTGCCCCTTTCGGTATGCTTTGGTTAGGGTTCCTAACACTTTCGGTGGACTAAACTGCCCAAATTACCAATCCATAAACAGGAAAGGTTTTGTGCCCCAATTAGTAGATTTTGTGACTAAATTATTACAAAATAGACCCCTCCAACTTTTTATAATATTTTACATAATAGATCCCTTGAAGGCATTTCAGTCACACAAACTAAATTAAAAATTTTCCTGACTACGGAGGGGCAGTTTACTCCATCAATCTGATGGAAGACGTTATGGACCCTAATCAAAACAGACGGAAAGAGTGATTTGTAAAACAGAGTCAAAGTATAGTGGGTCTAGGTGTAATTTTCCTTAAAATAGGGGGTCTACATGTAATTAGACTAAATATCAGGGGGTCTAGATGTAATTCACCCTAGAAAATAGTTGGTGCTCAAATGATTCATAACAGAGTTTGAGTTTAATCATATTGGAAAGGATGACTTTCAGAACCATCTCATTTGCAAAGCTAAGTTAACAGAAGAGTAACATTTAAGATCTAATTTCATCAGACATCTTTGTCATATGCTGGTTTCTTTCACTGTGCTAGAGTTTCCTTTATTACGTATTCCACTTTGTACGATCCAATCTAACAGATAAGTGAGAGCTGTACTAGATAAATATTGAATTAAGAGCTTTGGGGTTGAGTTAAGTTGGATTTGGGCCTGATTTGGTGAATAACTTGATGTAATTATTTACGAGTCCATAAGTCGTTGCTCTCAGTTTGGTGCTTGTATCAAGTGATTAGTTTTTCATGGAAAATCATGTTTTTTTCAAACAAATGCAGAGTCTCTCCAAGTTGAAATCTGTGGAGCTAGATAAACATAGATGTTTATGAAATTGGTTCTTGTATTCTTGAATGGAAATTGTAAAATTACTACGCAAGTAGCACTTATCTCTGAGATCAAGTGATAACTAAGATCAATTATAGTGCAGAAGGGATTCAGAACAAAAGTGTTATTGATCCAAATTGTCAGCAGTCACCATATTAGAGATGCCTGTTGACTTCAACCCTCAACTTAATGATGGAAAATCATATTTCATGTTATAATAAACTATTGAGACTTAAAAAATGGTGTTGAAACAAGCAAGTGCATTTGTCAACTATTCAAAGATTAGCTCCTCAAGGCCGTATTGCTTTTAAATATACTCGATTATTTGTCATACCTCTGTCCCTTAAATAATTGCTAAGATTCTCTTTCTAGATTCGATGCACCATAAAAAAATTTATTAGGCCAAATTACATTTACTACCCCCTTGAGGTTTGAGCTAGTTACGACTTATCCTTCTGTTTGATAAATTACAAAAAACTCCATGTCATTTCACTTTAATGCGAACAAGTACCTGAGTAGGTTGATTATCTGCATCTTTTGGGCTTCTTTTTTTTTTTTTTTTTCTTTTGGGTGTGAACCACCGGTTTGGGTAATCCTACATTGAGGGCCCTTAATCTGGTTTGGAGCTTAGTCACAGTTAAGGCTCCTCACCCCTCCCAACGAATTTGTTTAGTGGGGATCGAACCTGAAGCTCTTCCCACAAACTCAGCCTGCGTTGCCAACCGAGCCACACCATGTTAGTATCTTTTTATTATGATAAGAGAGATTAAACTGTAATTAGGGCAAATATCAGGGGTAGTAGATGTAATTCGTTCTTTTTATTATGGAGTAATGTTATGATAAGGACTTCGATTAAGAACTTGAGGGATCTGCTGTAATCTATACTGTTTATGACTGTGTATTGAAAGACAATACTGTATGTTTTCTGTATGAAATTCTTTGCGCTATGTGCATCAGGGAAGGAGTGACAGAAATACCATATTTTGAAACCAAGATCACAAAAGATTCGAGTCCTTTCGCTATTTCGCTCGCAAAGCATCTACACTCAATTGGCGCGAAATTATATGGGGCTTTCTGGTGTTCACATTGTCAGGATCAGAAAGAGGTACTCTCTTTACTCATCAACTTAGACAATTTATCAATTTTTTGTCACAAAACTTAGATGGGTGAGAACAAGTGCTGCTTTTGTTATTTTCAAGAATCTATACCATTTAATAAAGTCATATATTGTATGGTTCCAAAATAAGAAACAAACTCCGGAATTTTATAGTCTTGATGGGCTAATTAGTTTTGCTTTTGCTTGTATTGCATTGCTATCTTGGACCAGATTTTTGGGAGGGAAGCATCAGAATTGTTGGATTATGTGGAGTGCTTTCCATATGGAGTAAGCAAAGGAACTAAAATGGCTCAAGCCTGTGCAGATATTAAACTTGAAGGGTTCCCAACCTGGGTAATAAATGATCAGGTAATGTGACTTTTGCAAACTCTAGTACTTATGGAGAAGCTAAAGTCGAACTTGTAAAAGGTTGGAGTAGTAAAACTTGGGACTGTTTGGAAGAAAGAGCGAAAGGCTAAAAAAGAAGCGGTTGAGTGCTTGGAAAAAAGTTGAGAACTACTTTTACTACTATCAAGGAACTTCCAATTTTTTACAAAAATAACCTAGAAGTTAGAAGGTGAAGCCAAAAGCATGGCCTTAGGTGCTTCTAACTTATTTCCGCTTAAAATAAGCAGAAGCTGGTTTTCCAAACATTACCAAAGTGCTGGAAAAAAGCACTTTCAAACTAAGAGGGTGTTTGGCTAAGCTTACTTTAAAGAACTTAAAAGTTATCACGTCTTATAAGATGTTTTTGGAGCTTATAAGATGTTACAAATGACGATTGTGTAATTTATATGAACCAAATGAGCCACGATCTTAAAATTAAGTTTTGGGATAAGCTCCTAACATGTTATTTTAAGGGCTTGTAAGCTCTTTGCACAAAAAGTTCAACAAACACTTTGCGTCATCTTATAAGCTTCTAAACAGTAAATACGCTGTTTTAAAGAGCTTATTAGCTCAGCCAAACATGTAGTTTGCCTTTTAGGGTGCTTCATTGTGTTGTATGACTCTTGTTGCAGGTTTTGAGTGGTGAGAAGCAGTTATCAGAGCTTGCTGCACTATCCGGGATCAAACTCGAAGATTTAAGTCAGTTAAACTAGTTTGACTTTGGCAAGATCTCAGTGTGATTTTCTGTAAATGCTTCATTGGGATGAAGGGCTAGTAAAGGATGACAAAAAGTGCAAGATGCATCAATTTCTGTCTAAATTGTTGTCAAAGAAATATATTTTGCCCAATGAATATTCTCAATGATGTTGTAAATGAGAGAAAGTGACCTATATTTGATGTTATAGGCTTATAGCTTTTATAGGCAGGATTTACATGCTCTAGAATGAAGAGCAGCTAATTAGTTGGTTTTATTAGAAAGTAGTAATTGGAAAAATTTATCACTTGTGTTTAAATGTTTGTGGTCTTAGGTTGTTATATGTATACACACTCTTATAAATCAGCTGCAATTTAGAATAAATACTCACTCAGATGGGTTGTTAATATAATTATCTATGCCAAATGTATTTCAAATTAAGCTTAAAAGTTAGTATATAGGCTATGAAGCACGGACACGATACGGATATGGGCACATGCATTTTTTTGTGTGGATATTTTATAGAAAAGTGCCCGTTATGGGTGTTCATCATAGTGTCGGACACGATACGATAAAGAATGATTTTGAGAAGTGTCTGTGCTTCATGGCCTATAGGTAATAGGCATTCCCTCAAGTTTAGGATCATTTTAATTGCAACCATTTCAATAGGGACCATTTGCCAAACTTTAATAGGTTGTCCTGCCGCATCTCAATAATTTACGGTGCGATGATCTGATGTATGGATATAGGTATCGGATACTGATATAATACGGTACGGATATTCAATATATATATATATTTTTTTGTAATATTTAACACTAGAAAAATGTCAGGTATAGATGTCTGGCACAATACGACATAATACTGCACGGTGGTGTTTTATGAATGTGATGATCAGTGACTCAGTTCATTACTAATGCATATATATTTATTAAGTGATAAAAAAATCGTTCATTCAACCACATCATAATCAATTTTGTAATTGAGACTTAACTATCTTCATCGTAAAAGAAGCTCTCCACAATCAATCTGCCAATAGGTAAAAGATAATGCCAACTTGATTAATTAGTGAACCTTGATTTACAAAACAGTAATGGATGTCACTAATATTATCTATATAATATATATATTTCTATCCCCAAGTGGAGCATTGATCCTAGTACTGTTCGATTTGTGATTGGAAAACGGGTTGGTGGACATATAAAATTATATATAATGTACATATATAACCGAATTTCACTTAATCTGATGGGATGAGACACTAGATTGCTTAAGTAAAGTTTAAGGGTTATCTACCAGAAAAAAAAAGATCTAGGGTTCAAACTCTAAATTATGTATAAAGTAACTGGGTTGAGAAAGTCGTTCTCAATTAGGTCTATACAGTACCCGAGCCCGAAAAAACCGAATAGAAACCAGGAAAAAATATATGCATATGTATATATTACCTATCAATCAATATGGATTTAAAAAAGACATGAGTGGGTACTTGTTAGGCCATGCACAACTGTACTACAATTGAGGAAGTGAAGCATGCAGTCAGTAATAGTTTCAGTATTGAGTTGTACAGAGGAAACAATAAACAAATGGAAGATTTACATCAATCATCCTTCAAATTTGGTGTAATTACAAATTAGTTTCTTTTATTTCAAAAAATACAAAAACATCCCTGATGTTTCATTGTTCTTGTAAGATCTTCTTTGGATTTTGGCTATTTTCGTACCACCGGAAAGCATCATGTCTCCTACAATCTATTGGTTTAAGAATCCCTATAATTTAAAACTTAGTCGACATAGGCCAAAGCTTCTATTTACTATATTTTTACAAACTTTATATAAAGTAAAGTAGCAATCATGTTGTGTTGTGGAGGTTGAAGTTAAATTCATAGTGCAGGCTAATTAGTTTTATAAACATAGAGATAAGCAACTCCTCGTTTAAAATTCGGCCATCTCGATCGATCGGCAGTTAGTGGGAGATTTAAGATTGACATCAAAACTGTGATATCAGCCACCATTGATTGATTTCTCATACAAATTAGATATGTGCTACTTAATTTTTTCTCATTGAAAAGTTTCTTCCACTTTTCCCTTTTCAAATTAAATTAAGTCCCACCTCATGCTTCGTTAGAATGGCACTATATATCACGTTGGAATACAAAATTAAAATGTTTCAATATATATTAGGGTTTCTGATGTAATTTTCTAGCTTGTTCTTTTAAAAAGAGGACCCTACATTATATACATAAATCAAACCGGGAAGTTCAAGAAATACATCAGCATAAGAAGCACTAAAAAATCCTAAGTTCTAATCGGGACATGGAAACTAATACAAGAATAGACAAAATTAACATAGCTAATCTTCATGTCCATCCAACTCAAAGTGAGCAAAAAGGCATACATGTACTCTGTGCGATCTGGGTCGTTTATCATAGTTTTCCTGTATTACGTACTCGTCAGAACCATTCTGAGCCGATGTAATTTATTTGCAACATAGGATAATTTTTTCTTAATATAAAGTTTTTCTTAATAGGGTCTACGATGATGGTGCCGAACCCTTCAACGTGCCCACTTACTTGGTTCGTTGGTTCAGTACGTACTTGGTAGGTTACGTTTTTAGAACTATAAAACTCTGTTCAGCTTGTAATTAGATTATATATATATTTTGTCTCCGTACGTGCAGTACTGCTAAGCATGAATTTGCAATTTCCCATCAAATAATTATAAACTTATATATAACATGATTCTAAAGAAGCTAGCTTTTTGAAAGGTGTACGTACTAATTGATTAAGATAATAGAATAATATTAATGATTGAGGAGGCAGCTTAATTGATAATTAATTAATAAATAGAAAAGCACTGCACTTTGAGCCATGAATGTTTTTATTGTACATTTTGGATGATCGAACAAGTGTCAGATAATTATTACGAATCACATCTAAATGAGAAACCATATATTAATTTATGCTTCGATCGAATCAAATAAACTAATATTCGATCATTAATGGACGGACTATTCTATATATGATGTATTGGTCAATAACAAAATATATATATAGTTGGCCACCAGCAACAGCATTACGATTCGTAATGGGATCTTGTTGAATCTACTAAATTTTATTTTTTTTACAGTACTCCATATAAGTTTTAGGGTAAATTACGAATAATCTTTTGGATTTGCGATTTTTATCCAGAAGATACTGAAATCTTGCACTCTTATGATCGAATAGCTTCCTCAGATTTGCAAAACATTGCAAACATCACTAAACTTTTGAAATATTATAATAAATATAGGGTAAAATTGCAAGACTGATCTAGTAACTTTCATATTTTTTGGACTTTAGACCTATTTACTTTTTCGTCCTGGAAATTTGAGAATTTGGCATATTTAGTCCGATTGGCAGGAAATTTCTAAAATTATCGGAGAAATACATGCCACACGTAAGCTACCACATATACTACTTTGCTATAACACTTTGAGTTAACTCATTAAGATTAAACTAATACCACACCACCACTTGTGAAGTACACACGGCAATTAACTTTTCTTTACTTTGTTAAATAAAGTGGGAATCGACAGAGATACATTACAATTTACAAGTCCAATATGCTTATTCCAAATGCTCTTTTCTTCCACTGATCATCCTCTACCTTCAAATTCTTCAACAAGTTTCTCCAGTAGCTTAGCCCAAGAGAATAAATTTAGCACTATTTTAATCCAATACAAGAAAAAAATCTTTCAGCCGCCTCTGAATCTTCTTCACCTTAATCTTAATTGATTGGTTAGTTTACATTACACCAATGGGATCATGGCTCAAGTTCAACGGAATTTCTGACATCTTGAATAGTTGCAAACTGAGGATCTTATCTTCACCATCAGGCAGCAGCAGAAGATCATCTTTGGACAGAGATATCGAAGAAGAAGACGAAGATGAGATTCAATATGAAAGTTCCCTTTGTGTCTCATCATCATACTATAATGTTTTTGTTGTTCGTCTTGCCATCATGGTATGTCAATTAATCTCCTTCTAATTATGAAAAACATCCTGAGTCTGTGATTTTTTCGTTAGTTTTAGGGTGTTTTTTGTCACCATCATCCAAACCTCAGGGTGTTTTTTGTAATCACAACAAACCTCGGGAGGTTATGTGTAATTGACCCTTCAATATATTTACTCATGCATATATTTAAGTCTTCGAAATAAACATATTTACTTGAATGCGGATTTTAAGACGATTATGTTATGGAGGTGTAATAATATGTAATTGTTGAAAATCTGGGGGTTTTCTGTAAATTTTGGAAATAGAGGGAGTATTTTGTAATTATGGAAAATGTTAGACTGCATGTAATTTGCCCAAAGAAAAATAGAAACTTATCAGGCTGTTTGGTGTTTGTTTTATTGGATATTTGGGACAGGTAATGCTGGCAATTTTGATAGGGTTGCTAACTTTACTAACATGGCATATAACAAGAGTTTACACAACAAGATCACTAAACACACTGGCGTATGGACTCAGACACGAACTTCTACAGCGACCGATTCTGCGTATGTGGAATATCCTCAACGAAACTGTCGAGATCGCTACTGCTCAAGTCAAGCTCTCGGAGTCGGTTATCAGACGCTACAACAAACCAGTCAATCAAGCAGATCAAGTTGAGGTTGCCTCTCAGATATATACCTGTTTTAAAACTTAGAGCAAAGAATTACATCTACTACCCTTAAGGTTTAGAAATTACAAAAAACTCTCTGATATTTTAACTGTATTACAAGAAAACCTCCGTGAACATGAAGCAAAAAAATACAAATAATTAGCCTATTTTGTGAAATAATACAACATGAAGGCAAAAGAAACAAATAATCATATCCTCACTTTAGGAGGTTTTGGAGCTTTTTGTAATTTATAAAAAAAAAAAAAAAAAAGAGTACTTAAAACTGTAATTATGACAAACATTAGAGACAGTAGATGTAATTCGCCTTAAAAGTTAACTTTGATATAATTGCAGAATGATTACCTCATTTAATAGCTCAATTTGTTAGAGAGATCACTATTCAACTCTATATACATTTATTGACCAACAATCACACTTGTATCATTGGCTCTCAGCAGCTTTACGAAGTCATGAAGGACATAACGTGGGCGATGTTCGCAAGCCGTAAAGCTCTCAACTCCATAACTCTGAACTACAAAAATGGCTTTGTCCAGGCTTTTCACAGAAACCACAGAAGCAACAACACCTACTACATATACTCGGACCTACTTAATTATACAATAACCGGATCGTCCAAGTACGACGTCAATTTGCTCTCGTCTCGTCAGGGATGGAATGACCAATCTATACGTAGCAATTTTTCCGCAATTTGGTATCGGGAGCCTCTTGACCCTCTCACCGGGGAAAAACTCGGGAAAGCAACCCCCATCCCTCCCGACGAGCTCATCAATATTGCCGGAATATCTCAAGTTCCCGATGGGACTGCATCGTGGCATATAGCCGTGAGCAAATATACGGATTCACCCCTTCTTTCTGCAGCGTTGCCCGTTTGGGATCCGTCTGGTAAGAACATTGTTGCTGTCGTGGGAGTTACGAATGCGCTTTATAGCGTGGGACAGTTGATGAAAGAGCTGGTTGAGTTTCATAGTGGATATATTTATTTAACATCTCAGGAAGGATGGCTACTTGCTACTTCCACAAATACTTCTCTACTAATGAATTCGACAACGAGGCCTAAGCTGAAGAGTGCTGTGGATTCGGAGGATAAAGTTATACGAGATGGAGCTGAGTATTTGCACAAGGCGTATGGCGATAAACTGCCTCCAAGTCAAGAAGTTCATATTCAGAATGCAAAGCTTGGGAATCAGCTTTATTACATTGACTCGTTTTTTCTCAATTTAAAGAGACTTCCTATGGTAAGTCAAAACTAGCCTTCATCTAATTCATTATTATTATTCGGGCGAATGACATCTACTACCACTGAGGTTTGAGCTAATTACAATTACTTCCCTCTGATTTCAGAAATAACACAAAACTCCCTGACAATTCACTTTATTACAAAAAACTGTCTGAAATCGGATGATTTTTGGCGTTTTTTGGCTTCTAAGTTGTATATTTCACGGAATTTCTTGTTAGAAAGTGAATTATTAGGGAGCGTTTTGTAATTATTAGGGTAGTTCAGAAGAGATATAGTGAACCTCAGGGGGGAGTTGGTAATTTCTCAAACCTCAGGAGGTAGTTGGTAAATATTCCTTATAAATTTCAACCTGATCAAGAATTTTTGCAAATGATCCCTTTTATGGTTTGTTATTTGATTCCAGGTTGGGGTTATCATCATACCGAGGCAGTATATAATGGGAAAAGTGGATGAAAAAGCTTTCAAAGCTCTGATGATATTAATATCAGCTTCTGTATGCATCCTAGTTGTTGGATGCTTCTGCATCTTCATTCTTACAAACGGAGTATCAAAGGAAATGAATCTAAGGGCAGCACTCATAAGAAATTTAGATGCTAGAAGAAAAGCAGAGGCATCAAATAACTATAAAAGCCAGTTTTTAGCAAACATGAGGTAACTAATTTCTATCTATTTCACTTTTATAGTATAGCAATTAAACTATACAAAGAAAAAATCGTGTTTTGGTTAATTAATCTAGCCCCTTTCAGAGATTATTAATTGCAACTCATACCCCATTTTGAAACATATTACATCTATACCCCACGAGTTTGAAAAATATTACAACTGACCCCCATGAGTTTGAAATGTTACCTCCGAAATCGACTTGGATGGGCGTTCAGTGGTGATATTTCAAACTGGGGTGGTTCCTTGTAATATTTTCCCAAATGAGATATGGATTGTAATTAATGAACCGCACAGGGGAGTTAGATGCATTAATTAACCATATTGTATAATAATAATAATAATAATGAAGTATTAGAAACCAAAACATGCATTTTACAACAATTAGATTCAAAAAATGATTTAGTTATTGAAATTCTTGTGTTGTGACAGTCATGAACTTCGAACACCTATGGCTGCAGTGATTGGATTGCTGGATATTCTTATAACGAGTGATGATTGCCTCACAAATGAGCAACATGCTATGATAACCCAAATTCGTAAATGTTCAACTACTTTACTTCGGCTTCTAAACAACATTTTGGATCTTAGTAAGGTAAAGATATGATATATATAAGACATTATACCAGATTCTCAATTGTAAAACAAGATTGTTTGTTTAATTTGTAGGGTTAGTTGTATATATCCTTCTCGTGAGATTCATTATTACAACTCATACCCTACTTTTGAAAAATACTACAACCTCCCTGCCCATTTTGAAATATTACTTCCTAGGACACATCCGTTAGTCTTCTGGAGGTAATATCTTGAGCTAGTTAGGGGGTTAGTTGTAATACATTTGAAACTCGTGGGTGCTCGGAAGTAAACTTTATGTACTTAGTGAATCTGACATGGAGATAGATGTAATTGAGCCTAATTTGTACAAAAGAGTAAAAAATATATATTTATTTTGGAGAAATAATAATATCATTACAGGTTGAATCAGGAAAACTAATACTGGAAGAACATGAGTTTGACTTAGGACGAGAACTTGAAGGACTTATCGATATGTTCTCTATACAGTGTATTAATCACAATGTCGAGACTGTTCTTGATCTCGCCGGTATGTTTAAATACTATATGTTCATTTCCATCTTTAATTAATTAATTTCTTATGCATTAGCTTAGTATCAATGCTGCTTCAATTTTACAGATGATATGCCAAAAATAGTCAAAGGAGACTCTGGACGAGTTCTTCAAATATTCGCAAATCTCATTAACAATTCTATCAAATTCACAACCTGTAAGTCTCTAATTTCCTCATAGAATTGCATATGTTAGTCAAAACCTCAAGATCGAATTCATCGTTATTAATTGAAACTTTAACAAATGCATCCCTTATAATATTGTGAAATTACACAAATCTCCCCTGGTTATTTATAACTATTTTTCTTCTGTCTTCATAAGCCGGGTACATCATTGTGCGTGGATGGTGTGAAACTGTAGAAGCAGATAGTAAGAAACGGGAGATTTCCCTGAATCCAAAGGAATCATCATCCTCATCATCATCCTGGTGTAAACAAAAGTTGAAGTGGAAAAGAGAAGCAGGCCATGGAAAAACATGCTCCAGGAAAAATAACAAAATCATTCTTTGGTTTGAAGTTGATGACACTGGTTGCGGTAAGACTACGATAAGAGTTTATTGCATTTTGGGTCTACAAATTTATCTGCTTTCAATTTTGGTCTCATACTAATTGACTTCCACAATTTACATCTCATAAGTTGATTTTTTTGGGGGATAATTACCAACTACCCCGTGAGGTAGTAATAAACTTTCATTTAAAATGAAGAGTAATATTGGTTTTTCAAAAATCAATATTTTTCTTTTTAGTTCAACTCTTTCCGTCAGGGAAATATGTTAATTTTTCCATTGCCATTAGTTTTTCCATTAGGCTTAAAACTTCAGGGGGAAGTAGGTAATTTCTGAAACCTCATGGGGTTTTTTGTATGGCCATTCTTTAGGGGTTAGTTGGTACGTGTCCCTCTTTTTTTGCAATTTCAGTACTGGGAACGTAAATTACAGAAGTCAGTTGTTGGAATTTACATAAAAGAATGTAGATTGCGAAAGCCAATTAGAATAACAGGTGAATTTTGGGACTAAAATGCAATGAGATATATACCCTCGTCTACTAGAATGCTTTTTCTAAATAATTTTCTTGTGGTATGTGACATTTCTTGTGGTATGCTTTTCCTAAATAATTTTCTTGTGGTATGTGACATTTCTCATATGTTTTTCAGGGATCGATCCAAACAAGTGGGAATCTGTATTTGAAAGTTTTGAACAAGCTGATCCCTCAACAACTCGACTGTAAGCTAACTTATCTAGTTTATGAAATGCTCAGAGTCAGATGTACGTACAAGTAAAATATATATAGGTTAATTACACTAATATACCTGATGTTTAGTCTTACGCAACATAGCCTGTGATTTGGAAAATTATAGGAAAATATCTTGAATTCTAATTGCCGTTAGAAAACCTAATAAAAAATGTGACGGATTTTTTAGTGGTGTCAAAAAATAAAATTATCCTTTTAAAATCAAAACAATAAATATTTTTCTACATAGTTAATATATAAACAAGAGTTATTTTTTTAAGGCAGAGGGGTCAATTGAAATCTCTAACTAAATAATCAAATTTATAAACCTCAGGGGGATTTCTGTAATTTTTTAAAATAGAGGGGATCTTTTGTAATTGTGGCAAACCTTGAGGTATTGTATGTAATTCGCCCTATATTTCTATAATTTCCCGAATTTAGAATATATCTACGTAATTATATAAATCTCGAGATATATCGGTATAATTATCTCTAAAATACATCATTTCTAAAATTTCTTGTATATGCAGGCATGGTGGAACTGGATTAGGCCTGTGCATTGTACGAACCTTGGTGAGTTTAGCGTGATCGGGTATTCTTAATCACATAAATCCTCTTCCACTTTTATTTCATAATTCAGATCTCATGCAAACATCTTTCTACAGCAAGTTGAATTATTTCTTCCCAACTTACCTGAATAAAATGCTGGTTTTATCTAATTAATGATGAATATTATTCTTGAATCTTGATAATTAACAGGTTAACAAGATGAATGGAGAAATCAAAGTGGTGAAGAAAAGTGGACCAGGAACTCTGATGCAGCTCTATCTGCTCCTCAACACGCCTGCTCATGATACTGCAAATCAGCATTACCAATTAAACTTGAAAGAACAAAACCTCACTGTGAGTAAATTGGATTCAGGAAACCTTAAACCTGTAAATTGGGTCAACTAAATCTGAGTAACCATGTAAATGGATCTTTTCTATTTGAGATATTACTATACACTTCCCCATGTTTTTAATTTATGTATAAATAATTCAAAAAGACCTCATCTTAGGATTTCAACTAGGGGTACGTATTTTCGGGGTTATTTTCAAAAACTTAAAACTTTTAAGTAACCACAAAGACTATACGGTGATTTTCAAATTAGAGGAATTGGTTCATAAATTCGTCAAATTTTGACGTAGTTAGATTTAAGGGTCATTTACGGATACCACCTTGAGGTTTACACTTTTTACTGAAAAATTATCAGAAATTCCCAACCCTACAGATAGCCCCCTGGGGTTTGCAAAACATTTTGTAGACACCGTCCAAACCTAAAACATTACAAATATCCCCAAAGTCTACGATTCCGTTACTTTTGGTGCCGGGGGAGGGGGTATTTGTAATACTTTACAAACTGCGGGGTAATGTATTGTAATGTTTCAGGGTAAGAATATAAACGGCGTAAAAACTGAAGGGAGTATTCTTAAGGTTTCACGGTTTTAGTGGTGTTTGCAAATTTAAATATAGCTTGAGGGGGGTTTTCGTAATTATTTGTATTAATTATTTAATCTGAATACAACAGGTATTGCTTGCACTTAATGGGAAGATGACTAGATTAACTATGACGCAGTGGTTACAGAAGAACGGCGTCAACACCCACGAAGCATCTGATTGGAACGAGCTCACACAAAATCTTCAAGGCCGAATTTACTCTCAAAATCAAAATTCACAAACAGAAACTCAAGAAACAAATCAATTCGAAGTTAGCAATTCAGTTAATTTCATCATCATTATTATTATTGATATTGGCCTGCTGGACTTGAGTACTGGTATATGGAAGCAGCAGCTCAATTTTCTGGACAAATACGTACGTGGTATAGCTAAATTTGCATGGATCTTGAATCATGACACCTCCAATCTTGTCAAGGCAGAACTCCAGAGAAGGGGCCATTTATTAGTGGTGAACGGGCCCTTATACAAGGCCAAAATCATTCACATTTTCGAAGCCGTTATAAGGGAAAAGAATATGAGTAATGCTCTTCAAACTCCATTACAGTCTCATGAATTTCTTGAAATTAATGACGATGATGCTCTTCACTCTGGTTCCGCCACTTCCGATGATGTTGATTTAGAGCAAGAAGATTCTAGTAATACGAGTAAGTATCTAGTTACAGGAAACAAATTGATAACTTAATAAGAATAATTACCAACTGCCCCCTTGGTTTTGGCTAAAAAATACAGAAAACCATCTGAGATTTCACAAATTACCAAATCCCCCCTAATACCAATTTTTTTATAGTGATTGGTGATGAAGGTGGTGGGGCTGCATGCTCATATAAGGTTGTGAATGAACAAAAAAGATGTCTTGATGGGTTGCGCATACTTCTAGCAGAGGATACACCAGTGCTACAAAGAGTTGCAACTATAATGCTGGAGAAAATGGGAGCAAAAGTGTTTGTTGTTGGAGATGGAGTTCAAGCAGTCGAAGCTCTAAAATACAACAATATCCAATCGAAAACCACTACCAACCTCGAAACATTGCCATATGACTTGATTTTGATGGATTGTCAAGTAAGTTTAATTTGCTCCTATAATATAAAAAGTCTTAGATCTTAGGGCAATTTATGTCTATATGCTAGAATTACATACAGCATTCCCAAGAGTTCTCATAATTACAAAATACCCCTTCTGTTTTAAAAAATTACAGAAAACCCCCTTAGGTTTCAAACAGTTATAAATTACAGGGGATTTTTTGAAAGATTATGTATAAGGTACAAGAGTATTTTTGTTATATTTTTATAATTATTTGAAACCTCAGAGGGTTTTTTGTAATTTTTTAAAATAGATGACTATTTTTTAATTATGGCAAACTTTAGGGGTACTATATGTAATTCGCCCACTATAAAAACACCATCTTTGAGGTTTCATTATTCTACAATTGGAAGTATCTCAGGAATAGTGTTGTAAATTTTCTTGATCTTAAATTAATTGTGTACTGATGATTTAGAATATTATCTTTACAATTACTTATTGTGAACATTAAATATAGATGCCTAAGATGGATGGATACGAAGCAACGAAAGCTATCAGAAGATCAGAGTCAGGGACTGATTTACACATCCCAATAGTTGCATTGACTGCTCATGCTATGTCTTCTGATGAAGCAAAATGCCTGAAAGTGGGTATGGATGCTTACCTAACAAAGCCAATTGACTGCAACCTAATGGTTTCCACCATACTCTCCTTAACTAAGGGAAACTGAGCCACCCCTAAAATGGGGTACTGCTAACATTTTTGAAAACCGTTTGCTTATCAAGAATGCAATCCAGAATGGTTCCACCATACTCTCCTTAACCGTTTGTTTATTTTTGTAGACCGGAAATGGATAATGTAGGTTTATGTAAAAACTACTTTTTAGGACAGTAATATAGCATATCCATAGTCCATTTTAACCACGGGCTGGACACTTAACGGGGGACTGCATCCCAATAGAAGTAAACATCATTTCTTGCTTATTTTGGACTGACAAATGGCGTTATTTGTAGAAATAAACGAAATCTTAGATGTTTGCTTCAGGTTTCTATTATCGGTGAATTATATCTACTACTCAAAGTTAGGTGAAATTACAAATTGATCATCTACTTTGAAAAATTACCATTAGTCACTGATATTTTCAAATAAATGTGTATATCTTCCAAAGAATACTTTCAGCTAGAGGGATTTTCGAAATATTTGGTGAAATAGTAGAAGAGGAAGGAAGATAAATGAGAATGATTTTCAACAAATTTGGAGTGATACTTAGTTGTTGGTTTATATATAGTAGACCACAGTTGGAGTCCGAGATTGTACATATTCACTAAAAGAAGCACCTATTTTAATGAGCAAATTATATACAATACCCCTAAGGTTACCCATAATTACATATTACCCCCTTTTTTGAAAAAAAAAATAGGGTTTCAAACAATTACAAAAATCTAACAAAATACAATTGTATTTTATACGAAATCTTACCAAAAAAATCCTGCAATTTGTAATTGTTTGAAATCTGAGAGGGTTTTCTTCCATTTTTTAAAACAGATGGAGTATTTTGTAATTACATCAAACCTTAGGGATACTATATGTAATTTTCCCCTAAGGTTTGTGTCTGTGTTTCATAGGTTATTTAAGATCATTTTATCTAGTTTTAGGACATTTCTAAAGCGTTTCTTTAACTCTTTCGTTTAAGTTAGAAAACTATTAACCAAAAAATATATATATTCAAAAAATACTCATAACGTTTCAAGATTTGGGATACAAATTTGTCAAATGTGAAAAGTCATAGGAATGCTCAGTAGCGTAGCTAACTTATAGCCAGAGGTTTCAATTGACCTCCTCTGATTTAAAAAAATAACTCTTATTTATATATTAATTATGTAGAAAAAAAATTTATTATTTTAATTTTAAAAGAATAAGTCTATTTTTTTGACACCACTAAAATTTTTCTAAAATTGGGTCATAAGATAAAATATATGGATAGAGGAAGCTTTTTAACTTAAACTAAAACTATCATAAATATCAATTATTTTGATAATAAATAATCAAATTTATAAATGTAGTTGTTTTATTTGACTAAATCCAAATTTTCTAACTTAATTTTATTGAGTAACTCAAACTTAACAAACTTAACATAATTCTAGAGGTTCTTTGAACGTTTTACGTTGTAGTAGAATGATTTAAAGTTATAAATAGAGGTAAGTTTATTTATGACTATCTAAAAATTAAGTATTTCATGGGTAAATATAATATAAGATGAAATCGAACTTGTTGAACACTCAGATCCTATCCCAGGCTACATGGCGCTAGGATAGGATCCCCATCCAAGGTCGTCGTTAGTTCCACACTGATGGCTTTGGAAGGAGAACCGCTTATCCGAAGCACTCATCAAGCTTTGGATGAAGAATGATTGAAAAGATGGGTTACAATGATTCGAAGGCTTTCGGAAAACACCTCCAGGGGATTTTATCCCCTCTGGAGGTGAAACTGCACCAGGCTAAAAGGGTGCCAACTGACAAGGTAAAAATCCATGCTTTTGAGTAAGGATCTTGTGTTCACAGTTTACCTTGTAATTCTCATGTAGTACTGCAGGAATAACATCTTCCGTTTACCTTAGCTTAATTAGTATTTTCACCTATAAAATGCATATTCTATCTTGACTGCTTCAAGTACATGCCTTATCTTGATGTGGGAACATATTTATTCTTGGAGACTGTTTTGGGGGTTGAGTATTTGTTGGAATTGGTGATTCTTTACCTTCGCTGTTTCGATCATGCTATTGATTTAGGAATAGCTTCTCTTGTAACGGTGAAATATAATTTTGCTGCGGGCTAGAGATACAAACTCACTCTTTCCATTTATCTTTTTTCTAATTTTCACATCTTTTAGCGTCCATTCACCCTAAAGTTTATAAGCTCAATTCATTCACTCTCCTTATGTGTTGATGGAGGATGACTTCTATGGGTACTTCATTTTGGAACCAGAAAAGTTTATGTAGATCATACCATATCTGGTTTTTGATCTTGTTTGCAATGGTTTTCAATTTTAAAACATCTTTGCTCAATCGGAAGATGATGATATTTTAGTCAATTACTACTTTTTTGGCAATGCAGGTGGACCTACAATGACCATCTTCGAGCCAAGTACAATCAAAAGATGGCTCGAATGAATGCATTTCTCAACTTTATAGTGTAATGAATTTTAGTTCTCGAGATATCTTATAGGATTTTGTGTAATATACACTAGTGTATAGGTTCTGCTAAGTGTTAACTGCACCTCAAATCTTGTTTCACGGCCAGTGTCTTATCGTCCGAATTCTAGGGTTTTGTTCGCGTCACTCTCTGAATTCATTTTGCGTCCTAATTTGTGTTTACTTCAGGTTTCGACCAGCGCAGATATAAATTCAGCTTAATAATATTTGGGTAAAATTCATATTTTGCTAAATAGTTTTTAAGAAATATATTGTTTCCATATGCGACCTTTTCAGCATGATCCACAGCCCTGAATGTGAAGTGAAAAATTATTTGTCATCATTCAAAATATATTTCAAAAATGAATAAAAATCCACAATAATCAAGGTGAAAAACTTATTGATCTCCTCTTAATACCAAAACTTGCCTTGTTGTATAAGGCCGATTTTGACAAGAAAAACAATACTCATATTACTCGACCACTATGCTTCCAAAAATTGAAATACAAGATAAATATATACATATTTTGCATTTATATGTTTTTATTAAATAAATTTTAAAGATATTTCCGGTGACAAGTTATTTAAGTATCTTGTGAGTATTTATATACATATAGATATACTCTTAAGTTTACAAACAAAATTTTGAATTTAGATACCATCAAGATAATTTTTGTTGGTGAAAACAAGTATCATACAAACAACATCCAAACTTGTAATCAAAATTTATCGGAGACTGAGACCGAACCCTAAATCTTATATTGAAAAAAAATGAGAATGAAAAAATAATCAAGTAATTTATTAGGGAAATCTATTATACATCAAATCACTAGATTCCAACACTCAGTAATTTTCATTAAATTTCTACAATAGGGAAATCTTTTTTGCTTTAAAAAAGATAATTAAAAAAGGGAACGAAAATCTAGACAAAAGGCCATGTTTGGAACTTCCTCTTAGAAAAAATGATCTATTTTTAAAAGTTTTAGGCATAAAACCCTGAAATATAAATCTCTTAGTCTAAATGACCTGTTTTATTAAAATATTAATATTTCTGCATAATCATCAAATTAATTTATTTTCTATTTATTTTTTACAAAAATTAATTTTCTTTTATAGTTTCTTTTCATCCAATTTCCAAGTCATCATTTTAATTAAAAAAAATATTTTGTTTTCTATTTTCTTTTCATCACTTTCCCAAATTATTCTCTTCCCTTCTTGTTCTTCCCCGCAATAATCCCTGAACTGAAAGAAGGAAATCAGAAAGTTCTTTTTCAGGAAGCTCAAGCTTCTGTATCCCCTTTCTTCGGAAATTCAGCTTCAGCATCCGGTATCTTCTTCAGCTTCTGATTCTGCCTGGTATGCGGTGATATTTGCAACTTTTATGGTTCACTAATTCCTTCAATGTGTAGCGCAATTCTTTTCTAAA
This sequence comes from Verbena officinalis, assembly GCA_958496215.1. Taxonomy (NCBI): domain Eukaryota; kingdom Viridiplantae; phylum Streptophyta; class Magnoliopsida; order Lamiales; family Verbenaceae; genus Verbena; species Verbena officinalis. Next base: position 37,423,710 of record OY292387.1, read on the forward strand.
TTTATGTGTTTGAAGAATAATTCATTCCAATTATATATTAGGCCGAATTAATCTTTCTCCTTTTGACATAATCAGGATCTCGACAATTTGCGTTAAATTGAATAATGGCTTATCCATTAAGCGGCTATGCATTTAAAAAAATTTATTCTTTGCTTCGGTTCCATTTTTCGTTTGGGATGAGGTACATGACCTTAATAATGTTTTTTACAATCAAATAAGACGATATATTAATTGCAAAAGTCTTTTAGAATAAGTGTAAATACAAATTCGAGAATATCATAAGCTTTCCTAGCTAGAATATGAGTCCTCCATTAGTTTGTCTTTCTTTTTCTTTTTTTTCCACTCATTTTTTCTTGGGCTCATACTACAAAGATCCAATTGGGAATGATTCTCTCAACTCAAGTTGTTTCATACACAAATTAGGGTTTAAATCGCAAATCTTACTTAAACAATCTAGTACCATACCCTACTAGATCAGCTGACCTTTTGTCCATTAGCTTGAGACACAATTAAGAGCGACCCTCTCAATCCAGTTATTCCATACAAAAGCTAAGATTTAAACCATATGGTATATACATTACTAAAAAAATCTAGTATCTCAACTCAACTCAATATAGCAAAAGTGAAAATCCCCGAATGTTAATTACATGCAAAAGTATCTTTCTATATATGCTACTTAAATGTAAATAAATTGTATTTGACTTGTATAAATAACGACGACTTCGTTTATTCATATTCCCCCATAATCTCAATTATGCATTGTCCCTTTCTACTACTTAATGGGCAAGTCAAAAGCAAAACCACTATTGGAATTGAACAATATATAAATAAAACTTCTCGAAAGATAGCGAAAATAATTATATTAGTTATGACTATTTATTGCCTTTCGAAATCTTTAGAAGAGGAAGGAAGATAAATGAAAATGATTATCAACAAATTGGGAACTAGACTTAGTTGTTGGTTTATATATAGTAGACCACAGTTGGAGTCCGAGATTGTACATATTCAGTAAAACAAGCACCTATTTAATGGGCAAATTACATACATTACCCCTAAAAATTTTCATAATTACATATTACCCCCTTCTTTAAAGAAAATACATAAAACCCCCCGAGGTTTCAAACAATCACAAAAATCTAACAAAATACACCTTGTATTTTATACAAAAAATACAAAAAAAAAATAATGCAATTTGTAATTGTTTGAAATCTCAAAGGGTTTTCTTTCATTTTTTTAAAACAGAGGAGGGTATTTTGTAATTACATCAAATCTTAGGAGTATTGTATGTAATTTTCCCTATTATAATTGACCAACAACAAATATTACTCGGACTCATTTTGGTTTATTTCGTAGAAGTAACTCAGAATCACCACAGTTGCAGCAACAACAACTGCCATCATTGTCTTCTTCACGGCTAATCTTAACGAGGACGGTGGACTCAATCCTAATTCGGAAAGTCTTTTGTGCGAAGCAGCATAGTCTTTGAAGAATGCTTCCTCATCCTGCCACAAAAATATGGCAACGATGGATATCACATTTACAATCATGCAAATTATGAATAGTCTACCTACCATCAAAGACCCGCATAATTAAATCTAGGGATAATTATGAACTACCCCTGAGGTATGGTCAAAATACAAAAGACCCCATGAGGTTTCAAAAATTACCAATAACCCCCTGAGATTTCAGTCTCTCTCACAAACTTCACTAGTCGATTGTAACAAATATTCATTTAAAAGGAAGGATAATATTGGTTTTTCAAAAATCAAGCCTTTCTTCTTCTTTGTTTTTTTCCCAGCTCTTTCCATCAAAGATAACATGGTAGTTTTATCATCGCCGTTAGTTTTTCAAAAAATTACAAAAAAAATGAAAAGACTAACTTATAACTCCTGTGGTAATAGAAGTAATTTGCCCAAAAAACATACCTTAGCATACAGGTTGACGTATTTCCTGAATTCTGGATCCTCCATAAGTGCTTTGTCAGTAGGAAGTTTCAACAAACCTTTCGAATCTCCTTTAAGAAGCTCCCTGTTTTTCACATGCATGCAATTCAATGGACCATAGTGTTGAGTGAAATCAAGAAACTGGAATTTAAACACTACTCCTTTTACAGGTTAATGGGCCACAAAATTATTTTACGCCTAAAAAAAATTCATACATGAAATATGAGTTGTCAAATTTCAGAGGGTCACTCGTCCAGGGGCCTTCAAATCCAGATCTTTCACGATGTGCTCTTCCCTGTCACAAAGATTTTACAATCATTTTCATCCAACTTCACACACATCCATCAACTCATAATCATATTGTATTTATTATATATGGGCTAATTGCATCTACTATCTCTGCGGTTGTCCTAATTATAATTTAGGCCTTTTGCTTTCAGATATTACAAAAACCTCCCTAATATTTCACTTTATTAACATCCGTTAGGGATCTGCTACTATTTTGTCCTTTTTTACTTCAAAATACCTTCAAGCCCTAATGTCGTTCTGTAATCTTGTGAAATGTTGAGGGATTATATCGGTATTAAGTTGAAATTAGAGGAACTCTTTTGTTAACTCTTGAGTTAAGCAAAGATAGTTGTTTGTGTCCATTAAGGGCAAAATAAATTTTGCACAATATATGGGAAGTGAACCTACCAATGTGTGGCCTCCAGAAAGCGCGACAATATCACGGTCAGATAGACCCATTCGATAGAAGACATCCCTCAAATGTGAAGCACCTAAAAAAGGAAATTTTGAACCCTATTATTTTTTTTTAGCTAGCAGGTAAATCATACAAAACTTGGATATCTCAAAATGGTACAGAAAGCTGTAATACATAAAGGTTTGTTATTGGCCGTATTTCTTTCTGAGTCTATCTCTAACAAATTCATTTCGAGCTTTGATCCGAGCTTGTTGAGGAGCAGCATTCAAATGCCAAAGATGCAAACCATAACCAAACAATGAACCACCAAGAATGAACAAAGCAGCTGTTGCTGCCAACTTCTTGGGTGTAGCTTCGAAGCACACCACCATCTTATTTCTTTACTCTCAACAACATTGGCTGGGCGAGAACTACAGAGAAATTGTTGACAAGTGGGGAAACTTCTAATTTTGGGAAGTAATCTTTAAAATTGAAGACAGATCTGAAATTGGGCGTGGCCAGCGAGGAACAGCGAAGACCAACGAAAAGATAGGTAGCCGGACGGAGGCGGCACGGCGAATCGAGAGGTGGGGATTGCCGGATTGGAGACAGATCTGAAATTGGGGGTGGGCGGCGCGGCGCTTTGTTGAAGCTGGGTGAAGTACTGAAGTTTTTGTTTTGTCACTTTTGAACCATATTCGTTCTTTTGATTTTTTCCAATATACTAACTGCACAATTTGTGACGTGTATGCATGGTTTTGAAAATCAGACCGGCACAACCGATTCAATCAGTGACTGTGGCCTATCCGGTCCGGTTAACTCCTAAAAACTGGTCTTCAATCGAACCAGTCTGACCCGCCAAAGACCGGTCTAACCGGTAGCGGTTCGACCACCGACCCGACGGTCCATTTTTTTTTTCTTTTCTCTTCTTTTTTAATTTGTTTGCTCTTTTGCCTCTTATTACCTTATCTGGACAATGACGAGAAGGGCTGATGACAAAGTGAGTTACATATCAATTTGGTACAGAAGAGAGGAGGCTGCAGATGTATTGCAGATTAATTTCGTAGCGGTCAGGTAACTAATTCTTTAGTGTTCACTCTCATATTTTATAATTTTAGGTCAAGTAATTTTCTCTTTTCGGACTAAATACGTTGGGCTTCAAATATATGTGCTTATCTGATATATTGCAAGTAATTAAACATCTAGTTGATTGAGTTAAGTTTTAGAAATTATCTACCACTCTTTTTTCGTGTCTTCTTTCTCATATTTTAAATGCATTATTTTTTATTTCCGAAAAAAAAAAAGCAAGTCCCATAAAGCTTGATAATATGAGACCAAACTTCCACAAATATTTGAAATATATATTGTATCATATTGAATTCAGATAGATTCCATTTTCTAATTAACTAAATATAAATTTATATAGTTTTGAAAATAAAATTTAAAATTATTAATATATTACTTATGTATTTGAGATTTTTAGATAATAATAACTAATTAAGAAGTAAAAAAAATATTATTTGAAATATTTTTTCTATATATTTTCTGGTTATTTTAATAAATATATAATTAAATATAAGTATTACATAATTATGACGTCACACCGGTTGAACCAGTAACCAGTATGACTTCTGGTTCAATGCTCAGTCCGGGTTTGAAAACCTTGCGTGTATGTAGGCCTGGCAATTGGGCGGGTTGGATTGGATTCAAATGGGATGGGTTTAACATGGGCTCAACTATATGGGTTTTAGTTGGGTTAGGTTCTAGACGGATTTTAATGGGTTAGGTTAGATTTTTAATATGTTTGATAAAAAAATTAAATTAAATTTTTATTCAATACATTATAAAATACCTACTCAAACTATCCTTAAAACACATTTTAAACTTTTATAAAAAATATTAAGTAAGGGTACAATAGTAATTTGATGATTAAATATGAGCCAATTGAAAGCCCATTTAAAGCTCATCTTGAGCCCATCTTCAACCCATTATTTTCCCAACCCACTTAAAATTCACTTAAAAAATACCAACTCAACCCAGCCCAAAACCAATGGGCTGGGATCGGCCCAATTTGCCCGGCGTAAGTGTATGCAAACATAGAACCCAAATCTACTTATACATGGAAAATTCCACTATAACTACGCTTGCATCTCTTATAGTACTGATAGAAATTCCATATAACCTTTGGGAAAATTACATCTGACTACCTCGATGTTACGCATATTTATGAATTGATTCTTTTAGTTTGAAAAATTGCCATATAATCCCCAAGTGTTTTCAGTAAATATATGAACTTTCTAAAAATACCCCCCAAAATACTCAAAGCCGAAACCCTAAGTGGGAGTATTTTCAAAATATTTACACATTATGCATCAACGCCGTTTACAATAAATAAGTAGGGCGACTTACATCTACTATCCCTGAAGTTAGGTGAAATTACAAATCGATCACTCTAGTTTGAATAATTACTGTATAAACTTTGATGTTTTCAATAAATGTGTGAATTTTCAAAAAAGTACTCCCGAAGTTACCGCAACTGAAACCCTAATGGGGGTATTTTCGTAAGATTTCCACATTTATTGAAAACATCAAAGTTTATACAGTAATTATTCAAACTAGAGTGATCGATTTGTAATTTCACCTTAATCCAAAGGTAGTAGATGTCATCGCCCACATAAGATGATCAGTTCTTTTGATTCCTAACCTTTACTTGCATTTGGAAGGCGCCCTTCTTCTGGGGAGACCATGGAGTCCTATTAAATATCTAAGATTCATTAAAAACAGTTCCATTTTGTCTACAAAAGACAAAGTGTTTTTTTCTTGAAAAAGGAAAGTTCCTTTGATGTGCTTACCTTTCTGCCTGGAACAAAATCAATACAGGGGCCTCCAGTTACCTCAACAGCAATAACACCAGCAAGCTGAAAACTCAGAAAGGAAAAATAAATATAAACCTACAACTTATATAAAGCTCCATAGGACCTTATTTAAACTTATTACTATTAACATACTTATGTTTGATTCTATACTGTCATGAGCCATTAATTAGAGCAGACATTTACGTATCCTTTAATCATTTAAATAGAGAAGAATCCAACAGTTGCATCAGGGGCAATGTTGGGAGCGATGAACACAAAACGGATAACGAAGAATATGACATTTCATTGACATGGATTACATAGTTCAAGAAATAAAAGGGAAGAAACCATTAATAAAATAAAGGGTAAATTACATCTACTACCTCTGAAGTTTATGGAAATTACAAAATAGTCCCCTAGTTATTTGAAAATAAAGATGAGGTCCATGACATTTCATTTTATTTGTAAGACGTAACGGAAATTGAAAAAGATAATATACTTACAAAAAAGTCCCTCATCTTTTTATATAATTACAAAATGATCCCTAGAATCTGACTAACATAACAAATAGTCCCTAAAGGCATCTTTGCTCTCATAAAACAGAAAATACAGGCAGGAAATAAGTAGGCGTGTTTTTGGAAACGGAATCAGAGTTGCAAAATCAATGAAATGTCGAGGATGTTATTGTTACTTATGATATATGGGGCCTGGGGGACTACTTTGTAATGTCCACAAACCTTGGGGGTAGAGAAGTGTTTCTCCCTATAAAATGACTCGAAAAAGCTCTTCTATTTGGAAATTCATGATATCATTACTTCAGTCAATTGATGAAGCATATAAAACTGAAATAAAAGCACTGAATAAAATATACCTGGTAAATATCAGCATATGTAATTTTCGGGTGTTTTGCTTTTACTTCTTCTGTTGTCAAAACAAAACCACAATCAGTGGAAATTAATATAATGCCTTTAGATACGTAACTATGCACTAAACTGACCTAAATCGAACTCACTGTAATTAGTAAAAATAAAGGTTAATGTAGTTGATTAATCAAAGAAGTAATCGTCTTTGATATGCATCACGACAGGGTGGGAAAGTAGCATGGTGGAAACTTGAGATTACCCATCAAGAAGAAGCGCAAAATGCTAACAAAAGGTTAAATTTTGCCAACTAAAGAACCTAAGTTTAAGGGGCCATGATAAAATTAAGAGCAAGTTACATATATTATCCATTGAGATTTGAGCAAATTACAGTTTAGTCCTTCAATTTTCAAAATTACAAAAGACTCCATGACATTTCACTTTAATGCAAAGAAACTCCATGAAATAGGCTGATTGTATTCATTTTGTGGTTTCATGATGTATAGGTCAGGGAGTTCTTTGTAATAAAATGAAATGTCAGGGACATTTTTGTAATTTTTGAAAGCAAATAGACCAAATTAAATTTAGGGCAAAGATCAAAGGTTGTATATGTAATTCACACTAAATATAATATGCACAGAGAAGATATCAACTCACCACAAAGATCAATTGCAAATTTCAGGCCATTATTTGCAGCATGGTTATACTCAGCCTCATTTCTAATTGAACCATTGGGACCTCCCGTCTTCATTTTTGCATCGTAAGTGCCTGCGTCATGCCACCTACACAATTTCTTGCACGTATAAGTTATATGTTAAGCTCATACAAATAGCTGTTTCTAAATACTGTAAGAAAGTTCAAAATACTTTATATTGTAAAGGCAATTTAAGAATTCAAATCATTCACTCACGCCAACCGAAGCATGATCGGAGCACAATTCTTGGAGGAGATGAGCGCTCTGAGATCCCTGCGTGCCCTCTCAATCTCGTTTACGTACTCTTTACCTGACATTGCACTGCAAATTAATTAATGGCTGAATATAGTTCAAACTCAAATCAACGGGATGAATTAGTCAAGTAATATTCTATATATATAAAAAATTTACATGTGTAGGAGGATAACAGTAATAAGAAGAAAAGAATATTAGGTAATACAAGAAAAGGAAAGAACTGAGTATCTTTCATTCTTTAAGTTACTTCCCGGAAGAGTTATCCTAGGGTTTCCGCGCAATACCTGTATATGGATAGTGATTCTCCTCCTAAGTTTAGAGTTTCTACAGATCATCTCCTGAAGGTTCAATCCCCATCGGCAATTCGGCATCGAGCTGGATGCTAATTGCTACCTTAGCCGCACTCTGCTTCCACCCATACGCCATGTTTACCGAGCAAAGTGTTATGATTCTGGCAGTTAATTCTGTTGAAATTGGCAAAGAAGCAGATTTGGATTTGGGCCGTGCGATGGAGCTTAATCCGGAGCGTTCATGGAAGGGTAAAAAGGCTGGGAACGACGTCGTGTTCATTAATGAGGAAGAAATCTCAAGCGTTAATCTTAAGGCTGATCTAACGGATGCGACTTATCTGCATAAGTACGCTGATCCAACCATTGATAACTCTTATGATCCTATGGCTGCTATTAATTCTGCATGCAATGCACAGGCTCTGCTGTACGAAGGCGATCATGAAGAAGGAGCTGCTGCATAGTATTTTGTTGTGTTGTGTAACAAACTTCAGCACGTGTTTAGGGTTTACGTATGTTCTTATTTTAAATATTTTAAGGGACAGCCATTTTTATCGCATGAATGAAAAGTTATCAAGTTCTTTCCCATCTCAGATTCTCTCTGTTATTCCCATCTATTTTCTTTTACATTTTTATATCTTGATCCCTAACATTTGGTATCAGAGCCGTCGATCCTGACGGCTCGATATCAACATGGCTGTATCGGAACATACGCGTGCCAAGGAGATTTCTGATGCCCTAAAGAAGAATGAGGTGTTGCTTATTGATGAGAAAGGGCTAAGAGAGGCTGGAGAGAGAGCTATACATCAACAGCTAGAAAATCTTTCAGGGGAACAAAAGGAGTTAAAAGCTCCCATCCAGGAGATTGTGGGAATGCAGAAAACCATGCAGATTCAAATGAGCAGTATAGCCGATCAGATGCAGGCCTACAACAGAAACAAATCCTTAAGGGGTGAGGGTTTACAAACTCCAGAACATGTTGCTTCTGCATCTAATGTGAATGTGAGACCACCTCTAGGGTTTTATGACAATCAATCACAGCCAAGTCAAAGTGTGCTCTCTTCTTTGCCTAAGTTTGAATTTCCAGTCTTTGATGGAGATGATCCTAGAGCATGGATAAGGAAATGTGATCTGTACTTCCAAGGGGTGCATATCCCTGAGGAAAATAAGGTATTCTTGGCATCAGTGCATTTCACAGGTCAGGCAGAAAGATGGTACCAAAGCTTTAGTGAAAAGAAGAGTGATCTCACCTGGGATTCATTGATTACAGCTGTTCTTGTGAGGTTTGATGATATAGATCCACATCTCATTTTTGGGGAGTTTAGCAGTCTCAAGCAAACTGGAACTGTTAAACAGTATGTAGAGAAGTTTGAAGATCTTAAGTCTCACTTAATGTTGATCAACAAAGACTTGAATGAAGAGTTCTTCATCTCTAGTTTCTTGAATGGTTTCAAGGAATCAATAAGGGGAGCTGTTATGGCTTTGGAGCCTTCATCTCTTGCTCAAGCTATAACTCTAGCTAAGAGACAAGAGACCACTGTTGAAGCTATATTACAACAAGCATCAGCATCTAACAAACCACCACCCAAACCACCTTTTAAATCTGGTTTCCAGCAAAATACAGGTTCAAAGAGATGGGGTAAGCCACCTTTCAACAAAAATCCACAGAGAAGGTTGCTAATTGCTGCAGAAATGAGGGCCAGAAGGGAGAAGAACCTTTGTTACAACTGTGATGATACCTACACTCCTGGTCACAGATGTACTCAAAGGCAAGTTTTCATGATCATGTCTGAAGAAGAAGATGAAGCATATCTACAGGACATGGGAGAAGAGGAGGAAGTTGGTGGAGAAGCTGAAATAGAGGATATAACTATTTCTCTTAATGCAATGGCTGGCACTGTAAGCTCTAATACTATCAGGCTTAAAGGAAAGATTGAAGGCAGGGAAGTTCATATGTTATTGGATAGTAGAAGTACCCATTGTTTCATTGATGAGGAGCTTGCTAAGTCACTCAATTGTACCAAAACTCACACAACCCCTATGATGGTAAGTGTTGCAGATGGTGGAAAGGTTATCAGTAGAGTTATTTGTACTGATCTTGATTGGGAAATTCAAGGGAATAAGTTTATGTATGATGTGAGAGTTCTGAAATTGGGAGGCTGTGACATGGTATTAGGTGGTGATTGGCTTAGGGATTGCAGCCCAGTTGAGTTTGATTACAAAAATATGAAAGTGACTTTGTGCAAGAATGGAAGGAAAATTTGTCTCAAAGCTTTAACTGATAAAGCAGAATTACATCTGATTTCCGGAAAGGCAATGGGAAAGTTGTTCAAGAAATGAGCATATGGGATATTTGGTCAGCTGTTCTCTATGACAGCTGAGTCAGTATCTAAAACTTCAGATTCCGAGGAACTTAAACATATCTTGAAGGAGTTTGGTGATGTATTTGAAGAACCTAAGGCGTTACCACCAGTGAGAGGAATTGAGCACCATATCAATCTGATTCCTGAAGCAAACCCCAAGAAACAATATTCTTATAGGTACTCTTACACTCAGAAAGCTGAAATTGAACAGATTGTGAAAGGATTGTTGGAAGAAGGGTTCATTAGACCTAGTCAAAGTCCTTTTGCTTCACCAGTTCTCTTGGTCAAGAAAAATGATGGCTCTTGGAGGATGTGTGTGGATTATAGGTATTTGAATAAGTTAACAGTGAAGCATAATTTTCCAATACCTGTAATTGATGAACTGTTGGATGAATTGCAAGGAGCTAAATATTTTACCAAGATTGATCTCAGGTCAGGATATTTTCAGATTAGAATGAATGATGCAGATGTGTACAAAACTAGCTTTGTTACTCATAATGGGCATTATGAGTTTTTGGTTATGCCTTTTGGTTTGTGCAATGCTCCTTCAACTTTCCAATCTTTAATGAATAGGGTGTTTCAATCTTATCTAAGGAAGTGTATTTTGGTGTTCTTTGATGATATTCTGATCTACAGTAAATCTTGGAAGGATCACATGTTACATCTTTACACTGTTCTGTCAATCTTGAGAGAAAATAAGTTATATGCAAAGATGAGCAAATGTACTTTTGGAACTGAATCAGTGGAGTACCTTGGTCATATTATATCACACAATGGGGTATCTACTGATCCAGAGAAAATTGAGTGCATGATCAAATGGCCTCTCCCTAAAACAGTGAAGGAATTGAGGGGGTTTCTGGGACTCACAGGATATTACAGGAAGTTCATACAAGGTTATGGAGTGATTAGCAGACCTTTAACAGATTTACTGAAGAAGGATGGGTTCCACTGGACTGACAAAGCTTCTGAAGCATTTGAAGAACTTAAGAAAGCCATGACAAGTGCACCTGTTTTAGCTCTTCCTGACTTCAGGAAACCATTCATTGTGGAGACCGATGCTAGCAATAAAGGGATTGGGGCAGTATTGAGAGTGGGGACAATGCTGCAGCAAAGATGGATATCCAAATTGTTGGGATTGGATTATGAGGTGCAGTACAAAAAGGGAGAAGAAAATAAGGCTGCTGATGCTCTATCAAGAATTGAGCATTCTGAAAGTTCAGTTTCAGCTATCTCTGGTGTGGTTCCAGTTTGGGTTACAGAAATATCCTCTTCTTATGATAAAGATCCTGTGTTAAGTGAGATTCTGAAAGCTAAAATCATTGATCATTCTGCTCATCCTGAGTACAGCCTGAATGCTGGGATATTAAGAAAAGATAACAGGATTTGCATTGGGGATTTGGCAGAACTTAAGGAAAAGATCATTCAGGCATTACATGATACATCTGTTGGTGGTCATTCAGGCATTCATGGAACTTATCAGAAAATTAAATCATGGTTTTGTTGGCCTAAACTCAAGACAGATGTGGAGAAGTGGGTGAAGGAGTGTGATACTTGTCAAAGAATGAAGCATGAAAATATTCCTTATCCAGGATTGCTACAGCCTTTGCAGATTCCAAACCAAGCTTGGAAGCACATATCCATGGATTTCATAGATGGACTGCCAAAATCTGAAGGTAAAGACTCTATTCTGGTGGTTATTGATAGATTTACCAAGTTTGCTCATTTCTTGGCACTAGCTCATCCATATTCAGCCGAATCCATTGCCACTCTTTTTCTGGAGAACATTTATAAACTGCATGGTTTGCCACAAACCATAGTTTCTGACAGGGATAAAATTTTTACTAGTGTGTTTTGGAGAGAACTTTTCAAATTATTGGGAACCACTCTAGCTTTGTCATCTGCTTATCATCCTCAATCAGATGGACAAACTGAAAGAGTGAATCAATGCTTAGAAAATTATTTGAGGAGTATGTGTCATCAAAAGCCAAAGAAATGGAAGTGTTGGTTGTCACAAGCTGAGTTTTGGTATAACACAACTTTTCACTCCAGTTTGAAAATGACTCCTTTTCAAGCTTTGTATGGGTATGTGCCTCAACATTTACCATTGGGACCTTGCAACTTGAGTGATAACAGTGGGGTTAAGGATATGGTAGCAGAAAGGATCAAGATAAATCAACTCTTGAAGGAGAATCTGGAAGTAGCACAGCAACGGATGAAACATTTTGCGGATAAAAATAGAACTGAAAGGGTTTTTGCAGTTGGGGATCAAGTTTTTCTGAAATTACAACCATATAAGCAAAATTCCGTTGCCTTGAGGAAGTATCTGAAATTGGCACCCAAGTACTTTGGGCCGTACACAGTCTTGGAGAAAGTGGGATCTGTTGCTTACAAGCTTCAATTGCCTCCATCTAGTGCCATTCATCCTGTTTTCCATGCATCATTGCTCAAGAAGAAGATTGGTAGGAAACACTCCCCTATGATGCAGTTACCTGAACTCACTGAAAATGGGATATTCAAGATCTACCCTATTGCTGTATTGGATAAGCGAATTATCCCAAGGAACAATGTAGCAGTCAGTCAAATTTTGGTGCAACGGATCCATGGAACTCCTGAGGAAGCTACGTGGGAAGATTATTACGCGATTGTGAAGAAGTTTCCGAAATTTAATCCTTGGGGACAAGGATTTCAAAAAGAGGGAAGCAATGTTATGATTCTGGCAGTTAATTCTGTTGAAATTGGCAAAGAAGCAGATTTGGATTTGGGCCGTGCGATGGAGCTTAATCTGGAGCGTTCATGGAAGGGTAAAAAGGCTGGGAACGACGTCGTGTTCATTAATGAGGAAGAAATCTCAAGCGTTAATCTTAAGGCTGATCTAACGGATGCGACTTATCTGCATAAGTACGCTGATCCAACCATTGATAACTCTTATGATCCTATGGCTACTATTAATTCTGCATGCAATGCACAGGCTCTGCTGTACGAAGGCGATCATGAAGAAGGAGCTGCTGCATAGTATTTTGTTGTGTTGTGTAACAAACTTCAGCACGTGTTTAGGGTTTACGTATGTTCTTATTTTAAATATTGTAAGGGACAACCATTTTTATCGCATGAATGAAAAGTTATCAAGTTCTTTCCCATCTCAGATTCTCTCTGTTATTCCCATCTATTTTCTTTTACATTTTTATATCTTGATCCCTAACACAAAGCTACTGGAATTTTTATCCGTCGGAGGAATGACTTGAACACGGGAATCATCGTCGCGCATTTCACTAAATTTGATAGGTTTGATGCTAGGCTTCTACCCAACCAATGAATTCAAGTAGGGTTTCTTCTCTACAGCGGGAGCAGTAAGAGAAGGAAAATCTTCTTTTACATCACTGGTATCAGCATCTCTATCAGAACCTCGTCGTACCTTTTTCAAATTCCGATGAAATAGGTCTTTAGCCACCGTAGACGGGGGCAAGTTTGTATCGAAGCTCATAGGAGAAAAAATTTGCCAATCTCCTTTTAGGGTAATATCTTCCTTTTAGAGCAATATCCGGTGGGTATTAGTTATTTATTTTTCAATGTCTGTTTGCTAATGTTACAACAATTATAAAGTTTGTTCAAATTTCCCAAAGAAAAAAAAAACATTATCTTTGTCATTTTACATAACATGTATCTTTTAGGGAATTTTTTATTAATTTATTTAACTAATTATTGAATTAAAATTGTCAAAATATCAAATTTAAGGAAGTCAACACATGTTTCAAATAAAGCCCGATCAAACCGGGAGTTACTGGAGTTAATTATAGAAAGTGAAACGGCAGCGTATCAGAAACCAGACATCAGATCTACCGCTTCAGACACAAATCCTTGGATAATTAGGTTTTCTTGGCTAATTGGGAAAAGGAAGCCTACCCGAGTGGGCGCGCGGCTTTATAAATAGATAGAGAGATCAGAGGACGTATGTGATTTCTGAAACATATAGAACGAAGGATGATGATGGCCGATTGGGGGGGGCTTCACGGTGACTTTATTGGTTCGATCATTAAAAAGATTTCTTCTGTAGAAGATTTCGTTGTTTTTGGATCGGTCTGCAAATCATGGAACTCGGAGGCCGCGTCTGACAAGAACAACAAGATGTATCTACGGCGCTGCCCTCAAGTTCCATGGCTGATGCTGGCGGACACGGACACGGACACCACCGGAAACCAACAAATTCACATCCTCAGGAAAGAAAATACATTTTTTACTAAAAGTATATATGTCCCTGAGATGTCGCATAAAACTTGCATCGGATTAAACTACGGATGGGTACTCACACGGTCGAACTCGTCAGAGAGGAATTTGGTCCATCCGATTTACCGTCATTGTTTTCAGCTTCCTGAAACCGATAATATAATCAGGGCAGCACTGTCAGCGAACCCATTAGAATCAGCATCGGATTTTGTAGTGATGATTGTTCACATTGACGGAGGCATGAGCTATTGGAAACCAGGATTAGAGCGGTGGACTAGGTTAGAGAAGCAGGATCATCAGTTTTATAAGGACGTGACTTATGAGGACGTGACTTATTACCAAGATCAGTTCTATGGCCTCACCCGCACTGACGTCTGGGCTTTTAAATTTTCATCAGGCTGCAGCAATAACAATATCAATATCGGATTGGTAGCAAAGATCGACTTTAAGGCAGCATATCGTAATCGTCCGTGTATTTCATATCGTAATCGTCCGTATATAGTGGGATCAGAAAGTGGCTTACTAGTTGTGCTTAAAGATATGAAATATGGTTCGGATAAATTTCATGTTTATGAATTGAATTGGATCAATGGATCAGGATATATGAGGATGATTAAGAGCTTGGGTGATAGAGCTATTTTCGTCGGCGACCAAAGTATGTCAATATCATTCGATCATGCTTCTCAATATCCACAGCTTAAATCTAATCGTATATATTTCACAGATTCTTATGATTATATTGGTTCTTACAATTTGGAAGATGCCCAAATCCAACGATTTAACTTAGTTGATAAATATACAGTAAAGCGTCATCCGTTTTGGTTCATACCTTCTTTGTAATTAATTATATATTTGGGATGAAATAGCAAGAATTGTTTGGTTACTTTTACTTAGAATTGTGTTTATTTAGCCTTAATTCGTTTGGATACTTTTATTAAGGAACAATAATATTGAACATTTTTACTTGATTAATAGCAAGAATTGTTTGGTTACTTTTACTTAGAATTGTGTTTGGTTTATGGCTTGGTTTATGTTAAAAGATTTTCATAATACCTTATTCTATTTTTAATAATTCTACAAATGAATACCTCCATAATATATTCGTTTTTCTCATAAATTCTAAACAACACTGCAAGCCTCATTTTGCACATCTCTTCAAAGAGAAAAGCAGCTACACGCATCTCACTAGGACTGCTTCTCTCCGAAAGAACAAGTTCTGAGATTTTGAGGAATTTCAGGAATTACCGAATCCCCCCTGAGGTTTTGAGGCTAAGGCAAAAATGAACGGAAGATAGTGAACCTCAGAGGGTAGTTCACGAGCAATATAGTGAACCTCAGAGGGTAGTTCACGAGCGATATAGTGAACCTCAAGAGGGAGTTGGTAATTTCTGAAACCTAAGGAGGTAGTTGGTAATTATTCCTTATAAATTTCAACCTGATCAAGAATTTTTGCAAATGATCCTTTTTATGGTTTGTTATTTGATTTCAGGTTGGGGTTATCATCATACCGAGGCAGTATATAATGGGAAAGTCGATGAAAAAGCTTTCAAAGCTATGATGATATTAATATCAGCTTCTGTATGCATCCTAGTCGTGGGATGCTTCTGCATCTTCATTCTTACAAACGGAGTATCAAAGCAAATGAATCTATCTGCAGCACTCGGAAGAAATTTAGATGCTAGAAGAAAAGCAGAGCATCAAATAACTATAAAAGCCAGTTTTTAGCAAACATGAGGTAACTAATTTCTATCTATTTCACTTTTTTAGTATAGCAATCAAACTATACGAAGAAAAATTCGTGTTTTTGTTAATTACATCTAGCCCCTTCGAGAGATTATTAATTACAACTCATACCCCAATTTGAAACATATTGCTATACCACATGAGTTTGAAAAATATTATAACTGACCCCCACAAGTTTGAAATATTACCTCCGATATCGACTTGGATGGGTGTTCAGTGGTAAAAATTCAAACTGGGGTGGAATGAACACATTGATTAACCCTTTTATATAATAATAATGGCGAGAAATCATTAGATTCAAAAAATGATTTAGTTATGCAATTCTTGTGTTGTGACAGTCATGAACTTCGAACACCTATGGCTGCAGTGATTGGATTGCTGGATATTCTTACGCGTGATGATTGCCTCACAAATGAACAACATGCTATGATAACCCGAATTCGTAAGTGTTCCACTGCTTTACTTCGGCTTCTCAACAACATATTCGATCTTAGTAAGGTAAAGATATGATATATATAAGAGATTATACCAGATACTCAATTGTAAACAAGATTTTTTGTTTAATTTGTATGGTTAATTGTATCTATCCTTCTCGTGAGATTCATTATTATGACTCGTACCCTATTTTTGAGAAATATTACAGCAACCCCCCTGCCCGTTTTGAAATATTACTTCCTAGGATCCATCCGTTAGTATTCCAGAGGTAATATCTCGAACGGACTCTGCCCCGAACTGGATTAAGGGCCCTCAATGTAGGATTACCCGAACCGATAATTAATACCAAAAAAAATATATATATCTCGAACTGGTGAGGGGTTAGTTGTGGTAAGGGCGCTCGGAAGTAATATATCAGACTCATGTAATTAGTGAATCTGACATGGAGATAGATGTAATTGAGCCTAATTTGTATAAAGAGTTAAAAATATATATTTATTTTGGAGAAATAATAATATCATTACAGGTTGAATCAGGTAAACTAATACTGGAAGAGCATGAGTTTGACTTAGGACAAGAACTTGAAGGACTTACGATATGTTCTCTGTTTTCGTAAGCTGGATACATCATTGTGCGTGGATGGTGTGAGACTGTTGAAGCAGATAGTAAGAAACGGGAGATTTCCCTGAATCCAAAGGAATCATCATCCTCATCATCATCCTGGTGTAAACAAAAGTTGAAGTGGAAAAGAGAAGCTGGCCATGGAAAGACATGCTCCAGGAAAAATAACGAAATCATTCTTTGGTTTGAAGTTGATGACACTGGTTGCGGTAAGACTAATTTAGAAGAGTTTATTTCATTTTTGGTCCTACAAATTTATCTGCTTTCAATTTTGGTCTCATACTAATTGACTTCTACAATTTACATCTCATAAGTTGATTTTTTTGGGGGATAATTACCAACGTAGTAGTAAACTTTCATTTAAAATGAAGGGTAATGTTGGTTTTTCAACATTACCAGTGGCTTAGAAGGGTAAACTTTCATTATGCCACTGGTTTTTCTGCTAAAATAAATGAAAGGAAATTCATAAAAGATATTGTAATGATATCATCAAAATCCTTCAAACTATTAACGGATGTAATGTAAATTCTTTGATATGATATGTTTCTAGGGAGAATTACATACAATACCCTTAAGATTTTCCATAATTACAAAATACTCCCTCTGTTTTCAAAATTTACAGTAAACCCCCTGATGTTTCTATCAATTACAAAATCTAACAAAAGACCCCATGTATTTTATACAAATTCTTACAAAAAAGATACCCTTTATCTTATACAAAATCTTACCCAAAAAAACCTTGTAATCATTTGAAATCTCAAGGGGTTTTCTGTAATTTTTTAAAATAGAAGGGATATTTTGTAATTATGGCAAACTTTGGGGTATTGTATGTAACTGACCTTTTGTTCATTAGCTTGTCTTCGCCTTGCAAAGACACAATTGGGATGACCCTCTCAACCCATTTATTACATACCCAAATTAGGATTTGAACCGTAGACCAATCTATAGCCTCATTTCACTGGACCAACTGAACTCTTTTCCATTAATTTGTCTTCACACTGCAGAGATATAATTGAGGACGATTCTCTCAATCCAGTTGTTCCATAGTGAAAATAAGAAAATAATTATGACTAATTATTGCCTTTTTAACTTTTTATATGTATGTACTGGCCTTTGAGTACGGATGAGGACGCAGGCTGGTAAGTGGTAATTGGGCCACATTCGAACTTGAATTCAACTTGACAAACGAAAATGACTTTCACTAGAACAAGAATACATTTACATCCCACGATAATATTTAAAAATGTTCAAGATTAATTTAATTTCTCTAATTATAAATTCATTGAAACACCTTCACATATAAGAAAGAAAAGTGCTAAATTCCTAAATCTAACACTTTTAAAAAAAAAAAATATTTAATAAGTCTTAATTGTGAGCGATCATTCTAATCTAGTTGTTACATGCATAAGTTAAAATTTAAATCTTATACTTTGTTTAAATGATCTAGTGTCTCATCCCACTAGACCAACTGATATTTGGTAACTAATCATTGGTAAAGGGACATCTTATGTTTAAACATAATATATGCTAACATCCTCATTGATAGTGGGTAAAAACGAGTCTCCACGTGTCACGATCCTAGCAGTCTCAGATCCACGTGGACGGTCAAAGTCAACCTATTGACCGGTCAAAGTCAATTCTGTCAAATGATGGGTTACGCTCGAGCTCGAGGCTCCGACCGCGAGTCCGTTCTCCCTGCGGAAATGGTCCGGTTGAGCTCGATAGCCTCGAGCTCAACACTGAAGAGCTCGATGTCAAACGCCAGGCTGTCCAGTCGAGCTGCTATGTGCTTTAATGAGATCGTCCAAACTCTTACATCCGACCTCGAGCCAGTCCAGGGGTCTGACGTCCCATCTGACGAGCGCAATCCACACTGTAGCGGCATTAAATGCTGGGGATCTACAAATCGTACATTGGACTGAATTGATTTGACAGATATATCTTAAATAAGGAATGTCCGCAGACATTCTGATCGGGCATTTAATACGCTCTGATCGAAGCATTAAATGCACACACTCTGAGGTGTACTTAGTGCATTTTAATCCACCCTATAAATACTCGGAGCATTTATTGTGGTTGGTAAGTGTTCTTTACTGCTCCGAGCTCATACTTTCGCATTCGAGCCCCCTTATGTTCATTCATATTGACTTGAGCATCGGAGGTGCTACGCCGAAGACAACCTTCTCCGGCCAAGTAACCCATTGTTCATGTTTTCAGGTCAAAGTCGTTCCCTCCTCTATAAATTTAACTGACGAGCTTGGACACATGGACGATTCCGATCTCTTACCAAAAAACGACCTCATTACTCATCTTTTTGAAATTCTGAAAAAATTTAAAAGTCATCTCAATTACAATCTTATATATCATAAGATTTGTATATCTTAAAATATAAAAAATAATTTACTGAATTCATCATTAACATAAATTAACTAGAGACTAAAGTGGGATGCATTAGTAGATCCCCTTTAAACAATGTTTAGAGTTTAACCCTAGTTTATGTGTAGCGCCCCTTTCTGCAGGAGGAGAAAGGACACCACATCCGCACCGAGACGAACTCCCAAACGAGGTAAATGTACCCCATTTAAAAATTCATCCCAGCGAACGGAAAGCACTCAATCTATACCGGCAACAACGTACCTAGTCCAACAACAACAACCAACAGAAATAACAGAGTGCGGAAGCTTAACATATACATAACAATTAAACATTCAAAGCCACACGGGGCGTCAATTAACATAAATCAATATTCAACAATTATATATTTAACTAGTCAATGCTTAACAAATTTTCATCAATATCGAATATCAATAATCATTAATATATCCGTTTCTACTAAACAAAACGATTTAATTCAATTAAATAAGGACAGACTGTTGTTGGACACTACCTACAGTTACCAAAGGACACAAAGACCAAGACTTACGACACGCTGTTGCCAACCGACATGAGAGGTGATAACGCCACCTATCGACCTGAAGTAATAATTTAAAATAACGAGGGGTGAGTATAAACGATACTCAGTGAAGGTAAAGTGGGAACAAGTACGAGCCATGCTTCCGGGATTTATATATATATATGTAGGAAAATACATTTGCAAAATTTAAGAAAGTCCGGAATGTGCTTCGACTTGCATAACAACAATTAATATGCAGTAACAATAAAGCATAAATAGAAGCAAGTAATATCCCAGCGAGAATGGCCTATTCCTCCTTATAACCCCTTCATGTCATTATAAAACTCCATCTCCGGTGTCTGACCCCATAGTGCGACCATGGGCGACGAATTGAATTTCAGGAAAACGTGCAACGAATGCAACGCCTACCATCGCTCCCAACCGTGGCTATCAACTCCTGACGGGCCAGGATTGACGCTTAATTTTGGGAAAAGTACCTCGGGCAACACCCTGGACGCTCGTCCCCAAGTGAGACCCTCGAATACCCTCCCAGGCCCTCATTAAAAGAAAAGTCCACAGTTTTGCTCGCGTTCAAGAAACAATATAAGTTGAAAGCCAAACAGGCATTTAGGCAAGGGTGTGACGACAAAGGGGGTGATTATAAGTTTCATACGTGTCGGGATGTGCTGACGGACTCTCCTAACGACTTCCCTCATAGACCCAACCAAAGTCAAAGTACCACGTTGAAATAAAAGAG
Organism: Verbena officinalis; assembly: GCA_958496215.1. NCBI lineage: Eukaryota > Viridiplantae > Streptophyta > Magnoliopsida > Lamiales > Verbenaceae > Verbena > Verbena officinalis. The sequence goes on from OY292387.1 coordinate 37,444,319, forward strand.
TTTTGCTTGCCTCTTGAAAAACAAAACAATTTAGATATACTTATAGGTATAAATTGATATCAAAACATTTGTTATTAAAATCATGAAAATATAATTAAATATTTAATAGATATACAAGAAAGGAAATCAAATCAATATGAGCACGTAAGGGTAGTTCGCAATAATAAAAGAAATCCTTACTCCAGTTGAAAGCATTTTAAGAACCCTCACCTGGGAGCACGAGAACGACAAGACACTCAAGCTATTCCTTGAAATGACGGCCTGAAACTGTCAGACGACAAACCAAATAAGACAAGACACGACGCACGACTCTTAAAGACTACAACGCATGAAAGACCAAATAATAATCATGTAGTAATTGAAATTACAAGTAAAAATGCAATTAAATCCATTAAACGAAAGATACGAGATTAAATATGCTAAACATGCTCAATTTAAATTCTAATTGCACATTCATGCATAATATATTATAAAGAAGCACTCATCCGGTTTTCGGATCATTCGGACAACATTCAAAAATTGGGAAAAAAAGTCCTAAACGAAAAGGCTCGATTCAAGGTCCGAACGAGGTCGAAATTTTGAAAACTTTACGAAATATTCATCCTTGAATCATATGGAAGCTATAGGTGAAAATGGCTCGATTTTAGGGGGTCGTATGCAAAAAGTCAACTTTTATTTTTGGTCCATTGACCCCATTACCGTGAGCAACTAAGGAAAAAGGCTGAAAATTTGGTTAAGGCATTCGCACGGGCTAACGCACGGCCTTGTGCACGGTCTTGAGGTCATTACCAAGACCGTGCAAGCTATAATAGGTGCGCACTGGCTTGCGCACCGGGGTGCGCAGGCCGGTGCAGGCTTAAAGTGGTGCGCACGGTCTGGTGCACGGTCTTGCCAAGACCGTGCGTTGGACCGTGTGGTTCAACTTACGGGTGCAGAAAACCCGATTCTCATATTTCTCACGAGGGTTTCGTCCTAAAATCAACTAGGGCGAATTCTATAGCTAAAATCAACGCATAAAATTCACACTCATGCATTGTACACATTAATAGCTACCATTTGATCCGAACTACACTAAAAATGGTAAACTCTAACCTACAAACCCATCAAATTATCAAATATTCACTTCAAAATAAAAGCTAGAAAATCGAGGGATTTAATGGATGAATCGAAATGGGGAAAGAAGGTTACCGATAGAGAATCGGACGAGGATTGTATAGTTGGTCTCGGAATTTCGATTGATCGAGCGACGGATTCGGAACGAGATTTTCTTCCTCCTTCTCCCTTCTTCTTCCTTTCTCCTTCTCTTCTCTCTTTCTCTCTCTCGATTTGGTGTGTGAGCAAGAGTGTGTAAGAGAGGGTGCACAAGGGGGTGTAAGTGTGTTCAAGGTGGTGCAAGTGTGTCCAAGAGGATATGGGTTAGTTTGGAGATTAAAATAAATTCGAGGGTGGAAAAGGTAATTATAAGTGGTTGAGGATATGAAAATAAATTATAATAAATTAAAATTTGTTAACGAAACTAATCTTTTCATTTAAAATCCAATGAGATGTCGGATAATTATTTCAAAAATATATTTCGGGATTTTGGGTCGTTACATTATGCATTTAGTAATTGGATTGAAAATGTCACTTCTAGTTGGGCTTCCACATCCAAACCTGAAAAAAACCAAGTGGAAAAAAAAATAGCTAGGGATTTTGAAGAAAAAAGTAAATTAATCAATAGATCAAAGGGTAAAATTTTTCAATATAAAGGTGAAACATAATTTAGTCAAAAGTTTAATTATAAGATCGATGGGTTTTTAGAATTGAAACTATAAAATGAGTTTACGGATATAGAAAAGCTTTTTAGTACTCTCCTAATTTCTTTTACTGAGTTTATAAAAGATTCAAAAAATATATAACATTTTTAAACAAAACAAAGTGCATCAGATCACAAGATAATATATTGGATCGTTTTGATCTTCTTTATAAAAAGTTAAGGAATTAATTACTAATTTTGTTTTGAATTTTAGTATATTCTTTTATTTTAAGCATATTAATCACGTACATATTTATCACCCACTAATATCTTAGAATTCTGCAGCCTCATATATCTTCTCTAAATTCTATTAAAGATTATGTTCAAAGTAGAATCTAGGTTGGAACGGCCACTACTAATTAAAACATGTATGGAGACATTGATAACATTTATATATCTATATATATAATTAAAGAAATAAATTGTATAGAAAATCTCTTCTTGTAAATAATTAGGTCATCCCTCTAGCTAGGGCAATCAGCTAAAATTGAGTGGTACAGTAAACCAAGTTGAGTGTAAATCATGTGGGCTGAATTTTCCAATGTGTTTTTTAGGCTATGGAAACGGGTAGAGACAAGGTTTTCAAACGTGACTAGACGTCAAACCGGAAATCTTATTGGTTACCAGAAATCCGAAAGTCAGTTTTGGAATAGTGTGCCTCAATGTGCTCAACAGGCCAATGTGTTTATTAGGCTATGGAAACGGATAGAGATGTTGATGTAGATTGGTTGGTAGGTGGGGTTGGGGGGTGGGTGTGCAAATACAAAACAAATGTATCAAAAAGCTGGAGATCTTGTTCCGTGTTGTGTTCAAACTTAAAACAGAAAAGATGTTATATTTGCATTCATCACTCCTAATGTTAAGGGTAAGTGATCAAAGAAAGATCTTACGGCAAAAAATCCTAATTCACATGTTCATTAGTAGGGTAAATGGATAAGAGAAAATTCGATATCTATTTGCATTCGTATTTGTTGATATTATCTGCATCCATTTAAAAAATGATATTATCTAATTATAGAAATTTGAATAGTAAACGAATACGGATATGGTAATAGATATCCGTCCGTTTAATTACATATCAGTTATCCGTATTCAATAAATAATATTATGTGTATATATTCTAGTCTTATTATTATATATTTAAAATAATATAAGAAAAAGTATTTTTTTAGATAAAGACAAAAGTTTACAATCTTCTTATTTATCTCAATTGAGTATATATTATAATTTTTTATATAAGTTATATAATATTTCTAATATATCTAATTTATGTATACATAAATATATTTTAAAGTTAATGAAACTTTTTATAAATTATCTAATTGGTATAAGTTTAATAATTTAGGATTAGTTTAATATTTTTTTATAAACAATAGACTTATGATTTATTGCTTATATCAATAAGCAATTAAGCATATATTTTAATTTTTATATGAGTTATATAAACTTTCTAAAATATTTAATTCGTATATGTATAAATGTATATTAAATTTAGTGAAATATTTTAGAAATCATCTATTTTTAAGTTATATAATTTTTTTAATATATTTAATATAAATCCCAAACCGGTAATTCACACCAAAAAAGATCTATACATGTATAAATATATTTAAAATCTTAACAATGTATTTTATAAATTATTTAATTAATATAAGATCAATAATTTAAAATAATTTAAAAATAAATAAATTTGTGATTTAAAGAATTTAAATTGGGTCCTTAGAAAAAAAGTATTTTATATCTTTATGATCACCACACAGGAAGTAGATATACAATAATCATTATTTGGTATTAAGGATGTAAATGGATAACTGAAAATCGGTTATTCGTCCGTATTCATATGCTCTTCGATTAAAGAGGATATTATCCGCATCCATTTAAAAAGGATATTATCCGTATCCGATTATAGGCATACAAATTATAAACGGATAAATATATGGTAATTAGACATTCGATCCGTTTATTTACACCCTATTGATCACTGAACACATGCGATTGTTATTATATTTTTTTAATTTTTTCAGCTATAAAAGTACCAATATTTCCTCATAAAATATGCATCAATAATATTGAATATGAAATAAGTTGCAGTTTATATTAAGAAAAATTTATACGGGGGTGATTATTAATAACTTTTTTTTTTGTAATATAAGGTTTGATTTGATCTTTTAAATAATTCAAAATTTTGTGTATAGTTAAATCTCTCTGTATAATTACTATATTTCATCTGTATGTGGATATGCACGGTAAATTAGATGCCGCACCTGGTGCAAATAGTGTGCCACGTGCCCCTCTTTCTCAATCTCTCTTTATTATTATTTTTCTTTTGTTTTCAATATTTGTATTTAATTTTATTTGTTTTTAATTTATATTATAAAAAACTAAATATGATAAATTTACTTATAGATATATCAAAAATAGGTATTGCTTCTTTTACCTATTTTTCAATTTTTCTATTTAATTAGTGTCTTTTTAATATTTTTTTGTAATTTTTTTCTTGAAAACTTTTTATTCAAGTTTTAAAGTAAAAAAATAGTTCTTTTAGTTAAAAATATTTTTTTCTCCATAATATTAATTCAAACATTTTAATAAATTTAAAATATTATATATATTATTAATTATTTTGTTATTTATATTTTAATATTATGCAAGTATTATAATATAATATAATATAATAATACAAATTTTACCCAAATATGATTAACTAGAAATAATAATATTTCTAGATTAGGTATCAATTGGTATAATACATTTGGTAAAATTCTCCCCACTGACGGATGCGTTCCCAATAACTCGAACACGAAATCTCTTATTAAATTAGCATAATGCCGATCTACTAAACTATGCACATCACTTGATGGTGGTATTTGACTAATTGTGTGAGTCGTTTAGTAACTCTATATTTTTATAATTGTATTGAGATTATTTGCTTAGATATGAGCTAGAGACTATATATTGGGCCATCAAAAATGATTCACTTAAACGATTCTAAAGTTTTAAAAGCCCCAACATCACTAAAATAAGAGAAATCAATTTGCTATAATTCAGTTGGCAATTAGGTTGAGTTTATAGAAAGAGCTTCATGTTCGATTTCCACTAAACATATTCGCTGGGAGGGATGAAGAATCTTAACTACGACTTTTAAGGGCCACGGGCAATTCACACAAAAAAAAAAGAGAAAAAATCAAGCATCCTATCTTCGGATCTAGTGCCAAATCTGACCCAGAAAAAAAGGATATAGAGCTAAAATACAAAATAAATGTTTATTTTTAGAAGTGTTTCTATCATAAGAAAACATTATATATATATGTTCTTGTGATCCATCATGCAAATATTTTTATTGCGACTAACCCATTCTGGATTCGCCCAATTCAAATTAGGCCCAAATAGCTTAAAGTCATATCTCAATTTTACTAGCGCATACGTTCGGTAGAACAAAATACAGTTTAAGGTAATAGTCGGGACGAGGATATATGTCAAAAATTATATTAGACTATAAAATTGAAATTTCATTATTAGTATCTAACTGAAGATAAAAAAGGATAAAATTATTTCATCTTTGTCTACATCATGTTATTATATAACCCTCCAAATACAAATCTGTATGAATATGATGCCTGAAATTAGGGATGAATCTTTCGGATGTGATCCTTCTAAGTGGCACAATCGGTTAAATAAATAGGGCTCTTTAACCTGCTAAATGATCAAAAACTAAGTTAAAGGTCAAGTTGGACTTTAATTCAACATAGACTCTCCACTGAGTTAAGTCAGAGAGTGTTTAATCTCGACAGAGTTTTAGTATGTAAATTGTGTGTAGTGCGTACCTGACTTCGATGGTTGGCAGAGTATTTATAAGTGGAAGAGGAGACATAATCCCAAGAATCACGCCCTTCAGTTGAATGTAGAGTCCATCAAGGAGTGTTTCCTGATTGCATTAGGATTTCCTCCTAGGTAGTCTCTTTCCTAATTAAGCGGGAGAGGTATATGATTGAAAGGGAAAATCCCGCTTGAACAGGTAAGCCATTAGGCTTTCTTCTCGGCATTAGGAGATTGGTCGAGCAGGGTTCTCGAGCAGAGCTTATAAGCGAATTCGAGGTAAGCCTGCTGCCTGGCGAGGTATCCTTTCGAGGAGACGGAAGACAAGTAGAATACTTGGTGGTTTTAGACAACCAAAACCTTCACCTTGTGCATGTGAGCCAGCATGTTAAATTTGTGAATGAGATGAAGACACGTGGCTGGTCATAATTGTGCTACATCATGTATAGTTATTAGAGGTCAAAAGGGTAACTATTTAACAATTTCTTACATGTATATATACATATATATATATATAATAAGTTGTGATATATGGATATAGACACATATTACATGAATATGATAATATGGTATTTTTTTTCAACAATTATTACAAGAAAAGTATCCGATTGAATGACGACGTGCACAACACGATGCTCGGATGCTGAACTATAATTTATTTTGGAATTATATCCGTGTTAGGGGTCAAATGAATCCCCGACTTGGCAACAACTCAAGATTAAATGAAATTGGAAACAGGCACGGGGATCCTCATTAAAGCTACTGAAGCATGAAGCTTGCAGATCTGCTAAGTTGTCGACCAATTAACTCATCTTACTTATGCACAACCACATTTTTATTCTCTCTCTAAAATGGGCCATTTTGAAGAATAATTTTGGAAAAATCCAAAAACAAGTTTCATGGCCCAAAAGTGTTTTTGTTTTTTCTTTTTCAAAAACAGGGAATTATTAGCCTAAAAATAGCGGGTCAAACGCGCTCTAAATATTTTCTTTTTCTTTTTTATTCGGCCCCATGTTTTTGGGTTGTTATCTATATATTTTTTTTTATTGGAACCGGTTAACTAGATCGTAGGGTTGAGAGGACCCCTATCATATTATTAGCTCAAATCATATCGGAAAACCCGAAAAGTACATCAGAAGAATCATAATCAAACAATAATAGAGCCAGAAAGCAACAACCAAAAACTACAGAAGGACCGTCCATGAGCTAGACACGAGTTTCGTACTCACCAAGCGGGATCCAGAGCTTAATATGAGTAAGTGGCAAACGACAAATTCTACGCATGCCACCAAGGTGTTGCTATCACGGTCTGCATTCCATGCCCGAAGGCTTCTAAAACGACTCCAGTTCCAGTTCACGGCATCATGTACAATGTTAGCTGTCAAATACCAAAAGTTAGAACTGGGATTGTTATCTATACTTCTATACTATTTCATAATTAAACCTGGCAAGTAAAGTTCCGGCATGTACGGAGATCCAAGAATGAATTGGCGGACAAACTTGCTAAATGGGGTCACACGGTGAAGAAAGGCACGAAGATTTGGGAGTCTCAATCCGAGGTTGAGCTGGAAGTTGCAGCGGTGCCATCTTAGTTTGGGGACTGTTTTCCCTCTGTTTTGTTCTTCTTTTTTGTTTTTTAAGTCTTTCTTTCACCAAAAAAAAAAAAAATAAATAAATAAAATAAAATTGATAATGTACTTTTTTCCTAAAATAATTACCCTTGGTCAAGTTTTTATACGGGGATACGGACACGACACAACACGGATACGGCGATACAAATTTTTAAAAAATTTTAGGGCACGACACGGCTTCGACACGGTTGACTAATATAAATTTTAATAAAAATATAAATGTTCATATATAATATATGTACAAATATTAATTAAAAAAATAAATTTATCACAATATAATATAATTAGTAGTAAAATTTAATATACGAATTGATTATTATGTTAAAAGAACATTATAATTTATAGATTATAATATTGTGAAAATCAATTAAAAATGATGAAAAAATAAATTTAAATTAATTTAATATATCGTTTCATTAATTTATAATTTTTTATTTTTTCTCAAATAAATTTTGACCCTTTTAAATAAAAAAAAAAAGAAATTGAGTTTGTCGTGTCGGACACTTCCCTCAGCCGTGTCCTAGCCGTGTCGGACACTCCTCCAGCCGTGTCCGACACCATGTCCTAATTTTTTTATTTTTTTTAATTTTCGAACACTTTTTGCTGTGTCGGAGCCGTATCGGTATCCGACACTACACGAACACATTTTCTACCGTATCCGTGCATTAGTGCCAGATACCTTTTATTTAGCTTTCTCATTCTCACATTTTTCTCTCTTATTATTCATATTTTTACATTTAATTCTATTTACTTATCTTATAACCACTAAATTTTATTTTATATAAAAACTAAAATAACTTAAATTAAAAATCATGAAAAAAATTAATAAAAATATTTATAATATTAAAATTTAATATATTATTAATTATATGTATTTTATATTTTACACACAAAAAGTGTGCAAAATTACTATTTTTTATTTGTTGTTTTGTTACTACTAATTACGGGTGTTAAGAGGCTAAAGACTCCCCCCAATCTGGATTCTGAACTGATTTATAAATACCATGGCTTAGAATTATCGGTGATCTGGACGATTTTGAATGGGACTTAATTTTAAGAGGATAAAGACTATGTCTTGAGTAACAATATGACCGAATTTTCCTTCTCTAAAAGCCCGCTATATCTGCGCAAAGGGTTTGAAGAAAAAGGTCAGCAATTTTCTGGAATGACAAAAAATTAGAAAGAGTTTTCGGATTGGTCATTGGAGGGACAGAAATTGAAAAATTACCTGGGTTTTGATCGATATGTCTCCTTCTCTCTGCCTTGGGTTTGGAAAGGGAAGGAATTTGGGTTTTTGTCTGAAAATTACCCAAAAATTCAGCTATATGAGATGCGAAAAATTTAGACAATGGCAGGGGACGTGACGGAGAGAGCGAAGAGAGGACTATGGGAGAGAACACTGGAGAGAGAGTGACGGGAGAGAGGGCGATGGAGATTGAGAGGCAGAAGCGTAAATGAAAATCTAATTGCAATTACTAAATTAAAAAAAATAAAATAAAATAAACTTTCAAGTTTTGGGGCGGGTGCAATTGGACCCGTGACTAGACCCGGACGCGCACGTCCAATTTAATAGGTCTACTCTATCATCTATGCCTCGGTCTAAGACTCGATAAATTCTGACTAATCTGGTCCGGGTCCATGACGTGTTGGACTCAGCCCGACTGTCATCCTAATTATTTACCATATGGCCATAAAAAAAAGGTAGCTTTATTAAATTTTAATTGAATAGTGGATTAGACTCAATAGTCTATATTATTTTTAGTAAATAAAAGTAACTACTTTTAGTTTAGTCTTATTTTAGTGTGTCAATTTTCCTAATCTTTACTTCTTTTTTTCTCCAATTCCACTCTAGTTTCTTCTCTCTCATGTCTTTGCAAATTCCAATTCTTTTTTTCCATTAATATTTTCTCTCTTATTCTATTTATTTATTTTTATTAATTTATAACATATCATTAATTTCATAAACAGTAAATAATTTAAATTCATAAATTTATTATAATAATAATAATAAAATATAACATTATTATTAATTTAGACCTACTTTTTACTTTGTGATCAACCGAGCACACAACTATAATATAGCTACCAGAGCCAAAGAAATGAGTAATTCCTGGATGTCAAAATTAAACTACGCTTTTCTTCCATAGCTTAATGAAATTTATACTACATTAACCCAAACATTCATATCATGGAGGTAAAGAAATCCACTTAATATGGTCGAGAACTTGAGATAAGGACAACACCCTTCTTTGACTATGTTTATCTACAATTACACAAATATTTTATATTAATCCTGTAATTACAAAAACCTCCCTGGTAGCTTTAGCAAATCCTACTGCACTAATATTCCTGCCTTCTTGGCATTCGCCCGCTTTCTATAGAGCTTTTTTGGGTACAAAATGTCACGGGTTCAAATCCTGTCATCCCTACCTATTACTCCTTAAAGGAGCAGTAACGAGGAATCAATTGAGATCGATTCAAATGGATTAGGGCACTAATATTCCTGCCTTCTTGGCATTCGCCCGCTTTCTATAGAGCTTCTTGAGTTGGCATTTTGCCTCACAGTTGGAAAAGTTTGTAAGATCATAATAATGTCGTGCAATATCCACCAACCATTCACCACGAACAGTACAACATACAATATAGATAATCTTTTTCTTATTTGTACTATGACGAGTGAATACACTATTTTTCCGTCACAAATAATTTAAACTTAATTTATCCTCTAAAGACTTAATTTATATTATATTTACCCAGTAAGTACTTAATTTTTGAATAGTCACAAATAAACTTACCCTCTATTTATAACTTTAATTTCATTAACTCAACAATATCTATTGATTTAATCCAACAATAGATGTTAATCTTCAAAATCATTCTACTACAACGTAAAACACTCAAAGAACCTCTAGAATTATGTTAAGTTTGAGTTACTCAGATAAAATTAAAATTAAGTTACAGTGGAGAAATTTTGAATTTAGTCAAATAAAACAAGTACATTTATAAATTTGATTATTTATTATCAAAATAATTGATATTTATGATAGTTTTAGTTTAAGTTAAAAATCTATCAATATCCATATATTTTTATCTTATGACCCCCTCCATATGTAATTTTACGAAATTTTTAGTGGTGTCAAAAAATAGAATGATCCTTTTAAAATCAAAATAATAATTTTTTTTCTACATAGTTAATATATAAATAAGAGTTATTTTTTTTTTAATCACAAAGGTCAATTGAAACCTCTAGCTATAAGTTGGCTACGTCACTGACCACAAATATCTGTTACAATACGAATGAAGTTCCTGCTGGTGCGAACACTCATTGTAGATAACCCACTCCGGCTTATTATCAAGACAATTCGAAGGGTGTAAGTGAACAACTTAATTGTCTTTAACCATCAAATAGTGTGACGCCCCGTATTTTAACCTAATCGAGTTATATTAATGTTGTGGAGATTAATGAAATTTTTATAAATTATTTTGGACCTCAAAATATTAAAATTAAAATTGTGGGGGTTTAATGAAATCTCCGTACATTACTTTAGGCCTTAAAGTATTTATCTTTGAAGTGTTGGGTGTGAATTTGATATTAAGCAAAATATTAAGGAAAAATTAAAAGAAAAAGAAAAGGTCCTCCTTCAGTTAAAACAAACAATGTCTGCAAGTTTTCTCCCGTAAAATACACACATTTACATCTAATAAAAGTGCGAAAAATCACACATCTATAACTTTCCCGTTTCTCGCTCAAATCGATCGAATTTAGTGTAGAGATTCTTCCTCTCGACGAGACGAACACATTGGTGGTACGAAATCAGTGTTTCACCCGACGGTTGAGGAGCAGCGGCGCGATGAAGGCACGCGGCGGCGGTGGTGGTCGACGGAGGCCATTTGGCCGAAGTTTTGAGCGCGGGCCATAAGGGTTCTACTCCTCTTGACGAGACGAAGCTATGGGTAGCGACGAAACGGAAAGAAAACCAGTGGAGGTGGAGCAACGACACGACGGCAGTCGCGAAGTGGCGTGGTGGCCGGCGTTAGTTTCCGGCGATATTTTCCGGTGAACATCATGGGGCTTTGGTAGTGTCCAATATGGGTAAGCTAACTGGGAACTCAAATCCCGGAGATGATGAGCGGATTTCGGGTAATTTTAGTTTAAAGGATTTAGGGTTTTGTAGAAACTGGGTTTAGTTATATCTGAAATTAAATCCAAATGGTTGGGAATATTGAGAAGCGGACTTGGGGATTGTCACGGGCTTGACGAGACGGACGAACTGATAATTTAGGTATATTGTTCTGATGGTCGGATATGGTGGTCCGGCGGTGGCTGGTAGTGGCCCGGTGGTACTCCGGCGGCGGCGGCAACGTGAGGACAGATTTTATCCCTTGTTGTGTTGGACTCAGATTATGGTAATATCGCGTTGATTTGGTACACGATTATTTTAATTTGGCATTTAAATAGCCTGCTTGAGCCAAGTAAATTCTGAAATTCCTGTAATTGAATTAGTGGGACTTGATCTGGACATAAATTAGTGAACAAAACTGAGATCGCATAATTGAACATGAATAATTATCTTGTATATAAGGTAAATAAAAGGTAAATAAATGTAATCGGGTAACCGGAATATTGTCGATTGATTGGACTAGTTGAAATAAACTTAATATTTTTAAGTATTATTAGATTGTATAATGATTGTCGATTGATTGGACTAGTTGAAATAAAATTAATATTTTAAGTATTATTAGATTGTATAAATGGAATTAACGTGATTAATTAATTGGTCTGATAGCTTGTTAACCTAAACATATTGTCATTAATTAATGTTAACCTAAACATATTATCATTAATTAAAGTGTTATTATCAGCCTAGTGAATTTTACCAATACTAAGAATATTAGGCGAGTTAAGGTAAGAGGATAAGTTAATACTAACAAGTCAAACTACAAAATTTATAAGGATTATAGAAGTGATTCATAGTGAGAGTAATTTGTGTGTATTGCTAATTATATTTTACTGGTAACATTGGTTCGTGGAAATGATAGAAGAACTGTAATTGGCAACGAAATAACAAGTGGGGATGAACCCTCTTTTACTGAAACTGAACAAATCTGTACATCGTTCTTTAACTTATGTTTTTATTGCTTTTGTGAACCTTAATTGCCTTTTACCGTAATTACTTAAATTATTATTTGAGCATTTTCCTGTCGTTCGATTGTGTGATTGTGAATTCGGAAATATGTTTATCAATAAAGTGACTATGTGTTGTGCGGGGTAAAGTTTTACACTGTGAGAGCCAATTCTTGAGCCTCTGTGGCCAAGCACTCCTTGTGCAGTATTCAGCGCTTGATCCCGTATGAGTCACCTCAGGATTCCCTAATTGATAGTGATTGATTGAAAGTGAAATCTAGTGATCGGTGCGTGGCGGCTATTGGGGGCACCTGTAGCTCGCATTTATGTTTATCCCATTGGGGGCACCCATGGAACGGCCATGCAAGCGCTCCTGCTGGTCGAAGTGTAGTGATGTCTAGTGTGACCATCTAAAGTGAAGGCGATATAAGACCGGACCTTAAACCATTTGATTCCTTGAAAACTAAAGTGATCAATTGATTGTGCATTTAGAGTAGTGAAGTGCTCTCATATTATCACCTGATCGATCGTTTGAATTAGCAGTATTTTTTTCTTGATGTGAATTCAAGTAAAATTGTTCTATTACTGCATCTTTATAATTGATTGATTGCCCCATTGAGTCATTTGCCTCACTCCCCTTATTATTTTGTGTTATGTTCTCTAAAATAAATGAATTGAAGTGTAAGAGTGGAATCGGGCTAGGCGTGGAATGTGTAAATTGTGGGCTAGAATTTTGAGATACAAGTTCGTTTTTGTATTTTGTTTCTGATATTGTTAAAATTCGAACTTGGATATTCATTATTTGGGCTGGGGCGTTACAAATAGTGCCTTGTATGCTCTAAACATGCAACCTACATGAAATATCTAGCTAGCATAGCCTTCCTTAAATTCACATAGTAATCACAGCTGTTAAAATCTGTGCTGCAAAGCTTCAAGTTGTATCTTGCCATAATCCGAGCTAGTTGTTGTCTCACATTTTCTGCAGATTTCATAGCCTCTGATTTATGAAATTCTCGTAGCAGTGGATCTTCACTCTTTTGCTTGTAGGCATGTTAGACATTCAACAAAGTGAGGTGATCTCCATCGATGTGTCCAAACCTGACTTTCGCTTCATTAGCAGCTTTTTGGGTCTCTCTAGGCCGGATAAAGCAATTGGGTACTGAAAGCATAGCACATATAGACAGTATTTCATTTGAACATTTGAATTCTGGGCTGACAATAAGCATTTTCGCTATTTGAGGATCCATAGGAAACTCGCTCATAATTTCACCCAACTTGGTCAAATTACCATCATCATCAAGAGCTCCCAAGTAATTAAACACCTCAAATGCTCTCATAGGTGTCTCTAGAGCCGGTGGATCCATAAAATCAAAATGGATAAGATCGTCTATACCCAATTTTTTCAAAGTCAGAACAGTGTTTGCAAGGTTTGACCTTAATATCTCGGGAAAACTCTGTGGTACAAGGTCGTTATCGAAAGTCTTTTAAGTGTATAGCCTGAAACATTTTCCCGTCTATGTTCTTTCAGCACGCCCAGAACGTTGTTGTGCACTAGCTTTTGATATAGGATTGACCAACAGAGATTCAACACGAATTCTTGGATTATAAATTTTTTGTTTCGCAAAGCCAGGATCTATGACATAAACTATTCCATCAATGGTCAAAGCAGTTTCGGCTATATTAGTTGAAACAACAATGTTCCTTCTAGCAGGCCCACCTTCAACTGCTGGTGGCGGAGCATATTCAAAAGATAGTCCCTTTGCGGTTCTTGGATATAGAAAATCTCAACCGGATGAAGCCTTCCAGGAAATTTCATGAGTGGTGCACCGAAAAAGTAACCTTGAAACTTTTCAGTCTCAAGAGTGGCACTCATCACAACTAGTTTAAGGTTGGGCCTTTTTTTCAGAACTTTCTTTAGAAGCCCAAACAGAATATCAGTAGCTAAAATCCTCTCATGAGCCTCATCAAGGATTATAACCTTGTATCTCTCCAATAGTGGATCTGTCATGGCTTATCTTAGAAGCATACCATTGGTGAAGTACTTGAAAACAGTACAGACATTTCTACAATCTTCAAAACGAATACTATAACCTACTCGGTAGCGTAGCCAAAATTTCTCTTTACTGGGGTCAATTAAAGTGCAAGTGTGCAACATACAACACATGATTTTTTTTAAAACTTGTATTTACCCTCTAACTACTTAATTATTGGATAGTCACAAATAAAGTTAGCATCTATTTATAATTTTAGTTTCTTTAAATGGACAATATCTATTGATTTGATCCAACAATAAAGGTTGATCCTCAAAATCATTCTATAAGAACGTAAAACTTTCAAAGAACTTCTAAAATTATGTTAAGTTTGAATTACTCAACAAAATTAAGTTACATGTGGAAAAAAGTTAGATTTAGTCAAATAAATCAACTACATTTATAAATTTGATTATTTAGTCAGGGGGTTTACTGTAATTTTTGAAAACAGAGGGGGTAGTTTGTAATTATGGAAAACCTTAAGGGTATTGTATGTAATTCTCCCTGGAAACGTATCATATCAAAGAATTTATATTAAATCAGTTAGTAGTTTGACTGATTTTGATGATGTAATTACAATTTTTTTTTATGAATTTCCTGTTTTTCATTTCTTTTAGCAGAAAAATCTGTGGCATGACTGACCAGTCACATTTTTCATTAGGTTTTCTAACGGCAATTAGAATTCAAGATATTTTCCTATAATTTTCCAAATCACGGGCTATGTTGCGTAAGACTAAACATCAGGTATATTAGTGTAACTACCCTATATATATTTTACTTGTACGTACATCTGACTCTGAGCATTTCATAAACTAGATAAGTTAGCTTACAGTCGAGTTGTTGAGGGATCAGCTTGTTCAAAACTTTCAAATACAGATTCCCACTTGTTTGGATCGATCCCTGAAAAACATATGAGAAATGTCACATACCACAAGAAAATTATTTAGGAAAAGCATACCAAAGAAATGTCACATACCACAAGAAAATTATTTAGGAAAAGCATTCTAGTAGACGAGGGTATATATCTCATTGCATTTTAGTCCCAAAATTCACCTTTTATTCTAATTGGCTTTCGCAATCTACATTCTGTTATGTAAATTCCAACAACTGACTTCTGCAATTTACGTTCCCAGTACTGAAATTGCAAAAAGAGAGGGACGCGTACCAACTAACCCCTAAAGTATGGCCATACAAAAAACCCCATGAGGTTTCAGAAATTACCTACTTCCCCCTGAAGTTTTAAGCCTAATGGAAAAACTAACGCCAATGGTAAAATTACCATGTCTCCCTGACGGAAAGAGTTGAACTAAAAAAAAAAAATCTTGATTTTTGAAAAACCAATATTACTCTTCATTTTAAATGAAAGTTTATTACTACCTCACGGGGTAGTTGGTAATTATCCCCCAAAAAAATCAACTTATGAGATGTAAATTGTGGAAGTCAATTAGTATGAGACCAAAATTGAAAGCAGATAAACTTGTAGGACCCAAAATGCAATAAACTCTTATCGTAGTCTTACCGCAACCAGTGTCATCAACTTCAAACCAAAGAATGATTTTGTTATTTTTCCTGGAGCATGTTTTTCCATGGCCTGCTTCTCTTTTCCACTTCAACTTTTGTTTACACCAGGATGATGATAAGGATGATGATTCCTTTGGATTCAGGGAAATCTCCCGTTTCTTACTATCTGCTTCTACAGTTTCACACCATCCACGCACAATGATGTACCCGGCTTATGAAGACAGAAGAAAAATAGTTATAAATAACCAGGGGAGATTTGTGTAATTTCACAATATTATAATTTAGTCTTTTCATTTTCTTTTGTGATTTTTTTAAAAGCTAACGGCGATGATAAAACTACCATGTTATCCTTGATGGAAAGAGCTGGGAAAAAAACAAAGAAGAAGAAAGGCTTGATTTTTTAAAAACCAACATTATCCTTCCTTTTAAATGAATATTTATTAAGATTAGCGGTGAAGAAGACAATAATGGCAGTTGTTGTTGCTGCAACTGTGGTGATTCTGAGTTACTTCTACGAAATAAACCAAAATGAGTTCGAGTAATATTTGTTGTTGGTCAATTATAATAGAGAAAATTACATTCAGTACTCCTAAGATTTGATGTAATTACAAAATACAGCCTCTGTTTTAAAAAAATGAAATAAAACCTTTTGAGATTTCAAACAATTATCAATTGCAGTATTTTTTTTGTAGTTTTCGTATAAAATACAAGGTGTATTTTATTAGATTTTTGTAATTGTTTGAAACCTGGGGCGGTTTTATGTATTTTCTTTAAAGAAGGGGGTAATATGTAATTATGAAAAATCTTAGGGGTAATGTATGTAATTTGCCCATTAAATAGGTCCTTGATTTACTGAATATGTACAATCTCGGACTCCAACTGTGGTCTACTATATATAAACCAACAACTAAGTCTAGTTCCCAATTTGTTGATAATCATTTTCATTTATCTTCCTTCCTCTTCTAAAGATTTCGAAAGGCAATAAATAGTCATAATTTACATAATTATTTTCACTATCTTTCGACAAGTTTTATTTATATATTGTTCAATTCCAATAGTGGTTTTGCTTTTGACTTGCCCATTAAGTAGTAGAAAGGGACAATGCATAATTGAGATTATGGGGGAATATGAATAAACGAAGTCGTTGTTATTTATACAAGTCAAAATACAATTTGTTTAAATTTGAGTAGCATATACAGAAAGAAACTTTTGCATGTAATTAAATGGTTAAAAAAGTCAAATTACTAGAAATATTACTATACGGATTGCTGACACTTCTTACTTCACCAAATAACATTAATTAAGAAGATACTAGATCTCTTAAGTAAGTTTTAGGGTTCAAATCTTAATTTGAGTATGGAATAATTGGATTGAGAGAATCATCCTCAATTATATCTCTGCAGTGTGAAGACAACAAATTAATGGAAAAAAGTTCAGTTGATCTAGTGAAATGAGGCTGTAGATTGGTCTACGGTTCAAATCCTAATTTGGGTATGTAATAAATAGGTTGAGAGGGTCATCCCAATTGTGTCTTTGCAGGGCGAAGACAAGCTAATGAACAAAAGGTCAATTAATCTAGTGGAATGGAGCATTAGATCTCTAACTTGTGTATAAAACAGCTGAATTGGGAGAATCACTCCTAATTAAGTTTTTGGAGTATTCGAACTTAGAAAAAATCGGGTGAAAAATATTAAGGTCATGTGATTTCAAAAGAAAAATGGAACCGAAGCAAAGAATGAAAATGCATATAGCCGCTTAACAAAACTTTCAGTCTTTGACCTTGGAAATGCAAATTGTTATTTGGGAATTGGGCGTGAATTTAATAGTCCAATTTTGGTGGCCCAAGAATAAAAACAAAAAATATCAATTGGTGAGGAGGTCCGTGAACTCTTTTGACCCAATAAGAAATTATGAACTTTAAGTTGATAAGAAATTGGACTTTTATAATGGGATTATCCAAAATAAATTAAATTAAAATATTTATTTTGGGTTAGCTGAATAACTAAGAAAATAGATCCATGAAAAAATAAATTCTTATACTCAAGCCCAAACCCATAAATCAAGAACCCAACTCGTGTCGGGCATCCGAGGGTTCACAAAGGATCCCAAAAATTTAAAAATTCAAACATTCAAGCTCTCAAGTCTCTGTCCAACATCTTTGGTCCAAATCCTACCTTGAATTCAACTCAATTTTACTTTCAAAGTGTACGTGATCTCTTTCTCTCAAGCTAAACAGACAAGTCATATCTCATTTGAGAACAAGCATTAGGCCTGCCAATTCAACTCCCCTCGAGAATAATAAGAGATTTTTAGAGATTGTTATTATATTTGTCACTATTTTTTTTTTCTTGCAGTGATTGTTTGTGTAAACTATCATTATAAGATAATATTCTAAATCATCAGATACAATTTGATTGATTGTTTAAATAATTCTTGAAATAATAGTTACAATTGAACCACGAATCTTACAAAGGACTCTCACAACGGCAAAAAGCTAAGGAATCTTACCCCTGGGTATCATATAATTGATACTGCATTATGAAATAAAAGTGGAAGAGGATTTATGTGATTAGGAATACTCGATCGTGCTAAACTCACCAAGGTTCGTACAATGCACAGGCCTAATCCAGTTCCACCATGCCTGCACATACAAGAGATTTTAAGAAATGATGTATTTTAGAGATAATTATACCGATATATCTTGAGATTTAGTGTAATTACGTAAATACATTCTAAAATTTGGGAAAATATAGAAATATAGGGCGAATTACATACAATACCCCAAAGTTTGGCATAATTACAAAATATCCCTTCTATTTTAAAAAATTACAGAAAACCCCTTGAGATTTCAAATGATTACAGGGTTTTTTTGGGTAAGATTTTGTATAAGATAAAGGGTGTCTTTTTTGTAAGAATTTGTATAAAATACATGGTGTCTTTTGTTAGATTTTGTAATTGTTAGAAACCTCAGGGGGTTTACTGTAAATTTTGAAAACAGAGGGAGTATTTTGTAATTATGGAAAATCTTAAGGGTATTGTATGTAATTCTCCCTAGAAACATATCATATCAAAGAATTTACATTACATCCGTTAATAGTTTGACGGATTTTGATGATGTCATTACAATATTTTTTATTAATTTCCTTTCATTTATTTTAGCAGAAAAACCAGTGGCATAATGAAAGTTTACCCTTCTAAGCCACTGGTAATGTTGAAAAACCAACATTACTCTTCATTTTAAATGAAAGTTTATTTCTACGTTGGTAATTATCCCCCAAAAAAATCAACTTATGAGATGTAAATTGTAGAAATCAATTAGTATGAGACCAAAATTGAAAGCAGATAAATTTGTAGGACCAAAAATGAAATAAACTCTTCTAAATCAGTCTTACCGCAACCAGTGTCATCAACTTCAAACCAAAGAATGATTTCGTTATTTTTCCTGGAGCATGTCTTTCCATGGCCAGCTTCTCTTTTCCACTTCAACTTTTGTTTACACCAGGATGATGATGAGGATGATGATTCCTTTGGATTGAGGGAAATCTCCCGTTTCTTACTATCTGCTTCAACAGTCTCACACCATCCACGCACAATGATGTGTCCAGCTTACGAAAACAGAGAACATATCGTAAGTCCTTCAAGTTCTTGTCCTAAGTCAAACTCATGCTCTTCCAGTATTAGTTTGCCTGATTCAACCTGTAATTATATTATTATTTCTCCAAAATAAATATATATTTTTAACCCTTTATACAAATTAGGCTCAATTACGTCTATCTCCATGTCAGATTAATTACATGAGTCTGATATATTACTTCCGAGCGCCCTTACCACAACTAACCCCTCACCAGTTCGAGATATATTTTTTTTTTTTTTGGTATAAATTATCGGTTTGGGTAATCCTACATTGAGGGCCCTTAATCCAGTTAGGGGCAGAGTCCGTTCGAGATATTACCTCTGGAATACTAGTAATATTTCAAAACGGGCAGGGGGGTTGCTGTAGTATTTCTCAAAAATAGGGTACGAGTCATAATAATGAATCTCACGAGAAGGATAGATACAATTAACCATACAAATTAAACAAAAAATCTTGTTTACAATTGAGTATCTCTTATATATATCATATCTTTACCTTACTAAGATCGAATATGTTGTTGAGAAGCCGAAGTAAAGCAGTGGAACACTTACGAATTTGGGTTATCATAGCATGTTGTTCATTTGTGAGGCAATCATCACGCGTAAGAATATCCAGCAATCCAATCACTGCAGCCATAGGTGTTCGCAGTTCATGACTGTCACAACACAAGAATTGCATAACTAAATCATTTTTTGAATCTAATGATTTCTCGCCATTATTATTATATAAAAGGGTTAATCAATCTGTTCATTCCACCCCAGTTTGAATTATTACCACTGAACACCCATCCAAGTCGATTTCGGAGGTAATATTTCAAACTTGTGGGGGTCAGTCATAATATTTTTCAAACTCATGTGGTATAGCATTATGTTTCAAATTGGGGTATGAGTTGTAATTAATAATCTCTCGAAGGGGCTAGATGTAATTAACAAAAACACGAATTTTTCTTCGTATAGTTTGATTGCTATACTAAAAAAGTGAAATAGATAGAAATTAGTTACCTCATGTTTGCTAAAAACTGGCTTTTATAGTTATTTGATGCTCTGCTTTTCTTCTAGCATCTAAATTTCTTCCGAGTGCTGCAGATAGATTCATTTGCTTTGATACTCCGTTTGTAAGAATGAAGATGCAGAAGCATCCCACGACTAGGATGCATACAGAAGCTGATATTAATATCATCATAGCTTTGAAAGCTTTTTCATCGACTTTCCCATTATATACTGCCTCGGTATGATGATAACCCCAACCTGAAATCAAATAACAAACCATAAAAAGGATCATTTGCAAAAATTCTTGATCAGGTTGAAATTTATAAGGAATAATTACCAACTACCTCCTTAGGTTTCAGAAATTACCAACTCCCTCTTGAGGTTCACTATATCGCTCGTGAACTACCCTCTGAGGTTCACTATATTGCTCGTGAACTACCCTCTGAGGTTCACTATCTTCCGTTCATTTTTGCCTTAGCCTCAAAACCTCAGGGGGGATTCGGTAATTCCTGAAATTCCTCAAAATCTCAGAACTTGTTCTTTCGGAGAGAAGCAGTCCTAGTGAGATGCGTGTAGCTGCTTTTCTCTTTGAAGAGATGTGCAAAATGAGGCTTGCAGTGTTGTTTAGAATTTATGAGAAAAACGAATATATTATGGAGGTATTCATTTGTAGAATTATTAAAAATAGAATAAGGTATTATGAAAATCTTTTAACATAAACCAAGCCATAAACCAAACACAATTCTAAGTAAAAGTAACCAAACAATTCTTGCTATTAATCAAGTAAAAATGTTCAATATTATTGTTCCTTAATAAAAGTATCCAAACGAATTAAGGCTAAATAAACACAATTCTAAGTAAAAGTAACCAATCAATTCTTGCTATTTCATCCCAAATATATAATTAATTACAAAGAAGGTATGAACCAAAACGGATGACGCTTTACTGTATATTTATCAACTAAGTTAAATCGTTGGATTTGGGCATCTTCCAAATTGTAAGAACCAATATAATCATAAGAATCTGTGAAATATATACGATTAGATTTAAGCTGTGGATATTGAGAAGCATGATCGAATGATATTGACATACTTTGGTCGCCGACGAAAATAGCTCTATCACCCAAGCTCTTAATCATCCTCATATATCCTGATCCATTGATCCAATTCAATTCATAAACATGAAATTTATCCGAACCATATTTCATATCTTTAAGCACAACTAGTAAGCCACTTTCTGATCCCACTATATACGGACGATTACGATATGAAATACACGGACGATTACGATATGCTGCCTTAAAGTCGATCTTTGCTACCAATCCGATATTGATATTGTTATTGCTGCAGCCTGATGAAAATTTAAAAGCCCAGACGTCAGTGCGGGTGAGGCCATAGAACTGATCTTGGTAATAAGTCACGTCCTCATAAGTCACGTCCTTATAAAACTGATGATCCTGCTTCTCTAACCTAGTCCACCGCTCTAATCCTGGTTTCCAATAGCTCATGCCTCCGTCAATGTGAACAATCATCACTACAAAATCCGATGCTGATTCTAATGGGTTCGCTGACAGTGCTGCCCTGATTATATTATCGGTTTCAGGAAGCTGAAAACAATGACGGTAAATCGGATGGACCAAATTCCTCTCTGACGAGTTCGACCGTGTGAGTACCCATCCGTAGTTTAATCCGATGCAAGTTTTATGCGACATCTCAGGGACATATATACTTTTAGTAAAAAATGTATTTTCTTTCCTGAGGATGTGAATTTGTTGGTTTCCGGTGGTGTCCGTGTCCGTGTCCGCCAGCATCAGCCATGGAACTTGAGGGCAGCGCCGTAGATACATCTTGTTGTTCTTGTCAGACGCGGCCTCCGAGTTCCATGATTTGCAGACCGATCCAAAAACAACGAAATCTTCTACAGAAGAAATCTTTTTAATGATCGAACCAATAAAGTCACCGTGAAGCCCCCCCCAATCGGCCATCATCATCCTTCGTTCTATATGTTTCAGAAATCACATACGTCCTCTGATCTCTCTATCTATTTATAAAGCCGCGCGCCCACTCGGGTAGGCTTCCTTTTCCCAATTAGCCAAGAAAACCTAATTATCCAAGGATTTGTGTCTGAAGCGGTAGATCTGATGTCTGGTTTCTGATACGCTGCCGTTTCACTTTCAATATAACTCCAGTTTAACTAATTATCTCCAATTCGTCGGGCTATAAATAATTGGGCCTGGGCTTCACGGATATATGAATGTTTAAGATTGAAAAATTATACATGCGGATTGGAACATTTTACAATAGCTTAATTGAGATGTTTCACAATATATTAATTGTATATTAGGATTTTTTAGATAATAATAATTAATAAAAAATATTATTTCATATATAATTTTATATATTAATAAATATATAATTTATCTATATTATATAATTCAGAAGCTTGAGTCTATCCATCTCACGTACACGTTGATAGTCTCAATGAATTCTATTTTTCATATAATTATAAACTATTAAATTATTATTTATATTTTTGTTGTCTATATATAGAAGTTCTACAATATCTTTATAAATAATTTTATTTTTAACTATATTAGAACAAATTCTAAAAATAATTACGTATAAACATAAAATCATCAGAAGATAAATATAAAAGAAAAATAATAATATATTCAAATTAAAATAAATAATTTTAAAAATTTAGCAAACTAGAACTATTTTTTTAAAAATAAATAAACTCTAAAAAATCTATATAGTAATATTTAATAAAGTAATAAACCATAAAATAAAATTTTATTTTATTAATAAAGTAACACCCTGACTTGGCAAAGGACTTTAATTAATTAAATATAATTATGATGTTATAACAGTTCGACCGTGAACTGGTCAAACCAGTAACTCCCGGTTTGATCGGGCTTTATTTGAAACATGTGTTGTCTTCCTTAAATTTGATATTTTGATAATTTTAATTCAATAATTAGTTAAATAAATTAATAAAAAAATCCCTAAAAGATACATGTTATGTAAAATGACAAAGATAATGTTTTTTTTTTTCTTTTGGAAATTTGAACAAACTTTATAATTGTTGTAACATTAGCAAACAAACGTTGAGAAATAAATAACTATTACTCACCACATATTACTCTAGAAGGAGATTGACAAATTTTTTCTCCAATGAGCTTCGATACAAACTTGCCCCCGTCTACGGTGGCTAAAGACCTATTTCATCGGAATTTGAAAAAGGTACGACGACGATTCCGTGTTCAAGTCATTCTTCCGACGGATAAAATTTCCAGTAGCTTTGCTCGGTAAACATGGCGTATGGGTGGAAGCAGAGTGCGGCTAAGGTAGCAATTAGCATCCAGCTCGATGCCGAATTGCCGATGGGGATTGAACCTTCAGGAGATGATCTGTAGAAACTCTAAACTTAGGAGGAGAATCACTATCCATATACAGGTATTGCGCGGAAACCCTAGGATAACTCTTCCGGGAAGTAACTTAAAGAATGAAAGATACTCAGTTCTTTCCTTTTCTTGTATTACCTAATATTCTTTTCTTCTTATTACTGTTATCCTCCTAACACATGTAAATTTTTTATATATATAGAACCTATATATAGAATATTACTTGACTAATTCATCCCGTCTATTTGAGTTTGAACTATATTCAGCCATTAATTAATTTGCAGTGCAATGTCAGGTAAAGAGTACGTAAACGAGATTGAGAGGGCACGCAGGGATCTCAGAGCACTCATCTCCTCCAAGAATTGTGCTCCGATCATGCTTCGGTTGGCGTGAGTCAATGATTTGAATTCTTAAATTGCCTTTACAATATAAACTATTTTGAACTTTCTTACAGTATTTAGAAACAGCTATTTGTATGAGCTTAACATATAACTTATACGTGCAAGAAATTGTGTAGGTGGCATGACGCAGGCACTTACGATGCAAAAACGAAGACGGGAGGTCCCAATGGTTCAATTAGAAATGAGGCTGAGTATAACCATGCTGCAAATAATGGCCTGAAATTTGCAATTGATCTTTGTGGTGAGTTGATATCTTCTCTGTGCATATTATATTTAGTGTGAATTACATATACAACCTTTGATCTTTGCCCTAATTTTAATTTGGTCTATTTGCTTTCAAAAATTACAAAAACGTCCCTAACATTTCATTTTATTACAAAGAACTCCCTGACCTATACATCATGAAACCACAAAATGAATGCATTCAGCCTATTTCATGGAGTTTCTTTGCATTAAAGTGAAATGTCATGGAGTCTTTTGTAATTTTGAAAATTGAAGGACTAAACTGTAATTTGCTCAAATCTCAATGGATAATATATGTAACTTCCTCTTAATTTTATCATGGCCCCTTAAACTTAGTTCATTAGTTGGCAAAATTTAACCTTTTGTTAGCATTTTACGCTTCTTCTTGATGGGTAATCTCAAGTTTCCACCATGCTACTTTCCCACCCTGTCGTGATGCATATCAAAGACGATTACTTCTTTGAATAATCAACTACATTAACCTTTATTTTTACTAATTACAGTGAGTTCAATTTAGGTCAGTTTAGTGCATAGTTACGTATCTAAAGGCATTATATTAATTTCCACTGATTGTGGTTTTGTTTTGACAACAGAAGAAGTAAAAGCAAAACACCCGAAAATTACATATGCTGATATTTACCAGGTATATTTGTATTCAGTGCTTTTATTTCAGTTTTGTATGCTTCATCAATTGACTGAAATAATGATATCATGAATTTCCAAATAGAAGAGCTTTTTCGAGTCATTTTATAGGGAGAAACACTTCTACTACCCCCGAGGTTTGTGGACATTACAAAGTAGTCCCCCAGGCCCCATGTATCATAAGTAACAATAACATCCCCGACATTTCATTGATTTTGTAACTCTGATTCCGTTTCCAAAAACACGCCTACTTATTTCCTGCCTGTATTTTCTGTTTTATGAGAGCAAAGATGCCTTTAGGGACTATTTGTTATGTTAGTCAGATTCTAGGAATCATTTTGTAATTATATAAAAAGATGAGGGACTTTTTTGTAAGTTTATTATCGTTTTCCCAATATACATTTTCAAATTTAGTCTCATTTTTTATATCACAATAAATTTATCTACTTTTCATATTCTCTTTTTCAATAATTAAGATGTTAGCGATGAAGATTATCACTTACCCTTTTGGGGTTTAAAAGGGTTGAAAGAGTATGAAAATTGAAATCATTTGAAAGTTAACAATATTAAAAGTGAAACAAGAGTAACTTCAATGCATGGTGCCAACATTGAAAGCAGAGTTGTGCTATGGAAAATGAGATTAAGCCTTACAATTTGAGTTAATTTCTTATATATGTTTCGTATCTGACAAATTTATACCTTTTCAATTTGCTCATTGCTTTTGTTCCTTTCTTTTAATTTTTCGAGAAAGGGACTAAATATTCTAATTCTTAAAATATATAATGGACAAAACCTGTGACAAAACCTGTGACAACTATATATATAAGCATATTTAGTGTACGATTCTTATAATTCTCACTTTTTGTGGAGGTTTTGTTGAAAATAAAAGTCTCACAACACCATGAAATAAACAACAAAATACTGAAGAACAAAATCTATCAGAGCAAATTGTAAAATTGGGAGAACACAAGATCCTTATCAAAAGCTATTCCTCTCCAGCCTCGTGCAGTTTCACCTCCAGAGGGGATAAAATCCCCTGGAGGTTTTTTCCCAACCCTTTCGACTCATCGAAGCCCATGTTTTTCATCAATCTCCTTCCATAGCCCGAGTGCTTCGGAGAAGCGCTGGAACTAGAGAGTAGCTTTGATGGGGATCCTATCCCAGCGCCACCAATGTAGCCTGGGATAGGGTCCGAGTAATCAACTCGTTGATCATCCTCAAGTTCCTTTTCATAAGGCTTTTCGCTGTTGACGAACCTTCTCCACAAAGCAGCCCCCTGACAGCATTAGAGAATGTAATATATTAGTACTTTAGACTGCCTATGTATGTTTCGAAATGCAACCTTACACTATGGTGCTCAAATCTTGAAATGCATAACCTCATCCAGCTGCATGATGGCTTGTGAACCCCCCGCAGAATCCAGTGGAAGAATGTTATAAGGGGCAGAGATTTCCCTGTTGGCTTGGACATCATTTGCTGCCGCCATGATCTGTTTGATAAAACTAATTTAATATGACAAAGCTTTTTATGGCATCAAGTTGTGCCTAAAATGCATGAAGTCTTAAGAAAAGGAGCATTTTAACTTATTACATATTAGATAGCTCATAGACTATGATGAAGACGGACCTCGGGAGCAACTTCCTCAACTTTTTCAGTCTTGTTAACAGCACAAAGCACTTCAAACAGCACATCGGCTGTCTGGTAAGCTTTTCCAAGCTGAGCTCTAATCAGATGAGAAATCAAATACAATGTATTGATGAGCTCAAATACAAAATAAAACTTTCCATGAGAAGGAGTACTGTTATAAAAGTAATCAGTGTTAGGGGATACCTATCCGCTTGTTCTCCCTTGTTAAGTGGCACACCATACTGCTCACAGTATTGCTTGTAGAAGCTCTCAATTTCTCGAGCATCAGACTTCTTGACCCGGGAAGCAAGAGTCGTTGTATTATCCTGAACATGAGTTCATCATTACTCTGATTCTTAGACATCTGATGAAAATGCTAAGACTATGGGTAAGAATATTCTTGCATCTTATTTTATATATCTTATAACTTAATTTTAAACATTTAGACCTATCATTATTTTTTATCATTAATCAGAACAATCACGCCTTTATCATTTTAATATACTCCTCAATCAGGAAATATTAAATATAATTTCAATTGAACACACATCAGATCTATGAAAATAATTACTAAGGTCCGCCAAAACAAAATTTTTGTATATCCAATAAAGTCAACGCAAGGAACGTTCTTCACATTTGGCCCTCTCCCCTTTTCCAGAAACTACTTTGGAAGAAAGAACTCTTTTTCAGAATTATTAGACCTCCATATAATTTTCCCTCTTTTACATTATTATTTTTCATATAAAATAGTATTGTATAATTAATATGCTATGCAAGTCTATATATGCTGAATTATATACTTACCCGTTCTAGTCTTTGTTGTAGACTAGTTTTGAATTGCCGTACACCATGTCCACTGGAATTTTGATCTAATATGTTCGCCTCCCCAAACGCATAATATCGACCTAGTCAACAATCGATAGAAGTAATTAAATGTTTGAAAAAAGAGATTATGACCTTCTGAAAACAACCAATAGCCTTTCCATCAAAAGGACAACAATTTAAAGCAACTGTGAAATGGTTTCAGGTCAATGTACCACTGTTAGATCACAAGGTCCAGTCCAGTTCATAAAATGCTTCCTTAATCGTTGCACACAGACACACTAATAGCGTAAATCATACCGTAGCAATATACAAGATTTTCATAATCAAGTGAAGCAGAAAAACATGCAAAGTTCTCTTTCATGGATAATTTTCAGTTCAATGCATATATCAAGAAATTATATCTTGAACGCAGGTTCTTGATTGTAAAAATACCAAAATGAGAAATTATAGATTTTTGGGTTGAACCCAGGTTCTTGATTGTAAAAATACCAAAATAAGAAATTATATCAAGAAATTTTAAAAATGCTGCAAGAGAATGTATGAATTAACGCAAACAGCTGCATCTTTCACAGCGTACAAAAATCATGCGCAGATAATTGAATGCAGACTTACAGAGGTAGGCGACGCGTGGGCGTTCATTCTGAATCTCTGCGGCAACGCGGAGGATGGGGGTAATAGACTGGAGTGAGGACGGTACAACCTCATTGTCAAAGACCTCCATAGAGTAAGTCGTCGTGGCAGCGCTACATGACGGCCTCCGCGACAGTGCCGACTGGTCATTGTTCCCTGACGACGACGCCATCTTCGATCGATATTCGCTCACACAATTGTCTCTTCCTTAGCTCTCCGGAGGAATTAATTAATCAATCAACCAACGGCGCAGCCGGCCGGCCAGCTAATTAAACTCGATTCAGATGATTTCTTCTAGAGTAAGAAAGAAGAATGTGTGAGTGTTTCTGTGTGTGTTATATAGCCGTTGATGTGTCTATCAAGAAACTTTATTCAAGAGTCTCTGTTTTCTGTTTTCTCTCCAACTGTTTCTCTCCTTCGCTTCTCTCCCTTTCAATTCTATTGAAGAGTGAAGACTACCTTCCACTCGTCAACAAAAAAGTCAAAATCTTTCTATTTCATTTTTGCAAGTGGAGGAGACTTGTGAGTTTCTAGATTTGATTCAATTGGAATTGATTTCGTACATTGGAATCGGCTAGACACAAGGAATTTGTGCTGTTTTAATAAATGTCTGTAATTTAAACTCATAATTATACAATAATAATCTAGAAATAATTATGAAAAATACTTTGAGAATTAATTTAAAATAAAAAACACATTTAAAAATCTTGAAACGTTATGAGTATTTTCTGAATTTATATTTTTTTTGGTTAGTAATTTTCTGACTTAAACGAAAGTGTTAAGAAGCGCTTTAGAAATGTCCTCGAACAGTCTTTTGGCCCTCACGAAAAAGATTTGAAAAGCGAGTTATGAACTGCATGTATGAATGTTTGGGCCCGAAGTAGAGGAGTTGGGACGAAACCAGTAGACGTCGGGTCTACAGCGTACCTCCTGATGCCTCACTTCAACCTTTGGGAGCTCAGGGTAAGGCCAGAGTGACAGCCCTTTTGAGTACCTGAGATTATACCGTATGTTGCGTGTAGTCGGATTTAGCGGTCTGACTACAAATGGAGGAATAAGGGTGGTTTCCGTTTTATGTTTGAAATGTGGAGATAAGGGCTCGTCTCGCCGAGTCATATGAAATGTTATGTTATGTTTTATGCTAAATTACCAAATGTTTACGAAAATCTTTCTTTTAAGTTTGAAAACGGTGATTTATTTCCGGTTTATTAATATACATTATTATTCTCTCCTCACTTAGTTATTTGACTAACCCCTCTGTTTCACCCTTGGTGTTGATTTTAGGAAAACTAGGCGGGATTCGTCGTCATAGTGTCTCGTCGAATTACATTTATTTTTGGATCATGTAAACTCTCATTTCTGTTTTAACATTTATACCATTATGATACATGTAATTAGAATAGTTTGATTATTATGTAATTATGTCCGGGATTATTTGTATTGAACCTGTTGTACTTGATTATCTAGTCTAGTAATGGAATTTCACTAGTCTCAGTTGGCTTCAGGATAATAGATTCAAGGGATAATTACCAACTACAAAAAACCCCACGAGGTTACAAATATTACCAACTCCACCTCTGAAGACTTAAACCTAATGGAAAAACTAATATTGATGATAAAACTACCATGTTACCCTTGATGGAAAGAGCTGGAAAAAAAGAAAAAAAGGGTTGGTTTTTGAAAAACCAACATTATCCTTCCTTTTAAATGAATGTTTGTTACAAACAACTGGTGAAAAGTTTGTAAGAGAAAGTAAAACCTCAGGAGGATGTTGGTAATTTTTGAAACCTCATGAGACTTTTTGTATGTAGTGAGAACAGAGGACAATCCCATCCTAGCTATTGGACTTTGATCCTTATCGACTTTGACCGAAAGAGCTATTCTTATTCTTTTCCCGAGACTGGGAAGCGTAAGGCCGGAAAGAAAGTCTTGTACGAGGTTAAGTTCAGGCATAGCTACTGGAAAAGGATTCAGAGATTATGCAGATTAAGCCATCTAAGTAAAGCCTGTCTAAGCCAGCCAGTGATCCATTTTGGCTAGTTCCTCATTAGTTGACTGCAACTCTTTGAATTGAAGGAGTTACATTGGGAATTTGCTATACCTCAAGAGTAGTTGGTAATTATCCCTAGATTTAGTTACGAGGGTCTTTGATGGTAGACCATTCATAATATTCACGATTGTAAACGCGATGTTGATCGTTGCCATATTTTTGTGGCAGGACGAGGAAGCATTCTTCAAAGACTATGCTGCTTCGCACAAAAGACTTTCCGAATTAGGATTGAGTCCACCGTCCTTTTTAAGATTAGCCGTGAAGAAGACAATTATGGCAGTTGTTGTTGCTGCAACTGTGGTGATTCTGAGTTACTTCTACGAAATAAACCAAAATGAGTCCGAGTAATATTTGTTGTTGGTCCATTAATGCTACCCCTAAGGTTTGACGTAATTACAAAATACTCCATCTATTTTCAAAAATGGAAGAAAACCCTCTGAGATTTTAAACAATTATAAATTGCAGGATTTTTTTGGTAAGATTTCGTATAAAATACAAGTGTATTTTGTTAGATTTTTGTAATTGACTTAAAACCTTATTTTTTTCAAAAAAGGGGGTAATATGTAATTATGAAAAACCTTATGGGTATTCCATGTAATTTGCTCATTAAAATAGGTGCTTGTTTTAGTGAATATGTACAATCTCGGACTCCAACTGTGGTCTACTATATATAAACCAACAACTAAGTATCACTCCAAATTTGTTGAAAATCATTCCCATTTATCTTCCTTCCTCTTCTACTATTTCACCAAATATTTCGAAAATCTCTCTAGCTGAAGGTATTCTTTGGAAGATGTACCACTAATAAATGGCCCCTTCTCTGAAGTTCTGCCTTGACAAGATTGGAGGTGTCATGATTCAAGATCCATGCAAATTGAGCTGCTGCTTCCATATACCAGTACTCAAGTCCAGCAGGCCAATATCAATAATAATGATGATGAAATTAACTGAATTGCTAACTTCGAATTGATTTGTTTCTTGAGTTTCTGTTTGTGAATTTTGATTTTGAGAGTAAATTCGGCCTTGAAGATTTTGTGTGAGCTCGTTCCGATCAGATGCTTCGTGGGTGTTGACGCCGTTCTTCTGTAACCACTGCGTCATAGTTAATCTAGTCATCTTCCCATTAAGTGCAAGCAATACCTGTTGTATTCAGATTAAATAATTAATACAAATAATTACGAAAAAAACCCCTCAAGCTATATTTAAATTCGCAAACACCACTAAAACTGTGAAACCTTAAGAATACTCCCTTGAGTTTTTACGCCGTTTATATTCTTACCCTGAAACATTACAATACATTACCCCGCAGTTTGTAAAGTATTACAAATACCCCCTCCCCCGGCGCCAAAAGTAACGGAATCGTAGACTTTGGGGATATTTGTAATGTTTTAGGTTTGGACGGTGTCTACAAAATGTTTTGCAAACCCCAGGGGGCTATCTGTAGGGTTGGGAATTTCTGATAATTTTTCAGTAAAAAGTGTAAACCTCAAGGTGGTATCCGTAAATGACCCTTAAATCTAACTACGTCAAAATTTGACGAATTTATGAACCAATTCCTCTAATTTGAAAATCACCGTATAGTCTTTGTGGTTACTTAAAAGTTTTAAGTTTTTGAAAATAACCCCGAAAATACGTACCCCTAGTTGAAATCCTAAGATGAGGTCTTTTTGAATTATTTATACATAAATTAAAAACATGGGGAAGTGTATAGTAATATCTCAAATAGAAAAGATCCATTTACATGGTTACTCAGATTTAGTTGACCCAATTTACAGGTTTAAGGTTTCCTGAATCCAATTTACTCACAGTGAGGTTTTGTTCTTTCAAGTTTAATTGGTAATGCTGATTTGCAGTATCATGAGCAGGCGTGTTGAGGAGCAGATAGAGCTGCATCAGAGTTCCTGGTCCACTTTTCTTCACCACTTTGATTTCTCCATTCATCTTGTTAACCTGTTAATTATCAAGATTCAAGAATAATATTCATCATTAATTAGATAAAACCAGCATTTTATTCAGGTAAGTTGGGAAGAAATAATTCAACTTGCTGTAGAAAGATGTTTGCATGAGATCTGAATTATGAAATAAAAGTGGAAGAGGATTTATGTGATTAAGAATACCCGATCACGCTAAACTCACCAAGGTTCGTACAATGCACAGGCCTAATCCAGTTCCACCATGCCTGCATATACAAGAAATTTTAGAAATGATGTATTTTAGAGATAATTATACCGATATATCTCGAGATTTAGTATAATTACGTAGATATATTCTAAAATTTGGGAAATTATAGAAATATAGGACGAATTACATACAATACCTCAAGGTTTGTCACAATTACAAAAGATCCCCTCTATTTTAAAAAATTACAGAACTCCCCCTGAGGTTTCAAAGGTAAGATTTTGTATAAAAAATAAAGGTGGTTTTTTTGTAAGACTTTTTATAAAATACACAGGTATTTAGTTAGATTCTTAACTTAAACTAAAACTATCATAAATAGGAATATATATATATATATATATATATATATATATATATATATATATATATATATATATAAAACAAAATAAATTATTTTGATAATAAATAATCAAAATTTTAAATGTAGTTGAAGTGGCGTAGTGTGGCGTCCCGGAATTGGAGTTCCGAGGACACTCCAGCAGTCCCGCACCGCCGATTCACTGAGCTGATTCGTGATAGACCACACTCGACTATCGGTGGCGAACAGCAGACGGTCGATATAATTTAAAGAGTTGACTCGCAGCGGAAATACGAATTTTCAAAAACTTTTTCAAAAGATAATATCAAAACATTTCGCAGCGGAATTGAAAATGCGTTTTAATAAGAAAAGTAATAGCAAACCTAAATTAACGAGTAATCCAGGAAACATGCAGAACATAATAGTAGCATAGTAGTTTGGCACAAGGCCATACAAACTAAACACAGAAGTGAATGTCTCACTAGGTTCGATAGTAGGAATGAACGTAGCCATTCGTTAACGTTGAATGAAAGAATATAGGCAAGTAGACAAACTCAAACACACAAAAGAACCTATAAGCTTCGAGAGGAACCAGACTTATCGATGGTTGGCACCTAAGATCATGAACGGAAAAAAGAGGGCGTTAGTCCTGGCGACTAAATGAGGTGTGTAATGTATAGACGTTAAGACTAATAAATCATAACGACACTTTTAGAAGAGAGCTTGGCTCGTGTGATTTGAGAAGGGGTCGATGAAAAGGGGATAAGGGGAATACAACTATAATTTTCGAAAATGTGCGAAACTGGTTTTGACTGAAAGAATTGTACATATCAGATGTCTGGAAGTTTAGAGTCGGATGATGGAAAGCATTCACCCTTAATCTTCAAAACCAGACGTAAATACGATTGTCGTCGAGCGACGGACTCGATTGACTGACTAATTAGGGAAGGACTGGCGAACTAAGTAGATGAAACTAATTAGGTAAAGATAGACTGATTGACAGACACTATCCCCAAGTCGAAGGCCCTTATCTCCATCCTTATAACTTCCATAAATCGGATATGATATGAAGAAACAGATCTACCACACACACCATTTGATGGATGCTCAGTCCATCGGTTCAATCGCAAGAGATACGTCTATCTTTGTTATGAATAGCTGTATCCAGAAACCTCCTTATTAATTTATTTTTGACAAATAAATTACTAAATGAGTTTTGGAAAATATTATTAATCAAATAATAATTCAATTAATTAAACCATTACTTGATTAATAATTTTTGGAAAACAATTTTCTAAATAATTAGCAATTTTATTTTTGAAATATTTATCATTTTCGAAGAATGTGATTAAATAGTAATTATTGAATTTTATTTCGAAATCCAAATCATTTCCCGATTTACTTTAATTGCCCTAAATAGTTTTGCCAGGAAGAATTAGGAATTACCCGAGTAATTTGCATTACTCGTTAAAATGGTATCTCGGGTTAGGGTTTGGGCGGAAGGATGTGAATAGTTAGACTCAATCACGATTTCAAGTTGAGGAGTGGTTTTGAATGTAATATTCGAAACATGGAAGGTTTAGGGTTAAATTCAC
Organism: Verbena officinalis; assembly: GCA_958496215.1. NCBI lineage: Eukaryota > Viridiplantae > Streptophyta > Magnoliopsida > Lamiales > Verbenaceae > Verbena > Verbena officinalis. Next base: position 37,478,751 of record OY292387.1, read on the forward strand.
AAAGAGTTGAGAGGGGAGGTATTGGTAATTTGTGAGATATAGGGGAAAGTTGGTTTGAGGGGTGGTGAATGTAATTTCTGAAACTTGGAAGGTGTTTGGGGTGAATGTCGAAACCTATAGGGGAGGTAGGTATAATTTTCGAAAGGTTGGTAAAGGTTTAAGGTTGAAGGTTGAAACCTCAGGGGAGGTTGTTGTAATTTCCAAAACATTATGGGTTAAGGGATTTGAGATGGCCGAATGGTTTAAGTGGGGGTTTTGGTAAGGTTTCGAAACATCATTACCAAGGGTTTAAGGGCTGAAGGCTTTGATCCTTAATACAAATCATACAAGAGCACTTAAATACTTAATCCTAAGATTCACATACAAATTACGCCTAAGTTTCACAAGCTTATACTAAGTTTTCTATCCAAACTTAAAACTAAAGCTAAGAAATGTAAAAGCTCAATTAGACACTTAAGCACATACACGATGCATATCAACATCATAGTCAAACTTTACCATTTGGAGTCATCTTATCATATTTAAGGCTTAGGAGAGCTGGTTTCAAGTTAAAAGCACAAGTTATTAGAGATTAAGTACTTATCAAAACATTTCATTAAGTTTTCAAAACATTACAGATTAGTCCCTGAAACAGGGACAACTTTGAATGATTTCTGGGAACAACTCTCTGGGAGTTAGGGGATGAAATTGGTGGATTTAGAAATTTATATGAAATTAGAGTATCTAAGCCACTGATTTCATCCCAAAAGGTTTTATATCGAAAGAGTTATCACCCTATGAAAAACGTTGCGCGTTGGAGCAAAAACTGCAACAGTTTCGAGCAACAGTTTTGCAGAAGCTAAAACTCAGTCTAAAATCGGTTTTATCAAAAAGTTTTCAACACTAAATTTGTTCACAACACATCAAAGTGTGTTTTTTCAAATTTTTGGGTTTTAAATCGAAGTGAGCCGTTCCAGAATCTCTCCCAAAGTTAGTTCGAAATCAGTTTTGAAATAATTTTGACAGCTTTTATGAAAATTAGTTTTTAGCTTTCAAAACTTGGATTAAGCTTGTTAAATGCTCTCCTACTCCTCAAATATCATTGCATAACAACCATATGGTTAGTTCTCCATCAAAAACAACACAATGCAAGGCATATAGAGATCAAACAATCTTAATTCATGCTATAATCATGCTATAATCATGCATAAGCTCCTATAATCACTTGTTAAACATGGATCTATCAAAAGCTCATAATAAAAGTACTTCTAACGCTCTGTTATCAACTGAACCAAACATGAAATCATAAAGGGGTGGGATTTCTTTCATCACATCACATAAAACTTCAAGAAATCATCATATAAGCAACATATAAGCAATATAAGAATGGATGCATGATAATGGAGGATTAATGCTCAAGGGTTGAGGTTTATAACCTTGGATCGAGAATGAGGGAGGAGAGGGGAGAACGTCTGATCTTCGGTGGTGGCTGGATGTGGCTGGACGGTGGCTCGTAGTGGTGCTTCTCCTTCGTTGCCGACGGTGGAGCTCGAGCAACAATGGGGCTCTCTTCTTGTTTCTCGGCTGGACCAGGTGGAGGAAGGAAGAGGGCTGGACTGTGTGTGGAGAGGGAAGAAAGAAGGGTGGAGGAGAGGAGGGCAAGAGGGAAAGGACAAGACAAGAGGTGGTGTGGCGGTGGTGATCAATGGTGATCACCACCTCCTTCTTTGATCTCGGCCGACACGAAGAAGGAGGAGTTGTGTTGCTGCGGCGTGATGATGGAAATGGAATGGGAAACAAGGGTTGCTGCATATATTTATAGGAGGACAAGGGGGCTGTGATTGGCTGATTCAAAAGTAAAGAGGATCGATAGGGGTGGAGTGTGCCGTGGGTAGCATGGTAGGGTGGTGTAGTGTAATTATCAAACATGTCCCAACAAATATGGTAAGGAATCAAAGGGTACTTTTAGGGTTTGGGGAAGCATGCAAGGGTATTAAGTAATGGTGGGGCCACACGTGAGGTGGCAAGGGGACATCGGGGGACAAGAATAGCGAGTAAAAACGACATCGAAAGCGATGTTTCGAGGGGTTCGGTGTAAATTAAAAATGATTGGGAAAGAATTGGTTCGAACAGAAGGTACCATGGTTTAGAAAATTTAATGACGGTCGATTTGGTTATAATATTGGCCCGGTTATTCTCTTCACGAGAATTGGCCTCGAACAGCGCGAAATTTGGATTTTCGATCAGAAAATTCCAAAATTCACGAAACGAGAAATCCTAATAATTCTAAATGATATGCATGCATGATGAGGTCATGTAAATCATATAATTTACTGAATCGGCCCGATTAGGGTTTCGTAGCATTTTCTGAAATGTCATTTTCGTGATTTAGGTCAAACAAAAATACAATTATAAAAGCTTAGAAAATATAATATAATAAATAATGATAATATATAATTAGGGAAAACCTAATTATCTAAGCGTTTAAGTTCTTCCGAGTCGGCCTTAGACGAACTTATTCGAGTCTTCGTTCCGAGTTGTACCATTTCAACTCTGCCATATTCGGGTTGCAACATAAATGATATGCATGCAAGATAGAAGTCACGTAAATCACGTAATTTAATCGGCCCGATTAGGGTTTCGCGGCATTTTCCGAAATGTCATTTTCGCGATTTAGGTCAAACAATAATACAATTATAATAGCTTAGAAAATTATAATATATAAATAGAGAAAATATATAATTAGGGAAAACCTAATTATCTAAACGTATGAGTCCTTTCGAGTCGGTCTCAAACGAACTTATTCGGGTCTACGTTCTAAGTTGTGCTGTTTCAACTCGGCCCATATTCGGGCTGCCACATGTAGCCACCTTATAGTCAGAGGTTTTAATTGACCCCTCTGCCTTAAAAAAATAATTCTTGTTTATATATTAACTATGTAGAAAAATGTTTATTGTTTGATTTTAAAATGATAATTTTATTTTTTGACACGACTAAAAAATCTGTAAAATTACATATAGAGGGAGTCAAAAGATAAAAATATAAGGATAGGGGTAGATTTTTAACTTAAACTACAACTATCATAAATAGGAATATATATAAAAATAAAATAAAATTAATTATTTTGATAATAAATAATCAAATTTATGAATGTAGTCGATGTATTTGACTAAATCTAACTTTTTTCCCACATGTAACTTAATTTTATTGAGTAACTCAAACTTAATATACTTCTAGAAGTTCTTTGAAAGTTTTATGTTCTTATAGAATGATTTTGAGTATCAACCTTTATTATTGGATCAAATCAATAGATATTCGATTTAAAGAAATTAAATGTATAAATAGATGGTAATTTTATTTGTGACTATCCAAAAATTAAGTAGTTAAAGGGTAAATACAAGTTTTTAAAAAATTTATGTGTTTTATTTTGTACTTTAATTGATTCCAATAAAAAGAAAGTTTGGCTACGCCACTGTTCACATCCATCTCTTCAGCCACTCTTCTTGTAACAGACATAGCAGCCACACTTTGAGGCTGAGTACATCCCACCATCAACTTCCTAGGGTTCTCTTTATCTATAGCATCCAGCACAAATTGGGGAATCTGAGTAATTTTACCACTACCAATCTCACCGACTAGAATTAGCGTCTGATTGGATTTAAGCGCCTGCAAAAACTCCTGTTTCTACGTCAAACAGACTCACCTTCTTCTTTCGCCCCATTCCCATCTACCCAATATTCCTTCTGTGATTCCTCCGCCGATGAGTTTCTCACTCAAAATTCCGGACAGCTAAATTAGAATGTCCGATGGGCTAGAAAAAGCTAAATTAGGAGTTTCTCGCTGCTGCAATTCTTTAATCTAGCCCCTTATGAACATTCAATAAAAGAAATATTGTGTAAACACTGAAGAATATTATAGAAGTTGATGAACGATTACAGAGAGAGTTTACCAGATGATGAATTATTGTGAGATAACATGACTAATACCGAGTTTACACTAATAAATAGAAGAGGAAGAATCTCATCTGAATAACTAATAGGTGATGATTTAATGCGCAATAGACCCCTTATTTATAATTCCTCTTTCCAATCTTATTTCCTAGTTATATTCAACTCTGTCGTTCCAACTTCTAATGAATCTCGACTTATGAATCTCTTTAGGAATCTTCAATTCTGTTTTGGTTCTAATTAGGAATCTTTCATGTTTGTCCAACTAATTTAATTTACACAGTGTCTGAAATCTAATTCATTATCAAGTTAGAAATTTAGAGTTAAAGAAAAAAGTCATTTGCCACATCACCTTATCATGTTAATTATATATTTTGCTCCTAAAAATTTTAAAAGTTATTTTATTTTTAAAAAATTCTTATTAACGAAGCCATTTTTTCCTCTAAAATCACGGTAAACTCTCTTTCTTGTTTTATCTTCACAAAATAATCTTAAAAATTCCATTAAAAAGTTTAATTTTTCTCTCACCGGATAGATAAAAACATAAGAAGCTAATATTCAGAAGATTTTTATTTGATGTATAGATGTATGTTAATTTCTTTAATTATGCGTAACGAGAAATTCGAGCACCACAAACTTTGTTGATTTGGGAAGATCGAGTTGGTAGTCGAACGACAATCCTGAATCCTAAGAAAAGTGGAGGAAAAACCTGCAAAACAAATGTTAGTCCTCCATTGAATTAAAAGAGTCAGTCCGTTCGTAAGAAAAATAAACGTAATTGAAATAACGTAAAGCAATAAAATAATTAAATAACAAGTAAAGTAAATGCCGATGATTTGAGCGATCTTGATAGTATTTTTGAGTGTTGAGAGTGTGATTAGCCTTCAAATGAGAACCATTTCTCATATTTGTCGGAGAAAATCCGTAGGATCAATCCAGTCCTGATTTCCAGGCTCGTAGCTAGCTGTTGGATGAAAATTCGGAATCTAGCCCGTCTTTCTCGGGTGCACGTGGTTGGGAGTGGATTGAGTCAGCTTCTGGCTGTTATCCCTGTATAATATATTTAACATGTTTATATATTCAAAGAATCAAAATATTAGAATACGAATCTTGTGTGGCTATGTCATAGACGCACAGTGCTTCTAGTCAGGATTTGATCACGAAATCGAACCAAATCAATGTTCACAATCCAAATACAAGTTTTGCACTTAATCTAATGTGAAAAAAAATATAAAACCCTTTTCTTTTTCCCTCTATTTTTCTACACGAATTTGCTCTGATTTTTGGATAATAATTCTGTTAATGTAAGCTCCTCTCTCCATCCTATATTATGTAGGAGTTGGAGGTTTGGGTGGTTTTTCCATTAAAAAATATGGAGAAACCACTCCCTCCAAAAACCCACTTACCTATTCTCTGAAATGGGTCGGGTCAGCCACATGGGCTACCCGTTTTTCCAATAGCTCTCACTCGCACACGAGGGCTGACCTCATGTCTAGGGTATCATCGCTTTGTGCAAAAAACTTCATGCAGCAAATGGATCATGTGGACTACGAGCACCTTTTAAGCAAAATTACTATACATTGATTAAGGATATATAGCAGCCCATCTTTTTAATATGAGGATATTCTTGACTCGCTATACCCCAGATCTCTCTCAAATTTCACTAGTCAACGCATCTTTTTATCCCTTAAATCTTAAGAGCATACATGACTATAATTATAATGTATTCACAATTATGTTACACTGAACATAATTGGCTAGCCGGTGAGTACATCCAAGTGATAGCCAAAAGACAATCTTCCTTCCAGACTGATAACTCTCAATTATTACTTTTAGCTGCTTTCCTAGACATGTACCCTCCAAAGCACGGACACGGTAAAAAATTTACCGTGTCTTGTCTGACACGTGTCGGATATGGACACGGCTCCGACACGTGTCGGACATGGACACGGCTCCGACACGGGTCCGACACGTGTCGGACACGGCAAAAAGTATCCGAAAAAAAAATAAATAAAAAAATTAGGACACGGTGTCGGACACGGCTGGGGGAGTGTCTGACACGGCTAGGACACGGCAAACTCAAACTTTTTTTATTTAAAAGGGTCAAAATTTATTTTAAAAAAATAAAAAATTATAAATGAATGAAACGGGGTATTAAATTAATTTAAATTTATTTTTTTCATCATTTTTAATTGATTCTCACAATATTATAATATACAAATTATAATATTCTTTTAACATAATAATCAATTCGTATATTTAAATTTTACTAATAATTATATTATATTGTGATAAATTTATTTTTTAATTAATATTTGTACATATATTATATATGAATATTTATATTTTTATTAAAATTTATATTAGTCAGCCGTGTCGGAACCGTGTCGTGTCATAAAATTATTAAAAAATTCGTGTCCCTGTGTCCGTGTCCGTGCAACATAACATGTACCGCATTACCGTATCTCTCGGTATCATGCTAAAATAGCAACACTAAAGTATAATCTTGAGGAACCATCGAAAATCATAAGGGTACAACAATTGAGGTGTACTAAAGCCTCTGGGTCTTACATAATGAGTAAGAAGGGACACATATTTCTCATTTCCCAAATGGTCAAATTCTTAGCACATGCAGTATGAAACGCATGCTACAGTATTTAACTTCCGATATGGAGTGTATGTCATTTTCTTTTAATTAATACATCGTACAGATCTAAGCTTAAGTATTTTCAATACTTAACTCCTAAAGTTTTCTTCCAGTGCATCCTCAATAAACACAAACACTGAAGCAAAACTTAAATCTGGCTTTATTGACAAGTTTAAGTGGTACATGGGGATCCACTTCGATTACTGAATAAATTATAAAGTAATCTCATCTCTGCACATTTTCCAAATGTAATAGGCGATTGCTCGTGTGAGAGAGCCAATCCCAACTTGTCCAACATACTTTAAAAATAGACAAAATATTTGTTTAACCCAAATAAAAAAAAATTATATATACATAGGCATTATTCATTCGTACAACCATAAACATAGCACATCAGTTTATCATATCCTACGCAATCCCAACGATTTAACATGATAAGCATGTTAGAAGTACAAAAACGTCAGGATCATAGCCAAGATGGCTCTGATACCACTGTAAAATATATTTAACATGTTTATATATTCAAAGAATCGAAATACTTACTTGAATACGGATCTTGCGTGGCTATATCATAGACGTACAGTGCTTCTACTTAGAATTTGATCACGAAAATCGAACCAAACCAATGTTCACAATCCAAATGCAAGTTTTGCACTTAACCTAATGTGAAAATAAAGAAAAAATCATTTTTCTTTTTTCCTCTATTACTAATTTGCTCAGATTTTGAATAATAATTCTGTTAATGCAACCTACTCTCTCCATTCTATGTTATGTAGAAGTTGGAGGAGGTTTGGGTGGTTTTTCCATTCAAAAATATGGAGAAACCACTCCCTCCAAAAATTCACTTACCCATTTTCTGAAATGGGTCGAGTCAGCCCATATAGGCGACCCGTTTTTCCAACAATCCCGCAAATCTTGGACGCGTTTTAGTGGATGGTTGCATGGGCCTAACGGCTATCCATAGAGGAAATGGGTCGCCAGCCCTGTGGGCCTAGTGCTATCCAGAGAGGAAGTGGATCACCAGCCCGGTGGCCTGGTACTATCCAAAAGGAAGTGAATCGACAGCCTGACAAGCCTGGTACTATCATGAGATGAAGTGGCTCGTCAATCTAGTGGGTCGTCCCCCCTCCTGAGCTATCCATGTCTCATGCCGGATTGAGCCGTCCGATTGAGTTGAGGCCCAATACCCATGAATATGGATAGCATTAGTTACTGAATTGAATTCTTAAGAAATAAGTGTTCAGAATTTGGGCCTAATTGAAAATTGGTTGAGGCATGACCCATGTCATATATTCTTGATATTTTTGTTAAAATGACCTCATACATTCTTGACTAGTTTCTATCGATAAATTTAAAGTTATGAAAAAAGGTGGATCACAATTACAATGCGTAAATAGATAAATGGTTTAGTTGATATAATATTTAAGAATATAATAGTTTTTGAATATAATATGTGATCGCGTGTCGATTTGGTACATCATATGCTTTCGGAAAATATTCTTATTTTATATATCTAATATAATAATTATTTTTTATATTTTAAAACTCACCCTCCTTCGTCTGAAATTCTAGTTCCACCTCATTTACATATGCATATACATGATATTTAAATAATTTGACGAGTTATGAATTATTATATATATTAATACTTATTTATCTACTGGGAACTTAATTTTTTGCCAAAATCCGGCACGTGTTGTGACGCTCGTAATTTTGCCTAAATCGAGTATATTTATTTTATGGGAATTATCATAACTATTCTGGACCTTAAAATATTGAAATTTGAAATTTTGGGGTTATTTTATAATAAAACTAAACTGTTGAGAAAAGTTTGAAATAAAAAGAAAAATGGGACTGCATCGTCTTCTTTAAAAAACATGATATACGCAGACACACACTATACACCTTCGAAACACAAACATATATATCGTAATATACGTTCCAACGTAACTCTTCCATTTCTTGCTCAAATCGGTCGAATTTGGTGTCCAAATTTATGGTCTCGACGAGACGAACGCGTATGTAGTAAGAAATCAAGATTTCATCTTGTGGTTGAAGTACAGTAGCGCGACGAAGGTGTGCAGCGGATGTGGTGGTCGACGGAGACCATTCGGCCGGAGTTTTGAGCGCGGGACATAAGAGTTCTAATCCTCTTGACGAGACGAAACTATGGCTAGCGACGAAATAGAAAGAAAACCAGTGGAGGTGGAGCGACGACGCGGCAGCAGCCGCGAGGTTGCGCGGTGGTCGGCGGTTGTTTCCGGCGGGTTCTCCGACAGACTTTTTATGGGTCTCGAAGGTATTGATATGGGCTTTCCGGATATCCGATTAGTTTCTGGAAATGATGGCTGGTTTGTGAGAAATTTGAGTTTGAAGTTCTAGGGTTTACTATTGATTGGGTTTAATTAAATGTAAAATTAAACCCAAACATGTGGGAATTTTGAGAAATGGACTTGGAGATTGTGACGTGCTTGATAAGATGAACACACTGGTATTTTTGGAGAATTTTCCGGCAACATTCAGTGGCGGTGCTCCGGCGGCGGCGACGACGGTGGCTCTGGATCAGATTATAGCCCTAGTCGTGCTGGACTCAACTATACATCGTGTTGATTTCATACGCGATTATTATACAATTACACTAAATAAAGATGTTGGACGAATAAACTCATATATTGACTGGACGGACTATTGAACAAGGACTTGAATCATATAATTCTACTTGAAGGAATTAACTCATTTGTATTCGACGAATAAACCAAACGTATGTCTCGAACTGAGGCCGGATTAGATTAAGGAATATAATGTAATTGAGTTATCATAAACAGTAGAATTATAATCAATATGTTAGATCCAGTAATTAGATTATTGAATTGGGGATTTGGGACTAATATTATTAAAGTATACTTAGATTATTATAGTTGGATTTAAGAAAATAAATTCTTGGATATTAATAAAGAATATTATCTTTTAAAGAATAGTAGTATTAACTACGTTCTAAAATGTAGAAAAGTGATCGATAGAGGAAATAAGTTGTGTAAGTGGTTAATAGTAATTACTTTGTACTGTCAGGTGTTACTAGTACATGAAGGGCAATGGACTAAGTATAACTGACTGCAAATAAAAGGTGGGGATGAACCATGTCTTGCTGGAGACTGAACAAATTCGTACACCGTTCTCTAACTTATGTTTTTATTGCTTTCGTGAGCCTTAATTGCCTTTTACCGCAATTGCTTAAATTTTTATTTGAGCCGTTTTCTATCGTTCGATTGTGTGATTATGAATTCGGAAGTGTTTGTCAATAAAAGGACTACGTGTTGTACGGGGTAAAGTGTTACGCCATGAGAGCCACTTCTTGAGTCTGTGTGGCCAAGTGCTCCATGTGTAGTATCCATCGCTTGAGCCCGTATGAGCCACCTCTTGATCCTCTAATTGATAGTGATTGATTGAAAGTGAAACCCATTGATCTGTGTGTGGCGGCTATTGGGGGCACCCATAGCTCGCATTTATATTTATTCCATTGGGGGCACCCATGGAACGACCATGCGAGGGTTCCTGCTGGTCGAAGTGTAGTGAGTGTCTAGTGTGGCCACCTAGATTAAAGGCGATATAAGGCTGGACCCTAAACCATTTAATTCCATGAAAACCAAAGTGATCGTTTGATTGTGCACCTACAGTGAACTGCTCTTATATCACCTGATGATTGTTCGTTTGAACTACAAGTGTTTTTTTCTTGTTGTAAATTGAAGTGAAACTGCCTTATTAATGCACCTTTATAATTGAGTGATTGCCCACTAAGTCATTTGACTCACTCCCCATATTATTTTGTATTCTGTTCTCCAGAATAAATGAAGTGAAGTGTAAGAAGGGATTGGGGTTAACAGTGTAATGTTAAAGATTGTGGGCTGAAATTCCGAAATACAGGTTCGTATTTGTGTTTAGTTTCTGATATCGTTAACGCTCGAACTCGGATATTTATTATCCGGGCTGGAGCGTTACACGTGCGCTGCATGTTACGGCAAAAACCAAGTATTTGTTGATACAGAGAAAACCAAATACCGTCCAATTACCAAGTCTGTTTTGGCCGCATCAGCAAGTACCTAGTTTTTGACCATTATGTGCAACGCGCGTGCCGAATTCTAGTAGAAAATTAAATTTTCGTTGAGTAATTGTTCGAATTTTGCTCTCTCTTCCCCATGCCTACTTATTTTTCTTTCCCCAGTCTCGGAGAGATGCAGAACTCATTTTTTTTGTTTTAAATGAAATGAATGCAAAAAAAAAGTACTAATTAGAGTATCGAAATTCAAAGTAACCAAATTAATATCTAAAATTCTCACTAACAGCAAGTTAAAGTGTCTCGATTTTTCAATTCTCCCTTTCAGAAAATGTGCTCAGGCCTCGCTCCTTTCTTCTTATTTTGCCTTTCTCCTACTAATGTACTATTTCATTTCTTTTTTCTCTTACTTTATTAATAATATTGTAATTTTATATTACAAACATATCGAGTATAAATATATACCATATTTATAAGTACCAATGAATTGAGCTCTATCTATATATTGTAATAATATTTGGTATCCAGATGCTGCTGACTTATTCCTTGTTTATACGCAGTCTCAAATCTCAATACACTTTCTTTTGCTTTGACATTTGAGTTAGTGTAGATCTACATTGTCCTAACTTCTTTTGTCCTTGCCAAGAACCAGAACAAATGGTGGAATTATTTTCATTATTACTTTTGGCTGCTTTTTCATCTTCATGTGCCCATTCCTCTTGCATCAATTGGTTCTGATGATGGTACTTGAAAGCCACAAATAGCATGAACACTGCATCATAAATATAAAATATATATGTTATTAATATATAACATTATTGTTCTAAGATTAATTTATGGCAGAATTGTCATTAATTTATTAACAATCTGTTAGAAAAAACCAACAGATATTTGTGCCAGGATGGGAAAATCAATCATTTTTTAGTTAAAAAAAAAATTGTCACAAACTATATAGTCCATAACACATTCTATGAATAAAATAAAAATAAAAATAAAATGGCGTACCTGCCCAGATTCGGGCAATAACTGATGACAAATTCCAGACAAGAGTGAAGATGGCAAATCCTGCTGCTTTCTTGTGGGAGCATGACTCCCAACTCCCAAGCATCACGAAAATGTACCTTCATTTAATCCAATGTGTCATACTTATATATTTTCTAAATTGATAAACTATTAACTCGCTAATTTAAATTTGATTTGGTTGTAAGTGTGACATATATTACTGGAAATAATGTAATTTAGGGTTTCTTTTTACATGTAGACCCCTTGATATATTGCAGTGCAACTTGTATTCACTAAATTTCTAATATTTATGAATAAATATGTACTAATATTATAAAAATCTTATAATGTTATTTGATCTTAAGTCTTAACTATTGCATAATTTTTCAAAGTTTATTTAACTGCATAATTTAGAAGACTTGAGGGCTATCCACCTAAGCATACACGTGGATAGCCTCAATAAATTCTATTTTGCTATGCAATTAAAACTACTAATTATTTTTATATTTATCCAAAAGAATGAAATATTTTGTATAGATATATTAGTTCCAAGTCTAATTCAAATTCAAATACTATTTATATTATCGTTTTCTACATATAGAAATCGTACAATATCTTTATAAATGAATTAGATTTTAACTATATTATGACAAAGTAAAAAGGAAATTAATTATAAAAATAAAACCATCAAAAAAAATATAAAAGAAACATGATAATATCCTTCGATTAAAATAAGTAATCTTAAAAATTTACACCAAACTAGAACAATTTTTTTAATTTCTCAAATTTAAAAATTAATTAAATGAACTATGATACGGGATAATCCGTTCAGGCCACGTGTCGTGATACCAGCGATCCGCTTAAGCCACGTAGAGGCCTACGGAGGACACGACTAATGGAGGTTCCGATCAAAGGTCTTTGACCCGACTGATGAATCCACTGGGCAGAATATTGGTCCGGTCGGGTACTCGACCGTCAAGGGATACACTGCGGTCCGGGACCAAGCGTTCATGGTTGAACGGGCCTAAGGGTACTGCTAGCCCCTCTTACAAGGCCCGCAGCACCTCGAGTCCCTACGATTGGGCAGTGACGTCGATCAGTAATCATCGACCGCCTTTCCATGGGTAAGAGGTTGGCATCACCAGGCGCATTAAATGTCGTCGCCAAGCCCATACCTCGGACTGGACAAGCCTGGCCCACCAGATCCCCCCTTTTACGGAAAGTACTTGATCCTCTACAGATCACTGTTCGGCATTAAATGCCAGCAGTCTTGCATTAAATGCACACCTCCCAATGTGTACTTAGTGCCTGTTATCACTCACTATAAATACTCCCAGCATTTATTATGGTTGGTAAGTCCTCTTAATTGCTCCGATCGCACTCTTCTTACTTGAACCCTTTTCAGTACCTTTATACTGACTTGAGCGTCGGATGTGCTACGTCGGAGACAACCCCCTCCGGCCAAGTAACCCCTGTGTTTGTGTGTTTCAAGTCGAAGTTGATTTCCCCTCTACAAATTCAACTGACGAGCTTGGACACGTGATCGACCCCGATCCCATACCAAAAATCATCCTCATCAAACTATAAAAAATCTATATATTAAGAATGAAACAAAAATTATTGAAATTGATTTTACAAACATTATAATTAATTTAGTATAATAAATGAAATAACATGGATACATAATTAAATAGTGTAGAAATAGATAATAAATAAATTCGAATTTATATATATAAATACATATATAATAAAAATTATTACATATGTTTATATTTAATTAAGAATAATTCAATGTATTAATTGAAGAAAATTTAAAATTAACTATTTATTAACATCAATTTAGGAGGATGTTTTGTTATTTTGTTAATATCAAAGGTTGTTTCGATTATAAATAGTATAAGGGGGACAAAAGCGAAATTGTATACATTATAGAATGCATATTATAAATTTATAATTTTCATTATCGTTTGTAGAATGGAGTTGAGGGTAGGACTGAATCAAGTTCAAAACGAGTTAATTACTAAGGAACCAAATAGTTGTTGTGGGATCAAAAGTGAAATTTCCATAGTAAAGGAGCAACTATCTGGTGTATCTACCCTTTTGCCGACCGCCCAAATCAGCCGTTAGGTGATCATATCTGTCCATCAGATAGAAAAGTAGGTGGACCCCACTACCATATATTAAACAAGCAGTGTACTGTAAGTTCCGTGCTCTAACTGTACGCTACCATGATTTTACATTATGATGAAAGAATTACTTTTATACAATAGTTTAGTACAAGTGTACAACCAATTATTATTGAAACTAATAGTAAAAGAAATAACAAGGACTCTATAGAAATTTATATTAATTAGTCAATACCCAAGATCCTTAAAAGTTTAGAAAATAAAAGTTGCCGAATTTAGAAATTAAGAGGGCCAACACGATATAAATTCAAAAGTTTAATGACCAAAATTTATTTTTTATCATAATTGTTATTTTAATATTTATATAACATTCATGATATTCCTTCTATATATATATATATATAAATATATATTTTTTCTATTACAAATATACAATCAGTACTTCGTCATAAAAAAATCATATTACTATTTTATATATTTAAAATAAACTTTTTATATACATAATTTCTGATTATTTTATAAATAAATTACTTTGATATGTGTGCTTCAAATTCTGAATTCATAATTTTTGATGTATTGTTAATAATTATATAAAAATAATAATTTAATTTATTTAAGAATATATATTTTATAATTAAATTTTTTCATACAAAACAGGAATAAAAAGCTAGTAATAACTAAAAGGAAAAATAAGATTTAAGAAGAAAAAAAAGTGAGACAAAATATTGTGGCAGACGTGCATGCATTGACTGCAACCTGGCCGCTCCCTGTGGGTTCATGCAAGCTCTCAATTTAGTTTCCCAACGCGTGTCACCGGCTCGCTTCCCCAAATGCAGGCTGCAGTACATAGATTTTATATACTAGCCCCGTTGCTAGGTTTTAATCAACTGATAAAACTCTCTCTTAAATCCACAGTTCTTGAACTTGAAGCATTAGCATCGAGTACTAGCGAGCTAATCGGTCATCATCATCATCGGGTACGCCACAGATTATTTTATGTAGACGTCTTGTCATATTTCCTCATCTCTTTTCAATTTCTTTTTTGACCATTAGTTTTACAGGATGGAAGATCCAAGATTGGGGTGGGAAATGGTGAATTATTATCCAGCTTGTTTTGATGAAGAAGAGAAAGAAGATGAGAGTGTGAATAAGAGTAGTAAATTTATGGGGTGGATATTGAATAGAGGAGTGAGCTTTGGAAAGAATGTTGTGATTGCGGGCGTTGTGATGTCATCTGTTCCCCTTGTTCTTCCTCCTCTATTAGTTATTTCTGCACTTGGTTTCGCCTTCTCTGTACCATTTGGTGTCGTGTTTGCTAGCTATGCTTGCACGGAGAAGCTCATGAGCAAGCTGCTCCCTTCGCCGACATCCCTACTGCACTTGGATTATCAAGAGGAGGACAAAGAGGGAATTCATGAATATGATGAAGGTCATAATTATGACTTGACAAAGGAAGATGGTCTGAATGTAGAGGTAGATGGGGGACCAACTGAACATCTTCTTGAGTATGAGAATGAGAGACCATCTAATTTAATTAATGGCGCCGTGGATATTCCGGAGGCTGAGGCTCCCTCCGTCGACAGTACTAGTACTACTGCTGCAAAGACTGTTGAAGCTCAGAATGTTACAAACAATGTGGATACCAAGGATGTGAAGTCCAATGTTGAAGCTCAGAATGTCATAAACAAGAAGTCCACTGTTGAAGCTCAGAATGTCACAAACAATGTGGATACCCAGGATGTAAAGTCCACTGTTGAAGCTCAGGATGTCGCAAACAAAGTGGATATCAAGGATGTAAAGCCCACTGTTGAAGCTCAGAATGTGGCAAGCAATGTGGATGCGAAGGATGTAGAGTCCTCAGATAAGGGCAAAGAGACTCCAACTCCAAACCTAATTTCAAAAGGGAAGAGCAGTTCAAATTCAAATTCCAATTCCAATTCCAAGGGAAGAAAGAAACTACTCCACGGAAAGAAGAAATCAGAACCAAATCCGCAGCAGGGAAAAGATAAATCTAACACGACTGCAACAGGTGTGCCTGAAGACAAACAAACTCAACTGCTGCCTCCTGCAGGAGGTACAAGCATTTATATATATATGCACTTGTAAATAGATTTTAATTTAGTTGGTGGTCTTATTTTGTGTGCAATTACAGATAACCAATCAAGGATGAATGATAAAAAGGAAATACCTGCAGGGATGACCGAGCAAGGTCAGAGTTTGGTCTCTGATGAGGTGTTCCCAGAAGTTCATTAATGTAGAATAATCGTTCTATCTCATCATGATGTAAGACTTACTTGCTTATTGCCGCATGCAGGGAGATGAAAAGATTTGGAAAAAGCTTGATGCAGTCCGAGTAATTGTTGGTTTCAAGGCCGCCAGACACCCTTCATATTTTGAAGAACTGAAGGCATTGTACTTATTCACAGGAATTGAGCCACCATCTTCATCCATAGTGGGGGAAGATACCTCAGATCTTTCGGAATTCCATACCCAGCTTTCTTTTCTCATGTCAGTTATCGGTTTGAAATAGCTAGCTAGCACTTTAATTTTCGGCCCCGTACTTGGTTATTTGTTGCTTTGAATGTTTCTTGCATTTTTCATTGTGTACTCCTGTAGTGTTGCACAGAGCTCTGGCCTCTTGACAATATTTCAGTTGTTTCACCTATTTGATATGCTATTTCGTCTTCTCCATTATCATACACCACCTAGAGCAATAAAAGGACAGAAACTCATTTAGCTAAGGATTATACCAAATTGAGTACAATAGCTTCTTCCTTCATGACATTACTTCTTACTTGAAATGAATCCTTTAGGGTTGAATACATATAATCAGGTTCAACAGATTTCCTGACTCTTGAATATTTAACCAAACAAATTAAAGATTAATCTTTAAACCTGAACAACAACTGTACCAGAAAGCCCAGCGCACATGAATAACAATATCAAAAGGGTTCTATGTACTAACGTTCACAACATTTGGAGAGGAAAAGGGAAAAAGTTCTACAATTTGTTCATATTCCCATCACCCACTACCCCTGAAAAATTAGAAAGTCGAAAATTCTACCTGGCGGAAACCTAGGTTCAGACGGCGAGGAGAGAGGAGCGACAGCGAGCTACTGTCACGGCGGCGACGAGGTGCGACAAGCGGGAGCTGCTGTCCTGGTGGCGACGAGGTGCGATAAGAGGCGGCAGGGCAGAACGGCGGCGACGTGGTGGCAGCTGGAGTGTGTTTCTTGGGCGTGATTTTGACCGGCAGAAATTGGGAGAAAATTGTGAGAAGGGGGAATAATAGCGTCAATATTTATACATTTTTCTTTTCAAAGTACTGACCAATTTCCGACTGTAAATCGGTCGAAAATTCCGTCACGTATTTTGGTGCTAATATTCCCGCCCATTTTCCAAGTTTACCGATGACTTTTTGATCATTTTCCGTCGGAAACTTTAAATTGCAAATTAGTCGATGTATAGTTGGAATGTTGTCGGAATTTTCGATCAATTTCCGATCAAATTTTTTGGCTGGGGTTTTTTGTTGGTATCTTACTGGTTTCTAGTTAATCTGTTCACAATTGAATCGCTTTGATATCATAATTATATATTTATTAATATAAACAAAAAGTATGTAATATTAGCTAATTTTAAGATAATATATGTAATAATACTTGTTTGTATTGTGTTGAAACGAAAATCTTATTAGTTATTGGTTTGATCCATTCAGATCGGATTTGGATTATCCGACAATTTTAATATATTTTTTTTTAATTTTCCGACCTAATTTATTACCTCTTAGCCCAATTATATTATGACCATTTAAAAGATACCTGATTATAATATAAAAATGCAGTGTACTAAAATTGCAATTTTAGTTTCTAAAATTGATAATTGTTTAATAGCTATTATTTAAATGTTTGATTCTCTAGTCCACTTATTGCATATCTGCATTCTAATTTATAGAAGTTGCTATGCTAAATGTAAGTTGTATCATTAAAAAAAAAAAGAAAAATATAATCTGTTAAGAGTTAAATAATCATTTTACATTAGAAAAAAGAGCGGTAACCAAAACTCAATTCAAACAAAAAAGTGTCTGTTCATTAAGTTTCGGGAAAAAAAAAATGCAGCAACATAAAAAATAACAGCTAAAATAATGAAAACTATTAATGAGTCTATTAGAGAAATTCAATAACATACCTAGATATTTATAATTTCGGATAATTCGGATAGAAAATACTATCCGAAATTTGATTCGAATCCAAACGTCTGTCCCTAATTGAGGTTACTATGGTCCTAGGTTCCAAACTTGAATCATTATCCCCACACAGCGAGTGACTGTAATCAGAAACAAAGAATAGAGGAAAAATTAGAGGAATGACACATTTATTGAGTTATATAGGATCTGAATTATTAATTAGGATCGGGTCATGAATGAATAAGGGCCGGATTTTATTAGTGGAGCGAAAATACTCTTAAATTTGCACGTGAAATGCACGAGATGAAATATAGTCGAAATATTTCGTCAGAATTAGATTTGAGGAGGCAAAATGTAAAACGTCAAAAGTTTGGAGGCAATTTAAAATTAAAAAAAAACATAGGAGGTAAACTGTAAATATAGAAAGATGAGGAGGTAAAAAAAAAATCTCTAATTTTTATATTAGGAGATTGTGCCAACAATTTAATGTTGATTAGGAGAAATTAAATAAATTTTATTAAAACAAATTCTCCATATGTCACAATATTAGTAGTTGGCAAGAATTTCCCCGCAATTAGAATGAGTCTAGCAAAAGGTCCCAATGAGATTATTTATAGAGCGAGAAAAACGTTGATGAGAGAGAGAACGGTTCAACGGCAACATTTCCCGGCTAAATAAGTTAATTTTCTATAATGGCCACCCAATTTTCTCTCCCACCAATTTCCTCTGATCGATTCCCCAATTTCTCTCATTTCCCGCTTCTGTACATGCTTCTCCAGTTACGATTAGGGTTTGAATTTGCTGATTCTCTTGTTACCACAGGCCTGAAGGTGGTGGAATAATGGGAAAATCAAATATTGTGTATGCTCTTTTTACCCATGCGCTATGCATTTATGCGTAATTAGGCTGATTGCATTCTGGGAAATTAAGATCCGGTTAGTAGAGAAGAAGAGTAAAAACAATTAGGAAATCTTTTTTATTTTTTCATTTTTGGAATAATGAGCGCTTCGAGATTCATAAAGTGTGTGACGGTCGGCGATGGTGCGGTTGGGAAGACGTGTCTCTTGATTTCCTACACCAGCAACACCTTTCCCACGGTATGACATTTCTTTCTTCCGTATTATTGTGTTTGTTTCTGTACTTTCCATTCTGCGTAATGCTGCATTTCAGCTTTTCTTTTTGCCCCTTTGGTTTCCTTTTTTTTTTTGTTCTTGAACAATAGTTTAAAAGGTAAAAGAAAAGAATGGACACTGTTATGGTTTGATGATTATTATGAAATTACGTTAGAATGACTAGGAAAAGTATTTTTTTGTTGTGCGAACACCATCCTAGCTACGTAGTTTTTACCATTTGTTATCATTTTTGGCGGTTTCCGCCAACAAAAAATAGCTCATGTGCAAGTTATGTGAATAAATTAAGGGTGATTCGTGAGCGGTTTAAATTGCACAAATTGCTATTTAAGTTGTTTACATGAGCGATTTTTCGGTGGCCGAAATGGTCCGAAAATGGTCTCAGATGGCAAACTGTAAAAAGTGTATAGTGTGGATGATAGTTTGTTAAGAAAAAAAACTCAGATGACTAAAGTGTAAAAATTGAGTATGGCAATAATATACGGCAAGCAAATGAAAGACGAAAAAATACGTAAGTGATCCATTTTCTCCTGAGTATTATTGTTATGGTCAATGTTCTTTCGTCTCTTGATGAATTTCCTTTAACTGAGAAGTGTTTAGGAAGTCGAACACTAATCGCTCTCATATTAACCGACTTTTTTTTTGACATCCAACCTTTTATTACCCATTCACAGTTACGGAAAGAAGACATCAATGGGTATTTGCATTAGTCAAAATGTGATGTGGGCTTATTTTCAAATAATTGAAGTTTTACTGGATCTAATACATGTGTCTTCCGTCAATGAGAGAGTTGATTTGAAATTCTTGTGTTGATAATAATCTGATTCCGTTTCACAAATTTCCTTTGAAATTTCACAGATGTAAACTGTCAAGCTAATTTCTGTTTTTGATTTAGGAACTTCACTGGTTTATTTTGTGATTCGTTATAATTTGCTGGCAATTATATTGTTTTCTCCTTCAACAGTATCAACAATTGTACATTTATTTCTTTTTCGAACATAGTTGAAACTTGAATGTACTCTGTTACACACTTAGTAGTAAATATGCACCTGAGTTTGAAGTAATTCATGAATATGTCTATCTGCACTATATTTGGGAAGACAATCTAAGTAACCAAATTCAGATTTATTCTTAGTTAAGTAAGAAAACATATAATCCAAAATTCCAACGAGAATAAATTTAGGGTTTCGGATCTCATTGGATTTTGGTTCTTTAAAAGTGATTGTTCTTTTACCTGCTTAACATTCTTATCTGCCTTTTTAAATGAAACAGGATTATGTGCCTACTGTATTCGATAATTTCAGTGCAAACGTGGTTGTCAATGGTGCCACTGTTAACCTAGGACTGTGGGATACTGCTGGTAATTTTAGAGCATCCCTCTTGATATTTATACTTCCAAAGATTCATCTATTCCCATATGGATATGATACATGAGCATCTTTCAAGTTTATTGCATCTTTGGTCCCATAATTTCACCTCTATTTTATTATGATCCCTACTAATTGACTTTTGCAATTTACTTTCCATAAGTGGTTTTTGGCAAGTGCTGCTTTTGGTCTCTATTGTTTCAGTTCTGTCTCGACTAGGACTAGTGTTCTAAAAATAATACATTAATCCCCCAAATTTATAATTTGTCTGAATTAAGTCCTCAAGCCATTTTACTGTGAGAATATGGCCGGAAAATATCTTACATGTGTTAGGCGTGACAAAGTTAAGGATAATTCCGTCCTTTAAACATCACATATTAAAAATAAAAAAAGATTTAAATGGCCGAACATTCTAAGTATTCACAGGATCAAAGTGGCATTTGGCTGTGGTTTTCTTTGCATGTTCAGGACCTATGCAACTTTTCATCTAATTATCATCCCAGAAGTTGAAAAGGACCTGAACTTGCGAGAAAAAATAAAATTCATGTGATCTAACTTGCAAAAGTGGATTAGTACGGGACGAAACTAAAAAACAAGTGATCAAGTTATGGGACCAAACTAAAAAGTAGGCGAAGTCATGGGACCAATAATGGCATAATACAATTAAGTCACATCTTTCCATATTTTTGTTACAACTATGAACCTACAGTTTTTTGTTTATGGAACAGGACAGGAGGACTATAACAGATTGAGACCTTTAAGTTACCGTGGAGCTGATGTTTTCATTCTGGCATTCTCTCTCATAAGCAAGGCAAGCTATGAAAATGTTTCCAAGAAGGTATCGGTTTTGATTTCTTGTAATATGTTTCTTACATTTTTCTTTCTCTGCTTTATTCTTGTCACACTTTCATGTGCATTGATGATTCTATTTTTTGTTGACTTTTTTTTTTTTTCATTTTCATTTTCCTTTTTATTTCTCCAGTGGATTCCGGAATTGAAGCATTATGCCCCTGGTGTCCCAATAGTTCTTGTTGGCACAAAACTTGGTGAGACATTTGACGTTGCTTTTCTTAATTTCCATGAACCAGCTTCCATGCTCAATATATGCTTTTGATGTTATGTTGCTGTAACATTATGCAATTATCTGTTTGAATTTCCAAGTTAGCAACAACTCTAATATTCAGTTTGTTGTGCACTTAATCTTTGGCCACACCATTTTGCTATAAATGATTTTTTAAGTCGATGCTTACCTGCAATCTAGTGTGAAACACTTTCGACAAGCTGAATACAATATCATTGCGACATAAGTAGTGTTTGCAAACTTTAAAAAAAAAAAAAAAAAAAAAAAAAAAAAATAAATTGTGCATTTTGCTTTTTTCAAGCACTTTGGGAGTATTCGGAAAACCAAGCTCTGCGCTTATTTAAGCAGAAATGATTTAGAATCTTGAAGCACCTAAGGACCAATTTTTAACTTCAGCTTCTAGTTCATTTCATTGATTATAATATATGTGTTAAGAAATTCATTTTCTTATATTGTATGTTCCTTAATGTTTTACGAGTGAAATTTACACATGATTTGTTAAATGAAGTTCTAATTTATTGCTTCTTTGCTGCCTTTGATGTATTCTCAGATCTTCGGGATGACAAGCAGTTCTTCGTTGATCATCCAGGTTCTGTACCAATCACTGCAGCACAGGTCAAAATCTAAAGCTTCATATCTGTATAAGCCTTCCTTTTGTTTTCTTTCTTGGGTTAATTACACTTGTGCCCCAACTTTGAAAAATACCACAACCCCCCCACCCCACATGAGTTTGAAATATTACCTCTGAGCACCCATTCAAGCCAATTTTGGAGATAGTATTTGTAACTCGCTGGGGGTTAGTTGTAATATTTTCAAACTCGTGGGTGGTCGCGTGTAATATTTCAACTCGTGAGGAGTATGTTCTAATATTTCTCTAAGTCGGGGCACGAGTTGTAATAATGAATTATACTAGAGTGCTAAGTGTAATTAATTAACCCTTATTTCTTTTACAATATTCGTAACTTTTATGGCTCACTTCAAACATCCAGGGAGAGGAGCTAAGAAAATTGATTGGTTCTCCTTCTTATGTTGAATGTAGTTCCAAAACACAACAGGTATGCCTGAGAATTCAATTTCAATTCCCTACTATGAAAGGCTCTTACCAAAACACTTCCATGTTGGAGTTAATTTTACACCAAAAATAAAAAAATGTTGGAGTTAATTGCAATTTTGGTCCATAGCATCATTTGTTTTTTATTTTGGCTCCATAGTAATTGACCTTTGTTTTAACCACAGAATGTGAAATCAGTTTTCGACGCTGCCATCAAAGTTGTTCTCCAGCCACCCAAGCAAAAGAAAAAGAAGGGGAAGGGCCAAAAAGCGTGCTCTATATTGTGATCAGCATTAGCGTCAAAAAGCTTGTGTTGCTTTTGATCTCAAATTGCTAAGTCGCATTAGAACAGTTCGTTGTTGTGCCCGTCTTGTTTTGGTTTTTCTTTTAATTTTATGTATTGACCAGACAAATTGTGATATTAATAGTTCTTAAATTTTTTGTCTTCTAGTTAATTTATGAATTTACGATTTATGTTTATGCGCACATATCCTACATTACTATGTATGGTAATATGCTTGTATGATCGTAAAGTGCTTGAAATCTGAGATGGGAATCTTTATATAGTTATATATTTTTTTAGTTTTCCACTTGTTTTTTTTCTTTTCGGATTCAGATACTGCAGTGATCCAATTAGGGGCGACCCTCTCAACAATCTAATTGCTCCACAAACTAGGTTTTGAAATCTAAATTTTGCTCAAGAGATTTAGTTGCTCCACAAGTTTTAAGCTTCATGCAAGAAAAAACATAATATCTCCAATCATAGTAAGGTTAAATAGCATAAGCTTTTCCAAATCTCTTTTTCATTATTTAAACATGCTATGTCTAAATTCTCAAAAGCATAACATGTCCAGTTCATCAAGTTGCCATCTAATTTGTCCATACATGAACACAAAAATAAAGTTTCTCTTGCATGGCTTTAAAAGAACAACAATACACTTGAAATGAGAACATAAAATCACGAATTGATCATCTCCACATACGTACTTTGATTCATACTTACCTTAAAACGATACGGATCTTGTTGGCTCCGAATCTTGTACTCGAACTGGTCCAGGTATGCCCTCCCACAACTTAAATGTTAAATTTGGAAGTCTCTCTTTAGTGTTGATCGTGCTCAGAACTGGTGAGATGTGCGAGCTGTCTCCCTCAACGACGTTGGGAGCCCAAGTCCTTGGGGTTTGAGCTTCACAATGCGGGCCGCGTCCGTTTGTCTTGTCTATTGGAATGGGGTTGGCCCATCTTAGCCGTTTGACTTAGGTCCAGATACATCTTGTTGGACATTTAATGGGCTAGAGCATTAAGATTTGTGGAAACCAATTTATTGCCACATCAAGTGTAAATCTCATATTTTCACACTCAATTTTTACACATCATTTTTTAAAGATTTACGATGCACGAGTATTTCTAAAAATCCTACCTCGTCGTCTCATGTCGTATCTAACATCTATATCGAACATCTCTTTAGTGTAAAATATTGTTCCTACCCAATATTCTTTTAGCTTGACCCATTTGATTATATGGGTTCGGGTCAGCACATGAACGACCCGTTTTATATTTCTAACAAGAACTGAGGAAGTATTCATTTAATTTGTATAAGTACAGAGGTTTGAATTTTTCTAACTAGTGGACCAAAAAAAATTGAAGTAAATGAAAAAGGGAAGCTTGGTAGCATGTGATCATTAGTGGACAATTTAAAATCCTTACACGACACGCTTTCAATTTTGTCAAAAAGAAGCATCCCTTTCTTGAAAATCTTTGCCACAAAATAAAAGTACACTAAACACAACTTAGAAATATTAGCAATTTCTTATATTCAATAATAAATTACACAAACTCCCAACAACCGGTAGTTGGATTAACCAAATACACAGTCAGATATATATATATATATATATATATATATATATATATATATAATTTTATTTCTCCTCCCTCTTCCTTTTTTTTAAAGCACGACTCCATATGAATTTCTATTTAAATATTATACACTAAAGATTAGTTGGTATAGTTACTATAGTAAGATGTGGCATTACATCTATTAAACAAGGTAAATAATTCAAATTCTAACGTGTGCATGGAACAATTGGGTTGGGAGAGTAGCTCCTAATTGAGCTTCTACAGTACCCAACGCTTTTTACTATTTCACGATCGAATCTTGGAATCTTGCACTTATCCTATGAGAGGTATTTGTAAGTGTTTTTCATAAAGTATTATGTATATATTTTTATGTTTTAAGAAGGGTATTTGTAAAGTTTCAATTTATCAAGAAAGTATTTATAAGATTTTAAGATTTCGATGATTTTTTAAGCAAATTATAGGAGTTTTTATAATTCAATTTTTTTTAATAATTAGAATATTAAAGATAGTTTCACGACTGCGAAGATTCACATGGCCCACTAGCCTTCATCTCAACCTATAGTGCACGAACATTTTTAAAAATCATATTCTGTCGTATTATGTCCGATATTCATATCCGACACTTCTTATAGTACAAAATATCACAAAAAATCTGTATCACCATATTTGTATCGTGTCGTGTCAAGTCCGTATTCGTGTTTCATAGATCCAGGGGCGGTACCATCCTTTATTAATAATTTTTTTTCCTGAAATTTTGAAGAAAAAAAATTATAGGTAAATATTTAGATTTTCGTGTATAATATAAGGTTTTGCTCCCCCTAAAATTTACAAAATATGGATTTTTTTATGTATAACATAAGGTTTCTCTCCACAAAAAAAAATTAAAATTTAACATTTTTATAGTTCCTCTTTCTAATCCAAAAATCCTGGTACCGTCCCTACATAGATCCCAACACCAAGTCATTGGCTGAATAGTTTTCATTTTTTTTCTGCAAATAGCGAGTTAAATAAGAAAAATAAACTAAAAAACAAATATTAAATTGTATTATTTCAAGAATCATTTTTAAGAGCATAAGTCAAATTGTATATGTAGACAGAGTTTGCTTAAAGGCATGAGTCATGAAAGATATTTATAAATTTCTTCAATAAAATACAAAGTAATAAAGTACAATAAATAATTAATAAAGTATAATTCAAACACACAGATCTTATTGCAAACTAACACGGGTAAGGAAGCAATATCATTATTACATATATGGTTCAGACAGCTGTTTCCTTAATCACCTGAAACAAAATAATTGTCCGTCTTTCCTCTTGATGAATCCATGGAGTTTTACGCTTACCCATCCCATTCTTTCCCCCATTCATCATCACCTTCGTCGTCAACATCATCATCATCATCGTCGTCTGAATCTTATTCTTCGTTCGGGTCAATAGTCAATAAGATCAAAGATTTCGTCGGATGTGCTGTTTCCGCCGTAGTTGGGAATGTTTTCTCTGCAATTTTCACTTTCTTCTTTGCCTTGGGTGAGCGATTTATCTCTCCTCCTCAATTTCTTGAGGAATTTTTAAGAAAGTTGCTGTCTTTAATTCGTTTTTAGATATTTTTTGTGATCTGTGTATGTGTTTCTGATGTCGGTTCCGTGATTCTCGTATGGGTTTTTGTTTTTTCTTCACAGTGTTTGGCCTCATTTTGACTTGATTAGTTCTCGTGTCTGAAATTTTAATTAGATTTCGTAATTCTTGGGATATCCTAATTGGGCTTGTTTTTTTTTTTTGTTTTTTTCCCAATTTTCTGTTTGGTGAAGACAGCAAAATAACTAGATTTCATTTTCTAGCAGATTCCGTGCAGAGTTTCCCTATTGAATGATTGGAATGTGGACTGAGATTATTTTCCTATAAGGATTATTTATATCCTAAGTAAAATTATTGATGATTTCTTAGAAGAACTTGTAAATATTTCCTGGATTTACAAGAGATCTATCTAGCTTTTTGAATTTCATTGGCAGAAATTGGGCTTTACAAAATAACATTTACCTCCCCTCTTCCGTGGCGTTTTGAGAAATTGAAGGGCGTTTTTTGTATTTTTTTTTCTTGATACGTAAAGGGCTTTAATTTTATGGATTAATTGAGCTAAATATAAACTTTTTTTTTTTTGTATCTGCAGTGGGTACCTTGTTGGGAGCGATGACTGGAGCTCTCATAGGCCAAGAAACAGAAAGTGGTTTTGTTAGAGGTGCTTCTGTCGGGGCCATCTCTGGGGCTGTTTTCTCAATTGAGGTTTTCGAATCTTCACTGCTTTTATGGCAGTCAGATGAATCTGGGCTAGGATGTCTCCTCTATCTGGTGAGCAATCACCTCTAACTCAGATTTTACGGGATTTTTGTATGTAATCACCCCTGTGTTATGTCTAAGTAATCATTCTAAAACCCCGTGTTTTCTTAAAGTGAGCAAGAAAGAACCTAACTTATGGTTTTCTGTACACACGCTTAAATTTCGACTGTTATTGTATTTTTTAGGTTTTCTTTTTCGCTATTGAAATGATCAATGTGCCCACATGAAATGTGTACCAGTAACATTGAATATGAAATATGTTGCATCAGAAACCTTGTGTTGAGAAAAAAATTTAGGGTCAATTACAAATAACCCCCTGATGTTTGTGCTTTTTACTGTAAAACCACTGAAACCCTATGGATAGCCCCCTGAGATTTGCAAAACATTCGCAAACACCACCGAAACCTTGAAATATTACCAATACCCCCAAAATCAACGAAAGTCAACGATTTTTGTTTAGATTTAGGGGGTTATTTGTAGTGTTTTGCAAAAGGTAAGTTTCGTAATGTTTCAAGGTAAGAATGTAAATAGCCTTAAAACACAGTGGGCACTCATAAGGTTTCAGTGGTGCTTTGGATTTAAAAGTGAAACTCATGGTGTTTTTCGTAATTATCCCAAAAAGTTGTACCAGAAACCTGATATTGGAGAAGGGAAAACATGGACCTTTATTCAGTTAGTTTTCACCAAAAACACATATTAAGTGCTCTTGAAATGATAAAATAAATCAAAACTTCAAATTTTAATTTTAGCACATTAACCCCGGTTGGGGGGTGGGGAACTGATTATTGAGAACACGAGGTTTTATAACTCATTTTTTGTAACATAACTCATTTTTTGTAACACGGGGTTCAGGATGCTACTTTTGCATGACACAGGGTTTTTGACGCAGTTAAGTCCATATTTTATTAACACATTGGTTTAATCATTTCTAGTAATGCACAATTGAAATGTTTGAATTTCATTATTGTTTTACACCCCTCATCAAAATCTTTTGATCTTCTTCACTCACTTCTGATCTTTACAAAGCTTATTATGGGTGTTCTGAAATTGTATATAGATTGATGTCATAGCAAGCCTTCTAAGTGGTAGGCTCGTCCGTGAGCGTATTGGTCCAGCGATGCTTAGCGCAGTCCAGAGTCAGGTATGACGAGGCTATGCAATTGCCACAAAATTAGGGTGAATTGCATCTACTATTCCTGATATTCGAGCTAATTACAGTTTAGTCCCTTTGCTTTCACTAATTACGAAAACCTCCCTGCTATTTCAGTTTATTACAGAAAAATCCCTGAAATAAGCTGATTATTGGTATTTTTTGCCTTCATGTTGTAGGGGTCTTTTTGTAAGAAAGTGAAAGGAGTTTCTTGAAATTTCTAAAAACAGAGAGACTGGATTGTAATTGGAACAAACTTCACGGATAGTAGATTTAATTTGCCCACAAATTTATATTTCAGAAGAATTGAAATAACTTTTTTTTACATCCCATTCCATTTTGTTGATCAGATGGGAGCTGTTGAAGCACCATTTGAGGAAATCCCGAATCTTTTCGACACAGGTGGGGCGAAAGGTTTGTTGGTGGACAGTGTCGAAAAGATCCCAAAATTCACAATTACGGGAGATGACAGTGTTGATACTTCAGGGGAAGGAGTTTCTTGTTCGGTTTGCCTTCAGGTAACTATTATTTCATACATTTTTAAATTAAATTCAACATATTATTATAACAACTCTGGGTGCTGGTGCTTTATTTAGTAGTATATATTTTGATAAATTTAGTCTGATTTGATAGTCCAGAAGGGGGTGCCTGTAATTAAAGAAACCAAGAGGGGGGAGATTTGTGTAATTTACATCATAGGGATTCTTTTTATGATGATTGTAACTTATTTAAAAGAATCTTAATTAACAACTTGTGGCTTTTCACTAATCAGGACTTCCAGCTTGGGGAGACTGTTCGTCGTTTGCCACATTGTCACCACATGTTTCATTTACCTTGTATCGATACATGGTTGGTGAGACACGGTTCTTGCCCGTTGTGCAGAAGGGATCTGTGATATTTGTATATGACATGAATTAGACCTGTTCCTGTTTTTTTTTTCTTTTATATATATATATATTTCTTGAAACGTACATGTAGGGTTTCTGTATTTGTTTGATGAACCCTCGGTTGTAGAATTTTTTTTTCCATGTAGTCGTATGTATGTAGCTTTGAGTTTAGTAATTTTGCAGATCATCATTTTGTGTAGAGCAAATTTTGGCTTGTGATAGCACTAAATTTCATTTCCTCGTTGTCTCCCTCCTCGTTCAGGCAGTCTATGTGAAGTTGTGTTTGTGTCCGAACTCGCAATGTTTTAAGGGCGATTTACATCTATTATCCCTTAAGTTCAAGTGAAATTACAGATCGATCCATCTAGTTTGAGAAATTATCATATAGCAGCTAATGTTCCAATCCATTTAGTTTGATAAATTATCATATAGCTGCTAATGTTCCAATCCATTTAGTTTGAGAAATTATCGTATAGCTGCTAATGTTTCAATGTATATGTAAATCTTTTGGAAAACACTCCCACCTGAAACTCTTAGTTGGGGTATTTTTGAAAAATTCAATTACACCCTCTTGTTGGTTTTCCTAGTATATAATAATTGCAAATAACTACAAATTTGACAGGTAAATCATTTATATATATATATATATATATATATATATATATATATATATATATGAAAATAATTAAGTGAGATGTTTTAGAAAACATGCTTATGTGTTAATGAGATGGATTAGTTAGAATTAGTCCATTTTGGCATGTAGAATATTTCTATAATTAAGTTCATTAATTATTGTTTTTGTAACTTACATATATATTTAATTGATATTCCATATATTTATTTATATTAAATAATTTGTAACTCCTATTTAATTATATAATTATAGGACTACTTTATAAAATATTGATATTGAAAATTCAATGAAAAAATAATTTTAAGTAAATTTTAATAAGCTTTACTAATCATTATGTACTTTATATTTATGTGCTAAAAAATATATATATGATTGAAGAGGAGTTTAAAACTATTTATAATTTAAATATAATATTTAATTTGTACATGAAAGTGTAGTATAGAAAAATTACCATTTAACAAATATTAACAATATTTGGGTAAAAGATTATTTAGTTTTATAATTAATATTTTTTTTATTTTGTATTCTTTTTATTTATCATGTAATTATTTTTCCAAAATATCTTTTAATTATTTGTGGGGGTCACATAATTACATATATTTTTTAAAATGTATATTTTTAATTAAATTTTATTATTATCTTAATATTATATAATTATAAAATAATTGATTTTTTTAGAAAAATCTCTAAACACACGTGTTTCATTTTCATTTTGCGGTGGAAAAATTATATTTCATTTCAATGTGAATAAATTTATTAAATTATTATATTTGAATATTAATATTTTCAAAATATAAATGAAATTTCAATAATAAAATGAATATTATTATTAATTAATAATGAAATAATAACAAATTATTTAACTAAAAAATACTAAGTATAATAAATAACTTTTTTCGGCCAAAAAGATAAAGAGATTTCAATCATTATTTATATGATCTATTATTAAATATTTTTTTATATTTAAATTATCATTTTAATATTTCTGTAATAGTTATGATATATTTTCTCTCTCTATGTATGTATAAATATATATTCTTTCTATTAAAAATATAAAATTAGTAATTTGTTATAAAAATATCATATTATAATTTTTATACATTTAAAAAAATGAGTTTTTTTATATACATTATTGATTATTTTATAAAATGAATTACTTTTATGTGTGTGATTCATATTCTAAATTAATAATTTTTGATGTATTATTAATATTCATATAAAAAATATTATTTAATTTATTGAATAATATATATTTTCTAAATAAATTTTTCCGTTCAACGACGCATAAAAAGCTAATTGTGAATGAGGGCGAAGTGCTTTTCCCCTTCTAATGAATTGCATATTGAATAGGCAATCATTAAAAAAAACAACGTCGTGGGCCTTGTAACACTTGATTCTTGCCCTCTTCCAAACATTTAAGGGTTAATAATTGTCTCAATCACTCCAACCTTTGGCTATTTTTGTATTTTGGTACCCAACTTTTAAATTTTTGCAGATAAGTATCCAATCTTTAATTACTGTACGCCATTGGTACCCGGCATAATCTAAAGGAATGTTTTGTTGGATTCTGGCAAATACCATTTTTTTTAAATTAAGCGAAATTGAATGAAATACATTGGGAATTTTGTAGATTGTTAGATATGTAAGCTATAATTGAGATGAATCGAAAAATATGTTAAATAGTTGGAAATCGAAAAAATATCGACGGAACTTAGGACTTTTAGATAACAAAAAATACATGAATGGAAAATTGGATGAGTTCTATTCGCCATAAAAGTTCTGTAGCAAGTTCATCATCGTGAGAATATGACACATAAGATGGAATGACTAGGACCAGTCGCTGCAATCGTAGCTACAACATCTAATCTTATACTTTATTTTGTCCTAAAACTTTCATTTTCCCCTAAAATTCAAAGGAATATTTCATTAGATTTTACCGAATTTGCACTTAGGTACCAAAAATGAATAATAATTAGAATTAGGCACTTGTCTGCAAAAATTTAAAGATTGGATACCAAAGCGCAAAAGTAGTCAAAAGTTGGGGTGCCTGGCGCAATTAGCCCAACATTTAATGAAAAAGAAAAGCATGGAAAAATAAAAATAAAGAGAGAGAAAGGCTCTTGGGTTGCTCTGGTGGCATGATTTCCAGCAAATAGCAATGGATTGTCATGCTATAATCATTATTGGTACCTCATTCTCTCCCTAACTACCTTCATCTCCATCTTCCTTAGACTCCATTTCTAAATCATCATCCCAGTTGCCTGCGGTTATTCTGCTTCTCCAATTTATTTTTTCTCAATTCGTCGCTGGTGGTTGAGTTGAGGTTTGACTTTTGACTGCCAGCTTGTAATGATGGTGGTGGTGAAATGCTGACCAGAGTTCTAAAGGTGGGTGCATTATTGTGGGATAATTTGTTATTCTCCAATCTGGGTTGTTTTCATCTTTTTCTTTTTTCTGGTATGATCATAATTCTTGAACTTTTTTTTTCTTCTATTTTTTTTTAGAACTAAATTTATTAGATTTTTGGAATGTATTTGGGGGATGGCCCAGCTTTGCAGATGTCTGAATTTCGGAATCTTGTGTTAATCATTTGGCTAGTTACTGATATGGAAGTATTGACTTTATTGATTGCATTTGCGTGGTTCTTTAATCATGTTAGTAGGAAAAGCTGTAACAATTGTATCATTGAACAATGATGTGTGGTATAATGATATGAATATTATGGGTTTGAATGGGTTTGAATTCGATCTTAAGAAATCAGTTTCATTTATCCATCATTTGACTAGTTTTTCTGGTAAGGAAATTTATGACTATTGATTTTTTGGTTCATTGATCATCAAAAGATTTGAAAAGTGATTTCTAATATGAACTTAAGGTGTGGTGTATTTGCATTTCCCCAGAGAATGTTTCTCATACAGCTTAAAAAGCATTTTGTGCTGAACTGATTGTAAACTTTGTTGTGGATCAATAACTTGATTTTTCGTCAATTGTATGAAGAAATATAATTTATAGACTAGTTGCTGCTATTCATGCTGTCAATTTGGCAAATGATCAGTGCTGATGAATATCATGTAAATATTGAGGGGAGAATTGCAAAACCAGTATGGTAGGAATTCTATTGTGGATATTTCCGATACTTGAAATTGTAGGTGGCAATTTTTGCCCAATAGTTAAAGACTTTTTGTCGCAAAACCAAGACAAAGTCGAATTAATCCCCCCAATCTGTTAAAACGGTTTAGAAACGATGTCAAAGATGCACTTGATGTCAATATATCAACGGATCAAGGCAAAAAGCTAAAAGAATAAGTGATTTTGGGGAACTACTGCCTGTAATTTGAAGTGTCCAAAATATCCAACAAGACAATTCCTGCAGTACTAGCAATTTTCTAAAATAATTGAGCATTCACATTCCTAAAGCTTTGTGAGTCCATGATATGTTCTTATCTAACTTTATTCATGACTCTTTTTGATAGTAACCAGGTAATCATGGCTAGGAAAGTTATTACACATAAGAGACATGGTGGTGGTGAGGATAGAAGGAAGTACGATCTCATTAGTTGATCTAGATGTCAATATACTAGTGATTGGATCAATGAAACTTAAATTTGTTTGAATGATTAGAACTAGGGGGAATCACATGAGGACCCCTGAGGTTCAAGCTAATTACAGTTTAGTCCCTCTATTTTCAGAAAATATAAAAAACCTCCCTGGCATTCACTTTCATGCAAAAAAATCCCTGAAATAGGCTGATTATTTGCATTTTTTTTGCTTCATGTTGTATAGTTTCAGTGAGTTTTCTATTAATAAAGTGAAATGTCAAGGAGTTTTTTTTGTAGTTTTTGGAAACAGAGGGACTAAATTGTAATTAAGGCAAACCTCTGGGATAGTAGATGCAATTCGCCCTTACGAGTATTAAAAGGGTACTAATACCATGATTCTTGTATATAAATCCAATATAATTACAATGAGAAAAATGGAAAAATAGAAAGAGGAAAGTAATGCTTTTTCTTCTATATCTTTCAGGCATGGAGACTCCTCGAAATAGTATGGAACTACCAATGGAGAGACTCTATGGCTTATATGCTGCCACGGATAATATACTGGTACCTCGTTAATTTTGTTATTTACTCTCAGGTTTTCTCGTCTCTCTCTTTTTTTTTTTCTCCTCTCCTATCTTACTATTCAATTATTTTGTTCTATTTATTTCTTAGTCATGTAGTTCTATGTTCTTTACTAATCATTTCTCAGTAGTGGAAAAAAAAATTCAAATAGAGATAGTATTTATAAATTTATATATTACGTAATTCAATTATATATTTTTTTTTATTTCGCACGTGCATCGAGTGTACCTTGTTGGTAGTTATTATTGTTAATTTTGTGAATAATGTTTCACTGTTATTGTATTGTATATGTTTCAGTATGCTGATAACATGACAGAGGAGTCATCTCGTATGGACTACTATTCGACTGAGGCTCCAATAAAGAAGTTAATCAGTGAAGAAATTTTCAGCACCAAACAAAATGCACCAAGTGTAGTGGCTCGTCTCATGGGAGTCGACACATTACCTTTTGATTCGAAACCAACACTAAAACTAGTTGATAAAAAGAACATCGACAGTTCAACTGACAAGTTGATGGTTAAGGAGAGATCGAAAAGGGAGTATTATTATAACAAGCCAAAACCTCGAGAACATCCTCAAGAAGAAGAACTGCAGAAGTTTAAGAAAGAGTTTGAAGCCTGGCAAGCAGCACGATTCAACAAAGAGTGTTCTAATGCTCAGTTGATCGCCCAAGAGGAACTCAACAGAGAAAAGATGTTTCTTTATGCTAGTAATTCTAAGAGAAATTCAGCAGAATTGTTAAAAAATCCAAAAGAATTGCTTACTTTAAAGAAAAAGATTGTGGTTTTAAAGCCTTGCCCTGATAGGATGTTTAATAATGACGAGTCGTGGAACAGTACTTCTCCGAGCACTTCTGAAGAGAGAGAGAGCATACAAGATTTTCTTGAAGAGGTGAAGGAAAGGCTCAAGTCTGAGCTACAAGGTACAATTGAACCCTCCTCAATTTTTTGAAAATTTCGTGTTTATATGCATATGATGTCTATTAAATTTGGTATTGTATTTGGATTTTATTGTGATAATTGCTCAATTGATCCTACAGTACTCATAAAGTCATAACTTTTGTATGGAAAGGGGTCATGCATGATGCTAAAAGATGTGTACAAAATTGAAGATTTTCATTTAATACTAAATAATGATAAATAAATGAGTCAATATAGGATAAGAAAATTAATAAATGTCTGTATCTATTTACTACTTAAGTATATTACGTATACAGTCAAAATTTAAAAGTACAAAATAGAATACATACACGTCATATTTAAATGTTAAATGAGTGCATTTTGTCTTTTTATCTTATACTTGTTAATTTTTATTTTCGTGCTGTTACGACCAAACTTTTAATGAAATAGTGCAAAATATAAAACTTGTACTGATAAGTTTTAGTTGTTATGCACAATTTTAGTGAAAAACAAATTGAAGTACAACATATTTATATCATTTTTGGGTACAAATATTCGTATCATTGCTTGGTTGTTGAAATTGACAAATTCAATTTTTTTCTACTAAATGTATATATGCATTAGGTAACTGTTCTAAAAGGAGCAGCATAAGTGTTCGAGGAGGAGGAATTGAGACCCCTTATCTAGAAAAGCCATCAGAACCGAAAAAAATAGCTTGGTGTATCGCTCAAGAAGTTAGAGATAGTGTCTCAAGGGATCTTGGGATGAATTTGGTTCGTTCAGAGTCGTCAAGATCGTATAGAAGTGAAATTCAGTTAAACAGTTCAGATTCTCCCGAGTTCATTGACAGAGATGCAAGGAGATTGTTAGCACAGAGGTTGCGGAATGTTATGAAAGGTCAAGAAGAATTTCCACGTAATAGGTCGAGATTATCTGTGTGGGGTGGATTTGATAATAATGCGGACAGTTTTACTACAAATGAATCAGAAAAGGATCTTTCTCCTAGGAACTTGGTTAGATCTTTGTCTGCTCCGTCATTTGGAAAACTTCTTCTAGAAGATCGCCGTATATTAACTGGAGCCCAGATAAGGAGGAAGCATGAAGAAGCAGCAATCGAGAAGGTCTCGCCAGTGAATATTAAGAAACAGAAGAAGGACAAATTCAACATAAAGGAAAAAGTTTCGAGCTTTAAATACAGCTTGACGCTCAGAGGGAGATTGTTCCGTAGAAAAGTTAGGGCGACGGATCAAATTAAAAACCAATTCTTCAAAGATATCACAAATGGACCAACAGTGACGATGAATACCAGTGAAACACATG
The DNA here is from genome assembly GCA_958496215.1 of Verbena officinalis. Lineage (NCBI taxonomy): Eukaryota > Viridiplantae > Streptophyta > Magnoliopsida > Lamiales > Verbenaceae > Verbena > Verbena officinalis. The sequence goes on from OY292387.1 coordinate 37,514,520, forward strand.
TGAGCACCTTCACCAAGATTATTCCCATTTCCAGATCATGACACAGGATATGATATTAGATTAGATCCCCTGACATTTGTTCTAATTACACTTGGACCCCCTGTACTATAGTAAATTACATCCAGACACCCTGTACTTCTAATCTATTTCACGAATCGCCCCTTTCAATTGTTTTGGTTAGGGTAAGTACCCAAATCTCCCAAGTTTATAGAGTAAATTACCCGAATTACCACTAAATGGGCGGGAACTTTCCCCCCCCTAATTTAGTAGATTTTGTGTGACTGAAATGACCTCAAGTGAGATAAGTTTTGTGCCCCTCCATGGACTTTCAGTCACACAAAATCATCTTCAATTAGGACAACTTTTCCCGCCTATTGAGGGGTAATTTGGGCAGTTTGCTCCATAAAATCTGTCAAAAAACATTAGGGACTCTAACCAAAGCAGAGAAAAGGGGCAATTTAAGATGGAAGTCAAAAGTATCGGGGGTGGAGCTGTAATATTCCATATTACAGGGGGTTTAAGTGTAATTAGACCAAATGTCAGGGGGGCTAGATGTAATTGGCCCTAGATTTTTTTAATTCTTTTAATTTTTGGTTTTACAGGAGAATTCCACTGAAGTTCCACCAAGCCCTGCATCTGTGTGCAGTAGTGTTCATGAAGAATTTTGGAGGTCAAGTGATTACTCAAGTCCCATATCATCAGCAGGTGGACACCAACTGGAGGATAGTGAGATATCACATGTTTTCAGAGAAATAAACTCAAACTTGCATGGTTAGTAACGGAAGTATATTCGTTAAACTTTTTCGTTACCAGCTTTCTGCCTTATACAAGGACACGCAAAGTTGCTTACTTTAGTAATTAAAGTATATTATGAGAATACCATTATTTGACATTGTGGAATGCAATCATCTATGTACTATTATACCCTCTTTGGTCTCTACAAGTCAATTTACTGTAATAGTCATATTTTTTTTTTTTATCAGGGTAATAGTCATATTTATCTTATTTCGAAGTTTTAAATAAGGGTTAAAATGTAAATTAACTCTTTCTCTCTCTCTCTCTCTCTCTCTCCCTCTCTCCCTCCCTCCACGTTTATTTTTATCCTTCTCTTCTGTTTTGCTCTACTCCTCTTTTTCTCCTCTCAATCTATTCAACAATTATTTAAGTCTTTATCTTATCCACTTCTTGGTTGTACAAATTAATTTTAATTTATTGTAGATTTAATAAATGTATTAAAAATAATTACATAAAATTAATAAATATTTAAATTAATATAACTATATAATTAAATTATGTTCTAATTTTATTCTGCACACGCATTAAGTGTGACTAGTGTACTAGTCCGGTCATCTTTACTTATTTATTGTTTCTTGTTTTATTGCAGAGTTACGTAGGAAACTAAATCAACTCGAAGGAACCGTTCCCGAGGAAACTTCAAATGAACAGCAGCCTAGTGAAGCTGAAGTAGACATAGAGGACCAGACCAAAGCCTACATTAGAGACTTGCTTATTGTTGCTGGTTTATATGATGGTTCATTTAATCGCTCTTTGTCAAAATGGGACCCTCTTGGTAAGTTTGTCAGCACCCAGGTCTTTAAAGAAGTAGAAGAAAACTATAAAACCAAGAATGATGAGAAATGTGTAAACGAAGAGGGAGAAAATGTGAACCTTACGATGATTCTTGATTTGTTGAACGAATTACTTCCAGTTATACTTAGAGAACCAACGAACAAGTCTCGATACATGGAAAAGGCTCATGTGCATAATCCTCCACGTGGAAAGGAATTACTGTCTCAAGTATGGAATATCGTTCGAGTATATATACATCCTCCTGTAGAGAGATCTTATTATGATCTTGATAATATGTTGGCCAGTCATTTGGATTCGAATCCGTGGTCTAGATTGATGGATGATGATGTAAATATTGTCGGTAGAGACATTGAGTACGGGATTATTGAAGATATGATTGAAGAAATAATCGAGGATATGTACTCGACTTGATAAGAGATATTTGTTGGAAACAATATTGGTGAAAAACTTTGTTAATAGATAATTGGGACTAGAAATCGGTGCAGTTACATTTACTATCTCTGAAGTTTGATCTGATTACAATATAGTCCCTATATTTTCAGATATTACAAAAAACTCCCTGGCTTTTCACTCTAATGCAAAAGTCCCCCTGAAATAGGCTGACTATTTGCATTTATTGGCTTCGTGTTGCATAGTTTTAGGGGTTTCTGTAGTAAAGTGAAATGTCAGGGATTTTATTATAATTTCTGAAAATAGAGGGATGAAATTGTAATTAGGACAAACTTTAGGTAGTAGATGTAATATTCACCAAAACGTGTATAATTATCTTGAGAGGGAGATTTTTAGAGAGGATTGTGTGTGTAATTTGAGTGTGTTAATTTAGAGGATGTATAGAATGTCGATAAGAAGATTATCGTCAATGCAGTTTGTTTTGCGTTTAGTTTTGTATCAGATACTGTATTTTCCTATCATAATCTGAACATGTACATGTTGGAGGTGAGATTTGGGAAGTAATTTGTTCTAGTTTTGATTTCTGATGTAATCATCTATTGAAAGAAATACAGATGAGTTTCCTGTTGTAACAGTGATTGATATTACTTAATATGGGAATAATTACCCAAACCCCCCGAGGTTTGCTTAAAAATCCGATACACCATCCAAACCTAAAAATCTTACAAATATCCCCCCTGAAAATGTAAAAATATAAGTAAAAGGGAGGTATTTGGAAGGTTTGAAAGTTTCGATGGTGTTTTGGAGACTATGTAATTGACCCTTTATATGTTGCCAACAAGAGCTTTACAAGGAAAAACTCCATATGAAATGTGGTACGGAGTGAAACTATTTGTAGAACATCTCAAAGTGTTAAGATGTGTGTGTGTGAAAAGGTTCGAGTTTGCAGAAACGTAAGGTTTGCAGAATTTGACAAGTGGATTGGAACAAAAATGCACATCAACTTAATATTTCTTCCTGATGTTAAATCAACTCTTTTATATGGCTTACTTGAAGAAGATATTTATGTCAAGCAATCTGAAGGGTTTCAAATCCAAGGAAAAAGAAGACCAAGTTTATAAGCTTAAAAAGACTTTTCATGGCTTAAATAAAGAGACAAATGTACCAAAAACCATGCATTATTATTCAAAAGTAGCACAAAGGGCCCTATGTTACGAAAAATGAGTTCGAAGACGTTGTGTTCTTATTAATTTACTCACTGCCCCCTGCTAACAGTCGGCTAAAATTTAGACATGAAGTACCCATTTTGCCCATCTTTATATTAGGTTGTGTGAATTTTTTTTGACTTCCTCTTTTATCCAATTTGCCCTTCTCCTTTCAAGTCTTTCCTATCCAATACTTTGGATGCAATTCTTAATTTCTTATCATCAGTGCTCTTTAATTTGCAAGTACTATTTAGAATTCAAGTTGTGTAGTTTCGAGGACTATCTTGTAATAAAATGAAACATCAAGGAGTTCTCTGTAATTTGTGCAAACAGATGGCCTGAATCATGATTAGGCAAACCTTAGGGGTAGTAAATATAACCCGCCCTTCTTTTTTTGTTCTTTTAATCAACACAAGATGGTAGTCACCAATTTCCAAGTCGCGAGGAGCAAAAATGAAATTAAAATAGATCATTGAATTCTACAAATGAACTACACGAACTGACTGATCGAGCACGGGGAGATGCATAGAGGTGGAATTTCATTCATGTGATTACAGGTGCACGACACAAAATCCATGAGAAGCCATGAATTGATCCCACATAACACAAAATATCAACAGTAAAAGCGATGTGACACAACGTTGAGGAACAAAAGTTTTATACCAATACAAATGACGCTCCGAGCACTGCAAATTCACATTTCCTTCAGAGAGGTCTCATCTCCTCCACTCTTAAGCTCCTTCAATTTTCTATAACCTTTATCTGTGCCAAATATCCTGTTAAAAAGTACAATGAAGTTAGAGACAGCAAAATTCTATTTTACACCATCAAGCAGTATGATGTATAACATTTGAAAGAAGAAATTCAAATTACAAGAGTCAAATCTCCTTCAAAACTTGAGAAATGCAAATTCAGAAAGCAAGGAATCAAAACCTCACCAATCCATGTAAACAAAAGTTGATGAATAGTTGCCACTCTTCGTGTACAGCAGCCGATGATGATAGTCATGAAAATCAGCACTGAGAAATCCACAAAAATGAATTTCAGGCATGAAGGTGATCTAGAATAAGAATTTCAAGCTAGCTCGAGCTTGACTTCAAGTTGATCTCGAGCCTGTTGTGTCTAAAGCTCAAGGCTCGCGAGCATGTATAGATTTTAATTTTTTATTTGTATTCTTAATATATATGTATTATATTATTAACATAAAAAAAATATATATATAAATATATATATATATATATATATATATATACTACATAAATAATGTATATGTATATAGTATGCTATGCAATATAAAAATCCTTAGCAATAAAAAATGTAACCTAAAAATATATTTTTAATCATAAAATTAAAATTAAAATGAAATAAGTTTATCTTTTATATATTTTAATTAAATACACGTTGGAGCTAAAATTCGAGCTTAGCCGAGCTGAGCCGAGCTCAAGTTTTCATTGAGCTCAGCTCCAGAAATCAAGCTCATCCAGCTTGATCTCGAGCTTGAACCTAACATATCGAGCTTGAGCCTGAAAATTTTGCCGAAAATCAGCTAGACTCGGCTCGTTTGCACCCCTCATCTAGAATTATGATTCTGAAATTGCAGAAGAGTATGAAATGCAGGGGAACATACCCCCCATATAAAGGCAAGAAGTTAGATAGACTCCACGGGAAATGATATCCACAATGTGCCTCCACTGTTTCAATGACTCTAAGAACCATCCACAACCACAATGTTATGAGATGGGGTCCAGTGATGGCAGGACCAACTATTGTAGCAAATCCAAGAAACAGAATCTCAGCAGGGTGAGCATATTCAGAAGTCAATCCAAACGGCGTCGCGTATCTGCATGTCCAAGCATATTGTAAAGGCAGACAAGGAATAAATATTTGGGAGAAATACATCTACTATCGTAAGGTTTGAGCGAATTAAATTTAGCCCCTTTGTTTTCAGAAATTACAAGACCTCCCTGAAATTTCAATTTATTACAAAAAAACTCGCTGAAATAGGCTGATTATTTGCATTTGGCTTCATGTTGTATAGTTCAGGGAGTTTCTTGTAATAAAGTGAAATGTCGGGGAATTTTTGTAATCTCTGAAAATAGAGGGACTAAACTGTAGTTAGTGAAAACCACAGGAATAGTAGATGTAATTCCCCCTAAATGTTTCTTGCAACAACAACAAAAAAAAGAACGTAGTTATAAAGGAGAAAATGCTGAAAACGACTCACTCATGATGGACACTGTGAACATGCTTGTAAAGCCATTTTGTATGTAAAACCCTGTGGCCCCAGTAGAAAACAAAGTCCTCCAGGATGAAGTAGAATAAGATCTGGGTTGAGATTACTTTCCTGCAGAAGCAGCAGCTTTAATGATTCAGAAGTAGAATGGCTTAAAGACTTTAATTTGCTTTAGTCCTGTCAACTGCTATTTTGGTGTGAGTTTTCTGGGGAAAACCGAGATCAGTTTGTTCTGATCATCAAACAACTATATATACATGTTAAATTTGTTCTCACTGATCACTTAATTGACACCTTCACATACTGAAAGAAATGCAAGAACATGTAAGAAAAATATATGTTAACAGATAATGAATATCAACTCAAGCCTTTAATGTGAAAAAAACGTAAATATACCAGGATGGCAATGGCAGAGTACTTCTCATCCCCATGAATTTGAAGACAGGATAAGATAGAATCATGACAGGTAGATTCACGCCAAAATGATAGAGCAATAGCCGAGTGATACATTTCTCTTGAGCAGCAGGGGTGTTGTTTTTAGTCTGCAACAACGAAGAAAACAACTATTATTATAATGTGTTGCATTCACATGAGAGAGACAGATAAAAAGAGAGAAAAGTAATGCGAAGAAAAGTTCGGAGATACTTTAATAGTGTTATCTTTTAATGGAAGATCAGCAAGTCTAACAACAGGGTATTGTCCAGAAGCCACCAAGCCCCATCTATACTATTTATTAAGTGTTAGGGTCAAATGTGGCATGTCAAGTATTGGTATTTTTAGTGAATTTCTTTAAGCATATAATTTTATTTTATTAAAAGTTGTATTTCTTACTTCTCAGTAGTTTGTGAGAAAAATTGAAATTCGTACGAAATTTATAAGTTGTGAAATTATATTATACTTTTGGGAAGACAGACAATAACATCTGTCTCATAAAATAAATCATGCAAAACCCACATAGGCAAAAGAGAAAAAACTGGAGTAGTGAAATGTATAGTAATGCTGTCAGATTCACTTCAAGGATTACAGAACCTAAGGCTCTGTTTGGATAGATGGTTTTGGGCATGATGGATTTTAAATTCATTGTCCAAATCTACTTAGGCTGTTTGACTAGAAAATGATATTAATGGATTTCAAATCCACTTCTCCAAAAGAGTGGATGTGAAGCTCAATTTTATTGGACTTCAAATCCACTCAAAACTAGTGTCATTTCAAATCCACTCTTCAATACAATAATAACAAATTCTCTATTCTCATACTTTTCTCTCACAAGAACACACACAAAATCAATTAAATATAAGATAAAACAAAAGTTGAAGTTTGGATGAAACTTGGAAGGATTTGAAATTCGTACAAATTCTTTACAAGTCCAAACAAAAGATTTGAAAGTAAGTGGATTCAAATTTCAAGCCATTCATTTTAAATTCCTTGCCAAATCCTAATCCACTGATCCAAACATAACCTAGGTGAATAACCATTAAGAGCAATGATGCTAACAGAAAAACGATAGCTCTTTTGGGTGCAGTTACTCTGCATCTAAAACAGGAAAAAAGTATGTAGTATGGGAAAAATTACTCATTTTTTCTAAAGTCAAGTTAGCTCCTAAAACAAATTCCAGATTATTTCAAGCCTCTGTAGAATAGGTCACTCCCAAATTTATCTCTATGAGCAAGTTCCTGAATTAAAACTGGCGCTCAATATGATTTTGGACATTCATACTATTTAAAATGACAAGTGTGGGATCGAGCAGTTGTTTCCACAAATGGCAGTTGAATTTTAATTTGGGAGATGCAACAGTAACAATATAAAGAAAAAAAAGGAGGATAATACTTGCATTCGTTCGTGAATGAAAGGAACAAATTATGGAACAATGTCAGAAAGGCAAATGAGTTTGAAGCCCATAAAACAATATCAATGAAAGTGACTGATAAAAACCTGAATTTTGTACTTGCTCAGCCATCCTGCCCTTTCCAAATATATAAACGGAAGTCCCGACAAAAAGAAGATGCTTTCATGGAGAAAGAAACTTCCAAGGCAAGCGAGTTGAAAGTCACTAAAATGGGTGATGAGATACTGCAAAAATGGAATATCATATGGCAAATAAGAAGCAAGAAAAACCGTAACTAAACCTTACAAAAACATGGTAAAAAGCATGAACATGCTCAAGAAAGACGAATCCAAAACAATAAAGCAATGTTCAAAATTTCAAAAGAATATATTCAAAAATTTTGCAAAAGAATAAGCCAAAAACATTCAAGTCCAGCCATAAACAGGGAATATCATCTATAAAGGAACTCAAGGATAAAACTAATGCTTGCATTCCAATAAAGAATAGCAAGGAATCGAGAAGTTGAACACATTAAGAACTTCATATGATCCGGTTTCATATACTTGTTTTCCGGATTTCTTCTTCAATAAAATAATACAAATTGAAGAAACCTTGTCACGAATGTAACAAATTAAGACGAACAGATTCATCCTCGAGTAAGACGACGAAAATTCCGCGCCTATGATTTAAACTGAATCACTCAAGACACCGCCGTCAATGCAATTGAATAGATATCAAGCAATGAGATCAAATCTAAGGCAAAAATAACATGGAATTGAAGCAGTTACCGTCCAAGCAGACTCCATCATTGAAGCCATTGGTAATGACGGGTTATTTTGACTGGTAGCTATCGCACACAGACACAGATCCACACACACAGAAACAGAGAGAGAGAGAGAGACAGAGAATGAGTGAGGCTGGACTGAGTGCGGTATCACAAGACTCGCAACTATAACATGTGGACAGAGACAGACAATTGCCTAAACTAAGTGACGTCGTTTGCGTGCTGCATTAGGAAAACAATTTTTAGTAAAAAGGACATTAAACGAACGGACGTTGCTAGGAGTTCGTTTAATTATGAGTTTTGGGTTCGAATTTTTAGAAATATAATTATCATAGTTGTCCGACCCAATTCAATTTATATAAATAAATTTTAAAACAAAAAAAACAAAGAAAATGACAGACGTTTATATAAATGAACTTTCTTAAGAAAAAAAAGACAGTGGGGTGTATCGCCCCCAAAGGACGTATAAGGCTTTATTGCAAAATGGAGATTTAGGACCATCTCTTTCAATTTTGGCGATTTAAGACCACAACTTTTAAAATGTGACAATTAGAGAACAAATTAGGCCGGATTTTATAAAAAGAACAATATCTTTTTCTTATTTGAACTATACATATTTTTACACTTTTATCATCTGAACTTTTTTCTTGACAAACTGCCATCCCAATCATGCATTTCTTACAATTTGTCATCTGGAACTATTTTTGAGCGATATGAGTAGTTAAATAAGACCTGAATGTAAGTGATGAGTGTGCTCAAATGATACTACTACCTTATTGCATCTCGATTTGTGGATTCTAATAAAAAGAATGGTATGAGTAGTCAAATCATGCGTAAATATAAATGATGGGTGTGCTCAAATAATACTACAACATTATTATATCTTGATTTGTTTTGTTTTTTTTGTCATAATTATATCTTGATTTGTATTTTTTTTTTTGTCGTAATTATATCTTGATTTGTGGATTCTAATAAAAGGGATGGTATGACTAATCAAATCTGACTTGAACATTGGCGATGAGTGTGCTTCTAATGAAAATCTTAAATATTTTTTAAGTTCTAAGCTTCTCTTTTTAAGCCTCGCTTTTATATATATATATATATATATATATATATATATATATATATATATATATATATATATATATATTGTGAAAAAACGGAAACCTCGCTTATATTAATAAAACTTGAAATCCACCCTCCCTTCCTAACTACTTTAAGAATATCCATGTATTGTGCACATACAAAGAAAATGGTAGATTTCGCACGTTAAATCTCAAAAACTTCATAAGTAAACAAGCCTCAAAAGTTCTGTACATAAATTATATGATATCATAATCTCTTGAATTGCAAATATCAACCCACATATTGGTGCAGCAGACGCATTACCCCAGCCTTTATGGACAGAGACTTTTGTCTGCTAAACTGTGTGACCAACACGAGACTGGAGAACCGACACCAATGGTAGCAGCGAAGCGCAAGGACAAGTAAAACATGCAGTTCAAGTGTTGGATAAACCACCGGTACACATGCATCAGACAGTGGCATAGTCAAATTTTTTTTTCACCGGAGTCAATTAAAGTATAATATACAATACGCATAATTCTTTTCTTATTGTATTTTGACAAGTGAATCTAACTCTCCGCCTGCTCGACATGTAATATACAATACGCATAATTCTTTTCTTATTGTATTTTGACAAGTGAATCTAACTCTCCGCCTGCTCGACATGTATACACGTTTTTCTATCTTCTTGTCACCTATTTTAATTTATTTTAATTAACAATGTCGATTTAATCCAACAATAGAGGTTAATCCTCAAAATTATTTAGTTCTACAAAATTATAAAATATTCAAATAACTTCTAATTTATTTAAATTGACAATGTCGATTGATTTGACCCAACAATAGAGGTTGATTCTCAAGATCATTCAGCTCTACGAGATTATAAAATGTTCAAATAACTTCTAGAATTAGGTAGGGTTTGGTTATTCCATGAAATTAAGTCATAAGTGGAAAAAATTTGGATTTAGTCATAGTTAAGAGAAATCTAGAAATCTTTTAATTTTTTTTACCTAAAATAAATTTGACATGTAACTTTATAATTTTTTAGTGGTGTCAAAAAATAGAATTATCCTTTCAAAATAAAAAAAAAATAAATATTTCTCTACATATTTAATATATAAATAAGAGTTTTATTATGCCAAGAGAATCAATTGAAATTCCTGGCCATAAGGTGGTTAATTTATTTTTAGCCTCTTATTCTATAAGGATATAATTACGAGACCCCCCCTTCTCTTTTACTTTTCCATATATAAATATGACCATCTGTGGACCTTACAAATACCCACTTGAAACATAAAAATATATACATAAGATGCCTAAAAATTTTATAAATATCCTAAATATAAAAATATATACATAAAACGCATGAAAAATTTCATAAATACCTCCTCAAAAGGGTATGTGTAAAATTATAAAGTTTCATAGTATTTTCCTTGAACAACATAAACCTTAAAAGAATTTTCATAACTGACCATATTAATGACTCAATTACATATATTTAATTTAAAATTAAATGAAAATTTTTGATTTTGTAATATATTTTTTAATACATATAACCCCATTCAATATAAATTTATGTACTTTGTGAAGGATCAATTAAACAATTATTACATTAAAACTAAACACAATATGTAATTAATACATTTTATATATATATTTGTGAAAATTTTCAAAAATTGAGGGGGTCAGTTGCACCTCTCAACTCTATGTGGCTCCGCCAATGACACCACCAGAGATTCGATTCACTACATCTGACTTTTACCAAGACAAAAGTCAAAAATAGGGTAAAAGTAGCAATTCATGATTGGGACATTAACTCAAAAAACTCATCAACACTCAGAGACCAATAATCCACTCACTTCACATTAATGAACAGGAGAATATAGCTATAGTAGACACGCACACACTACAATAACACACATGAGGAATTAGATCATGATCGGAGTTTGTTTATATCTTAAACTAAACCAAACAGGAGTTCAGAGTCTTCATGACCGTTTGAAATAAGTCTAATTTTGGGGGAATATTTCACCTAGAACCACGAGCATAGTTCCTTTCAAGAGGTGAAAATGACCTGGACCTGTCTCTTCTTGTTCTTCTTCCACCAGAAGGTGAACGCCTAGGAGAGTAATCACGTCCACCTCTATATGGTGGTGGAGACCTCCTGTAGCCATAATAATCATCTCTGCTTGAACCTCCACGATACCTACCACGATCACCACCTCGATAACCTTTCACCAAAGCAATTAACTAGTTATCACATATTGAACAACAATAAACTTGGTAACAGTGCCACAACAACTCACCATCACCATCACCACGAGTGCTTTTGAGGCCAAGATAGTGCCCAGGTGTCGGAGTTCTCGCGCGTTTCCTCCGCGACTAAAGGAAAGGAAAATTAATCAGTCTCATTCCATGTAATTAATAGAAGCAAGGGTTTAGAGAGCATAATTACACTTCAACAGGGAAAGAAACCACACAGAACCATATACATAAATGATAAAGAAAAAACTATGGTTTCCTACTGTCTACATGAGTGACACACACAAGAGATTGTTGATTGAGAAACCATAGCATAAACCACACCATTAGTCATATTTATGTTATATATTCAAATTCATCAAAAAAAAAAGGGGGGAAAAGGAAGCAACACAAGAAAATCAATGTCAGGTATGAGATACCATAAAATCCTGATTACAATGTTGACAAAGACCCTTGATTAATTGAGAGTTGAGAGTATTTGCTGAGGTTGTATAGTTGTTGGCAATAAAGAAGCTATTTAGTTGAGCAGAAGCAAGAGAAAAGCTGTTTTAGCTTGTTGCCATGGATGCACTGATCATCTTTGATTTCTGCCAACATAGCTGACGCAATATCTTCTGAATATAACCACAAAACCTTTAAGTCAAAGAGATTGATTTACAATCGGTTATAGGCCAGCTTCTATCTGAGATGTAGCTTACCCTCTCCACAGTTATGTAACGTCCTTCCAGCACTGATTGATTGAGGTGTTTGATGCAGCGATTGGCATCTTCAAGATTGTCCATTGTTATAAAAGCAAAACCACGAGAGACGCGAGAACGTGGTTCCACAACCAAAAATACTGATTTCACCTATAAAAGTTTGGACGAGAGAGAATGTCAACCAATAATCATAATCTATCTCAACAAGGATGTTGAAAGATTGGAAAAATGGTCGTGACGAAATAATTACAAACCTTCCCTTCCTTGGAGAAATGATCTTCAAGTTCTCTTTCAGTGACCCTCGTAGATAGGCCAGTCACATAAAGTGTATTTCCAGGATTAACAGTTTCATCCCTGCATGACAGAATGAAGGGGAAGTGGCAGCAACTACAATTAACAATTTGAATAGGGCAAGGCCATGAAATAAATCAAACATAATATTACAACTAACCTGCCACGACCTCTTGACCTGGATCTGGCCCTTGATCTTGACCATGATCTAGAACGAGATCTGGATCTTGACCTTGACCTGGATCTTGAATTCTCCTCCCAAGGAGAGGGAGACCGTGCATAGCTAAGAAAAAAGTAAGAAGGAGAAGGCAAGCATCAAAGACCTGTCAGACGCCCTCCTTCTCACTACCCAGTGAAATATAAAAAGATCGGAATATTGCATGTTTGAAGGTTCAAACTCATCTTTTTATGTTTTAAGATTGAACACAACCCGTATCCAAAGATAATTTGTATTAAATTCATAATTGTTTTACATTTACAAATTCCTTTCTCAATGTTTTTCATCACCGAAAAACTGTCAAAGTCATCCTCTTTTTATAGATTTTATGAACTCGGAATTTAAAATGCAGAGCGGTGTTCAGCACATCAGAAACGAATTCATTTTCTTTTGCATTCATTTAAAATGGAATATTCTAACAAATTACCTCAAGAATACCAGTAAACCAAATACCACGATTCTAGCAAGATCTTATCATTCTATAGCCAACTCCAATGTAAAGAGGAAACCGCAAGAGAATCAATCACGTTATTTGAATGTAAATAGAAATAAACCAGAAGTTTCCTGGAGAGTACCCAAATATTAAGATGATACAGAATTGAAAACCATTTTGCAAAATCGCAACAAATAACCTCCACAAAGTTAACAATCTTCGAAAATATACGAAAGGAAGCACGACAATATTCAATGAACTGAATAGTAGCCCAATCGAAAAAGAACAACACCATAACTAAAATGAAAACCAAAAAACACAAAGACAAAGAAATTGAAAGATATCTTTCACATGAGAGAAAGCAGGAACGTAAGGTACGCTACCAATAATTTCAACTTCTCGAATAAAAGAAACCCTAACCCTAAACCGTGTTTAACCAAAACATAGATCAGAATCCTGGAATTATGCTACGGAAATCAAAACCCAACATAATGAAAAAGGAAATCAACCAAAAAAATAAATAACAATAGAAACTTCGGAATTTTACCGTTTGCGAGGAGAATCAGCCTGCAAAATAAGAAGAATTTTTCAAGAATATACTCAAAATTTTAGCCAGAGAAGAAATAGAATCGAAGAAAGAGAGATAATACCATAGTAAGGAGCAGATATGTAGAAACCCTAAACCCGTTCGCTGGTTCTGAAAGCTACAAAGGCAATTCGTCTAAATTGAATGTCCTTGTCCTATTTTATTGCAGACGATTTACGAGTGGGATCGACCCGGTTCAATTTTAACGGTTTCTTCTGGCCAGCACAATTTGCTTTTAGGGTTAATTGCAAAAGGACCAACTAAGTTTGGCCTAATTTATTATTATTCCTCTACTTTGGGTTATTACACATATACTCCCTAATCTTAACAGACTTTAAAAGAGCACTAACAGAATCAAGATTTAATCATATAACCTCATTTTTATAAAATAAAAGGAAAAAATAAATAAATTTGAAATTTCGTCATTACTTAAGTGATTTCAAGTAAGACTGTAAATGAATATTCGAAAATTCGATATCCTAAGAGGATATTAGCCACATTTGTTTAAAAATAATATTATTCTTATTCGATTATAGATATTTGGGGTATATTAATCAGACATCCAATCCATTTAATATCCATTTTATATCTGATGATGCTAGCCAGATTCGACTAGGTCCATTTCATGATTAGAGTCGTGATATATTAGATTTAGTCCATAAAATAAGAAAGTCCAACTCGAAGAAAAACTGAATGTTGAGATCTATCGAGTCTTATATGAGCCCAAGTATCAGCTAGCTAGATGGCCAACCTGACTAGACGGCCCACCTGGTCCAATAGGAGAATTTGAGAGGTTTTTGGAGAAGTAACGACAAGATAAGGCCAAGAAATCAGTCAAAGGGAACCCTATGCCTTATCAAACTATTTTCTCGGCCAGTTACACCAAATTCGCCAACTATCTCCTAAAAATCTGAAACTACCTCTTAACTGGCAGGAGGATTGGTATTTTGCAGAAATATAAGTCTAATTTGAAAGTCTTAAATTCACATACACTTATTATCACAAAGACTACTGGATTTGGTCTAATATATTAACAATCCCTCATATTATATCTCTTAAAGTACTAAAAATCACATTTGATTAAAGTTTTTTTAGGTGAAAAATATATTTGTGAGAAAAAAAAATCCCTCCAAAATGCGTTAGTACTTGGTAGTCAAACGACTCTCACGTAGTAACCGTTGGTCAATGAACCGAAAAATGAGTTTAAGACTAAAGTGAAATTTTTAGTACTCTAACGGACATAATATGAAAGTTCGGTAATATGTGAGACCAAAAGTGAAAATAGTCTACTATAAAAGGACCAAAATTGAGATTTGCAATTCCTTTTTTTCTTTTTTTTTTTGCTCTTTTTACCTATTTTGTCCTTTTAGCATATATCCCCTCCATTGCTCTCCTCTCCTCCAAAGGAACTGAAGCCATGTCCACAGCACCTTGGTCTTCAACTGTTCTACAAAAGACCCATACCTCTGCAATTTCATCTTCTCGACCTCTCTCGAGCCCTCGCAGTCTTTTTTTTCCTCCTCTCAGCTCAACCTTAATCGTAAAGTCATACAAATCCACACTCTTCTCTTCCGTGCCTCTATCACCGGCACAACCAGAAGAGGAGAAGGAGGAAGAAGAACCCGCCATCGGAGACTGCCTAGTATACGAAGAAGGCATTTTCGATGACCCATTTCTTCAAGACACACAGAGTGTCGAAAATGACGGAGCCCAATTCAGCAAACCTCCAACTAATAAAGATACAAATATCCCGTCCGAAAACTTGATTCCGGATAAATGGTTGGATATTCAGAAGGAGCTGAATATAACGAAGAAGGAGAGGCGAAAGCTCTCGCAGCAATTGGAATACGGTAAAAGGGTGGAGAAGAGGAGGGAATCCCTGAGGCCTCTCAATTTACCGAGGCAACAGGAGGAGGAGTACGAAAGATTTAAGTATGAGAAACTTCTGGATAAACCGAAGCCCAAGTATTTGGAGGAGAATGAGAAGTGCGAGAATGGTAATGAGGACAGCAGCGGTGAGGCGGCTAGAAAAAGAGTGGCTCCGAGGAACCCGAGGAAGGCTGTTTATGGCGGAGGTTTGGAGGATATCTCCGCCTTTTTCAGTAGTGGGAGCTACGAGCCTGGCGCTCCCGACAAATCTCAAGGTATATTTGCTAAATTTTATTTCCATTTTGTACTTGTGGGATTATTATTCAGTTATGTGTTGAAATAACACGAAAACTTTGTTGCTCTGAAGGGATTTTAGTTGTTCGAACGTATTATGTAGATTGTCCATAGTTTGATGAGTAGTTAATTCTATTGAAGTTCTTATGTTGAAGTTCTTATGTTTACTGTATTGTTGATTTCCATTGAACCCAAATCCATTGATCCAAACTGAGCCTTGGATTTTATATCGAAAATACAAGGTGAAGGGTCTTCATGAATCATGTTAATATACTATCTTCAGTTGGCTTTTCTTGATCAAAATACTAGGTCCAAGCATAACACTCATATCATATGGATGCAAAGTTTTCAAAAGTTTCTGGGACTGTTAACAATTGGGATGAAGATTGAACTTAAATTCTGTTAGATTGTGATATTTTTTGACACATAGTATTCCATATATCTACTACAGTCTTGATATCAAAAGTTATCAGACCTGTGCTATTGGGCTTTCATTATTCTTGAAATATAGCTGTTAGACTGCATTCATTATAATTGGTATATGTAAACATATAAATCTCAAGTTTCGAGATTATCCTTCTTCCGATAATGGTGGGGACAGAGAAATATATAGAAGGTGGACAACCTGGTAGTGAAATTACTTGTGACAATTTTCATCTCTTTCCATATCTATCAATCTTCAGTATTTTTATTCTTGAAATGTCTTCAATAGGCACGCGCAAATTATTCTCAAAAGAAGAAAAGTCGTTGATGAATAGGCGGGTTCCTAATTTAGCTGTTGCAACTTCGGTAAGAATCTTGATGTCTCTTGTGGTCTCATTTATACTCCAAGAACAACATTTTATTAATTTCCAGACCTTGGTTAAAAATTGATATGGTGCTGCTTGGTTTCTCCTAAAAACTTGCATAATGGGCATACTCGATGTGTGTAATATAAAAAGTATGTGTATTTGCCCTAGCACACGCTATAAAGATGTAATTCACCCTAACACATACTCGAATTACATGTCAACACAGGCTATTAAATGTAATTTCTGATATCTCTTGATGTCTTGTCGCATTAGGGTGAATTACATGTACTATCCCTGAGGTTTTCCCTAATTACAATTTAGTCCCTCTGTTTTTAGAAATTACAAGAATCACCTGGACATTTCACTTCATTACCAAAAAAATCATGAATCCAAAAAATGCAGATAATCAGCCTATTTGAGGGAGTTTTTCTAATAAAGTGAAATGTTAGGGAGTGTCTTTTGTAATTTCTGAAACAAGAGGGACTAAATTGTGAGTATCTCAAAGCTTAGTAATGTAATTAGCCCTCATATAACATGGCGAAATATATTTTACAGGGAAAATGGCATCCTCTGCATACCCTTGCTTCTTCAGGAGAATTTTACCTTGTGAATTCTTTGTTAAAGCACAACCTTGATATTAATGCCCCTGACAAGGTGAATTGGTGACCACTGCTACTTATATTTATTTTCACAACTATCTTGAAATTCTGACCTTGAACTGGTGCAATTCCCTGTTATTGTGGTCTTTCCTGCAGTATGGTTTGACTGCAATTCACAAAGCAATACACGGCAGAAAGCAGGCTATCTTTAACTTTCTCCTCAGAGAATCTGCCAACCCCTTTCTTCGTGACGATGTAAGTCGTAACCTAATGCTGCTTTTTCTGTTTAGCCCGAAGTGGTTCAACTTGATTGTTTTATATGCTCCTTTGCTTATTTTGTCCGATACAGTTTGATTGTTGATTTTGTGTTCTTTTCTTTTCTTTCTTTATTACGTTTTTCTATGTATGTATGTATATATATATATATATATATATATATATATAATTTTTTTAATGCTATGGCAGGAAGGAGCTACCTTACTGCATTATGCAGTCTTCACAGCTTCAACTCAGATGATTAAAATTCTGTTATTGTACAATGTAGATATCAATCTTCAAGACAATGTAAGCTTACAACTCTAGGATTTAAGCAACCTATTTTGGTTTTAATCTAGGATCATTTACAATTAGCCCTTCGAGGTTTGTGTCTTTTACCAAAAACACACAAAAACCTTGCAACCCTACGGATAGCCCCTTGAGATTGTAAAACATTCGCAAACACCAATGAAACCTTGAAATATTACAAATACCCCCAAAGTCAACAAAAGTCAACGATTTTCCATTAGTTTTAGGGGGTTTTCGTAATGTTTTGCAAACCTCAGGGTAAGTTTCGTAATGTTTCAAGGTTTCGAGGTAAGAATGTAAACGACGAAAAAGCTCAGAGGGCTACTCGTAAGGTTTTAGTGGTGTTTTGGATTTAAAAAATGAACCTCAGGGTGTTTTTGTAATTATCCCTTTAATCTAACCTGATACCTGAGATTGACTTTGCTTGTTGTCTTATACTATTAGGATGGGTGGACGCCACTACATCTTGCTGTGCAATCTCGTAGGATCGATGTAGTGAGACTTTTGTTGATCAAGGGAGCTGATAAAACTATAAAGAATCGGGTAAATAGTTGCTATTTGTTTTCTTGGTATGTTATTTGCATTAATTTCATGAAATCTCAAAGCTTGTAACTAGTAATTCAATTTCATGCATCTGGTTCTGACTTTTGAATCCTATTTAGATTGTGCTTGTACTTTTCGATTTTTCTCCTATGATTGAAATAATTTAGATAGCAAATTGAATCTTATTTTATTTTGATTTCTTTTTTGCGTGTTTTTAATTATTCAGGATGGGTTGACAGCACTAGATCTTTGCCTCTATTCTGGTAGAGATGTAAGAACTTACGAACTCATCAAGCTACTAAAACGGATTCCTTAGTTAGCTTACCACTGACGGAGCTACATACAAGCGATCGCTTTAAGATGATTACATATACATAGTGTATTTTATAAAATTATTTCATAATGTATAGTGTATTTTTACTTCGGTGTACTCCTGAATATTTTAATATTCTAGATTGTGAGCCAAGTGCATCTCTCAGCCTTAGGGTCCTGGCTCAACAACTGTAGTGATTGAGGATTTTGTAAGTGTAGTTCAGTATTTTGTTTGCCATCTCCTGGCAACATTTACCTACATAGTCATGCATTTGTATTTATAGTACTCTCTAGTTGTGGAGTTTTCTATGAGGCTCCTTGTTTATTAAAACTCGCTCATCAAAACAATAGGATTTTCGTTAATTATTGCCTTAATCAAGATTTCCATATCAATTTAAGAAGATAACTTCTGAAAATTGTCAAATTTCACAATTTCTACATATTTATACTTCACTCATTGTTCGAAATTGGATAATTTAGGGAGTTGTTTTCTTGAATTGATGTGGAGATCTTGATCAATACAATATAGAGAATTAGATGATTATGATGAAGTGTCTCACTGATGATTTTGCAATAAGTTTTGAATTTTCCAGTCTAAATTAGTTGTATATATTTAAGTACTCCAAAAGGTATACAACTTTTAAGAAATTTCAACATACGAACTTTTGTATGTTGTTTTGAAGTACAAAACTCACACACATAATATAATTACGAGGGCTTACTCCAGGCTCCTTAGGATATCCTGTTCACAAATACTACAAGCTAGCAGTGATGCAAGTGATACATGAATACAGACACGGGACACAAACACGAGACGACTTTTACATTACAAAGGTGTCGGACACATAGTCAACCCCATCTTTGGTTCCTCAGAGATGACAGCAAGTACGATGCAGAATAATTAGAACCAGAAGTATGTCTTAAGATCATGGGATCATCACCAGATGGAAAGTTAGTGGGTAAAAACATAGGATTTTGCTCGATGATGCTGGCGCCACCATTAAAGCTGCGCGAAGAAGAAAATGGGATTGGTTCATTGACGATGTTGGCTGCTTGTCTGAGTGTGTTGGGATTGACAGTCTGAATATCATGAATGCTGGGGCGACGCCTGTCGACGGGAGTTGAATTGGTTTGCCGTCTGAAATACTTTTGAGCATGGCTAGCAACTTGTGTTGGGGTTTTGGTAATAACATAGTATCTTGAGATGCTCCTCCAGTCACCTTTCCCATATTTGTTCAGTCCCATAAGGAACAACCTGCGTTTGCAAGATCAAAATTATACAATTAATTGATGTTAAAGTCAATCATCTCATGGATTGAAAAGGAAGATTAGATGTATATATTAAACTGTAGATTCTAAAAGTGACAAAAAAGAGTAAATGAAATTAAGGGCTAGTTACAACAGTACCCTCAAGTTTATCATAATTACAAATACCCCCTTAGGTTTCAAACAATTACAAAAATCTAACAAAATACCCCCTGTAGCCTGTATGTACTTTATACAAAATCTTACAAAAAAGAACCCTTATAATTTGCAATTGTTTGAAACCTGAGGGGGTTTTATGTAATTTTTAGAATAGAGGGGTGTATTTTGTAATTATGGAAAACCTTAGGGATACTCTATGTAATTCGCCCGTGAAATTAATTCATAAGAAAAGAGTTTTACTGGTGTTCTTCTTCTGTCCAAGGAACCCCTCTTCGACGCTGTTGGCCATTTCTTGTTTTAGATGATTCCTCATCTTTCTTCTGTTCTTGATCCCCTGGAAGAATATCACTGACAGCATTTGGATAGTTGGGAACAGAAAACTGGTCGGTTTCGATCATCTCCAAATCTTGAATAAGTGCTTGATAATGGATTCTAATATCTTCAATGGATTTCCATGGAACCCTGGACGCAACATTCTCCAAAAAAGCTGGAGAAGCTGGATTCATTTCAGCCAAAGCATTCTCAAACAGCTTATTTTCTTCACAAGTCCACTCTGCTGATGGTGATGAAATGAGGCTATACATAGATTCTTCCATTAATGGAGAGTAGTCAATATCTTCCCATTCCATTGCTTTTGTGTGTCTGGTTTTCGGGAGGTGAAAATGGCCATATTTATAAGGAGGGAAAAGCTGATAACTTTTAAGACCAGGCCAGTGTGTACATGGTCTTCCTTAAAAGTGAAAACAAAAGTCAAATTGATGAGGTATTAATTAAGTCTTTTATTAATAAATCTAGGATGATCCTTGTACATATTTAACTCATCATCCGACTGAAATAGTTCATTTTTTAGGAATAATTACGAAAACCCCCCTGAAGTTTACTTAAAAATCTAATACTCTATCCAAACTTTGAAATCTTATGAGTACCCTCTGAGTTTTTACGTCGTTTGCATTTACACCTTGAAGCATGCATTATGAAACTTTGCCTTATGTTTGTAAAACATTACAAATACCCCCTAAAACTAACGGAAAATCGTTGACTTTCATTTATTTTCGGGATATATATTTGTAATGTTTTAAGGTTTGGATAGTGTCTGCAAATGTTTTGAGAACCTCATGGAACTATCTATTAAAACTGGAAAGTTTGGATGGTTTTTGAGTAAAAAATACAACCGTATTAAGGAATAACAAGATATTTATAACATTTATGTCTAATGTCTAATATATGATAAATTATTTGTTCTAAAAAGAGAGCACAAATCTTAAAAGTTGGTGGAAAGAAGTAGCAAGCAATGAAAAAAGCATTTATCGATGGTGGACATCATGAAAAATTTAATTTCACTTTCCGTACTTGGACGACGGAAAATACTCACTTCTTTCTGGTATTCCATGCATCAGACATACGGTGAGAGTAATTGCAAATTAACAATGAAATCTAGTTTTATTTTTGTTCGCTTTTAGTCCTGACCTTTTATCTTTATTACGTTGTTTTCTCTTGAATCAAGTTTTCTCATTTTAGTCATAAAAGTAATAAACATTAAAAATTGACGGAAAAAACCCACGTGTTTGGTATGTGAGTAATGTATCCAGTTTTGGAAGACAAATCTTGAGGTTTAGAGGGAAAAAATTCCCATATAAAACTCATCCAACTTTCCAAGTCACCAAGATATATTAAAAAATTTAATAGTTCAGACGTCTGAAAACTTAGTTTCTCATACAAAAATTTCCCCAAAAATCTCAATATTTGCCTCCAAAAGCTTGATAAGGGAGCCGCGTGCCCCGTCTGTTAGTGTTGGGACTAAAATTGAAAAAAAAAATAGTTCAAAAAGGATACAATCTGATAAAAGACAAAACATCGGGACTAGAATCGTAAAAAGTTAAAGCAAGAGGACTGAAAATGAGATTTTCCCATAAAAATGCTTTTGTGATGTAATATAATTCTTAATATGTCAACACTGGGCCC
The DNA here is from genome assembly GCA_958496215.1 of Verbena officinalis. Classification (NCBI taxonomy): domain Eukaryota; kingdom Viridiplantae; phylum Streptophyta; class Magnoliopsida; order Lamiales; family Verbenaceae; genus Verbena; species Verbena officinalis. The sequence continues at coordinate 37,536,458 of OY292387.1, forward strand.
CTTGTCTTCTTTAAATTTGTTTTCATCCAAAATCTTCAACTGTTGTCTGGACTCTGGAGTTGTAACACTTGTCTCCTTGCCTCAAAGGACTTTTACATATATACACACAAGAAAGTTGGTGAAAAATACAATTACTTCTCATAAAAAGTGATAATTTTTGTTCAGAACTAAAAATTATATTTTGTTTTTTACAACAAATTGTTGAGGCTAGAACACATCCTAGAAACACTGTGCCCTTTTCTAGCAAAAAAATTAGCACATTTATTTCCCTGTATGAGAGGTTTTAGACTCTTTAAAGGCAACTTCATCAAGTTATTGCAATCATTAATCAAGTTACTCAAATGGGTGACTTACGCGCCCTTGACCCTGCTTCTTGATGAGTGAAATAATAATTTGAAAATCACTCTTAACCAAATTTTCTCGAAATACCTCTCCCAAGTGAGTCTTCCCGAATCCTTAACAATTCAGCCGTGTTGATAGAAACGTTGCCAAATTTGTAAGATAAATCAAAAATCTAGTTATAACTTACAATAGTCATCCCAAAACACACTCTCGATAGCTGCCGAAAACTTGCATCATTATATGATATGAAAAGATTCTTTTGGCATCCGTATAGAAGAAACAAATCTTTAGTTCTTCCTACTATTTAAGGATGTTTTTCATAATCCTATCAAATACACATCATGACATACATTATGTTATTTATAGTCGATTGTAACGCTCCAAAATTTCAAAGTTAAAAATCACTACATTTTATTGACTTTTAACCCGTCTGAGAATTCTAACATATTTCGTGATTATGTGATTGTATGAATTTATTTGACGAGTGTTTGATAATTTGTGTAAGCATATAGAAATTACTTTATAAACCTCACTGGGGTGCTATAAGAAGTCTGATAATGTCTCTTAAATTCTAAAAAAAATCCAAAAAAATGATGATCTTGATTTTTGAGTTTGTAGAAAAAAAATTAAAGTAAGTTTACAAGTGTGAAGAAAAAGAAAATTAGCCTGAAATTTTTTTTTTAAAAAAAAAGACACTCTAGCAAGAGATAAGAATGAACATTTTGACCATTTAAGGAATTGATTTTGATTGCGATTAACAATTAATAGTATAACTAATATTCCAAAACTATCACATTCAAAAACCAGTCATCAAACTCAAGACCAGAGACAATAAAAGTGATGACAATGAGAAAGATTTGGGGCGAATCTTAAGATTTAGGACAGAGTTTGATACCAATTATGATTTTGGATACAAACATACATAATTCAAACCCATTTCCATAAAATAAAAACGAGAAAGTAAATCTTGGGAGTCCACGCAAATCAGACTACCGAGAGAATCTTTGCCAGTGGTACTACTGCAATAAAAAAAGACCGGTTAAAAATCAATCTGAAGAGCACAGATCAGCCAAGCACGTTCTTGGATCGCCACCCCATCACTGTCACTACCGGTCTACATCCCCCGGCCCCCTTTTCACGTTTTTGCCAGGTCTATAGTTTGTCTGTATCAACATTGCCTCGACCAGTCGCCAAATTAAAAGTCGCTATATATAAAAAGTCTGCCCTTTTGTGGCATTGCATGCGGTTTGTATTGTATGCCATTGCCACAGGAGGGATTCAAGTTTCAAACAGTTGCTGATATGCTTTAGGCCGTTTTGATTTCAAAGGTATTTTTTGGATGGATTCAACTCTTATTTTGCTACTCAAGTGTATCTATACATGTAATTTCTTATTCGTTGATTCTTTGATTTCTGGGATTGGAGATTTCTATGCACGTGAATTAACATCATTGTGTGAATGAATGAATCTTAGCATTGGGTGTATTTTCCTGTTTCTTTTTGGTCTGTGATTTGAATAAATACCTTTTTAGGTCTCTGCTTTTTGCATCTACAGTTCTCCATCACCAGAGCCTTGGGCATTAATTAGAGTACAAGAATCATAAATTTGTCAGAGAATTTTGATTCAGCAAGAATGAGGGGAGCTGTGCTAGTGGCCATTGCAGCCGCCATTGGCAACATGTTGCAAGGATGGGATAATGCTACCATAGCTGGTATATATATCTCTATATCTAAGATCCATCTATCCATATATATTGCATAGTCAGAATATTCTTTTTCTTCTTAGTTCTTAGAAATAGTAGATTACTAGATTTAGTCTCTCCAATTTGTTTCAGATTAATTTAGGGATAATTACCAACTCCCCCTGAGATTCATTATCTCTCTCCCAAACTACCGCTGAAGCTCACTTATAATCAGTTAATTTTTCCATTAGCCTCAAAATCTCAGGGAGGAGTTGGTAGAAACCTCAGGCGGTTTTCAGTATTCGAGGCAAATTCCAGGGGGCAGTTGGTAATTATCCCATTAATTTATCAACTACCAGATGAAATTCTCAATCTTGAACCCTTTATTTGTAGTTCTTTCTTTTTGTTCCATGAAAGATCTTAATCATATCCTAAAAAAATGGTTTCAGGATCTGTGCTTTACATCAAGAGGGAATTTGATCTGCAGAGCCAGCCCACCATAGAAGGGCTTATTGTTGCTATGTCATTGATTGGAGCAACAGTTATCACTACTTTCTCCGGGCCCGTATCCGATTGGCTCGGACGGCGTCCAATGCTAATAATCTCATCTGTTCTATATTTTCTTAGTGGATTAGTTATGTTGTGGGCTCCAAATGTGTATGTTCTCCTTTTAGCAAGGCTCTTGGATGGTTTTGGTATTGGTCTTGCAGTTACTCTCGTTCCCGTCTATATATCCGAGACGGCCCCACCAGAAATAAGAGGATCACTAAATACACTTCCTCAGTTTACGGGTTCTGCTGGAATGTTTTTGTCGTATTGTATGGTCTTTGGAATGTCTTTGATGGATTCTCCTAGTTGGAGATTGATGCTTGGGGTTCTTTCTATTCCTTCAATGATCTATTTTGTACTTGCTGTGTTTTTCTTACCTGAATCTCCAAGATGGCTTGTTAGTAAAGGAAAGATGAAGGAGGCCAAGATTGTTTTGCAAAAATTACGGGGACGGGAAGATGTCTCAGGTATCATGTTCTAATTTTGTAATAAGGTTAATTACATTGGGACCCCAAGGGAGTTTGCTAAACTACAAGTCATGACTCTCTTAGTCAAAATATTACACTTACTCCCTACAGGAGTTTCATAATTACAAAAACACCCAATTTCGTAATATGTACTTTTTCAGCATACTTGTGCCATGAGAGCTCAAATTAGCTCTACATCTATGTAACATGAAAATTTTTCTTTGAAGTTGGTTGGTTTTAATGACTGCATTAATTCAAATTACATCTGAATGCGAAAAACAGGTGAAATGGCATTGTTAGTTGAGGGTCTTGGTGTTGGAGGTGAGACATCCATAGAGGAGTACATAATTGGTCCAGACAATGATCTTGCTGACAGCCACGAACATGCCGTTGACGACAAAGACCGTATCAAATTATATGGTGCTGAAGAGGGCCAATCTTGGATAGCCAAACCCGTCAGAGGACAGAGTACTCTCGGCATGGCCTCTCGTCACGGCAGCATGGCTAACCGTGGCAGCATGCTCATGGACCCCATGGTAACTCTCTTCGGAAGCGTCCACGAGAACCTTCCGGAAATGGGAAGCATGAGGAGCATGCTATTCTCGAATTTTGGAAGCATGTTCAACGTAGCAGCAGAAAAAGACCATCCTGCCCCTGGCGAACAACAATGGGACGAGGAAAGCCTGCAACACGATGATGCTGCATCTGACGGTTCTGGTGGTGCTGCATCTGATGACGACTTGAGGAGCCCGTTGATTTCCCGTCAGGATACGAATAATAATAATGGCCATGAAAAGGACGGTTATGCCACTGGTGAGCAGAGCAGCGGTGTGGGAATTGGTGGGGGTTGGCAATTGGCGTATAGGAAAGACGAGAACGGTATGGGTGGTCTTAAGAGGATATATTTGCATCAGGAGGGTGGGCCCAGTGGTGGATCTAGGCGTAGTTCGGTTCTTTCGATTTCGGGTGGTGGTGACATGGCTGCGGATGGGGAATTTGTCCATGCAGCAGCTCTAGTGAGCCAGTCGGTTCTTCGTGCAGAGGATATTATTACGAGTCATCATTCAGTTGCTGATAAAAAGCCCGAAGGTGCTGCTAAAGGGCCGAGCTGGAGGGATCTTTTCGAACCAGGAGTTAAACATGCTCTTGTTGTAGGTGTGGGACTTCAAATTCTTCAACAGGTAATATGATTCTAGTTTTATATACTTTGTTCATTTTGTTTTACCTCCCTCAAAAGCAATAGAAGTTAGAGAAATTATATTTTGCAATCCAAACTATATGTGTCTTTACACTTTGCCTTCTTAACTATGCATTTTTTACACTAGAACCACTTCCGGGTGGTTTCAGCCACCGGAAATTGCTCACATGCAAGTCATATGAAAAACTTAAGGGTAACTTTGTGCAATTCTGAGCATAAATGACCTGTAGTTGTAGAAAATGAACCATTAAATGCTGTTTGAGTTACACAATTGCGCTCAACTTGTTCACATGAGTGGTTTTCCAGTGGTCAAAACCACCTGAAATTGGTCTTTTCCAATAATCGCATTTCATGGCATGCGGATGTCATCTAAATACACCACTCTTGATCTAACCTGCGCTTCACAAAAGCATTGCAATATGAAATTGTTATGCAATTGCAATTGACCATTATCTTGATCCCACTGCTTCCTGATGTATATGTTATTATTCTGTGCAGTTTTCTGGCATTAATGGAGTTCTCTACTACACTCCTCAAATTCTGGAACAAGCTGGTGTCGGAGTCCTACTATCAAACTTGGGCCTTCGTTCCGACTCTGCATCATTTCTTATTAGTGGTCTCACAACATTGTTGATGCTTCCGAGCATTGGTGTTGCAATGAGACTCATGGATATTGCTGGCAGAAGGTAATACATATTTATGTAACAAACGAAAAAAAAAGTTGATACGGCAAAACTATTTCTGGTGTTTGGTTACTAGGAATATAGTACAGAAAACAAAATAATGAAAAGATATAATTTCTTGTTCCTTGTAAAAGGAAGAAACCTGAGGGGGGGTTTCGTAATTATTCCTATTTATTATTTACTTTTACAAGTGACATACATGCTAACATGCATGCAATTTTTCCCCTCCTCCAGGTGGCTATTGCTGTCGACTTTGCCCGTCTTACTATTAACGCTCATCATGTTAGTCCTTGGAAACATCATCGATTTGGGTGCCCTCGCACATGCTATAATCTCAACTGTTAGCGTGATCGTTTACTTCTGCTGCTTCGTGATGGGCTTCGGCCCAATCCCCAACATCCTTTGCTCCGAGATATTCCCGACTCGAGTGCGTGGAATCTGCATAGCAATATGCGCTCTTACATTCTGGATAGGAGACATCATAGTCACCTACACGCTCCCGGTCATGCTCAACTCCATAGGTCTAGCTGGTGTTTTCTCCATTTATGCTGTTGTCTGTGCCGTTGCGTGGTTCTTTGTGTTCCTTAAGGTTCCGGAAACAAAGGGGATGCCACTTGAGGTCATTACGGAATTCTTTGCTGTTGGTGCAAAACAAAGTGCAAAGAATTGAAGGTGCCCGATATGCTCAATTTCTCCAGTCCTTTAGTTGATTCAACATTTAGTGCTTGGTTTTGTTCCATTCTTTAGCTTCATCTGTGAAGTTTTGCTCATTGCTGATATAAAAAATTTCAAATGAAATGTTCATTTTTTGAGTGATTCAATGGAAAAAAAGTTTACCTCTGGCTTGTTAGTTTCAAGGTTATGTATCTCGTTAGTTGATCTAATTAACATGAAAATGTGTTTAACTTTTTGGGCAAACTACCCAAAACTGCTTGAGGTTTACGGCATTTACGAAAAATATCCTGAAACCTTGAAATTTTACATTTACATATCTGTGGGGGGTAAAATCTAAGGTTTTTCATAAAAGTATTTATAAGATTTCAATTTTTTTTTTACATTTTCATGAGATATTTATAAGGTTTCAAAGTTTGGTGTGTTATATGGAAAATTTCAACAGGTTTTAGAAAGTTATTTTCTATAGACAACTCATTACAAACTTGAATGTGGGACCGAAGTATAATTCTATTTTTGCTTTTTCCTTTTAAATAGGGATTTGACCATCTTCCCTTTTAAGGCATGATTCACACGAAATCCATTCATTTAGACTGTTTTCATAAAAAATTTCTAATGTTCTTTTTTAAATTTTACAAAAAAATCTTGTCATTACAAAAAATCAAATCCCAAACCTCTACATTGAGGGTAATATCTTGTGGTCATTGGATCAAACCCCAATGGTTAGTAAAATATTCCTAATGTTATCAAATTTGAAATCCTGCTTTTCGAAGTAGGGTCTAATTAAAGATGAAATAAAATAATCAGTAAAACCAAAATGGTAAGATTATGTGAGATGTGGAACCAAAAAATCAAGTGAACTCAACACTTTCCCAATAAATAAGCAACTTGTGTTGAACTGAACAGCAAATCTATCTAAAATATCTAATCACATTGCTTTCGTAACCATCATCAAATCGAAAAATATAATCACATTGCTTTGCAATACTGTTTAATCTCCAGAAATTCACTTTTTCCCAGGTGCAGGCTTGGCAAATGAGAAGTCGTCTTCGTTCCTCGTTGCATGCACATCATCACGATCCAACTCGATGTCAACAGCTTCATCATGATCATCGTGTTCCACCGGAGTGGACCTCATGATTAAGCTGGCTGTGGGTGGGGGTGGAGTCGATGGATCTTCAAGATCGGATGCATCATCATATCCAAACGTCGACCTACCCGAGTGGCCGGTGGTTTTGAAACGATGAAGTGTTGCACCGGTAGGGTGAAAAGGTGAACCCATTGAAGAAGTGGGACTTGCATTACCACCCAAAGTTCGAGTCGGAGACCTACCGGCTCCCCCTCCTCCGTGCTTCTTCTTCACAGCCATGTGCCACTTCTTCAGGGCCTTCGACGTTTGCTCGTCAAAGATCGATTTCTTCATGTTTGATCCCATCTGCATATTTTCAATCAAGAACCAAGAATATAAGTATAGAGTAAAATGAGATGCTACAAATACAAATGATCATTTCTTTTTTCAGTTTTGCTTCATAACTATATTAGACTGAATTACATCTAGACCCCCTGACATTTGATTTAATTACACTTAGACCCCCTATACTACAGGAAATTACACCTAGACTCCCTTTACTTTGACACAGTCTTGCAAATTGCTCACTCTGTTTGCTTTGGTTAGGGTTCCTAACGTTTTTCGTCAGATTCATGGAGTAAACTGCCCAAATTACCCCTTCATGAGCGGGAACAGTTATTGTACCCTAATTTAATAGATTTTGTGGTTGAAAGTCTATTAAATCAAGGCACAAATTTATATCCGACTATGGAGGGGTAATTTCGGTTGCATATCCATGAATCTGAGGGGAAAACGGCAAGAACTCTAAACAAAGCAGATGGACAGGGCAATTTGTAAAACCAAGTCAAATTACAGGGGCCTAGGTGTAATTTTCTATAGTACATGGGGTGTTAATGTGATTAGACAAAATGTCAGGGGGTCTAGATGTAGTAACAATGGAACAGTATTCCCGAGGAATATAAAGATGTAATGGTACCTGAGCAATTAGTGCATACAGCGGAAGAGTACTATAGCTGCATAAGAATAGGACAAAGACCCTGCAATCACAACATAAATTGAAGTCATTATCTCGAACATTGGAGAATCTATAACTCAATCAGTTATTTTGAGATAAACGATGTGGAAAAAGTACTTACCCCAATCCAATTTTTGCAATTACGAGTCCTAAGTTGTCGTGGAAGCAAGATTTTAGACCAAATTCATACTGCACATAAGAAGATTACTTTCATTAACAAAGCTGTATACGAGAACTTGTACTTTCATAGGTAGTAAAGTGAAGGAGAATTTTGTAAACGATAACTTTTATTTTCGTAGTTAGTATAGTGAAGGAGAATCATTACCCATATCCACAAAAAGTACGTTACTTGGAAGGCATTCTGCAAAGACGATAAACTGGTTTAGCGCCACAGACGAAAAATATTTCAATTATGCAAAACAAGCGTGATCATTAAATGATAAAGCACTGTAATAGATATATCCCTTCACTAATATATACTTTGCACCATGATTAGTCAGTAGATTATGACATTCAATGCAATTTGTGATGCAAATCATTTTTATCAGATAATTATGTCAATATCAAACATTTTGGTCCAAAATACCTTCCGAAAGACATCGAATTTTGTATAATTATTTTCTGTTTTACCATTTTCCACTAATTTCTAAACTGAACGACTTACTTTTATTCACCATAACGGGACCCTAGTAAATTAATAATAATAATCATCATCCCAAAAGTACGGGCTGATAACCTTTTATTAGTAAATAAGACAATTACATTAAATAATTCGATACCTTTTTTCAAGTTCTAACTTTATAATAGAGAACAACATATTACAATATGGTAATTTATCACAATTGATTTGAAAAAAATGAAACCAGCCACTGCCATTTTAAAGAGTTGGGTGGCATCGACTCACCTCTATCTAAAATACATCATTAAATAGTTTTTTTTTTCTTTTGTGTGGCGGGGAGTCTATTTACATAGGGGGTTTTATGATGTATTTTAGAAAGATAAGGTTCTTTTTGCATGGTATCAATTTACATGAAAACAGTTAAAAGCGAAGTATTTAGTACCTGAAACAACGCAAAGTGTATAAAATTCAGCACGAGCTGAGGCCGGTTAAACCAAAAGTATTTGTCGGATCCTTGCACAAGAGGCATGCCTTGAACTACTGCATGTCTCTCTGTTATCTCAACTGCCATCTGTGTTAAAATAGCCTGTAGCTTTGTGCCAACAGCTAAGATTATCTGAAAGAAATGTAACTTCGTTAGATTGGATATTCTTCTACTCTTATGACCTTTGAAATCATATTGGTGATGAAAGATCTTACAAGCAGAGGAACTAAGGATGCCCAAAACAGTGCCTGCCACCCTGATATGGATTCATGTGCAAACACAAATATTCAAGACAGAAACGAGAAAAAAAGAAAAGAAAAGAAAAGGAAAAAGAAAGGCAACTATGACTTGATATTGGTACTCCAGGATTTTTAATCAGTGGGGTGAAAGGTACCATTAATACATAAAAGAAAAATCACTGGTAAAAAGATTTAGGGATTGTTACCAACTACTCCCTGAGGTATGGCCTAAATACAAAAAACCCCATGAGGTTTCAGAAATTACCGACTCCCCCCCCCCCCCTGAAGTTTTAAACCTAACAGAAAAACTAATGGCGATGGTAGAATTTCCTAGTTTCCCTTGACTAAAAGAGCTCAAAAATGAAGAAAGAGGTTGATTTTTGAAAAACCAACATTGCCCTTCATTTAGATGAATGTTTGTTACTAAGGGCTGGTGATGTTTGTGAGAGAGAGTGAAACCTCAGGGGGTGTTGGTAATTTTTGAAATCTCACTGAGTTTTTTGCCTTTAGGCCATACCTCAGGGGTAGTTGGTAATTATCCGAAAGATTTAATACTTCATTTAATATTCTTTACGATTATCCTTTACGATTTTCTAAATACTGAACTAAACTATCATTCATAAGCTGATCATTAGATCAAAAGTCTTCATTGATAATATATTTTTCCATTCCTACCCAATTACTAAAAAAAGCTCAAGAAACTATTAGTTGCCTATAATTTCAAGCTTCAAAAATGGTGTAACATGAATACAGTTTTGTGTCTGTAACAGTGACTTACCACTAACATTTAGGAGCAAGAACACCACAAATGATCCCCACAACACTGGACTGTAAATATCATATAGATAAAGGAGAAAACAAATCAGCCACATAATCTAGGTGAAAAAGACATGTTGATTGATTTAAAAGTTGCAGAAAAGGAACCATTGTTACCTTACTCCCACAACAGTCTTGAAGTCGTCTTCTAGTGACCTTTTGATGTATTTTTGGAAATTAAACTTGCTTCCAGGTGCCAAATGAACCTTAAAAATAAGTAAAATGTTTATTTAAATGGAAAAGGAAGGACACAAAGGTAAATACAGAAGATGTGCAATGAAGAAAACTCACAGAAATGAACCCGTTCCGTAGGGTCAAATAATCGGATTTGCTGACGGAAATAAAAAATTGTCGAAGAAAGCATCCCTATTTGGAAAGATACATCCAAGTGGTGAATAAACATTTTGTAAGCAACATGAGCTATAAATATGATTGTGTTGATTTACTAAATAATGGAAAAAAATAAAAAGGAAAGGAAAAAAAGCTAAAGCCTCACAATATAGAAGGTCAATGGAAACCTCGTCCAGAAACTAGTGTGGGCTCTCACAAAAGATGTCTCATGAGTAAGCCTGAATCTTGAAGGATCTGTTTCAGTTCCCACAATTAGATTGCTAAAAAATAACCAACCTTTTTTTAAGAATTGGGATAATTACAAACTACCCCTGGGGTTTGGCTCAAATACAGAAACCCCCCGAGGTTTTAGAAATTACCAACTCCCTGCTGCGGTTCTGAGGCTAATGGAAAAATTAATCCCCTGATAGTGAACCTCAGGGGAGGGGATGGTAATTTCTGAAACCTCAAGGGGTTTTCTGTGTTTGAGACAAACCCCAGGGGTAGTTGGTAATTATCCCTTTAAGAAGGTAATTTTAAGATCAAATTATAATTCATCCAACGATTAATGTACCATTTGAAAACTCATAGTTGTGGGATGAGGTCTCCTGCTCCCAGTTCTTCCAACCACGAATCTGCATAATATAATTTTATGTAAATACTGAAGTTATAGTAAAATCCCTAGTCAATCAGAAATAAAAGGAAAAAAAGAAATAGTCGAATTATTAATTACCTTAAGTCTTCCGAGAGCCATTGTAATAGCACTGTATATGACGTGGAAGACAGCTAAAAAGAATATAAGAATGTGTATCTGGTGCAGTCCATCAACAGTTATAAGTGGTACATGCCCCTGTGGAGAAAATCATATTTGTATCCAATTAATAAGCAAAAATTACATGTTAAACCAGATCAAGAAAGACTATAAGATCAGGAAAGTGAATATAGGGAGAAAACAAAGCTCCTGCTGACCAGTTTTGACAGTTGTAATCTTGAGGAGTATTCTGATTTTAAAAAATTTCAAACGATTGCGGACACTGAATGATCAAAGGACATGTACGATAAAAGTCTAGTTTTCCAAATCCCAAATGCTATTGTTGGTCCTAAGGTTTTACCTTTATTCCACATTAGTCCTTAAATGGTCTAAAAATGACACAATAATCCCTCAATAATATGTCTCACCTTAGTCCCTCAACTTGTTTTACGGGGACATTCTCGTCTTTTGGGTTCGAACCCTATTCGCAACATGAAATTTTCTTACATTTGTTGGCGTTCTTAATACAAATTTTGGATGAAAATGATGAAATTGCCCTTGGAGTTCTCAGATAACGCACGTACACTTCTTTCTGGCAACAAGGGTTTGAACTCCTTTTGCAACATGAATTCTTATATTTGTTGGATTTTTTTAACACAGAATTTGGAAGAAAAATGACGAAATTGCCTTCAAAATTCTCATGCATAACGCACGTACACTTCTTTCCAGCGAGAATGTCACCATAAAATGAGTTGAGGGATTAAACGAAGAGACGTTAAAAACTTCAGGGATTAATGCAAGATAGAAAGTGAAACTTCAGGGACCATTAAAAGTGGCATTCCGCCTTTTCCAAGCATCTTCAAATATACACACACATACATACACAAAAGTGACCTCAAAGTTGTGCATGAAAGCGAGCATACCTCTTTGCACTTAAACGGTTTTTTGCCAGCTAAAAATCTGCGGTCATAAGACAAAAGTCTACGATGTCCATCTTCCTTAGGTTTGTCTTCAGATTTTGCTTTACAAGGCAACATGGTGTCGGCAACGCCGACAGGGATGCAGATTTCAGCAATGTAATATTGACTGAACACAAGCGATAGAGAGATGAAACCAAGTATCATCAATTCTGCCACAACCAAAACAGAGCCAAGTTATAATTAATACACAAATAGAGGAAATTCTTGGATAATTACGAAAAACCCTTTGGGTTAGGTTTAAAGTCGCAAACACCACTTAAACCTTGAAACCTTCCGAGTATCCCCTGAGTTTTTACACCATTTACATTCACACCCTTGAAACATTACAAAACTTATCCTGAGGTTTGCAAAACATTACGAATACCCCCCTAAAGCAAACCGAAAATCGTCGACTTTCATCGACTTTGGGGATATTTATCATGTTTCAAGGTTTACGTGGTGCTTGCAATGTTCTGCAAACCTCTGGGGCAATACGTAGGGGTGCAAGGTTTTAGTCGTTTTCCGGTAAGAGGCGCAAACCTCAAGGGGTTATTCATAATTGACCCAATTTTCTTAAAAGGACAATGAGGTATTTGGGATTGAACAAGCAATGATTTTTACCAGCTTTGACCTTCTCCAGTGCCTCATAAAGAGCTTTCTTATGCCTCGCCGTTAACCACTATAAAGATTCACAGCAGTATAATTGTTAGGAGAAGTAAAAAAACAAATTATATTTTCAATACAGCAATATGAATTAACCGATAGCATAAGGAATCAGGAAGTATGGTTGACAAGAAACGGAGAGGAAACGAAACTCCAAAATTACAAGGCCACTATTACACAAATCAACCGAGTAAGAACAGATAGTATGAATAAATAAGGCACTGAGTAATGTATACCTACTGGTAGCCAAGAATATTCACATAATTACCATTACCAACCCAAAGTATTGACTTCTGCAGTTATATCTTACGTTTAAGAAGAAATAACTGTAGCCAAGATAAATTGAGGATAAAGATCTCCCTAGGTGACATGAAACCAGAAGAGAGCTACATTGGTGAACAATTACATAAATAGATCATTTGGAAAGCTGCACACATTCAATAAGAACAGCAAAATTTTCAGACTAGAATAAGAACATAAGAAAGAAAGGGACATAGAAAGAACATAAAGACAACTTAAATCAAAGAAGATGAAGAACAAAAAGACTTTTCCTTTATTTCCTCTTCTTGAATCTTTGAGTCAAAACTACAACAAGCTTCAATTTTTCTACAAGGATAACACTATATAAGGTAAAAGTCAAACAATTTGTTAACTTGGGACACAAAGACAAGAACTTGGACGAAAATATAGAAACAGAAAGTCAAAACACAAATTAAAACCCAGGATCTTACCCAAAACAAATCCCCCAAAAATTCGGTTACAGACAAGAAAATGGGAGAAAAAAGAAGAAAAAAGAAAAAAAAAAAAAAAAAAACTGTTCCCAGAGCACAATTTCATACCGTTCCAACTTTATGGAGGACTTTTTCGAGGATAATAGAGATTATTATAATTACTGCACAAACACCAGCAACGGCCCATGTTGGTGTTTGCTCAAGAGTTCTTGTCGATCCAGCTTTATCCGCTTCACCAGCCATATAAACTCTCTCTCACTCACACAGAGAGAGGAATTGAAGATAGAATAGAGTCAGACCCTTTTGGCAGTCAACAACTTTTTCACAGGAAAAAAGCAGATTTGGTGCAAGAACTTAATTTCAGCTATTTAAGAATATACACAGGCTGACTTCTCAGCAAATTTTCTATCCAAGAATGAAAAATATCCTAACTCAATAATTTCTATACTAAAATATCAGTGCTTTCATGGTTTGTTATCCCATGGAATTTATATATAGTCAGAAAAAACGTGTATTCGAACTGTTGAAAAGTATGCAAAACTCGAGTTGGTAAAGACAGCCCATTTATTGCCTTTAAGGCTTAATCAGATCAATACCCATTCTTTTTCTTCTTTTTTTTTTTCTCACAGTTTTTTTTTTTGGGTGTTGAGGTGGGGTTCTTCTAGGGGCTATCTTTCCACGTATTTCCTTTTTTTTTTTCTTTTTTTGTATGAAATTTTTACGTAGTTAACATGTAATAATTTTCATTAGTTTAAACTTTAGTTTCTCTGGTCCTTTCTTTTGTTTCGGGACAAAGCAGTCGACCTCTACAAGTCCACGGTTTTTTAATTTGCAGTAGCCACGAAAAAACAGAGGTCTAATAATTAGAGCTGGTGTTTCTAATAATGGTAACCTCTTACACACTAACGAATTGCTTAAAATATTAGCTCCTTTTCATATTAAGTTAATATTTTCTACATACAATAGGTAATGAAATTGATGGTTTGAAATGTTATGTATCTCTTTCCTATGCAAATATATAAAAGTGAGATTACGTTTTATAATTTCACCATCGAAATCTTTTCACCTTATACTCACTTGAGGAACTATTTGTAAGATTTTTTAAATAGTATTATAATTTTATGTTTCAAGAGAGTTATTCGTAAAGTTTAAACTTATTGGGGGATATTTGTAAAGTATTAAAATTTTAATAATTTTTTGGATTTTTAAATAAAATTCAAAAGTATTATAAATTATCCTAATATATAATTGTGTAATACTTATCTTTTATTCAATTTTAATCATTGCCAGAAATCCAAATGAGAGATTTCTAATTAAGTTAGCAAATCTTAAAGAACATATATTTTGTTTATTTTAGCTGCCTCTTGACTGTTTAAATAAGAAAAGAGATCCTTTTCTTTTTTTGGTAAATAATAAATATTAAAACGAAAAAGTGTAAAGTCGTGAAGAATTGAAGCATGAATGATTGCTTAGGGTAATTTGGGCGTTGACTAGACTCAAAGGTAAATGGAGAGTAGATCAAATCAAAGATCGCGTCAATTAAGGATGGTGTTCTAGTGTAGTCTTCTTCTTTCCTAATCCTACGGTTTCAGTCTTGGCAAGTTGTCTACTATCGTGGGCTGTCAACTTCATTGTCCGAAGGAGAATTTAATATGAATTATTGAATTGTGTCACATCCTTGTCAGTTTGATATTGGTCATAATCAATTTCAAATGTACTAATTAATGCTCTCTTATATATCTCTCTCTCCTTTTGTTTCTATTTCTAGTAGAAGCGGTAAACACTTGTTCAATGGATTTATTTCATTAGAGAAAATTAAATAAGTTAAAACTTCTTAATCCAAGACTAATTATAATCTTTTGTCGAACTGGGTATTAATTTACCTAAGGTCTAATATTACAATCAGTATAAATTATTAGCTTAATTTGAAATAATCATAATTGATTAAAGACTTGGGAGTAGCGACTCAATTTGATTTCTCATAAATGACATATGTTAGGCTCGTGAGCATCATGTTCCTTAGTTTTGTTTTTTTTGAAAAGAAACGATTTATATATGTTTAGACCGAGTCATAAACAACTAAATTCCAAGAAAAATTGGAATGTCTGTGGAATCAAAGTAAGTCGAAATTACGTTCCGAGCAAAAAAATAAGCTACATAACTAGCTTCCCCATGAGCAAAAGAGAAAGAAACAGTATGAAAATGTCTAAACAAACTACAAAAGTGTGACATCAAATTTGCACCACGAGCAACTTTCAAGGCTGATAAGACAACAAACGGTTCAGCAATTTGCACCAATCTCATTGGGACGGTCCCAGTATTTTTCTCCCAAGTCTGGCCTTGTGTCTGTTACTTCTTAGTAATTAATAGAGAATATAGGCAAAGAAGCTGCTTCCCTCGTCACAGTCAAAGTGGCCAATAATAAATAATTGATGAAAGGCTTTTACTAACGAAATATTCCACGGCGATGATGCAGATATAGACCAACCTTGGCGTGCGAAATCACATCCGACCAAAACGTTAATTGAATTAATTTTCTCCTTCGTTTCGGCACCACGGACAAATATCATCAAGGTACGTCGCAACGACGAAATATCAGGTTTTCCAACGTGGGGATGGCTTCATCACAAATACGCCAAAGAATTAACTATCTTTTGACTTTGGGAAGAGTCTTGTGATTCCAAAGAAAAAATGCAAATAATAAAATAGGATATTGTGAAAAAAAAGTATAAGTAAATAAAATATTCAAATTAGAGAGAGAGATGCGAGAGAATAAAAAGAAAAGAAACAGAGTGATAAATAATATTTTAAGAATAAAAAAGAATAGAAATTGACAATCCAAAATAAGTTATAGACCTAAAACAGTTAAGTAGGTCACACGCTTTATTAAATAGTATATTAATTTTTCATATTAAAAGAGTCCTTTTAGTAGTATACTCTTCATTAAGTGGCCCTGGTTTGACGCTATGCTAGCTTAGCAGGAGCCTCGGGTTCGAGTCTCTGATAACGCAACACATATAATAGAGGACATTTGCTTAATTACTAAGTGAAAGTGTCCGCAACTAACCTTGAAAACTCTGATAATCAGACTATACTATTCCTCAGTTCAGTCTACAAAACACAAACCATGATGAGTGTGATAAAAAAAATCCGAAACATCAGCAAACGTGAAGTTCACAACTGGAGTAGCTTACATTCAAGTGGTTGAAACATCTGTCTCATTCTCCCATATCCTTGTTTACTTGATTAGATTTCTTTGATTATCTGGAATGCCTAGTTGTGGATGTGCCTTCAAAAGACGTAACATATTTCACAAGCTTATTTGACCATCTGATGGTGCTAGTCAGCTACGTTGACAGAAAGCTTCAGCAAAGGGCAGAGCTCAGACGGTGTGCACTACGCTCCAAACTAATTTTATGTCGGCTCAAACTATGCCATGAGTCATGTGGACCAAGCTTGGCAATCTTATTATGCAAGAGGTCCAGGTTGACGAGAGGAACAGTTGTTGGCCGCCCATGAGCACACTGAAACAAGTAACGAGATAGGGGAATAAGGGATAGGGATAATTACCAACTACCTCATGAAATATGGCCTAAATACAAAAAACTCCATGAGGTTTCAGAAATTACCAATGCCCCCTGAGATTTCACTCTCTCACACAAAACTTCACCAGCCGTTAGTAACAAACATTCATTCAAAATGAATGGTAATGTTGGTTTTTTCAAAAATCAACATTTTCTTTTCTCTTTCATCTCTTTCCGTCACGGGCAACAAGGTAATTTTACCATCTCCGCTACTTTTTCCGTTAGGCTTAAAAACTTCAGGAGGGATAGTAATTTCTGAAACCTCAAGGGGTTTTTTATATTTACGCCATACCTCAGGGGGTAATTGGTAATTATCCCTAAGGAAATATATAGGGGTGTACACGCATAAAATTCAGTTTAGATGACACCTAATTATGATCAGCTCACCTGGAAACAAAGTGAAGTCTGCTTCAGCTCTTCGACAATGAGAGAACATTCTGAAGGCAGCAATGTGTCTCCAAACATGATTGCCCCTGCATTTGAATCTCAGTTAAGGAAACTAGAACCAAGTCCCAACTACTGCATTAGTGTATTCCCTCACTTTTATTCTTTTCTTTTACCCCTTTTTTTTCTTTTTTTTTTTGTGTATTTTCTATCCGTCACCTCTTTAAGTGCATTGGTTTTTTGCCTCAGGAAGAGAGATTCAAAGTAAATTGAAATCATATACTGAAGATGGTGGACTGTACCCCTGCATGCTTTGTTATTGAGGACCGAATGAACAGCTGGAGGTATTGCTGCTGACCCATCTGTATCAGCAAGCTGCAGGAGAGAGAAGGGCCAGAGGAGGTAGGAGAGAGATTAAGAAGTGAAGTGCTGGTCAAGGAATCAATCATAAAGCAGAAAAAAAAACATAGGCAGAATGAAAGATCACGAAAGAGATTTACCTGTTGAAGGAATTCTAGGAGATCAATATCAGTTAAAGTAACACCCAAAATGCAAGGTACCTGAAATTAATGATGAAGTTGCTTCTTTTGAGTTCCAAACATCATACTTGTCAGTGTAATCACATTTACAGATAGAAAAACAAATTATGTCCACAGACCCCAATGGTGCTGGAATACCAAGAATAGTTGAAGATGTCAAAGCCACACTTGCTCCTCTTTTACAAGAAGATGAGGTCAAAAAGCGTAGAGGAGAAAATATAACAGTTGGATGAGACAATCAACCTCATAGATTAAAATTTCTGTATGTTATCCATCCAAAACTGAAAGTTCCTAATTTAATATTTCTGAAACGTTTTCAAAAAAAATTCTAAAACTTCAAAACTTGGAACAAGTTCTAAACAAAATTTTAATCTGCAGTCACGAAGTAAAAGAAACTGATAAGCACGTGAATCAACCAAAGGGAACTGATGGCATCAGCTAAATTGTAAGTGCTGAAGAAGTTAGAGCTTTACCGCGAGAAGTTTAACAACTGTTGGCTCTCTGTGCAGAAAATCTAAATGTCTGCATGCAAGTAAATCATAATAAGGTGACCATAGTTTATCCTTGGGTAATAGAAAACATATGCAATTGACTAACAGTCTAAGCACATGAAGCAATAATGCTTGTAACTAACTGGACTAAAGACAATATGTTTCCACAGCCAAGTCTGCAAGTAAATGTAAGAAATTTTTCATGGACAAAAATGAATTACTTTGTGAAGGAAGATGTATCCTGGGAATGAATATTGCAGATCCAGCCCCAAGTCTGAATTTGTTCAGCGTAATTGTGCAGTAACTGATAACCAATTTCAGGCAGGGCCTATGACCAATGTTGGAAATGTTACAATCAATTCTAGAAGAACTTGAGAGAGTGGTTTGATCTTACAGAAACCGTGATAGTTGAGATAAAGTCACCTACCAATTCTTGTTCAGAATCCAGATATTTAATTGTCCTCATTTCGCCAGATAACACCTGATATATTAACTGGATGAGTAAAATAAATTGCATATCACAAAGCATTTTTGATACCTCAGATCATACGAAGAATTTTTACCTTGTGTCGTAATTCTTCCAGTCTGATTCTTTCATCAGCAGCATGCTGTAAACAACCACCAACTCATTTTGTAAGTTTATCTAAGTTTTGAAGAAGCCATTCAGATCAGCTGCAAGCATGCAACTTTGTGCAAACACATCCACGTGTGCAAGTGCTTTTGCCAGTTTAATTCCTATTTTGAAACTTCCAATTAAACCGTGTCATGAAAGATACTTTTTTAATAATTTAAGTTACCCATAGGTCGGAAAAAATTATAAAGGTGCAAATACTTGTCAGGTGTACTTTCTGATACAATATCAAAGGCGTCTATGATTTATTCAGTTTTCAATGTTTGATGAACTTAATTTTCATGAACTGCAAGTTCAACCAAAGAATACTTGCAGCTTCTGAAAAAATATACCAATATGTCTCTTAGTTTATTTAGTTAATAAGAAAAGGATTTTTGCTTAATAACCTTCAGATCTTATTAATTGAATCAATAACCATCTTGAAGAAATGCAAGCAAATAGGGCATTTAAAATCATCTTATCATTTGAGTTACAGGTCTGGTGAAGCAAACATTATACTAGACAAGGTTCGGGTCATCGTCAAAGTATTTCCATCGTAGCAGACAATGTAAGAGATCAAATACATATGTTTGCAGGCCACGTGTATACTTCAGTTATGAAACATACACAATTACTCCTTAGCAAATGAGGCCCTAAAGATCTGTATTCGAGAAGATCACAGCAGGCATGTCGACTTCTGGACACCAAATTATGCTAGATAAATATCCTAGGAAGCACCAAGGTCAAGCAAAAGCTTCTAGACAAAGGTTCTGACTAATCCTGTTGATCACTGACCAACTAATAACCATAAAAGGTTCAAAATTTTAAATCATAAAGATAAATAAAATACCATAAGTTGCCAATTATAGAGATATTAAAACAGCAGGTTAAACAAAAACTTGCCAAAGAAACTCAGAAATTAACTTATCCAGGATCATCATTACATATTTTGTGATCATATTCCCCTTCTTTCTTTTTTCTAGCATAATCATCTGGCTATAACTCAAGTCTAGGTATCAGGCTTCACTTGCCATTAAAAAGGAGTAAAGACAAAACCCTAGATGCATACTTCAGAAACCAAACTAATGTTGTAACGCGATGATAAAAACTACCAAAGTCATCCAAAAGAGAAGACACAAAAAATAGTTATGCAATGGTTTTCAGGAAATGCAATAACCTGGTCAATCATAGCTAGGGTTTTTCCGGCCACAACTGCAATGAATTTCTTATCAACCTGATTGAGAATTTTGGCATCCTCAAGGCACGTCCTGTCGATGGATTTAGGAACCACAATATCACCAGCAAAGTGCAAGATCTCAGAGGAGATGTCAAGGATAGCATCCTGATTTTTTTTAATATCATCAGATATAGTTCCATCCTGTATAGCAAAATAAAAATCATTTCACTGAAATCAAAAATCAAAGAACATGTAACATAACACAATCAGCTGTGAGAATTATAGTTTGATAGCCAGCAAGGTACTTAACTGAACTTTGCAAACAACTATTCCCCCATTTCCCCCCTGACTCTAAGGAATCCTGAATTTGCTTCAAATCATGACCTGAAGATACAGAATTTTATCAGGCCTGTAAGAGATGATAACTTTTGAATTTCTGGATTTCAAGCACTAAAACTTTTGTCATGCAACAGGTGCAGGAAATTGAGCAAAAACGTATCAGATGTCAAACAACTCTGAAATACTCCAAAAGAAGGCAAAGTACTTTCTTTCAGAAAATAACAAAAGCAAATTCCCTTGGCATGACAAAGAAACTTACCTTCAACTGACTCCACGTTAATAAATTGTTTGCTTTTTTGTGGTCCGGTACTCTGAATTGCAATCACTTCAGGTTCCATTTCCAGACCTTGTCTGCGAGTAGACAAGATAAGGTAGGGTCAAATTTTGATCTAAAATGTTGAAAACAATGTCACAAGAATCTTAACCTTTCAGCAAATGACCAATCCATAACTGAACTTTTCATGGGAGACTGGGGGTATTGAGCAAATGATTTCTCTGAACATTTCAAGTTCCTAGTCTCAGCATGAAATTGTCCATGAGTGGAGTTGCTAGTCTCTGCAAAATATAGAGCGCTCATTTATTACTTCATATCTGAACTTTTACTTGAACAAATGTACAAAAATTGGCACAGCAGCAAACCTGTAGCGGAAAGTGTTGCATAGATATCCTGGAAATTGACTGTTGCAGAAGATATAGTGGAAGAGTAGGCCAAATCCAGATATCTCTTCTTCGCTGTGTGAAATGGAGGAGCTGAATGACTTCTTTTTAAGCATTTCTTTTGCTTATATATCTTCTCTTGATTCCTACTACCATGTCTTCCGCCTTCATGCTCCTCTGGAGGAGCTTCATGTAATAATGGCACTGAGATACTTTTGGGATTTATTTCACCATGCGATGGTAAAGATGACCAATCTGTTTCCCTAAACCTCATGAAAGGCTTTGGGGAGAACATATTCCCAAAATTTCCCAACTGAAAATCATCAATATCCCTCTTACTATCAGGGGAAAAGTTCATAAAGGAGCAGTTTGGCTGCTGCCAATCGTCTTTTGCATTAAAATTGCTGCCTTTGAGATCTTCACGTTCTCCCCTAGCAGAATACCCATGCATAGTATCTATCCCAAATTCAGAGCAACCTTCAACAAAATTTTTGCAAATAGCATCACTATCATCATTGAGAAATTTAATCGCAGAAGTTTCCTCTGCTGCTAGAGGAGACCAGTCAGACATGAAAGGCTTCTGACTGGAAGTGCATTGTGGGACTCGCTTGGAGGAGTCGGGTGGAATATCACTAAACACTATAGATGACTTTACCAAGCCTCTTACAGGAGACTCTGACATTTCACGTATATCAGATCGAGTTATGGGAGAGGAATGAAATGGTGGTGCTCCATCACGCGGTAGATATCTTCCACAAATAGCCAGGTCAATCTCATCTTCCATGTTACTATCATAATCAATCCATTTTTGTCTAACTCTGATATCATCAATTCCAAAATAAAATACTTCATCTCTTGTAGTTGATTTTCTCTCAGGCAGCAAGTTTTTTTCAAAGGAGCAAGTCCTCAGAAATGATTTGCTAGGATCCTGGGCAATATGAATATCATCACTAAATTTAAGACAATTAGCAGAGAATCCACTCACTATTGATATGTCTTCTATTTTATCACCAATCATGGGAAAGATTTTCCCCAAAGCTGGGGATGATATGCTGTCCACCTTTTCACTATATGCATCTGCCAATTGCTCCGGAGAGAATATACTGCAAGGAGATTTATGCTTCCTAATATCTTTGTTTACGTTCACTTCGTAACCAGCAAGAGATCCATCAGATGATCGACTTGGATACTCAGTTTCAGATAGTAACCCTGACTCTATCTGATGTTTTTTAAGCTCAGAAACTTTTCTAGAAGGCTTTACAAATGAAGATACACACTCTTCCAAACCTAGAAGGTTATCAGAACTTTTCAATAACTTCTTCGGCTGTGTGGAGCTATGTAGAAGAGTTTGGTGATTCTGTTTCCTGGACCTCTTTCTTCCACTTCCAAGAGTATCTGGCATATCTTCTACCAACATAAGTAGAAAGTATCAGCAATCGGAAATGAAAGTAAAAAGAAGCATTAGAAAAGTATTGTTTTCCGATGTCACGGATCGTTATGATAGAACTGCACGCAATATGCACCACCTTTAGTAGCATAAAGGGAAAAGGATGCAAAAGAAAAAGAAACTGGAGATCGATAAACTGAGTCTCATAATCAGTGTTCTAACAGAGATTTAAATATTAAAGTAACTATGTTGAAGAAATGGACTTGGGCCTAACACAACCTCAAAAGCTAGTTCGCATAGGAAGGATTGCTAAAGCCATTTACAAGGAGCACCATATCCTGTATTTGTTCAATTTTGGATAATTAAAACTATCCAAATGGTTACCGTAAATAAGTACTCTCTGAAAGCATGTAATGACATTAATAAGCACCATCTCCCATTGCTTTGGATTTATTAATATTGTTGCCATATAAATTACAGGTCCGCAAAATTTCATGTTATCATACAGAAGACATTTTTCTAATGGGGGAGAACAAAACGGCTATTTAAGCTCGAACTTTGTGCAGAGAGTATCTTGAAACAAAATGATTTATATTCAGTCAGATTAAGACTATGATCATGGAGTGAGAAGCATTGTAGCAAGTTAATAAGCATCAGGGGATCAAGAAGATCTCACACAACATTTCTCAAGACTTAAGTTAGATAACCCGCAAGGCATATACTAGACACATTATGTCCAAGGATTAAGTAAGTTCACTTAAGTGATAGTGCCTCTTGGAACATTGTGCAGACACATTGTGAATGCCAAAGTAGATTTGTAGGAAAGAGAATGATGGCGAAGTATGTTTGCACGGAGGCAAGGAGATATCAGTAGTAAAAGAATAGCAGGGTTGAGTTGGTCAAAAGTATGTCCCATCAAAATAGATCCCATGAGAACTGTTTGAGATGGTAATAAGGTGACCAGGGCAGGCGGAATAGGAAAAAATAAAGAAAGATTTGAGCTTTGTGGTTTAGGATCAGAAAACATAAAGATGGCACTTAACAATGAAAAACAAAAGATAGAAAAAAGTCCTTATGGTTGATCCTAGACAACAATGGGATAAGACTTTGACAGGAGACATGAATCAAAAGATCTATGCCCTGGAAATAAACTTCTCTGTTAACTCCACCATGGAAAATTATGATAGATTGGATAATGGATTGGATAAATAAGTAATCCTTACCAAAAGAGATGTTTTCAGTCCAAAGACGCATGACACCATTCTCAATTAAAGCTAGTACAGGACCCCAATCCTGATACAGAAAAACGTATAGAACAATAAAATACAGGGATCCTTCACAAATTCTGGACTAAATTCCATTAACAAAAACTTAGATATCTTTTGTGGGATAAAATTTCTAATACAGAAGATTTAAGGTAATAATTAAATATATTGGCTGCAGTTTTAAAAAATCCACATCTACAGATGGAGTTAAGAGTCACAGGACAAAGTAGATCTGTAACTACAATAAAGTTGATTTTAACTCTCTATAATATACTGAACAGTAACTATTAAACATATCTTCAAGTTGACGAATAAGGACATGTCTAAAGAGAAAAATATGTATGAGTGTCATAATTGCATAAGGGAGTATCCGTCCTTATGTCATTCCCATGGTATGTTGGAAGCCGAAAAAGAAAATACCACTGTTTTCTGGGTTTTAATCATGAAAGCAATTTCCTAGTTATATCAGTAGTTCAAGATTACACCAGGAAAAATTACCTTAAATTCCACTGAGGTCCTTGATCTCTCAGAAGTAATTATATCATAATAAGATCTTGGGCAGTTCAGATTCAGAATGAATGTTGGAGACATGTCATACTTATTTCGCTTCGCACAATGGAAATCAGTGCTCAACAAATCAAATCTAGCAGCCAACTCGTTCACTAGTTTATGCACTGGTCCCTTGCAGATAAATCTTGAGTTGATGTCTGCGTTTTACAATTAAGAAATACAAACACTAGCATATCGCATCTTCTGAATAGCACTTCCATCAAATAACGACTCTAAAACAACCACCATAGACATGGATACAAACATACTGGACTGCCTGCATACGTGCAATGATCCATCAGAAAACAAAAGCCATTTTTATGCATTACATGGTCAAGAGCAATGAGCAGTATCATACCTTCAGAAAGAAAACATCACTAGGATCAGAAATATAACCAGAAAGATTCAATTCACCAGCAGATAAGTTCAGTCTGTGGAAAGTAGCAGAAATCTCAATCCCGAAACTACTGGAAAGTAACGGTAATGGAGAAGATGAAGGTCCAGTATGAAGCAGCTCATCTGTGCTGCAATAGAAGGAATAAAATGTGAAAAATAACAAAAGAGTAGTGATGTGTAGGAGATGGAGAATGTGCATCATTTCAAGGAACAGAAGGTCAGATGCTAACAAATAGAAGGTGGAAAAGGATAACACCTCTCCACGTCCACAACTTTGAAGGAAACATTGAGATGAACAAGGGCAATTCTCAGCACACTCATTTTGATTGAATCCAACACCTTCTTGGGGCTACAATTTCCGATAAATGCATAGCAGACACATCCAAGTGAGTATAAAAGCATTGTAATAACCTAAATTGCTAAGATATCTACAGATTATGCCAAAAAACAGATTTCATTAATAAAATGACCTGGATTCTATTTGCTTCCTTCTAACAGGCTGATTGTAAAATATGTCACGGACAATAACTGCAAAGGCAAAAGTCAAGAATAGTAGATGAGAGTAAACAAAAACAACTCCATGAGGTCAACAAGGCTCAACCACCATTAATGAAAACTGAAGAAGCTAAAGATTGATATGCCCTGCCAATTCCAACTCGAGTTAGCAAATTGAGAAGTTGGCCACTGTTTAAGCACCAAATTATGTAAGCAAAGGACAGCTGAAGTATCTTTGACTTTCCAATCAGTAGCAGAAGCATTAAAATTTTATTATGATATATTTGGATCCACTGTTTCCTTGTAGATGCTCCTTTTGCAGTATTTTCTCAGTACATCGGGCAAATCAATTATATAAGGTCTGAACGTCTTCATTTATCTCATCAAAGGTGTTCTTTTTGGTTATAATATAAAGCAAATATATTGAGATACGTGGCTCCAATTGAACTTTCAGAGACACTCCAGGAAGAACAAACTTATAATTTCTCCCATCCACACCCTCTCTTACATGTTATGCATGTTTTGCTCATTTTCTTCACTCTTGGTCATACTTTAGCTACTTAATTTATTTTCTCCTACTTATTTTATTCATGGCTAAGTGAGTAATAAAAGAAAAATAGTTTGGGGATGTTACTTGTTACTACATATTTATGCTTGGTGCCAATACTTTTAATTTAAAACTTATAGCAGATATAGAAGCAGAATGAAAAAAATAAAAATATGTGAAATTCTTAGAATCAATACAAATGGTAACTTAGCTGCTGTGAACCATAAGAAGATTACCTGTAGTGCCTGCATCTTGTCTATCATCATTGATTCCAAGAAACAAACACTTGGAGTTCTACAAAATAACAGTAATCCAGTTAAGTACAGAAACGATTGCATAAAAGATAGCACATAAGCACTGTGAGTGGGACATCTCTATGATCCCTGTACCTTCATTATCTTTCTGTAACCACTTGGTTTTCCACGTGCTTTCGTGACAACCTCCAACAAAGAAACATCAGAAATTGAGCGCAGGGCTTCTCCATGAAAATCAAAGTTCTCACTAGCAGTATCCATCCGAACCAAGTGGTCAACTTTTGATGTTGCTAATTTGCAGAATAAACAACAAATACAGTAAATTATAGAGGCCAAACTGCAAATAAGGAATCTTAAGAGATCAAATGTGTTCTGAGAAATGCTTAGCTTCTTGACTCAATCCTACTTCTTTAACCTATGTAAGTAGAATGCTTCAACCAAGATCGCAGTCGTTATTTGAGCTACCTATTCATACCTAGGTGTCATAATCATTATTTTCAGAATCATGTGTATACGTGTTCAAGATTATCTGACAATCTTATCCCTAACTAAATACTAAGTCTCATATAAATTACATCATCAACAAATACATTCACTGGAAAAAAAAAAATTGAGTAGATAATTAACAATGACTTGATGGTATTGAAATGCATAGTACCATGGCATTCAACCACGATTCAAGTCTTAACCACATTTCAGATTTTCAATTAGGATTAAGTGTACCTCAACTTGTTCATTCAACTCCAGCAAATGGTAATGGTGTTTAGTCAAAACACATAAGCATAAAGGTTTCGCCCACCAGGATACTTACATTGATTGTGCAGTTAATTACTTCATTAGCATCATTTCACTAAATCATTAGTTCGCTTTCTTTCTTTTTCCTGTTCGTTTTATCTTTTCTTGGCTAAAAATCATTCTCGTCTCAGATGTCAAAGTTATTCATATGTAAAGCTTTGTATGCAGGCATCAATGAAATAAGAGTTCTGCGTACAATTAGACATTACCATATCGTTCTCCCAGCAGCACCAATCCATCCCGTGTAATACCAGATCCTACAAAAATAGAGACTCTTATGTAAGTAGCAAAATAGTAATCAATTATCTGTTTCGTATGGAAAAGAATGGAAATAACATGCTAATTTGCTCATATATAGAGTTATTGTACCTAGCTCAGTTAATTTTGGGTGGAAGAGAGGGGAAAGAAAACTATGACAATCTTGACAGGAAAGGAAGGCAACCAAAGCTTTTCATAATGACAAGCTACAGAATTTATTAGGACTTTCTCTCCTCTCTTTTAATTGTCTGAATAATGAATACAGAAGTTACAAGGTCCATTAACTTCCCTTCCGTCCATAGCCCTCAAAGGATATGAAGCCAAAAACAAAAATTGACTTACCGTTATCCACCACTTTGACATAGCTGCTACCAACCCCAACTGCCACAGTAACCTATAATTGGAATTGGATTTCAGTGACCATTTCTACTACGAGGATCATAACATAAGACGAGCCTGGAACTGAAAAAGTTCCATCCCCACAAGACTTACTAATCCCTGTTCTGCACAAACAAATTCTGAAATATGAAGAGAGAGAGAGGAAGGGGGGGGGGGTCATGAACAGAAGCATGAGAAACAAATTTAGTCTTCCTCTTCATTCTAAATTATTGTGATCATAAACAACCTCAGTTTCATCTTGACAACATCAACATGGATGCATGAGAAACAACTTTTGTGCTTCACATCTTTCTAAATTGAACTATTTATGATCATAAACAACCCTAGTTTCATCTTGATCAACATCTAGGTATATTCTAGTCAAGCGACGTTGCACATATCCGATACACGTATTTTAATTCCGCCAAAAAGACAAAATTAGAGAAAGCTAAATTCGACAAACAAGCCCCCATGAGATATCACTTTTTATGCTGAAAAGACAGTTTCTGTTTAAGAACAACCATTCCTAAATACTCAGAAACCAATCAGGGACCAAATCATCAGTCTTCCTACAAAGCAACTACAAAATAACTTACCTTTTTAGCACCTGCATCAAGACTGTTAAAAACCAGCTCCTCAACAATCCTCGTCAAATCGCATATCACAACCCCAGAACGCATAGAGCTGCGGATGGCCTCAGGTAACCGTTCAATGTTCCTCATGTAAGAATACTCTGAATTCACAATCCAACTTATTTAACCAACAGGATTACTAAACTGAGATAGATTGTAAAATTGAAACGTATTAATCAACCGATAAACCAAAAACCCCATTTCCAAGTCCATGCAAAACGATTGAAAATGCGGACCCAAAATGAATCTTTTTACGGGGAGCCGCACGAGAATTACATGGGGATTAGGGTTTTGATTCTGCAATAGAATAGCAGTAGCAGAACTAAAGGGCTGAAGGTTATCTCAAAACCAGTGAAATGGCTGTGGCCTGTGGGATGTGGATGGTAATCCGTAATTGGGCGGTTAAAGTTGGTCAGGAGCCGGTGGAAGAGGAAATTTAGCGGGTTCTTCACTCTCTACACTGTTGACGGCTTAAGGAAAGGAAAAATTAAAAAAATAATGTGTTCAATAGATTTCAAAAAATATATAATTTATATCCGAAAACTGGGGAAAAATCCCTATCAGACTTCTAATATTTTTAAAACTTCCTCATTTGAAAAACTTCTACTAGCATTTGAAAAAGGAATAATGCTATTACTTAAAATTCTTTATTCTCAAAATTTATTTTTTCAAAACTCTCATCTTCTAATTCAATATTCTAGTAATTGTTTTCGCTCCATCTTCGAAAACTCGTTTACCTCATTTTAACTCTCCATATTTCTTCAGTCAGCTAGGGAAATTTTCATCCTTAATCTACGAAACACTCTGGCGCAGACGATGATCTTTTTAAGCATATTTCAGGCGCAATTTAGATGCAATTTTTTCTCTATTTAAAGTTGTGTTCTTTTTTATTTTTCCACATATGCATGTTCTTTAGATTGTATTCACCAAAAAAAATATTCGTTAGATTGTGTACATATTGAGCTAAAAAAAATTGACATTTTATTATGGCTTGATTTATCACCTATTATTTGGTGATTAGAATTCGTTTTCTAGGAATTAGAGTTCAAATCGAATTTGAGGTTTAGTGTTTGGTTTTATCACTTGCTTTTAGATGTTTTAGGACTCGAAATCAATATTTAACCTTCAGTTTCTTATATATGTTTAGGGTTCGAAATTGATTTTTTATGGCTCAATTTCTTACTTAGGTTTAGGACTAAAATTCTAATATGTAGAACTCGGATTTTATTATATCACACTAAACTGAGAATTCAATATGTAGAATTGATTTTCAATACGTAGAACAGACGATTCAATATGTATAATTAATTTTCAAGATCTTTAATACGATACTTAAAATTAAATATGTAAAATTGATTCTTCAATATATGACATAGTACACGACCAGTCAAATTTGCATGGGACTTAAAAAAGCGGTAGATTTTACCGAATGATTCTTATGGAGAATGCATGACAAGCTATGAAGCACAGACACGGACACGGCAATACGGACACGACACGACACGGCAAAATGAGATTTTTAAAAGTGTCCGTGCATCATAGATGACAAGTTTATAATTTTTTTTCAAATTTCAACGAAAATTTATAGAAATGGGGAAGTATACTAACATCCAAATGAATCCATCTCGGTAAGGTATCACATGTGATAATATGAGGTTAAGTTATATTGTTTTTTTCATTTCATAATTAACCAAAAATTAATTGTTTTCATTATATAAGCAAGAAAGAAGAAAAAAAAAAAAAGAAAAAAGAAAAAAAACTAAATCGAACCTCCTCATAACGACAAACAAACAAGAAGCAATTTACTGTCAACTGGTAAGAACAATCATTTTTTTCCTACTTGCCCCCACCCCCCACCATTTCCTCGATTCTCCCAGCTCTCCATCGTCTCTCACGCTCTAGATTCTCCGACGGTTCCATCGCCACTCCCGCAACTCGGTCCCCACCTCCACCCGCCACCAGTGGGGTCCTCTGAGACGGCTTTCGTTTTTGCCCGAATTCGAAATAATTTTATCCCCAAAACTCGATGCACTGTGCTGTTGAGCTCTACGCCAAACACCAGACAAATAAATCTTCCTCACCCGTGCAGCAAAACCCATCTTCAGATCCCGCCAAATTCATCGCCTCGCCTGCCATGTGTAATGCTTCCTGATTATTTTCGATCTGGGAATTGATTATACGATCGGTACTTTATCTTTGCGATTCTCGTTCGATTTTGTGGAAAATGGCCGGGCAGGGTCCGAATATGGAACAATTCGAGGCGTATTTTATGCGAGCAGATGTGGATCGGGATGGGCGGATTAGTGGACATGAGGCAGTTACATTCCTCCAAGCTTCAAATTTACCCAGACAAGTCCTCGCTCAGGTCCTACTATTTTCCTCCATTTCATCTGTACTTTCTTTTAACAGAGGTTGTTTTTGAATGTAGAAAACTAATTATGTACTTAAATGTTGCCCTTAGTTACGATGAGTTGATTTAAACCCTTCACTGTTCATTGCGGTTACTCCCCATCTCAAGATTGCGAAGTAGTATGCTTATGTATCATTTTATTCAGTGGGCAATTAGGAGAGGCCTGGGGTTTAATCACCAGTTTTTGAGTTCTGCTTATGTTTTGAATGATGTTAAAATTGCAAAACCTGCCGACCAGTCAAGTTGGTGTCTGTTGATAAATCTTTGCCATATAACATGGCTAAGTAAATTAGTGTACGAAGGTAAAAACCAAGCTAATTAACCAAGGATCCATGGAACAGGTTGATTGGTATTGCATTGTTTTACCCTTTGTGGGCTAAAGCTGTTGTTTCACTAAGGTATTTTTTATTAATTACAAATCTTGTATCTCAACTTTGTCCAAAGCAGCTGAAAGAGTGGATCTGTAAGGATCTGATATGATAGTTAAACTTGACGAGTTTCCTTTAAAGTCCTATTGTCCAGGGAAGTTAGCCGGAGAGTAATGTTGAATTATGTTTCTGTGCTTTAATTGTTTGTTATACTATCAAGACAATACATGAACCTGATTTCTTCGTCCTATTATTCCATCCATACATATCTACCTTTTTTCTGCTCACGGTACTTGGTTATATGCATCGTTTATGCATGCTAAAAAGAGATATAATTAAGTTTAGTGCTTAAACTGCTACTAATGAGGACCAGTCTTAAAGTAAAGAATGAGGTTGCTAGAGATAGATATGCGGGAACCATGCTAACCTTTGTCATTGAAAGAAACTCATTTCCAGAATTCTGGAATTTGACCAATATCTATGATTTTTTCACCTTTTCTAGTGATTTCTCCTGGATAGAATAATTCTTCTCCATTGCATTTGAGGTGCTAGTATATATTACAGAAAGTTATTCTTAAAGAGGGGTAGAGTCCTGCAGCCATGTCTCATTATGCAACACTGAACTCTTAAGAGAATTCTGCCTGATTCTGGCTGGTGGTTGCTGCCTCTATGCCGCTCTCTTATACATCAGACTGACTTGTGACATCAGTACTCTGTATGTAATATATTCGTCTACTGGAGGATAATCCAATGACACAAACGGGTTTACGCCGTTCTTATGAAACATTTTCTGATTATCATGCTGCTTAGTTTTTGTTGTGTCTAATTTTGGTTGCTGGTGGATGTCTACTTTTCAGAGAGCCATGGGAACCTGAAAATCCCGCGACTCTTTGGAGAGATATCCTCTTGAGTATGCTTTCTGTAATTGACAATGGAAAAATTATGTTTTGGTGGTTCCACTGCAGATATGGATGTATGCTGATCAAAATCGAGCTGGTTTCCTGGGCCGTTCAGAATTTTATAATGCTCTTAAACTTGTCACAGTGGCACAAAGCAAGCGAGAATTGACCCCAGAACTCGTGAAGGCTGCCTTATATGGTCCAGCTTCTGCCAAAATCCCTGCTCCTCAGATAAGCATTGCAGCCACACAAAATCCTCAATCAAATGCAAATGCAGGTCCATCTCCTGCACAGTTGGGTGGCCCACCAAACTCCACTCAGGGTGTTGCGGTAAGTGGCATGCATGGTTTTCCTGCAGCTCAGCCTAGCCAAGTCACAAGGCCACCTCGGCCCCCACCTCCTAATTCCGGGTTCCAATATCAGCCAGGTGTTTTAACCCAAGGAATGCCTGGGACAGGATCTACATCGGTATCGCAACGCCCTAATTCACTTGATTTGCTACCTGCTTCATCCAAGCCAAATGATACAGCTTTGTTGAGTTCCCAGGTTGGAAAGGAAGACTCAAAATCACTTTCAGCTACAGGAAATGGGTTTGCTTCAGACTCTCTATTTGGAGATACGTTCTCAGCGAGGCCTTCTCAACCACAGCAAAATTCTCCAGCACTCAACATAACCTCTTCAACTGGGATTTTGAATTCCTCAAGAGACCAGCCTTCAGTTAAGCCCAGTGCTGTTTCTCAACCTCCAGCTGTTCAAGCTCCCCAACTCCCGCCCTCTGGGAAAGCAAATCAACATGTTTTGGCACAAAGACCTCCTGCATATCCTGTTGCATCTGGACAATCTCAGCCTCCATGGCCAAGAATGACTCAGTCTGATGTTCAGAAGTACAGCAAGGTATTTGTGCAAGTTGACACAGACCGCGATGGGAAAATTACCGGTGAACAGGCACGCAACTTATTCTTGAGTTGGAGGCTACCACGAGGTATGTTCTGTTTAAGACTGGGCCACACCTTTTTGATCTCTTACCCTGTTGACCGGTATCACTTTTTTGCCTATTTTATAAAGAAACTAGCACATGGTTAGTTGAGTGTGGATATTGCCTTAATTTCTATGGCATTTTAATTGGATACTAAAGATTTTGAGGTATAACTTCATATCTGCCAGCCTTCTGAAATGATATGGGTCAGAATGAAATACGCTTAGTAGAAGAATTTGACTTTTTTTATCTGCTGTATGTAATGCGTAGTTTGCTATACTTTTTGACAGGAATGCATGATTCAATTTTAGTAGTATGATTCTATTAATTGATTTTGCCTAGTGAAGATAGTATGTTGTAGCTTATATTGAACTTCGTTGATTTAATATGTGATCTTGCAAATCATTATCATGATAAAGTTAATTCTAAATTATTATCTACTTCTTCTCGTCATTATTAGAACCTAGTCTCTAAAACTTGGATGACACAAATGAGTAGGGTTTACTTGCTGCAGCGAGCCAAACATGTTACTGTTTCTTATATGGTTTCTTTTCATCTTTTGAGAAGCTTTCTGCACTATTTAGTGATGTTTTTGTCCCTGATTCATTTGTTGCATTTTGTTTTATTAGAGGTCTTGAAGCAGGTCTGGGACTTATCTGATCAAGACAATGACAGTATGCTTACTTTGAGGGAATTCTGCATTGCTCTGTATTTGATGGAACGATATAGAGAAGGGCGCCCTCTTCCTTCGACGCTTCCCAATTCTGTTATGTTTGAGGAGACACTGGTGCCTGCCTCTGGTCAACCTGCTGCTGCATATGGCAACACATCTTGGAGACCACCTACTCCTGGTTTAGATTTTATTATCTCATTTTACTTTGTTTATACGAAAATACAATTGACCTCCACTCATAATCTCCCCACTTTTTATTAGGCTTCCAGCCACAAGGAACTAGGAATGCACGGTCTATCCCTTCTGTTGTAGGAAAGCCTCCTCGTCCAGCTCCTATTCCTCAGCCTGATGAGCCCATTCAGCAAAAGGCTAAAGTTCCAGTGCTGGAGAAGCATCTTCTAGATCAGCTTAGTACAGAGGAGCAAAATTCACTAAACAAAAAGTTTGAGGAGGCAAAGGATGCAGAGAAAAAGGTGATTCTTCTTTTATGCATTTGTCAATTGCTATCTTGTCCCTTCTACTTCAGTTGTTCTGTCTTGCCAGGCTACTGAAATTCAATTTTTGTCATGGTTATTGTTCTTAATTGTATTCCTCCCATCCAGTAAGTATATGAGCTAGTTTGGTCTTGCATGGAGTCTTAAAGACTGTTGGTAAAGTGTAAGTTCTGTATACTTATAAACCTTGTGACCTCATTCCTTAATTGAAAGGATAGTTCGGGAAAAAAGAAGTCTGCATCTTATAAAATGACTCTTTTTCTGGGATGTCTTAGAATGGTACATTTGGGATTGGTGGTGGTGGTTGGGGGGGGGGGGGGGGGTTGTATTTAGGAGTTAAAGGCTTTCAGAACCCTGTACTTTGCAAAATGAACACAAAAGACCCTGTGGTTAAAAATATAATATAACATAAAAACACCTTATGCTTTCTAAACTTAGCACACTGCCCCTTATGTTCATTTTTAGTAATTTCTTTTTTTCTGATTTTCTTTCGAAATTCCTACTTTACTTATGACATGAGGCATTCATCATCAAGCCTTTCTTATAGCTTGATGTCGCATTGTTATAGCTATTTCTTAATAGGAAGCTGTTATTAAAGGATTCAATTTACTTCCAAATCATACACATACACCTAGGCACACTCACTTCGAATGCATCTTCCAGTTATTCTTAGAATATGTGGCTCAGAGAAATCTGGTTCTGTACTCTGTCGTCTTTTAATGTGTGCATTATCTTCTTGAAAGTAAACTACCTTATTGTAACATTCCCATTTGATCACTGGCTTAGTGGTCTGGTAAATCCAGAATGTAGAGTATGATCATGCAAGTTCGTCGCGTACAAAAATAAGATGGAGCCAGTAGATTTTGTTTGTCGTCCTATAACTTACTGTTTTCCCTGTCAATGATGCTAGTTTTACCATTGGTTTTACTAAAATACTTTTTTAACTTTTTTCTACTGTATTGGGGGTAATCCTTAGGCTGTCCAGGTTGGCCAGATTCGTGAATGTGAAAATTTGATGCGTGAAAAGAATTATTCAGTGTTTTTAGATGTAGACTTGCTTCCGTGGTGGAAGTCCCTCATGCTGAGTAGAGAGTGGAATTTACCCTCTTCCATCTTTGAGTCTTAAGAGGTCGTGGTGGTTTCCTTGTGTTAGTTTTGGCTTTGTGTTTTTTGCTTGTATTCTGTGGTTGTTGCCACTTCAATGTAATTTTTGTTTGTTGTATACTGATGTTACCAAAAAAAAATTGTAGCCTGCCTGATCCGATGAGTTTTGATTTACTTACCACAGGTCTGAAATGCTCTCTTAATTTGATCTTTTTACTCTTCATTTTTGAACCTACCTGACCCCTAATTGCATTGCTTGTCTTTGTTGTAAATGTTAAGAGTGAACTAATGGTTCAGGGTTGATGTACTTCTCGAAGAATTTGATGTCAAATGCGCAACAAAAATTGCTGTATTGTGCTTTTATCTGATCATATGTGTTCTTGCGGAGAAGTATTTACACTTTCCGTTTGGTTTAGATTGAGTGTAAACCAAAGGGCAGCGAAAGAAAGACCATTTTTCTCCCTTTTACTGAGGAAGCTTTACAAGTGTTTTTATGCTTTTTTTTTTCTTTTTTCCTATGCAGGTGTCAGATCTCGAAAAGGAAATTGCAGAAGCTAAACAGAAGATTCAATTTTACCATGCCAAGATGCAAGAACTTGTGAGTTTATTTTACATTTTAGATTCTTGGGCGAAAATGATTGCATAAATACAAATTCTGTCTGGGCCTTATGTGTGTTTTCTAGAGACAAGGAAACAAACGTATGAGCTCTATAACTTAGGAATAGCTTGGGTGGGCATTTTTGAATCTTAAAATATTAGCTTCAGTCCTCTAATTTTCATATTATTTCCTCTCAATGTGAAAAGCATACATTCTCTCTGATATTCCCTATGTTATTTGTCATCCAGCCAAACTCTCAGATTTCCAACTTGTCAGGGTGATTAAATATTTTCAATCAAGAATGTATCATGCCCTCTTTCTAATGCTAACATTTGATCCCAGATTCTGTACAAAAGTCGATGTGATAATCGGCTAAATGAGATCTCTGAAAGAGTTGTAGGCGACAAGAGAGAGGTATATTCATGAAGATAACAGTTGCATCTTCGTCCATTATTAAAATTGCTATAGTTTACTTATCTAACCGAGCTGTTCTTTAGGCTGAATCATTGGCAAAGAAATATGAAGAGAAGTACAAGCAGTCTGGAGATGTAGCATCGAAATTGACTATCGAAGAGGCCACATTTCGCGATATTCAGGTATCCTCATCACTTTCTGTTGCTAGGTCGAGGTAACAGTGTTACCACTCTATTTCATAGAGTTGCAAGCTCCATACGCATTGATGCTAAATGATGTAAGTTTGCTCATGCCATTTGTAGGAGAAAAAAATGGAACTGTATCGAGCAATTGTAAAACTGGAACAAGACAACGCTGATGGTATTCAGGTATTTGTACTTCCAACTGATTTGATGATGACTGAGAGAAATCATTTGAATAATAAAAAAATTGTTTTTTCTCTCAGGAACGAGCTGATCAAATCCAGGCAGATCTTGATGAACTAGTTAAATCCTTGAATGAACGCTGCAAAACTTATGGATTACGGGGGAAACCAACTTCACTCGTTGAGCTTCCATTTGGTATTAGCATCCTTTTCATTGTCTCTTGATTGAACAAATCATGTGTTAGAACTTAACTTTTGGATATTTACAGTTTCAAATATGCCTATTATACTTGCACCCATGAAAAGGTTGATTTCGGACATTCGATTAGCGTGCTTTTCATGCTGACTTCCTTGCATAATTCTCTCTTAATCTTACACTATTTTAATGTCACCTCCCTTTGGTCTATGGATAAAAATGCTTGCATAGTTCTTTCTTGGTACTTTGATTTAAGTTAGCAGGCAAACCTGTTGTGTTGGTATAAATAATTAACATTTTACATGCACATTCAGATAAAGAAACTACCGATCATAGTCGTTACAGTTCCTTGCTTCTTATCAACCCCCTAATTCAATGGATATACCCATTTCCAAGTTCATTGTTCTTGATGAGGAATATTCCTCTTTATTTTCATTTAATGCTTGTTGCCGTTAAAACTCCTGTTAGGTTGGCAAATTGGCATTGAAGCTGCAGCAGCTGATTGGGATGAAGTCTGGGATAAGTTCGAAGATGAAGGTATTAGTGAAAAACGAAAACTATATCGTTCTTAAAGTTTAGTTACTTACAACAGCATTTCATCAAGAGAAAGCAGTCTCCCTTAACTGCTTATTTTCAATTAATATCAACTCCATCGGTTTTGGTGGTTTTTCCAATTTCAGGATTCACCTATGTGAAAGAGCTTACTCTTGAAGTGGAAAATGTTGTTGCTCCTCCGAAACCAAAGTCTGCTTTAGTCAGAGAAAAAGTTACTTCATCAGATAACAGCAATACTGTAAAATCACCTTCTAAGGCTGATGACAGTCCAAATACCCACAACCCTGAGCAAGCAGCAAGAACTCCACCTGACAGTCCAGCAGGAAGTAACACAGTAATGAGCCCATCCAAGGGATTCCAAGATCAAATGGCTAAGGACATCAATGTTAATGGTTCACCTCACGCATTTGACACCCAAAGGTAATGTCTTTTCTTTTTTTTTTTTTTGGGGGGAGGGGGGGGGGGGGGGGGTAGTATGTATGCGAATGTTTTAGTTTTTGGCAATTTCAGTGTGTACTTCCCAGGTTAACCTCCACATTCAGAATCCAATCGAATGATTTTCTCATCTTTATACATTATACACCCTACTTCTCTTCTGCAAAAATTTCTAAGGTGATTTAATTTATGAGGACAGTGAATTTGGAGCTGAATCTGTACTTGGGGACAAAGGCTTTGATGAGCCAGGTTGGGGTACTTTTGATAGCCATTACGATTCAGATGCAGCATGGGATTTCAACAAGGTATGCAGAAGTATTCTGATTCCAGTAGTCTGTCTAAGTTGTAACACCTTTTGGGCTAATTACATCTACTACCCTGGAGGTTTGCCCTAATTAAAATTTAGTCGCTTTGTTTTCAGCATTTACAAAAAGCTCCCTGACATTTCAGTTTATTACGAAAACTCCCTGGCACAATACAACATGAAGCCATAAAATGCAAATAATGTCCTATTTTAGGAAATTTTTTGCATTAAGGGCGAAATGTTAGTTTTTTTTGGTAATTTCTGAAAACTGAGGGACTAAATTGTAATTAGCTCAAACATCAGGGGAGTAGATGTAATTCGCCCTACCTTTTAATTGCTTCTTCATTAACTGTGTATGTCTTCACATGTAAATCAGGAAGTTGATCGTGAAGGTTCTTTATTTGGTGGTGATGACTGGGGTCTACAGCCAATTAAAACAAGTGTTGCAAAGAAAGGCCCGTTTTTCGATTCTGTTCCGAGCACCCCTCTCTACAATAGCACTCCTCATGCAGACAGCCTTTTCAAGAGCAGTCCATTTCCGTTTGCAGATTCAGTTCCGAGCACACCCATGTACAATAACGAAGGAGGTTCAGAAGAGCAGTATTCATTTGATAACAACAGCTTGTCTAGATTTGATTCATTCAACATGCATGATAGTGGCCCGTTTGGTTCACGTGATAATAATACCTTTTCGAGATTCGATTCCATGCGAAGCACGAGAGATTCTTCCGACTTTGATCAAGGTGGTGCGTTAGGTTCACGAGAGTCCTTCACGAGGTTTGACTCATTCCGCAGCACTGCTGACTCAGATTATAACTTTGGACGAGAGACTTTGACTAGATTTGATTCCATGCGTAGCACAAATAACGACTCTTTTGATTATGGTCATGGTTTCCCGTCATTTGATGATGCAGCCGATCCATTTAAGAGAACATCTTTTGATGCTCAAACTCCACGTAGAGATTTTGATGGGCCTTTTGGGACATCTTTTGATGCTCAAACTCCACGCAGAGATTTTGATGGGCCTTTTGGGACATCTTTTGATGCTCAAACCCCACGTAGAGATTCCGATGGCCCATTTAAGATATCTTTCGATGCTCAAACTCCACGCAAAGAATTTGATGGTCCGTTTAGGCCATCTTTTGACTCTCAAACTCCGAGGAAAGATTCTTCTGATAGTTGGAAAGCTTTTTAGTTCTGTGGTTCTCTTTTGTGTGCACTGGTCTCATATAAAGCTATGTGGTGTGAGGATTCATTGGTTGTGATTTGGTTCGTCCATTTGATACTGAACTGAGCTGATCAGTTTTTTTAGCTGTAGTTATTTTCTCTTGTTTGCCTTTCTTGATCGTTCGATCACCATTATTATTTTTTTTTCGTGTTGATAATAGTATATACATTTTTGTTTCAAGAAGATATGTTATCGTAGGATTGTAAAATTTGTAACACTATATCAGATGCGTTTCTATGGACTGGGATTTTTGAATGTTTGGAGTTATGTGGTGTTTTCCCTTGGACACGAGGCACCATTTTAAGGGTGAAGTCTGCAATGTTGCTAACAGCCTCATATTTTATCGAGTTCTTTTCATTCCGTTCGAGGTTTCTAACTAATTGAAAAATAAGATGTAGATTGAGAGTGCGTTTTGCTAAAGCTTATTTTAAAAAGCTTATAAACTCTTAACGATGTTAGATTTTTAAGATTTCAAAGTGTTTTGATACTATGAGCTTATAAAATGTTAGTAATAAATTGCATAATTAATATGGTCAAAAGTAAGTAACGGAGCATTTTAAGATTTTAAAATTAAGTTAATGTTCTCTAATTTTTTTTGAGAGAAGTTTATAAGCTATTAACATCTTATTTTAAGAGCTTATAAATGTATTTGGTTAAATTTTTGTCAAACACCTAACAATATCTTATAAATTGTTAAACAATTTATAAGATATTTAAAATAGGCAAATAGCTTATATAAGTTCAGCCAAACAGCCTCTATCTCCCTATTGATTACTTATTATTTCTTACTAGATGGGGACTCATGGGATTTATTTGAATAACCTTGGTTTCCTTGGTGTATCAAATTGAGGAATGGTGTATCAAATTGAGGTCAGTCCACCAATTTTGAACATATATTTTTGATTAATTACATTCACATTCTCTTAATTTAGGTGAAATTATAAATCAACCCCCCACCTTTGGGAAGTGATAACGACTGCCCCCATTTTATACTAATACCGTGTCTTGAATAGTTGGTCTAGCCTGTTAGTATCCTCTAGGGTTTTACTGACTAGAAGTCTAGAACCAATAAAGTGGAGGGTGTCATTGTAATTTTCAAAAGTGGGAGATTAATTTGTAATTTTCACGTAATCTGAAGGGGTGTCGACATATATATTAACTCTATATTTTCTCCAGCAATCGTAAATTGGTACAGATAAATGTATCTGTTCATAACAGTAATAACAATATATCTAAATCAACAATACTGCTTCTTTCTCCTCATCTCCAAGTAAGGATAATCTCTTTGGAAGTTCAATATCGCCCACACTAAGTGATGAAAACCAAACTCAGGCCACAGTGCCTTGGGCGAATGCAGAAGGCTGTTTGAAGTCTGCCAAAGTAGGAAATTGCTGAGACGAGTCTCGCCTGAAGTGCGCACCAAAACATCAGGATCAGGCGCCACTCCCATGTACATGTGTCTCTCAATATCTGATAGCTTTATTACACCATTAATATCATCATTTCCATTTTTAATATCTTCACAAGATTGTTGAGCAGCATGGGAAATCTCATCAGTTGAAGAGTAAGCCACACATATTAGGAGAACACACCTATTACAAGAGAAGAGAAAATTAGTGACAAAATACGTTGTGACAATGTAAAAGTTTGTCGCTGATTATATTGATTTAGTACCCAAAAACTTGATATTGTCGTAAAAATTGATTTTCATGATGCATAATAGTGATAAAATGATAGCTAATTTTGTTACTATTTATAATTAGTACCGACATACCTATGGTGACAACTTAGTTACAAGTAAATTTTTTTGTCGCAAAGTTATCCCTATAGCTGAGTTACATTAATTGTGACAACAAACACACAAACTTTTGTTACTATAGGGGCATATATGTGACAACATGAAAACAATTGGAGATAATTACGAAAAATACCCTAAGGTTTTACGTTGATTACATTCTTACCTTGAAACCTTGAAACATTATGAAACTTACCTCGATGTTTGAAACCATTACGGATATCCCCTAAAACTAACAAAAAATCATTGACTTTCATTGATCTTGGGGGTATTTGTAATGTTTCAAGATTTATTGGTGTTTTGTGAATGCTTTGCAAACTTCAAAGGGCTATTCGTAGGGTTGCAAGGTTTCAGTATTGTTTTGGTAACAAAAAGTGCAAACTTCAGGGAGTTATTCGTAAATGACCCTAAAAATTGTTGTCAACAAATAAATACTATAGTTAATGATAAATAAAAGGTGGTGTTAGATGTCACTTAATATATATCATCAGCTAAAAACGTTCAACTTTCTCTTTGCTTTTATTTTCACTAATGTGATCAATTTTTACCTTTTGTTGTTAGATGTGACTTTCATGGCATTCTCTGCTGCTTCTCTCACACGTTCTTTCAAAAGTTTCAAGTTCCCGACGAAATATACCCTCACGCCGTATTGGTTCACTACGCTTTCTTCCTCGAGCAATCCTTGTATTTTCTCGAGCATCAAATCCATCACGTACTCAACTTCCTCAGGACGTCGTTTGAAATTGTCGATGCTGAAAGCGTATACGGTTACATATTTCACCCCCAACTCATAACAGTACTTCATTAACGACATGAGCGAAAGAAATCCAGCTCGGTGCCCCATACCATCGCCGAGCTTCCATTTTCTGGCATACCGTCGGTTTCCGTCTAAAATGAGCGCGATGTGGTTTGGGATGGGACCGATGGAGAGCACGTTAAGTAGACATGTACGCATGTAGCTAACTGAACTTCCAAACCACCTGACAAGACGATGATCCCCGGCCTTTTTCTCCATGTAGCTACAAACCTTATCTCTGATTGATTGATATACTGCAAAGTCCAACCAAAATATGTTTTAGAAATAATAGGCGAATTACATACATTACCCCTAAAAGTTTCCATAATTACAAAATACCCCCTATCTTCAAAAATTACAGAAACACCCCTGAAGTTTCAAAAGTTACAAAAATCTGACAAAATAACCACTGTAATTTATACAAAATCTTACAAACCCCCCTGTAATTTGTAATTGTTTGAAATCTCAAGGGGGGTTTCTGTAATTTTGAGGGGGTATTTTGTAATATGACAAACCTTAGGAGGATTTTATGTAATCCACAAAAATATTCTATTATTTGTATCTATTCGATACTTCTAAC
Organism: Verbena officinalis; assembly: GCA_958496215.1. NCBI lineage: Eukaryota > Viridiplantae > Streptophyta > Magnoliopsida > Lamiales > Verbenaceae > Verbena > Verbena officinalis. The sequence continues at coordinate 37,578,652 of OY292387.1, forward strand.
GAAAGTGTCATCTTTATGATAAAATTGGCATAACTTATAACATGTTAGCATTTTCCTCTTGACACAATCTATAATTTCAAAACAAACTATAGTAGAATCAAAATCAACTAAGAAGAATAAAACAAAACCAAGGTTTCGAAAGCCATTTAAGGACCGAAACGCTATTCTACACCACGATAAAGATCTGGAATACTGTTCGCCATGGCGGGGAATGCCTGAAACGGCTATTATCACGGACTCACGGTTTCTAACGAACCATGAAACCAACCCAACCAAACCCAACCCAACCGAATCAAACCTTATTTAACTCTAAAAAGATGCAGTACGTAAATGAGAGTTATCCAGGAAACCTGAAACATAAATAGTTCATCCAACTTCAAGATTTCATGGAAGAATTCGAGACGTTACCTTAATTAGCACAGTATACTTGAGATGAACGAAACAAAAACAAGAACAAATCAACTCACCTGCACAAGTTTAGTCAATTAATATTCAACAAAAGAATAAAGTAAACATCAGAGAAAAGAATTGAAAATGTGTGGGAGGAATACTTTCTTACTGCTTAGTATTTATTTATTTTCTTGGTTCCCACTCAATTTTTCTCGGATCGGACTCGGATACTGTAGAGGCCTGATTGGAACCTATCCTCCCAATTATTAGTTGCACGTAAGTAGTTTAGAGACTACGGGAAAATTGCTTGTCTATGATCACTTAAAGGGACCATCTTTTTTTGGTGTGGTTACCATTCCTTTTTGTTGTTATCTCTTTTCTTTAATTTGGGTGATCAATTTTTAATGTGGTTTCTAATAAATTTCTCGAAGCGACTTCAAATAATGAATAAACCACACATATATAAAGTTATAAACATATCTTTTCGTCTTCTATTTCCTTTTGTATTCTCACGTGACATTGACATATATCCTATATTATATGAAACACAGATACGGACACGACACGACACGACACAATATGGGTAAAGCGACATAAATTTTTTCCGACATTTTACACTAGAGGAGTGTCCGATACGATACGACAGAGTAAAATTATTTTTAAAAATGTACGTGGATCATATCCTATATTATTTTGAGTTCATGTAAAATATTATTGCATGACGATAAAGTATGAACCAATTTTTGATCAGAAATAAACACAAGTGTCAAACACAGAAGTCACAAACCAAACAAACAAAAAAAAAATATCAAGAAGAAGAAGAAATAAGGAATTTGAATACTTTTTATTTTGGTGATGGGATAAAAGAAGGATCAGAGAGATCGATCCACCACAAGTGTATTAATCCTTGTTGCAATTGAGTTTGTCCTTTTGTTGTGGCTGCTTCATTAATATATAAACACAACATCAATACATTTTTTTTTTATATTTTTTGGGTTCAAAACATGGACATGAGTATTGTTCTATGATACACGGACACTTTTAAAAATTCTACCCTACCATGTCATGTTGTGTACACCGTCTCAGACACCCTTGTCAGACACTTCTCTAGTATGAAATATCAAAATAAATTTGTGTTGCTATGTCCATGTCGTGTCGTGTTCGTGTAGCCGTTTCATAGGTACTCTGTTGTTTACTTATTTTTAATACAAATAGCGATATGCTAACATGGTTCTTTAAAGTTATTTTACATAATCCATTTTTTTTTTAATAAGAATGGATGTGTCTAAGAAAGGAGCTTGAATTAGGTGTTAAAACCCTTTTGAAACTTTATAAAATGCAATGGACTCATAATCTATGATTCAGATGATTATAATAAGAAACAGATGTGGATAATATCCTCCATAGGCTAATACAAATACAGACTGATATCGCATTTTCAATTATATGTTTACAATATTACTATTACTATTAGGCCATAATTGAGGGGTTGAAAAACTAAAATAAAAGTTTATAAGATACAGGAGTGTTGGGAAGAAACATGAAAAGTCAAAAAATAAAATATTTTTTTGGTCGAAACAATCAAAAAATAAGATAGTTTAGTATTTGAATTTTGATAAGGAAAAACCTAAAAATATTTTTACTAATTTCAGAAAACTCGAATTTTAAAGCCAAAATCATATCCTTTAGTGCCTCAGCCCTCAAGCTTCTAACTTTTTTCTTTTGTTAAATTAAACAGAAATTAAGTATATTTGGAAAAGCAAATCGTGGAAAAAGAACAAAAAAAAAAAAAAAATACAAAATTTTAGAGTTTGGCATCATGTCTCAATCATCATATTCTTTGTTCATTTTATTTTCCCTCTCTTAGGTCAGATTTCAAAGGAAATTTGAATTGAACGAATTTAACCTAAGATTTTCAAATATTTTTTCAAATATTAGGTAAATTTAGAATCACATTATAGGGCCATATAATCATTGAGGAATAACTTTTATACAATACCTGAACTATATTTACACTATACAATCACAAAGCCAGAGAGCAGCAAAGGCTACAACTGTTCACTGCCATTGAAATACTTGGAAAAGCATTCTTCTTCACTGCAGTATACAATCATGACTTTGTACACTTCAATCAATAATTTAGGGAATCGATTCCTGAAATACCTATCGAATCCTTCAGGTACCGTTCCAATTATTTCCTGATATTAACACAACATTAGATTTCAGCCACCACTAAAGAGCCATGATAAGAGTAACACACTACCCCCTGAGATTTGGCTTAAAATACAAAACCCCCCCTTGAAGGTTTGAGGCTAAAGGGAAAATTATCGGAGGATAGTGAAACTCAGGGGGGAGTTGGTAATTTCTGAAATCTCAGGGGGTTTTCTGTTTTTAAGGCAAACCCCAGGGGGTAGTTGGTACCTGAAATATTAAATTAATTACCAATCAAATAATGTTACCTGAATTTCTGCAGGAAGCTCCCTGTAATGATTCAACTTGTTACGTATGACTCTTAGCAAGTCACGGACACTATCAAACTTGTAACGTCGGTAATGCCCAATGTTATTAAGAAACGAAGGTTCCATCTTCTCATTCCACTTTCCGCCCAAAGCCAAAGGGGCTATATTTTCTAACGATTTTAAGAGACCGGATTCAGCCTCTCTGTCTTCCAATTCCACCCTGTCACTTGTGTCCCGGAGGAAAGAAAGTCGCATCTCAGAACTCCAAAACAAAGGATGGTCAAGCACCTCCACAGCCCTTGGCCTAGAGTTCAGAAATTTTGGAGCCACAAGATTAGAAAATGACATCCAGAAAGAAGAAATTTGATAAATTTTAGGGTTAATAACCAACTACCTCTTGGGGTTTGACTCAAATACAGTTCCGCCCTGAGGTTTCAGAAATTACCAGTTCCGCCCTGAGGTTTAGAAGCTAACGGAAAAATTAACAGAAGATAGTGAACCTTAGGAGGTAGTTCGTGGAGAGATAGTGAACCTCAGAAGGAAGTTGGTAATTTGTGCTCGGGGGGGCAGGGGGTTCTGTATTTGAGCCAAACACCAGGAGGGAGTGAGTAATTATCTCTAAATTTTAAAACAAAGTTACTTGAATTAGTAAAAGCTTCCAAAGATGTTTAATTTCCCCAAGAAAGTAGGTGGGCAGAACTCCAAGGGAAGCGATATATGAATAGTTTGTAACATTAATAGGAAAAGATTGTTTACTGGTTTTCTTAGTCTATAAATTCTTCAGTTCCACAAACGAAATGGAACTTGAACGGATCGAATATTGATTACCATATTCATATTTCAAACATCTATAAAGAATACGAGTGGTGCCTGCTTTAAATGGATTCAGGCAATACTGCTTTAATGGAAAAAGGTAATATCTACTTTAAACGGATACTGATAATATACAATAGAATGAATACCCATATGAAAGTAATCCAATTTTTTAATAGAGCGAATTACATCTACTACCCCTGAGGTTTGATCTAATTACAACTTAGTCCCTCTGTTTTCAGAAATTACAAAAAACTTCCAGGTATTTCACTTTATTACAAAAAAATCCCCGAAGGCCAAAACTATAGAGCATGAAGCCAAACAATGCAAATAATCAGCCTACTTCAGGAATGTTTTTGAAATAAAGTGAAATGTTAGGGAGCTTTCATAATTTCTGAAAATAGAGGGACTAAATTTTAATTAGGGCAAACCTCAGGGGTAGTAGATCTAGCGGTAACCATTACCAAGAGGTAGTTTGGTAAGGCAATGATCTGTACCTCAGTTCTGCATTAGGATTTAATAGTCGCAAGAATAGATCAACTGCTTCTGGAATATGTCCCACCAAGAAAAGGTCAAGTTTATTTTTTGTAATGTTGACATCACGCTCTAGATGGTTCCCAAAAGGATGTCTACCACCAGTAATGCAGAAAAACAAAACAGAGCCAAGACTAAACAAATCGACTGCCCGCGTTTGACGCCCATGGAGAAGCTGTTCAGGTGCTTGCCATCCTGAACTTCCATAGCCTGAAATAAACCAATAATTTCTATGTCATGAAGAAAACAACTTATCATAATAATGAAACAGTTATGACTAACAATCCATTTTAAGTTTTACCAACTTTGTCACTTTCATCCCTTAAGTAAGACAATGGCACGTGTCGTCAATTCCTGATATGAAAATGAATAGCAATATGGACACTGTGATCATTTTTCAGTCACTTATTCCAAGCTAAGGCATAAAGTGCACCACTTTTGCAATTTCTAGGGAAAATATTGACAATTCAACCCAAACACATTTGTTGCATTGCAGTCCATTTTTCAGTAAAGAATCATAAAAGAAAAGGTAAGATATTGACATGTATCCATATAGATACATGACATAATATATGTGAGTGTAAATATAGGACGGGGAGAGGTTCGATGTCGAAAATGAAGTTATCTATTTTTCTTTTCTTTTTATTTTTCCTCTTTTTTGTTGGTTTTTCTCAATCAATTAATAATTTATACATATTATCTAAACATGGAAAAATCATTTGAAAATTAACTTTAAGTTTTCCAATTAAGCAATAAATAAATATACTATTTATAACTCCCTTTTTCTTTATCATCTTAAGAAACATAACAGAACGAGGAGTAATCAACAGTTAAACCATTTATCTAAATCTGTGATGAGTAATTTAAAATAAAATATAATATTTTAAAAGCACAATAATGTCAGTATGTCTAGTGTAATAATTTTAAAATATACTATATGTTTGATTGTAATTTTACTCAAAATTCAGTATAGAATTTTATAAGGAAAATCTAAGAATTATTAGGGGAAAAGTTATCAAATTTTATTTTTTTTCACTTATTGTTTAAACCCCATTTTCTAGATAACTGTTGTCTTCTCTTTTATTTCTCATTTTCATGTTCAATATCTTTTTTACTAGAAACTGGAGGAACCAAAATGCACGATACGTGTTAAACAATGGAATGGGGTAGAATCACTGGTATTGTCAATTAGGAAACCCATGTACTTCAATGAGAAAAGGGACCATATTGCTAGAAGTTCTACACAATAGACCTAACAGATAGTTCATTATTCATCACCAGCAATTGTTACCTGTAGCATGATTACTCAAGGAAGACATATCTCCAGCTAGACGTTTGCTAATGCCCATGTCAGAAAGCCTTGCACAAAGAGATCTTTCACTGGTTATCAAGACATTTTGAGGCTTCAGATCACGATGGATAATTCCTAATTCATGTAGATGCACAATCCCAGATACTACATCCCTGTTATCCATGTGTAGATAGATAGTGGAAATATGAAACAAAGAAATCTTACAATCAGCTTCTGGTAAAAGTATGTTACCTTACTCAAAATTTAATTTCTTGTTTTCTGATAAAAAATGTTTAGTAGCAAAGTACTGAAGTTTAAACCTCATCAATTTCAACAAGACTCGCGATGGACAGCCATCAGAATTCCACAGCTCAAATTCCTTCAGAACGCCTTTCACAGAAGCTGTAACCTCTGCATCCAAGTTCTTGTTGAAGTGCATAAGAATAAGATCATTTAAGCTGCAATCACAACGCTCCAGTGCAATATAAACAAAATCGTGATCTTGCTCCACTCCATACCATGTTACAATGTTTGGATGGTGGTCAGACACGATAAGATTTTGGATTTCTTTGAAGGCAATATCATTATAAGCTCTCACAAGGCGCTTCACGGCAACTTGACGACCTTCATAAATGCCTTCAAGAACAATTGTCCCGTTACTACCTTTTGCAATCTCTTTGCCCGTGACAACTAGCTTCCCGATTCTCCTTCCGCCTGTGCTGCAAGAATTTGGTTCGTTGAGGTTCAGCAAAAAGTTATTACCACTCTCATTACTTCCACCCTTTCCAGCCTTGCGGGGTTTCTTCCTTTTTGAATGTATATTCGTAGAACTCGTTCCAGTAGACTGCAAAGCCAACTTTGCTTTGCAGTAAAGGTAGACAGCAAATACTAGAAAAGCACTAGAGATAAGAAAGAGTAGAGATGCGCCGAAATTCAGATGAAGTGGTTTAGAAATCACTTCACCATTTTCATTGAATGTGTCTCGGGATTTACCACTATCGGTAGAAGAAGGAAGAAGTTGTCGAACATTTTCAACATTTGGAAGCATCATATCATCATGAAGAGCCTTTTCTGGTCCATGAGGCAAGGATAAGATTTCTGACCTACTATGAGTACGGTTGCGATTGACAGATATTCTTGAATGACATGGCATTGGCATATTCTTGCCTGAAAGTGACTTCTCAACATCTTGACAAAGAAAAGCCACCACAACTTCAGCAACTGACAAATTCCAGAGGACTTCGTTTGAATTTGGCTTAAATGACTTTAATCTGTAATCTGTCCTTGTGAAATAAAGTGGTGGCTCATCTGATTCCAGCTCCTTGACAGCGGTATTATACGGAAAATCACTAAAACTGCTCTGTGTTGTTGATGGAAGATCAGATAACTTATATGTATGGATGACTCTTCCAGTTTTTGCACCAACTAAAAAAGCAGTTGTTTCTTTGGAGCCTAGTACAACCCCTCCATCCTCTGTAATTTGAGGTGTTGAACTGATATACTCTTCAATAGTCTTCATAAGCTTCTGAAGATATGAAATGGATATAAAAGAAGTTAGAGGTAATCGATTTACATCAAATAGATGACATAAATAAACACAAGGAAAAATATTAATACAAGAGTCACTTGGTATATAATATTCCTTAACAGACTAGTTACTGGATGTAAGAATATCAGGAATCGATATTATTTGACCCGAATTTCACATTTTTATTATTATCTGATCAGAAATTAATTTTTCTCAAATTTCCCTTAATGGTACAATTTCTTAAATAGCATGAATATTGTAGCATAAACAGTTTTCATGCTTGTATATAAATTACTATTCCACTTCAAAGTTCAGTTTCGATTAATTTTCAAAACTTTCCTGGTACAATTTCTTAGAAAGAACAAGAAATATAAGATTGCATAGTTTTTCATGTGTGCTGGAACATCAGTTGTCGTTCGGATCTCATTTTTAAAAGTCCAAAATACAATTTGGGTGATATCTGTGGGAGATAAAAAGCAACTGAATTCTTAGTTTCATCATGTAAGGGGTACATCATTGTTACCATTCCTTTTGGACTTCATTTGATAACATGTGGACTCTATTCTGAGAAAAGGCGTCAAACATTGATTCTTTTCCTCTTCGCTTTTCCTTAGTTTTCATGTCGAGGGACAAAAAACATAAAAGAAAAATTGATATTTCTATCGTGGTCATGACATTATTTTTATTTACATTGTTGCTCTCCATGTATCAAAGGTATAGTTGAAGTTCCATCTTCTATAAAAGAATATTTCTTGATGCACTTTATAAGCATCCAACAAAGTAAGGAAACCGAGTTAAGACATTTCGATGTTATTTTGTGTATTTGGCTCAAAAGCAATGCACATATCTTTATGTAACTTATTCATGCATTTTTCGGTCCTGTCCTTGTGATCTTTCCATCTTTCTTTAATGAATATATTTTTAATATAACAGTCTTTTCAGAAGACGATGGCATTTTCAGGCCCTAGAATTTAGGGTTTGGTGATATATACTGAAAGCTATGTGGAGAAGAAGAAAAGACAATATGACAAAATAATTTGTTCTTTACACTGATTTTTTGATAAACTCCTGCAAATTGTATTTATGAAATTAGTGAAACCTTTTACTTTAATGATGAACCACTTCATTCAAACACCTGCATCCTGGACCCTTGCTTTGAGCGGGATAGGAAACTTAAGTCCACTAACATACTTATTTTGAAATAGAATAGATTCATAAATGATGGGCCTTTAACATACTGTACATTATTAAAAGAGTGAATAATTGAAAGAGTCCTAGTTTCACCCATAAAAGAATCATTTGATGGAAATTTGCCTCTCCCCAGCACCAGACTGTAAAGAAAACCCTATTAGAGAAACTTAATAGAAAATAAATTCACTTTTACTATTTCAAGGGGAATTTCAAGAAGAAACATCGCTCATTACAACTCCATCATTAGTTAAGTAAAATTCTCTTGTAATAGTGTGTTCAGAAACCAGCAGAACATAAGGCCATCTTTCATATTCTTAAATATCAAACTACAGGAAGGTCTTTCCCTTTTATTCAAAGGTGTGGGTAGAATGTAAAATTACAGATCTAGAGCTCGAAAATTTTCAAAAGCTTAGCATGAGCTTCGACTCGTGTAGATCCTCCACAATCCCCAACGGTCCAACCAAAGAGTAAGCTGTCAAATTCACCCAAGTTTTCGTTCTAGACAATGAGTTTATCAATTCATTAAGCCTTTAAAACCTAAGCTGCTGATTTCAGCCTGTCCATAGTTCTACATTCCCATCCTTATAGAACAGTTTAATAACTACCTTTGTTAGGAAAGAATTCAACATCAATTACACGACTTATTCTCACTAGTTTCAGGTTCCAAACAAGTCTCCAACTGTCAGTTATCAAGGGACAGATAAATCTATAGAGTGAAAGCTACATCTTGTTTGAAGATCACATGCCCGGCACAAATGATCTGAACTTGCAGCAAGTTATGTAACGTAAAAACACATAAGTAGTAATACCAAGCGGAATAATTTTTCCAGCAAAAATTGCAAAGCTTTATAATTTTCATCAATACAGTTTTAGGAGTTGGTGATTGAAAAGTTACCAGTTTTCCAAGGCTACTGTGTGCATACAGTTCCCAATCATCCCCACAAACAATGAAGTACTTGCTTTGTAATCCACATGCAATTTCTGTATCATTAATTGGAGCCTGATATGATGAGTAAATTTGTGGTCCTGATGAAAACGACCAGAGTGGTTTCCCAGAATCATCCAATCGATAAATAGTGCCATCCAAAGCAGCCACAAATTCAGGATCCGAAACCCTGTTTTCACACAAGCCAAAAATGTTAAAAAAAAAAAGATTACACAAGAAATAATCCAATTTTTCGAAGCATTACGATACAAAATTTTAAAGGAAATTAAACAAAAAAACTCGAATTTAAGTTCTAGTGATGAATCAATCCGATTTCAATGGTTTGTGAGGGTCATAAGACGATTTTTCTACCACTCCAACAGCTGAAAAAGAATTGAAATAAGAGTAACTTCCCTCAATCAGAGAAAAGCATACATTAACACCAACATAAAGAGTAATCCCTTCATCTTCTAATTCGATAAAAAAGCAGTTACAAGAAGCACCGCAAAAATTTACAATAATTTTGCTAGCACATAAAAAATAAACCCTTGGATTATGACAAAAAACTAGTTAATTGCTAATATTCACAACCAACTCTAACCCCTTTACTAAAAAATCATGAAGAAATATATATTTATTTTTAAGGAAAAAAGAAAGAATAGCAAAAACTTACTTAGCATCCGATAACAGAGATCGACGCCCCGGTGCCTGAGAGACCCCGCCGTACGATCTGATACCATAATCATGTGACGAGGCGGAAAAGGGTCCCAGTAAAAATACAATCCACAGAAACAGCAACGACAAGCGGCGTTTCATCGATGATCAAATTAAGGCGTCTCCGACAATTGGAGGATAAATTAATACAATCAAAATAGAGACGGCTAACTAGATAACATTAGCATAAACAGAAGGAAGATTTGGGGGTAAGAACTGGAAGGACGAAACGAAGATTCGAAGATTGACGAAAGGAGAAGAAGTGAACCGCGTTTTCTTCTTCTTCTTCTTCCGGCGCATCTGTTTTTCTTGTCTCAGTATTGACTCTTGACTCGTGCTAGTCTAACTTAGAATTCCATATTGAGTCCCTTAGAATTTGCTCGTTTCACATTTAGCCCCAAAAGAAGCTAAATTAAATACATTTGGTCCTAAACCGTTAATTTTTCTTTGGTAGAACTAAACCGTTAAATGACTATCAAACATTAGAAGAAAACGCTAGCTTGCAATAAAATTAAAAGTGTAATTTCATGTTATTTTATAATTTATAATATTTAATATTTAAAACCAGAAAAAACTAAAATATATATTAGTTTAAGATATAGTAATTTAATTCTTCAAAATCTAATATTTAATAAAGTAAACAAATAACATCTATTTTTTATCTGAAATATTAAGACAGAACTTTAAATAAATATAATTTTTATTTTTTTATTTTAAAAAATTAGGTATCGCAAAATAAAATTTACAAAATATTAAGATCTATTTTCAAAATTTTGAAATATTAAATTGTATTGATTTTTTTTTTAATTAAATAGGAACCTCACCCTATATACATAGAACAAAAAACGATTGCAAGGAAAAATTCATAAAGAACATCCTAAGCACTAACAAAGTTAAATTGTACCGACCTTCTTTTATAGCTAGTTGAATTTTAACCAATAAACATATATTCTTTTACTTTTTATATTAAATAGGAAAAAAGACTAAAAAACTCTTAAAATAAATTTGAAAATCTTACAAATATTTCTTGAAAATATACATATATAAATAAAATTTTACAAATATCCCCTTAAAGTTGAAGATCTTGATAGTAGAATTTTTTAGCAAACATCGATTTGATTTGGTCCAAAAGCACTCGAATTTTTTAGCAAACATTAATTTTTTATCAATTATTTAAAATATTATGTATCATTATATTTTAAACTCAAATAAAAGTTAGATGTTCTCGGTCATTATTAAATAATAAAAATATTCAATTAATAAATAAAATATTAACTTAGAAAAAAAAATGTATAAAAAATTTATTTATTTGTCCAAAAAAAGGTAAAATGAGCTAACAATTTAAAAATATACTAATTATATTTATATATAATAAATAATTCTATGCAATTTTATTTACTTTTTTTTCATGTCATAAATTTTATAAATATATTTGCAAAAGTAATACTTTTAAAATATAAATATAAATAATTATTTTACTCGCACGAAGCAAAGCGCGTGATTTTTAATAGTTGCTAAAAAAAATCTCAGCATCAACTTCTTTTATTTTGTCGTTAAACTTCAATTATTGAAAACATGACCCTACTCCGACCAAAACAAAAAAAAAAAAAAAAAAAAGAAAACATGACCCTACAAGAAAGAAATCAGAACTGTTGAACCATTTTAGACTTTTTAGTTGCTACATTCTTTTTCACCAACACAGAAGAAATCAGAGATATGGCAGCTTATGGAGCTCTCGTTTCTGTTATGCAAATTATAGAGCAGCTCCAACAACATCCTCACCCTCCAATTACTCTTGATAAACAACAAGTTGAATCTCTCACTGAAAATATATATTTCTTGCAAGATTTTCTTGAAGTTTATAATTCCCATTATTCCAACCAAGAAATGGTACGCTTGCGGAATCGCATAGCAGATGCAGCAGAGGACATCATCGAATCCCATATAGTTGATCAAATTCATGCTCCATCCGCAAGTACTCATGATAGGGGAAACATCAGTTCCGTTGACTTCTATCAAGTACTACATAAAGTGATCGAAAATATAGATCTCATCAAGAAAGAGGTGATAGAGATTGAAGAGAAGTTAGGAACTCAAGATCAACAGCAGACGATCATAACATCACCTATTGTTTCATCAAAATCTCCTTCAACAGAGCAGGACATGGTTGGTTTTGGTGATGTCTTAATTAAAATGCTTGATAAGATCACTTCACAATCAAATTCTCAGCTCCAGATCATCCAATTTATGGAATGGGCGGCATTGGTAAGACGACACTTGCTAAAGTGTGTACACAAATCCACATATAGAGCACCACTTTCACGTTCGTGCTTGGATTAAAATTTCTCAAGAATATAATATGCACAATTTTTTTGTAGAAGTTCTTCTTTGTCTAGAAGGCGAGAGTAGGGAATGTTTCAGTGAAATGAGTGAAACTGAATTAGGGGGAAAAGTATACAAATATCTATATGGTAGAAGGTATTTGATTGTAATGGATGATATTTGGAGTAATGATGTATGGGACAAGGTCAAATTCTACTTTCCAGACAATAACAACGGAAGTAGGATAATTATAACCACTAGACTATCAAATGTAGCTTCCGATCTTACTAGTGGTTTTAGCCTTCAAATGAGTTTCTTAGATCAGGATAAAAGTTGGAGTCTATTTTTCAAAACTGTGTTTGGAGAAGAAGATTGCCCCCATGAATTGGAGGAAATTGGAAAGAAGATTGCAGAAAATTTGAAAGGACTTCCTCTGTCGATTGTTGTGCTAGGAGGAGTTCTTGCAAAGTCCAAACAGACACAAGAGTATTGGGAATATGTTTTACAAAATTTAATTCCAATTGTCAATTTGGAGGATAATGAACGATGCTTAAAGCTATTGCAGATGAGCTATGACCAGTTGCCAGTTCATTTAAAGGTATGTTTTCTCTACATGGGAACATATCCGGAAGACAGTAAAATTCGTGTCTCTAAACTCATCAAGCTATGGGTAGCTGAAGGATTCTTGAAGCCAATTAGTGGGGAAAGCTTGGAAGAGAGTGGTAAGAAGTACTTGATGGATCCTGTTGATAGGAATCTCATTTTGGTTAGTGGGCTAGGAGATTGTGGAAACATAAAATTCTGTGGTATCCATGATCTTCTGAGAGACTTATGTTTAAGAGAAGCTCGAAAAGAAAAGTTTCTTTATGTCTCAAACCAACATAGTCTTAACACTCCATATGAATGTGTGTATACACAACGCCTCATTGCTATTCATAAAAAGTCATCCGACAAGGAATATCTTCATTGTTTGAAAACTGGATCAGCGGTGCGTTCTTTAATATACGATATTTATAAAGTGTTACCATTGTTCAAAGCTAGATTGTTGAGGGTACTTAAAATGATTGAAAATTGGGAATATACCTTGGAAGATTATTCTCAGCTAGTTAACTTACAGTGCCTTGATTGTGTTTTATCTACTCCAAATCCCATATTTCGTTCTGTGTACCTCCTTTGGAACCTACAAACATTAGTTGTTCATGGATGGAACATACATGAAATTGTTGCACCACCTGAAATTTGGAAGATGCCTCTGCTTAGGCATGTCAAAGGTACCAATCTCACACTTCCAGATCCTCCAAGTGGCCACATAGACAGCCTAGATGACTTTGGGTTGCGGAGCCTACAATCGTTATCCGGAATACACAATCTGAAGTTTACTGAGGAGGTAATTAAAAGAATCCCTAATGTCAAGAAGTTGAGTATATGTTATAGCGGAAGACACAAGATGAATTATTGTCTCAACAATCTTGGTTGTCTAGATAAGCTTGAATCCTTATATCTCAGCATTTCTTACTCTGCTTTAATTGGTTGGCAAAATCTCACCTTCCCGCATTCTCTCAAGAAGTTATCTCTAGCCGGCACTGACCACTACTGGGAAGACATTAGTACAATTATAGGTTCTTTACCGCTTCTTCAAGTGCTCAAACTGGAAAGTTGTTACTTTAGAGGATCTACATGGGAAACAGTAGAAGGAAAATTGTGCCGTCTGAAATATCTGAAAATTGGCTCCGCCGAAAATTGATATTATCTCGAATATTGGATCACAGAGAGTACCCATTTTCCATGCCTAGAGCGCCTTGTTCTTAAATACTTCTTTAAGCTGAAGGAGATCCCTTCTGATATTGGAGAAATACCAACGCTGAAAGCAATTAAGCTATTTCGTTGTAGCGATTCAGCTAATACATCAGCTAAAAGGATAAAAGAGGAACAAAAGGAACTTTGTAATGAAGGCCTCCAAGTGAGAGTTGTTCGATCATTTTGGGACCTGGGCAGGGGCGGTACCACCCTATAGAGTGGGGTGGCGACCGTCCCCCTGAAATTTAAAAAATATATGTATAGATAAAAATTTGGATTTTTTTTTTATAATGTAAGGTTTTCTTCTCAAAATTTAAACAAAATTAATTTTATAGATAAAAATAATAATTTTTATGTATAAAATAAGATTTCGTTTTCCAAATAAAAATAAAATTTAGTATTTTTATAGTTTGCTTCCCCATTCAAAAACTCCTCAAAAACTCCTGGTACCGCCCTGTGAGTACTGCTGAAGATCTGGGGAGCTTGGCAAGCCAGAACTCAATTTGAAACTTGGTAAGAAATTAATCTGCTATTTTCTTCATTTGAATGAAACTGAGAGGAGAAAAGAAAATAACTGCAATTTTCTATTTTCTTTTAGGTACCTTCTGGATAACATAGTTGATCCAGTTTCAGTGTGGTTCGTCACATTTAACGGCACCGTTGAATCTTACATTTTCCCGGAGAGTTTCCAGGTTCGACTTTTCCATATAGTCGTCCGCGTTTCTTCTCCAATGGGGCGGTAAGTTCCGATTCGCCGCTGCAGACCCGATTCTCCGAGCTGCCCCGAGTTGACTCGTTGGTCGACGGCTCTGGTTACAAGCCCTGGGGCGTGGTCATGCACCCACCGGAAAATTACCCTCACGGAGAAGAAATCGTTCAACAGTATATGCCCCTCTAGCTATGGGTCTTGGGAGGTAAAAGATTTCTCTGCAATTTTCTTTTTAAAAGATTATCTTTTTTGAAATTTACTTATTATCTGTATAAAAATTGTCTTGTTTTACTGGTGTTTGTAATTTAGTCTGTCATTTACATAGAGCCATGTTTGTGGACTATCACTAGCAAAATTACTATGTTAGTCCCATGGTAATTTTCCCAAATCCGGGCCTCGTCCCATTTGTCTACTCTAATCTCGATGCCATTCCATTTGTCGGCACCGCAACCCGGCTATAATCACCAAAACAGCCGCTAATTATCGCCGTCATCCGCAGCTCAAATGGCCCAAAATTCCAGGGTTACGTTTCTCATGGTATTCCATATGAAGGTCCGCAGCGAAGCAGGCCGAAGCTCGAGCTTTCCTTATGTAAAGTGACCTTCTCAACTAGTTCAATTTTGTTCCTTCATTGTGTTGGCCCGCTAAGTTATATAAATTATTCTAAGAAAGTGAGTTTCTTGTTGCTGCTTTAATTGTTCAGAAGTGGATATTTCTCTAGTTGGATTTGTGTATTAATTACAGTATTTTCAAGGTCCACCCGAAAATCATGCAATTCTATAAAGCTGCTTTTTAATTAACCTGAAGAAAGGTTTTCTGTATCAATATGTGCAATTTATGAGTATAATTATTGGGGCTTTTAGTGAGTAATGTGTCCAAAATACTTTTGTGTACCCATAAACAGATGAGGTATTCAACTTGTGATGAAGGAGTGCTCTAAAATAGACTGATTATTTGTGTTTTCTTGGCTTCATGTTGTATAGTTTCAGGGAGGTTTTTGTAATAAAGAAAAATGTTAGGCATTTTCTTGTGAATTTTGAAAATAGAACTAAATTGTAATTAGAGCAACCCTCAGGGGTAATAAATGTAATTCTCCCTAAAAATATTGCTTCAAAATATACAACCAAAAAATGAAGCCACACTTGACATTATGTAAAAAAGGCCAAAAATTGAAATAATATTAAATCTTGTATCTATAATTTTCTTTTTCAAGAATTTTCATTTGGTGGTTTCTCCTGCTTTCTGCATCTCTTTTTCTCCGTGTTGGCATGGGTCTGATTCTCCGCACTGAATGATTATGATCATGATCATGCCATTTTAACAGTCTCAAACAATGGCGGATTGAGTTAGAGCTTTATTTAGGACAAGATCCACATGAATACAGCTGACCATCCTGTTAGAGCAAGGGCTGCAGCCAAGTAAGTCCAAAGAAACAGGACTGCACATTCTTCTTGAGCTACGTCGAAAAGTTGTGTCATTGTACCTGTATATTCATTAGGAGATAAGTTGTTGTGTTTCTTTTTGTGTTATTGTTGTTATATATATAGGTCAATTAACATCCAATACACCTGAGATTTTGCGCAACTACAAATCGGTCCCTCATTATTCATGTAAATTTTGTGAAATGTGGCAAATAGAGGCTTTGACCGACGTCGACTAGGCTTTAAACTGCATTGAATCTTACACCAATAGACAACAGGAGACATGACGCTTTCGGTGGTGTGAATATAGCCGAAATCCGATGAAGGTCCTTACAAGAATAATGAAACCTCTCGGGTGTATTTGTATTTTTTTTTCAAATAAGAGGGACTAAATTGTAACTAAACCAAACATGAAGGGTGGTAGATGTAAATCTCCCTATATATGTTCATCAAAAGTGGAAAAAGAACAACACAATATTGCGTTAAAATTTGGACAGAACCCTAACGAAACCCCAAATATTCGGTATCTTTTTTGTAATTATGAAACTCTTGTAGGGTGTAAGTGTAATATTTTGACTAAGATGGTCACGACTTGTAGTTTAACAAACTCCATTGGAATCCAAATGTAATTAACCCTTAACTACAATACATACCAACATTCATAGCCGGTGGAACAGTGAACTGAGTCATGAGGACGAAGTGGTAGAGTGGATCAGAGGGAAGAAATCCCAAGAGTGCGGCTGCTCTTACAATACCTATTCCAACTATAGGAAGTACTATGTATCTCACACAAATCACTGCAATAACCATTGCTGGTTTCAGTTTTGCCTTGCTTAGACCTGCATCCATTCATGATCAGTACAATTTGATGTATAATGGAGTGACAATGGCGGAGTCAGAACCCCAAGGTTGGGGGTGCACTGAATAAAAATTACACCATATATTATGAAATAATGTTAAAAAATACACACATATATGAAATAATTTTAAAATTAATAGGTGCACACGTGCACACCCTCACTTGTATGTAGCTTCACTACTGCTAATTAATCTGGTTGATTATCTTATAATGCTTGCAGAAGATTTTCAAACGACGTACCTTGTGTTAGGTTGCCTCCTAGGATAAGGGTGATGCTTGGAATGGTCCCATCTCTACAAAATTGTGAAATGTTACACGAATTTGTATGGATATATAGTGAGTGGAAGGTTTTGTCTTGTATATCATTAGTTACAATTTTAACTTGTCACGAGTATT
Source organism: Verbena officinalis (assembly GCA_958496215.1). NCBI lineage: Eukaryota > Viridiplantae > Streptophyta > Magnoliopsida > Lamiales > Verbenaceae > Verbena > Verbena officinalis. Next base: position 37,596,001 of record OY292387.1, read on the forward strand.
ATTTTTTCTTGTAGTGATCGGAGTGTTTGCCCTGTTCAAGGAGATTAAGTGGTAATGAACTTACCCGAGTAATTTAATGGAATCGTCGATCACTCTGAGTGGAGCATCAGCCCCTATAATAAGGTGCCGAAGCCATGAAACTGTGCCAAAAACCAGTCCAACAATCTGAAGAACAACTGTGATTAGTTGTTGCAACATATTTATCTACACTACACAGCAAGAAACTAAGACATGGAGTTATGATTTTAATAAGAAGACGAAAACAAATGAACTCACTGCAGCAATAACTGGAGGTGCCTTTAGCTCTTCAACTATCTGATGCAAAGTTCCCAATATCTGATTCCACGCTCCTGCACTATGTTTCTTCTCTTCAATCCTCTACAGAAAATACAATTTCAAACTTCCGTAGGTTATTACAGAGATAGAAAGTATGTAGTTTTGAGAACTTACAGTTGGTTTTTGAGTATTATCTTGATTATCCTCATTGGACATGGATGGTAAATAGACGTACTCTTCTCCATTTAGAAGATTAGTTTTCTCATTAGCCTCTAAATCCTTGTTGGGCTCTTTCGATGGGTTTTCAACAGCTGCTGCTAACTGCATTGCCTTATATTTCACTCCAGCTCGTTGTATTAAGTGGAATGTATATGTCCATATGTAGAAAGCTCCAAGCTGTTAATCAAACAAAACAACAATATTAATTGTTACCCTCCCATTTAATGATATACAGTTTTCATACACCCGTTAGTCGTAAGGTGGTATTTGTAATTCTAAACTTAGAAGGGTTTTTTTTTGTAATTAGAGAAAAAATTCATTATGTGGGTTATAGGGAGCTTACTGCCATGGAGAAAGAAACATATGATAGTCCAACTGTGCGGCAAACATCCTTGTCTCCAAATGGACTCCCATCCTCATTGCATATTGCTGGGATAATTATCAATAGGATGTTTCCCAAGTTTCCTATATGTTTACCACCAACGTGAATTAAGTTATCATTTACCTATATAAATAAGGGATAATTACCAATTACGGACTTCCCCTGAGGGATGACCTAAATACAAAAAATCCCATGAAGTGTCAGAAATTACCAACACCACAACCCCTGAGGTTTTACTTTCTGTTACAAACTTCACCAGTTGTTAGTAACAAACATTTATTTAATATGAATGGTAATGTTGGTTTTTCAAAAATAATCCTTTTCTTTTTCCGTTCAGCTCTTTCTGTCAAAGGAAACATGGTAATTTTACAACCGCAGTTTGTTTTCCCGTTAGGTTTAAAACTTCAGGGGGCATTTGGTAATTTTTGAAACCTCATAGGATTTTTTTGTAGTTATGCTATACCTCAGGGGGTGGTTTGGTAATGAAGATATGTTATTCATATACCTGATGCGCACACGGCAATAATGAGATCTTCCAGATATGGTTCTGGTCTGAGTATTTTAACTGCTATCCATCCAAGCGTCCCTCCAACCAAAAATGTTATCCCAATGTTTACAGGCATGAACCACCTATTTTCAAACATTTTTCGATCATTCTGAGTTAGATGAGCATAACATTAGCTGGATAATAATGTCACAACCATCGGGCTCGATCCCCCATATCAATTGAAGAAGATAACTCTCAAAATCGTGCACTTTTCACCAATCCCACCTATTTATATGGTGAAAATTAGTCGAGTTTTGAGAAGTTATCTTCAATTGACATGGAGATCTTAGATGGTTGTAATGGAGTGTCTCATTGACAATGTTGTTTTTCGGGAGAATTTCCCGCGATAATTGGAAATTCCGGCCAAAATAGGACTTAAATTGCAAAAAAACGGAACTTCAGGTTGACTGAAATCCGAAAATATCAAAGTTACGGTGTATTTGTGTCTCTGCGTGTGCTTTTTTTATGTAGCAATCTTACCATGAGATTATGTCTTCCAAGCTCACTGTTTTTGCCAGACTTGCAAATACCAGTGATGGTGTGAAGACGGCAAACACTATCTGCAATCATATCAAACAAACAATATTTATATCTAAATTCTAAACAAGAAATTAAAAGAAAATTAAATAACAAATTAAAGAATATATATTATCAACGATGATTCGTATAATTACTTACTTTGTTGAGTGAATTCCTTGCATGAGTTGGGAGAAGATTGAGATAATCAGTAGCCATGAAAGCTCCCAACAGACTTATTATAAGCACCTGGAGTATTGGCATCGATGATACCTCCAACAGGGATAACAAACCCATTTTTTTTTAATTACTGATCTTTTTATCCTGTATATATAGTTGATGAACGTACGATGAATAGCAGATATATACAGCTTCAAAAAAGCTGTAGAAGCTGTAGCTTCTGCTCTTGCTCTTCAATTACTTTAGTGGAGCAAAGGTGAAAACCTGCTTGCTGCAAATTACAATCTAAACTCAGATCATTGTCGTGGGTATGATTTGCTGTTAGGTCAGAAGCACATGCAGAAGCTGAGAAGCACATGAAGACAATTTTAGTTATTTTCCATTTCTGTACATGAGTTATTTAATTATGCCGACGTGTATAAATATTTATTCGAGTACGAGTTTTTGCATGCTTAGAAGTCTATTAACACTTTAATTGTCATTGATGAATCCATAATAATTAAAGTGTCAAACTGAATTGAAAAGTTAAAGATTAAAATTATAAGCCCGAAATAGTTTAGGATTTAGAGTATGTAATAAATATTAGGGTCAATTTCATAGAATCCCGAAATTTGTTAAAAAATCCGAAATATCATCCAAATATGAAAACTTTACAAATACTCCTTGAGATGGGAGTATTTGTAAGATGGTTTCATTTATAAACATTTTACATTTTTAGAGATTATTCGTAAGGTTTTCAGATTTGGATGTTATTTCGAATTTTTAAGCAAATCTTATGGATTTGGATAATTATCCCTGAATATTAATGGGTCTAAAAAGAATTCAGTATAGTGGGAATTTTTAAAGGTCGCTAGCTATGGCATAGGTTCAAAGCTTTACAATCAGCTTTTCATAATGATGGGGATATAATATTCGAGTCACATATATACATGGTCAATATGTCATATCCTAAATTTGAGAAGATAAAATGTTGTCTACTTGATGACACAGACTAATTAATAATAATTAGGGATAATTATACAAATAAATAGATTTGCTTAAAAATTTGAAAAAGTGTCATCGAAATTTTGAAACCTTACAAATACTCTCTCAGGGATAAGTATAAAATTACAAAATCCAATAATTTTATTATAAAAAGATGTAAATGTCAGGGAATTTTATATAATAATTATTTATGCAAGAAAAAGAAAATAGAGACGTACGTAGATACCATAAAATATATATCAAAAAAATTAAATTAAATTAATACTTCAGCGAATTTGTCACTCTTATCTTCGTAATTAAGAATTAGTGGCTATCGTCTGAAGATTAACAGACAGAAGTTCAAGTATGCACGTAATATCTATAATGACTCAGATTTGCATAAAAATTCGAAATACCTTTCAAATTTAAAACTCCTACAAATAATTCTTGAAAACATAAATATGTAAATAAAACCTTACAAATACCCCTTGAAGATCTTGTTAGTACGTACTATTTTGAATTGTTTTAGCAAACATCAATTTGATAGCAAGAACAGAGAAGGAAAAAACCTGAAACACAGCAGCAGGTTAAAGAGAATTATAACTCAAATATTGACGGAGAGGGAGAGAACGGCTGCAGCATACATGAGAATTAGTGCAATTGCATACTGAATTTATATGCTAACTTTTCTTTTTGAAACTGAATTCATATATATATGTAATTTTTTGGTGGCTAAATAAAGACAAGAGATGGTGTTGTAAGCAATGACTCATTCTAATTCTAATCATTGTACAGTCCACAATCCTCAATCCTTATCATCATAAATAGCTAATTCATCTGTAAAATTTAAGATGAGGAATGGTTGGGATAGCCTTTGCCAACGGTATCACAACAATATATGTTGTACTTTATGGTTAATTGGCTCCAAAAGAGTTTACTTTTGGTTAAAAATTTTAACAGAATATTCTTATCAGAACTTTTTGGGTGTTATTTGTAATTATGAAACTTCTATATGTGGGATATAAGTGTAATATTTTGACTAACAGAATCACGATTTATAGTTTAGCAAACTCTTTTAGAGTCCAAATGTAATTAACCCTTTACTTTATTACATAAAAGTGTCGGGTTTGAATTATCGGGAAACAATATGGAGCGTGCACAAAAACTAACTAATAAGGTGATGGTTGTCCAAACTTATAAGGTAGTAAGAAATTTAGTATTTAATCAATGTGGGATACAGCCAACCCACCATTAATAGTTATGATTCACCCTATAATTAATTAATCAACAATTAATATGTATTCGTCCAGATGAGATTAACTAAAAGAGTTTGAATTTGAATTGAAGTAGAAGAGATAGAGAATGCCGCCTCAAATTCCAAGAGTCGTGGTAGAGTTTCATTCAAATATGGCGTTTTTGCCTTCACCACTTGGAATTTGTTATTAATTTTTTTATATATATATAGTCAATGTCTGTGGAATATAATGTATGGAATGACATGAACAGGACGAAACATATTTTTTGAAATATTTTATACTAAAAAATTATCTGCGATATCGAATACATGTAATTTAATTAACAGAATAATGTTGCTATCCTATATATACATGTAATTTTGGTAGTTAGAGAGGAAAATCCACACAATTTACAATAATACCATGACTATGAACAATTAGTGTCAATTGCAGGATCAGTACTCAAGTTTGTCACAATAGGGACAAATCCCAAAATTTGAACTCAAAACCTTGTTTTCATATGAAAACAATTCTCTCAACTCAATTATTCAATTCACGATCAAAGGTCGGTTAATTTAGTGGGATAAGACATTAGATCTCTCAAGTAAGAATGTAAAGTACAGGGATTCAAACTCTAGTTTGTATATCGATCAATTGGATTGGAAATATCGCCTCCAATTAGGCTTTTATAATACTCGAGCCCGGAAAAAATTAGGTGAAAAATCAAAAGAAAAAAAATTATTCAATTCACAGATTGAAGTGAAAGAACGGGAAAGATGTATTACAGACACGGCGATATGAACACGTCACAAATACAGGGATACAAAGTGTTTCCAACATTTACTACTGAAAAGGTATTAGTAGACAATATCGACCGCACTGAATGATGATTTATTTAGAAGTGTTACGCATGTATCTACTCAAGTACTCGGTTGTAGCCTCCCCCAACATCGACAAGTATCGAAGAGAAATGTAAATGGTGGGGACATGACAGTTGTAGCCTTGGAATTTGCATGTGGCCACACTTCTGCTCAAAACCTAGTAAGACGAATACTTCGGTTTTTGTCTTAACATTGACAAAACAACAAAGAAAGAATGAAAATTAAAACTTATCACAGAAAAGAAAAAAGAAAGGAAAACTAAAAACATGAGTTCATTTATTTGCCTATATTATTGATTACCAACTTCTGAGGTGTGAATTATTACATTATATTCTCTTTCTGTAGATACATGTAATCATGTCTTATTGAATTGATTGATTGTTTGGTCAAATAAGTTATGAACGAGCGCACACACAAGATACGGACACGACACGAATTTCTTTTAATATTACCATTAATGACACGATAGAGTTTTTAGGAAATAAACATTTAAGAGTTAAAATATTTTTTCATTAGATATCTAAAAATAATAAAGGAGTTTTGCAGTTTATTGTAGGTTTAACGATCACCAAAACTTAATATCCCAAGTTGAAAACAAACAGAGATAGGTCTTCAATTTGAAGTTTGATTTTTTTCTAAACAAGTTCCATACCCACTTAAAAAAATGTATTGCACTGCGCTTATCTCCCATCTTGTTCCCATTTTCTCTGCTCTTCAACTTTCAGGCCAATTTTCCCTTTTTTTATATTGTCCTAAAAGACAATTCACGGCTATGAAATACAGACACGACGACACGGTTTTTTTTTTTTATATTTTACGTACGATGCAACACAACAGAGTGAGATTTTTAGAAGTGTCCATGCATCATAAATTTTCGGGGTTTGAAGTAAACAGATACACTTCGCGGTTATGAGTGGTGATTCGTAGTTCGGGTGTGCAGTGTATTAGTAAAAAATAACAAACTTTAACATGAAACAAATGCAAGAAAAGAAATATATGAATGTGATATTTACAAAGAAAAATCCTTCTTCATTTCCATCTATTTTGAATTTTTTCTGAAGAAAAAAGTAAAGACATTCTCTCCTGCATCTATACAACCTGATCTGCAAAACCATTTTTCACATTTTATATAATAAATTTCTATCAATAATCTTCATCTCCAGTCTTAGAAGATCTATACTGTTGTATAACTAAAACAGAACCACTAAGATCAAAGTCTGAAGAAGCTAAAAAGTCCCCTACTTTACCAAGTTCAGGGCATTCTTCCCAATCACTCATCCCAGTTGTTAATGTTGAGTGCCCTCTGCCTCCTTTTCCAACTATGAACATCGAATACATATCGGCCATGTCTCGTAGAGCCGATGCCGTATCTCCACCATTCCTCACATGCTTCTCTACATATCCTACTTCACCTGATGTTACATACCTAAACATCACAATAGAACAACCATTTCAAAGAATGAGCTAAAATGTATAATCACCCCTGTTTTAGGAATCTAAGTAACACGACAGACCATAAACCATTTGTTGGTTGTACACACGCTTGAATTACGACTGTTGTTTGTGTTTTTAGGTTTTCTTTTTTCTGCTATGTAATGACTAGTAAGCCGCATGAAATATGCATCAGTAACCTTTAATATGGAATATGTTGCATCAAAAATTTTATGTTTAACAAAAAAATTGTACCAGAAACCCTATGATTGAAAACGTGACAAAATAGACCTAATTTTGTGTTTTTCAACAGATTGACTCTGGGGGTGGTGAGCTAACTATTTAGGGTCATTTATGAATAACTGCCCAGAGGTTTGCATTTTTTACGGAAAAACAAGTGAAACCTTGTAACCCTACAGATATCCCCCTGAGGTTTGCAAAACATTCACAAACGCCACTGAAACCTAGAAACATTAAAAATACCCCCAAGGTTAACGAAATTCAACTATTTCCCTTTAGTATAGGGGGTACTCATAATGTTTTGCATAGGGTAAGTTTCATCATGTTTCAAGGTTTCAAGATAAGAATGTAAATGGCGTAAAAACTCAGGGGGGTAGTCGTAAGGTTCAAGGTTTCAGTGGTGTTTTGTATTAAAAAGTGAACCTCAGGGTGTTTTTCGTAATCATCCCAATTATTTATAACACAAGGTTTATAATTCATTTTTTGTAACACAAGGTTTAGCGTATTTTTGCATAACACAGGATTTTCTATGCAGTTAGAATGTACAAGTAATCAATCACAAAATGGACATATATGTATGATATGTATAGCTTAGACATACTTCAGTACCTATTGAAGAAGTCAGTCATGGCTGTATTGTCTGCATCGTTTTCTGACTCATGGTTTGATATTTCCATGAACACATCCTCCTCTTCCTTGTGAGCAACTTCAACCTCTACATTAATATTATTATTATTTTCCATTTGTTCTTGTGCTGTAGACGGATGGAGGAACCTGATGACTGTGAGGTTAATGTGATGATGCATTCCGAGACGTTTACTAAGTCCCAACGCTTCGCGATCGTCAGGCCCACCAAAAAACAACATAGCTACATGTTGCAATGATCCCGTATCCGACATTTGTGAGCTTCCAGCAGTGAGTCCACGGTCTACCAAGATTGCAATCGAGCACTTTGCATGACGAAGGACTTTTTGATTTGTACTCCTTATGCCTTCTTTTCCACTTTCTAGTTTCCCATCAATTCTCTGATGCTTGTGGAAAGGTAGAATTATAATAGAGGCTCGTGTATCCTCAGCAAATTCACATACGTCGTCATACATGCTTGCATAAGGTGAAACAATTTTAACTTGATGAACAATCACCCCTGTCTCAGCTGCAAAGATATCAACTGCTTCATTGATTTCCAGCACATCGTTACCACCATAATTATCATCGTCACTCAGCTCGTCTTCTTCTTTCTGATGGTACAATAAATTAGTTTTGGTTTTCTCCGGAAGCTCGATTAGGTGCATCAAGTAAGGAGTAATGGCAACATTTTCAGACCCTTTACAAGTTGCAATGAGTCCTATCATAGTAGCCACGGGACGGGGACCATGCACACAAGCCAGCAGTTTTAATTCATTCTCGGGGGATTGAAATTCAAAAGCTAGATGCTTATAACCAAGAATATCACTTTCGCTTCTTACCATGAAAGCTATTAAAGGTCCCCAAATTAAGGAATTGATCACAACTGCTGCCATCATCAAATTGAAGAATATTTTGCTAGATGTAACCTGCTTGTATGCATTTTCAAATTTTCAGCATTTTTTATGTAATAAATAATAAAACTAAGGGATAATTAATCACCAAATTGATCACAACTGCTGCCATCATCAAATTGAAGAATATTTTGCTAGATGTAACCTGCTTGTATGCATTTTCAAATTTTCAGCATTTTTTATGTAATAAATAATAAAACTAAGGGATAATTAATTAGCAACACACCCTGAGGTTTGGCATAATACAAAAACATACTCTAGACTCTAACTGCCGTTAAAAAACCCTAATGGAAAATGTCACTTACCCGTTACGCCCTTGGTATTCCTATTAAAAAGAAAAACTAAAGAAACAAATTGTCCCAATAATATTGATTTATTGCAATAGAATCCATAATAAACTTTATACATTATAATTACATGAAATTTAGGATCAAAGATTGACCAATAGTTGTTAAGGGCAACGTAGGAAATTCAAAGCAAAATTGTGATGACATCATCAAAATCCATGCAACCACTTAACGGAGGTAACAAACTTCTTTGACAGGGTATGTTTTTGTTAATTTCCCAAACCCGAAGGTATGTCTGCGTAATTAGGTCAAACCTCTGGTATGTCAGTGCAATTATCCCTCAAACTAATTCTTAAAAATGTCATACGACCCTTTTGTGAACTAACATTGATTGAAGAAGGTGGCACTTACTTTATCCTCGATGCCTGCTGTTAGAGCAACCAAGTCGACATGTCCTTTCAAGTTCATCAAGAAAGAAAGAAGAACCCCTTCATTGAGTGGAATTTTTAGGTGAAAGCAAGCAGCCAGTGTTCCCGTTACTTTCCCCCCTATGCTTAGTAACATAACAAGTACAACTATGACAAAGTTACGAAAACTACTTATAAGAGTCACATCCGCCTTGAATCCACTGTATCCAAAGTATATAGGAAGTACAAAGTTGTGGACTGCATATGATAGTTTTATCATGAGAGTCCGACCCGTTTTGCCTCCTCTGGGAAACATTGCACCGATGAGGAAACAACCAACGACGCTACTAAATTGAATACTTTCAAGAACCGTGGCCGCAACAAAAAAGATTGCTAAAAGAACAAAAATCTCAGTGTTTTTCAAGTACTTTTGATCTCTGTTCCTCTTGTTCAACCAATTTGCTGCATATTTGTTGACCACAATAACTGCAATAACAACAAGGATACAGAGAACTCCCAAGAGAAACGAATTTCCAACGTCTTGGGTTTGCTTGTGCCTCGAAATTATAATCAACAAAAAAACAGCATAAGAATCACCTATAATTGCTGAAGATATGGCCAATCTTCCAAGATCACTACTTGCAAACCTGAGGTCATGTGCTAAGCGAGCCACAAAAGGAGCAGCTGCGTTGGATAACATTACTGCTAGTGCTACGGCCATAATGAATTGAGAACCATGAGCTCCCATCTCTTCATACATGAAAGGAGCAATGGCTGCAGCAAATATTGTGCAAATGAAGCTGCTCCCACAAGCAATGATACCTGCTACGTGTAGATTGCGCCTAAGATAAGGAATGTCCGCCTCGAGACCTAGCAGAAACATGATGATCATTCTAGCATACATTGCCATCGTCTCATAGTAATCACCAGCATTTGAGAAAAAGAATGTTTTGACTTTTTCGTAATGAGATAAACAAGATGGGCCTAGCACAAATCCTGCCTGCATTAAGAAAGCAAAAGGAAAGTCACAATCATAGAAGGATAGAAATTGGGGATAATTACACTCATATACCCTGAGGTTTGGCCTAATTACGCAAACATACCCTGAGGTTTGGCCTTATTACAGAGGCATACCCTATCAGAGAATTCTCACTACATCCATTAAGTGGTTCGGCGAATTTTGATGTGTCGTCCCATTTGTTCTTATGAATTTCCTATTTTTCCCTTGGCAGTTATCGGTCAACATTTAACCGTAAATTCATGACTACTATAAGGTTGTCATGTTATAAAATTTAAGGACAATTACACTCGTATACTCTGAGGTTTGGCATAGTTACGCAAAACATATTATGAGGTTTGAGAAATTTGATGTCAAGTCAAAACAAAATCTATGTAAGTACACAATTAAATGCTTTTCAAAAGGTGAAACTATTAAGAAACTTGGAAAGAATAAAATGATGTTTTTCTCCTTAAAAGATACCATGTCACTTAAACTAGCTACGTGATAACTACTGTTTGAAGGAGAAGAATACCAACACAAACTAACTTTCAACTTTTTCAACTCCCATCTAAAACTCTATATCCAAGTCAAATAAAAACATAAAGAAATCGAGTATACTTCATTAGAAATTCGTAATATTTCATTCGGACAAAGTAACAAACACATTTCAGGCATAAAAGATAACAGTAATAACATTATGTGTTTTGATGACATACTTACGAGAATTTGCGCGACGGGTCCTGGTTGGCCTAAGGGCTTGAGCACAAGTTGGAAGAAATGCGAGATCACAAGCAGGCAAGAAACCTGTGCTCCCATCGCAAGGATGGGATTGAAAACTTCTCCCCTCCCAAAGCAACCCACATTGTCCATCTTATATGGAATTCAAATATAATTGAAATCAACGATATTATGTCAAAAATTTGAGATCAGCCTGCATTTCGTCCTTCTGCCCTGAAACTTTCTGTAACATTTTTTGTTCTCTTTTGCTATATTTAGTTGTTGTTGGCAGATGATATGGGTTGGCCAAGCATGGGAGAAACAAGGTGGCAAAGGAAAAGCTTTGCTCATTTTTTTTTTCCTCCTTTTTCTTACTTTAATTAGTGATGGAGGACCGTAGTATACGGCTGAAAACAAATTCAATTTTGAGCTGCATTTTTTTTTAAAAAAATTATAACAAGGGGATAAATTGAAAGAATTTTGATTTTTGGGTTTATGTCCGGTCGTTTATTACTTTTTTTAATTATGTCCCATAACTTTTAATTTTTATAATTTTCGTTCTATTTTAGTCGAAATTTTTAATTATGACAGAAATTCGTCAAAAAAATCATCAAACATTGCTGGTTAGATTCCGCCTTGATATACAAACATCTCGTTGGCTTTCAATCATCATTAATCATCATTATTTAGGTCAATATACCTATATCAGTTAACAAAAATATCTTATCAAAATCACTCAATTTTTATCATTAGTTTAGTACAAATAGACAGGAATGGGAAAAATTAGATGATTTTGAGAAGTTACTTTTTTCAATTGATGCAAAGATCTTGACATAGACAATGAGAAGAATTCAATGATTGTGATGGAATCTCGCATTTGAGACGTTGACGATTTTCGTGACGAGGTTGGCAAGTTCCGACCAAGAAAAGGATGAAAATTGCAAAAAAAAAAATAATAATAATAATAATAGAATTTATGGAATATTGAAGAAATCAAACTTTGACGAATAACTACTTAATTTCATTTCCTTTCTTTCAGTTATTCCTTTCCCCGCCCTGGTCTATTAATAACCAAACGGATTTTTCCAATGTATAAAATACAAATTCCAATGGCTTTGGCTACTATAACCTTCATAACCACGATTTTTTCTTTTTGAAGTATTTTACTGCGAAATACAAAAGAAATAAGAACTATAAATTAAATGGATAAAGAAATAGTGGATTCCATCGTTTCTATGGTTACTTCTTAAACAGTGAGGTCTTCTCTATACACCGGAGCCTTTATTTCATTTAATCAATGGTATTGGTAGCTTGTACATTTCACACCACACCCTTTGGCTCTACTCATGAATTATCCAGTAACAGGTCTTTCACAATGAGACCCACCTATACAGTAACAGTATTTAATTATGAAAGTTAGCTAGGTAGCTGACCCTCGTAGTCGTTCTTGGCCGAGTGAGAACTTCATTTTTTATGTTTTTTTTTTTTTAAAATTTCAATAAGATTTCCTCCGCTTCCGCTTAATGGATAAGCATTTGCTACCAATGGAGAATTGCTTCTCATCTTAAATTCAGGTGATTGGATTTGCACCAACGGAAACCATAAACTTTCTACCCAATAGAGGGATAAACATGATAAATGATTGAACTAAAATTTGAAAAAAATTAAAGTTATGGGATCCTTCTTGCAATTTAGCCTATTACAAATTTCAGAAAAAAAGATGCCTTGGAAAAAAAAATTGTCGTGTTCATCCCATAATGTACCTTCTTTTTAATTTTCGTCCCACACATTTCAGAATTCTCAATTTTAATTCGATAAAGTACGAATATTCTTCAATTTCGTCCCAAAGTCTCTTTTCAATTAAATCTTAACGGAGAAAATGCACGTGAAATACACATGCCCGTTAGTATATCAGACTTGAAGAGAAATTCTAGCCCCCGACTACCAATAGGAGGGAAAATGTTTGAAAATAGCCCTCTTCAACTTTATAAACTATTACACAATAGACCCTTGAGATTATTTTTCCATCACACAAAATATACTAAATTTAACTTTTCCCGCCTATGAAGGTGTAATTGGACATTTACTCCATAGACAAGACAAAATATGTTTAGGAGACTTAATCAAAGCGAACGGAATGTGAAATTTGTAAGACGGGGTCAAAATTCTGAGGGTTTAAGTATAGTTTCCCATCGTATAGGGGACTTTTGTGTAATTAGACCGAATATCGGGGGGTCTAGATATAATTCACCCAATAATATAAAAACTTCTTTTCAACTTACTGTTGGCTGGAAAATTCTTCAAGAATATCTGTTTATATATAAACATCATTACTATCTGATAAAGGCAGTGGCGTGGCTAGAGTTTTTTTCTACCGGAGTCAATTAAATGTAATGTATAACTCGCATTGCTCAACACGACTGTATATACTCCATTTTTCTGTCTCATTATATGAAAACTTGTATTTAGACTCTAAAGATTTAATTTAAGAATTAATTTTTGATAATTACAAATAAAACTTACTATCTATTTATAATGTTAATTTCTTTAAATCGACAATGTTGATTTAGTTTGTAACGACCCGAAAATTCCAGAATTAATTCTTGGGATAAGTATTCGACATTTAGTTGAATTTTATATGAAAAGATTTAACTTTGTTAGTTAATCTTAATTTATTATAATTTTTTTTAATATCTTTAACCTTTTATAATTACATTTTCCACCCCTCGAATTATTCTAATCTATATAAACGAACCTACAATCTTCTAAAATACCCTTGCACTACCTTGAACACACTCACACCCTCTTGAACACACCCCTTGCACCCTCTTGGTTACATATTCATTCGAGAGAGAGAGAGAGAGAGAGAGAGAGAAGAGAAGGAGAAAAGAGAGAAGAGAAGGAGAAGAGAGAAATTCCATTCCGAATTCGTTTCTCGACCGATTTAAATTCCGAGACCAGATTTACGATCCTCATTCGATTATTTATCGGTAACCTTCTTTCTCCAATTCATTTCATCCATTAAATCTTTCAATTTCTATAGTTTTTATATTGAATATATATTTGATGAATTCCTTGATTCGTAGGTTATAGTTTATCATTCTTAGTGTAGTTCGGATCAAATGATAGATATTAATGTGTACAATGCATGAGTGTGAATCTTACATATTAATTTTGGCCTTAGAATCCCCCATATTTGATTTTTGCACGAAACTCTCGAGAAAACCTTAAAATCGCGTTTTCTGCACCTGGGTGTTGGAACCACACGGCCCAACGCACGGTCTTGCTCAAGACCGTGCGCCGGACCGTGCACAGCCATTTAACCTTGCACCGGCTTGCGCACGCCGGTGCACCAGGCCGTGTGCCTTTATTTCAGCCTGCACGGTCTTGGTTTCGTGCTCAAGACCGTGCACTAGGCCGTGCGTTAGCCCGTGCGAATGCCTTAGCCGATTTTTCAGCCTTTTTCCTTAGTTGCTCACGGTAATGGGGTCAAATGATCAAAAATAAAAGTTGACTTTTTGCATACGACCCCCTTAAATCGAGCCGTTTTCACCTATAGCTTCCTTAGGATTCAAGGATGAATATTTGGTAAAGTTTTCAAAATTCCGATCTCGTTCGGACCTTGAATCGAGCCTTTTTCGTTTAGGTTTTTTTCCCCGATTTTTGAATGTTGTCCGAAAAATCCGAAAATCGCATGAGTGCCTCTTTATAATATTATATGAGTGAATGTACAATTAGAATTTCAATTGAGCATGTTTATCATTGCTAATTTCGTATTTTTAGTTTAATTGATTTAATTGCATTTTAATTGTACAATTCAATTGCTATGTGTTGATTACTGATTTTTCTGTCTCTGTAGTCTTCGTGAGTCGTTGTCGTGTCTTGTCTTATGTAGTTTTGTCGTCTGTTAGTTTCAGGCTGTCTTGTCAGGACTCAGCTTGGATTGTCTTGTCGTCCCGTGTGTCCAGGTGAGGGTTTTAAAATGGTTTCAAACGGAGTAAGAATTCTTTTAATTATTGCGAACTCCCCTTATGTGCTCATCTTTCTTCGTTTTCATTTCTAGTATAATTATTAGATATTTAATCTATATTTTAAGGTTGCTCTCAAATGATTTAATATTAAATTGTACTTATGAGTATTCCTAAAATATTTTATTTTCATATGGCAAGAAAAATTATTTATTTTAAGCGTGACGGTTTGACTTAGGATTTATACCCTTCGTCGTCACTCAAACTTGCTCAAATTTAATTTATGTACGGTTTTCAAAGCGAGCAAATTCATGACATTTCAACATGGGGCCCGGGAAAGTATCCGGAGGTTATACCTGGGGACGAGCGTCTAGGGGTAATCCGAGGTGCTTCTCCCAAAACTAAGCGTCAATCGTGGCCCGTCAGGAGTTGATAGCCACGGTTGGGAGTGATGGTGGGCGTTGCATTCGTTGCACGTTTTCCTAAAATTCACAGTCGCCCGAAATAGCGATTCGGGGTCAGACACCGGTGATGGAGTATATGAACGTGAAGGGGTTATAAGGAGGAACAGGCCCATTCTCGCTGGGATATTATTTGCGTGCATGTTACTGCTTTAATTATTTATTATCTATTTAATATCGTGTATACAGGTCGAAGCACGATCCGGATTTTCTTCAATTATGCATATGTATTTTCATATATATATAATTTAAAACCCGGACACGTGGTTCGTACTTGATCCCTCTTAACCTTCACTGAGTGTTTTTACTCACCCCCCCATTTTAATTCTTACTTCAGGTCGACAGGTGGCGTTGTCACCTATCATGTCAGTCGGCAGCAGCAAGTCTAGGTTGGCTCGTGTGTCTTGTCTTGTCAGTGTCCCAACAACAGTCGTGTTCTTGTTATGAATTTATTTAATCATGTATTTTGGATTATGCTTTAATTTAAGTACTTACGTGCCCCTGATGTGGGATAGATTAGACTGGCCACGAATGGCATTGATTATATTATGATTGAGACTGATGTATGAATTACGTGGCCATGGATGGCTTATATGATATTTTATATAATTGTTATTACTTCCGCAACTCTGATTTAATCATTATTTATTGCTGTTGTTGTTGGGCTGTCGTTTGCTGTTGCTAATTTTGCCTGATTGATTGCCGTTCGCCGGGATGGATTTTTAAATGGGGTACTTATACCTCGTTTGAAGGTTTGTCTCGGTGCGGATGTGGTGTCCTTTCTCCGGCCAAGGAAAGGGGCGCTACATAGTTGATCCAACAATAGAGGTTAATCCTTTAGAAGATTGTACAATGCTTAAAGAGCTTCTAGTATAATACACAAAACTACCAAAAAATGCTAAAAGCTTCCCTATTTTTTAATGATCACTAATGGTGTCAAAATTTTCACCTCAATAATCCGACGTTTGCTTCGACTGATTGATAAAGATTCGTGATTATTGAAAGGCTTGACAATAACCCTTCAATAATCGTCGGAAAATTAGGATTTTGGAGATTAGTGAAGTGCTTGGCGATTTAGCCTTCACTAATCGAGATTTTAGGTGTTTGGGAGAGTTCTCGTGTGCTCTCTAGGGGCTTCGATAATGAGAGGAACCTTCGTACCTCCGAGCATCGAGCACCGAAGTTGTATCGTTTTGCTCTTATTCCTTCTTTCTCGTCTAAATATTTCTAGGATTACGATGGATTTTTATGGATAGATTATAGAGGTTTTGTCCCCTTTTATATAGACTTGTTCGTAGTCCAAATCATATTAGGATTAGATTCCTTAACAAGATAGAATTCTTCTTCCTTAAGTCATCTTTAACAGATTAGGGCTTCTTTTAACTTGGGCCTTTATTAATTAATTAGGTTTATTAAGTCCAATTGAGTTCTATTTCCACAGTCCAAATATCCTTTAGTATTATTGGACTTTTTGTCTTATTGGGCTGAGCTCAAAATATCATATACCATCAATCACCTTTTTCTAATTAATTTCTACGTCTAATATATTATTCTATACATTCACTATTATCACTACTAAAAGTTTCGATTATTATATCACGATAATATTGACAAT
The DNA here is from genome assembly GCA_958496215.1 of Verbena officinalis. Taxonomy (NCBI): domain Eukaryota; kingdom Viridiplantae; phylum Streptophyta; class Magnoliopsida; order Lamiales; family Verbenaceae; genus Verbena; species Verbena officinalis. The sequence continues at coordinate 37,612,864 of OY292387.1, forward strand.
CTTTCTATTCTATGTATATAGTATTATAGTTAATATATGTATATATGAAATATATTTTCTTCTACTATTTTATTCAAGTAATCGTAGGTAATAATATATGCCAATATCTAAAAGTTTATTTGAACGAAATATAAAACATACAAAATCTATTGAAGTATAAATTTAATTTTTTTGAATTTTCAATAATTAACCATATCTTTTTTGAATTTTCAAGAATCCACCATCATTTGTATCAAAATATATTATATTATTATGTTTGTTATTTAAATCGGAGGCGGCACCAAATTTAGTTTTTCTATAGAATATATAACTAAATCTTTACTAATATAATCTTAAATCCTCAAGTTTCAACAAAAAATAAGAGAGATAAGAAAGAACACTAAAATCACTTTTTTTCTTGTTCTTATAAAAATTATTTAAAGACCAATTTCTGCAATATTCAAGTTTTTATATGGCAATTAAAAGTGAAAGCAAAGAGAAAAAAAAGAGTAAAGTAAAAATGATATATATTATATAATTTTTTTTTTGTTTGATCAGAGTGATCGAAGTCTCAATCATTCCAACTTAATTGAAAGAAGTTCCTAACATTAAATATTCAATATAAACCCATTCATAAGTACTTTAGAGTTTTGTTAGGGGGACCAATTAAGAGAATTTAACAAAAAATTAATACAAATCTATATATGTATATGTATATACTCTAATAAAAATTTTGGGAGTTGAGGGGGGTCAATTGCACCCCCTCAAGCAAAGGTGGCTCCGCCACTGGGGCCTGAAGGAGGACACTGTATACAATATGTGGAGAAAATAGAAACATATGTAGATTTGCACCAAATGTAAGCAAAAGCATCAACCAAGTAACTCGACTTAGGGTTGCGTTTTCTGATTTTTCAAAGCTTCAAAACGAGCAGCAAGAGCGTCATAATCGGGCAATTTGGGATGAACACGCCGAACTGGGACAGGTGGCGCTACGCGATTGGGCGGTCGGTTCTGCCCCACCTCATCCAGTTCATCTTGATCAGATTCATCATATCTGATATCTGATTGTGTAGCTGGTGGAACGTCATTGTAGCTATACCTTCTGTTTATTTTCCTCATATCTGCTTCTGCTTCTGCTTCTGCTTCTTCATCGTAGTCTGATTCATCGAATTTGATATCTGTCTGTGCTCTCTGACAATTATAGCTCTGTCTTCTACTCATATTCTTTCTACCATAATATTCAGAACTATTCGTCTTCATTGCATTTTCATCAGGAAAATAATCAGCTTCGCCTTGAGAAGAATTTGGTAAGCTTTTTGGCTTAAGCTTTCCGGTGGAGCTACGAGCTAAAAAAGCAGCTGCTTCAGCAGCAGCAAGTGCTTTCTCTGCAGCATCTCCAGCAGCTGATGCCAGGTCTTGAAAATTCATGATATTGCTTTCTTCTCTGTTTCAAGAAAATTTGAATTTCAGATCAAATATAATATAGGGATTACCAACTATCCCTGAGGAATGGCCCAAATACAAAAGCCCTCCATGAGGTTTCTCTCTCTCACAAACTTCACCAGTCGTTCATAACAAGCATTCATTTAAAATGTAGGGTACTGTTTGTTTTTCAAAAATCAACCTTTTTCTTTTTCCTTTCAGCTCTTCAGGTCAAGGGAAACATGGCAACTTTACCATTGTCGTTAGTTTTTCTGTTTGTCATAAAACTTCAGGGGGGAAGTTGGTAATTTCTAAAACCTCATGGGGGTTTTTGTATTTAAGCCATACCTCAGGAGGTAGTTGGTAATTATCCCTATTATATATTGGTGTAATAATGCATGATTCCTCATGGTTAAATATTTGATAAGTTACCTGTTTGATGCAGTATTTGGCTCAGGACATTGATTTGGAATTGGCTTCAAAGGCAGACTTGTAGCACTTACAAAATTCTGCGGTCCTTCCTGGGATGACATAAACAATGGAGGAATAAGGAAGGAGAATTGAGCAGATTTAGCTCTATGTGAATAAGGGGGTGTTTGCAAACTCTGTGCTTCTGGAGAAGCTAAAGCAGAAGCTTTGCAAAAAGTTGGAATCGTATAAGTGGGGAGTGCTTGGGAAAAAAACAGTGAAAAGTTCAAAAGAAGCCGTTGATTTTTGGAAAAAAGAAGAAGCTAAAAAGCACTTTTACTACTCTGAAGAAACTTTCTTTTATTTATGAAAATAACCTACTAGCTAGAAGATGAAGCCAAAAACATGTCCTTTGCTGCTTCAAGCTTCTAACTTATTTCTGCTCAGAAGTTGGAGTGGTTGGAAAACCAGCCAAAAGCAGAGAAGTGCCTTTTTTTATAGTTTACAAACACTACCTGAGTATGTGTGTGTGTGTGTGTGTGTGTGTGTGAGAGAGAGAGAGAGAGAGAGAAGAGAGAGATAATAATACAATACGCTCTTCTGGGGGCTTGAGTAACTCCGCCTCGGATTCTGTTGTGTCCCACTGCACCTGAAATTCCTTTGCTATTTCCTTCAAGACTTTCAATTTAACTTCACCAGATGGCGTCTTAACGGAGAGCTTCTCAATAAGCTGCAATATAGATTAGCTGGTCAATTCAAGCTTTCACTAAATGATGTAGTGATGTACAATATCTAACCAACAGCCACCCACATTTATGGGGAGAATTTTCACATGTTAGAAGAGTACATACCATGCGGTTGACACCAGCATTGGGTCGTAAATCGGTAGCTGTAGATACAAAATCTTTTCCATATTTCTTCTGGAAAACATCTCTAATAGACAATAGCTCCGGAATATCTGAGCATCGGGGGGCTGCAAATATTAAACTTGAAATTCCTTCTTTAAGATCAGCTGGGCATTCCCTCTGCTTTGCAATGATAGAGAGTCTAGCCACCACAAGCTCGCAGAAAAGCTCAACTAACTCATTTGCAGCCATAATATTCTGTTCCCGTATTACATGTTCAACCTATACAACCATGAAATGTGTGAGAATGCAACATCACACGCTTTAAAATAAAGAACAATACGCAACAACTTTATAGAGTTAATTACACCTAGCCCCCAAATAAGGTTCATTAATTACAACTCACCCCCGACTTTGAAAAACATTACAATGCACCTCCCACGAGTTTGGAATATTACCTGTTAGCACCCATCAGAGCCACTTTTGGATGGAACATTTCAGACTCGGGGGTGGGGGTTAGTTCTAATATTTTTCAAACTCGTGTGGAATGCATTGCAATATTTTTCAAAGTCGGGGCACGAGTTGTAATTGATGAATCTTATTAGAGGGGGCTAGGTGTAACTAGGCTAATAAAATAATCATTGTATTTAAGATATCAGACGTCTAAAACAGTTCGAGAGAACAAGCAAAAAGTAGCCATCACGACTCTGAGTAAGTGTCAATTCCGGAAAAAGGATGGATGAAATTGAATAATCATAATTCTTTCTACCTTTTCATTCTCGGAGATCTTGCATGGTTTGCAACTTCCAGGTTGAGTTGAAAAATGTATTTGAAATTAATGGATTTGACTACTTTCAGATTTTATTTACTTTTAAATTTTTTTAACACCTAGTGCTCCAAAATTTTCGTAAGATCGATTTTGAAGCCAAGAAAGCCATTAGTCCTCTTTAAAACCCAGAAAAACTTAATTGCAACTTAAAGTATATTGAAATGTGAACTAAGCAAATTAGACTAATTTTTTTGTGGGCTTTTCAATTACATCCAGGATCACATAAATCAATTTTAAGAGTACCCTTTCAAACAAAGTGAAATCTTAAATCCCCTTAGAAACAAAGAGAAGATAAACTAAAAACACCCATATCTTCAGTCCACTCTAGAAACACCGATTACTTTACCTGAATATACTTGCAATTTTTTCTGTAGCTGATCAGAAGATCAAAACTAAAGATTCCCTCTTTGTGATTTAAATTTTCAGAAATGTTCTCATAACAAAATTACAGAATAAGAGACTCCCGAACCCGAAGCATAATTTAATATGCAAAAATAGACTGCCATTTCCCTAGTTTCAATGGCTAAACAGACTAAATTGCTCTGGAAGACGATAATATGCGGAACAAAATTAAATGAAAATGAGAAGAAGATCGAAAATTTACTCGAATGCGTGCAGTGGAATCCTGACCAGACTCAAGGAGCATAGCAATGTCACGCCTCATCTGCTTTATCACCACCTCTCTCTTGTTCCTCAGCAGCTTCACTCTCGCCACCGCCATTTTCGCCATTGTTTTGCTTAAAGCAAAAGAAAAATCAGCCCCATTGCAAAAAAAAAAAAAAAAAAAACAGAGAAATTTAAGATAAAGAAAGAATCACCATTTTGAGGGGTTGAAGCCACGGCGGAAGAGCGACAGACCCATCCGGACAGCCTTCTTACAGTGGTTAGTGGCGGCGCTTCTCACAGTCATCTTCGTTGTACTCCCCCTTTTGTATACTCCCGAAAGGAAGAGCGTTTAGAGAAAATGGAAGAGAGTAGTGAGCAACGGTCGAATAGAAATAAAATTGTTTTTGAGGGCCATCACAAAGTCGGCCGATTAGTCAAAAAAAGGGCAAAAAACTGTTCTGGGGAAAAGAGCCGTTACATGATGACATTCATTTTGATAGTAAAAGAATCCTATGATGTTTTTATTTTTTTATTATTATTATTGATGATATATCATATTTTGGGTCTAGTCCGATGAAATTTAAAAGCCCGATAAACATTTTATGGATTGAGGACTTAATAAACTGGACTGGACTTAATGAATTTAATTAGTCATAATAGGCCCATAATCGAGTAAAAGAGCCATAATCTGATAATAACTCAAGGATGAGTAATTTAAGACAGAAAAGAATTCTAACCCCATAATCAATCATCGAATAAACCCTAAAAGTACTCGAAAAACTCTCAAAACACTCTGCCGAAAGAGTCACGTTCGATTACCGCCGTGCACCGTCCGAGCATCGCGACAATCATCCGAGCACGCAAAACACCCCAAAAACCCTAAAATCCCTCATATGATTCTCAAGGGGTTATCCTCGAAACATCTTGACAATCACGAATCCCAACCAATCCATCAAACCAAACGTAGGATTTATTGACGCGTAAATCGACACGCATCAATTATTTAAAAAAAAAATCAATTCTTCTCATTGTAAGGAGTTGAACCTCCAAACCACGTCTGGTGTAATATCTGGTGACTATTAGGTCAAACCCCAATCATATTGAATCCTATGATGTTTTTAGAGATAAGGTGTTAATAAACTTTTAAAATACTGAAACATTAACTATGATGTGAAAATAGTTATATTTTTTATTTTTTTGCCACGATTTTATTTATGTAGAAAAATATTCATTTTCATTGATATTTTTAGTATTATATAAATTTGAACTTATTATAAAATTATATTAAATATGCATTAGTTTTTACCATCTTATCTTATTACAATTACAATTAGCAAGAATAAAATAGAGAAGTAAAAATGAATATTTTTACACCACTTTGGTAATATATTCCGCACAGCTAACTTAATTCGACTTTAATTAGTCATACTAATGATTAGAATAATTTAAAAGATAAGAAACTTTTTGAATAATGTAAACACAAAATGGCATAACCACACAAAAATATTCATTGTCTATTTTATTCTAATTGTATAAAACGTAGATTTGGGAGTTGTTTCAATTTTTAATATAATTTATATATAAAATAGTGATAATTAAAATAAAACATAATTTGTTGTCTTATAATTAGCCTTTCAATATGTTTTATAAGCTTATAAATATCCCCTTATCCTAACCACATATTATTCCAGGGGGAGGTTTGAGTTCAATTCCTTGCGATGATAATGGTCGACATGTGTGCGTGAATTTTTATGAAAAAAAAAACCTTTATTCCTAAAATTATAAAAGTTATTGTCTGCATAATTTTAACACTTTCTTATCCCATAATTTGAATTTTTTATGATATTAATCCCTTAAACTAAATACATAAAAGTTATTATTTTTTGAATAATTTAAAACTTCTTAATATCTAAATAAAATATTAGCAACAGTGGTGTGTGTATTTATGAGGCATAATTGTGTCCAATTATCAACGCAGGGAGTGTAGAAAATGAAAATGGAGATAAAAAAGAGGAAATTTTGAATCCCCCTCTTTGAACAGAAGAGACGGACATCCTCAATCGCAATTCCAAGAAAGTAAAAAGAATAGAATCCACAAACAATCATATCAATTATACTCATGAGAGAATTGTCTTATTACAACTAAGTTTCGTAATTTAATATGTCGTGCTATGCTAGTTTAACCAAAGATCTCGGGTTTGAGTTATTGATCTTAATAGTCTGGTCCAACTCAACCTATATAAATAGGCTTCAAAACCAAAGATCAAAGTGATTCCTCCCTCCGAAGATCATCCACGCCCAGTGACGTAGCCATAATTTTTTTCCATTAAATGTAACATATAACTCGCGTTGCTCGACACGACATGTATATATTCCATTTTTTTGTCTCATTATATGAAAACTTGTATTTAGACTCCAAAGATTTAATTTAAGAGTTAATTTTTTATAATTATAAATAAAACTTACTATTTATTTATAATGTTAATTTCTTTAAATCGACAATGTTGATTTAGTTGATCCAACAATAGAGGTTAATCCTTAAGATCATTCAATCTAGAAGATTGTACAATGCTCAAATATCTTCTAAAATTATGTATAGTTTAGTTATTCAATAAAATTAAGCCATAGGTGGAGAAACTTGGATTTAGTCACATAAATGATTAAATTCAATTCCAACATCACTAAGAGAAATCTTTTAATTTTTTGTATGTAAAATTTATATGTATTTATAAATTTGACTATTTTTTTTTTGAAGGAATAAATTTGACTATTTATTATCAAAAATTTGATTTTTTAATTCTCATATAAATTCATATAATTTTTTTCTTAGTTGTTCTGTAACGAGTGAATTCATTTATTTATGATAGTTTTAGTTTAAATTAAAAAATCTATCTCTATCTTTTTTATCTTATGATCTTTTCATATGTAACTTTATAAGTTTTTAGTCGTGTCAAAAAATAGAATTATCCTTTCAAAATCAAGAATGTTAAGCATTCATCTATATATTTCTTCTATAAACTTTATGTATAAAAAATAGTTTTTTTTAAGCCAGATGAGTCAATTGAAACTCCTCGCCATAAGATGGCTACGCCACTGGTTACGGGCTAAATACAGTCAGATGGCGGAGCCAAAAATTCTAATTAGGGGCAATTAAAGTACAATACTAATAAATTAAAAAAGTTAACATGTAAGTTCAACTAAAAGTATGAATTTAGTACTTACAAGGAATGCTAATTTGGTCAGGTCGGGTCGAAATAGGAGTATAACACACAAAACTACCATAAAATGATAAAAACTTCCATTTTTTTAAATGATCACCTTCTTCTAATTAATTTCTACGTCTAATATATTATTCTATACATTCACTATTATCACGGCTAAAAGTTTCGGTCATTATATCACGATGATATTGACAATCCTTCTGTTCTATGTATATAGTATTTTAGTTAATATATGTATATATTGAAATATATTTTCTTCTACTATTTTATTTAAGTAATCGAAGGTAATAATATATGCCAATATCTAAAAGTTTATTTGAACCAAATATAAAACATACAAAATCTATTGAAGTATAAAATTAGTTTTTTTGAATTTTCAATAATTAACCATATCTTTTTTGAATTTTAAAGAATCCACCATCATTTGTATCAGAATATTTTATATTATTATGTTTGTTATTTAAATCGGAGACGGCACCAAATTTAATTTTTTGTATAGAATATATAACTAAATCTTTTCTAATATAATCTTAAATCCTCAAGTTTCAACAAAAAATAAGAGCGATAAGAACGAACACTAAAATCACTTTTTTTTTCTTGTTTTTATAAAAAATATTTAAAGACCAATTTATGCAATATTCAAGTTTTTATATGGCAATTAAAAGTGAAAGCAGAGGGAAAAAAGAGAGCAAAGTAAAAATAATTTCTTATATATATATATATATTTTTATTTTTTTTTTTATTTTTTTTTTTCTTTTGTTTGATCAGAGTGGTTGAAATCCCAATCAAGTTCCAACTTAATTGAAAGAAGTTTCCAACATTAAGTCTTTTACAATATAGATCCCATTCATAAGTATTTTAGAGTTTTTGTTAGGGGGTTAATTAAAAAAATTTAACAAAAAATCTATACAAATCTATATAAGTATATGTATGTACTCTAATAAAAATTTTGGGAGTTGAGGGGGGTCAATTGCACCCCCTCAAGCAAAGGTGGCTCCGCCACTGTCCACGACCAAGTATCATTATCGAAGCGGATTATATCCAAACCCGAAGCAAGATTAATTCTAGCATTTCCAGACACCGTCTTGTTTCGAATTAATGGGAGACAGAAAAATTAAGTGCTATATATAACATGAATCAAGTAAACATTTCAGCAACAGTTACAGTGGTAATTACGTCTCTTTTATCTCGTTGCACCCTATTGTACATCTCATTTCAGCAACTGCCCCTTAAAATACAGGAGACAAGAAACAGTACATTGTTACAATAAAAAATACAAATGGTAAATATGCAAATATGTTGAAGCAAAGGATCAGAGCCATATCTGAATAGAATTCCCTCTCTTCTTTCTGTGCCAGAGATATAAATTTGGCAAAACCCAGAGATTTTTCACTCAACAATCTTCATTCAGGCTCCTGTATAACCAAAAGGGGAAGCATATCATTATTAGATCTAACTTTTGGAGTTGAGAACCATTATCTATATATGATAGGGATCATTACCAACTACCCCTGGGATCTGGCTCAAATACAGAAACCCCCCTGAAGTTTTAGAAGTTACCAATTCCCCCCTGAGGTTTTGAGGCTAATGGAAAAATTAACCCCCTGGTAGTGAACCTTAGGGCTAGTTCGTGAGAGAGAGAGTGAACTTCAGGGGGGAAGTTTGTAATTTCTGAAACCTCAGGGGATTCTGTATTTGAGCCAAATCCCAAGTGCAGTTGGTTGTTGTCCCATATATGATGGTATGATATAAAGCTGAAAACAGAAATTTGGTCAAAAGGAGAGACTTACCATAAGAAAATTAACTTTTTTGTGATTTTCTGCACATTAAGCTTTTCCGTAATCCACACCATTGCGCTTGCGTTTATTAGATTTGGAAAAGAACCATATCCTCCAGGATTTCTTCTGCTTGGCTGGTTGTGACTTCACTTCCTTCTGGGCAGCAAGATCAGCCATGTAGCGAACCACAGCCTGAGGTACAAAAAGATAACATTTTTGGTCTTAACAACATCAAAAGGGAAAAAAAACAAGGCTACATAACAGGTGTTTGCAGACTCTACTGCTTTTGGAGACAAGTTGTAAGAAAAATGGAGTAAGAAGCAGGTCGTGTTCAGAAGAAGGAAGGTGAAAAGCACGAAAACAAAGTAGTCGAGTGTTTGGGAAAGAAAAGCTAGGAAGCACTTTTTTTACTATCAAGAAACTTCCATTTATTTACGAAAATAACCCAGAAGCCTAGAAGCTGAAAGGAAAAGCAGATCTTTAGGTGGTTCAAGCTTCTAGCTTATTTCTACTTAATTTAAGCAAAAGTTGGGAGTGTTTGGAAAACCACAGTGCTGGAAAAAAGCGAAAAGAAGGAAAAGTGTTTTTTTTTTTTTAGTTTGCAAACACTATCATGAAAAGGGAATATATAAAGAAACAGCAGCAATTTGCATACTTGAGCTCCTTTCTCAATTACATCTCTCGGTGGCGCTATGAGAGGATTTCCCTCAAGATTCAAAACGCGCAGCTTAGACAGCATTCCAAAAGAATCCGGAAGGGATCTTATCTGGTTATTATGGCTCATCAACACCTCCAACATCTCGAGGTTCCCAATGGACCTCGGCAAAGCTTGCAAATCTGCAAAATTGTTGCTTACATCCATCTTTACGAGTGTTGTGGCAAAACACAAGCTCTCTGGGATAGCTTCAAGCTCATTGAAACTTATATCAAGCTGCTTTAAGCTTGTCAAGGATGCCATCGTGGTAGGAAGCTGTTTAATGTTATTGTAACGCACTGTCAGAATCTCCAAAGATTCGAGCCTTCCCACTGCTTCAGGAAGCGCTTTGAGGCGGTTGTAGTCAGCATGAAGCTCCTTGAGGGAAGTACAACGACCAATAGCATGTGGTATTTCCTCTATGTTATTAGTTTCAACACTCAATTTCTGGAGACTTACAAGCGAACCAATGGCGTCGGGAAGCACTGCAAGGCTGTTAGAGCTCAAATCAAGATCCTGAAGACGAACCAACCTACCAATAGCGGGAGGTAATGCTGTTAACTGATTGGCTCTCAGATCCAGATGAAGTAAGTTGAGCAAATCACCAATAGATTCAGGCAATTCACGGATTTGGTTTGCGTGTAAATCCAGAGTTTCCAACGACAAAAGCCCACCTATGGCATCTGGTAATAACATAATCTTGTTTTCTGATAAATCCAATGTGATCAAAGTTGAGAGCTTCCTTATTGAATCAGGAAGCCATTCTATTTGATCTGATAATTTACCACGGAGAATTAGCTCTCGGGTTCCTTTTTTAGCCGAGATTTCGATCCGACTAGCTAGTTTTATTAAACTCAGTTTCTCACTATCTTGACCTGCAACAACAAAACAGATATGGGTTTATCACATCAAAAACAACATCAAGATGCTCCCAATCCAACAAAACATATAAAACTGACTCACCAGAAGTAATAGCTGGTTTAAGGGAAGCATCCACGATCTTAACATCATCTAGTCGGGGCCCCACACCGGCTCCACCTCCAACTCCATCAAAATGAAAGGCCGTTTTGGGTTTCTTCATAAACATGTCGTCTTTGGATAGTAAGACCTCGGAAGCCTTCACAGGCTCCTTCTCGTTATAGAAGCTTGATGAAATTGATGATTTGACGGTTGAATTTAGACTGTTGGTCGAGAAATTAGAGGCCGAAGTTGCCAAAGAAGAACCGCTAGAATTCATGGACCGTGAATTTTGAGAGCCCGAAGAAGACTGTATGCATTCTGAAGCTCTCTGAATCAAATCGTCGAACACTAAGTGTACGCCTTCGAGATCCAATACTTTCTGGGCTTCCCTCTTCTGCTCTTTGCTCTGGAAATAGATCATATTCCGCTGCATCTCTTGCAAGATTCTAAACAGTTCTTCGGAAACATCTTTCCCCTTACCTTGCTTGGAGATTGCATCGAGTCTCAACTGATCTTCTCTCTCCACATTCTGGATTAAGCTTTTCGCCGCTAGTACTTCCTCGATTCCGGGCCGGGCCGGCAAAGATCTGTGGAATCTCATCATCCGTTCCACAGCGTCGTCCATTGTCATCGCCGACGACTCCAACGTCATTATTTCTTCAGTTTCCTTTCTTCTTTTTGAACCCCTGGAATTTATAAGACAATCAATATGATAACCAATTCATCCACTCTGCTCACTGTATCATACCCAAAACAGGAAGCCCACAATTCATTCTATAAAATCCATAAAAAGAAAAAAGATAAGAACCCAGAAAAATCCCTTCTTCCATTACATAGAAAACTAATAGCTTGAAAAGGAAATTATACTCACAGAGCTTTACGTGCGATGACAGAACAAAATCAAGCATGAAAATGTAAGGAATTTGCTGGCGGGCTTATTGTTTATACTCATCCACCATTCGGCAGCAGTAGGAGGAAAATGAGAGGAAACATCGGTGGTGGATGGTTGATATAATTTTCAATATATTTCCAGTTTCTTGAAATGGGACCCAATGTTTCCGCAGCTATAATTTTGATTTGATTTTGATCTTTTTATCTTCTTAAGGAGAAAGCAAATTTTGCTTATTACATGAAATCCCTACTTCTTGAAAGCTTAACACAACAATCTTACTACCAAACTAGCGATAAATAAGGCAACCTTGTTATTTTTCGTGGTAACTTGTGGGACGATGATTTTTTTTTATAATTACACTTACACCCCTCAAGTTAGGAGTAAATACATCAATACTCTCTCGACTAGTAAAAATTATAAAAACACCCTTCAATTATGGCTTCGAGCCTCTGTCTAGCACTTAGATCCTGCAGTTAGGTGTTATAGTTGAAGGGGTATCTCTGTAATTTCTAATAGTCGAGGGGATGGTGTTGTATTTACCCCTAAGTCGAGGGAATGTAAGTGTAATTATCTATTTTTTTAAAGTTACAGTCTTTAAGGGTAAAATGGGCACAACTTTCTTTTAAGTTTTTAGGTTTTTGTTAAGGTTAGGGGTCTGTCTGTAATTTTCAGTAGTGGATGGAATCTTACTGTATTTTTCTTTAAGTCGAGAGGGTATAAATATAATTTTTTTTTTTAAGGGTAAACTTTTAATTTATTAATAGTTCATTAAAAAATATATAAATGTTCGAACACAATTTAATCATTTATTTGACCTGATTTAGAAATTTTCAGACATATATATAGTTGCTAAAATTAAGTTGAAATTTAGGAATCTTGTGACCTCAGGGGAGTGGATAGATAAGTGCAGCCAAACACAAATGTCATCCAGCCGCCACCGTCGCTTTTTCACATAAAAGGTTTGAGATAATTACATATAGACCCCTTTAAGTTTGAGAAATTATACCTACACTCCTATGTTTACAGGACATTAAAAATAATAAAATTAGTATTATACCCCTAAATTTGATAAGTTCTTCAGTATGTCACGATAAGGTATAAGCTTCTCTTTTTGCTCCCTGCAACTTTTGTGTGGTCTCCGAATAAATAACTAAATATCAAAAATTAAATTAGATTATTTATTAAATTACGCATATCACTTTTATCCATCGCCAAGTTATAACTAAGTAGGTTTAACTTTTCATTAATAATGTAATTCGAAATAGAATTAAATTTGTTGATATCGTTTAATGGCATAATACATAATACTGCCAATAACACCGATGATGAATTTTGAGGTGAGGATCTCTGTATGCAACGTTTTTTCAGCAAGGTTCAACATCACTTTTTGGATAACGTTTTTCTTGTGGATAATAGCTTACTTTGGAGATGCATTTAGCTCTTCTTTAGAGAATTATTATCTTCCTTTGAGAGTGTCTTTCCCTTCGGGAAGGCTCAGATGGTGATTGTTGACTACTTTGTTAGCTCGATTGATCATTCGTCTTTGTAATTGATTTGTTTCTTAGGTTTTGTTGTTTTAGTGGGTTGAGAATTTTTTGGGTATTAAAGATGACATTTTAGACTTTTTCGATCCCTTTTTGTGCTTTTTGATAGTTTGATTATTAGTCATGACCATGATTTATGTTTGATCATGTTCATGGCTTCGAACTTTTTTGACTGAAAATTCAGTTTTTGAGCTTAGTAATATAAGGTGGAGGCTTCGATTAAAATCGATTTCAATTAAATAACAATAATAATTGCAATAAGTCCAAAAGAGTTCCTAATGTATGTTTCATTTTATAGCTACTTATTTATGCAATTACACCTAAACTTGAAAGGAAAAAGACCTTACAGTTTATTTAATGCAATCAAGAATTTTTAGAGCTTTGTATTTATTTTCATTAATTCAAAGTTAATTAATATATTTAATTCAGTATGGGGAAATATAATTATAGAGGGGGTGATGATGGTGATATCTGATGGGCCTAAGTAAAAGGGTATTTTTGTCCATTAATGTTATGACTTATTTCAATTTAAGGAGGTGTTTGATATTTTTCTCAAGGAGAATTTCGATACAAATCCAATACTAATGGGGTTAGATTGAATTTAGGGTTTATATCATTTTTGATACGGTAAGTTTGTCCTAATTCAATTTTGGTATTAAAATGATCATTTTTTCAATTTTGATACCAATATTTATAATTTGTTCAATTTGGTACATTAGTCTGGGCTATTAATTACTAATGATGGATTTTTAAAGTCCAAAAAATTAACGGACACGTGAGATTCACCGTTTTGTATCCGAATGTACCAAAATTGATATAAATTATAAGTTATGGTATCAGAATTTTAAAAAAGTGATTATTTTGATACCAAAATTGAATTAGGACAAAGTTACGGTACTAAAGCTGATATTAATTCTAAAATAAACATATTCTGAAGGGAAACACGTGAATTATACACTCTGCACTTTGTTTCTGAAAAAAATTACACTTTGTACCTTGAAATAGGAAAAATAAGCATTATGCGCCTTAAATAGTGTTAGATTTGGCGAAGTACACCCTCAACCCTCCTATATTTTTTGGATATTACAATTCAAATAAAGGGTAAAAGTGTTTGGTAGACTAATAACTAGTTATATATTATGGATAATGATACTGCGATACACAATAATACAAATTTTACATATTTTTATCAATATTTATTATTATTGTTTGATACGATATCCAATACAAAATGAGAGTAGACTTACACTAGAGCCAACAATTTGTGCTAAAAACAAAAGCTGATTTACAATTCGCCCATTGGATTTGAGTTGAGTCCGCATTAATGTTGCATGTCTTGAGGGCTTAGATTAATATTTGTATAGTTTTTCTTTATTATATTTCAATTTCAAGAATTGCTCCTTCATTCGCGCATCATGCTCAACTTTTTCTCCATTCGCATTAAAACGATGTTATTATGTATGATTACCATAATCATTGTGCATAATATGCTCAATTATACTTAAATTATTCATTGTGATTAATCTTGTTAATTATAGGTGATTGATGATTAACAACTTTCAATCACAAAAAATGAGTTTTTGCAAGTACAAGCCCGAAATAGTTTAGGTTGTAAATTCAAAAAAAAAAAAAAAGAAAAGTCCAGGTTACAAATAATTTTTTCCCTAATTTTAAAACATAATTTTTTTTTCTTACTCTTTTAAAAAAAATATAGGGTTGTGGCTGCAATTTACTCATATTCTTTTATCAGTATATGTCTATAATGCACGGATACTTCTAAAACTCTTGTTCTATTGTGTTGTATTGTGTCCAATATTATATTTGATACTTTTCTAGTGTAAAATATCAAAATAAATTCGTGTCGTGTCCATATCGGCATGTTTATATCCGTGATTCATATGTATGTGTGTATTTTATTAAAAAACAGATATACAATTAGCAAAAATATTATAGTGAAAGTAACAACAAATTTAGCTAATGTTAGTTTCAAGAGAGAGAGAGAGAGATTAAATCTTACAATAGAAAAATGCCCCAAAAAATTATTTTATAGATCAGCCAAACACTTCACATGGCAATGTTGCAAGTCAACATCATATGGCAATATTGAGATTTATTTTATTTTTTAATTTTTAATTCGGTATATTTTATTTTTGAACTATTACAATCTTCAATCAATCATTCAATTATAATATGATTCAGATGTTTTATTATTTCTATGAAATTTTTTCAAATTTTAGAAAATCTGAAGATCAATCTTCAATGATTTTTTTTTCTTTTTTTTTTAATTTAAAAGCAAATCCTCAATTAAAATAAGAATGTGCCTACGAACAGCTCTTAATAAGCACTGTTTTCAAGAAGATAGAATTACATTCTCCCAACCCGCCCTCATCTAAAACTCTAGATCGACTTACTCAAATAAAACTATATGATATATTAATATATAAATCAATACTTTCTGCAAGAAAATAAAATGTAAAAAAAATAAATAAATAATGCATCCAGGTCCTATTATGTGACACAAATTTGTGAAATAAAATATTTCATAAAAACTTCTAAATAGTTGATAAATTATCGCCTAACATAATAATAATAATAATAATGATATGAAACCATGAATTAAGTTTAAAAAATAGGGTTAATTGTATTTGGATCCGAAAGAAGTTTGATAAACTATAGATTCTGAATATCTTAACCAAAATATTACATGTGCACCCCATATGAGTTTTATAATCACAAAAAAATAATAAATTTTTAGGTTTCTATTAGGAAAATTCTGTTAAAATTTTGATAAAAACCCTAATGAAACCACTTAAAAAGTTTAGTATTTTTTGTAATTATAAAATTTCTGTTAAGTATAAATATAATATTTTAATTAAATGGGTCATGATTTATAATTTAATCCCTAATGAAACCCTTAAAAAGTTTAGTATTTTTTGTAATTATAAAATTTCTGTTAAGTATAAATATAATATTTTAATTAAATGGATCATGATTTATAATTTAATAAATTTTTTTATATCAGATATAATTAATCTAGCATAAAATCATATATTTTAATTCACCAATTGTTTTTATATACTCATTCTTGTTAGCACTTAAGTTTTAGGTAGAGGAGCAATAAATGCAGTAATAAATGAAGTGGGATGCGGATGTTGGAGGAAGTGACACGTGTATAGATGAGTGCAAAAGAGCTGGCAAAGCGTGGTCACGATATAACCGTTTTTGGCAGTTGGAATGGGCTGGCAATTATGCATTGCTGGCCTTGCTCCTGAGCATTGCTGCCCTTTTGCTCTTCCATCTGAGTAATCCCGTGACATGTTTTCTCCTCTCCCTACCTCCCAGACCCACCCCCACCCCCACCCCCTTCAAATCATATATTTGCCTTTCTCCATTATTATGTCATTTTGAGTAACAGTTCACCGTGTTCTGACGTTATACTAGTTTAATTAGAGTCTTGGATTTGAATTTTTAAGAACGTAACTAACATTGATTGGAGGAGTTTTTACATTTTATGTGGTATGATCTGACTCGACTCGTATAAATGATGGACTTTAAGAAAAAAAATAAATTATTATGTCATTCTCTCTGGTTTAATATTCGTTTGATTGTTTTCGGTTAATGACGGAGAATCAAAAAGGAATGGTAACAAACAACCACATGAAAAAATACATGGATTTTTCAGTTATTCGTTGACAATGCAAACCAAAAGATACCGAATTTGATACAAATTTAACGTTATGGTATGTAAATTGAATGAAGTGACTTAGTATGGTATAGAATTATAAACTAGAGCAAAATTATAGTACCAAAACTGATATTTACCGTTTCTTTAGGATTAATTATATGTTGTCACCTGAAATATAAGTGTGTTTACATTTTGCAAACACAATGTTTATAAGTTCACTGGATTGTCATCTAAACTTTATACTTTGTGGCAGTTTCCCACTTCAGTGTGTTTTCCGATCTCCTGAGCTATGACTCCGGCTAACTGTGTGAAATTATTAAGGGCATCACATACAAAATGTGAAGATTTCATATTTCGGGAGGGGAAAAAGAGAAGCAAAAACATCAATTTCACATGATTGACACTTGTTATCGCTCGGACCACCTGAGAACAGGTTGAGGGTGATATCTGGTAAACTAAGCAAAGTGTAGAGACGAGCATCTGATGGCAAAGTGTAACTGACCCATTTCTTTAATACACATGAAGAAAAATGCAAGCAATGCAGGCAGGCCAGCTCTGATGAGATTTAACATTTCCTTAAAAGTTCCTCAGATTCGGGAAATGGACCTTCCTGGAACTGCCATACCAAGACATCATGCTCTTTGTCACACTCATATATTAAAACCAAATAAAAACCAACACATGGGTAATAGTTGCAATAATGAAGATAACAGGGAAATTTGAGTTGCCACTCTCACTAATCATCAAATCATATATATAAGTAGATAACATAAAGTGCAATTTAACATAAACAATTTCCCTTCTTCAATAAAACAACCAATCAGCACTGAAAACAGTTCAATAATGTAAAATGTAAGTTCTCCTGTTTGAGAGACTGTAACAATCACGAAGTTCTGTTTCCAGTAAGCTTCAATATTCAATCACTCTTACCCTCTTGTGAACCAATCTCTTGAAGGTAGTGCTCTGCGTCTAAGGCTGCCATACATCCTGCAAAATAAGACAGTAACAATCACAGTTTAGATTCATTGAGAAATAATGATTGTAGCATGTCTCAATGGTTTGGAATCACAGAGATGAAAATAAGTAAACACGATCTTAGGTAGTGTTTGCAAACTCTAAAAAAAAAAACACTTTTTTCCAAACACTCTTAACCATTGCTTAATTTAAGCAGGAATAAGCAAGAAGCTTGAAGCGTTAAAGGACATGCTTTTGGCTTCAACTTCTAGCTTCTAGGCTATTTCCGTAAATAAATGCAAGTTTCTTGAGAGTAGTAAAAGTGCTTTAACTTATATTTTTTCCAAACACTCCCAACTTTTAACAACTTTAACTTCTACTTAAGCTTCTCTAGAAGCAGTACAGTTTACAAACACCCCCTTAATAGCACATTTTTTAAGGCAATCAAGAACTGTCTCTAATCATGGAATCTATCTTATGGGATACATCGCATCAGAAGATTAAGATCTTAGTTTAAGATGAATGGAGAAAATTTATAGCCCTGCCTAACGGAAATCTGGAATTAATAAATTATTTTGATCCATCTGAAGAATAAACTTAAGGAAATAGGCATTGAATGGAAATGACTGCACATTTTTCACCAGAGACAATCACCCTTCAGCAGAAACTGTTTTGTTGATTTCATCCGGTCACAATCTTAATCTGGCAACTGAGATGCCTATAAGCACTAAATAATGATTTGAAACTTTGCTAGAAGCTCAACATGTACTGACAGTAGTTGACTCAAAGTAAAAAAGTTATTCAAATGCTAGTTAAAGTCCATTTCTCCAAGGGCAGTTTTAAGTAACTATCACAAGTTACTATTACGCGCTCAGTGAGAAACATATGTCTGCAGTCTCTTTCTTAAAAATCTCATATGACCGGGATAGGTTGGAAACAAGAAATATCTTTCATTTAGTAGGATTAATAGATGTAGAGAATGCAACTCTAGAGAGCTAATCATACTAGCAAACGAAAAGCTTGCAGGCAAAGACCGACAAAACTCTACAAGGAAAATCATTGCACTATAAACTTAGAAAAAAAGGGTTGAAAAGAAGAGTTTGTGTAGATAATCAAGAATGTGCCCATCTGAGGCTTAGTGCAAGCCAAAACTCCAGTGAGGATTTTAAAACATCCATTAGAAAAGATGGCAATTGATTGAACACTTCGAAATAAAGTAATGAAAGGAATAATGGAAGTAGTTAAAATTTGGATTCCGGGTTAGAGGGTAGCTCCATGAATTATTTTTCTAGATAAGATTATAGGATGTTGTATCAAAAGACTAAAACAAATATAAAGGTGCTTAACTAATGAATAATTTGGAAAAGAAGTAGGCTAATTATCTGTTTGGACTAAATCAGGAAATGGCCACTACTCTGTTCCTCCAAGTGGATTGAAAGACAATCCCTCTACACCTTCTAACATGATTTTCAACTAGTCTCTTCTTAAAGTACACCGTAACGTGTTCTCGTGTAGTCGTTGTGTACCTTAGATACTTGATAACTACTATTGAAGTTACAAGTGCTTAAAAAGACAAGTATACTGATTCAACTGTATAAAAGTACAAAAGCTTTGACCAAAAAAAAAAAAAAAGTACACAAGCGGACAAATACATATATCTAGTTTATAAAAATATTGCAGTATTGGAAGATTCTTTCAAAACATGTATAACATTCTTAAGAGACATCAACCCACGACATTAACATGTAATATATATTCAACATTTGTCGTTAGGAATCATGACTATTATTGACTTCAAGCTGTGTCCAAATTATTTAGTCATGTTGAAATGTGTCCAAAATCCTCCATGAGAGGCGTATAAACATAAAGCTCCCATGAGAAGATTTTGGACATTTACAGGCAATTTACCATAAGCATTTCAGCAACTTAGCATATATAAACATGCTCTAGTAGAAATTTCCTCTAGGATACACAAAAAAACTAGCCACCACACGACAAAATTGTAGCTACTAGCTATGGTAATTGTAATAGGAAATTCTTAAGGATAATGCAACGAGGTTGCTAAATTTATGGGACAAACTAGTTTGGACTTGGAGCTAGGGTCGTTCGTATGGCTCGACCCTAGATCGTTGACCTTACAAGTTCTAGTTCACCAGATTACTATCGAATAATTCTCAACCTCATATTCAATTCCAATAAAATATAAAGTTCCAAGTACATCAAATGATTGCTAAAGATAAAGTATATCCAATATGAGCGTACAATTTGTCCTTTCCCAAAGTGGAATGTAAACTATTTATAGCATTCCCCTAAGAGTGGATGCGATGTGGCAAGATCCTAGCCTTCCAACTATTCTAACAAAGATGGTCCTGATGCCCCAATTTTTATGGGCTTCTCTCACTTATCCAAATGCGATGGGCTTGGACTGGACTTTGGGTAGATAATAAGTAATGGGCTAAGGCCCAAAATAATAGGTTAAAACCCATATCATTTAGTCCCTCAAGTCAATAATTTTGGAGAATAATGAAATAAAATCTAAAATAATGACTTTAGACTAAGGAAATAAATAAAATAAGCACCTTAATTAAATAAAATGGAAAAAAGACAACGAAAAGAAATTGTCTTTGTTAGGGAGTTAGGGAGAAGTGTAATTCTACCACCGTTGACAATATCCTTTCATTGTCTTTTTTTCTATTTTATTTAATTAAGATTCTTAGTTTATTCATTTCTTTAGTCTAAAGTCATTACAACTAATGACTTGGGGAACTAAATGATATGGGTTTAACCCATTATTTTGGGACTTAACGAGTTAATTCATTACTTATCATCCACCTAAAAGTCCAGCCCAAGGCCAGCGCTATAAGTGAGAGAACCGCATGAAAGTAGGGGCATCAGGACCGTCTCAGTTAGAATAGCTAGAATCTTGCCACGTGGCACCCATCCTTAGGGGAATGATATAAATAGTCCACATTTCACTTTGAGAAAGGACAAGTTGTACACTCATATTGAATATAATTTATCTTTGGCAATCATTTGATGTACTTGAGACTTTACATTTTACTGGAATTGAATATAAGATTGAGAATTATTTAGCAGCAATCCGGTGAACTAGGAACTTGTAAGGTTGACAATCTAGGGTTAAGCCATACGAAGTTACGAACGACCCTAGCTCCAAGTCCGAGCTAGTTCGTCCCATAAATTTAGCAACCTCGTTGCAATACCCTAGGTTATTTCATATCATCTAAGCAATTAGTAATAAGTCAACTAAGCGTATTCACTAATCACTTCTGAAGTTAAGGATTTGGTTCTGAGAGAACATTCCAAAAAATGGTGGTATTTTAAGGATTTCAAATCCACCACAGGGATTCAAGCAATAGCTTAGACTAGGAGTTCAAGAATTCGAATTCCGTTGCAATATGAAGTTTATCCAAACAAGCTGAATGGATTTGTTATTATGGATTCGAAATCCTTAGCTTCAGATCCATGAATCCAAAGATAGCTTCGCAGTATAGATAGTGAAGTTGGCTGGAGAACAACACAATTTAAACAAGTAATTCGAGACGGAAGTAGTGCTATTTAACTCATTTTTAAGTGACTTGTGTTCTGCTCGTCACCAAAGTATAAGAGATTGGATAACCGTGTTTTCTCCAGACCTAGTGATCCGTGCATTTTTTGAGAATCTGATGCAATCCTTTTCAAGATAGGATGCTTAATGGAGACCTCATTCCTGTATTCTTTTCTTCTCAACAGTCTACCCAATTTGTTAACAAAGTATATATCAGCACCATACCCACAAATGCAGATAAGTCATTGCAAAGATTAAATTGTGTTTCGTTTCTTAGAATAAAAACTTACCACAAGCTCAGAAACCTTTATAGTGGGATTCAGATGAAGTGCTGTTCAAAATAATCAACTTCCCCAACCTTCAGTGAGGAGCTAACAATTGTTACCGTGTTCACAATAATTGAATTACTTAGGCTACCTTTTTCTTTCTTCCTAACATGTTTATCAATTTCATGGAAACTTAATTTTCTTCCACAAACACTCATCTACACCTGTTTTTCATAGCCCGAAATAGCTAAAGTTCAAGCGGGTAAAATTTCTACATTTTTAGGTATATACTTTTCCTGTTTGATGGGTTTTTGCCAGAACACTATTCCCACTTCCAAATGCAAGGCATCTATTCCATCAAAGCTATCTTTACTTCTTAAATTAGATTCTTTAATTTTAAACAATCGAACACACATGCACTAGACATAGTAATGTGAATGTGTAGCACTTCAATTGTTATTTAAAATGCAGTTATATCTCTTTTTAAGATTCGTTCATTTTAAATGACGGTAAAGAATCACAACAGGTAAACACAAGTTCATATAAAAAAGGGTAAACACGATATAAGTATTATGAACCGAAAACAAAGATAAACAGTGCAGGTAAGAGCCATAGGCAGAGAAATGTTTTATAGTGTACTGACCAGTGCCGGCAGCGGTAATAGCTTGCCTGTATTTCTTATCTTGAACATCACCAGCAGCAAAAACACCCTTGACGCTGGTCAGTGTGGTGCCAGGCTTCGTGATCACGTACCCATCAGAATCCAATTCCAACTGTCCATCTAGAAACTTGGTTGCAGGCTCATGCCCAATTGCAAAAAATAAGCCAGAAACCTTTAAATCTGAAACTTCCCCAGTCGCCACATTCTTCACCTTCAATCCCCCCAATGCCCTCTCTCCATATGCTTCAGCCACCGCCGAATTCCACAAGACTTCAATCTTCGGGTTCGACAATGCTCTGGCTTGCATTATCTTCGAAGCCCGAAATTCATCCCTTCGGTGAATAATGTAAACTTTGGAACCATACTTTGTCAAAAATGTCGCTTCTTCCATAGCAGAGTCCCCGCCACCGATGACAGCAAGAGGTTTGTTACGAAAGATGGGCGCAGCGCCGTCACACACAGCACAAGCAGATATGCCTCGGTTCCAAAAGGTATCAGAACCCGGGAAGTTGAGGCGTTTTGCTACCGCGCCGGTGGATATGATTACAGCGTCAGCAAGAACAGTCTTCGAATCACTAAATATCTTGAACGGAAAAGTTGAGAAATCGACTTTAGAGACGGTCTCAGTGAATATTTGGGTGCCGAAGCGGAGGGATTGGGCGCGACACCTATCCATGATTTCGATTCCCCCAATTCCCTCAGGGAAACCGGGGAAATTCTCCACTTCGGAGGTTGTGGTGAGCTGTCCACCGGGAGCGATGTCGTTGGCCATCCAGCCCTCGAAGAGGACGGGTTTGAGCTCCGCGCGTGCCGCGTAAATTGCAGCGGTGTGGGCGGCGGGTCCACTACCGACGATACAGAGTCTAGTTTTGAGAGTCTGGAGGTCGCTTTCCATGGCGGCGAATCTGGGAGAAGCGGCGGAGGCTGCGGCGGTGGTGGTAGTAGTGAGGGCGGCGAGGCCGATTAAGTTGCGAGCTTTCCTAATTGTGCTGAAGAGCTTGGAGAAACAGTTGTAGGTCATTTATATAAAATTGGGCAGAAGAAACCGAATAGAAATAAGAATTGAGCGGGTCAAAGTTGAGTTTGTGCCAAATCTGGTTTACATGTATTCATGTATCATGTATGATTCTTTTCTTTTACGGCTTCTTTGATTCTATTTTGTGGTCATTCTTTAAATATGGGTTTTAAAATACAAAAATATAATATATTTGTTATAAATTAGGATAAAACTCCGATATGACACTATATAAGTCTAAAGTCTAAACACGTCGTGTAATTTTAGTATACGAAGTCAATTAAACTTATTAACTAACTGAATGAGCCAAGTATAATGCGGTTTCAGGAGGACTAAATACGTGATGTAGTTCTAGTTCATATGTCTGGCACATGATAACCATATCGACCACTTAAAGTTGCTTCGAGAATCTGTTTTCAAGATCAGAGTCAGACAAGGCTCAAAAAACATAAGTCCCACCTCAAAATACCCCTCCAGCCTGACTAGACATGGTCAAGATCGCTATCCGGTGTTGACCAACATCTCGAGTTTGGCACTATAATTGGCTTGTGCCCTGAGCTATTCAGTTGTTTACTAATCTTATACCTCACCCTACTTGCCTATAAATACCTCCATTTACTGCAGTTGGTAAACCATCTTAAGCTATCTTAGTTGCATTTACTCTCTCTCCGAACTCATTCAAAATTCAAATACTACTTTTCAAAGACTGCGGTCCAAAATTGCCAAAATTAAAGGGATGATCCATTTAGTCATTTGACAATAGTTATGGGACCAAACAGAGCTCACATTGACGTTTTATATTTAGGGTTTAAGCGTAATAAGGCCTAACTAAGGGGGATACAGTGTAATTTATCATATAATATAATTTCAAGAATTCCAAGTAATCGAAGAGCCAGACACATCATCACACCCAGGAACCAGCTATGCTCTCTTCACCGCCGGCTGCGGCTCCACCAGCGCCGCCATCCTCCGACGAGGACTTTTTCTCCACCGCTTCCACCTCCACTTCCTCCGACTCGAAGCCACCATCTCCCTCCCGCATCCTCACCCCTTGTTCCCAGCTTCCTCAGATCCCCATCACATGGCCCGACGACGGAATCCTCACTGTTTCCTGGGTCACCAATCTCATGCAGGCCTTCGAATGGGCTTCCAGAGCTATACCCCCCTCAGAGTTTCCCTCCGTGCTCTCCGTCGGAGTCTTCGATAAACTTGTACTTACTGCATCCAAGATTTTGCATAAAGAACCCAATTGTGTGAAGATTGACGAGAATTCTGGATTGGTTTCGGATTCCAGGGTTGTGGTCGTCGGAGATGTTCACGGACAGTTGCATGATGTTTTGTTTTTGTTGAGAGATGCGGGATTTCCAGGCGATGATCGTTTTTTCGTATTCAACGGGGATTACGTGGACAGAGGTGCTTGGGGCCTAGAGGTTTTTCTACTTTTACTGGCTTGGAAGGTTAGAATCATTATTCTTTATCAACTTGATCTGCGTTTTTGCTACTTCTTGAGCTAAGAATTTGGGTTTCGTGGTGTGCAATAAAGAAAAATAGAAGTGTTTCAGTAATTGATCATTCGTGGTTACTTGAGCTCAATTTTAAGCTTCTTAACTATTACATTAACTGTGATTTCGTTTAGTGAAACATGTCAACAAGAATCAGCATTCAGTCTTTATTCCTTGAGAGCAGTTACTTCATGATCTTCATAAACCAAATAAAATCGATGTGTGTTATGTGGAAATGTATGAGTGAAGTTCACCAGCTGATATGTGTGTTGATTACTCTTTACTTTTGATTGAGACATGCTAATATTTGCTGTGGTGGAGAGTGACCTCTGTGAATGATTTGTTAAATGAGAAGCCTTTTCTTTTTGTTTATTTTCTTGGGATATACTGTGTCTAGCATAAGTCAGAGCCATGTTGGAATTCTGCTCCTAATTTTTAGTGATGTGATTGTGTATCCCTGTAATTACTCTTCTCGTATAGGTAATTCTTTTTGTTTCCTTTCAGGCTGTTTTTATATCTTCCATAGGGCTTTTCCACAGCTGTTCAAGAATCAATGCAATCAATAAATTATGAGTTTACTTTAATACAATAACCATGCCCCTCATTAATGAACTGAAATCACAGTTACCAAACATTTGATTTGGTTGACATAATAGTCTTTCATATCAATCAAATAATCCAAGCCAAGCCCTCGGAGTATTACACTAGTGAGTGTCCTAGTCGTAGAAAGATGTAGACTTTCTTTACTAATCAATAATCATATTGGTCTCTAATATATGAATGAGAATCAGTAGTTCTTGGACCTTAGTATACCTGTAAGCAAAGAAGTTACTCCTTTCGTCTAACTTTGGGTTGTATCATTCAGGAACTGTGCTATAATGATTTATTGTGTGGAAGTTCCATAGGGTCGTTTATGTTGCCATTCAATACTTTTTATTATTTTCTATTTAAAGATCTATGCTGGACAATTCAAGAGAGTATTAGATTTATCTCATTTAAATGTTTCTTGGGTAGCGGTCAGGTGCTCTTCCGTAATTGGATAGTGCTGCAAGAGAATAAATCCAGCCCAATTTTGTTTTCTCATTCACTTTTTTTTTTTTCATTTAAATGGTCTATTAATGTCTTGTGTAGAAACGTAGTAGTTAATACTGTTTTATATGATGGAAATGTCTATTTTTTTGTTGGGAATACTTAGGGGATTTTGAAAAACCTGTAATTTGTATCTCTAGATTGTTCTAGAACTATCATAGGTTATGTACCTATGTTTCAACTTTCTCTTGACGAGTTTTCCTTGATGTCTATGCCGCAGACAGAGTTACCCGTTTACTGATTTTGTAATTTTACTAATTTTGCCCCTATGGTTAAGACTTTAGAGAATATACATGAATCAGATTGTAAGGAAAAAAATTTAGCTGTAGGAGTTGAAGATAAAAAGAAGAAAATGAATCAACCTATCAGGAAAAAGACATATTTCCAGTTATGTGCTCTCGTGAAGTGTTTCAATGCACATGCTATGAAGTGGCCTTCCGCTGAAACTTAATGTTCTATTGGAGTTGGATCTGATATTTGCTTCCTTTAACTCCTCCAAAATCTTACACATTGTCGTCCAAACGTTAGCTTCATTATTAGGACAACATTCTCGGTATAATCAAGCAAACAATTTCACTCAGAGATTTCAACTACACAGAATTATACATGCTCAGGGCATCACTTTAAGCAAAGATTATAACACAGCTTACGTGTTTTGTAGGTTCTAATGCCTCACAGGGTTTATATGCTTCGTGGGAATCATGAGTCGAAATATTGCACTTCTGTATACGGATTTGAGAAGGAAGTATTAACCAAATACGGAGATAATGGAAAGCATGTCTACAGAAAATGTTTAGGCTGTTTTGAAGGACTTCCTCTTGCTTCAATCATTGCTGGGAAAGTTTACACTGCACATGGAGGGCTTTTTCGTGGCAATGTCATCACTCCTTCAAAAAGGTCTAAAAAGAAGAATAGGAAGGTTCTTCATAACACTGAGGTGAATAATTCTTTAATTCTTGGTTCTTTGGAAGAGTTGGCAAAAGCTAGAAGGTCTGTTCTTGATGCTCCATGGGAAGGTCCAAATTTGATTCCTGGTGATGTTCTATGGTCAGATCCATCAATGACTCCCGGTCTTTCCCCAAATACAGAGAGAGGAATTGGCCTCTTGTGGGGACCAGATTGTACTGAAGAGTTTTTGAAGAAGTTCAATTTAAAGGTATGCTATTCTACTCCATCATTATATATTAAATGATTTTCTTGTGTCGGTTCAATATCAAATTGCTTTAGCCTTTATGCATGATAAATTTGCATTTAGATTATCAGGTTATTGTATGTTGCACTTTACTTGTGAGGAAATTCACAAATTAGGATTGTATATCCAAAATATGCTGTTGTAATAGAATGGCAGGTCATTGAAGCCAACAACATATTTTGTTTCTTTATAGTTCAACTGTATTAACCTTCTTTAATATTCTCATTTTCCTTTAGGACTATTACCAATCAATAAGGGATACATTGAACTTGATGAGTTATGTTGTTTGGGAAATGAAGGATGATATTTCACAAGGGAAACCTTAAGAAGTTTAAAGTTGGACATTTAAATTTTCGAAGGAAGAAATTTAGGCATATTGTTTGATTCCTCATGTAGCTCACAATATATTCACGACATAACTCATAAGTAAGCTTAACTTGAATATCTTCAATCCGTTGTTGAAGGATGCTAAAATTCTCACATGAGAAACTAAATAAATTTACTTTCCAAATATTAGTGACATCTCATTTAAGATACGTGACTCGACTCCTAATAGAGAGACCCAAAACATTCTAGAAAATTTGGACTTTGTATGGTTGTATCAAATAGTCAAAGATAAAAATCTTTGATGCCTTTTTATGAACTATAAATGCACTTGGTTCAAAGTGATGTGGACGATGTAATAGTATAAGGTTGTGGATTTGCTTCTTCACTGCCTTCGAATTGCTTGTGGAAGTTCTGTGATTTGACTTGTTATATTTTAATCTTGCTCATTTTCTTTATATATCATGTAAAG
Organism: Verbena officinalis; assembly: GCA_958496215.1. NCBI lineage: Eukaryota > Viridiplantae > Streptophyta > Magnoliopsida > Lamiales > Verbenaceae > Verbena > Verbena officinalis. The sequence goes on from OY292387.1 coordinate 37,640,767, forward strand.
TCACTTTGCTCCAATTGCAGATGATTATCAGGTCTCATGAAGGTCCCGACGCAAGGGATAAGCGAGCTGATCTTGGAGGAATGGATTTAGGGTATACTATAGATCATATTGTAGAATCCGGAAAACTCATCACTTTATTCAGTGCTCCAGATTATCCACAATTTCAGGTAGCTTCATACTCTTTTACATTTGATTCATCGACACACTTTAAAAGGATAATTACCTAGAAACCCCTCATGGTTGCCTCAATTATGAAAACCCTATATTTATTGAAATTACAATTACTCCCGTCTCCCTGTTAGTAACTATAGAGGGTTTTTTGGGTAATTGGAGCGACTAACAGTTGGTGCTTTTATAATATGGAAATGTTACTTTAATTTCAATTGATAAAGGGTTTTTTAATAAATGGGGCAAAGTTCATGGGTTTCTGGTATATTAATCTGTTACTAAAATTTGGGTTGGCCTGTTGATTTTCCTAATAATTTGGGCCTCTTTGATGACATGCAATTTTTGTGGATCACATATAAATCGAAGTTGCGCTCAGTTGATCTGTTTATAATATATAAACTATAGAGTTGTATGTCTGAGATGGTTTTTAGCTAAGCTGATTTTAAAGAGCTTATAAGCTCTAATATTTATAAGATGGTTTGGAACTTATAAGATGTTATATATCTTATTTTAAAAATAAGATCTCAAAGCGTTTGGATAAAAATAAGATCATGAACTTATAAGATGTTAGTAATGGCAATGGGATGTCACCAAAAAAAAAAAAAAAAAAAATGTAATGGCACTGCGGGATGTGTCTACTCTTGAAAATAAGTTGGGTGTTTTGTTCCCCAACTTATTTTAAAGGAGCTTAACATCTAATTTAAGAGTTTATAAACTCTTTTGATAAAATATTTATCGCACACCCAACATCGTATAAGCTCTCAAACAGCTTATAAGCTTATCTTGAACAACAGACTAACTCTCATAAAGATAATCAAATAAAACTGATATCTCTTCATGCTTTTTGTCTACTCTACAGGCAACAGAAGAGAGATACAAAAACAAAGGAGCATATATCGTCTTGGAACCCCCATACTTTGACACACCTATTTTCCATAGCTTCGGTGCTGTTACTCCAAGACCAAAGGTAATTCTCCCTGATAATTGAGATAATCACTATTTCAGGAGAAAGTAGAAAATGTACAATCCATTAGAAACATGAGTTTGACCAAAAATAAAAAAAAAAAAAAAAAAATTGTCTTGTTCTGAACTTTTATCTGTTTGGCTGTTGAACGAGACTGTCAATGCTTATCTTCTGAATATGAAAGGAAAAACTGTCAATGGTCTAAACATAGGTTTGATAATTATGGCAGGTAAATCCTTATTATGATTTTGAAGATGTTATTGATTCTGATGAAGAACTCGACATGGTGTTGATGGTACCAGAATCCGAAATGCAGCAGAACCCTGCTTCTTGAAGATATAGATGCTTGAAGTTTTCTGTATGTTCGTTTCTTTTTTTCTTTTCCACATGTGTTTATTCCATGAAAATTATTTAAGAGGCTTTTTGTTTACTACCAGCTGCCCTTTTCAAGTGTAGATTGACCTTTTTAGGATGTGGTCTGGGCTGGAAATTTCTCTCTTCTGGATGTCATAATTCAGGGCTCCTCCTTGTACATTACATGATTATACAATATTACTCACTTTATTCTTATTTTCTTACATATTTAAGGGTGTTTCTATTCGGTTGGTTATTTATTGCTTTTTAAGGGCATGTTTTGTTTGAGCTTGAGCTTGAATTTTCTGAAATATATATTTTTTTGTTTTGGTCGTTATTTTTCTGACATATTATTACATTCCCTGTATACGTCTTTGTCCCTGGGAGTTAGTTTACGAATTGCATCTACCTTGAATATGTCTTAAATTGCACTAACAAATTTTGGGAAAATTATAGCAGAAACGTTATTGAAAAGGTGATAATTTTATCAATTTTCATTTAATACATGTAATAGAGTGACCTAGGGCGTGGTAGGCTAATTATTGATAATCTATGAAACATTGACACGACATGATATAGATATGGTAGCACAGATTTTTTTTCCGATATTTTATACTAAAGAAGTGCCGGACATGGTATCAGACCACACGACACAAACATGATATGATTCTTAAAAGATATCCATGCATTATAGTTGATAGCATAAAATTTTATTACTCCTTTTTTGCAAAATAGGGTTTATGATGCTATGTTGATATAATATACAAATTACAAGAACATAGATATAATGACGACACAAGCTGGTATTATTTCTACAGGATTCTGAGGTGTGAGTCAGCATAACCGGCTCTACTTTTGTGCCTTTCAAACAGTTCTCGAATCGCGCCAACAAACTGGGCATGAACTTCATCCACCTTCACAATTTCAAGGAGAGAAAAAAACACATTTTACAAGGGAATAATTACTAACAACTTCCGGGGTGGAGTTGGTAATTTCTAAAATTTTGGAGATTTTGTATCCGAGGGGTTGTTGGTATATCCCAATTCTAAAATAGAAACAGTTATAAAAAAGGAGAATCACTAACATTTTTTCAAACCTACATTATATATAATGTGCTAAATTAATTGTACAGTAGTCTTAATTTTCAAATGCATAATAATTGTAAGCAGAGCATACCTCTTCCTGAGTGGGTTGTGAAATTTTCTTGAGCAGAATTGGTCGTCCGACCACCACATGCATTGGATGCCTAAAGGGTACAGCTGAGCTGCAAATCAGATTTTCATAAGTGCGAAGATGTAAATAATTCAGGAAACGCCTAAATTGGTCGAACCTGGCTCGATCCATATAAATGAGCTAATAAAAAAGAAAAAATTAATCCAGGGCGCTAACGAAAGGAGCAAAATGATTGATAACAAATAAAGCAACATTTTTTCAGAATAAATAAAACTAGAATCCTAATTTTAGGAGTGCACCTGAATAACCATGTGTATTATTAAATATTTAGGGAGTGCACTAAAGTACAAAATATATTATATATATTATGAAATTATTTTATAAATAGACTATATATATGTATAATAATTTTAAAATGAAGAATGCACGTAAACATCTTTGCTTGTACGTAACACCACCGCTAAAACTATCATTTGCTACTGAAATATTATTTAAGAGAAAGTATGATCAGAATATTAAAACAGACATGCATACCCCAGTAAACCCCAGAAAACAATTGGTGCGTACTTTATAGCTCTTGAAAATTCCATGTAAAGTTTCGCCTTAGGCTTCCACCACTTGTACACATCAGACTGCAACAATAATACAAACTATCAAACAATCAAAATATATATATATATATATATATATATATATATATATATATTTGATAGAATCAGTTTCAAAATCATGAATTTGGCTATACTTAGGGAGTTGGTATATTCTTGGTTAGAGAATGAGATCAGCGACTAATTAATGGACTAATCCTGCATATAATTACAATTATTTTCACACCAAAATAAAGCAATCAAGAAGTTAATTAGAAAGAAAAGATATCACAGTGACAGTACCTGACCAAAGCAGAAAACAGGAACCAGAGGTTTTCCCGTTTCCATAGCAATACGAACAAATCCTTTTCTTTTCTGCAGAAAGGCAACCTGCAGTTTGTCAAGGAAAAGAACATTTAGGAAATCATTTTGAGGGCAAAATATTCAGTAGGTAATATTTCGTTATTTAACTCAAACTATAGGGATTGTTTTGTAATAATGTAAAAATATGAGGGATTTTTCGTAAATTTCTTAACTATTTTTAAATATTGTCAGAGGCATACATTGTCACATGAGTGATTTTGAGAGATTAATTTGAATTTGTACAAGTTTGGCCACAAAATGTCTAATCATTTGAGTAAAATTGCCACCTTTAATTTAAAGTGTCCAAAATATCCATAACACCAACTTTTACAATTTTCCCTAAAAACTTTTCCTGAGCTAAAACTAACTGTATTGTACAGTACAAACCTCAGAACCATGCTCCATGCAGAGTGTCTCCTGAATTCCTCCTGGCACTATGATGCAGCTATAACCAGAAATCAAAAGGGAAATGAAGTTTTTCCTTGAGACAGGTGAAAATCCCAACCAAGACCATATATGCCTCATGAATGGGGTGTAGAACACCTGATATATATCAAGGTTTCTCCATAATTACATGTAGTCATATACATTATGTGAATATTAATTAGAGTTATTTACCAAATCCCCCAGGATTTGGCTCAAATAGAGAAACTCCCCGAGGTTTTAGAATTTACCAGGGAGTAATTACTAATTCGTGAGAGATCGTGAACCACAGAGGAGAGTTGTTAATTTCTAAAGTGTTCTGTATTTGAGCAAAATTCCAGGGGTAGTTGGTGATTATCCCTATTAATTATGAGTTCATAATATGTGCAAAGTGTGGGATTCTTACAGCACTACTAGCGAGAACCTTGATCTTGGGGAGAGGCATGAAACCTGTGAGGTTGACAAGTGCAACAAGACCAATAGGCCAAACTGAATGTGGCTCATAACCAAAAACTGCAAGGAACAAGGTTCAAGAATTTCTCTAAATTGATCCCTCTAATGTGTAAAATCATCCAAAAATACCATAGTTGAAAGCCTAACAGGGTTTATTTTCGGAAAATTTGCACATTTATTACAATAATTTTTTAAGCTAGAAGGATCATTTTATAAATTAATTCGCCTAACTTCAAGGCATCAAATGTAATTCGTGAGCCAAATAATGGGAAGATGAGGTAGAATTATATTCAAAGGAACAAGCATCAAGGATGAAGTAGCCTTACCATAGGCCTCATCAGGATGAAAAGCTTTGATATCTTCTACATACAATGTCACTGGAAAATAACCAATAGCATGCTTACAGATATGCCTGATAAAATCATTTTATCAGTATCTTAAACCCCAACAAAACGAGAATGACGAAAAGGAATTAAAGAACTTATATAGGGGAAATTAATACAGAAGCTGATCATGACCTGGATAACTTCCGACCGTATTTGCTCAGGTCATCGATTGGAATCACCACTAATATCAGAAGCAATCCGATTACTCTGAAATTCACAGCACGAACAGAGAATAACCAAAACAAACGCATATTACAGAAGCAGAAACGGAAAGTCACAGAGAATTAAGCGATTACTTGCCCGAGTGATTTGGGAAACGGGAGGAATACGAAGGAAGTAAGGACGATAATAACGTTGAAATGGACCAAACCCAGCCACACTAAAAGTGCCAATATCGTATGAAGAAGCGATCCCGGAGTGCCGGCTTGGAACTCCGCCGGGGCCCCAAGCAACGGCGACTTTTGCTGGTTGGCGTCCCCGCTTGCCATAGGTGTGTGTGGCAGCAATGAAAATGCGAAATCAGTGTTTTTCTAGTTTGTTAGAACTAATTAGAAGTCACCACAAATTACTTTTGGTTTGTACTTTATTTCTTAATAGTCCTCCACATCTACTAAGAAATAATTTGGATGAAATATTTGGAAATATTGTCTCAAAAAGTGGCTTCGGATAAAAAGTAGTTAACTAAAACACAAAATAATGATTAGGAATTAAAAACATAAAGTTGAAAATTAGGTGACGAATTACAAATTGATTCATATATTAGGGATTAAATGTAATTATTTTTAAACTAAATAGTGATGCTTAGGGATAGTACGTCATTTAATTAATCTTAATTATGTGGGGCCACTTGTTTACTCCTAATGTAGGCTATGTAGCGTATCTATGGGATAGGGGCATAGGGGCTGTACAATTTCAAAACTTACGGTCTCCGTCAGTTTATATTTTTCCATAAATTAATTGAGTTCGCATGTGAAATTGGAAATTTAAACAGGATTAAGAACGGATATGGATACACGGATATAAATTTTAAAAAAATTTAGGATACAATATCACTGTTAAAATAATTATATATATATAAAATTATATATTCAATAGTATAAACTCAATAAAATTCCAATATTCCATAATTAAATTAAATTAATATCCTTCAAATTCGTAAATGTACAAAAATATTATACTAAAAAAACCTCTCAAGAGAGGCCGCAGCAGAGATGACAATGAAAAAGAGAGTGAGAAAAGAAGTAGAGAAAAGAAGCAATAATATTCATCATTAGCTCTATCATTTTTCTTTTTACAAAATAATTTTAACCGTGTCTTGAAAGTATCAGACATGCCCTTTGGGCTTTGATCATGTCTTACATGGTTTCAGATTTATTTTTTTTATTACTTCAATTAAGGACACGGAAGAGACGTGTCGGATACGTGTCGAAAAAGTATCGGTGCAGATACGTGTCGGACGACACTCACATTCTACTGGGAATAAATTTAGAAGTATTGTAGTATCCTAAATCAAGGAAGACATACACCATAAAGGGCAAAGATGTTAGGAGAATAACGCTTTCAGTACATGTCATTATCGACTTTGGTCCCGGAATTTAGTACGTAGAAGAACCGACTAACGGTTTATTGTATAGTGTCCGGAAACGATCACAACCATTGTATATATATCCCAACTATGAAAATTCCTACATGTTATGGTCCAGTCAGGATACCAACTTTTGAATTGATAAAGTGGTCCTTCGCATGTTAGACATTATAGTTCATAAAATGAGGTTAGGTTATGTAATATGTCACACCAAATTGAATCCATGTTAGTGGTCCCTCCAAGCAGGCTCACGAACGAACAGTGTGAATCCTCCAAGGAGCATGTTCTGAGCTCTAATACTAACTGTAATAAGAGACCGACACACACACCTTTAAAGACTGGTTGTTAAGGGGGAACGTAACTCACCACTAGCACATATCAAGATTCTCAACCAATATGTAATAGGCTACAATAAGCCACTAAAAGACCTTTAATTTGCTTCCCCTATATGCAATTAATATCAGAAGTCAATTGCTCTAGCAAAACCCTAACTTATACATGGAACAACTGGGTTGAAAAAATCATCTCAAATTGGGCTTTTATATAAAATATTTGTTTCTCTTATAAAACTATCACTTTTTGACATCAATGCAGAATATTTTCAGATTTTCTTATCTTTGTTTTCCATTTTTTTCTTCATTCCTGTTCGTGTGTTATTGCATTTTAGTTCTCACGGTTGCTCGACATATGTACTCGATTTGTGTCCAAGACTGTGAAGGAATTTGCAGGTAGCTAGATTGTTGCACATACAAATGTACGAGGATTATACAACAAAATCATTCTCAATTTTCAGCACCTCCGTCAAAATGGTACAAACACTTCTTCGATCAGTAAAAACTCCTGCTCAAGCCACGACATTGATTATCAATGTCGTTCAAAATTAATTTACAAATTCTCTAGGTAATTTTATTATGGTTGAAACATTTTCAGTCTACCTCTTGCGGGATCATGTAGCACCACCCACAGCACAACACTTCCAACGACGACCAAAATACCCAACTTTCGTTCTGTAGTTGAATTTTTGGATCTATACAGTTGGGCACCAGGACATTCAAGAAATAGACCATAAATAACAAATTAGCATCAAACATACAACAAGAAAGATCAATAATGATACAAGCTCGTAAATTACTACAGAATCCTGAGCTTCGACTCAGCATAGCCAACCCTCGTTTTGTGCCTTTCAAAAAGATCTTGAAGCGCTTCAACAAACTGGGCATGGACTTCATCCACCTTGTCAATTCCAAGGGATGGGAAAATTAAAAGCTATCAGAAATCATAAATTCAAATAAACAACTATAAAAAAGCAAATACAGAAACACCCCTGAGGTTTTAGAAATTACCAACTCCCCCCGAAGTTTACTATCTTCCTCATGAACTACTCATTGAGGTTCACTATCTTACGTTAATATTTCCTTTAGCCTTCAAAGCTCACGGGGGAGTTGGCAATTTCTGAAACCTTGGGGGGGTTTCTGTATTCGAGCCAAACCCCAAAGGGCAGTTAGTAAATTATCCCTAAAGTTAATATATGAGGGCACTTTGAATTACATGATACAGTTTGATCTCTGACCTCACCTCTTTTTACCCTCGATAGGGGAGTGTCCTATTTCAACTTATCTCATCTTCTTTTTACATGACACAGTATGTAATTTTCTTTTATTATGAGTTGCTACTCATAATTTATCATGGAATGCAGTAAGTGAAAATTTTCTGGAAAGAGGAGGGAATTGAGATCCGACGAGCATTTTGACTAATAAACTATATCACCCTTACAATAAACAGAAACAATTCAAAATCTCATGAAGATTTAAAAGATATAGGTAGCTAGCTTCCAAGAAATTTATCCCAAAGTGTCTAAAAACCTATCTGAACTGAGAAACAGCTAAAATGAAACTCAAAACACGATGTGTGCATCTTCTAATCATTTTTGTAGGCTTTACCAGGATAATGAATTCCGTAAATAAAAAAGAGTTCAAGAAAGCTTCCAGAATGTCTAAATGTTTGGATTAAATTTATGGTGTTTAGAAGAATCTTGCACAAGGCTCCTGTAGACTCTTATTTCTAGTCTTTTTATTTCCATCACTGGTACATGACTCATAGGAGGATTTTGTAGCATATCCAAAAATCATGATGCTAATCTACTTTATAGAATATTCAAAACAATCATAGTGCTATTATACTTCATAGCATATTGACATTAACACAAATGTAGATTATCTGCATAAGAAATGTAGACATAACATACCTCTTCTGCAGTAGGTTGCGAATTTTTGTTAACCACAATTGGCCTTCCAACCACCACATTCATTGGATGCCTAAAAGGTAGAGGTGTACTGCAAAAGAACAATAAAATGGAGACATTAGTGTAAGCACTCGTCAAGCAGAGTAAATTATTCAATTTTTTAATCTTCATATGAGGGAAGAGGTAAAATAATTGAGGGCAAAGTTCAACAGCCATAGAAACTACAGAAGCCTGTGCACAAACTAAGGAGGAAAGAGAAATTGCATAAAGCAGGAATTGTTCTAGAATATCCATAATATAGATATTGGCCTCTAAAATAATAAATTTGCCTGGGAACATGTCAATCAAATACTTTAGCAGTCATGAGGAGAATAAGAAGTTGTAAACTGTGGTATTCAGACTCCTGAGTTTATTTCCTGTAATTAATTTCCTTAACATTGCAGAACAAGATTCTACAATCCTTTAGGCCCCGTTTGGATAGATGGATTTTAGATCGACTGTTCAAATCCAGTTGAGTCGTTTAGCTAAACTTGACATGAAAGGATTTCAAATCCACTTTCCCAAGATAGTGGACTCAAAGCCCAATTTGAATAGATTTCGGATCGATTGAAAACTAGTGTCATTTCAAATCCACTCTTTAATACATTAATGACAAATTCACTCTTCTCACATTTTCTCTCATAAACACACACAGACACATACACAAAACCAACTAAATGTAAGATAAAACAAAAACTATAAGTTTTGATGAAACTTGAAAGGATTTTAAATTCGTTCACAAATTCTATAATCCAAAAAAAGTATTTGACAGCATGAGAATTTGAAATCCATTCATTAATTTCAAATTTCTTGCCAAATCCAAATCATCGATCCAAACATAGCATTAAGCTTTTCAGTCTCTACTATTAGCTCAATCCTTTTGAAGCTTAAAATATCAGATTCAGTATCACATGCTAAATAGGTTTCTATGAGGGACTTTGAAATCACATTTCATTTGCCAGTTACCACTAAATTGGACCCTATGTAGAAGAAGGGTACATATGAAATAATTGAAAGCCAATGTCAAAATCTTCTAAAACAGAACATACCCTAGTACTCCCCAGAAAATTATTGGTGCAAACTTTATAGCTCTAGAGAATTCATTATAAAGTTTTCCCCTGGGCTTCCACCACCTGTATACATCAGACTGCAGAATAATTATAGCAATCAATTAGTAAGTAATGTTTTGCTTTTTTGAAAAGGCCAAGCATCATCCCAACAATAAATAGTATTTACGATGTTTCATGACAAACAGGAATTACAATATCTTTTTATTTGAGTAAAAGTTAGTGAACTTCATGGTTAACTGAAACCAAATAACAACAACAACGACAATAAAAGAAGAATGAGAATAAAATGCCATAAAGTTCCCATTAGGTAATTTATCTTGGTAAAATCACATATATAAATGACAAAACGGAATGCCAATCGTCAGACTTTGCTCCTTCATAATCAAAGTAGCCTGAAGGTTAGCAAATTATCCCATGCTTGACTATCCAAGCAAACAAATTTTGACCTCCGATGAATATTTTCAAATTCTGAATGAAATCGGTCAAAATTTACTGACCACCTTATGATCCGTACAGCGGACTCCTACCTGATTCACCATGAGTAAGAAGAGACTAGATACTGAACTTTTATATTAAGTTCAGAGTATGGATCCCTTATATAGATGATGGATGATATAGGAATATTTATCATACTTTCCAGAGTTCACATCGCATCCAACATGAAACTTGCGGTTGGTCAAAAAAGTTTACAAAAAATAATAGAACTACTCTGCAAGGAGGGGCACCAAAAAAGAAAACTCTGCAAGGAGACATGTTTCCACTTGACAAGTATTAGATATATTTCAATCATGCATTAGACAATGAGTTCATCAAGCGGCTAATTTGCTATCAAGCACATATAATCATGAGTACTTTCCATGCCAAAAGCAATCACAGAGAATGGAAAAGTATCACACCTGACCAAAGCAGAAAACAGGAACAAGTGGTTTGCCCGTCTCCATGGCAATACGTACAAATCCTCTTCTTTTCTGAAGAAAGGCAACCTGCGTATGAAGGAGCAAAATGTTTAGCCGCTAGCAAAACTATATACATTACTTTCAATGGGATATTTCTAACAAACAAACTGATGCTTCTAAGCAGTGTCCCAATTCTTCTTTCAGATTTTTTAATTTTCTCTTCAAATCTGTTTCCATTTTGACATCATTTTATGTTAATAAGGATGTTCCATTGGGAGGGGTGGTCATGCCAAGGCTTGGTGATAACATGCTATGGCAATAACCATATACTTGTACTGATCAATCAGGCAAATAGGTAAAAGACCAAGTGCCTACAAAGAACATTTGATAGGCAATGTTGACAGCAACCACCTTTTCCATTTAAGTTTTCAATAATACTAGGCTAGGACCTCATATGCACTCTCGACAATTAAAAACTTAAAAGAGATAAAAAATGTGGCCGAGCAATAGAAGTAGTTAAAGGTTTACTTGTAACATGTGTTTGGAAAACCAGAAAAGGAAATGCGATGGTAGGAAATTTAGAAACTCTGTTATCAGTTAATGTACAGGCAGATGGAATTATAGAAACATGTATTGAGCAGAAAGGATAAACCTCAGAACCATGCTCCATAAAGAAGGCCTCCTGAACTCCCCCTGGGACAATGATACAGCTATAGCCAGAAGCCAAAAGCGATGTAAAATTTTTCCTTGAGGCAGATGAAAGTCCCAACCATGACCATATATGTCTCATGAATGGAGTGTAGAAGACCTAATGAGAGTTTCTCCTTATCATAGGTAATTATGGTATCAAAATTAAAGTTCATAATATATACAAGACGTGATTCTTACAGCAGAGCTCGCGAGAACCTTGATTTTGGGGAGAGGCATGAAACCTGTAAGGTCGGCAAGTGCCACAACTCCAATAGGCCAAACTGAATGTGGCTCATAACCAAAAACTGAAAGGAATAAGGTTTAAATTTCCGTAAATAAAAAATTCTCGTTTAAGTACTTTGGCTACACTAAGTAGGAAAGACATGGTAAAAACAAAAGATCAATACCATTGATTATCCAAGAAAGGTAAGAAGGTGATAACCCTATTACTATCCATTCCATACAAGTCTAAAGTTGATTACATCTGTCAAACAGCTCATCACAAAGGGTTGGAGTTTGTTAAGACTGATCCACGCACGGTAAGAAACTGGTTGCTCCGACCATTTGGTAAGATAATTTGATAACTTTCATTTACCATAGAAACTGTTTGATCACAATATTACTTGAATCTTTCCTCTTATATGTGGTTATGGTTGAAGTCAAGAAACAGCAAATAAAAATTCAGTAACAAGATCCAGGTTGAATCCTAGATAAATACATAAACCTGATACAATCATCAACTACACTGGTCTATCGACAACCTCATCTCTTTCAATGCGTGAGCTGATCTCATGCTATAAATATCCTCCAATAAATTTCCCACATGTTCGATATTTGGCAAGCCTACATCTCTCGATCTTAGCTGACATAAACAGTCGAGGATCTTCTCTGTTAGAAAAACCCATTTACCCTAATCAGGTTTCTTTGATTTTCAGAATCTTAACTGACAAGGAGATCAAGACCATTAGACACCCCAAACCCCCTTGACTAGCTAGTACCTGTTCCAGATGAAGATTAAGACTACTACTGATCTTGAACTCAATTGAAAGGTCAACTTTGACGTCCCTGATTCCAATCCACAACAATACTACTGCTACAAACAGACAACTCCATCACATTCCAAAACTCCAACCAACTACATCCTTACAAAGTGACAGTATAATTACTCCTTAATTATCCCTAGGCTCCCAATTTAGGAAAAACACTTTCCATGAGTTGAATTCCCTACGTAAGCTATAACAGTCTTAGAGCACGAGTCAGGAAATGTCAAATATTTTTCATATAGTTGTGGGAGCTCTTGAGTTACAAACTTACAACCATATGCAGAAGAAAGAAAAAGAATGATAGCTTTATCATAGAGTGAACATAAAGATCGTGATTGTTGGCTTTCATTAGGTGAAGAAACGAGGAAAAGAGCCACAAAGAAAACATTATATTTAAAGGAGCAATCATCAGCAAAGAACTAGCATTACCATAGGCCTCATTAGGATCAAAGGCTTTAATGTCCTCCACAAACAAAGTCACGGGGAAATAACCAACAGCATGTTTACAAATGTACCTGATAAATCATTACCAATATCTTTAACCCCGCTAAAACAGAATGATCAAAAGATTAGATACTCAAGAACACTTTAATTAGAAACTTTGCTACTCTAATTCCAAACAAATATGCAATGAAAACGAGAATTGCGCAAAGCTCACCTAGCTAACTTACGACCGTATTTGCTCTGCTGATCAATAGGAATCACCATAAATATAAGAAGCAATCCAATAACTCTGAAATAGACAGCACCACAGATTCTAAGAAACGAATAATTACCTAAAAAAAAAAAATCATATACAAGACTAAACCGATTTACGAACCCGAGTGATTTGGGAAACGGGAAGAAGATGAAGGAAGCCAGGAGAAGAACAAAGTTGAAATGTACAGAGCCCAGCCACAATACAAGTGCCAATATCGTATGAAGTAGCGAACCCGGATTGCCCTTGAACTCCGCCGAGGTCGAGGGCGGCGCCGCGCCAGCCAACGGCGACTTACGCTGCCTGATATCCCCGTCTGTCTCCGACGCCATAGCCATGGCAGCAATGGAGCAGAGAAATCAAATTAGTATGCACACACGTGAATGATATGATCAAGGCAAACAGTGGAAAACGGGAGAGTTGGAGCAGCTTCTGGGAACAAACGCCCCTTTTTCTTAGCTACTTTCTAACAAACACTTTGCAGGCATAAAAGCTTCACATCCAGATTTCAGTCCCAACTCCCAAGGCCAAGACACGTGCTGCTTCAACCAATTACATGTGAAATTTATTAACGTGAAATTTCAACAAAAAAGAAAAAAAGAAAAAAAAAGTTACGTGTCAAATTGAATTTTTTGACAATTTACATGTGAAAGGATAACAACTATATTACAAAAATGGTACGTCCACAAAACAAGGACAAAGATAAAATTCTTATTTTAATTTGGCACTTACGTCTATGGTGCAACTTGCATTATACAAAAAGAATATATTCATTAATAAATGCTTTTTAATATGAAAATGTGAGAAAATTGCACTTTTTTAAAAAAGAAGAGACCCCAAAAGGGGAAAAATATATTAATTCAAATATATTTTTTTTGGTCGAAAAACGCAACAAATGTTAAAACTCCTAACAAGCACCCAAAACCAAACTACTCTTCAAGGCCAACAAAGTCCTCCGGTAGTCTCCCAAAAGTTGGTGACAGATTCTCCCATCAGATCATGCCTCAGTCGGGCAAGAGCATCATCAGACTTATTCTTCTCACGCCAAACATGCGCTAAAGACGATACCCACAGCATACAAGGAAATTGTCTACAATATCCTAATCACCTTTAGCCAAAGTTACATTACGGATATCAGCAATAAAATTATTCAAATAAAACAAATCATTGCAAATTCGCAATCACTCCAAAGTCTCTGATTGAGATTGAGACATTTCCCTTCAAAAATTACATTATGGCATCCAAAGTCCTTCACTAATTTTGTTGCCGCAAGACAAGCAAACGTTTCGGCATATTCAGAATTAATGAGACCCATAACTCCTTAGTAAACGTTAGAGAAAAATTCACTTTTGGTTTCATAGGGCATGCGAATTGCGAACGACTTCTTTCTTTTTTGTGCCATAAAAATATTATGGTCCCAAAGCCTTTTCAATTCTATTAAGTTTTCGGGGATTCAGGAATATTTTTCTAAACTACCTAAATGATGATTATTAAAAATCATAATTACATTCAAATATATAACATAAGCCTGGACTTGACCCGTTAAGATTTTTATGTGATATTGCAAAAGAAGAAGATCAAGTAGACTGTTGGTTATACTGATTACCTTTGATATTCTTTTTTGTCTTTGTTTAGTTGTTCACTTGTTCTCAATTAAACCCATTTTGTGGTTGTTTTACTGACAAGACTACATATTGCGAAAATGAATTTTTTGGATTTTATCTATAAAATAAAGGATTTTTACGTGATATTTTTGAAAACTCCGATTTTCAAAATCTAAACCAAATGAACTTCAAATTAAGCACTCAAATACTCAAATAGGTTATAACATCATTTGATAAAGCACGTAATCAATGCAATGCATGAAAAATCTCCGATCTAAAATTATCCGAGTCTCTTTCGAATCGCATTGTTTCAATTATGAAAAAGGATCTCAGCTTATAGATTGTCTGAAAAAACAAGATTAGGACTGAAAATCTTTAAGAAATTTTGATCAAATAACTTGAAATCGTGAGTACGACGTTAGAGCACGACTAGAGATTACTCTGCGTATATTCTCCGTTGTCTAAGTAAATCATCGGAAAAATAGATGAATAATGAGATAAGAGAATAATCTCACGATCGAATGAATGAGAGAAAAAGGGCTGCTAATGATATGAGATATTAAATGTGTGCTTTTAAAGGGGCTCAAGTAGATTTTTAATAGGCTAATAAATAATTGACTTGTAAAAAAATAAATGATTTAAAGTATAAAATATAAATTGACCCATAACAAACTCGACCCGTTTTAAGCATTGTAGAGTACCGTATCACTTTTATATAATACTTATGTTAATGTTAATATGATTTATGATAAAACTTCTAAGTCTAACTGCAATTTAGTACATTAATGATCAATCTTACATTAGTATACAAAAATTAACACGAAACCATTGATTTAATCTAATCAAATATAATTAACCAAGACTAAGACAATAATTATTGAATATTTATCCAAACATTGATTCATGCTTTAGTCAATCATTACTTGCACTACCATATCACTCAAGTTGTCCGTAATCATGATTCATCAACCGAACAATCCAACGGTAACCAAAGATAACAATCAAATAGTTTCTCCACTTTCCTTGAAATTTATAGCAAGTAACCATATCTTGCTACAAATGAAAAAAAAGAGGATATGATTACTATGACTCACTTTCAATTGATTGTGCATTTAAACATAATTGGTATGCATAATAGGTGTTAATGGAACTTTTTTTTTACACAATTTCTAAACTCTTAAACTTATACTGAATGTGGAAAAGTGATCATACGGTAAATACATAAAACTCTATCTTTCTTTAATATTTCAGTTCACTATTTACGTGACTGAGAACTTGAGGAGGCATGCATGGCAATTTGGTGACTCAAATAGCCACCTTAAACTATTCGTGAGAGAAAGACGGTAGACATAAAACGACAATACGATCTCGCTTCCACACGTATTTAAAGTTAACCTTATTTTTGTGCCTAAAATAATCATTTTAATGGAATCTTAGTGTCATGTATATGAAATCTGTAGCACCCTAGGGGCTAGTTGTCTCACATGGAAATTAATTTAAAGGAAAAAAAAAATAGATTTATAATTTAGAATTCAAGTGTAACTAAAGTTAGTCAGTGGTTTAGGCTTAATTTCAAATTACACTCAATGAATTCAAAACTTATAATAGCGTTCAACGAGTAGCAGAGTCCCGCCCGTATATAATCGATAATTACATTTATATGGTCACTTAAATATGTTTTCACTAACAACAAATTTTGTACAAACACTAAAATAAGTCTATTTGTTTGTATTTTGAATGCAATGCTATTAGATCTCCCAAAATTTTCCCCTTTTATCATTTTCGATGGTAGCAAAATAAAAACCCTGTTTTCAGCTATAAAAGTATTCAAGAAATTAGGCGTGCTAACGCACCCCCATCAGAGCTTTCACTTATAATATTAGAAAACTGTACTTTAATTAATTTCAAGAGTCGAGGCACATTCCACTGCAACACTTTCACCAGAAAATGATGCCAATTTTCAGAAAACAAATATTAAAATATAAGCACAGATTAAGAGCACCAAATCATAATTGATGGTTCCGACCAAAAAAAAAAATAGTCCGACCCAAAAAAAAAAAAAATCATAATTGATGGTGAAATCCTCCGGATCCAAACAAGGATATAAAATAGGTGCAACTTGCAAAAATCCTACCAAAAAGAATACATTTTAGAAATAATTATATTTATATCCTTAACGTAAGGTAAAATACAACAAGACTTTCTAATATAAAATAATTTTAAATTCCGTCACCAATTGTCTTAAGATTTAGCAAGAGAAGACTAGTCACTTTAATCGAAAAAATAGAAAATAAATGAATACTCATCAAGAGCGTGACGGTTGCGGGCCTCATGGGTTTGCTTAAGTTTAAACTTTAAAGCAAATGCCACCTTCATCCACTCTTCACGTTTCATGTTTTGTTTTAGCCTTTTTCGAGTGCCTTTCAACCGTACAATTTCTCTTCCGCATTGTTTTTTTTTACTTCAAATACTCTTGTTTCTTTTATTCATTCTGTAATCTCATCCGCTTCATCTCCACTCTCCAACAAGGAAATACGAAATGGGTTCCTCCAGAAATGCTCGAAAAATGCTTCTTCATCTCTATATATGTGTTTTTCTCGCAGCGATTGGCCAATGCTTTTCTTCTAAGGTAATGTGATGCTTCGTTTTAAGCGCTATACTGTACTTGATATTTTTATGGGATTGGTACTTGATTTGATGCTTTCTATTGGTTTTCGTTCTGCAGTTGTATGTGGTGTACATGGGAAGCAGAGGTAGTGATGGCCCAGATGAGATTTTTAGGAAAAACCACCAAATCCTCACTACTCTTCATAGAGGAAGGTTTGCAGCTTTTTTCTCTGTTTTCTTCTGATTTCTTGGGTTTGTTTTTAATATTATTATCATCCTTTTCTCTTGTTCTGAACTTCTGATTAATTGGTTTTCAAATAAATGCAGTTTGGAAGAAGCCAATGCTTCTCACGTGTATAGTTATAGACATGGTTTCAGAGGCTTTGCGGCCGTATTGACTGAAGAGCAAGCTTCTCATGTGGCAGGCAAGTAGCTTAAACTTTTGCTGTTAAATGCTATTTAATTTTGATAGATTTTGAAATAAAAAACTTATTCACTGGATGGTAATGTTAAGTGTGAATGTGTGATTGGAATTTATAAAATGAATAACAGAAATGCCGGGAGTCGTATCTGTCTTCCCCAACACAAGAAGAAATCTTCATACAACTCATTCTTGGGATTTTATGGGACTTGTTGGAGAAGAAACTATGGAAATCCCAGGTTTTTCCACCAAGAACCAAGTCAATGTCATCATTGGTTTTATTGATACAGGTAAACTCCTAAGTGATTTGCCACCAATTCTTGTCGACTATTGGAACACGGAATAGTAAAAAGTTTAATGGTGAAAGAGACTTGGATAGTGTTTTTATGCCTCATGTTTTTGTACCTGTAGACAAAACAGACAGGCCTACCATCTAAAGCTGGTGAAATTTACCTAATTACTTTTCATCCAGTAATCATCTTGAATTATTGTCAGAGATTTTAAGTAGGGAAAAAAGAATATCAAAATATTTTATTCTTCCAATTACATGTACTACCCTGAGGTTCAAGCTAATTACAATTAGTCCCTCTAATTTTCAGAATTTACGAAAAACATTGTATTTCACTTTTTTACAAACCACAATATGAAGCCAAAATATGCACGAATCAGCCTATTATAGGGAGTTATTTGTAATTTCTGAACAGAGGGACTATATTGTAATTAGCTCAAACCTCAAGGATAGTAGATGTAATTCACCCTAAAATATATTGTGTCATTGTTCATAATGCAGACCATGTTAAATGTTTTGATGATCAGTCCTTCTTAGCACGTCTCTATCTCTTTTATAACCTGCGTTATCAAGTATTTAAACTTAGAATTTAATTAAAAAAAGAACGCTTGCATCACAGGGATTTGGCCAGAGTCCCCGAGTTTTAGTGATGCTGGGATGCCCCCTGTCCCAGAAAAATGGAAGGGACAATGCCAACCAGGAGAGGCATTTAACGTATCAACATGTAACAGGTTTATAAAATACTAATAATTCCACTTTGCCTATAGTTTCATGGACGAATTACATTTACTAGCTCTTAGCTTTGGTGAAATTACAAAAACTTTTATCAGTTTTCATTTATTACATAAATCCCCGTAAAGTTTTCGCCATATTTGATTATGTTCACACTAGTAAAAGCGTCATGCCTCATATAGTCCATTGGCGTAAGAGTCAATATAGTTTCAAGCCTAATCGACACCAGTCAAAGCCTCTCTTTGCCACAATTTTCACAAATTTACATGAATAATGAAACCATAGGTTTTTTTATGTAATAAATGAAACCCGAGAGAGTTTTTTGTAATTTCACCAAAATTGAGAGATAATAAATGTAATTCTCACACATCGTTTCATTATTGTCTTTCCCTAAGACGTACCGAAAAATGTTATGTTCCTCTAGGAAACTTATCGGTGCAAGATATTACCTAAATGGCTATCAATCGGAAGAAGAAATGGATAAGACGGTATCATTTAGATCTGCAAGGGACAGTTCCGGTCACGGGAGTCACACAGCTTCAACAGCCGCCGGTCGTTTTGTTAACAACATGAACTACAAAGGGCTGGCAGCTGGTGGGGCTCGAGGAGGCGCACCGATGGCTAGGATTGCAGTTTACAAGACATGTTGGAGTTCTGCTTGCTACGATGTTGATTTGTTGGCTGCATTTGATGATGCTATTAGAGATGGGGTTCATATTATCTCACTCTCTTTGGGTGGAGATGCACCACAAGGAGACTATTTTAATGATGCCATTTCTATTGGGTCCTTCCATGCTGCTAGCCATGGTATAGTGGTGGTTGCTTCGGTTGGAAATGATGGAACATCGGGGTCGGCTACAAATCTTGCTCCTTGGATAATCACTGTGGCAGCTAGTTCTATGGATAGAGATTTTACATCTGAAATCGTTCTTGGAAATGGAGCTCACCTTTCGGTATAAGTTATAAACTGTTGCGTTGTTTATTCTCTTTAATTTAAAGGGTGAATCACATCTAGACCCCTTAACATATGATCTAGTTACAGTTAGACTTTCGTTTTTACTATGGGAAATTACATCTAGACCCCCTGTACTTTGACTTTGTCTAACAAATTGCCCATTCGCTTGCTTTAGTTAGGACTCTTGATGATTTCTGTCTGATAACTATCCAAACTACCCCTCCATAGGCAGGAAACATTTTTTGCCCAAATTTAGTAGATTTTGTGCGACTAAAAGCCTACGGAGGGCCAAAAAGCTTTTCCCAGTCTGAGGGCACATAAAAAATTTCCCACCTTTGGAGGCATTTTTGGGAAGTTATTCCATAAATCTGATGAAAAATGTTAGGAACTCTAACCAAATTAGGCAGTTTGTAAGAAGAAGTCAAATTATAAGGGGTTTAGGTGTAATTATTCATAGTAAAGGGGGTCTAAGTGTAATTTGACCAAATTGCAGGAGCTGTAAATGTAATTCTCCTTAATATTAAAGAGTCATGTCGAGTAAGAAGTCTTGATTCGTAATAAAGAGGCCCTTTTGTTCTATAGGGTGAGAGTTTGAGTCTTTTGAAGATGAACGCATCAGCTCAGATCATATCTGCTTCTGAAGCTTATGGGGGCTACTTTACTCCTTACCAATCCAGGTGAAGAAAAAGGTAGTTCTTTGTGTGTATGTTCTGGATGCCTATCCTCTCTTTGAAAATTCTCAAGTTATTTTAGTGTCGTTTTCATGTTTCCCATACTAGTTACTGTTTGGAGAGTTCTTTGAATATCACAAAGGCGAAAGATAAAGTTCTGGTTTGCCGACATGCTGGGAGCTCAACAGAGTCGAAGCTTGCAAAAGGGACGGTAGTTAAAGAAGCTGGTGGAGTTGGAATGATTCTTATTGATGAAGCAGACAGAGACGTTGCCATTCCTTTTGCAATCCCAGCAGCAATTGTCGGTAAAAGGACAGGATATAAGATCCTATCTTACATAAATACTACGAGGTTTATGCTATAGATAATACTCCTTATAGTTTCCTTCGATTTTACGAACTCTTTATATAGTTAACTGACACATTTATGTTGAACAGAAATGCTACATCCACAATTCTGTCTGCCAAGACTGTTTTAGGATCCCAAGCTGCTCCTCGGGTAGCCCCATTTTCTTCAAAAGGTCCCAATGCATTAACTCCTGAAATTCTCAAGGTAACATGGTAAAGATGTTAGGTTCTAAAAAATACGGATAATTACATTTGGAGTCCTAGATACAATTATAGATTAATCCCCCACATTTGAGAAATTACTAGAAACGCCCTCAGTTTTGCACCATCCAACACAAGTGGTCCAGCCGTTAGTCGCTGTTGTGGTTTTGGATGGTTTCCATCCAAAAAAAGTTGCTTTTCCAAATTTACCCTGTGTTGTTAAAAGAAACTGAGGCATTTTCTTGTTTTTGGAATTTCGACTTTTTCACATTCTTTTTTGCCTTAAAGTGAAGGGGGCTGTTGTAATTTTCCAAATGTGGTGGACTAATCAGTAATTTCACCTATACTCAAGGGGCCTAAATGCAATTAACACAAAAAGGTATTCTATCTTAGTAACATGGCTTACATATTTGATGAATTTGTAGCCTGACGTGATGGCACCTGGACTGAATATCCTGGCTGCCTGGTCTCCAGCTGCTACAGATATGAATTTCAACATACTCTCTGGAACGTCCATGGCTTGTCCCCACGTAACAGGAATTGTAGCTTTGATAAAATCAGTGCATCCTTCTTGGTCTCCTTCTGCAATCAAATCCGCTGTTATGACAACCGGTAAGCAAATCCAACGTACTACCTATTTAACTCTCATAACATGTTGGCATGAGCCACAGCAATGTAGATGTTAAGAATTTCATAATTTAATGTGGTGATGTTCTTCCGAAGTTTTAGACAAAGTTTTCTTGTTTCTTTCACCTCTAGGCAAACATTACTGATAGTTACCAAAACCTCCCCCAATGTTTGGCGTATTTACCAAAAAAAAAAAAAAACCCCTCTGTATCTGAATTAAGAATACACTAGCATACATGAAAGCAAAGCACGTATAACAGAATCTGCAAGACAGAAGCGAAATAAGTGCAGTTTTTATAATTTCTATGATTAAAGAAGTTCTTACAAATGGGATAATTACATCGACTACCCCTGAGATCTGAATTAATTACAATTTATAAGAAACTCCCTTTGATTTGACTTTATTACAACAACTCTTTGAAACTGTAAACATGAAGCCAAAAAATGCAAATAATCAGCCTATTTCAGGGATTTTTTTGTATTAAAGTAAAAAGTTATGGAGTTTTTTGTAATTTCCGAAAATAGGACTACATTGTAATTATCTCAACCTTCAGTTCCAGGATAAATAAAGGCTGAACCTCAGGGGGGTTTGGTAAATATCCCTTAGCATTATTTGCAAGTTTCAGTTCAACGTCTCCTCCATAAACATCTCTTCCATTAGCATAAAGTCTTATAAAGAATCCAACTATTTAAAATTATGGTGCAGCTAAAATGTTGGACAAGCACCGCAAACCTATTACAGCAGGCCCCGACGGAAGAAAGGCGAATCCATTCGATTTGGGATCCGGGTTCGTTAACCCAAGAGACATCCTCGATCCTGGTCTAGTATACGACGCAACAGCCTCTGATTACAAAGCTTTTCTTTGCTCAATAGGCTACAGTGACAGATCACTACACCTGATCACAGGAGATAACAGCACTTGTGCTACTCCTCAACCATTCTCTACACCAACCGGCCTTAACTATCCCTCCATTACGGTTCCAAATCTGAAAAACATGTTTTCAGTCTCAAGAACAGTGACAAATGTCGGGAGGCCGGAAACGGTGTATAAAGCAGTAGTGTTCCCTCCAAAGGGTATCAACGTTACCGTAGTGCCTAAAAGGCTGGTTTTTAGTAGGTATGGAGAGATGATCAACTTCACAGTGAAATTTGAGGTGGATGCTCCATCGAAAGATTATGTTTTCGGGTCGTTGTCGTGGAGGAATAAAAGATCTTGGGTTAACACACCGTTGGTAGTACGGACAACGACTTCCAAGTTTGGTTTGTGGATATAAGATGTGATGCAGATAAGTGCATTTTTGGTCTGGTAAGTTCACCTGTTTTTGCTTTTGGTTCCATACTAATCGACTTTTGCA
Organism: Verbena officinalis; assembly: GCA_958496215.1. NCBI lineage: Eukaryota > Viridiplantae > Streptophyta > Magnoliopsida > Lamiales > Verbenaceae > Verbena > Verbena officinalis. The sequence continues at coordinate 37,663,710 of OY292387.1, forward strand.
ATATTACATTTCATAACTGAATTTCTTTTTGCTATTTCAGGACTTTTTCAGCTCCTGGAGTACACATACGTAAAGGAAGACAGACATTGAAAGTGTGATAATTTTTACTATTTGGTATTTGTTGGTTCTCACAAAGTCTAGATAGTAGTCGATAATTCGATATACATATATTTATTGATGGTAAGATTCATTTTTCATGTTTTGTCCAACCATTTTTTCCTTTCATTTTTGTGCATTCTTGTCCGGCATGAGAACATCAATGATACATGGACATTTCTAAATATGTTATCATGTCGTGTCGTGTCATGTCAAACACTCATATCGGATACATGTCTAATGGTAAATATAAAAAAAAAATCCGTATCGCCATATTTGTATATTGTCCGTATTTGAACATCACAATTCACATGTGAGCATCTATATAATGGAAATACTTAACCAAAAACAAAAGAGACCCAAAATTGATTTTTTTTTTCACTATTATCAGAGGTTTTTGACCTTTCATCTGTAAACGCACTTTAAAGAAAAGATTAAATAATCAAATATAATGCATAGTTTAAGTGGTATTATCATTTTTTCAATAGCTACTGTATTCATACTCTATTTGATTTCGAACCTTTGGTTATTGCTTCTAATTAGATTGCCTCTTTTTTTTTTTTTTTTTTTTGAATTTTGCATTTTCGTGAACTCGAATGTGATATTAATGAACCGAATTTTATAGAATTTTCATCGATTATATAATTATGGATTAATTATACTAAATTACTCAAGTACTCAAATGTTTGGGGTATTTGCACTATAGTACTTAATCATTATGACAACCATTATCTTTGCAATTAATCAATAGATACTACTTTTAATGTAGAGATCTTGTTCGATTTATTGCAATGATAAGAGTCGAATTACGTACATGATCGAGAGAGTTGATAAATGATACCCAATATTTCTGAAATGTTAACAGCCGTACCAAATATTGAGCCTGAATTAGAACCATCAGCTTGTGATAGCCACAGATATCTCAAAACCATTTCCTAAATGGAAAATATCTGACAAAACACTCTCCCTCTCCTCGTCGAAGCTTAACTTACACCGCCATGGCCGCATTAGCTTCTTCTTCTCTTTCTCCATCCCATTTATCAAACCCACGGAATCAAATTTCATCGCCTTCACATGGATTGCAACCCAAGGCAAAGGCTTATCCAAACAAACAGAATTCCAAATCATTTCACCACCGGAGGCTGAGAGTGGTGGCGGCCACCGAGGGCTCTGCTAAAGAAGGAAAGGGCAATGGAAATGGTGAAGACCCATCAGTTCCTTCATGGGCTCGGCCCGGTTCAGAAGAGCTCCCACCATGGGCCCGTCAAGAAGCCCAAAAAGATTCTTCCACCGTTGAAGTTCCCTTCTATGTTTACTTGCTTGCTTCTGCTATCACTGCCATTGCCGCGGTAAGTAGGTTTCTTTTTTTTCTGATGCAATTTTTTTGTCTTTGTTTTCTTAGTCCTTGCAAAATTTAGCTTCTTTGTGGTTTTGCATTGGGGTCAAATTTCTTTGATATGAATAGAGGTTTTCTTGATCTTGGTTTAAGTATAAACACTTTATTGTTGTGAGTGTGAATTTTGGATCCTCCTTGGTTACAGTTGAGAAATAGTTGTATATGTAGGGGGTGTTCCAAACGGTTTTTGAAGAAGTTGAAGTGGAAGCTATGGTAAAAAGCAGAGTAGTAAAAGCAGCATGAGTGATCGGAAAAAAAGAAGTGAAAATCACAAAAAATATAATTGAGTTTTTGGAAAGAAAAAAAAAAAAGAGTTAAAGAAACACTGTTACTACTCTTAAGAAACTTTCTTTTATTTACAAAAATAAGCTAGAAGCTGAAGCCATAAGCATGTCTTTATGTGCTTCAAATTTCCAGCTTATTTCTGCTTAAATTTAGCAGAAGTGGGAGCGTTTTGGAAACCAAGTGCTGAAAAAACACTTTTTAGAATTTTTTTTTTTTTTTTTTTTTTGGGGGAGTTTGTGAAAACACTCCGGTAGTTGGAAACTAGAGCAAATGTAGCATTATTATAAGAAAATGAATTGTGAACTTATCTAATTAGTGCGAAATGAGGATAAGGTGTTGAAAAATGGATATTATTTACCAAGGGAATGTGCATTCCTCGTGATATTCTTTGCCTCTCATGTGGATTGAACTTGGTTGAAGTGATTTTTATGCCCCTTATGATAGGCATATCATATATCATTTAATTTGATTTTCTGTATAAATGCTAAGTTATAGGAGCTATTTTTTCTCATTCTTTTTGATCTATTGGTAGTTTGTCCAGATAATTTTTTTATTTACGATTATTTTGATTATTAAAGCCATATCATGATGTTAAATAGATAGTTTTATGTGCTTAAATTCTGAGCTTTACTGTATGTGCAGTGTTTACTCAATATTTAAAGGTTTTGATAGTTTTGCAGATTGGTTCTATCTTTGAGTATGTGAATCAAAAGCCTGTTTTTGGAGTTTTAAACTCGGACAGTGTGTTTTATGCTCCGTTACTTGGCTTCTTCGCATTCACTGGAGTCCCAACTTCAGTAAGTAGTATTCTTCTAAACAAGAAGTATTAGCACCCTCATGAGATTCACTAATTGCAACTCCCCCATATTTGAAAAACATTACAATGCACCCCCCAAAATTTTGTAATATTACGTCTGAACACCTCCCAGTTTGAATAGATTACAACTTAACCCCTGACAATTGGCTTCAATGGGTGCTTGAGGGTTATATTTCAAACTTGTGGGGGGTGCATTGTAATGTTTTCCAAAGACGGGTTATGAGTTGTAATTAGTGAATCTCACGAGGGGGCTAGATGTAGTTAACCGAAAGGAATAAGCTTTTGTTTCTTAAATCAGATTGGCTTTGCTATTCTTTATATAAACTCCAGCGGGCTCTCAGTCATGTGCTTGTGGAAAATGAAACTATTAACTTGCTAAATATAAATTCCTTTTACTATGATTGAATTCTAGGCATTTCTTTGGTACAAATCTGTTCAAATTGCTAATAAAGAGGCCGAGGAACAAGACCGGAGAGACGGATATCTTTAGCGTTCTTTTCATCGAGCTAATCTGACAATGTATACCGATGGATTAGTTCAGCTAAAGTAATTATTATTTTTCCATACTTACATGGTTATATAAATGCTTTGTTGTAAAGTAAAGCACACCTTTTTTTTTAAAATTCATCTGTTCATATGGAGTAACTCGGCAAAATATTTCGTTGTTCTTGATGAAGCAGGAACGATTTTCAAAGTATGAGTAACTCACCACATTCATATTGGAGTATGGAGTTAGATCACATAATCCTTCTACCATTTCTCCATATTTTCGTGTTTAGTTTTCGAGCTGGAAAATTGAGTGTTCAATTCTCGCTTTAAGACGAACTAAGAGTTCTTAATTGTCTCACTAAGTCTTGCTAAATCTTGTCTCATAAATAAGTTCAATTTCTATATATATATTTTTTTAATGTATAATTCCATTGTTTTTATTAATATATGTTCACTGTGAAATAATAAAATGAGAAAATTCAGTTAGTTTTTTCAATAATATTAGATAAAATTGACTTTTATATATAAACTGTATTTGTTGATAAAACTCTTTTGTAGATAGTTAAAATGAACATAATTAGATATAATAATTGCAAAATTATTAATAGCATAATAAAGTTATTTTATTTATATTCTCTCTTAAAGTTATTTGATATTAAATATAGTTAAATTTATATTATATATAAAATTATTTAATTATTTATTTATTAGACGATTTAAGAGCTATCATATTTTATTTTATTTTTTGTATTTAACTTTGGCCCTCTCGCGCCATCCATCTAGCACCCCCTCCTATGTGACTAAGGTATTATTTATTTATTTATTTACTTACTTACTTACTGTTGTTTATGTTTTTGTTCCAAAGTCCAAACTATTGGCAGGGGTTTGCTTCTCTTAGTACTATTCCAAAATTCCAGGAATTGTTTTAGACGTACGTGTGTGTTCCTTGACTGAAGAACCGATTTTCCATAGGTAAACATGCGACACGAAAAGTCGCTGTTTTGTAAGATAATCTTTTGTTAAAAAATTGTTTTTCTAGTATCCAACATTATTGGGTTTGGGGTTCGACCCCTTACAATAACAAGGATCGAGGATCGAATTTAAAAAAAAAAAAAATAGTATCCAACATTAATGTTCTTTTAGCATTAGATTCCACTTAAACCAAGACAAGAGAGACACGCACGTACGTCGAATTAATTCGCTGTGTCTCGATCAAGAATATTAATCTTACTCGGCTGGTCTCAATCCTCATCCAGAGCTAGCTCGCTAGCTAGACTTCTAAATTCAGCATTAATATACTTACTGTCTAAACTCTAAACTACAACCATTTCTACCTTAGATTATAACGTTATCATTTTTATCGATGCCACCTAAGAAACATAAGCAATTCCTAGAATAGATATAGATAGATTTGCATTTACTTTCCTTTAGGTTTCGTTTAATTACAAATCAGTCTTTCTTATGTTTAAAATTATCGAAACACCTCGAAGTTTCATTATTCTTGCAAAATCTTCATGTGTTTTGTCTCTTGCAGTCCATTAGTCTAAAAGTCAATATAGTTTAAACTATGGCCGACGTGGGTCAAAGTCTCTATTTGCCACATGCTCACAAATTTTACATAAATAATAAAATCTAGGTCTTTTTTGTAATATATGAAAATAGAGAAACTAATTTGTAATTACAAAAAATCTTAGGGTAGTGGTTGTGTAAATTGCCCTATCTATAAGGTTTGGCATAATTACAAATTAGTTCCTCTTATTTCATAAATTACAAAAATGCCCTTGAAGTTTCATTGTTCATGTCAAATTTGTGAAAATGTAGTAATTAGAGGCTTTGACCAACCTGGACTAAGCTATAAACTTCATTGACTCCTACACTAATGAATTTTAGGAGAGGGGACACTTCCGGTGGTGTGAACATAACAAAAATTTGAAAGGTGTTAAAAAGAATCAAGAAATCTCAGTGGGTATTTTTGTAATTATTAAAAATAATAGGGTCTAATTTGTAATTAAACAAAATCTGGTAGATTTAAATCTACCTAATTTTTATATATATTGCCGGCACACGCAGGGAGCGTGTCTTCAGCAAAAACCCACACTCGTTTCTATCTAAGAGGAGAGATTCCATATTTCCATGGCTGCTGCATCTACTGAATCTTGTCCTGAAACCAAAATCTCTCTCCCAGAATCAGATAATGAAGCTGATCACAAACGGGTTCAACTGATCCAACGGTCTCAATGGCTGCGAGCAGCCATTCTTGGTGCCAACGACGGGTTGCTTTCCACGACGTCCCTGATGCTCGGAATCGGAGCTGCTAAGGATGGTAATCACAGCCTTATGATAATGTCGGGCGTAGCCGGAGCTCTTGCCGGCGCATGCAGCATGGCTGTCGGAGAATTCGTATCCGTCTCTACTCAGAGAGATATTCAACAGACGGCCGTTGAGAAGAACGATGATGGTGGTGGAAAGCCTCATAAAGAATCGAAGACAATTGATCATCAGTCTGAGTTAGCCATCTCAAGAATTCGTGAGACAGTCGTCTCGCCGCCGGCTACTCATGATCATACTTTCTCCCCAGCACGATCCCCTTTCATGAAGGTCATATTCGGAAAATTTCCTAAATTTCAATTACACCATGATCAATATTCATGTCGAATTATACAAATTATTTTTAGGGATAATTACCAACTATCCCCGTGGTTTCGCTCAAATACTGAAAACCCCTTGAGTTTTTAAAAATTATCAATTGATTACTCCTGAGTTTTAAGGCTAACAGAAAAATTAGGACTAATTGTATTTTTAGTCCCGTAACTATTCACTTTTTCGGTTTTTGGTCCTAAAGTTTTTGAATTTGCAAATTTAGTCATATATGTTCTAAATCAAGTAAATTTAGTCCTATATGTTCTAAAATCAAGCAATTTTGGTCCTCGACTTGTCGGAACCCTAACTGGTCGCCTGAATGTGGAGGATCAAAATTGCTTGATTTTAGAACATATAGAACTAAATTTGCTTGATTTAGAACATATAGAACTAAATTTACAAATTCAAAAATCTTAGAATCAAAAACCGAAAAAGTAGATAGTTATAGGACTAAAAATGTATTTTGGCCGAAAAATTAACTAAAGATAGTAAACTTCAAGAGTAGCTTTTGAGAGAAAGTGAATTAATGTCAAGGGGTTGGCATCACATACAATTATTACAAATCTAATTTCTTTTGGTTATTTAAATAATTGTTGGAGATAATTATCAACTACTCATAAAGTTTTGATCAAATATAGAAAATCCCTTGAGGTTTCAGAAATTACCCAACTCTTCTGAGATTCACTAACTATATACTATCTTCATGAATTAATTTTTCCGTTAACTTCAAAACCTCAAGTGGAGTTGGTAATTTCTGAGATCTGAGAGTTTTTCTTTTTTTGGTATTTGAATCTTATTACTGTACATATATAATTCGTTACAGGTGGTAGCTAGAGATAGAAGTGCAAATGATGATGAGACATTGAAGGAGGAGGAATGGCTGCCAAATCCATATGAAGCTGCTGGAGCGTCGGGTTTGGCTTTTCTTTGTGGATCATTAGTTCCTTTGCTGACAGCAAAAGTGTTAACTCAAGAAACGGTTAGAATTGTGGGTATAGTGATTGTGGCCTCTTTAGCACTGGCCGTATTCGGCGGAGCCGGTGCTCGTCTCGGCGGTTCTCCGGTTAGGGTTTCTGCTGCGAGAGTTGTGATTGGTGGCTGGATCGCAATGGCTATTACATATGGATTGCTTAAGCCTTTCGATAGAGATTAGTTATTGGACTTCGGTGTATGTATACTTGGTTGAGTTTTGGTGATTTCTTCAATAAAAGTTAATTATGTGTAAGTATATCTTAAAGGGTGTAAAATGAAAATTTGGGATCATAACTGTTGAATGTGGTAATTAAGCTTGAGATCATGGGTCAAGTGAAGAGTTGCTAGAAAATAAATATAATTAAAAGTGTGTTTTAATTATATGTTAGTGGAGTAGTGGTGTAGTGGTGAAGCCAAAAGTCATTTGGCATTAATCTAGTTTTATTATGATATTTATTTTGTGTCCTTACATTTATCTAGAGATTAGTATATATAGATGCTATGTTAGTTGTTTTAAACATAGAGTACAACAAGTTAAAAAAGAAGAGTTGAGTTGTTAAAAGTATTTTGAGTTTATAGAAGTGTTGATTTTGAGTAGAGAAAAATATTGTGAGTATCCTCCTCTCCACTTCCTCCTCTTCCTAAAGTACTCGTCTTCATATTCTTACATTTTTCCCACCACGTTTTCGCAACAAATTGGTATCAGAGCCACGTCAAAATGGCAACGATAAGTGCTATCCCTTTTCCCAAACTTACAAAAGAAAATTATGAAAGATGGAGCATCCAAATGAAGGCATTCCTTGGTGGACAAGGAGTTTGGGAAAATGTCGAAGAAGAATATGTAGAACCAGAAAATCTAGCAGGTGCTAGTAATGCAGTTAAACAAACTGCACGAGAAACAAAAATGAGAGAACAAAAGGCTCTCTCGTTCATCCAACTCGCCGTGGATGACAATATTTTTGAGAAAATTGCACAAGCCGACACCGCAAAAAAGGCTTGGGATACTCTTGCTAATACTTTCAAATGTATTAACAAAGTGAAGAAAGTGAGGTTGCAGGCTCTTCGAGGAGAATTTGAGTCGTTGCAAATGAAGGAATCTGAAGCCGTTTTTGACTACATGTCAAGAATACTTTCAATTGTAAATCAACTTGAAAGTAATGGCGAAAAGATGGAAGACACCCGAGTTGTAGAGAAGATACTTCGATCTTTAAATCAGAGGTTCGATCATATCGTCGTGGCCATAGAAGAGTCCAACGACCTGGAGACTATGAAAGTCGACGAGCTAGTCGGAAAATTACAAGTATACGAGGAGAAAATGAGAAAGAGAGCCAAAGAGCCAATCGAACAGGCTCTTCAGGCAAAGATGCATATCGGTGAGAAAAGAAACGATGCCGATGGAAGCAGCCGTCAACATGGACGTGGCCGCGGTCGAGGTCGTGGCAGAGGCAGAGGTCGAGGTGCCCAAAATTTCAATCAAACTGAAGAAACTAAAGTCGATTCTCGACCAACACGAGGTCGATTTCGAGGACGATGAGGCCAACCGAGGTGGCAAAGCAGAAAAGATGTTGAGTGCTACAATTGTCATCAATTTGGACACTATGCCTATGAGTGTCAAAATGAAACAAATGATGGCAAGGAGAAAACCCACCTCGCTGAAGAACAAAAGGTTAATGGTGACGCCCTCTTGTTAGCCCACAAACAACAAGACGGAGGAAATGAGAGCACTTGGTATCTCGATACTGGTGCCAGCAATCACATGTGTGGACACAAACACATGTTTGTGGAGATGGACAACTCAGTGGCTGGTGATATCTCTTTTGGAGACTCGTCAAAAATACAAATTAAAGGACGAGGTAATATTCTTATTCGTTTAAAGAACGGAGATCACCAATTTATCTCGAACGTATACTATGTTCCTGGGATGAAGGCAAATATTCTGAGTATGGGCCAGTTGTTGGAGAAAGGATATGATATCCACATGAAAGATAGAAATCTCTATCTTCGAGACGAGAAAGGCAGTCTCATATCTCGTGTGCCGATGACGAGTAACCGAATGTTCTTGATGAATATCAAGAATGATGTAGCGAGATGCTTGAAAGCATGTACTGAAGACAAATCTTGGTTATGGCATTTGAGGCTCGGACATCTTAATTTTGGAGGCCTAAAGTTGATGTCAACGAAGAGAATGGTTAATGGACTCCCTTCCATAGACCACCCCGAACAATTGTGTGAGGGTTGTCTTGTTGGAAAACAACATCGTCAGAGTTTCCCGAAGAAGTCAGAAACGAGAGCAAATGAGCCGTTGGAGTTGGTTCACACTGATGTGTGTGGCCCTATCAATCCAAACTCGTTGGGAAAGAGCAAGTATTTTATCTTGTTCATTGATGATTATAGCAGGAAGACGTGGGTGTACTTCCTCAAGGAGAAATCCGAAGCATTCTCAGCCTTTAAAAAATTCAAGGCAATGGTGGAGAAGCAAAGTGGCTATCAAATTAAGTCACTTCGATCAGATCGAGGAGGAGAGTTTACCTCGACAGAGTTCAAGAAATTCTGTGATGAAAATGGGATTCGACGTCCCATGACCAATCCGTACTCGCCCCAACAGAATGGAGTAGCAGAAAGAAAGAATCGATCCATTTTAAATATGGCTCGAAGCATGTTGAAAAGTAAAGATTTGCCTAAAGAGTTGTGGGCAGAAGCTGTGGAGTGTGCCGTGTACCTGTCAAATCGAAGTCCAACAAGAAGTGTGTGGAATCAAACTCCACAAGAAGCATGGAGTGGATACAAGCCTAGTGTATCCCATTTGAAAGTTTTTGGAAGCATTGCACATATGCATGTTCCCGATCAACAAAGGAGCAAACTCGATGACAAAAGTGAAAGGTACATTTTTGTTGGATATGATCAACATTCTAAAGGTTACCGGTTGTATGATCCTGTCAATAACAGAATCAAAGTGAGTCGTGATATTCACTTTGATGAAAAGAGTTCGTGGGATTGGAGTTCTGATGAAAAGGAACAGTATAATTTCTATCCTGTCGAGATGGAGTCGGATCGAGGTGAAAATGAAGAAGAGCTAGAGGAGCCAGTCACCCCGACACCACAATCACCAACTAGTCCAACCTCGTCATAATCCGATTCTAGCATTGGTCCTCAAGGGAAGAGACCCTTGATCGATATATTTGAACAAATGAACGAAAACAATACTTTATTTTGTTTATTTGCAGATACAGAGCCAATTGACTTCGATGAGGCATCGAGAAGTCAAAAATGGAGAAAAGCCATGAATGAGGAGATTGATGCCATCAAAAGAAATGATACGTGGGAATTAACGACGTTGCCAGCAGGACACAAGCCCATTGGAGTGAAATGGGTTTACAAAATCAAAAGAAATTCACAAGGTGAAGTTGAGCGCTACAAGGCGAGACTTGTAGTGAAAGGTTACAAGCAACGGGCTGGAATTGACTATGATGAAGTCTTCGCCCCAGTTGCAAGATTGGAGACAATTAGACTTTTGATTTCGATGGCAGCACAAAACAAATGGAAAATTCATCAAATGGACGTAAAGTCCGCTTTCTTGAATGGTTACCTTGAAGAGGAGGTGTACATCGAACAACCGGAGGGTTATATTGTTCGAGGTCAAATAAACAAGGTGTTGAAATTAAGGAAAGCATTGTATGGTTTGAAGCAGGCCCCGAGAGCATGGAATAGTCGGATTGATAAATATTTTCAAAAGAAGGGATTTGAAAAATGCCCTCACGAACATGCTCTTTATGTAAAGAAAGAAAAGGAAAACATATTGCTAATATGTTTATATGTTGATGATTTGATCTTTACAGGTAACAATATGCAAATGTTAGAGAATTTCAAGAAAGAAATGTCCAAGGAGTTTGAGATGACTGACATTGGCCTAATGTCATATTACCTTGGAATTGAGGTGAAACAAAGAGAAGATGGAATTTTCATCTCTCAAGAAGGCTATGCAAAAGAGGTGTTAAAGAAATTCAAGATGGAGGATTGCAAGGCAATCAACACCCCAATTGAAGTTGGAGAAAAGCTATCAAGTTTTACCGGTGGAGAACGAGTTGACTCCACATTGTTCAAAAGTTTAATTGGGAGTCTGAGGTACTTGACGTGTACGAGGCCGGATATTCTTTATGCCGTTGGGATGGTTAGTCGATACATGGAGAACCCAACAATTTATCATTTTAATGTGGCAAAGAGGATACTTCGATACCTCAAAGGTACAATCAATTTTGGTTTATTTTATCCTACTACTAATGAGGTGAAATTAGTGGGATATTGTGACAGCGATTGGGCAGGAGATATTGATGATCGTAAAAGCACTAGTGGATTTGTGTTTTTCTATGGAAAAACCGCTTTTACTTGGTCATCAAAGAAGCAGCCAATAGTGACATTGTCAACTTGTGAAGCTGAGTATGTGGCTGCAACATCAAGTGTTTGTCATGCATTATGGCTAAGGAATTTGCTTAACGAGATGAACATTAAGCAAATTGAACCAACGGTGATTTATGTCGATAATAAGTCAGCAATTTCATTGGCAAAAAATCCCGTATTTCATGATCGGAGTAAGCATATCGATACTCGATTTCATTTTATTCGAGAGAGTATTGCGAAGAAACAAGTTCAAGTGAAGTATGTGAAAACCGGAAATCAAATTGCAGATATTTTCACAAAGCCCCTCAAACGTGAAGTTTTTGAGAAGTTGAGGAGTCTACTTGGCATGATGGAGTCAAGCTTAGGGGGGCGTGTTGAATGTGGTAATTAAGCTTGAGATCATGGGTCAAGTGAAGAGTTGCTAGAAAATAAATATAATTAAAAGTGTGTTTTAATTATATGTTAGTGGAGTAGTGGTGTAGTGGTGAAGCCAAAAGTCATTTGGCATTAATCTAGTTTTATTATGATATTTATTTTGTGTCCTTACATTTATCTAGAGATTAGTATATATAGATGCTATGTTAGTTGTTTTAAACATAGAGTACAACAAGTTAAAAAAGAAGAGTTGAGTTGTTAAAAGTATTTTGAGTTTATAGAAGTGTTGATTTTGAGTAGAGAAAAATATTGTGAGTATCCTCCTCTCCACTTCCTCCTCTTCCTAAAGTACTCGTCTTCATATTCTTACATTTTTCCCACCACGTTTTCGCAACAATAACTCGTACCAATTTGTAATTTTAGCATTTTAAATTTTGCCACCTAACTTGTAAAAATTTTCAATTTAGGGAGAATTTGTTTCCTCAAATTGATTTCCGGGCCAAATTACATCACGTGTATGCAGCAAAATTCCATCCTGGCATTTAATCCTTGATGTGGCGAATAATTTGATGCCACATCATTTAATTTTGCACAAATTGCAGAGATAGTCATACTTTTTGCAGAATTGACGCTAATAATGCACGTATATTTCTAAATATTCCATCGTGTTAGTGGTATGAAATACTTTTTTAGTACAAAATCTTGAAAAAAATACCATATCGTTTATCAAAAATCGACTGCCATCAGTACTCTTGTACACTTTTATGGGATGTCAATAGCAGTATGATGAGTGGCAATCAATTATTACTAGTATTTCCCTTTTGCTTTACAAGATGGCATTCACGCGGCACACAACAATTTTTGTGCTTATTTTATAGTGAGCCCAACCCCAACGTGTGAATTCAACCTTTTCTTTTACATACCAAAATATACAATAAAGTATGGCACCAATTGGGGAAGAATATTGCTATATATATGTCCACGTATTTCACAACATTACTCTGTTGATAAAAGGAAAAGACCCAGAATATATACTTCATGTTTTCATTTTTTATATATTATCATTTACATAGTACATATGGATTAGCTAGGGATATATACTACTAATCTCATTTGGAAATTTTGAAATAATCAAATTATATATATATAGTTTTCAAAGTTTTACTTTTGTGATACGAATCTGATAAGGGAGTCCCTGCGAAAATCCTATGGGACATCCCGATTTAATTAAAGAAAAAAAGAGAACATATATTGATAATGACTATGATCAAACCCATGTAACATGCATTGTGAACAAATACAAGTATAATATTTTATATAAATGAATTTAAATATTATTAACAGCTCTACTTTTAAGGATATGATTGAATTATAATGCACCGACACTTTTAAAAATCTTATTTTGTTGTACCGTGTCTTGTCTAACAATGTGTCTGATACCAAAATATTGAAAAAAATTATCCTCGTATTCGTATCCGTGTCCATATCATTATATCACAGCTAGCTCGTGAGCATATATTTCTACCTACAAATTGTGAAGAGAAAATGTGAAATTAGCATTGAGAAATCCTTGAATGATTGGATTGACGATTTTATAGAGTAGGACGGTTTTATATTATATTGATGGGAAATTAAAGCAAAGGGTTGAATATGAATTATGAACATTACTTTATTTCACTCAAAGTCGCACAAATTTGAAATCTTGAAATATTTTATTTTTATATAGTGAACAGCTAAAGGGTGGTATTTTAAAACTTAATTATAATAAAAGTAAGCGCGAATTCATCTGATCAATCCCTTTAGATATGTTTCTCTTGTTCCGTTTAATTAATACATATATATATATATATATATATATATATATATATATATATATATATATTTCTCTGAAATAGTCAATATTTTTGTAAGATTTAACCGAAACCCTAAAAAAAATTAATACTCTTAATATGTTCTATAAGAAAAGAAATAATAAATAGTAAATGGTAAAATGATTGTATTACGCTTTCTTACTAATAATATTTTTACGAAAAAATCATTAAAGTCCACATTGTCTAGCAAAACGAGCCTCAACATTTGAAAATATTACAATTCAGCCCCAGCCCTGAAGACACTTATATTAGCCTCAAAGTTTCCAGTACATACGAGGGTATTTTGAAAAAAATAAAATGGACGAAACTCTGAAGGTGTACTATTTTTTAAATTAACAATTGTAAATTTCGGAAACTTATATATAATAAATTAACGAAATAAGAAGGGTAACGTTATAAACATGAGTCAATCCCATATCGAAAATGATATATATTGCTTGACTTTACATGCTTACATTGGGATGGTAATCCTCTTGCATTAGAAAATTCTTGATTTGATAATCAATTATGTTGAAATTAGGGCAAGTCATACATATATAATTGCAAAACTAACCTAATAATTTTAATTTACACCACTAATTAATAAAACTCTCAATCAACCAAAAAGTGATTCTTGCGGATCTTAATAATTTTAAAAAGAAATTCATAATCCAATATCTCTGAGGGAGTTGTTAATCTTAATATATGGGTGTATTTTGTAATTATTCAATTTCGTATGGGATATAACTATAATTATTTGACTAAGAAAGTCATGAGTTATAATTTAGCAAAATCTAATTTTCCCATTTAACGTAATATATACTACATAAGATTGCATCTTTGGTAAAATTCTAACGGTGACCTTTATTTATTTAAAAGCATATAAGCTTTTCTCATCGAAAGTAAGGAGTCATTGATTTGTTACCATCAACTAGTGTAACTTAGCGATTCGACACTATGTTAATTTAAGTATTTGAGTTTGAGTTTTTCATAATACAACTACATGTCATTAATAGAGAGAATTGATGGGTGTCGAATCCACCAAAAATAATACTTATATTTCCGATCTACCAAATAACACAAATTGCATAGAGTGGTAAATAGGGTCGAACACAGGGATTGGTTGGAAATAATATCTTTTGAAAACCGGGAAATTTATTGAAAGTAGTAAAATGGGGGTTTTGGAGAATATCTAAACTACCAATCTAAACTACTAATTACCTAGAAAATTCAACTAAAGAAAGCAATTAAAATAAGGATCTTATTTTGTATTTTTGGATTTTTCAACTAAACAACTACAAAATAAACTAGGAAACAAATAAAAACTAGAGAATAAAAATATATGAGGAAAAATGCCTTGTTGGGGGATAATTCACCTAAGTTCTCTACTCGATCCCGGACGCAAGAATAATCAATCTACTATCGATAAGCCTACTATAGTCATCAACTACCTTAGACGACCTCGTTTCTTCTTAAGATTAGACTAATCAGGGCCTACGCCTTACAATTAATCCCTAATTAATAGACAACCCTTCGATAACACCTCTAGGAGTTTAATCTATTAACAGCATTCAATTTAAGAAACATAGACTCGAGTCAATTAAACACTAACACCGTGCTAATTTAAACCCGATTATTGAATCCCACTAGTGCCCCGGATAATAATTTTGCAACTACCCTACACTAGTTCGTCTCTAAATTCACATACATCAAATATTCCTTCAACATATGCAAAGACATTATGCAATTCACTCAAATACTTAATTGGCCAGATCAAATAAAGAGACAAATCACAATAATCAAGAAAGACAGAAATTCATATAAATATCGAAAAGTGAAATCTCATAACAATTCGGTCTCACAAGTTTGTAGAACTTAGGCAAATCCCCCAACTAGAATAATAAACTAGCTACTAATAATTAAAATCTAACAATACTACAATATAATAATTCATAACCAAAAACAAGAAAAGAAGAAGAAAGTATTCTCCAAACAATTAATTCCAAGGAAGTATGAAGTTGACGATGTGCCGTGATGGTCCTTCCTCCATTCTCCAAAGATAGACCAGTTGTGCCTCTCCCCCCCAAACTCACGTGAAACTTCCCCTGTGATGTTGTGTGTGAGAAGGAGGTGCAGAATCTGTCCCAAAAACCTAGCGTAATCCTTACTCCCCAAGTCTCCAATCTTGTGTGTAATTATCTCTCCAAGGCCAAGCCCAACAAAAGCCCATAATTGAATAAGGAAAAGAGTGTAAAAAAATGCAGAAAGTCGCCTAAAATCCGGTTCAAGATCGCTGAAAACGCGTGAAAGGGAGTTTGAGTCCGAAAAGGAAAGTGAATCCTGCACAAGATAGGACTCTCAGCGAACTGGACCTGAATACGTGATCACGTAAACGTGGCTTGTACAAAACAGCTTCAAACTTGCGACTTTTAGCTTCTTTTGAACAAAATCTCCAATCCTACACCCAAATCAACAAATTGGATCAATTCACATAAATAAGGACAATTAAACATCAAAGAATGGGGGCAAATATATCATAAAAACGTGCAATATAACCACTTATCAAGAATTTTACACTTTAATGATACGACCCGACTTACGTAAGAGGATAATTCTTCTACTGATATGGCCTCTTTATTTATATCATAAAGGGAGGAAGATTGTGAAAGTTTACCTTTTAATCATTCTTGGAGACAAAAAGAGGTTCACGTTGATTTAGGTATTAAAGATTAGAAATTTACATGTGAACACTGGCTGTGTAGAACAAAGTTGCATGTTACTAAAGTACTAATTAAATATTTGCTCCAAAATTAAAGTTTCAATAATTCAATATAGTTCTAAAACCGTGGTATCTTTTTTTAATTGGGGTCTTGTGCCTTTGTTTCTTCCTTTTCTTTAAAAAAGTTTATCTTAGGTACATTTTATTTGGACTAAAGAGAAGAAAAATTGAAGGCATAAACTTTGCTGTAAGCCCATGCTTTCGCACCTATTTTAAAAATAATTTTTGCAAGTGGGAAAGTAAGTGTAAAAATGTAAACCCATGCATCCTCTTACTGTCTTACATCTATTACGCATAGAGGATTATTGGTACCTAGAATTTATTATAATTACAAAATACCTTATCGGAATTCAAAAATTACTAAAACCCTTCTGAGGTATCAAACAAGTACAAATTAAAAGCGATTTTTTTTGTAAGATTTTGTATAAACTATGGGGGAATGTTGTTAGATTTTTGTAATTGTTTGAAATCTTAGAGAGTTTTTTTTGTAATTTTTGAAAATAAAAGAGATATTTTGTAATTATAAAAAAATTTAAGGATACTGTATGCAGTTTTATTTCCTTTAATCATTTGTGTTCTTTGCATGTGGTCAAATCTTGTACTTATTTAAATTCCAGAACATAACAGTAGAACGTACACTTGATCTTTGTCTTTTTTTTTTCTTTGAGAAAAACAAGTTGTGTTTTTTATAATTCAAAAATCAGTAGTGGAGCGACAGCAACATGGTACTAGTAGCCTCCATTTTTTAGGATATAGATAGAGGAAAATAAGTATAAATTCACTTTGGCTCAGCTAAAGAGAAAATCAGAGATCAACTGACAAATACATTAAATTAAGGTTTAATAGCATCGAGACCTTCAGATAATTATCAGCTAAACAGTATACACATGCAGAACTTCAAGAATAAAGAATTTTTTAGCTAAGTCTTTTGGTTTTTGCAAGTTTTCTTTTAGTTTAGGCGATGCTAATTTCGTAGCTCATGCGTTTGTTAGAAATGAGGTTTCGACCTACGCATGCAGATTCAAAAGATGTTCTCGCATTTGCTTTAGACATTGTTTTGTCAGATTCTGTGATTTTAATGTAAGTTTTAGCTTTTACGGTTTGATCTTTAAAAAGAAAAAGATCTTTATTGTCTTGGATTTATAACTTTGTGCATTACATGATAGAATTTGGTCTTTAATTCATCAAATCTTTAAGGTTTGTCACCATATATCCACCGGAAGAACTTATATCACTTCTTTAGTTAAACTTATTACATTTGTTTGACTATGATCAGGCAAGTGATCAAGGACTGTAATTGAGAAAATTGAAAAGATAGGAATGATTTTGCAATTAATTTGAAATGTGAGGGATGAAAATTCATTTTTCCCGAACACCTGATTTCTCTATTTTTGTCTTTTTTTCATGGTTCATTGTATATTTGTATACATTTTCCACTATATATTCAGATTGCACAAATCAGTTTCCTAAGCTACAAGTTGTGACCCCTTTTAGTTAATAATTACACTCACATTCCAGATGAGTTTCATAATTACAAAAAACATTCAAAATCCTAAAAATTTATAATTATGAAACTAATGTGGGTGTAAGTATAATTATTTAACTAAAAGATCACAATTTATATAGTTTAACAAACTGCTATGACATTTAAATGTAGTAAACCATAAAAAGTATTCTAAAACAGAATAGTCAACTTTACAGAATCAAGTAATAGATATTTTTCTTAATGTTAAAATCAGCAGCAGCAGCAGCAGCCAAAGAGCAATTTCCCTGACATGCACCCAAAAGAGCGTCGAACTAACCAAATTTACTAATTAAATTTGTAATATTCCCAAATCTTGATTATTCAAACTTCAACTTCATTATTTAAAAGAAATTCAGCTTTACTCCTTGATCATTATTTTATTCATGAATTACACAAACGAGATATAAATCAAGAAGAGAATAATAAGGTGATAATATAATTCAAAACCTCAGCTCATTTCACCATCCCAAAGCTCCCCACCAACAACCAATCTCCATGGCATTAACGACTGTAAGTTCCACGGCGGTGTCCGCCATCGCCGCCGCCGTGGTCTTTCTGTGCTGCTTTGCTGCCATTGCAGAAGCTAAGAAGTTCAAAACTTTCAGCGAACAATACGGGCCTTTCAATGATACCCAAAGAGGCCGATTATTTGAGGTTGAAAAGAACGCAACAATCAACAACGACGCGCTCCAGATAACCCCGGATTCCCTCAACCCTGATTTCATTCTTTTCAATCACTCGGGGCGCGTGCTCCTCCGGCGTCGTTTCAAGCTGTGGGACGGGGAAAACATTGCTGGCTCCAAGTCCAACAACGCCACCCGACCTCCGGTCGCCTCTTTCAACACTTCTTTCCTGGTCAACGTCTTCAGCAACAACCGAACCGCCGGCGAGGGACTGGCGTTCGTCATCGCTCCGAATCTCGACCTCCCGCCAAACAGCTCCGGCCAGTATCTCGGCTTGACGAACTCCACCACAGATGCCGTCCCGGCAAACAAGGTGGTGGCGGTCGAGCTCGACACCTTCAAGCAAGACTTCGATCCCGACGACAACCACGTCGGCATCGATATCAACTCCGTCAGATCCATCAAAACCGAATCCCTAACCCGCCACAACATCACCATTGCCCCCGACGGCGCCAGGTTCTACAACGTCTGGGTGGATTACGACGGCGGTAATATGTCCTTAAAAGTGTACATCGCGGAACAAGCAGAGAAAACCGGCCCGACGCCTCCGAAACCCGCCGCACCAATCCTATCCGCCGCAGATCTGAATCTGATGGATCACGTCAGCCAGTATTCCTACTTCGGCTTCTCCGCATCAACAGGCATTAACGGCAGCCAGCTGAACTGTATCTTGAGGTGGAATCTAACCGTAAACTACATCCCTGAAGGAGGAAATCAATGGCTGACGATTGTTCTTGGGGCGGGCGTGCCGGCGGTAGTGCTGCTGCTGATGGGCGCCGTCGGCCTCGTATGGTACTTCCACAGAAAGCGGTTGGCGCATTCGAACTCGAATTTGGCCGGAGCTCTGAGAAGCCTTCCCGGAACGCCGAGGGAGTTCAAATTCAGAGAGCTGAAGAAGGCGACGAATAGCTTTGATGACAAGTACAAGCTCGGACAGGGAGGATTTGGAGTGGTGTACAAAGGGGTGTTGGTCAAGGAGAGTACAGAGATTGCTGTCAAATGGTTTCTGAGGGAGAATATTAAAGGCCAGGATGATTTCTTGGCTGAGCTTACCATAATCAATCGCCTCCGCCATAAGCATCTTGTTAAATTACTTGGTAAGCTGTTCTTATCGAATTCTTGATTTGATTTTTGAGTTTTATTTATGTGGGTCGTTATGGTTCTCCATGAATAATGTTTCTGTTAAAAAAGTATCTTTGTCAATTTTGTCCAAAATCCTCTTCATTTTTTTGGTTCCCGCCCAGTTTTTTTTTCACGTTCGTAGAGCTTCAATTGGAATATTTGTCCTTCTTGATATGTTAGTTTTAGTGAGAAATCAGAAAAGATTTGGGGATTTAAGACAGTCAGCATTAGGGGTTTGTCCAAGATTTAGAGTTAGTTTAATGATACCATAAATGGGGAATAAAGTGTTTTTCTGCCCTCGTAATTGCAGGGTTTGGTATATCTAAGGTGTTCACGTTCGAACGTGTCTGAAATTTTCTAATATTCTTATTGATTGAAACGTGTCTGAAATTACAAATACGCCCTTTGGATTGTCCCCCTATTTTATTTTATAATCTTAATTTCAGTTTGTTTTCATTCTTCCTTGTGCGTTCAATAGTGAAATAAAAACCAAAGAAAAGAAGCCTAAATTTAGGATATATTAGTGTATCATTATTGGATAGGGATGCAAATTTATTAATAGGTGAATTACGTTTACTTTAGTGAAGTTAGGTGAAATTATAAATCCATCCCGACATTTTTAGAAATTACAGCATATTCTTATAGTTTCAATTAATTAGTAATAATTACAGAATAGCCCCTATAGAATTACAGCGTAATCCCTATGTAGGGATACCTACCCCTGCTGCTAAAATTTATCAATTAATTGAAACTATAGAGACTATATTGTAATTTCTGAAACTAGAAAGAATTTCAAAATTCACCTAATTAATTTTAGGGGATAGTAGATGAAACTCACCCTTGTTTATATTTGGAAAGAATTTAAGAAAAGTCACAATCCAACCTTTCATTGTCCAATGACTGGGGCCCACATTATCCATGTCAGCATGCAAGCCAATATTATCCTAAGGATGTTTGACCAATAATTTTGCACAATTTTGACTTTTGACCAAGCTTATGTTTATCTACAGTCATATTTAAATTATGGAGAAGCTTCCTGGTATATGGTCTATATCCCTCACGTTGATATTGCAAATTATGAAATTAATTCTTGGTATACTTGAAAATGACTACTCATTCTGACTTTGAATTTTTAAACAAACACCGTAGCTATTGCAAGTGAAATTTAATTTGTACGTTCTCATCAAGCCACTAGATCTTCTGCCGTATCCGAACCGGATAAAAACTGCGTGGAAACCAAAAAAAATAACAGTTGGTTCCAAGCTAGCAATGTTGAAAGTGGTTCCAATCTTCAACTTCTATATTCTTCTTTGGGTGCTTTTCAAGGGTCCTCTTCTTGTCAGAACGTATACAACCTGGATGATATATAAGATCAAAGTCAATAAATATCGATACTTGGCGTGCTGAATCATGTTTGATGGTGAAATATTGATTCTTAATTTGTTTATATTTGTGTATTACGTAGTTCAGAAATTTCCTCAGAAAACATCTGCTGTTCTGAAACAAGAAAATATAAACGTAGGAAAATAAAAGGGTTGACTTAATTGTTAACCATCCCTCATTGTTAAATACTAAAATACTTACCGTTTTATCATGTTTCGACAATTTTCACCTCATGAACTAGCTTCTAGATGAGTTCGGCACAATACCCTACTTAATTTTTTTCTGATTGTTTGGGTTTGAGCGTGCAAACCATCCCACATTGGTTAAATAGGTTAAATTAATACTAAATCACTTAACATTAATAATATAGTTTTTGGAGTGAGTCAGGCACAACCGCATATTACTTTACAATAATCTATGTACTTGTTGCAACAGGATGGTGTCACAAGAACGGGAAGCTCCTCCTCGTGTACGAGTACATGCCTAAAGGAAGCCTCGACATGCATCTCTTTGTCGGCCCAGACGTCGAGCCGCTCGGGTGGAATCTCCGCTACAAAGTCATATCAGGAGTCAGCTCCGCCCTACACTACCTTCACCACGAGTACGAGCAGAGAGTGGTCCACCGTGATCTGAAAGCAAGCAACATCATGCTCGACTCCAACTTCAATGCCCGTCTTGGTGATTTCGGCCTTGCACGGGCCTTGGACAATGAGCGGACCTCGTATGCAGAAGCTGAGGGGGTTCTAGGAACAATGGGGTACATAGCGCCCGAGTGTTTCCACACGGGAAAAGCCACACAGCAATCCGACGTATATGCATTCGGTGCAGTGTTATTAGAAGTAGTGTGCGGGCAACGCCCTGGAGTCAAGATTGGAGGCTTCCAGCTCTTGGTCGACTGGGTGTGGTACTTACACCGGGACGGGAGGTTGCTGGAAGCAGTTGATGAGCGGTTGGGCAATGATTATGTGGTAGAAGAAGCTAAGAGACTTCTGCTGCTCGGTTTGGCGTGCTCGCATCCTATTGCTGGTGAGAGGCCTCGAACACAGGCTATCGTTCAGATGATATCCGGAACGGTACCTGTGCCCAATGTCCCGCCTTTTAAGCCGGCCTTCATATGGCCGTCTTCGGGCCCAATGGATATTGAATCGGGGTCAATTGTTACGTCGACAACACTTTCTACCTCCCATTTTGGGTCGGGATGGAGCCCGCAGTTCCTCAGCCGGGACATCGACTCCTTGGTGTAGCTTCTCTGGGGTGAAAAGGGGAGAGAACAAAAAAAAAAGAACTATGACCAGTCACCGATGTGCATTCTTTTGTTCAATCTTTTTTTTTTTATTTTCCTTTTTTCTTGAAATTATGCTTACTGTTCACCTAACAAATAGTTGTCTCAAGATTTTGGTTGTTGTGGAGGACGTCTCAAGATTTCCTCTTCTGTTTGTCATGGTCAGTAGGGGTTGAAATGGCTGTGTGTATGTATATTCTTGTTTGTCAAGACTTTATCTTTTTCCTATTTATATCATCTCTTTCTTTACTTTCTGTATGTCATATCTAGATACTTTCTGTCTGCTATTTTTGACATGAAAAACTTGTTGATGTTGAGAGAAGTTACACAATATTTTAATTATTTTTTGTTTAATGTTGATCTGTTGATCATGCATTATTTATTTTCATGATTTTATTTTTCAATTCATTTTAAGGAAAATATCAATAATTAATCATCGATTAACTAATAGGGAATTAGGGATAAAAATTACACAAACCCCATAAGATTTGATTAAAAAACCATTGAAACTTTGAAACCTTACAAACACCTCCCTTGAAACCTTACATATACATAATACCCCTGAAAAACTTTACAAATACCCTCAGGGGAGTAAGTGTAAGAATGTAAGGTTCTGATGGTGAAATTGTAAAAGACACACAGCTTTAAAAAGGCAAATTACATAGAGTAACAAAATACTTCATAATTTTAAAAATTACAAAAAACTCCCTGAAATTTCAAACAAATTCTTACAAAGAAAAAAACTTCGTAATTTGTAATCGTCTGAAATTTCGGAGAGTTTTCTGAAAATTTTGAAAAAAGATTATGGCAAATTTTAAAAGGTACGTTCTCTTCTGATGACACAAAACAGTTCCATCGAAATGAGGGGGGCAAAGTGAGCTGGTTAGGAGTTGAGGGAGGTGTTTGAGACATATGCAATATCAACCATAGCGTCGGGATCTCTGAGTCGGAACTCGGAAGGACCCTAGATCCAAAACCCAATCCTGGATCATCTTCTGAGAATGTGACGGCTGATCCACCGGCACAAGATGCCCAGCTCTAGCAATCACAACATTGCTCAAATTCTCCCATTTCTGAACATACCCAACAAGCTCCCCATTCACATCGTCGTCCCAAACCATTCGTTTCGCCTTCAAATAATCTCCGATGCCTTTCCAATCCAACGCCTTCACCCAAGCTTCCGTCGCCGCCGCGCTGTCCACCAGATCGAACTGGCCCTGATAGAGCAACACTTTTATTCCTTTCCTAAGCACGAATTCGACCATATATTTAACGCTCTTCATCGTGTCGTCCTGTAGAGCGGTCTTCACGGATGAACTGCAACTATCGAAAGACACCGATTCCTTGGCTTTCAGAGCGATCTTCACCGCATTTTTCTGCAGATAGTCGGTCACGAAATCTATTTTGTAGGGAGCTTTTTTGGTGAAGTCGAACAAAGTGGCTAACCCGCTCATCCGTCGCAATGAATTCCACACGTCGTATCTTTTTTCTGATGCTTCTCTCCATCTTCCCACCTTCGCCAGATTTACTGCTTCCGATTGAAGCGCTTCGAGTTCATGCATTTGCATTGAGTTTATTAAACCGGAGGAATAAGCGTTCGATGCGTGAGTTTCCACCTGCACCAAGGAAAGATTGAAATTTGTAAGCGAATTTCAGGCGGCTTCGTCAAACTGATACTTAACCCGTACAAAATTGATATAAATTACATTTGGACACAATGAAGTTTGGTATAGTTACAAATTAATCCCTCCTATTTAAGAAATTATTATACCGTTCATAAAATTTCAATAAAAAGTGTAAATCTTTCGAAAACATCCCTAACAATTTCAACTGAAACATTAAGTAAGAGTATTTTTGAAATATTTTACGTAATTTTTTATAACATCCAGAAGGATATGAGATTTTATAAAAGAGAAAAGATCTGATTTGTAAATATACCAAACTTCAGAATATACAAAGAATTTGAATGGGAGGGGGTTATGCCCATACCTGCAAGACGGGATCGACCAATCCGTTTCCAATGGCGATTCCGCGCAAGTTGATCCGGCGGCGATGCTCCGCCACCACGTCATTCTTTTTCAATATGTAATATCCAATCGCCGAAACATATTTCCCAGCATAGCTCTCGCCGGCGATGTACAATGGTCGAAATCTGAACGACGGATTCTGTTCCATAAACCTGGTTATGGCGATATAAAGGTGTTTGGCGACCGAGAGGCTGTCTTTGGGTATTTCTTCGTCGTTTCCAGCAATACTGAAACCAGAACCGATTGGATTGTCGAGAAAAAGAAGACCGAACTTCTTATTCCAGCTACTCGGATTCATCTGAAGATGATCATCACCGTTTTTAACCAGCCAGGGTCCAAATTCCAGGAAGTTTCCATACATTGAAGTGCAACCAGGTCCGCCTTGGAGCCAAACGATGAGAGGAGTTTGGGAGATGGAGGAAATTGGAGTCTGAGCTTCGTAGAAGGCGTAAAAAATGGCGGAACTTGACGATGGGTTTATCGGAAGATAGCCTGAGTTGTTGGGGAGAGCTTCTGCCGGAAAAGGAAGTGCTGGAAGAACATATGATCGTATGGAAGCAGAAAAGGAGTAGTAGAAAAAACCTAGAAGGGAGAAGAGGAGGACGAAGGGAAGAAATTTGATGAGTTTCCAGTTGGTCAACGGCGCCATTAACGTTGACTTTTTAAGCTTTAAGCTTTGAGAGTGGCGAATAATTTTCTTTTTATAAGTAAAATTATGTACATCCAACATGAGCTAGAGGCGGAAACTATCGTTGATTTCACCAACTTAATTTTTTATTTTATTTTCCAATCATTTTTTTTCTAGGTTCGGTATTTCATCAAGTGCTAGATAGCCTAGATTCAAAATAAGAGTATATTAAAATTTGATTGGGTTTTAATTTTTATTATTTTTTTGACTTGATCTTCGGGTTATGAGATTGAGAGGTGATGTTGTTTGGTGTTTTTTAAATATAGAAGTCTACAAGTCTCCCTTTTCTTTAAGGTTTCAATTTATCTCTCAAGTCAAATACAATTTTTTTTCTTTCCTATATGACTATATCTACTTAGATTCTTATTTATCCTATTAATTAATACCATATGTAATTCGCCCTAATATTTTTGTAATTACATATGGATACTCATATTTGTCATATTTATGTTTAGGTCTTTGAACTAGTCTACATTTGATCAAATTTAAAATAAAATGTGGTTTTTAGATGTAAGCGATATCCAAGATCATTTAGTTTAATTCATATTGTATACATTTAGGTCTCACCACCAATTTAAAAGCGAATGTTGATCAATGCAATAAGCGTAGAACTAAAAGCTAAAACACTTTATTAGATTCTAGTGGAATAAAGTAGTAGATGTTTTAAACAAAATTTAGGGTTCAAACCCTAGCATGAGTAACTGGTTTGTGACTTGGGAGAGACAAGAGTCATCAACAATTGAGAAAACAAAAAAAAAGAATTTAATGTTCAACTAGAACAAAGTTTAGAAGTATCAAGCTTCCGAAGCCTGACTTTTATAAGTTGATTCAAGTTTAGTTTGTTTAACTATGAAAACCACCTGAAAGACTATACAAAAACTTAATTAAACAAATAAACCCAAACTTTAAAGACAAGGACAACGAATCACTCATCAATTTGCAATAAATGTTTCTACAAAATTTACAACTTTGATTGCCAAATAAAACGTAGAACGAGGACACCAATTCCAGATCTTGGTATTTAATCTCTCAATAATATACACATTTACTGTACAAAACTAGCATGAACTCACCTAAGCCAAGCCCACAAAATTTTTGGACAAACATTCAACAAGGAAGCAATACAAACAAGAATATTTGACCTGCTATGAGATTTCCTTGCTGTACTTCTTAAATAATCAATATTCCCTTACAACATGGTCATGGTCAGACTAACAAACAATTGTGAAAATGAAAATTATATGTATTTCATCTCACATGGAATGTCGACTATCTTTCTTGGTTCGTTCCTCTTGGACCTCGTCAAGATCCTCATCATCGCCCCTTTGACCAGCCTGCTCTTTCCAATATCCCACCAACCTTTTCAAACGGGCAACTTCTTTGGAGGACACATTTTTACTCGGGTCATTAACAATTGAACGAACTCTCGATGCATACCTGGAGTGCATATGGAATTCAAGGTTGTCAGAAGATTAAGTTAGTATTATTAATATTTGGGGATAATTACAATAAAATACCCTGAGGTTTTTCATAGTTACGCAAACATACCCTGAGGTTTGAGAAATTACAAAAACATACCTGGCAAAGTGGTTGGTAATTTTTTAAGAATTAGTTATTTTAATCTTGGCAATTATTGATCAATATTTGACCCTATTTCATGACAATTATACCTTGTAATATTATAAACGTTACAAGGGATGTTTCTGCAATGCTTAGAAGTCAAAAGGGGGTTATAATGTAATATGCTAATTCATATTACTGTCCATAAATATAAAAACCAGGTGCATAAAGGCAAATCCCGCTTCCCATTAGGGTTTTCTAACGGCTGTTAGAGCCCAGGGAATGTTTCTGGGATCCTTAAGGTATATTTGGGTAATTAGGCCAGAATTCACGGTATGTGTGTGTAATTATCCCTTAATATTTTAATTAGAATGCCTCCATTATGTAAGTACATTGAGAGGAGGAGAAGGATTGCTTACGTTAAAGAGTTGTAGGTCTCATCCAGATTTGATTCTGCTGGAGATATGTTTACAAACATCAACGTTTTAGCATTACCACCCAGTGAATCACTCATCAACATGGTTAGCTTGTGATTTCTATAGGGAATATGTTGATTGCCAGAAGCTAAAGCACCAATCACATCACCAAGAGCTGAAAGTGATTTATTAATGCTTTGAGCCTCCTTTAATTGACTACCAGAAGAGCCCGACTTCTTCACTCTTTCAGATCCAGCAAGATCCACAAAGCTTAGCTGCACAAGTATCAAAATATATATAGCTTAAATAGATTGAAATGCAACAGAAATAATTGTATTAAGAAAAGAGGTCCATCAAAAGTTGATATTACCTTTCCCCTCGCAACTGATTGAGTTTGAAGATTGGTACTCTCTATAACAATAGAAAGTATCAGATGTGACCGTGAACTTTGCTCATTCATGAGGGTCCCAGTTGTATGACGCTGTTCAGATCCTCTCTCCATAATATTTCTTAACTCATCAAATGATGAAATGGATAAGGTGGTCACATTTTCCACAACCACCATCCCCTGTTAATACCCAAGCAAGAAAATGAGATCAATAAAAAACAATACAGAATGAAGAAGAGAAACAAAGACATTATTAAGCATATCATTTGGAGAGTTACCCTTGTATCCTTTTTTATGTCTAATTTCAAACGCTTTGCGTTCTTTGGTAGTAAGAGATCTATTAATGTATCTTGATATAATTCCACCATATATGCCTGCATATGTTCATAAAATAAATTGGTCATGACAAATCAACAAGTACCCACAATTTCACAGTATTTCATAAAAGCTAAAATAGTGGCGAGTTATCAACTTGACGTCCATTCACATTTATTACCTTCAAAGTAAACGAATACTTTTTACTATCCCGTTTAATAATTCTAAAAAGTTCAGATATAGCACGTGGAGTGAGCCCTGGATTACTCTCAGATCCATAGATTGTAAACGTCTTCCCAGAACCAGTTTGTCCATATGCAAATATGCACACATTATATCCATCAACTGCAGATTGCACCAAATACTGCATCAAAGGGAATTGAGATAAGAACACGACCAAATCGTTTCAAAGTAATAAAGAAAATAAGATGGGTAGATCACATAACAAATAAATCACATAGAATATTATTAGTCTTGCCTTGGTATCCTCAAAGACGTCATCTTGAGTGGCATAGCCATCAAAAACACGATCATACATATGTTGTTTCACTTTATCATCTCTCCATGTATGCTCCACTGTGAACTCATCAACATTTGCCAGCACATTTCTTTCCTTCTCAGATATTTCCTTCTCGCTCAAAGGCCTCAATCGACAATAGACTCGAATCTTGCCTTTCATGTCTGAGAAGTAAATGAAAGTTCCAAAGCATGATCATTCGAAAGAATATGAAAATATTCAAAATTATCCACATATAGCTCAGTCATGAGAGAAAAGAGGCTAAAAAGACAACACTCGTTGATTTCCAGATTGGAATGCTCCAGTTTCTTCTTTTGGGGTATTAATCATGTATTATTTCCTCAATGCCTTTTTTTTTCCAAGAAAACTCTAACTGAAGTAAAGTTACCATTAATTTTACCCACTATTATTGAAGGCAAAAGGGTAAAGATACGCGAAATCTCACTGTATGAACTTTCAGTTAAAACTCCATGAGCAATTCAAATTGGGACATATGGTGCATAAAATAAGACAAAGAAGTGTCTACAGTACCTTCTATCATGTTAAAGTATCGTTTTCTCATAACTTGTTCTTCCTTGTAAAGTGCCTCCATCTCAGCCAATTGAGCACCTTGCATCTTCAAAATTGCAGCTGTTTGCTCATTCTTTCTGTCAATGTCCTAAATAAGAGACATATGGGTTAAAACTTTGTACATGTTACACCGATATTAACCATCAGAAAACTATCGCTTGCACACATATTTCAAGGACCAAGAAAAATAAAAATATTTTACGATAACGATCCAACCTCTTTCATTTCTCTGAGCTCCTCCAATTCCCTGAGGTTATTTTGCAATGCAGACAATTCTGTGTCCTTAACAGCAATAGCTGATTGGGCATCAGACAAATTACGCGAGGCCTCTTCCAATTTCTTTTCAAGTTCAAAAATACGTAGCTTCATGGTCTTGCGTTCCTGATCGTAGTTTCCCTCAATGATAGCAATCTGCATTTGGAGAATTGCAAAAAGTTTCAGTTAATATAAGAATCTTAAGAGTTGTCAAACTTATAAGCTAGGCATTCATATACCTCATCAATGTTCTTCCTTTCAAGTCTTGAAAGTCTCTCTTCTAGAGATGTTTTCTCATTCACAAGTTTCCGTTTGGATTCCTCTACTGCATGCAACTCCGCAGTACGTGCTTTTAGTTCATCTTGAACCTTACGCAAGACCTAATCGTATTGGCATAAGATATGCCAGTCAAAAGAAAATTGAAAAAAGACGGGAATTAAACACAATCAATTTGTATACCTTACAAAGAAAACAAAAAAATCAAAGATGAATCTTTTGAGTAAAGGATAGTCATGTATAAATTATCTGGACAGATTTCGAAGCAGAGGTAGTAAAATCACATATTTACCTGATTATTTGTTTCAGCCAATTCTTTCCTAATGTTGTTTTCCCCTTGACTATTCAACTTTGCAAGCTTCACCTCAATGCTTTGTTTCTCCATCAATGCAGCCTACGGGCAACCAACAATGAGAAATAGCAAAGACCCAGAAGAACTGGGTTCAATACTTTTACAGATATGATTACCTGAAGAGCTGAGTTTCTTTCATCAGACAAATTCCTCAGTCTGTCCCTTTCAGAAATGATTTCTTCAACATATTGCTTCTCAGACCTCAGGGTTCCTTTAAAACTCTCCAAATCTTCTTTTATTTTCAGTTCTTGCATTTGTTTTTCATGTAGATCTTCTTGCAACTGAATAACAAAAACCAACGGATTGCAAGTTAGAGAAATACATTTGTGCAAAAAAAATGTACATTTCTGATAAAGATTCATTTGATTTATTCAATTGGGATTAGTAATTTAAAATGAACAGCCACCAGAGACAATTTTCCAGCATTAGTTTCAAAGCTTAGCTTGTTTAATCAGAAAGTAGCAAACTCACTTGAGTGACTTTCTTTTCTGATTCTTCAAGAGATTTTGACAATTCCAGCACACGCTTCTCATTGATGTCCATAGGAGGAGGTCGAACATTGTCGGGAGGATGTCCATTAACTGAACCATTAGCAGCAGCACGTGCTTTGGAGTATCGGCGCAGCATTACATCATTTATATGTGTTTGAAGGGCAACACATATTTCCTCTCCCTAATTCAAGAAGAATGTCAACAACTACCCAATAATACAAAAGTACACACGACCAGAGCAGTAAACACCAAATAATAGTATCTTATCCATAAATCATTAATAATCTAACCTGCTTAGTTTCAAACTGGAATATATGCAAAACACCAGCCACTCTCATCTTAAAAAAGACAGCAGTATTACTGCTGCCAAATTGCATTATGTCTCTCAACTCAGCTGAATGTAAATACTCCTTTGGAACAGGGCGAAAGAAATGAACCTTCAGGTAAACAAACAATCATATTTAGGCATACTGTCTCTACCATGAATATAAATATCAACGAGGCAAACATATAAAAACTTCTTACCCCGCGCTTGTTAATGCCCAGAATAATTTTTCCAGGCAGGAGTCCAATAGGATCATCAATCTTACGGACAGCAAAGAACACTGAGTTCCCATAAGGAAGAGTTCTCAAAATCCTCAAAAATTGTTGCCTAGCATCATCTTTCGTTAGATTTTCCTACAGATCAAAGAGAATATCACAGAAACAGATATAGATTTTATTAATAGAGAAGTGTAAATAAAGCGCACAAAGATATGTAAAATTACAAGAACAAGGAGTATGCCTAAACTCCTATATTTGGTTAAGGGTATATAATAAAATCATTATCTAGAAGATGCTTACAGGAAGATCAAAAGTAGTCAGGGGCACACGTTTTGCAATCATAATGAGTAAAGAATGTCAGGACAACACACTTTCATCCATCGTAGTGTAAGTAAGTAGTACTTCAATTTTCCATAGCATATAGAAAACATTTTAATGTGTCAAAAATATGAAGAAAAAAAATGTAAAATTATATTATGGCACTCACCATTGAACGGTACCGAGAAAGAATATCTAGTTCCCAGTCTCTCTTGGCTCGTGTAATTGCAATTTGTCTTGGGAGAAATCGTTCTAGAAGTGATGTCCAGTCACTAGATATATGAACGAAAAATAGTTAAAAGTAATTAAAGAATTTTTTATACAAGTTCTGAGATAACAAGTTGATTAGCAGCTGCGATACATCTCGAAAAAAGAGGCCACAGATTGACTGAAGAAACATAGTGAAGGAGACACACAGAGTAAGTCAACTAACGTGCACGTTTCGGGAGAAACTGCGTATCCAATTTCGACCAAAATTTGCAAAGCAGATAGCTGTGCAGCATCATCCCTTCCAACCGGATAATTGCCTAGTACATAGTCGTGTTGTAGCTGCAAAGAAGAAAGAAAGATGGGGAAAGAAATAAATTAGAAGACAATCTCAAGAATAGATCCTTTATGGATCGCAATTAAAAGTAAATAAGCTTATAATGAAACAGAAGTGTAGAGACATACTTGGACATATGATAATTGCACAAACATTGGGTCTGTCACAGCTTCATCAGACTCCCGAAATAGCTTCTTTTTGAATGTCAATTTACAGTGCAAAATCTCTCCTTTACTTCGGTCCTTTGATGCCTTAAAGTCAGCGAGTAGGTCCCCAATATACTTATTATCATCCAACCCTATGTACTCTTCTGCAGAATATGAAGCATATTGCTAAATTTATTTAGGAAATTATTGGAAGCATAACAATCCTCAACTAATTCAAGAGATTAGATAACAACAAAAAATTATTGCGACTCAGAAATCAGAATAGATGAAGGTTATAGATCTAATATAAGTAGTACCGTTTCCAGGATCTGGTGATTTGGAAACAACAGCCTTTCGACACTCAAACAAACTGAAGCTAGAATATGCTGATAATTTGATTATTCCAGCAAGCTCCTGAAATTTACGCAGCAAATAACCCAAAAAATTAATAAGGTGTTGCATCAATTTTATCAAGAAAATGAGGCATGCTAACAATGCCTGAATGAAAACAAATGCATAAAGCAACCATCTTTCTGTCACTAAAAAAAGAGAAAGAAAAATAAGTTGAATTTTGACAAATCTAGAATATCCAACTAATTTGATAATAGAAGAAAATGATATACAAATTATAGTAAACTCATAGACCGATGCACATTTTGTACAATCATGTCATGAATCTCCAAAAACAATTGTGAAACAAAAAGAATGTCTAAGCGCAAATTTATAGCTGAAACGCGAGGCTCACTGAGATGCTTTAGGGCAATTCCGCTTAGGATTCCAGGTGAACCTCCTAAAGAAACCAATGGGACTACAAATAGTCACCCTAAAGACTAAAGAGGAAGTTGGCATACTCACCTGCATAGAATAAGTTGCTGAAAGGATTTGAACTTTCTAGTTTTGACATTGGTGATAAATAGTATGTCAATACTCTATTTGCTCATTCATTCAGCAGACTTAAGATAGACAAGGGACAAATCTTGAACTTGCCTAAAAGGGTAGTATCGTGTAATAATCATAACTTGCCAGATGCATTTCATTGTCTAGAGCTTCACAAGTTCACAAATTCATAAACAAATTAAATAAAAATATCATAGCTAGGAGCAGCAAGAGGTCCCCTTTGATATAAAATTGGTTTCTTTTCTATTTCCTTTTTTTCCTTCTCATTGCACTCTTTTTGGTGGTTGGATTTTTAAATAAAAAGCAACAGGCAACTACCCATATGAGAATATCTGCAGCAACTGGGACAGTTATCATACAATCACAATTTTAAGCCCCCAAAGCCTACCAGTATGCAAATATAAATTGCATCTTTCATCTGAACAAATAAGGAACTTAAAATGATACCAGACTTCGTAGAGCGGACAGTGAAGCATGAAGAGTACCTCTACTGCATCAGCTACGGTCGTGGCCATATCGTACGTAATTTCCTCAAAGGTTTCATCCAGGAAAAAAACTATAGTTGTTAGCTTTTTACCAGTCAAAACAGCATCAATCTCTTCTCGTCCAGGTATTGTATGCCTTGTTCCAGCCTTAACAGAACGTTTTAATGCATTTAATGTATTCATAGCAAGGACTTGGACTTCAGAATCACTACTAGCACTGTGTGCCACCGTGTGAACATACTCAGACAAATAACCACCGATTTCCTTGCTAGGAGGCATGCATGACGCACATAAATACATTAGCTCCCATGCCTTGATCAAAGAATACCTATTGATAAGAGAAGCATAATGTAAATGATGATCACGCATCATCAAGCAACATGGAATAATTGGGACAAAAAGAAAAAAAATGGGTTTAAGTAATCAAGTTTGTTACACAGAAAAAAGTAATAGTAAATTGAGAAATTAAACACTTGCCTATCGGGATTGTTTCTTGTCTGCTTTGAGATTTGCATAAAGAGTTCATCCCGAAGTTCAGAACGCTTCAGAGCATGCTTGTAGAGTTTGCTAACAAGCTCAATGCGCTCATCTAAGCTAGTTGGACTAACTCGATCAGAGGAATCAACTCCCATATACTTGAGGATGACCTGGAACAGCTTAACTGCTCTACTAACAAGCTCACTGTTTATTTTCAGTAGTGAAGTTGGGATCGGATCCTGTCAAAATATACCTCCTATTTTTAGTACCCAATATCAGAAAGAAAAATAGGAACATCGAAATATTGCAGTCCATAACCTTTTGGAAACACAGCATATCCTCGAAGGTGAACTTTATGCGGACTTGCATGCCCACTGTCTTTTTAGAGAAGAAACCCCGTTTACCAGCTGAATGAATCTGCTTCTGCATAGCCCTCAAAAATCCCTCCACCTTATAAAGGGAAAAAATCATTAGAAACCGAAAATTGTGCTTTGACAACCCAAGGAAAACTAAAATGTCA
Source organism: Verbena officinalis (assembly GCA_958496215.1). Classification (NCBI taxonomy): domain Eukaryota; kingdom Viridiplantae; phylum Streptophyta; class Magnoliopsida; order Lamiales; family Verbenaceae; genus Verbena; species Verbena officinalis. The sequence goes on from OY292387.1 coordinate 37,697,584, forward strand.
AACTGAAAAGTCCAACCATCCAAATCAAACGAAGCCATATAAATTGATTTTGAGATGTAGAATGATGAATATTTATTACAAATATGAGAAGGAAAGTTTGAACACACACCTGGAATTTGTCAATCAATGGTATAGCACCGGCAAGTTCAGGTGGCATAACTGATGACAGGGTATTTGGCGTGCTGCAAAATTGCGACAATGATTAGTTTGCATAGTCAACATACTTAAACAGAACTTCTTGCTTTAAATGCAAATTGTGACTTGTATCGAGAGAAAAAAAAGAAAGGGGGGGTGCGGGGGGGGGTGGGGGGGGGAGCACAAGCATTTGATGAGGAAATGAAAATACTCACGGTGGGGCAAAGTTGGAACCATCAGAATCATAATCATCGCCATTCGAGGTGGCGAAAGAGTTGTGGGAAGGTGTTTCAAACCCATTGCTAGAGCCAAATGAAGACCTGCTTGATCTCAAGCTATGTGCCATATCAGAAGTCATTTCCCTCAAAAAGCACACACATGAACATCCAAAGTCAATTCAAAGCTATCTCTGTCCCTCAAAAACCTTTTTCCCTTTATGCCTCCTCTATCCCACCAATGAAGTCGAGCTCAATTTCTGCTTGAGAAAGACAACAAATAATCAGCCATCAATCTGAAAAATTGAAATGCAGACATTAACAGACTAGCCCCATACCCTCTAATCCAAGCTAAATAAAACCAGAAAAAGGAAAAAATCAATAAAAACTAAAAAATACTAAAATCGACCAGAAATTAGGTCCACAGAAAAACGAGAAGAAGAATACAGAAATCCACAAACTTTACTCAAGATCAGAGACAATAAACCCCCAATCCCTGAGATCCAGTACAAATCTCTGGAAAAAGGTAAAATTAACGGCAGCGAAGTTAAAAAACTGCAGTCCACAAGACCCCGAAAATTAAGAGGAATATTCAGATCAACAAAGAAATCAGGAACGAAGTACAGAGATACGACATTAAGAACATAAAATGGCGACACAAAATCGAGGCAACTCATAGCAAGCACGCACGCACACATGAAAAAACTGGACACACATTGCAATTACAAATATATTCACCAGTAATGCCGTGAAGTGAATCGAAGCAAATCATGTACCATGGAAACTGATGAATGTCCGAGAAGCAATGTCTCTTACCCAGCTAGAGAGAGAAACTGAGAGAGATGGAGTAAAGTTAAGGAGGGAGAAAGGTGATAGTGAGGGTCACGAGAGCTTTTTTTAAATTTTCTTTTGAGCTTACGATAGATAGCTAAAGCCTAAAAAGGAAAATTTGGCAAAAAAAAAAAATCTAATTTTAATTAATACTAATTTTTCTCTAATGATTTAAATTAATACTAATCCTTTTTATTAGTTAAGATAAGAAAAAGGGCATTTGTTTTCTTGAGTTGTCTGCTTCTTACACACTATCTTCTTAAACCCCACAAGATACCCCACCCCAACAATTTTTCATTACACAATTTACCCTCTAGTTTTTAATGATGGTATTGCACATGTGATGTGATACACACAATTTACATAGTAATGATCGAAAATAATTTAGTGGTAAATCTCGAAAAAAATATGAAAGAGTCTTTCGGTCTCTAATTATATCTATATCATCGTATTCATATACATGCATCACAGCTTGATTGTAATCCAACCATACTCCTTATTTGCATATGTGTTAAATATTTTGTTATTTTGATAACTTGCCTTTAGTTTATTCACTATGTTATGCCTCTACCTATCAATTTGTACTTCATTTATTATTTTGTTAAATTGTCTCTTCTAACTTAGTACTAATCTCATCACTAAATGGCATAGTTTAGCGGTTTGAGTTCTTGAGAACGTAGTGGTTATTGGTAGAGAGAATTTTACACGTAAATGAAAATATGAAATGTAATGTATCATTTGCATGTGAAAGATAATCATAAATGATAAATCTTATTCTTGACAACTAATGTTAGGTTATTGTTGAAATTAGGTTTAATTAGTAGTTATAAATTGAATATAATGGCGAAGAATAGACAGAAGCAATTAAGTGTAATGCTTTTATATTACGTAAATTGGCTCATCAATTAAATTGTAAAATAATTAGTTTGGAGCAATGATTAGTGGGTATATGGGATATAAAGCCTTAGAATTGTCGTTCGTTAATATTCGTTAGCATAAGGGGAAAAGTGGAAAACCTTTTTTCAGATGTGATCATAATAAAAGTTAGGGTTAATTATAGTTAGTTTCCTAAATTATAAATTATGTTCCTCTTAATCAAATAATTACAGTTATATCCCATATGAAATTTGATAATTACAAAAAATACTCATGGATTAAAGTTAGTATTTGATGACATCATAAAAAACAAACCGTTAGTACTGAAAATACCCTTATTTTTTTATACAATGGGTTGTCCCAAATTTTCATTTTGGTGTTATTGAGTAATATCATATTTCACTTGGATATAATTTGTAATATCATAAATGTCTTTAGCGGTTATATCTAATTTTTGAAAAATTAAAATTAAAATAGAATATTTTATTTCATGTCAATAAGGCTAAAATATTCTATTAGTTATGAACGAAACCCTAATATTCCCTAACGGAACCCTAATCCGTAGCTGTTTTTGCAATTATTCTTTTGGGTCATAAAATTATTTCAAAAATATTATTATTGTTAGCAAACATATTATTATAACTACATAGTTATTACTAAAAATCAGTTGGTCTAGTAGGATGAGACATTACATCTCTTAGCAAGATTTAGGGTTCAATCCTAACTTGTACATAGAAAAATTGAATTGAAAGAATCACCTTTAATTAACACATCTGCAGTACCCGAACCAGGCATGGCAACGGGCTGGGTCCTCGCGGTTCTGGACCCGGACCCGAACCGTTAGAACCGCAACGGTTCTGGAACCGTCGGTTCCAGGTCGGTTCCTAGAACTGTTTGAATGGAACCGTGCGGTTGCGGTTCTGGACCCGACCTGAACCGGACTCGCTCCAGAACCGCAATTGGACCCACCTCAAGAACTGCAATTTCTAATTTTTTTTTAGGGTGTTTATGTGTATTCAATTAATATATATACTTCTTTGAAATTTACGGTAAAAATGTTGAATTATTTTCGTTCTCCGTTTAATTGAATTCAAGGAAGTTAAATAGTATTTAAAAAAAAAAAAAATTATATTCCTTATGTATTTCAATATTATTATCTTTTTAATAATTTAAGATTATTTAATTTCCTAATTATAATTTCTCTATAGTATGTTTTAACTCTAACTTAATTAATTTAAAAAGTTTCTAATCCCGGAATGATAATTTTCTTACGGTTACCTCCTCTTTATTACTTTTGAAAGTTTCCATTACTTGATGATAAATTGATAATTTCTACAGTAAAATATTGCATTATTAATTTTAATTACTATATGACTGTGTAGCTATTCCTTCCGCAAGTCCGCAACCAATGCATTCATTAATTTCTCTTTAATTGTCCCTAAAAATCGATAATTAAACTTAATTCTTTCAAAGTGGGTTTAACGGATCTAAAGTCAATTTTGTAAAACCGGATCAAAAAACGGGTCTTATGAGTCAGAATCTGTCAAATTTAGGGTTCAAAATGGATTCAACGGATCTAAATTCAATTTTGTAGAACCGGATCCAAAAACGTGTCCAGAAACGGTTCTAACGGATCTAGCAGTTCTACGGGTCCGACGGTTCTAACGGGTCCGGGTCCGGTTCCGGTTCCGAACCCGAATGGTTCCTCGCAGTTCTTAGCGGGTCCAAAACCGGCCCATTGCCATCCCTAACCCGAACTCAGAAAAAGAGAGAAATCAAAAAACATAATAAAGCTAGTTGAGAAATGCAATTTTGATTTCTTTGTTGGACACCACTACTATTAAGCTACCTCACAAAGAAATATGAATTATCCATTCCATTCACATAAAGAAATAATGCTGCCATATGATATAATTGAAGATAAAAAGTCATTTCTAGTGACAAAGATGGTGTGGGTCCTTTAGGAATAAACAGGCATCATGACATTACAACTCTTTCATTTCTTGGACTTGGAGTAATATCTAATCATCTTTTTATCGCTCGTATAACTTATTTCTTTAATTTTTGATAATTTTTTTATTTCGTACATTACTCACTTTGTACTCTCGAAATTACTAATGTTGAATAATTTATAATTGTAAAAAAAAATAAAATATATCATACTATACTTGATGGTTTGTTGAAGGCTTGAAGCCAAAGCATTTATTGAAATCACACGTTTCATACACAAAGGTAGTTACGATAAAATCCCAAGTTTTTGCTTTTTATGTGATTCACTTAATCTGTCAATCAATAATAGGCCAGCTAGCTACTGTCCACTCTCCATAGATTCTGAAATAAACATTTCAGGTCCTACGACTACGAGTAGTACCAAAGCAAAATTTACAATGACTTAAAGTTGGAATCATGACCGAAATTCTTAATTCAATCATACTTATTTCATATTTTTTTTTCAAGATCAGGGCATCAACCATGCTATAATGACTAGTTGACTATTTCTTTCGCGGAATTGTATGTACTTCAAAAGATGGAACAACTGGCAAAGAAATTTAAGGTTGCTTTATACCCAAAATCTGTAATCAAATCCCTAACATTTAGTTAATGATAAATAAATTTCTTTCATTCAGCCACACCGCGTTAGTTATCTTGCCCTTATTGAGATTGTTCAATTAGAAAATTTAGGATAGCTAACTATTTAGTATAGCAAAATAAGAAACTATTAGACTTTGGCCTAATGTCCACCAGATATTATTCTGGGTTCAATTTCTTGCAGTGACAAGAATTGAATTGTGTGTGTGCGTGCTTTTTTTTAAAGTATAGCAAAACAAGAAAACTGAATTGCACGATTGGAAATTACAATTATTATAATTAATTTATTCATTAAATAAATACAAGGGTAAATTACATTACATCCTATCTGTGGTTATGAATTTACAAATTCGAACCCCTAGTTTTAGAAATTACAACATGGTCACCTAATTAGTAGACTTTTAACAAAAGGGATCTCTATACAAGGTTATGTTGTAATTCTACCGAGACTATATTGTAACTTATTTATAAATTAATTGAAATTATATGGACTATGCCATAATATCTAAAAAGCTACACGGGCTATGCTATAATCTCAAGAACATACAAGGATGAATTTGAAAATTTCACCTAATTACAATGAGTGGGATGAAGTTTTTTTTATATCTTTATTGGAAAATGTAAAGTTGTTGAAGTTGAAAAGCCGGCCATTGCCGGCTAGAAAAAGAGGTTTCAATTTTCTGACCAGGTGGAAGAAAAAAGAATAATGATTAGGTAAATAAATTAATTATTTCACGAGAATTGGGGCCTTGACCACTACTAAGTACTAAGTTATTTATTATTGTGTCGATGAATTGGTCAGGGAGGGAGCGCTGCCAATTGCCAAATACAATAGCTACCGAGAGCTAAAATCGGAAAACAATTATATTTTTTAATTTTCTATACGGTATTTTTTCTTCTTTTTGGATTTTGATGGCGTAGAGTCATAATTTTCTATACACAATTTAGGATTTGAATTCTAAATCTTATTTGAAGTATCTAGTGCCACAATTATATATGTGAATGTGTAAAAAGAAACGTGATTACTTGATTATTTTTATTTTATTAAAAGATCTGGGTTGGTCGATCAAATTATGATGTCAACGGTCACAATATAGTTGGATATCTACCAAACTGAGTACGCATCATATTTTACTTTATTACGCCACCAAATTATGATCCAATGATTACAATACAGTTGGATACCTACTCAACTAGATAGGATCAACTAGCTCATGATGATCTCGGCTAAAAAAAGTAACACCTTATTTTCAGACAAATTTCTTTCTTTCTAAGGTTTTGCATGTGAAACTATTTTCGTTTTAAGTAGTTATGGATGATATCCGAACATCAAACTTCTTATCTTTTCTTTTTTCCTAGAGCTCGCAAATTTCTTTTCTGGTTTTACTACTTTTTATACTTAAAATCGACACGAGTGGACGGTTTTTTATGAGTCCTACTTAAGTGAGATAACAAAGTATATCAGGATTAACCCTAACATAACTATCTCACTCATCCTAACAAGGGAATTTCCCCTAATAAAACTATAAAAAAGCTCAAAACATAACAACTCAAAAGCTAATGAAAGAAGGCGGCCATAAAATATTACAACATAAGGCCTATCAGAATAATAATCCAAAGTAAAACTCATAAATTGGGCCTTCAAAGCCGTCCATGAAAACGCCTATTGAATATGTCAAAAATATTACTAATGAGACCTTCCAAATTATCCGAGTCCAATAACTCCTTAATTACAAAATAATTGTAATTAAAGTGTTATTCAGTTAAAGCTAAAAGCCCACCCAAAAATCTGACACCACCTTGGTTCTAGTTTAGTTTGATTATTTTTTTTTTATTTTTTTTTGGTAATGAGTTGGTAGCCAACGTCTAACTAGCCTCTGAATACGATAAGCTAACTAAATCAGTGGGAACATCCTCTCACTCTAAACAATAAGAGCCAATCTCATGGCCAAACTTAGTAAGAAAATCCGCAGCATGATTGCCATTCGTTTTCGTGTAGGAAAACCTAGTTTCCCAAAACTTTTGCAAAACCCTCTTACTGTCCCTAACAATGAGACCCAAAGGATGTACCTCGACAGTATCTCCCTGAATAAGATAAAAAACAGTTATACAATCCACGTCCATTTCAATTCGTATATATCTCCTTTGCCATAGTCCCAGAAGTTCAGCTACTGTAATAGAAACCTCACCAAGGGCAATTTTTCGTCTTTCTCTATATCTATGCTAGCTACATAAAAAGACTATATTTTTTTACTCCCAAATCACGATTTGTGACACTGCAACACTAAAATTTTGATACACCCGATAATGCAAATCATTTACCCCAACTTCATTAACCACACAATATCAAGGCCCTAAACATAGATTTTCAATTTTACATGCATTTTCTCATGATAAATTATATTCAGACCCTTAAAATTTGGTCAAATTACACAATAGCTCCTCATAAGTAATGATTAAATCAAATTTTAATCAATAATTTAATAAATATCAAAGCAAACCTGAAAATCTACAAAAAAAAAAAAAAATTGATGGTAAAAATCTTTAACATTCAAAAGATTTCCACCTGTACTCAAGTGCATCCACAACCCCATCAAAACTATCAAACCTGGAGCTCACCACATCAATCCCCACACCCAATTTCTCCGCCCCCGCCGCCGTCACAGGGCCATGCGCAGCCGCCACCATCCTCGGACACATCTGCCTCACCATCCCCCAGTTTAATCCAACTTCCTCCAAACACTTCAACAGCCCCTCCACCTCTCCAGTGCTCGTGAAAACAATGGCATCCACTCCACATTCCCCCTCCATCATCCCCACTAGCTCCGCAACACCACCGCTCCGCCACCGTGTCTCGTAAGCGTCCACTCTGACCGGGACCCAATCCCTCCGGGCTAAATCCGCCAGGAGGTTGGGCACCACCGGCGGCTCCTCCAAGCCTATCACGAGTGGGACAAGGCACAAAACCTTCTTCCCTTGCCCCAATCCCAACGTCTCCACGAGCCCACTCGGCGTCGCAACCGGAGGAACCAGAACCCTAATTCTCCCCCGATTTTCGCATAATTTACCGATGAAAGATTCGCCCAGAAGCTCTGAATCTTTCCCCAGAGCTGATATCGTGAAAATTTCACCATCTGGGGATAACGGAGGTGGAGAGATGCCGTCCAAGGCCTCGGCGAAGGCGGCGATTCCAGTTCTGGAAGTAAATGCTACGGCAGAGAAATTGTGGATCGGGGGATTGGGCGGGAGCAGGTATTGTTGGATTGAGGAAATGGTTTGTGGAGTGGGCTCAACGGTGAGCGTGGGGCACCAGAGAGGAGCCCAGCCCTTGAGTTGGATGAGGTGAGAGAGTCTTCCGGCGTAGTTTTGTGGGGTGGTGAAGGCGATAACAGGGACGGTGGCTGGCGGAGGAGAAGAAGATGGGAGAGGAGGATATTGCTGTAAATTGAGGACTATCATTTTAGGCTCATAACCTTTTGAAGGTGCCCTAATCCACATAAAACGTTATTATTATCTTTTTGGATGAAGTACATTTAGGTACATGAGGTTTTAGGACATTATAAATTAGTTTCTCTATTTTTTGTTTATTACAATAAAGTCCCTGAATATTTAATTTTCGCTATAAAATTTAACAAAAAATTGAATTTGTCCAATTCATCCGTAATGTTTTACTTTAAAAAAGATTTAAAAACATTGATGTTTCAAACATACATTATCAAGTAATTACCAAGTGTTCTCTTTGCCAAGTATCTCTTCTACGGGATCCATGTTTATATATCCTCCTCGTCGACAGTCTTGCTCGAGAATCACACTCAGAAACCCTATTCGGGTGTAACCAATATGTCAGCAGAAATCTAACCGATAGCTTAATAAGTGAATCTCCCACTATGGAAAGAGTCTGACTTCAAAGGAAATCCTAACATAATAGGGAAGTGTCTCCTCTTTGCATTTATAAATACTTCATCCTTATTCATAACAAGCTACACACACTTTTACATACTGAAACGCTACCCTATTTTCTCCTCAAAGTTCTTATCAAAACTCGTAAACATCATCTCTGACTTAACTAGTTAACTTTAGTGGAGGGTCTGTGCTCGAATCAAACCTCAACTTGATCCTTAACTTTAGTTTTCAATTGTCTTAGCAGGTCAAAGAATCCTCATCTCATTCAACCGATCATGCCACTTGAAAGAATCACATCTGTCGGATTCATCCCCAGTTTTTAGCATCATCAATAACAGAACAATACCTCATATTTCTAAATATAACAAAATACTCGACAATAGGGGTGCACAGCGAGTCGAGCTGGTCGAGCCGAGCTCGAGTTAACTCGGCTCGAGTTCGAGTCCCATCGAGCTCATCGTCGAGTCAAGTTCAAGCCTGTATGTGTCAGGCTCGAAGCTCGCGAGCTATATATAATATAATATAATAATATATATTATAATATATTGTAATAATATATGATAATAATGATATATTATTATAATATATATATTATAATAATAATAAGCTTTTTTATTTTATTTTATAGTTAAAATAATAATAATAATATATATTATATAAATATATATTTTTTATATAATATAGATTATTATTAAATATATATATATATATATTATTATTATTTTTTAATTATGTATAATGAATTTTACGAGCCGAGCTCGAAAATTCCAGGCTCGACTCGAGCTCGCGTTAGTTAAAAAATATTCGAGTTCAAGCTCGAGCTCGTATTTTCAGCCAAAGCTCGGCTCGGCTCGTGGGCACCCCTACTCGACAAGCGTATACTAATCTTAAAAGACTTTAAATATCGGGAAAAAGAACTAATTGACAACCAAATCCTAACGGATTGAAATCCAAATGGAACTAAATGTCCGGAATTACTTGTAATAGACGAAAATAAAGAGACTATTTTTTAATTTCCTGAAATATAAGAGTGCCTACATATAATTGAACCCTTCTAGTTTTATTTGATTAATATGTACTTTAAATTTAAAACTAAATAAAACACAAGGTCCATTTCGACTTTACTTGTAATTAGGATTAAAAAAATAAGTTATTATCCATATATTAGGCTTCATTATTGCCTATGATGCATGGACACTTCTAAAAATTTTACTCTGCCGTGACACTTCTCTAGTATAACATGTCGAAATAAATCCGTATCGCCGTATCCGTGTTTCATAGATCACTGCATATGATGCAGGCAAATTCTTGTGTCCACCGGATTTCAACCCTAATTTATCCATCTACTGATTATATTTTGCCACATCTACAATTTATTTGGAAAAAAAATAAAATACAAAATATAACTAAATCTGAACCATTAATCTCATATGAATATCATGTTTATACATAAAAATTCCAATTGATTCTCACATTTCCAATATCTATACCAATATCCAGGGAAAAAAATATTAAATAAAATTCCATTTTTGGGCTCTCTCACTCATCTGCACATCTCTCAATTCAAACAGACGCATGGGCCAAAAGAATCAAGATTCCGTAGTTTTTTCCAAGCATGATTTGCTAGAACTACGCAACCTCTCCATGACTTCTCGTATTTGCTCTGATATATTGGTGTAAAGACATCTTTGTGCAGCCTCATCTAGCCCGCATACGGTGTTAGGCCATCCATCATGAGAAAATTGTAAATCTCTTGACATGTCTACAGCATTCTGCTTCAGTTTAGGGACATCAAATACAATTGGTTCGCCAACAGTTATCCGTATGTCCTTGTTACACAAAGGGAAAGGAGGCCTTCTACCAAACATATAATTCTCTGGCATTACCTGCAAATATGTTAAAACCATGAGTGGGAGTATGATAAAATACGAAACGCATTTAGAAGTAAGGGATAGTTACCAAATACCCCCTGGGGTTTGGCTCAAATACAGGAAACCCCATGAAACACAAAAAAACTCCAGGTGGTATGGAAGATAGTGACTAAAGGCTCAGATGGGCTAAATACAAAAAACCTTATGGGGTTTCAAGAATTAATAACTAAGCATATCCAATGGCTAAAGGCCATTTTATACCCATGGCATGAAATTCCACTTCTTTAGTTTAACTTCAAAACATTCCCGCCTCATTCATTCCATAGAATCAAACAGCAACTATTTGAATTATGCAAAGTAAATCGAAAGATAATAACTCTTGAATCAAACACAGAGACAAATTACATAGGAAAGTAAGTTCTCGTAGATAAATAAAAAATATTTTTTTAAGAATTTATCAGTTACAGGTGCTCTAGGACTTGGCTCATCTTGATAAGCGCAACATTTACCTACTTGTTTCATCTAAAAAGATGAAGACAAGAAAGATATTCTTAAAATTTATCCCGCTCAGACCAAGTTGCAATTAAGTAAATTGGTTCATAAACAAATTCAAATTTGTTAAGCCAAAATCACATAAAATTCCAGAGTTAGTCAATTAAACATTTCCGGAACAAATTCCAAAAATATGTGCATGATCATGCAATAACCAGTTCAATACATTTCTTCATGTAGAGAAAAAGGCTTAATTTAACTCGACCATTTGAATTTATCATGAACCTATGAAGTAAACATACTCTTAACTAAACAGTATCGGATGATCAGGAGTTCTCAATTTTAATGACAATTGACGCCTAGAGTCGATCTCATATCTCATCAAATTGAAAATAAAGTGAGAGATTTGTATATATTCCATTTAACTTGTATGATATAAGACAGAAAGAATACCTCTTGAAAACCATGATGAACAATTGGCAGAACTATCGGGGTTACAGGTGCTCGGACAATGAGACTTGCAGTTCCCCATTTCAATCGTCGTATAGGCGCATCTTCTTGACATACTTTCGCTTCTGGAAATGAATGCAGCTGTTTCATTTGGCATAAGAACTCAGAAAAACTGATTTTTCCCTCACTATTGGATAAGACTTTATAATAGCAGCACCTATTTATTATAGTTTCAACTTAACCACAATTAGTTGATTGAGTATATATATGGCAGTTTATATGAACTCAGTAAAATACGAGCGACCCTGAGATGCATGAGACAGATTTTGATGCATGTCCAATTCTAGAGGCTAATCCACACATCAGTATGGGAACACAAGAGTAATATTGTATTCACATAATTGGTCATTTTCAGTCAAGCTAAAAATGAGTTTTGTTTTAAAATAGGACTCTTACGAGTGATTATTGCATTTGTAGCAGTTAATAACAATGACCCGATGATTCATAAAGCAACTTTTTCAGATTCATGAGCCAGTCATAATTTTACACACATAATGATGCCCTTTTTCAACTACTAGATGCTTTCCATGAAAAAATATCTGTCCATATAAGAAAATATACATATGCATATATATTTGTGTTTGTGTGTGTGTGCTCGGAAACATGTGCAAGTAGGAAGCAGAAAGTTCTTTCCAATATTTCAACATACTAAGAAATGGAAAGAGTACCCAAGCTCCATCAATCAAGCGGTCAAGAGCCTCATTCATGTGCTCTTGGTAGATCCCACCTCCTCTTGTAATTGGAATACATTTTCCTGCGAATATTACACTTCACACGAATGAGAAAAGTTAAAAATAACTACATCTTCAGGAAAAAAGACTTAATGATAATAAGGAAAAGGGATAATTACACTGACATATCCTGAGGTTTGATCTAATTCACAAACATACCCTGAGTTTTGGGAAGTTAAAACAAGTCCTCAACAGCCAAAGTTACTTAAAACTTATTCTAAGCAAAAGTAAAACCGTCATCCCATAGATGCCAATGGAAACATATTAGATAATATTCCGACTAAGCCACACTACTCCAAATCCATGTTTTCAATAAGAAAATCCAAAGCCTCAAGATGTTACAAGAATTTGAAAACTAAAATGCAGAACTGAAATGTGTCCGTGAAAACATAGTGAAATTGACAAAAAGGTCACAATTAAAAAATATTCACACACCAAGTCGGAAGATATATGAAAACACCGGATTTTTGAAGCATATGTCTTCAGCTGCAAGTACCCATCTAGCTAATTCTGCATCTGTTACTGGGAAACCCTTGCATCCCCACATTACTGGATCATCCAATCTGAAGCAGTTGAAAAAAAAATTAAAGTTAAATTAACAATCAGAAAAGTCAGTATGATGACTCAAATCAAGTAAATCACTACAATGTGGCCAAGTACAAGAAAATGATTTTATAAAATCAAGACGTTTATAAATCAGATCCCCCTATGAGTTTAAATTAATTACAGCATCCAATAAACTCTATCAAGACTGCATAAAAGAAACAATCAACTGTATAAAATCAACAGAAACTACTAATTTACTTGGGAGAGCGACTGACGTGGACATGTGATTGCTAACAGTGAGAAGAGGGACGCCGGGAGGGCGGTGTCGGACGAGGCGGAGGAGGGTATCGAGGTTGTGGACCGTGTTGGTATTGAGCAAATTGGCCACAGCTTTGGCGAATGCTCCCACAGCCATGATAACCATCTTCCGGGGTATTCCGCGCAGGTGATCTCTTCTCGCGGCCCATTCCATAGTCCTCATGCCTCGCCTCCCTTTTTATGCAGCACGCGCCGCCGAGGCGACACCGTTGCTCGCTCGTCGCCTGTGGCGCGTTTCAATTACTTATTCCTTGTGTGAGCTAAAACCACTGATGCTTTGTGGCCATTTTTTTTACCGGTAAATAGTGTAAATAGTACAGTGTCGGTCGTCGACGGATTTATAGTGAAACCTATTCTTTTTATTTCCGTGGAAAAATTTGTAATTTCATCCGCCTCAACTTTGGAAAATTAGAATTTTGGGACATAAATTTATAAAAATTGGTAATTCATCCCTAAAGTTCAAAGAAGTTAAATATTAGAAATAAATTTCATCGTAGTTAAATTTTCTCTCCTGAAAGCAAGAAGTACTAACTCCAACAAATTTTGATTAATATGTAGCTTTTTTAAACTTAAGGATGTATTATCAAATTTCTTAAATTTATGTCCTAAAAACCCGATTTCATCAAAGTTGATGGATGGAATTGGAATTTTTCACTATTTCTTTGAAAACCAATTACTAGCATGTACACTCTCACTGCACTGGCAGCAGAGGTTGGGATCCTTGACGTAATGTCACAATTTGCCTCAAACTATTTCAACTCAAGTCGTAGAGCGGTCTCCCTCCTGTACCAGCGATTCCTCACAGCCCCTCAACTCAACCAAATTCAATCTCATTTAATCATCTCCGGCAATATTCACGACCGTTTTTTCACCAGAAAACTAATTGCCCATTTCGCGATTACCGATCTCGCTCACGCTCGGACCATTCTGGAGCTGGCGCCTTATCGCTCCGTATGCATTTGGAATAGCGTTATCAAAGCCGTATGCGAGAATCATGAACCAGAAAATGTCGTTTCCCTCTGTAAACATATGGTAAAAAGCAGTTTTCTGCCTGATAATTACACGTTTTCGTTTATTTTCCGTTCTTGCGTTGAAATGTCTGATATTGTTTTGGTACTAATGTACCACGGTTTAGTGATAAAATTGGGATGGGAGCGGTATGATTACGTTCAGAACGGCTTGATACATTGTTATGCTAGTTGTAAGTTCATGAACTTTGCTAGGAAGTTGTTCGATGAGAGTTATAATCGTGACGTAGTTACGTGGACTGCGGTGATCAATGGGTACCTGAAGATTGGGGAGCTTCGGTTTGCTAAGGAGTTGTTTGAAGAAATGCCTAACAAGAACTCAGTTTCTTGGAGCTCTATGACAAATGGGTATGCACAAATGGGAATGTTTCGGGAGGCTTTGCAAACTTTTAATGATACTCTGAAGGCTGGAGTCCATCCTAATCATTCTGGGTTGGTAGGAGCACTCTCTGCCTGCAGTTATCTAGGTGCCTTGGTTCAGGGGAGGTGGATTCATGCATATATTGATCGTAATAACATGGAGTTGGATGCAGCGTTAGGAACAGCACTAGTTGATATGTACGCAAAATGTGGATGCATAAATATTGCTTGCGACGTGTTTGAGAAAATGCCCCATCGAGATGTTTTTGCTTATACCTCTTTAATTTTGGGTTTAGCTGATCATGGCGAAAGCATGACTGCACTCAAGTTTTATAGGAGGATGGGGGATGAGGGAGTGCAGCCAAACAAAGTTACATTTATATCTGTCTTGAGTGCGTGCAGTCGAATCGGTTTAGTGGATGAAGGTTTAAGAATTTTCAAAAACATGAAAGATGTTTACGGGATTATCCCAGGGCCCCAACATTACGGTTGTTTGGTGGACCTTCTAGGTCGAGCTGGATTGCTGGAACAGGCAGAAAATGTGGTCAGAAGAATGCCTATGGAGCCTGATTCATATGTGTTAGGAGCATTGCTGAATGCTTGCAGAGTTCATGGTAATTTAAATCTGGGAAAAATAATCGCTGATGGGTTGAGTGAGCGTTGTCTCGACCACAGTGGAGTGCATATTCTGCTTTCAAATATTTATGCCTCTCTGAGCAAATGGGACGATGTGGAGAGAGTACGAAAAGGAATGGAAGAGAAAAGTGTGAAAAAGGTTACTGGTTGTAGCTTTCTTGAAGTTGATGGTACTGTCTTCGGATTTGTTGCTGGAGATAGGTCTATCACTCACATGAATGATATTACATATACATTACTTAGGATGGAGGAACATTTCGAATCTCATGAAGTTGATGAAGGCTGATATGAATCATATGATGAAATCAACAACTTTCGCATGTAAAGAATGTTACAATTGAATGATCACTTCCCCAAGCAAACATCAGTTAATGATGAAACAAAAAAGCTGTCAAGAAATCGATGAAGTACTCCTTACAATGGTTTTTGACATATATATATATATATATATATATATATATATATATATATATATATATATATATGTTGGGCGAATTACATCTACTACCCCTCAGGTTTGCCATAATTACAATTTAGTCCCTCACTTTATTACAATAACTCCTGAAGATAGAATTAATTATTACTACATAACCCAGTAACATTAACGACACTAAATTAGAGGGGGACGAATTGTCAACTTTATATTTTCAACCAAACTGGAGTTGGTATGGATTTAAACTATAAAATTACTTCGTGGTTAAGCAAACAATAGTTATACTTTAAGACCTAAATTGAATGCCCATTAAAGTCACCATTTATACCACGACGACTTCTAGTTCAAGCATTTTCACTTCATGTTTAAGGCTTCTATTTAGACCTAACCAAGTTAAAAAAGTGACAATTTGGTCACTCGGGTTCATAAAGTTGGATTTCATGAATAGATTTAGGATCCAAGTCCCAATGAAAATTATAAGTCTTATATAATAAATTGGAGAAAAAGAATTACAAGCCTATACTTATAATAAGAACCATTGATAACTTTTGTGGTAGTGGTGTTTCATTGCATCCCTAGCTACGATTTGGAATCTCTCTACAATATAGATTTTTTCTTGTGTTTTGTTTAATTTAGTTTTTATAACAAATATTTTGGGTGAGGAAATTAAGAAATTGTCTTTAAATTCTTACGAATAAAACACACATACTTTTTTCCGTCGAGAATGTCATTGAAAAACGAATTGAGGGACTAAATTGAGACATATTATATAAGCTTTATGGGCTACTCTGTCACTCTTAAAACGAAAAAAAAAAGAGTTCAACGACTAAACTGATATATTATAAATTTGAGGGATTAATGTGTTGCTTTTAGAATATTAGGGACTAATCTGAGATGAAAGTAAAATTTTAGGGGTCAAATGTGGTATTTGCCCTAAATAAGACAAAACGCATTCTGACGCTATTTAATTCGAATATCCAAAACAAAAATCAGACAGTAAATTACAAATAAAGCGTCACTTTCTTACCTTCGCTTTCTTTCGCTGAGAAGAATAGAAAACTTAATAGAGAAGAGAAGAGAGGAAGAAAATCGTTGGAACAACAATGGTGGGAGTGCTGTCCAACAAGATTGAAAGAGATGAATTGAAGCCTGGCGATCACATCTATTCCTGGAGGCACTCCTATCTATACGCTCACCACGGTTCGTTAACCTTCTATTTTTATCTCTCTAGAATTATAAATAAATCTGAATGTATATTTCAATTTGAGTTCCGTTTTCGCAATCAATTTAATGTATGGTCGAACCATTTTTATTGATTTTGGTCCTATACTGGAATCCGTTTTGCTTGGTTTGTTGGGTTGATTAGCTTATTACATTTGGTAGTGTTCAATTTGGGTGATGGGCATGGGCATTGTAGATGAATGCTAATTGAGGAGAAGATCAAAGGGTTTTTTAGGGCATTATTTTTGGTTTTTCGTTGCACTCAATTAGCCTGAGAGGACTGCGGAATTTTGAAAAGGAAATAGTATATTACCTGGAAATTGGAAGTAGTGGTGGAACAACAATGATTTTTGAGAAGGATTATTTTAGGTTTTTCATTTCGTTTTTTTCGTAAATATTTGTCTTCATAATTTTTGGGCTGTTTGGAGGATGATAAACTGACCGGTCCAATTGAAGATATATATTTGTGCTTGATTGGCAATGAGGCGATGTGAAAAATGAAGATCATGATTAGTAGCAGGACTGTTGTGTCTTTTGTGTGTCTAATAACTGTACCTCAGACCAGATAAGTTCTTTTAGGTGGTTCGATGATAGCCACAAATTTCACACAGTCCCAGAGAGATGGGATCTGTCCCTTAGAATCTAAATTATTTAGGAGATCTTCAATGGAATGAATCATGATAGAAGCACCGGCATCGATAGTGTTCAAAAAGATGCATTACTAAGGTTCCATGTGGATGAAAGGATTTAGATGAAGGATTTCAGGTTAATCCATATTATGTGGATCAGAAATTTTCTAAAATAAATTAAAAATAACTAAAAATGGGAGTCCCAATGATTCTAAATGCTTTCTTTAATTTGAAACCATTCAAATATTAAAATAAATTCAACACCCTACTCAAAATTCATCAATAACTAAGTCCTAAAAAAACTTAATGGTCTGTGATAGAGTGGCATAAACTGTCACCATGTTTACCTTGAGCACTAATTTTTAGTTGAGAAGTTGAACATGGGAAGCTTTGTTGTCCGTATCACCCAGTATAATACATCTCTGTGTAAAATACCTGATCTAATGGATCTTGGTATCCTTAGCAACTATTAACTGCACTATTTCTTTGTATAAGTAAATAAAAGTATTATCTCAAGTCTAATATTATATCCCTGTCAGTTTCTGTTTGTACTCTCTCTATTTTTTTAATGTTTTTTTTTTGTCAATTTGCTATTTGATTTTACTTTTAGTTCAATGTTCTGGCTTTATTGCTTAGTTGTATTTCTCTCTTGGATTTCCCCAAACGAACAGTTCATATACCGCAGAGTAGTTTTGCAGTATCTTTAATTATTTAATTATAATTATTTATTTTAACCTTGGATGATGAAGTATTTATAAGCCTTTCTAAAAGTTCTTTCTTTATAATTTTTCTGGAACACTCTTCTAAATAGTGCTTTATGTTAGTTTAAATTTAACAGCTACCATCCATAAAATTGGTCTGTGTAAGAAATCTCTACTTTTGTGAGTATTCAAATAAAAGAAAACAGTTATCTATGAGGAAAATTGTGGCTTTCTTGTTTTTGTTTTTGGTTTCTTGTCATATTTGCTCCCTCTCTATGTAGCCAATTGCTATAAAATGTACTCAACATAATCATCATAGAGTATTCGCAAAGAAATGGGCATGCTTCCATTATCACTTGTTACTCAACTGAAATTAAAATTATGCAAAAGTGGAGTACTAGATCGAGCATTGTTGCTGGATAACTTCTTTTCCCTTATGTGAGATCCAAATAATTTTCACTTTTCAAATCATAAGAGAATAGGGAAAATTACAGCTACTATCCCTGAGGTTTTCCTTAACTCTAATTTAGTGCCTGTTTTCAGAAATTACAAAAAAGCCCCCAAAATTTCACTTTATTACAAAAAACTCCCTGAAACTATACAATCTGAAGCCAAAAAAATGCAGATAATCAGCGTATTTCACAGAGTTCTTTTTTGTAGAAAAGTGAAATGATAGGTAGTTTTTTGTAATATCTGAAAATAGTATAATCAGCTCAAACCTCAAGGGTAGTAGATGTAATTCGCCCAAGAGAATATTCTGAACTTTAGCGTTCCTACCATACATCTATCTTCCCTAACTTGCTCTCCTTTACTCCATCAAACGTCAGGAATATACATTGGGGATGGAATCGTGATCCATTTCACTCGTGGGGCAGGGCAGGAGATCGGAACAGGAACATTTTTGGACAAATTCATTTTCAGCTCATCTCCATCTAATCCCTCCGACTCACCTTGCCCAAGATGCGGTGACCAATCAAATTCCCATGGGGTCATCTCTTCTTGCCTCGAGTGTTTTCTATCTAACGGAGATCTCTATCAGTTTCAGTACAACGTCTCACCAGGCACTTTCCTAGCCAAAGCTCGAGGCGGGACGTGTACCCTTGCTCATTCCGATCCACCCGAAGACGTCCTATACCGTGCTGAATATCTCCTCGAGAACGGTTTCGGCGCCTACAACATTTTCAAGAACAACTGTGAAGATTTCGCGATCTACTGCAAAACGGGTTTGCTCATCTTCACGACTGTCAGTGTGGGACGGAGCGGTCAAGCTGCGTCGTTTATAGCTGCTGCTAGTGCCGTTGTGTCGTCCCCACTTCGGTTTATGACGACCGGATTTGGGGGTCTGACGGCAATAGGTTGTGGGATTTATTGTATCAGTCGAATTGTCTCGGATATTGGAGTAAGGCGTGATGTGATGAAAATCCCCGTCGAGAGGCTTGTGGACCGTTCTGGACTCGAGGAGAAGCCTGAGAGGCTTGTGGACGGTTCTGTTCTCAAGGAGAAGCCCGAGAAGCTCGTGGACCGTTCTGGAATTGAGGAGAAGCCTGAAGCAGAAACACGGGCCTCAAAGGAAGAATAGTCCCTCGACTAATGTTATTATTAATGTTGTGTTATCGAACCATGGGGATAAATATTTCGGAAAAGTGAAGACTGTTGGTTGTTCTATCTTGGAATGGAGAATTCTATCATTGTGCATGGGAACTTTTCATCTGTTAAGGTAAATATGTTTTGTGTGGTTGCTGATTTATGGGTTCACAGAATCTGGATTTGGGATTTTAAGTTTCTACTATTTTCTGATTTCCGTGTGCTTCTTTTGAGTGCTTTCTTGCCATTGTTAATCGACATTGAAGTCATAAATCTGAGAAATGAATATTTAACCTTTTTTCCTTTTTGTGTGGTTAAGGACCATTTCTTGATTTATACCCATGTGATGTGCTACATTACTGCACTACTGTGCCCGTTCGCTAACCTGATCTTTACGGGAAGAAGTTCTTCTATACATCCGGTGTATATATACACCCAATGGCTTAGATTAATCCACAGTTTGTATTTGAATTTTTTTTTTATAAAATATGGAGAGATCTAGATCATTGGGTGCATGGCTAAGACCCATACACCCGGTCCATGGAAGAAATTTACCCTCTTTACATTTTGACTTGATAAAAAGTAGTACTCGTCAATTGACCGTTTCATCATTTCTTACTATATAAAAGGGATAATTACACTTACACCCCCTCGACTTAGGGGTAAATACAGCAAGACCTCCTGTACTATTAGAAATTACAGATAGATCCTCTAGCGCTAACGGAAACCTTAAAAACTTAACGAAAAGTTGTGAAATAACTAAATTATCCATAATATTTTTGTTATTGTATTTGCTATACATGAAATAAGTGGAGTGAGTAAGTTATTGTCGAGTTAATGGAACGTTAGAATCTACTTCGAAATAAGAAAATGACTAACGGCGGGACCTAAGTGTTAGATATAGCCATAGTCGAGAGGGTGTCTCTGTAATTTCTAATTGTAGAGAGATTCTTGCTGTATTTTTCCCTAAGTTGAGGGGGTGTACGTGTAATTATCCCTATATAAAATGAGTTCTAGGATAGGAGTCTGCAAATGCTTCTGAAAAAGTTTGAAGTTGTACCGTATGTTAAAACGGATCGAGTAGGAATCATGACTATTATGCAGTATGAGATATTTATAATTTAGTTTGAGAAATAACGATAGGATCATTATTGCCGAGCTCTGCTCTGCTTCAAACCCACCGTCTTGGAGCTCATCATTTTATGTGGACAAAACAAAACTTAATTGCAATATGTGGACTACAAGGCCACAAATATACTTTCAGATGTTTCAAATATGGGAAAAATTCCATATTTGGTCCCCTTTTTTTGAATCGAGGTAAATTTTGGTTCCGTTGTGTTCAAAATTTTCCATTTGGTCCCGTAAGATTCAAAAAGTGGACAAATTATATCCTTCCGTCAAGTTTTCTCAAATTCAGCCTTTTCTCCGTTAGGGCAACCTTTCTGAAGGGAAAATCAGACATTACACACCCAATTTTGGCGAGAAATTTATCTAACTCGTCTTATATACCCATATTCACATTTTTTGCTCAAAATTCACTCCAAAAAAACAGAAAAAATTCAGAAGCTAGATTTTGGGAGGACGAGCCGTTGTGCGCAAGGGCCCGAATAATAATACTGGGCCTTTTACGAAAAATCAACAAAGTAGAGAAACAATGAACTGATTTGGAACAAGAAAAGAGGGAGCTTCAAGAAGAATACGTGAAATTGAAGAAGCCGTGAACAAGAAAAGAGAGAGCTTCAATTTTTTCACGGCTTCTTCAATTTCATGTATTTCTTCTTGAACCTCCCCCTTTTCTTGTTGCAAATCAGTTCGCTGTTTCTCTACTTTGTTGATTTTTCATAAAAGGCCCTGTATTATTGTTCGGGCCCTTGCGCACAACGGCTCGTCCTCCCAAATCTAGCTTCTGAATTTTTTGGTAATTTTTTGGAGTGAATTTTGAGCAAAAAACATGAATATGAGTATACATATAAGAGGAGTTAGTTCAGTTTCTCGCAAAAATTGGGTATGCAATGTCTAATTTTCCCTCCAGAAAAGTTCCCCTAACGGAGGAAACAACTGAATTTGAGAAAATTTGACAGAAGTATATAATTTGTCCGCTTTTTGAATCTTACGGGATCAAATAAAAAAATTTAGACACAACGGAACCAAATTTTACCTCGATCAAAAGAAACGGGACCAAATATGGAATTTTCCCTTCAAATATGTGAGGATTTTTGTTACCAACATTAATTAATTATAGTCATAGTCGTACCGGGCAGGGGCGACCGTCCCTACAATTTTTTAATTTTTTTATTATTATAGATAAAATTTTGGATTTTTATATTTTATCACTTAGATTTTAATAATTTGTCTCTCCAATTTCTCTATTATTGTACTTAAATTTGAGACACAAAACTCTTTGGAAAAACATGATCCTTATCTATTCTAAATTTTATTAAATTGAATTTCTAATAATTGAATATATTTTGCGAATTTGTTTATGGATTTATTAATAAATTAGTAAATTTTATATAGAAAAAATATTATTTTTAGTCCCAATATATATACTAATTTCCACTTTAAATTCTATTATTTACGGATGTGAAATATTTAGTAGAAAAAAAAATAAATTTTGCCCCTCCGCAACGAAAATCCTAGCTCCACCTAGCAATTAGTTTAGTCCACACATAGCAATTAGTTGTTTATTTTGAAAATTATGAACTCTTTGAAGAAGTCATGATTATGAAGTCTTCGAAAATCCTCACTTTTCCGGTTAAAAAAAAATAAAAGGTCATGATTATGAAGTTGGGTTGGGTGTTAAACTAAACATGCAACGACTATAAAACAGCTAGATTTGTTATTTTTCGTTGAAAATAAATTCCTTAAGTTATTGGTTTCTAATCTTTATTTCGACCTTAAAATTAGGAAAGTTGATTTTTTACATGTACCAAAAAGTTTAAACTTGATATATTAATATAACATTTAAATAAATAAATTATTTATCTTTTATTTTGGAATTTGTCCAAAAATTATTTAAATTTAAAAGTCAATCCAAAATAATTCGAACCAAAAATACTTAAAAGATTTTATAAATTAGTTCGAACCAAAACAAAATATATATATAAATTAGGTATATGTATATCTGTTTCTAAAAAATATTACGTATATATACAATTCTTTGCAATAGGCTATATTCATATGAGTTATGTAGAATCGGACTATTAATATGTATATTGATAACAATTACATTTTCCTATTTAGTTAACAAATCTTTGAGTTAGGCTGAATTAAACATTGTAGGTCGGCTATGGTTTGTGCATAAATCTAAATAATACAATTAACAAAATAATTACTACTTGACTATAGTTATATATTTAAAATATATTGAACAAATTTATAAAATAGAATATACTTTTAAAAAAAACATATACATAATTTAATTTTTATTATTACATTTAAGTAATATGTGAGGGTCATTTGGCCAAATCCAATAATTATAAAATATACAAGACAAAAATTACAATTTCCCCTTAAATAATTAACAAAGCTCTACCTAGTGAATCTAACCATCCCACGTGACCAATTATTAGAATTTAGTTGTTGCACGGCAACATATGCATCAATTAAACTTTCGAAATCATAATCAAGATCTATGAATCACAAATATACATACGGTCATACAAACACGATTTTTTTGAGTTTTTATATTAAAGGGTATGACCACGATTTTTTTGAGTTTTTATATTAAAGGAGTATTGGATATCTGATACGATACGATATCGGATATAACACAACACCATAAAATAGAATTTTTAAAAATATTCCTAGATTAAGATTCAAGCAAAATTTGTACATACTTATTTAACATTGTGAAATTTTTTTAAAAAAAATATATAAACATTGCAAAAAATCCTAATTTGAACAATATGTCAACAACTCGGCTGAGTCGACTCACTACAGTTTACTCATCCCGGACGATCCCATAGCCTTGGCCATCTCTCTTAGCACAAACTTCTGTATTTTCCCGGTGGAGGTTTTCGGCAGCTCTTCCTTGAAAACCACCGTCTTCGGCACCATATAGCGCGGCAGCTTCTCCCGGCAAAACTGCATCACCTCCTTCTCCGTCGGCTTTTCCTTCAGCCCCTCCTTCAAACTCAGAAAGGCACAAGGTGTTTCTCCCCAGAATTCATCCGGCCGCGCCACCACTGCCGCCTCGTTCACTGCAGGGTGGGTGTAGAGAACCGACTCCACCTCCACACTGCTCAGATTCTCACCGCCGCTGATGATTACGTCCTTAGACCGATCCTTGATTTCCAGGTATCCGTCTGGGTGCATCACACCGACATCGCCGGTGTAGAACCAGCCATTTTTCATGGATTTCGAGGTGCCTTCTGGATCTTTAAGGTAACCCAGCATCACACACGCACCTCTCAGTACGATTTCACCTAAAGTGTGTCCATCTCGCTTTACACTCTTCGCCGTTTCCGGCTCAATCACATCGACTTCCGCCATTCCGACGGTTCTCACACCTTGCCTAGCTTTGAGCCTGGCCTTCTCCGTCGCAGGCAATTTATTCCATTTCTGCTTCCAAGTGCAGCAAACCACCAGACCCCCGGTTTCCGTCAACCCATACCCGTGACACACCACAAACCCGAGTGACTCAGTTCGAAACAGAACCGCCGCTGGAGGCGGAGCTCCGGCCGTCAGAATACACACAGGTTTTTCCAATGGCTTCCCATCTGGCACGTTAGATAGCATGTTAAGCACCACCGGCGCACCGCACATGTGGGTCACGTTGTATTTGCGTATGGCGGCGTAGATGGTCGCGGCATCGAATTTCCGGAGACAAACGTTGGTTCCGCCGACGGCCGCCATGCCCCAGGTGTAGCTCCACCCGTTTGCGTGGAACATCGGCAGAGTCCACAAGTAAACAGGCTCTTTCGGAACCGACCATTCGATCAACGAATCCAAGGCGACGATGAAGGTCCCACGGTGGCTGTGGACCACACCCTTCGGCGACGAGGTGGTGCCGGAGGTGTAATTCAAAGTCATAGGATCAAATTCACTCTCCGGCCGAACCCAATTAAAACTCGGATCACCATTCGAGATCATCGCCTCGTAGTTCGCGCAGAACTCATTTTTCGATGACTGGATAAATCCCGATTCGTCGTCATCCCCGATAAGGACGAGCAACGGCCGCTCAGAATTCGGCGGGAACAGAGACAGCGCTTCGAGGACCACAGATTCAGACTGGTAATCGACGAAAGCGAGCTTCGATTGGGCGTGTCGCAGGATAACGGAAATCGTGCGGGAATCGAGGCGAAGGTTAACGGTGTTGAGGACGGCGCCGGCCATGGGGACCGCGAAGTGGAGTTCGTACATGGCAGGAATATTGGGAGCGACCACTGAAACGACGTCGCCTCTTCTGATCCCTAAAGATGAAATAGAAGACGCCATTTTCAAGCATCTCTGATGGGTTTGGGTCCATGTGTAGGTGGTGGAGTTGTAAATGATTGAAGGGCAGTCGGCGTAAACGGCGGCGGCCCTCTCCAGAAATCCAATCGGAGTTAGAGGGCTGGAATTGGGTGGACTTGGCTTGAGTTCATCCATGGGAGCTTAGCTTATCAGTGTGTGAATCTTTTTTCTGTCTCTGTGCTAAGGTTTTATTTAGGGCGAATTATATAGTTATCTTCACAAATTTTTATATTGATATATAGGTTTTATATTGATATATAGGTGTCTGTTATTTAGTTTTTTACATCCTAGCCGGTAGTTTTTTACATCTTAGCCGGTCAATCGTTAGTTAATTTCATTAATTTCCTGATACTATTGTGTTTGTCCCATTGAGACATTAAATTTGGAATATAAATTTGTCTGATTTGGTGAAAAAGCGAAAAATATTTTCCTCAAGCTTATAACTTTTTCGTTCCTTCACCGAATCAAATAAATTTATAATCTAAATTCATCGTCTCGATGAGACGACCAAAACGGTACCACAAAATTAACGGAACTGACTAACGGTTGACCAGTCGAGGAACTAGAATGTAAAAACGAAACAAGAGAGACATATATATAAATATGGTAATATGTAGAGAACTCTACTTAATTCATTATTTTATTTATTAATGATAATATAATTTAATGTGAATATGTGATAGGGTTTACGTTGATGTCCAATCACTAATATGGTTAGTAGTGAAGTTGATAGGTATCAAATCTCCTAAATTTCGTTTGTTTTAAGATAGGATTGAGTTTTAGGAACCCTAGTTTTGTTTTGTACGTCTTTTTCATCATTAAAAAAAGAAAATCATTGGATTTTTATAATATATGATATAAAATATACATAACTCTAACGAAGAGGCCAGATTAAAATATCAAAAATATAAATAATACCAAATTTCCTTTTTATAAGTGGGGAAAAGGTCAAATTTTTGAACAAGTAAAACGATAAACTTTAAATAAGTTTTATATATAAAAATAGAGCTCTCAAAAAATTTAGGGGCTGAGTGCTGACTGGTCCGGATATTGGTTGTATCTTTATCTCTTTCATTTTTCTCCTCAAAGATAGAGCATTCATAGGAAAAATGTATTTTCCTAATTTTTCATGTCTTATGTTCTATGTATTGTATTTTATTTAAATTTTTTTATCAATATATGTGTTGTCTATCGATTAATATATCAAGGAATGTTTGGATATGAAAAATTTATTAGTAGCTGCAGGTCCTTACAATCAATCATGGTATATAAATTCTAAACATTTCAATCCTATGAAACACGAACACGATGATACGGATATGACGACACGAATTTTTTCCGACATTTTACACTAGAGAAGTGTCCGACACTCATGTCAGACACGGTATTAAACACAATACGACACAACATGATAAATTTTTTAGAAGTATATGTGTATGATAGTGTCAAACTAAAGGGTTGCAGTCTTTTAACGGAAATGTCGTATGCTTGCTTTCGTTATAAATCAGAAGAGCTCATGTCGTAAGCAACTTTCTAATTAGTGGGTGCCAAATACTTTGCAACCTGAGGAGGATATGAGCCGGACGTGTTCTACTCCTACCTATGCAATAAATATTTTAGATTTTGTTTTTTGGCTTTTTTTTTAAGCGTATTATAAATATGACAGGATCTAAATTATTGGATATTTGGGTGGGTTCAAACCTAGTTGATATAAGAATTTCTCATCCACAAAAATATGCTGGCCAAAAGTAAAAGAATTTGGATCGAGTCAAGTAGAATCACTTAGGTATAAAGTTTTTCTTACTAATGACAGTTGCATTTTCAGGGGGACCAGAACTCGAGACTTCTGGTTAAGCTAGCATAGCCCCGAACCGCTAAACTACACCACTTAATTGATGTGTGGCTCCCCGAGTCGGTGATTCTCAGAACGACCATAGTCCTGTACTTTTGACTTATCAAGTTAAACCGTACTGGGTTACCTCGAATCATCAGTGACGAACGGGCTCTCACTCTTAGGACAATCTAAACCTCAATATTTTAAAAGCAGACACAATGAACATAAGGATTTTCAAAATTTTTATAAATCAAGGTAGTAGGTACCACTAATCTTATAACGAAGAATAATTCAACTAAAACAATCTTATTGAACGATATTGTCATTTTATTTATGAAACACGGACATGAATATGACATGACATGGATACGGACACGTCGATACAATTTTTTTTTTATATATTTTACACTAGAGAAGTGTTCGACACGAATTTCCGACACAATATCAGACACAATATGATAAAATAGAATATGATTTATAGAAGTGTCTTGATTCCAACATTATAGGTGATAAACCTACAAGGGACATGGGACAATGCGAGAATCTATACAGGACATGCCAGTATTAAATACCAACTTAAAATAATGGACAATGATCTTATTCGCTTAAGTCAAAGTGAATTTTTGGCTGGTAGAAATAATCAAGACATATTTTATTAGGGCAAGTATTAATTTATTCTATTAATGTGGATAGAAAGGTAGGGGATTACTTGGTTTTAAAATTAGATATGGTTAAGACCTATGATAGGATCCAATAGTCTTTTTTGTTAGATATTCTTAATAAAATGGGATTTTGTCAAATTGGATTTCTCTTATCCATAGGTGTATTAAGGGCTATCATTTCTCAGTTTTGCTTAATGGTATGTCAGTAGGATTCTTCTCTTTATCTAGAGGGTTAAGGCAGGGTGGTCCTCTATCTCCTGTCTTGTTTATAATTGAAGCTGAATGGTTATCAAGAATCATTTATAAACTGTTTGTGGAAATTCCTTCTCTTAGATATGATATATCTAATGACATGATTATTTCTCACCTTATATATGCAGATGATTTCATCATTTTTTTTAGAGTTGTAGTTGATGATGCGCATCGATTTACGCCTTAATAAATCCGGTGTTTATTTCGAGTGATTGATTGAGTTTCGTGATTATGGAGGTGCTCAGAAATAACCCCTCCAATAATCATGTGATGTTTAAGGGTTTCGTGGCTAATGAAGTGCTCGGAATTTATCCCTTCAATAGCCGTATGGGACTTTTTCGATCAAGTGCTTGAGAATTCTCGTGTATTCTCAAGGGATTCTTCAATGATCCCTTTATGGGGGTTCCGTCTCCTTATATAGATTTATTCGTAGTCCAAATCGTATTAGGGTTAGAGTTTTTTACTGCCTTAAAATACTGTTCCTTCAGAGTTATTATCAGATTAGGGCTCTGTTTAATATGAGCATTAATATTAATTCACTATTAAGTCAAATTGGGTTTTATTAAGTCCTCAATCCAAATGTGTTTTAAGTATTATTGAGCTTTTTATCGTATTGGGCTGGGGTTATTGAACTGGTGATAATATCAATCTTCTTATGGATTTCACCTGAATATATGTTTGTTTTTAAGTTAGAGTGAGTACGTGAATATGTAGAAGTAAGTGTTTTCCCATATTAAATGTTCTCCCAAAATTCATGCCCATACTCCAAAAAGTTGCGTCTTATCCTTATTCTTAACATGAGACCGCTGCAATACAAAAGCCCCTCATATAAAAGCGATAATTTCGAGCCCAATAATTAAATAAGTAATCGGGCCCATAATCCACTAAACGTGGTCCATACCAGTACTATAGCCCAAGCTCTTTAAGATGACACGATCCCAACTTTGCCAAATTAAAAGCCCATACACAAAACATAATAAGACGCTCAATCTTTTAAACAAACAGGCTATATAATAATTAGGGATACTTACGAAAACCATCGAGCTTCAAGGATTACTTAAAAACTAACCGAAAATCATTGACTTTTATTAATATAGAAAAATATTTGTAATATTTTAAGATTTAGATGATATCTGCGAATATAAATAAGTCAATTGCGCCATAAGTCCGTCAAGGAGTGTCGGTACGTGTACGTCTGGACCTTTCTGGTCCTTTGATGAATACGGCTAATGTAAGGGGTTGTGGATAACTATTTGTGTGCGTGTTTTGTGCGGAGATTGATGAAGCTAATTACATTTTCGGATAATTACACTTACATTTTTTCGACTTAAGATAAATACAATAATATCCGTTGTACTATTTGAAATTATGGAGACATATCTTCCAATTAGGATCCGTCCAACACTTAGGTTAGAGCTTATATATGTCAGCAAAAAAATTTCTAAGTCAAGGGGTGTATCTGCAATTATCCATTTTCTTAAGTTAACAATCATTAAGGGTAAAATGGTAATTTTGTAACTTTCTATGACACACAGACATTTCTAAAAATTCTATCATACCATGTCACAAATATCTCTAGTATAAAATATCGAAAAAAATCCGTATCGCCGTTCCAGTGGTAAAGTGTAATATTCCATAAAACTTTTTTCCCACCGTGTTTTGCAGGCAAATAAA
The DNA here is from genome assembly GCA_958496215.1 of Verbena officinalis. Classification (NCBI taxonomy): domain Eukaryota; kingdom Viridiplantae; phylum Streptophyta; class Magnoliopsida; order Lamiales; family Verbenaceae; genus Verbena; species Verbena officinalis. The sequence goes on from OY292387.1 coordinate 37,727,072, forward strand.
ATCATTGAGCCATAAATGCTAGTTTCCTTCCTTTGGCAAATCTGTTCATCATCACCTTCATAGTGAGTGTATCCAATTATGAAGGATGGATATATCTACTCTTCTTGCGTCACATTAATTACCGTTGACGGATTGTTATACATAAATATATCACCTCCTTTGATTTTTTATTTTCTTTTCTAAATTACTGTTTCCTTTTTTTTTCTTTTTTTCTCTAATAATATTGTAATTATGAAAGATGCATCTAATCATCGTCGGTCGCATTAATGGACGCTGTGGAGTGCCCAATGCCCATACGTCGAACAATTAGTATACAATACATAAATAGTATGTTTTCCTTATCTCAATCTCCAACTAATGCATTTATAAAAATATAACAAAACTAATTAATATAGTAAGTTTAATAATTAAATTAGCACATAACCTTCGTTCTTGATTTGGAGCTCACAACGCTTAGCATGCAGATGAGATTTTTGATTTATTAGCTATAAAATGACATTTTTATCCTCATTCCATCAAAAATTCGTTTTTAACAATATTGCGTAAAGAACTCTATGTTATGAAAACTAGCACAAACAACCCTCAGTAAAAAGAAAAAAAACGATGGAGTATTTGAGTATGTTTAACAAGGGACAATTATGGTATTATGATCCCTAAATACAAAAAATAAGAACCCAAGTTAAAGAAATTAGATTTCATGCTGACATATATAAATATAAGCACTATGAAGTGACTGTGGAAACTGGAAAGAGACTTGACAGCTTTAGTTGTAGTGTTGGTGATACTGATTCATGGACCAGCTGAAACCAAACCCTGCAAATTCATGTCCTCTTACCCCTTTGATATTCCTCGAAAGAGCAGCCGTCATTTATGGCGACTGCACTTCAGTCGTCTACAACAACATCAGTTACACATGGTCTCAGACCTACTCTAGATGCCTCAGACTCGCTTCGGCCATTGCCGCTCTCGGGTTCCAGAGAGGCGCCGTCGTTTCTGTGGTGGCGCCGAACATCCCCGCCATGTACGAGCTTCAATTCGCGGTGCCCATGGCGGGTTATGTCCTCAACAACATCAACACCCGCCTCGACGCCAGGACCGTCGCCGTCCTCCTCCGCCACAGCGAAGCCAAGGCCGTCTTCTTCGACTCCCACCTCCGCTCTCTGGTCCTGGAATCCGTTTCCCTGCTTCCGACACATGTCCCGCAGCCACTCCTCATTCCCATCGCCGACGGCGGCGGCGGCGGCGGCGATGGTATTATTACCTCCCGAAATCTTGGTTTCCATGATACTTACGAGGATATGGTGGAGAAGGGAAACCCAGATTTCAAATGGGTTGCTCCGAAGAAAGAGTGGGATCCCATGACGCTCAACTATACTTCTGGTACGACTTCGTCTCCGAAGGGTGTGGTGCATTCCCACAGATCCATCTTCATAATCACGTTCGATTCTCTGGTGAATTGGTCGGTTCCGAAAGAGGCGGTGTATCTCTGGACGCTGCCGATGTTCCACTCGAATGGGTGGAGCTACACCTGGGGAATGGCGGCGGTTGGCGGAGCAAACATCTGTCTACGAAAGCTGGATGCGCGTATAATTTATGACGCCATGAATAGATATAAAGTCACGCACATGTGCGGCGCCCCTGTGATTCTAACCATGTTGGCGAACTACTCACGCGCCAAGCAGCTTAAGAACCCGATTCAGTTCATGACCGGCGGTGCGCCGCCACCGCCGGCTGTGGTTCTCCGGGCGGAATCTCTGGGATTTAGTGTCAGCCATGGATATGGGATGACAGAGGTGGCCGGGGTGGTGGTGTCGTGCGCCTGGAAGTCGAAGTGGGACGCTTTTCCGGCGGCAGATAGGGCCAGAATGAAGGCCCGGCAAGGAGTGAGGACGCTGGCGCTGACGGCGGCGGACGTGGTGGACCCGAAGAGTGGACAGAGTGTGAAGAGAGATGGATTGACCCTGGGTGAAATCGTGCTGAGAGGCGCTTGCTTGATGCTAGGTTATCTGAAAAATCCAGAGGCGACTGCGAAATGCATCAGACGCGACGGATGGCTTTACACCGGCGATGTTGGGGTGATGCACGCCGACGGGTACATGGAAATAAAGGACCGGTCGAAGGATATAATCATCACTGGCGGTGAGAATGTCAGCAGCGTGGAGGTTGAGTCGGTGCTGTACTCCAATCCGGCGGTGAATGAGGCGGCGGTGGTGGCACGGCCAGATGAATTCTGGGGGGAGACACCGTGTGCGTTCTTGAGCTTGAAGGAAGGGGTGAGCCCGAAGCCGCCGGAAAATGAGATGATAGAGTTCTGCCGGGCGAGGTTGCCGCATTACATGGTGCCGAAGACAGTGGTATTCATGGAGGAGCTGCCGAAAACGGCCACCGGAAAAGTGCAGAAATTTGCTCTTAGAGATATCGCTCACAAAATGGGGAACCTGGCGACGGCGAGTCGGATGTAGACGGAAAACTTTTTGTTATTAATTTCGAAATACATTAATCAATTCTTTCTAATTATATCAAATTTATTTAAAACAACAAAAGAAATGGTGCTATTTCATGTCAATTTAATTACCAATTGTACAATCAAAATTCATTTTATTGTTAAGAGTTTTCCTTTTGTATTATGAATATATTATTTTTCTGTTATGTAAACATGCTTTAATATGTTATGAATAAGTTGAATAAAAACTTTATTTTAGAATGGTAAGATAATATGATCATAGTCTAATTTAATATAAGGTTCATACCTTAATACAAAATTCACTAGCTAGTAAAGTAATTAAGTAAACAATTTATTATAGCTAATTATTTAGACTATATATATAGCCTAATGTAGCGCCCCGGCACTACAGTTCCCCCGGACCGTGACGGATCCCCAAACTGTGACTGAAGTTACCGTCTAGAAACTCATCCTGGCCGACGGGTCTAGCCAAACGTTTAGCAACAGCGTATCCCGACAGTAAACCAACAACGCACAATTGAAAATAAAGAACGAGCAATGAGATAGCCGAAGCAGTTTAATATTCACATAATCAAAAGTGTCGCTCACAGTCGGCTAAATAACATTTACGTAATTCAAAACAAGAGTTATGCCCACAACGGGCCAGTAGTATATGTACATGACATAATAAACAGTGTAGTCAATATCCATCAACAGTTTTCAAGTTTCTAAGACACAATCAAAATGACAACAACTTAAGAGGACCAAACCAAAAATGTCCTATCACTAACGCTGTTGCCACTCCGACACGCAGGGCATGTCGGCTACCCATAGCTACCTGAGGCAAGAACCAAAACAAGAGGGACGAGTTCAAAGTAAACTCAGTGAAAGTGCTATAGATATAGTATAGAAAGTAAGAACGAGTCACAAATCCGGGTTTTAGTCAAGATAGTAAGACATTCGTTTGAAAAACGGATTGTGATTCGTCTCGGTAATAAAGCATTAACATTAACAAAATTTTCCCGGCGAGAACGGGCCTCCACCTTATAACTCCATATTCAAGAAAATACTCCCAACACCATTTGTCAAGTCAAGGAGCAACCCGAGACTAGACTCGTTCATGATGAGATTTTAGAAAAATCATGCAACGAATGCAATGATCACCATCACCTAACGAAAGACTAGTCAACCACTGACCGGTCTCTCATTAGAATTTACAATTTGGAAATCATATTTTGGGATCTTATTACCCTAGACGCACGTCTCTGGGTCTCACCCTTCATATGACCTCTGGGCCCATTTTGAAACGTCAAACATTATTCGTTTCCTCGCTTTTGAAATTGCTCTTTATGTTTGTGGCCAAACGGACCATTTTTGAGACATCGGTGTAGCGGTCAAAGACCCAAATCCTACTTTTAAAATAAAAGGATTTTATGTCTCGTTGAAATCCATTTTCGAAATGATATACGTATATAGGTTGATATCAAAATTGATTTTTGATTGAAAGCATCAAAATATAGAATTGAGATATCTACTACATAATAAATAGATATAAAACAAATCATAAGAAGTAACGGGAAGGGGAAACAGTTATTTCACAAGTACATATTATACATATAAGTTCATTGCCCAGTGAAAACAGTTGGAAACCCTCACCTGAATATGAGAAAAGCTAGTCAAGACAAGAAGATGGTAGGATCCTCTTCCTGAGACTGATCTGTGACAATACCGAACCTAGAGGATAAAAAAGGGACTCTAGAAACACGAAAAATACAATAAAAGACGAACGGCTAAACATATAATGTCACAATCATGCACACAGTGTTATATACTCATAAGGAAGGTATCACGTAAGTTTCGAGTCAACCGGACCTCGTATGCAAAAGTTAGAAAATTCAACGAAAACTAAAAATATACTATTCACAGTCACAAACATGTTGTAAATTTATAAATCATGCGTTTCATGTTTATACCATAATAATAGAATACACGAGCGAAAAAAGAATTCAGAAAAGACGAACCCCGGTTAGGGCCACAGTGCAATCGACACTATTCCTAACAGTAGATTTTGGCCGAAAAATGCTATTTTTTTTCTAAGTATGGAATACTCACGGGGTTGGGACACGGGGTTAAGGCCGTGAGAGAAGGCAGACGCATGGCTTTGCGACATGTCGTGAGGTGAGACCGTGCGGCGCGCACGGCGTTGCCAAACCCTGTGTCTCAAGGCCGTGTCGTTCTAAAAAACTTATCAGAACAGCGCGGAACAGAGGAAAAACAGGGGAAACCAAAGAATCAATCATAACCCGTTTCTTACCAATTCAAACGTCATGAAATCATAGATTTAGCATAAATGGTTCATAACTCAACTAACAATCCAAGTAACTTTAAAAACCGACAATCATGTAGTCAAGAATCATCAAATGCTCAATTAGGTCTACTATTCATCATACTCTTGGAAATTATTCAGAACATAACCAAATCAAGAAAAAATCGGTATATACCTGAAGAGTGAGATATAAGGAGCACGAAGAACTTAGCACATATACAAAATTCGTATAAACACGTAATTCACATAAAACGAGAAATAAGATTAAAAAAAAATTAACGCGAATAATCGTACCAAAACGTCCGTTGAAACTCGGGCGTTACACCTAATATGTCAATTAAAAGGTGGTTATTATAAACATTGTATATTAAAGAATATCATTATTATCATTTTCATAAGAGTCTTGAGCAGTGAGGATTTATGTATGAATTTTAGTCGTGTTTTCAGATATTTGTAAATGAAATATAAATTACCTCATTTCACAAAAAGATAAGTTTTCAAATAATTGGGGTTCGAATTCTCTGACCACGATCCTCTGTTGATAGGTTTTAAAAAACCCATACTCATTAATAGTCCAATGGCCTTGTAAAATTTAGAAAAATCGACGGTATGCTCTGACTTTGGAGATGGGGTAGCCACGCCTGCTCTTGAATTTTCATCCAAAAAAGAAAAATAAAAGATAAAGTTTTTTTTTTTTTTTTGAGATAAAAGATAAAGTTTTAGTTAACAATTTGTCAATTTGTAATTCTGGAAGTATGTATTGACAGGGGACTCTTTCATCCTCTTTAATATGAACAAATATAGTCTAGCATTTATGGGTATAACTACGTACATTCTGTTAGTATTTAATAACATCACCAACTCTTCAAACTGACAAGAAAAAATGATACGTCTGCGTTGTCAAATTATGAGGAAATATGATCCTGCTTTTGCCATGCGATGGTTCGGGTAATCTTACATTAAAACTCTTAATTCATTTGAGATTTAGTTATAGTTAAGATTTTTCACCCCTTCCAGCAAATATATTTAGTGGGATCGAAACTAAGGTTCTTCCCATAAATTCAGCCTACGTTACCAACTAACCACCCCACGTTGATGGTGTTAAAGCTTTATTCGAGTGTAAGTTGATTACAAGCACTTGAGGCGTACGCCAGAGGAAGATGTTATGAGCTCAACCCGTCCTTAAAATGGATTATGGACTTGTTAATTAACTACTCATTTTTAGTTATTTTTATATAATTTATCAACAATTCATCTTTTAGGTCCAGTCATTAATTGTTGTGGATAGTTATCTGTTAGAGAAAGGCTCAATGTAAGCCAAAACCTAAAAATTAACTACTTAAATAATGAAATAATATAAACGTAGAAGAACATCACGAATCTACTACTTTATCAATCTATTAGCACCACGCTGAATTGCACTTTAAAAATGTAAACCACTGATTATTTGTTGGACATTATCTATCTGGCCAGATTTCGATCAGATTTTTCCTTAATACCTTGTCGGATGGGATGCAAGCTATCAAGGGAGACTTCGGCCAATTAGTTTATGGGCTCCATCAATTGTTTCCTAGTAAAGTTACAAATTGATGGGCCAAGGTTAATCTGGTCCATTATTTATTTTCTATTTTTTTTTTTTTGTTGTTCAATTTTCAATAATTGTTTGACTTAATTGAATCTTACCCTTGATTACTCCACCCCATTTCTTGAAAAAGAAAAAGGTCAGATTTATGCCCAACCAGACTGTTTTACCATTTGATGCGGCTTTATTTAATTTGGACTTGCCACAAGTCTTCATCCCATCCATAGATTTAAAGTGTTGACTCGTACGGATAATACAAGGGCAATAATCGAGTGAGGATCATATTACTCTCCTCGACACAGAATGTTGTGTTAATAAATATCTAGTATTTGTCCCCTACATTTAATTTTAACTAATCTAATTCACTAGCACATAAACATGTTTCCTAAAATATCTCACTTAATTATTTTCTTATATATATATAATTATCAAGTGTCCTCGTCAAGTGATCTTTTCGATAAGACTCCTCGCTTGTGTATCATCCTCACCATTGTCCCACTTAAAGACCCTGCTCAGGAATCCTGCTTGACCATGATCTATTGGATGTCGAATAGAAATCCTAGGAACTTGCTTAATAAACGGGATTCCCATATCAAATTCAATCTTCCTACTATAGAAAAAGTCTTACTTTAAAGGAAACCCTAGCACGATCAGAAAACCTTCATTGATAGATTATTCTTTCAACGGAATCACATGATTACGGATTATGTCCCCTACTTCATTTATAAATACTCGTTCGACCTTTGGAGTCAGGTACACACTCAATTACATACTGAAACACTGTTCAACTCTAGGTTCGATATTCTTAAATATTTATAACACCATCTATAGCTTGACTCAATGGAGGGTCTACGTTGAATCAAATTATAACTTGATCTTTGACTTAGTTTTCGATTATCTTAACAGGTTAAAGAACTCATTCATGTTTTGGCTGATCTTGCCACTTCGAAGAATTACGCTCGTTGAATTTGACCAATTTTTGACCGTATCAGCATTATTTCTAATTTCATATTATATAAATCAATAATTTATCAATTCCACCCGGCAGTTAATTAAAAAACAAAACAAAAGGTGAAATGGATAGAATAATATATAGTATAATTGAATGAAAACAGCTCGTACATCAACAACTCCAGGCGGCGAAGTTGGTAGAAAGATAAAACGCAGCTGATGTGAAGTATTAAGTTTCCACCGAAAAATGAGGTAATTGATGTCCCAATTCCCCAACTGTCAACTTTTTTTTTGTGCACAACATAAAGTTAAACACACGACTTTGATATATAAAGAGATTCTTTTAGGGCAAAGGATTGACAATTTATGGTCTTGTGATCAATATTCAATATTCCTACTCAAATGTGGTTGTGCATAAATAAGATGAGTTAATTGGTCGACAACTTAGCAGTTTTGCATGCTTCATTCTTCAATAGCTTTAATGAGGATCCTCGTGCCTGTTTCCAATTTCATTTAATTTTGAGTCGTTGCCAAGTCGGGGATTCATTTGACCCCTAACATGGATATAATTCCAAAATAAATTATAGTGCAGCATCATGTCGTGCGTGTCCGTATTTGATGCATACTTCTCTAGTGATAATTGTTAATTAATACTATATATATCATCATGTAAATATCGTGTTTGTATCCATATATCACAACTTATTATATGTATAAATATGTAAGAAATTGTTAAGCCCTTTTAACCTCTAATAAGTATACATGATATAATGTGGCACAGTTATGACTAGCCACGTGTCCTCGTCTCATTCACAAATTTAACATGCTAGCGCACACGCACAAGACGAAGGTTTTGGTTGTGTAAAACCTCCAAGTAATCTACTCGTCTTCCGTCTACTCGAGAGGATACCTCGCCAGGCGGTAGGCTTACCTCGAGTTCGCTTATAAGCTCTGCTCTGTAACCCTGCTCGACCAATCTCCTAATGCCGAGCAAAAAGCCTAATGGCTTACCTGTTCACGCGGGGTTCTCTCTTTCAATCATGTATCTCTCCAGCATAATTAGGATGGAGTCCGCCTAGGAGGAAATCCTAATGCAATCAGGAAATACTCCTTAATGGACTCTACATTCAACTGAAGGGCGTGATTCTTGAGATTATGTCACCTCTTTCACTTATAGATACTCTGCCGATCGAAGTTAGGTACGCACAATTCACATACTAAAATTCTGTCAAATTCTTTCATCGAATTTACACACAAAATCGTATAAACACTCTCTGACTTAACTCGATGGAAAGTCTACATTGGATCAAATTCCAGCTTGACCTTTAACTTAGTTTTAAATCACTTAGCAGGTTAAAGAAACCCTATACATTCAACCAATTGTGCCATTTGGAAGAATCGCATCCGCCGGATTTATCCTAATTTCACGCATCATATCCATACAGATTTGTATTTGGAGGGTTATATAATAACATGATGCAGACAAAGATGAAATAATTTTATCCTTTTATCTTCGGTTCGATACTAATAATGAAATTTCAATTTTATAGTCTAATATAATTTTTGAAATGTATCCTCGTACCGACTATTACCTTAAACGGTATTTTGTTCTACCAAACGTATGCGCTAGTAAAATTGAGAATATGCCTTTAAGCTACTTGGGCCTAATTTGAATTGGGCCAATCCAAAATGGGTTAGTCGCAATAAAACTATTTGCATGATGGATCACAAAAACATATATATGTAATGTGTTCTTATAATAGAAACACTTCTAAAAATAAACATTATTTTGTATTTTGGCTCTATATCCTTTTTTTCTGGGTCAGATTTGGCACTAGATCCAAAAGATAGTATGCTTCAGTCTTTCTCTTATTTTAGATATTTTGTGTAAATCATTGGTTCGGGTAATCTTACATTGAGGATCTTTAAAGTTATGGTTAAGATTCCTTATCACTCCAAACAAATGTGTTTAGGGGAAATCGAACTTGAAACAGTGAGGCTCTTTCCACAAACTCAGCCTACATTGCCAACTGAACCATACCACGTTGATTTCTCCTAATTTAGTAATGTTGGGCTTTTAAAACTTTAGACCCGTTTAAGTGAATTGTTTTTTGATGGGACCAATACACATTCTCTAGCTCATATCACAGCAAATGATCTCAATACAATTATAAAAATATAGAGTTACTAAACGACTCATACAAGTAGTCAAATACCACCATCAAGTGACGTGCATAGTTTAGCAGTTCGACACTATGCTAACTTAATCAGAGATTTTGTGTTCGAGTTCTTGAGAACGCATCCGTCAGTGGGGAGAGTTTTACCAAATGTGTTATACCAATTGATACCTAATCTAGAGAATAGAGATGTATGGCTCATTGGCTCCTTATGTTCACTTGAGACTTTGACAATTAACTGCACAAAGAAGTTCATGGAGTGTACAAATCAGCAACCATTCCATTTCCTCATTGGTATTTTGATTTTAGGGCTCTCAGAAAGTTAAAAGATACTCAACTACTTAGTTTTTTTTTCTTTCCTTTAAATAATTATTTAAAACATCACTACCAACTCCTATTTATTTACATTTACGTCAAATCAAGCTGTGTTAATCAACAACATTAGGGAAAAGGAGAGAACATATCCACAAAATTTTGTATTATTTAAAAGATCACATCACATCAAACCCTATATTACAAAAAAAAAGTTCTTAGTAATTGGTCCACCCCCGTATAACTTTTTCTTAATATAAAGTGAAACTTATTTCATATTCAATATTATTGAGGTATATTTTATGAGGAAATGTTGGTACTTTTATAGCTTAAAAAATAAAAAAATGCGATAACAGTCGCACGTGTTCAATGATCGAAAGGGTGTAAATAAACAGATTAGATATTTGATTACCATACCCTTATCCGTTTATGATTCGGATGTCTATAACAGGATATGGATAATATTCTCTTTAAACGGATGAGGATAATATTCTCTTTGATCGAATAGGATGCGGATATAGACGGATATCCGATTTTCAGTTATTAACTGATATGTAATTAAAAGACTGATGTATGATTATTATATCCTTGTTCGTTTACTATTCAGATTTCTCTAATTGGATACAGATAATATCATATATAAACGAATGCGGATAATATCAAGAAATACGAATGCAAACAGATATCGGATTTTCGCTTATCATTTTACCCCTACCAATGAACATGTGAATTAGGATTCTTTTCCGTAAGGTTTTTCTTTATCACTTACCCTTGATATTAGGGAGTGATGAATGCATCTAATTATTAGACCTCTTTTGTGTTTTAAGTTCGAAGACAACACGGAACAAGATCTCCAGCTTTTTGATATATTTGTTTTGTATTTGCACACTCGACCCCAACCCCACCCACCAACCAATCTACATCAACATCTCTATCCGTTTCCATTGCCTAAAAAACACATTGGATTAGACTCCAAAGAAAAAGAGAAACACATTGGAAAATCCAGCCCACATTAACACCCACAACTTGGTTTACTGTACCACTGGCCTGTTGCCTGTTGATCACATCGAGGCACACTATTCCAAAACGACACCGCACAGAATTTCAACCCCCCTCCCTCTCTATATATACATAGCCCGCACACACAAGAGAACTTCCAACTTCCAATTTCCAACGCAACCTTAAAAACAAAAAAGAGGTAATAGAGAAAAAAAAAACCCATGGATCGGTCCTCGAGCATCAGCAAGAAAACCGACGGCGACGTCGATGGCGAGAGGAATTTGACACAGCAAGCGGCCGAAGACGAAGATGATGCGTCGATCGAGAAGATATTTGAAAGCAAAGAGGTTCCATCATGGCAGAACCAGTTGACTTTCAGGGCATTCTTTGTCAGCTTTGTTTTGGGTATTCTCTTCACTTTTATTGTGATGAAGTTGAATCTTACTACTGGAATTATACCTTCTCTCAACGTCTCTGCCGGACTTCTCGGCTTCTTCTTTGTCAAGACTTGGACGACGTTTCTCGAAAAATCTGGGCTTTTGAAGCAGCCGTTTACCAGGCAAGAGAATACTGTGATTCAGACGTGTGTTGTTGCTAGCTCCGGCATAGCCTTCAGCGGTCAGTAATTTACCTATAATACAGTATATGTTTATCTCTAAGGTCTGCCAAATTACAAAACACCCCCTGTGATTTAAAAAATTACAGAAACCCCCGTGAGATTTCTAACCATTACACATACCGGGTGCTGGGTTTTCTGTAAATTTTAAAAACAGAAGGGGTGTTTTGTAATTATCAAACCTTAAGGGTGCTGTATGTAATTTGTCCACCTATTGATTTGTTGTTTCTATCTATTCTTGGGCGAATTACATCCATATTTTAACTCCTTTACTTGAGGTTAATAGTTATTTATGCAAGGGAACAACAAATAAGAATATTTCAAGTTTTCAACTGAGAAATTTTAGTGCATTCAGCATCAATATACGTTTCGTTTTCAGACGATCATTATTAGGAGTCATTATTCCCGTCATTAACACACAAAAAAAAAGGTTCATTGACCAAGGATAAGCTAGAAGTAGGCGAGTCTTTATTACTGTCATACAAGGTGGTGTCATCGTCAAGTCTAGGGATCACTCACAAGTCAGATGTCAAAGGTTGTCTTTTCTTTTACGCTGTCTTTTGATAGTTGACTTGTGACATCTACTTTTTAATTTATCTTCTTTTATTTTCATATTAGAGCATTGAAATCTTTATTAACTAACTTTTGATGCAACCGAAAAGGAAAACAATATTTCTCTACAAACAAGAAATGACTTGGTTTTCCCAACCAATTATATGTGTATAGTAAGGGAACTTAAATTCGAGATCTTTAATTAAGTTAATATAACTTTGAGATCGAAATCGAGATATTAAGTTAAACTAGCATAATTTCGAATTACTAAATCATGCCACCTGTGCTAATACTATTATGTGAAAAGCTAGGTAGTTATATTTATAGTTTTCGAACTTTTTACTGTAGCTTGAAACTTTTATTTATTTAAAGCTTTTGCAAAAGTCAAGAGTTTGTGGGATGGTCACGTTAATTATGAGGCTGAGATGTTGGCAGCATTTATGGAAATTTGTCTATATTCAGTCGACTTTATTGATTCCCACGAGATTCCAACTTTATTTCTTGCGTCGATTACGTTTCTGAATTTCATTAATTAATTAATTAATTTGAGGAAATCTTTTCATAATTTTTTCTTGTAAGGCCGGCTCACTTTTTTTCTCTTTGGTTTCTCATCTCTTTTAATTTCTTTCTCATTTTATTCGATTAATTCTTATTTAAAAAAATAATTTAGTTCTTCTTTGACCGTTGAATTGGTTCACATAATTTGACATTTGATCCAAAATTATCAGATTATAATCAAAATTGTTGAATCAGCTTTCTGTACTGTAACTTTAGGAGAAACTAATACAACCATTTTTACTTGATATGATTTACTATTAACTAATTATTAATCAACTCTTTTTTAATCATTTAAAATAATAATTTCAGGAGGATTTGGAAGTTACCTTTTTGGTATGAGTGAAATTGTTGCGAAACAATCTACAGAAGCTAATGACTCTCAAAATATTAAGAATCCAAATCTGGCATGGATTATTGGCTTCCTCTTTGTCGTTAGCTTCTTGGGACTCTTCTCAGTTGTTCCCCTTCGGAAGGTACGTTTTCATACTCAACAACATAGAAACTGTATGGGTGAATTACATATAGTACCCCTATTGTTTTCCATTATTACAAAATACCCACCTTAGGTTTCAAACAGTTACAAATTACAGGGTGTTTCTTATAAGATTTTGTAGAAGTACATGGGGTGTTTTGTTGAACTTTTGTAAACTGTTTGAAACCTCAGGGGGTTTTCTATAACTTTTTAAAAACAGAGGGGGTAGTTTGTAATTACGGAAAACTGTAGGAGTACTGTATGTAATTTGCCGAAACCGTATCTGTTTAAATCTTTGTTATCGTTTGACTAAACCTTGTTGTTCTATACTTGTATCTCTAATTTTTGGAATGATGCAGATAATGATCATAGATTTCAAGCTAACTTATCCAAGTGGGACTGCAACTGCTCATCTAATCAACAGCTTCCACACTCCTCAAGGAGCCAAGCTAGCAAAGTAAGTACTATGTGGCTAATGAATATAAAAAATATTATGAAAAGACGAACGAAGATGAGATACTTGTACCATATGAGATCGATTAAAATTGAGATTCTCATAATGAATGCAGCCAAGTTCCAGAAACACCTACTCTATAGGATCAAAAGTGATATTCTTTTCCTACACCGTGTTTTTCTATAAGTTTCATGGTGTTTTTGTGAGATTTTTTCTTATCATAAGAAATTCTTATGTTCATTTATTCATTAGCCATAATAGGAGGTTAGGTGCAATTTACTCCAGATGCTTATTTGATGCTCAATATGTCTTAAACCATATTAAATCAAAATCATTATATCTTTCACTGTGTCGCTCCAGGAAACAAGTGAGAACGTTGGGGAAATTCTTCTCATTCAGCTTCCTTTGGGGCTTCTTCCAATGGTTTTTCACTGCTGGAGAAACCTGCGGATTCGTAAATTTTCCTACATTTGGTCTAAAAGCCTTTGACAACAGGTATGGTTCATTTATATATCATTTTTTTTTTTTACTTATTCTTGCAAGTAACTTAACCACTGTGTTGTTTGGAAACCAGGTTTTACTTTGATTTCTCGGCAACATACGTTGGAGTCGGCATGATATGTCCGTATCTAATAAACATATCATTGCTAGTCGGAGCTATTCTCTCATGGGGTATAATGTGGCCACTCATAGATGACAAAAAGGGCAAATGGTACTCTGCTGAATATCCCACCAGCAGTCTTCATGGCTTGCAAGGTTACAGGGTATATTTCTATTTTCATAAACTTTGTTAGTTTTGATCAAATCCAGATGTCCATTATGGGGTTGTATCTGTAATTTTGAAATTAAGAGAAAAAGTTTGTAAATAGTTATATAAACACGAGGGGATAATTGAACATTTCTTTTATTATGTAAAAAAAATCACTATCAGCAAACTGAAACTATATATTATATAATCTTGATTTTTTCCTTCGTTTTCTGTATTCAGGTCTTCATAGGTATAGCCATGATTCTCGGCGACGGCCTCTACAACTTCGTTAAGGTCCTCGGGCGCACGCTGTACGGCCTCTACCACCAACTCAAAAGCAAAAGCGCGAGACTCGTCCTCCCCATCGACAATCAGCCTTCTGATAAACATCCACCATTATCCTATGACGATCAACGTAGAACCCAACTTTTCCTCAAGGACCAAATCCCTACATGGGTCGCCGTAGTCGGCTACATCGTCATTGCCATCATCTCAGCGGCAACTCTCCCCCACATCTTCCCCCCTCTCAAGTGGTACTACATTGTTGTCATTTACATATTCGCCCCTGCCCTGGCCTTCTGCAATGCCTATGGGTGCGGGTTGACCGACTGGTCATTGGCATCAACTTACGGTAAGTTGGCAATATTCGTGATCGGTGCGTGGGCCGGAGCCTCCAATGGTGGGGTCTTGGCAGGGCTAGCTGCATGCGGAGTCATGATGAATATCGTCTCCACAGCATCCGACCTTACACAAGATTTCAAAACCGGGTACATGACTCTCGCGTCTCCGAGATCCATGTTCGTGAGTCAAATCATCGGGACGGCGATGGGATGTGTTATCTCTCCTTGTGTGTTTTGGCTCTTCTATAAGGCGTTCCACGATCTAGGGGTTCCTGGTTCGCAGTACTCTGCTCCATATGCTCTCGTGTATAGAAACATGGCTATTCTTGGGGTGGAAGGATTCTCGTCCTTGCCGGACCATTGCCTCACGCTTTGCTACGTGTTTTTTGTCGTGGCAATTGTTATTAATGGAATCAGAGACGGTGTGGGACCTAGATGGGCGAGGTTCATTCCTCTTCCTATGGCGATGGCTATTCCGTTTTATCTTGGAGCGTATTTCACCATTGATATGTGTCTTGGGAGCTTGATACTTTTTATATGGACGAAGATCGACAAGGTTAAGGCCGATGCGTTTGGACCAGCGGTTGCTTCGGGATTGATATGTGGAGACGGCATATGGACGTTGCCGAGTTCTATATTGGCTTTGGCGGGTGTCCAACCGCCTATTTGCATGAGGTTTTTCTCTAGAAAATCAAATGAAAGGGTTGACAAATTCTTAGGGTCTTAGTTATAGATAAGTATCTTGGGTTAGGATAATATCAAGTGTTTTTACTTTCTATCAATGCAAGTGTTGCAGTATCTTCTTATTTTCTTGTTATAATACTTGTCTGTTACGATCAAATTGTGAATATTGTTTTGAAATTTCCCAATTGCAACTGTTAATCTACGTAAATTTATCTGCAACTCCTTTTCTTGTACATGAGTTTTACCTTTTTAAGCCTCAATCAACTCTCTAATAGGTTTGGTATTTAGATTGTCGGAAGGGATTGGAGCAAACTCAGATAGTATTGTCCTAAACTCATCCCCAGTTAGAGTTTCCTTCTCCATCAACACCTCAACCAACTTATCAATAGCATCTCTGTTGTTCCTTATGTGCTGCTTTGCAATCTCATATGCACTTTCAATTATACGTCTTACAGAATTATCAATGTCTTCTGCAAGTTTCTCCGACATTTGATTCCTCGCTAGCATCCTCAACACGACATCGCTGCTCTGAACACCTTGATCGATTAATGCCCATGGCCCAATCTCCGACATTCCGTAGGTAATAACCATCTGAAGATCAAGGGAACAAAAATTGGAATTATTACACTATTGGTGGAACAATAAAAGTTTTATGGGTGAATTACATACAATACCCTTCCAGATATCCATAATTACAGAATACCCCCCTCTGTTTTCAGATATTACAGGAAAACCCCTGAGTTGTAAAACCTAAGGGATGCTTTATGTTATGCGCCCAAGTTACATTGATTGAATTTGTAAGATAGTGGTAGAGAGGGATTGCTTGTTTCCATTTCAAATAATTCAATTGGATAATATGATTGTCTTATTTCTAATGAGGTGCAAAGATTAATTAGTATAATATTTTAAAAAGTTAATGATCATTTAAAATCTAAAGCAAAAGAATGAATAACAGAAAAAAAAAAAAAAAAAAAAAAAAGATAGTTTCTTTGATACGTACCTGTCTAGCAATTTGAGTTACTTGCTGCAAATCTCCAGCTGCTCCAGTAGTGATTTCTGGTTCTCCAAAGATTACTTCCTCTGCTGCGCGACCTCCGAGACCTCCCACAATTCTAGCAAACAACTGTTTTCGAGAGATTAATGTTGGATCATCTCCAGGTATAAACCATGTCAATCCACGCGCTTGCCCTCGAGGGATCAACGTAACCTTTTGTACGGGATCATGTCCCAGAGTCAAGGTCCTATCACCATAATTCAAAACAATAAGCTCCAAGATTTTATCTCAAAACAATTATCTCTGTAATTAAGACACCACATAGAAATAAATTTTTTGTGACAACTTGTTGTGCCAGAGAATAAACTTCGTCATGTGAAAATCCGACAAAATATGTATCAAGCGAGTGAAAAACAAGCCTGAAAATTTTTCCCAAGCCCGGCTCGTTTACCCCCCTAACTCACAAACTAATGTAACAAAACGAGACTTCTGTGATCTGTCACGTAAACCAATTGTAACAAGCTATATATGTGACGAATCTTCTGATGGATAGTTTCTTCTCAAGAAACCAACTTTTCTTACTAGATCTAGACACTCTTGAAAACTTCATGAATCTCATAAGAAATTAAAAATTACGACTTGTCTGTCTATACTTACGCGCATACTGCATGTCCGACTTCATGATAGGCAACTAATATCTTGCTCTTTCCATCAGTCATCGTGGTTCCCTCCATTCCTGCTACAATGCGGTCGATTGAGTCATCAATCTCTTTCAACGTAATTTTGTCTTTGCCTCTCCTACCAGCAAGGATGGCAGCTTCATTCATCAAGTTAGCTAGATCGGCGCCACTAAATCCCGGAGTTCTCATTGCAATAACACTGAGATCAATATCCTTGTCTAACTTCTTGTTTTTACTATGCACTTCTAGTATTTCTTCCCTCCCTCTAATATCTGGTAGCCCAACAGTAACCTGGTTTAGACAAAGATCGATTAATATGGTTAAATTATTAGGACAAATCCTTCAATCGTGCAAACTATAAGTTGTTACACATCAACACCCAATGCCTATTTCGGAAAAATATTCATAAAAATGTCCTAGATATTACACATATTCAGAACATACAAAGTAATATTACATGTGTTTTTGGGCAAATTTTCCATCAAAGTAATGCGTAAAATTGTGAAGTTGAGGTAGTAAAGTGTAAAAAAAATAAAAGTTTAGTTAGTAAAGTACAAAGATGACCCTAATTCAGATGGCACAATGTTTTTAAACCCAGAAATACATTTTGGGCGAATTAAATCTACTACCCCTGATAGAGTTGAGCTAATTACAATTAGTCCCTCTATTTTCAGAAATTACTAAAAGCTCACTCACATTTAACTTTATTGCAAAAATTTCCTCGAAATAGGCTGATTATTTGCATTTTTTTTGCTTCATGTGGTATAGTTTCATTTTGTAAAAGTGAAACAACAGGGAGTTGTTTGTAATTTCTAAATATAGAAAAACTTAATTTTAATTAGCTCTAACCTCAAGGGAGGCAACTATGTCTACAGGAGTACAGGGGGTTCTTGGATTTGTCCCTACTTCTATTATCCCACCTTTTTAACTAATATCAAGAACTTTTTCACAACTAAATTTGAAAACAGAGTTTGTAAATGAATATCCTGTCTAGCATGACCGAAACGAGACTAATTTTTACCTGTCTGTCAAACCTTCCGGGCCTGAGCAAAGCAGCATCAAGAACATCAGGTCTATTAGTAGCAGCAATAACAATGACTCCACTGTTTCCAGCAAAACCATCCATTTCCGTTAGCAATTGATTAAGCGTTTGCTCCCGTTCATCGTTCCCTCCACCTATCCCAGTTCCCCTCTGCCTCCCAACAGCATCTATCTCGTCAATAAAAACCAAACAAGGGGAGTTTTCCTTAGCCTTGTTGAACAAATCCCTGACCCTTGAAGCTCCAACACCTACAAACATTTCAATGAATTCTGATCCCGAAAGAGAGAAAAAGGGCACTGCAGCTTCTCCAGCTATGGCCTTAGCCAGCAGCGTTTTCCCTGTTCCCGGAGGGCCGACTAAGAGTACCCCTTTTGGTATTCTTGCTCCTACTGCAGCAAATTTATCAGGAGTCCTCAAAAACTCAACAATCTCTTGAAAATCTTGCTTTGCTTCGTCAATTCCAGCTACGTCATCGAATGTTACTCCTGTGTTTGGTTCCATTTGGAACTTAGCTTTGCTCCTGCATATGGATAGTCACAATAATAATAATATATCTTCACCAAAATATGGTTTTAACTAATTCATCAAAGTTTCAACTTAAATTTTCCCTTAACCCCATTATATAGTTAATATATATTACATATGGACCCTCCAATTTGTTTCAAAATTCATGGGTAAATTCAGTCTGGAAAAAAGGATCAAGAGCTTCACTTTTATACTTATAAGAGGTAACTATGATTTCCATAAGCTCTATACAGTATACATACCTTCCTAATCGAAAGGGCAAGTTAGGGCCTCCCGAGATGTTGGAAGACGAACGTCTCAAAAGTAGAAAACCTAAAAATATCAATGGAAAAGCCAAGTTTCCCAACAAATCAAGAATTGCCCCAACCATTCCAACTTCCGCTGGATGAGCTGCAAAATCGACGTTTTTCTCCTTGAGTTTCCTCAAGAGTTCTTGTGGCAATCCAGGCATCTGAATCCTCACCCTCTGAATCTTGTTCAGTGATGGATTGAATATCTCAGCAATTGCTACAGTCCCATTTTCAAACAAATCCACCTTCTTGACGGCATCTTGATCTAAGTACTCCACGAACCTCGAGTACGACATTCTGCTTGATGTTGCTTCAGCCGGACTTTCGGGTGGTTGCTCCGCCGCTCTTCCTGGCTGAGCCACCGCCCCTCCTAAAAGGGTCAGCCCTGGAGTAGTTGTCATTAGTTTTCTTCTACTTATAAGTTTTGTCTCCTTAGGTGGTGATTTCTGGTTTAGATTGATCATTTCTTTGATGGGGCGATCATCTTGGAATTTGCAAATGGGGAGGTAAGAGGCGGATACAGAAAAAACAGGTGCCATTTTTCTCAACTTCAGAATTTGATTTGAAAAAAAAAAAGAGCACAATTTGTTATGTGTTTAAATGTTGCAGTTTTCTTGGTAGTGGCAGTTGGAGATTAACTGATTTTGGAGGGAATTTATTTATTTGTTTATTTATAGAAGAATGAGATGTTTCTAGGCATGTCCTTTTTGGTATTATGCAGTGCTTATTTGTTTCCTGAAGTATCTGGAGTGGAGAAAACTTTATCTGGACTTTGTTTCTAGGCATTGCCATACACTTGGAACCAACACCTGTGCGGTTAGTGAAGCGAGTACGAGTTCATAAGTCATAACAATTTAGTAGTAAAAGATTTTTCATTTTTTCCAAAAAAAAAAAAAGAAAAAAATGAATGAATGAAAAACTAGGGAAGGAATCAGCTAAGTTTCTATTTCTGCGATTTACCGATACAGACATATACAATGTGATATGTATATTTTTATTTTATATGTACATTGAGTGTGTCAAAAATTGCTTCCCTTATAATGAATAGTTAGCTTATTTGCAATCTTTTTCTATCGGTAAATCTGCCATCAGAGCGCTTTCTAGTTCTAATAGGTCATGAACTAGATTTGACTCATCCCGAAGGGGATTATAAGACCGGATCCTGTCTTTTTTATCGAGTTTGGATACAGATTAAAGATCTCCAGCGATCGGTCCGGCAGAACTATGATTCATATTTTATCATGTATCTAATTTCTTGTCGAGAGGAATATCCTAGGATCCAAAATCCTCAATTTTTTAGTGGTATTGTTTAGCTTATTATTGTTTATATGGAACATGATATATATAATCCATCGATGGGATGGGTTTCGTCTGGTTTTATTCGGGAATGATAAATGACCTACTTAATTTAGTGGTTAGCATTTGTGTATATTTATTATTTACGAATTTCTTTTTATGTATAATATCAAAAACCATATTCATAATATTGGGAAGATTACTTTTATGATGTCATAAATTGACATATTTATATTTAATTAAAGTATGGATTTTTTTTTTTGAGGAAAGTATGGAAAATTAAGTACTAAAAATTGAAAAAAGATGCAATAAGAATATAAGATTGATTTTTTTATTATCAATAAAGGCTCGAGCTGATTCGTGGCAATTTCGATGTGCACCAGGTGCTTAGAGGGTGCCATGTGTCCCTCTTTCTCTCTTTATTACTTTTTTCTTTTGTTTTTGTTTTTTTTTTAGAATAAAAAGGCTTTTTTCTTTTGTTTTCAATTTTTGTATTTAATTTTATTTGTTTTTAATTTATATTATATAAAAACTAACTATGATAAATTTTCTTATAGATATATCAAAAATAGATATTTCTTCTTTTACTTGCTTTTTAATTTCTTTTATTTAATATAGTGTCTTTTTTATATTTTTTATGTAATTTTTTTCTTCAAAATTTTAATTCAAGTTTTAAAGTAAAAATAGTTCATTTAGTTAAAACATTTTTTCTCCATAATATTGATTTAAATATTTTAATAAATTTTAATAATTATATCCATTAAATGCATACTCATTATATTTTAAATTTTAATATTATGCAATTATTATAATATAATATAATAATACAAATTTTACCCAAATATTTAACTAGAAATAATAATATTTATTAAATAAATTTATAAAAAAACTACCATATATATTTATATAAATATTGTTTAAGAATAATATTCAAAATTAATATATCAAACAAAGAAACAAAAAAAAAACAAAAGAAACAAAAAAAAATATAGAATAAGAAAGAGGGGCACGTGGCGCCCTCTAAGCACCTGGTGCAAATGCACCAGGTGCGGCATCGAATTAGCCCGAGTTCGGCTAGTCAATTGCAACCCAAGTATTAACCCTTACCCCACTATTACTATAAAATCAAATTACTAGGGTTTATAACATTCCACCACACTACCCATTCCACTTTCCAAAGGAGAAAGAACTAAAGTGAAAGAAAAATGTCAGTGCAATCTGCACCGCCATCCATGGATGGGCTTACTCTAAGCGATGCGGCACCAGAGGCGGAATTCTCTCAGCGTGTTCCGATCAACTCCATTTTGGCCCGCTCCGACAAAGGTTCCGGGTTGTCGGGTCAGAAAGTCCGGATCGGGGGATGGGTGAAGACTGGTCGAGAGGCGGATAAGGGTAGATTCGCCTTTTTGGAGGTGAACGACGGCTCGTGCCCGGGAAACCTGCAGGTGATTGTGAAAGCCGAGCTTTACAAGCTCAGTGACGTGGTTCAAACCGGGACCTGCGTCCACGTGGAGGGATTGCTGAAGTCGCCACCGGAAGGGGTTAAGCAAAGGATTGAGCTGGAGGTGGAGAAGGTTTTCCATGTGGGAACTGTGGATGCGGCTAAGTATCCGTTGCCGAAGACGAAATTGACGCTCGAATTTCTCAGGGATGTTGTGCACCTTCGCCCCAGGACCAACACTGTAAGAATTCCCCCTTTTCAGTATATGTTTGCGAAAATGGTTTCTCTCACGAAATTGGATAAAATATTCTCTTTTTTCATTTCTTTCGTATAATGTATTAGTTAAATATTCATTTCTAAAAAATTAATACAAACTGCATTGTAATTCTCAATGGCTTTATTTATTATCATGATTCTTATGCGACATGGAACCTTGATGAAGGATTGACAAACGACTAATTTGTTTTTTTTAATTGTTTAAATAGTTTTCTCAAGTAGAGTGTTGACTGATTAGTAGGCTTATTCATTTGAATGTGTTGGACTTTAAAGTTAGAGCTTGGTACGATTAGGCGATTTGGTGTAAACATTTGGGTTGATGTAATAAAAATTCATTACATTTAGAGGAAGTACATGTGCCATGAACTACATGGAAT
Organism: Verbena officinalis; assembly: GCA_958496215.1. Lineage (NCBI taxonomy): Eukaryota > Viridiplantae > Streptophyta > Magnoliopsida > Lamiales > Verbenaceae > Verbena > Verbena officinalis. The sequence continues at coordinate 37,749,487 of OY292387.1, forward strand.
TAGAACTACTTGCAGTATGGGACTCGATAGGATTTTTAAGATGTAACCTCCTTGTATTATTAAATTTATTTTAGTAATTAAGAAAAGAATTTATGCATGCGAGGACGGCGTGGTAAGTTGATATTCAATTTTTCCTTTTTATTTGGCTTTCGCATTGGCAAATTCCTTGTTCCTCCAAGCAGGTGTAAATTAATTATCTCATGCAATTCATACGTCTCATTGGAATAAATTATTTGTTTGATGGTGTAGATTTCTGCAGTTGCAAGAATTCGTAATGCCTTGGCCTATGCTACCCACACATTTTTCCAAAATCATGGTTTTCTTTATGTTCATACTCCTATTATCACAACCAGTGATTGTGAGGGCGCTGGAGAAATGTTTCAAGTCACAACTGTTCTTAATGATGCTGAGAAACTAGAGAAGGAGCTGAAAGAAACCCCTCCTCCTTCAGAAGCTGACATAGAAGCTGCTAAGCTTGCCATCAAGGAGAAAGGAGACGCAGTGGCTCAGCTAAAATCTGCTAAAGCAAGCAAGCAGGAAATTCTTGCTGCTGTTGCTGAGCTCACTAGGGCTAAAGAGAACCATGCCAAACTGGAGGAACGGTTAAAGCAGGCTGAGAGGTTTAAAAGTGGTGGGGGCATTCCAAAGAAGGACGGGAAATTTGATTATGCTGACGACTTTTTTGCTAGGCAAGCATTCTTAACTGTATCAGGACAACTGCAGGTCGAGACATATGCCTGTGCGCTCAGTAGTGTGTACACATTTGGGCCAACTTTTCGAGCTGAGAACTCACACACTTCGAGGCATCTTGCTGAATTTTGGATGGTGGAACCTGAAATTGCATTTGCCGATATACAGGTGCCATTTAACTTTTCTTTTGGCAAAACAAATTCTTTTTGTGTACGGTGCTGCAACACTTTCCCACTCCATAACAGTTTAAAGAGCGATCATTTTTCTGAATTGGAAAACATATATTATGTTGCATAGGGATTACCCAAATGTTGATAATTAAGCATAGTATGGCTAGTGGTAATCGCCTAATCGGCATTTAGCACCCTAAATTACACTTAGTAGGCACTTACCACACTTAAATTACAAAATGGCATCTTGCATCCAATTAAGTTATGCTTGGTAGTTTGCACCTCAAACATTAATCGGGCGAGATTTTACATTGGAGTCTGATATTCTGAAGGGCAAATCTGTCCATTCTGATTGTGGAGAGGACTTGAGATTATAGCAAACTTCGAGTTCTAAAATGTATAGATGTATAATTAATTTGGAGATAGATTTGTCATTTAAAATTGACAGATTTGTCATTTAGAAAATTGAACTCCAACATGAAATCTCGCTGGATTGATGTTTGGGGTGCAAAGTGCCAAGCATAACTTGATTGGAGGGTGCAAGATGTAATTTTTATATTTAAGGATGGTAAGTGCCTATTAAGTGTAATTTATGGGTGCTAAATGCTTAAGTACCCTAGTTCTAGCTTATGCCTAATTTGAGAACCTTTCTGCGTTTGTTTATTGTTGACTTCTTCATCGTCCTCTTTAACTATCCAGCTAATGCTCTACATTGTAAGATAACTGAGTTGAAAAACTTTTGTAGGATGATATGAACTGTGCAGAGGCATACGTGAGATTTCTTTGCCAGTGGTTACTTGACCATTGCCTCGATGATATGGAGTTTATGGCCAAATTTATTGACAAATCTGCCATCCAACGGCTTGAAATGGTTGCGAAATCCAAGTTCCAGAGAATAACTTACACTGAGGCGGTTGCCATTCTTGAGGAAGCTGCTAAAGTTAAGAAATTTGAGAATAAGGTGGAATGGGGAATTGATTTAGCTTCTGAACACGAAAGGTAAAATTTATCTTTTATACTTTAATCTACTTGCAGTTTATTCACTGTGTTCGATCAGTTTATATGTAACTGGTATCTTCTCAAAATTGATAATGCAGATACTTGACTGAAGAGAAGTTCAAAGCACCTGTTATAGTTTATAACTACCCAAAAGCGATTAAAGCATTCTATATGAAGGTTAATGAAGACAACAAAACTGTTGCTGCAATGGATGTGCTTGTACCTAAGGTATCACTCTCGCTTCCCAAGGAAATTTTATGTAAACGACAGGGCTGGGCAACTATTTGAAGAAGCTTGTCGTGAATATTTCTGTAATTTGATATTTCTGTCCTCTTTAGGTGGGAGAACTTATTGGTGGAAGCCAGAGAGAAGAGAATTATGATGTTCTAAACAACAGGTTAGAGATGCATAACATTTTAGGCGAATTACATCTACTACGCTTGGGTTTCGTCCATTTGTTTTCTGAAATTACAAGAAGCTCCTTGAGATTTCACTTTAAAGCAAAAAATTCCCTGTAGTAGATTGATTATTTGCAGTGGTTGGCTTCATGTGTATAGTTTCAGGAAGTTTTTGTTATAACATGAAATGTCGGGGGAGTTTTTCTGTAATTCTAAAAACAGACGGACTAGATATAATTTGGTCAAACCTCATGGGTAGTAGATGCAATTAGCCCTAACATTTTACGTTGTTTATTCATCATTGCACATGGAAATGCTCTCTCTCTCTCTCTCTCTCTCTCTCATGTTTCGGATTTCAGGATATTGGAGATGGGTCTTCCACTGGAGCCATATCAGTGGTATCTCGATCTGCGAAGATATGGGTCGGTGAAGCACAGTGGGTTTGGTCTTGGGTTTGAGCGCATGATTCTCTTTGCCACAGGCATGGACAACATTAGAGATGTCATTCCCTTCCCCAGATACCCAGGCAGAGCAGATCTTTGAAATTATTCTGCAAATATTCATCTTTCAACATTGATATGTTAAGCAATTCTTACATATGGTTTTTTGGTCATTAGTTTTTGGCTTCTTGCCTTCCTCCAATGATTCTACTTAATACATTTTCACTGTATGTTACTTACTGGTATCTTAATAGACCAACAAAAAGTTGCACCCCTCTTCATACTTAAATTATCTTTTGTAAATATAGAATTTGGTAGTTTTTTTACTCTCAATTTTAAATAGAAGATGTAGTTATAGAAACGTCTTGACTAGATTTGAAGAGAACTGAGTGTGTTGGACTGCCGGGCCGAAGAACCATGTAATTGTGTGTGATAATGTGTACTTCGTGAATGTTTACCACATTTTCCAACGTCATTCTTAGCTTAACAAATTCCCTCTCTACTAACAAATAGTAATTTTATTAAGAAAAATGCATGTATTTTTCAGTTCAATGCTCGTGTGGTATATTTGGTACCTTTTTTATGTTATTCAAATTTAAAACGTTTCAATGAGTTTTTTTTATTTAAGGAAAAATTGCATAATATATCTGTTAATTTTTTCAAATTAAATTGGGATTTTAGGGGCATTATTTAGAAATTTTGGATAATTTATCCATTGATTTTTAATTTTGGGAATTTACAGACAATTTTTATTGGAGATTCAATTTTTTATATGAAATTGTCATGTGATCTGCATGTTTGTGCATTTTCTAAAATGAAAAATCAAGAAATAAATTATTCAATTTTTGAAAGTAATGGCCCTAAAACCTTTGTTATTTGCTCTAAATAACAAATTGTTGTTACTTTTTCTCAATTTGAAGTTTCTAATCCTTCCCTATAATAATTTTCAAAGTTAATCTATCATAAATGAATAAATAAATAAATAAAAGTTCTTATTCTCCTTGTAGTCAATACTCAATTGCTTCCATTTCCTGAACCCTTGAATTGCCTCCGCGCGCCACCGGAGCCGTTGCTCGCGCACCGATGGTTTGGGGCCTTTTCCCTGTCGACCCTCTTCCAGGTATTCGCTATTTCTATTCCCGGAGATGGTTCATCCACAATTACGTTTGAGAAGTTTTGTTTTCCTTCACTGGGGAATTTGAACGAACATCATATACACCTTGAGTAAAGAAGATTCAGTTCTTGAAGTTGGCGATGAAGCTCTGCAAACTAATACATGACCCTAAGCCAGTTTGTTTTCAAGGATATTATTTTCCGCATTGTCATTCTGATGACTTGCTGAAACTAGTTTTTCGACATTTTGATCTCCGTGTTAACAACGGAGGCAGTAACAGAAAAAAAAAAAAAAGAAGAGGAAATTGCCAACATATAATAAGGAGTATTTAAAAAAGATGAACTTGGTGAAGTTATTTCTACATAAGTTTTCTACTCAAATTTAGCAGGTTGGATTTTAACGGGAACTGAAAATGTGGTCAATTTGTGCCCAAAAAGCTGTTATTCTTTAGCTGCATAAGTTTATAAATAGTTTCGTATGTTGCTAATAACTATGCAACTATATAGCACCTTCATCGGATTAGTATGTGCTTTATGCTGTGTATTTTTGATAGAGAGATGAGCTATTCTAAGCTTCATGTATTCTGTATTTATGGCAGGTGAACATGAATATTATATTTTCAGCAAAGGAACATACAAAGTGGGCCGAAAAGGTACCACAAAGTATTTTTATTGTTTTGTTCATTTGTTTGTATACGATGACTTTCACCAAAGCTTTATGAGGTTCAGCCGAAAGGGCTGGCATTTTCTGATGTGCTAAAGCTACATGTTTGTGTAATTTGGTGGTCATTATTGTGATAACTCTCAGTTGGCTATAAATGTGAACACTTTCTGCTAAGCAGACAAATGGAGGAAATTTTCAAATTATGAAAGCTTTTTGTGTAAATTAAATCTCAATCTACAGTCCCTGGAGTGTAGACTTTGTAGTATTTATATCTAAAAGAATAATGCTCTTCTATTGTGTGAACAACACATCTTTGTCTTCTTATCATCTCTTACTATTTGTCAAACTTATGTAGGATGTGATATTATCATTAATAAAGATAAAGGAGTCTCGAGGGTTCATGCAGAAATTATTGTAGATGAAATGATCTGCATAGATCAGTTACAAAAGAGAAATTCAAAAAATCCCTCTAAAGTTCGAATAAGAGACTGCTCCAAGTATGGAACCCTTATTAACAAGAATCTAGGTTCCAAAGAAAATGTTCATGAATGTCCCAATAAAGAAACGACTCTGAAGGATGGGGACATGGTTGCATTTGGAACTGGAAATGCAAAATATAGGTAATTTAACGTTCTTCATTTTATTTCAGATGTGAGGCTTGATCGGTTTTCCTTTATTCTTATCTTTTTTGTCTCGATGCTTGATTTTTTAAATAATTTTAAATGTAAATGCTTAAAAGTAAATGTTATCATATGGCAGGTTTTCATTTGTTTCCCTTGTATTGTTTGCATCCTTATCCACGCCTTCAAAGATGAATCAACTACAAGAGAAGGCATCATTGATTGGTGAGTCTTATGCAGAGTCACTTTTAGGTTAACTAAGGTTGCCGTGTGATTATATTGTGTGCTCACATCTTATAAATGGTTCATGTACTATTATCATTTTCTTTTTGAGGAGAATGCCAAAAAAATAAAAATACCTTGTTCATCATTTTAGTCCAATATGCACCTAAATTACTAGGGTTTTCCTTCCTTTCTCAAATTTTTACAAATATGGTTAAGCCCTATTTAGTAGTACTTCTTGGTGGAGCTTGTGTAACAATATTTATGATTATCTTCAAATATATACGCTTCAAGAATAAACATCCCATTGATCAATCTCGCACTTCATTGATATGTGTTTATAGAAGGAAATATGGGAAATAACACAAACATGCCTGTGCCTGGAAATGAACAAGGAGTTGATATTCTGAAAGAATGGAATCAGAAGTTACAAGAAAAGAAACTTACTAGAAGGGTCAATTTTTAAGCAAAATGTTGTTGCAGTAAGCTTATTTTGAATCTATTGTAAATTCTTTTGTGTTACTTATGGCATGCGCAAGACTTATACACGCATTCTTTCTTTTGCGTCCCTTGTGATATTTTCTGGTTATTTGTCACAAAATAAGACTTAAATGCTCTCTCTTTCTCCACACACACACACACGCACACACATGGATATATCTTTCTATTTATCAATGACTATCAATTTATCTATTCTCCAGGTTGTGAGGTAGAGTGGTCATATTTGATTTTTGTTGAAATAATCACTGATATATTTGGCATCCAGGTGCAATTGTTACTCAATCTTGGACTTCTAAATGCACGCATATGGTCATTGATGACTTCATCTCTATCAACAATGAGACTATTGACGCTATAGTGGCTGGAAAACCCCTTGTCAGATTTAGCTGGATAGAGGTATTTCTGCTCCCATAATCCGTTATCTGGATAAAATAGCCTTTTACCTATGCACATGCATGCTGTGAATCACGACGGACATTTATAAAGATGGTATATTTATGATACTTAACATCCTAAATGCAATAGGATTTTCATCTGCATGCCTTCTATAATAATATCAAATAAATAAGCAAATTAAGCAAAATATTAAAACATAGTAGGTTTTTCTGTTGAGACTGCTTACTTTGCTTTATTTTACCGGCTTCTTTGACCAATATATCAAGTTGCACTCTACTAACTAGTGGACCCTGGTATTTTGTATTTAGTCAATTGCAGGAAAAACTATTTGCACTGAAATACCCAGCTACGTCTCGTAAGTACCTACTTCTTTAGCAAACTTTAATAAATACACTTCCTTTTTCTGGTTCCTTAAGAGATACATGCATTTGTCTTTCAGGCATTCTCCGACCTTGACATTGGAAGGGTTACACATCAAAGTATGTGACCCGCGATCTCGACAAGAGTGTTTGAAAGGACACAATTTTCTGTTGGACTCCATGCACAAGGTGATACGTTGGCCACTTTTACAAGTTCATGATTTCATCTGGTACTTGGATCCTATTTTCGGGTTACTTAAGACTCGTTTTGCTGATTTTTGGGGCTTGTTCCTTGTACTTTGGAATATTGTGAAACTTGTTGGTACTATTTTACTATTTTTTCCTTCAAGTACTCAAAATACATCACAGAGTCCTCCCTGTTCTTGACTTGAGTTGAGCCTTCCTTTCTTTTGAAGATGTTTGTTTTCCTTCTAATATTTTCAGTTTTTAAGTCTGCATGCGTGCTTTTTTGTTCTTTCTCAACTCTATATCCTTATTCTAATCCTATAACAAAGACAGGCTCCCTATTTTTCAAATGCACATATCTCATTCTCGAAGCATAAAAAAATAATCCATTTTCTGTGCTATTTATTTTTCACCAGGAGCAAGTAAACCAAACATATTTCCTTACTATTCATTTGCTCAGACAGATGTTAATTTTTCACATTCCCCAAAGGAATGCTTTAAGATATTCCCCCAAACGAAGATGAAATAAAAGTTGCATCCCCTTTGGCGTTATGTGTTTTTACTTTTTCTTTTTTTTTTGGTAGGGGTTTGCCGACTGATTTTAGTTTCTTTGCTTCTCTGGGAAAATAACAGATCGAGTGCTTTATATATTTTGATTCCTGTTCATATATACTAGAGAACAGGAAATGCTTCTCGAAAATCTAATGAAACATCTTTATCGAGTTAGTTAACTTTAATTGTGTCTAAGCATATTGTTGCTATTGCCAGATGTGACACTTTCCTTCTCTGGAAGCTTTGAGGTAATATTAACTCTACGCTATTCTCCCTTTTGTTCTTGGCAGTATAAATTTAAGGAAAAGTTGCAGTTGTTATTGGATGTTGGTGGTGCAAATGTTGTTTATGTTGAAGCTCAAGATCCGTGTAGCCAGGTACATCAACATCTCTGTTTTTCCTTAATCTTTCATCAGCAAACCATGTTGAATGGAAGGAAACCCATTAACAAATAAAGTAGTTCTGGTTTTGGTGCTGTAGTTTTTTGTGAGTGTGTAGGTTTAATGGATAGGAAAATAAAGTATAATACCTTTAGAGGAGGAATATTCATACAAATATGACTTTCATATTGTCTTTCCTTCTCATTAACTTACATGTTGCTGCCTTTGTAGAACTTAGGAGACAATTTAGTGTGTGTGATGCCAGCTGGATTAACAAGCAGCACAAAAAATTTTGATAAATTCAATTCAGTGCCCAAGGTGAAAGAGATAGAATTGATTTCAGCAGTCGTTTCTGGACATTTAGATCCTTTTATTATTGCATCAGCACCTGGTAAGTGCTCTGTATTACAATTAACTGGAATTAATATTTGCTGTATTACACTTACCTGCACATAGGAACTTTCTGATTTGAATTTAGGGATAATTACACCAACATACCCTGAGGTTTGGGAAATTACAGAAATATATCCTAACAAAGAATTTTCATTACATCTGTAACTGTTAAATGGTTGGATGGATTTTGATGATGTCATTACATTTTTTTGAAGAATTTCCTAGTTTGCACTTGGCAGTTATTGGTCAATAATTTACCCTAATTCCACAATCAGTATACTCTTGTAATATTATATTATATATGTAAGTTACATTTTCCATTAGGGTTTTCTAACGGCAACTAGAGCCCATAGTATACATCTCTTTAATTTTCGAAACCTTAGGGTATGCTAGCGTAATTAGGTCAAACCTCAGGGTATGTCAGTGAAATTATACCTTGAATGGAACAGATTTTGGTTTTACATATTAATCAATTTACTTATAGAAAGTTTGATTTTGCAGTCCTGGTCACTTCTTCTTGCTCCACAGATGAGACAGTGGTAGCAGATTCTGATGTGGAAATGGAAACTCACACATCTGCGGTAATTAAGTTGGAGGACTCTGCTGAAGATGAATGCTTGAGAAAGATATCCGAAAGTGATTTCAGAGGAGAAAAAGATGTTCATATTGTAGAACCAAGTGAGCATGATGGTGAACAGAATACGGATTCATTAAAACCAAATGCACCTGAAACCATAGGAATTTTAACCCCTAATCAGGAAAATATAAAGTCTGATGATAGTATCAGTATCACGAGAAAGGATAAAGGTGAAGTCTCTGAAAGTGAGAATCTTGATATTATATACAGCCAAAATCTAATTGTTCGAGAGTCCAATTTTCAACAATCGGGACACTGGTCAGGAAATGGTGCAGTTATAAACTTCAAACGCTTCAGGAAGGTAATATTTCCAGCACACGAGTTTCTGTTAAGTATGTTTGGCTGAGCTTATTTTTAAGAGCTTACAATCTCTCACATCTTATAATATATTTTTTGGAGCTTATGAGCTGTTAGATCTTATTTTGGAAATAAGCTCAAAGCATTTAGGTAAAAATACTTACCAAACACTAGACAACATCTTATTAGCTCTCCAACAGCTTATAACTCATTCTACACAAACTCAGCCAAACACCCTCCACCCATTTAAGTTTGTTTGTTCGTCTTTCTTTTTCCTTTTTTTTTTGTGAGATATATTTATTATGCATATGTGACATTGGCATTTATCTTATATTAGAAAAGCGATCCATCCGGGAACAGCTTCGACAACCTCATTCCATTTTCCAAGTATCCATATGAGTACGATTTTCAATTCTCTGCTTCTGTAATCTTTCTTGGAGTTAAAACTATTTGTATCTGAATGCATGTTCTATATATTCTCAGAGAATCTGAGTATGGGAACGAAGATGTGGCTGCATCTGTAAAAGAGGAGAAAAAGCGCAAACAGATGGAAGCTATCGCCGATGATTTGTTTAACAATGTGAAGGTCCGTAAATGATATATCTTTGTGTTCTAAAAGTTGTTAGGAAATAAATGTGAAAAATATTTACCAATATGATTATTATGTTGTTTATCCAGGGGAAAAAGCGTGGTGCATCTGGAGCTCTTCATGGGGTTTTTGCTCGTAGTTAGTTCAGAGGTATGTATATGTTAAATACTCTGAATGTAACTTATAAAAAACACATTGTGTAGTGTCGTATCATATCGTACATTTGTGTAGTGAAAAAAACTTCTAAAAAAAATGTTGTTGTATCATGTCATATCCGTATTTTCATGTTCGTGTCTGTTTTATTCACATATTGCGTTCAGGCTCGCTCAAGATGCAACGGAATTTTAAAAAAAAAAATGGTTTCCAAGGCTTTTCAAATTATTTATTTCATAACACTTAGCTGAAATCGCTGAAAAATCAATAATCAACAAAGCTAAACCATAAAGAACAAAAAAAAAAAAAGTCCGCGCAAAAAATTGATACAAGCTGAAATATGGAATAAGCAGATGAGCCTAACTTGATATTGAGATTAAGAATATTGAGATGAGTTTAAACTTGAACAAAAATTTATGAGTTTGATGAGTTCCAGATTTTTGAAATAACTTTATGATTGATACTAAAGAGTTTTAAAGTTCCCCCAAGTTTAATTCATTTATAGTGATCTGTTAACATATATACCACTATGCTAGCTTAATCAAAATTTCAGCGCTATGCTAGCTTAATCAAAATTTTTGAATTCGAGTTCCTCTAGGAATGCAAGTGCCATTAGTATGGAAAATTTTACATATAGGTGGACCGACCCGACTTTTACCGTATTAAATGAACTTAAGAAAGAAAAAAAATACGTGAGCATATACAAAATGTAAACCCCCATATACAATAAAAGAAAAAATGTTTCGAGCTCAAAAAAAAAAGAAAAAGAAAAAAATTAGAATTCCGAATGAAGATAATGTGGGCAAAAGATCCAGTAGTAAACAAGCCTTGAAAAAATCAACTAAAATTGCGGCAATATCAACATCACAAAAGTCTTGCAAATTGCACAAGTTTTACTCAGTCCCGATCTATAGACGCGCCAGACCATGACTTTTTGGTTGAACTCCCTAATCAATTATCGAAGCTTCTAAATGTTTAGGTAAATAACATAAGAATTTCTATAACTTAATATTAAGAAATAACTACACTCACGTACATTGAGATTTAGTTTAATTATGCAAACTACCCAGAAGTTTGAGAAATTAAAAAAATATATCTTGTCAAAGAATTTTTATTATATTTATTAAGTGGTTGGATGGAGTTCAAAGACATGCATTTTTATTACACTTATATCCTATAAGGATTTTATCATTACAAAAATATCCAATTTTAAGGGTTCCATGAAGAATATTCTGTTAAAATTTTGACAGAACTCTAACAAAATCCTAGAAATTGGATTTTTTTTGTAATAATGAAACGCATATGGGTTGTAAGTGTAACATATTGACTAGGAGGGTTATAGCTTATATTTTAAGACTTTTAGCAAGCTCTTTTAGAGTCCAAATGTAATTAACCTATGGATAATTACAAGAAAAACCCTGAAATTTGATTTAAAATCCAAAATATCATTTAAACTTGAAAATCTTACACAATACCCCCTCAAATGGAAAAATGTAAGTGAAACTTTACAAATATCCTCCGAAAAATCTTACAAATACCTCATTATAGGGAGATAAATATAAAATTATAAAATTTAATAATATTTTTCATAAATAGTGTAAACTTGTGAGAATTTTTATAAGTGGCACGCGTTTGTAATTGACCAAGGGGAAACAATCAATTTCTCTAACCGTTACTTTAAATTAATCATACTTTATATAGACTTTTTAAATGTGTAAATGTGTGTTTCCCTCAGCTGAAACCTATATGTGGACGGTGACTCTCCACCCTCTAATTTTTTAAAGTCAAAAATAGGTAACTTGAGCAACAAAACCACTTCACAACTTCAAATCACTTAATTCATCTACTCATATGCACACTGACTTTTATAGCATTCCCATCTCTTTCCCAACCTTTATATAACCTTCAAAAATATCTTCTTAATTCAAAGTATACAAACTCTTTCAGCAACATCCAAAATTCTCCCTCCTAGCTCTGATCAAAATGGCTGATCACCAAAGAATCCATCCAGTCCAAGAAGAGACAGCGGCGGCACAACCCTACAAAGCCACCGCGCCGCTCGTCCGCGGCTCATTCCGGTCGGAAAACGGCGATCCCGAGAGACAATACCCCGCACCTCCCGTCCGCACAATCCCCTACGCACCCATAAAACCACCGAAGAGAAGATCAAGCTGCTGCAAGAAGTGTTTGTGCTGGACATTATCCCTTTTACTGCTCCAAATCATTATCATCGGCATCTTGGCTGCAGTAATATACTTCGTCTTCGACCCCAAACTCCCGAAGTACTCCGTCGACAGCATGAGGATAACCCGGTTCAATCTCAGCAACGATAACAGCTTATCCGCCACGTTCAACGTGAATATCACTGCTAGAAATCCGAACAAGAAGATTGGTATATATTACGAGGGCGGAAGCCATTTGAGCGTGTGGTATACAGGGCAAAAGCTTGGTGAAGGGTCGTTGCCGAAGTTTTACCAGGGCCACCGCAACACCACCTTGCTCAGCCTCGTGCTGGAGGGGCAAACACAAGATGCTGCCGGTTTGCTGCAGTCGTTGCAGGTGCAGCAGCAGACGGGAATCATCCCGTTGAATCTCCGGGCGACTGTTCCGGTGAGGCTGAAGCTTGGAAAATTGAAGTTGATGAAATGGAAGTTCTTGGTGAGGTGCAGGTTGAATGTTGATAGTTTGTCGACTGATAATGCTATCAGTATTCGGGATAGTAGGTGTAAATTTAGGTTTAGGCTTTGATTTTGGTTATGTTTTTATTGTTATTCATATACTGGCCGGATTATTTATTTGAGATTTTTTTTTTTTGTAACTTGTTGATCTTGTTCTTTAGAGATTAGACATAAACATGGAGCTAGGGGGAGGGCTATACCTATATGGTTTTTCCATTCCATATGCTATTGTTGGCCATGAGCCTTATGATGTTTTCTTACATTATATGATTTTATTCTTTTATAATTTATCTACACATATTTATTTGCCAAACAGTCTATGTACACATAATTATGTTTCTTGTTTTTTCACCATATATATTTTTTTCCGAACTTGGGTACCGAATGTCCGATTGAGGACAACTTTCCCAACCCAATAGCACAATGTAGAAGCTAGGTTTCTAAATCTATTTTTTATTGGAGAAATTGCATTAACCCCATCTTTTAGTGAAGCTGCATAAAACTTTCGTGTTTTGTAAATATGGTAAAAACCCCGTAGAAATTAATATCCTACAAAATAGAACCCTATATCCTTCTAGAGCATAAGGTGTCAAAAATGCATTTGCTTGATTCGTGTGGATGCTTTTTAGTTTTTTAACTTTTCACCATTTAATAGATAATGTTAATACCCTTCTTTAATAGATGGTTTTTAGATCTTCCCAATATTTTTAAAGGAGAGAATAAGGGAATTTGAGTCAAAAACCACCTACTAAATGATAAAAATTGTGATATACAGACACAACTAGGGCAACAAAATTTTTTTTTCAACATTTTACACAAGAGTACATCCGACAAGGGGGGTCAAACACGGTGTCAAACAAGACATGATATAGTAAGATTTTTAGAAGTATTGATGTATCATAAATCAAAAAATAATAGAAGAACAAAATGCAAACGCATATGCATCGAACACTCTATCTTAGACAACATTTTTGCAAGGTATCAATCTATGAAGGGGTCTATGGCTGTTATGCATTTTTAACATTATTTTTTTAATTAGTTATTCGTTCAAATTGCTCGTTTTTTGGCAATAAAAAACTTATCAATCCTCTGATCTCACAATTTGCAAGTTAAGAGCAACTGGCTTCACTAAATTACACTCAAAGCTTTTCAAACTATCATGTAGCTAGAATACCGTAGTCCTATACAAAACTTCAAGACTTTTTTCTTTACGAATACTAAATTAGTTCCAATTTTGGAATGATCAACCAAAATACCAATACCAAGGCAAAGCAAAATTAGATAGTATCGACCATTTCCTCATTTTACCTCTTCCAGTTTGTTTCTAATATGCACTCTCAACAGTCTTTTGGAATTGCACATGATTGTAAAAAGTGTTTACAGATCAATGGATAACGGGCTTCAAAGGATGAGCACGGAGTTTTGATAAATCCAAGCTTGCATCTAGCTCTTCATCTAATTCCCCAACTATGCTTCTACAAGTGTTAAAAAGGGTACCAATCAGATTACCAAACGCATAATAAGAATAAACTCATGTAATGACACGAAAAGAATACAGTTAAATAATGATAGATTTGTAAATGGTAATTCAAAATGAGGAATACATACATGTTATCACCCCGTATGATGTAGAGGCCCAACACAAGTTGCTGTACGCCTTCCTGCACGTGAGAAGAAAGAATCAACCAAGAATGTGGAAAAAACAATTTGTTGACCCTGATCTTGACCTTAATAAATTAAACAATCAGAAAATAGGAAAGTATGAATATGAATATTTTAATACTGAAATAACTAATATCAATGACATAAAGAGAAAAAGCTCCATCTCCATTGATGCTAGAAATGATATCCTAAGAGTTTAATCGATATAGGATCCAGGAAAATAAAAGAAAACATATATGGATTAAAATACGTAATCCACAAATTATATTCCTGGCGCTCAATTGGTTGAGAGCATGTTTATATGTTTGATATAACTAATAAGAGATCAAACCTTGGTGGAGTAAACCCGTTCATGAGACTCATCAAGGATTATGTTGGTAGCCTGGTCGAAACCTTTCAGAACACCCTGTATGAAATATCAATATTTTCATTAAAATAATATAACCGTAAATGAAAACTTTTGCTACTGCAGAGCAAACATGAAGCTTACCACAATATTTCGCCCGTCATTTGTGATGATTGAGATTGTTTCTGACAAATAACAAGGAGAAGGAAAGTCTGTTAGGAATAGTGAATTACAAATGCCCAAGGAAAAGCAGTTATATTCTTGAGATTAAGCTCCTAGCATAAACCTCCATAGGAAATATTAGGAATAGGAAAAAACTGACAATGAATATGCTACCCACTACAAAATGAGGTGCAACAATGGAAGGTTTTGTTAATATTTCAAGAGGTTACAGATGAAACTTTCTTCAATTATTTTCTCAATTGAAGAGTCACTTTATTTAGTTGAGTAGTAAGGAGTGAAAAGGAGTTATCGCATTTTTCGCTTTTTCACTGTACTCTATTCTGTTTATTTTCTAATTCATAATTAGAAAAAGTATTAGCTCAGTTTTCAAGTGTAGTGACCATTCTAAGTCCAGGAAAGAGGGGCAGGAAGTAGTGTAATCACAGAATTTTCGTAGAACTTAACACATTACTAAATAATAAGATAAAGTATTCAAATACGTCGGCAGAGTGCTCACGGTCAACAAGAGTCTCGAGTCCAGTCGCACTTGCCATCTTCTTATACCCGATATATGTGAGCAACAAGGGTTTTAAGCCAATGCTGCTGGGAGTTTAATGAGATTCTGCCCAGATGCAAATGAGAAAAATAGTTAAATGACAATTAGTAAATTGTTCACACATTTTCCAGCAGAACAAGCACATTTAAGTGTGAAGAAGAGGATTGGTAAAATGCTACATAAAACTTGAAAGAATTGGTAAAACTGAAACAACATCCTGAATAGCTATCTAAGCGAATATAAAGTTGGGGCATTCCGAGGTCCAAATGATACTCTTAGAGCCTTCACATTTTTTAGGGTAAAAGGCTAACGCCACGATTTAGGTTCAACTGGACAGCAAGGTCCATTAATATTTCTTCCAAACGAGCTCACAAGCTGCATTACCAAACTATAGAGCAACTACTTCAGATTGAAAAACCCACAACCAAAAAAAAAAAAAAAGAAAGTTAGGTTCAAACTCCATTTCATTATAAACCTCATAAACCCCAATATTTCATCCTCAATAAACCTAAAAAAGAACTTCGAGAAATCGAAACCCGAAAAACCCATATGCATACATACCTTGAGCTTTAAAGAGAGAAACGCAGGCTACGTCGGAGGGAAGCGCGGCGAGAAAGCAGAAAGAGTGAAAGACGGAGGAGAGAGATTAAAAATGCCCTACTTGAAAAATTGAAAATCTATTTACTAATTGGGGCGGGTCTGGGCGGGAACAGATGGACCCCATCAGCGGACCCAATTCATTAGATCCGGAACCGAACGGGGTCTAGCAATAGGGCTGAGCAAATTTTTTTAAAAACCGCAAAATCGAATCGAACCGCACCAAACCGAACCGTGTTTATCAATTTATTTAAGAAACCATGGTTTAATTATTTCTATTAAAACCGCACCGAAAAATAGAGTAGGTTATGATTTAGACCACAAACTGCACCGATCAAACCGAACCAAACCGCATATATTTGTATACTATATATAATTATATTTATTAGCGTAGTTTGTTTAAATTTTTAAAAGAATATTAATAACTATTTGTAAAAGAAAAAGAGTAATCCTATTATATACTAAATTTAATACTTTCTAGTAAAATGCCAGTATAAATTTTAATTCTAGTTAAAATAAACTATTAATATTTAGGGACGAACAATTACACTTTGCAAAAGATTTAATTCACAAACACACAAAGTGTCAAATTGATGTTTGAAGTTATTATATTTTTAGTTTTAGATGGTTAACAATTTAAATTATTTAAAACCGCACCGATCCGCACTGAAACCGCACTGTCGGTTTTACTTTACAAAACCGCAATTTGAAATTTATATATTCAAAAACCGCATATAGCGGTTCGGTTTAAAATTGATCAGAAAAAAATCAAAACCGAACCATGATCACCCCGATCTAGCAGGTCGAACGAGTCGGGTCCGGGTAATGATCCGTCAGTGTGGATAGAGCAGAGCTGTTATATTTCGGGAAAATAAAATAAAAATAATTTAATAATATATCAAGTTTTATATTCTAAAGTTTAAAAATACTTTTATTAAACAAAATATGATTTGATTATTTAAGTATTTATTAAATTAAAGATAAATGAAAAATTCATGTAAAATAGGAATGATGCTATCCATATTTTGTGGTATTGGGCTTTTGTTTTCGATGGCCCAGTTGAAAATTGGATGATTTGGTTACAGGCCCATCGGCCCATCACGCGGACGTGGCTCCTCCAAAAGATGAATAGAAAATAGCGTTTTATTTCCATGAAAAATCTGTATAATATCGGAGAAAATGGCTTGGAATTGCTGCGGTTGTTCTTCCTCTCCCGCCACCACTTCTGTACTCGTAGTTCCTTCCATTTTCGCGGCCACAAGAACTCGAAATGATTCTACTATTACTCTCAGAAAGCATAATGTCTCCTCCCAACTGCAATTGGTCGGGAAACCTAGAATCGGAGTTTTTTCGTCCAATTTTAGAGCGAGGGGCAAGGCCACAGACACGGAACTTGAAGTTGATACTTCGCATCCTGATGATGTCGACTGTATCGGTACTGGGCAGGACGTTGAATGCGTGGTCACTCCTGATGATGATTTGTCAAAAAACCATAAACAAGTGACCGGGAAATCGGAAGTAACGAAGTCCGATTTCCTTGAATTGGTTGGGGTAGCGTTGGAATGGGGACTTCTGATATCGCCCTTCTTCTTCTGGGGCACGGCGATGGTGGCAATGAAGGAAATTCTTCCAAAAGCTGGGCCATTTTTTGTGTCAGCTTTTCGGCTTATCCCGGCTGGGTTCCTGTTGGTCGGCTTTGCGTCTTCCAGAGGCCGCGCTTTCCCTTCCGGAGTCAATGCTTGGCTGTCTATCTCGGCATTTGCTCTCATTGATGCTTCCTGTTTTCAGGTCCCTCTTTAGTATGTGTACTTAGTGTGTGGTATTGTAGCAAAGACAACATGTAACGGGCTCTTGGTTTGGTCCTAATTTGACTGATGGTGAGCAGGGTTTTCTTGCTGAAGGATTGGAGAGGACAACAGCTGGTCTGGGAAGTGTATGCCTGCTGAAACTTTTCTAATCATAATTGTTCGCCTTATTCATCTATAATTGGCTGGTAGTCCAAACATCATGCAATCGATCTGGGCTGTCAAAATGATGATAAGAAAGTACTAGTTTACTGTCGAATTTGTATTGATATTTCTTGAATTACATATTACAAGCCAGACACCAAATTTATGAAAATGTTAATTCACTAATGAAGTTGTAATTTGGTAGGCTTAGATTATTTGTTGTCGTGGGAGGCGAATGTTAGGGATCATAATGATGAAGGTAGAAGCAGTGATAACGTTATGTCCATTGCATGACTTAATCTCACAAGATTATGAACAAACTGTTGCAGGTAATAATTGATTCTCAACCTCTGACTGTTGCTATTCTTGCATCCTTATTCTTTGGAGAGTCAATAGGGTACATTGGAGCTGCTGGACTTGTACTTGGTGTTGTAGGACTTTTACTTCTCGAGGTAATAATGTTAAAAAGTTTTCGGATTTTAGATTTTCTTATTTTCGCTGTACTCAGTCTGATTCTACTGAATGGATTCAATAGATGTTGGGTTTATTTTTCGTTCTATAGAGCTTAAATAGTAACCAGCTGAATTATGTAGCTTCCACATGTGCTCACTAATATCTTTTATGAGCAAGAAATTAAATTAATGACTTTCTCTTTACTGCATAAGCTGTTCTGCCTTTTTACTGATGACCCAAATCTTGATGTCTACCAACTGTCCAGCATTCCCCTCAAGTTATTATTTTCATATCTTGATTTCCTATGCATGTTGATGTACGAAATGCCCATTTTTCTTATCTTATTTTACTAGAATGCTGCAAAATCACAATTGCTGGCGGTCTGATCTCTGATACTGCTTCTGCTTCTGCAGGTACCCGCTCTTGCTTTTGATGCTAATAACTTCTCTTTGTGGGGAAGCGGAGAATGGTGGATGCTTCTTGCAGCCCAAAGTATGGCCATTGGTACTGTCATGGTCCGTTGGGTCTCCAAATACTCGGATCCTGTTATGGCCACTGGATGGGTAACACATGCATTTCCTCTCTTTAATATTTAGGGAATATTGACTTGAAAAGAAATTTTAAGTTGAAATTAGGAGCTACTTATTAGATCTCAATGTTTTTCTCGGTTTCAAATTAATGAACTAGACTAGATGTATCAGTATGACTCCAATTGCTGACAGCATGCATTAATCTGAAAGAACTACTGATATTAATAAGCTAAAAGTAAATCTCATTGCAGCACATGGTTATTGGTGGTATCCCCCTTGTGGCAATCTCTATTTTTAATCATGATCCTGCTCTCTCGAGTTTTGGTGAGCTCACATCAAGCGACATTTTGGCTCTACTTTATACCTCCATTTTTGGGAGTGCCGTAAGTTATGGTGTCTTCTTCTACAATGCTACGAGAGGTAAGGTTCGGAATGTTTGTTCTTTTATGTAATTTATTTTCTAAAAATGCTCACATATTATGTGTGTTGGAATTGACTAAGCTGCTGTTAATGCATTTTAGGTAGCTTGACAAAGCTCAGCTCACTGACCTTTTTGACTCCAATGTTTGCTTCAGTTTTTGGGTAAGACACTACGACTAAACCAATTCTTTTAATTCCATTACATATTGTCTTCTAATGTGTGTGAATGTAAAAGTGAAGAGTAGTAGCTTCAGTCACCTTTTCCCTCTCTACTTTACGATAGGTACTAGCGTATCGTATGTCCCGTGCTATGCGCAAAAATTTCTACAAACAAAAGAACATATAAATTACGATATGTGATATATATGAATTTATATGCTTTTGTAGACTTAAGTTAACTGTATTCTGTATACATACATATATATATATATATATATATATATTGTATGAGAATCAATTTAAAGATCTAAATTTCAAAATCATGCAATGTAGAAATAAATTAGGGAATTCATAATGAGTAGTTTAGTTGGAAACTTAAAAGTTTGTTAAATCAATGTATTTAATGCTCACCAACCAATCAATATATATTTTTCTAAATCAAAATTCAATGAATTCAGCAGTGCAGTGAAAACTGTACAATTTGGTGAAAAGATTCCATTCAAATCTATGATAATATAGATGTGAGTTTGATTTGTGATTTGTGAATGTATTCCATATGCAGTTTCTTCTATCTTGGTGAGACTTGCAGTCCATTGCAACTGGTTGGAGCACTTGTAACTGTTGCAGCAATATATATGGTTAATTACAAGAATGAGACAGAATGAAAGAAAGAGTAGAAGTCCATTGTTAATATACAAGAATGATACTAAAGGTTTGCTTTCCCATTTATACCTGTTTTATATATTATTAGTCTGGGAAAAACTGAAATGAAATTTGTACAAGTAACAATTATTAGTTGATTATAGTTTAAAGCAATTCGATGCTGCAATTTGTATCGTTTCTGACACCAAGGCATTGCTTGCTTTAGCCAAAAGTCCAATTTGTAGAGCCCAGAATGTAAGATATGGATGTAATTAATATGTATTTACCAAATATGCAAGAACACATTTATGTTCAAATTCCGATTCTACCTGTTCCGATTCCATTTTTTGCACTGCTCATTCTACTAACAGGCCCCGAAGAAGAATAAGTCACTGAATTAGGGAATAAGTCACTGAATTAGGCTCCCAGATAGAAGAAGCCGCAAAACTATTGCCGGAGATTAAATATTCGGATCGGAAACTTTAGAAACCCTTGACTGTGATTCTATACTTTAATCTTTGAATCTCTTTCTGGGGAATTTCAGAAAAAGTTGAAAAGAAACATTTAGATCTTTAGTGTTAGTTAGTGCTGCAATTTGTACATGGAAATCATGCTTTAGCAGCATTTCGCACTGTTAAATTGAAATTTGTGAAGACCAGAAGAATGTAAGATAATTGATGTAAATTAATATGACATTTATATGTAATAAAATGAATAAGAGCAACATTTTTTTTTTTTTTTTGAAATTTGAATAAGAACAACACTGATAACCTTAATAAAAGACTATTGTTTAAACATAAAAGTACAATTTGTTTAATTCATTCCAGTTAACAAGAAGAGAACTGGATAGAAAAAGAAACGAAACAACTATATGAACAACACCTAAACAGCTAAAAAATAAGATAGGTTGCAAGTTTGCAACCATTCATTACACATACCCCCTACATTGAAGAAGCAAAAGTTGAAGCAAAATATGCAAAAACACACTTATGTTGAAATTCCGATTCTACCCCTGCCGATTCCATTCTTTGCACTGCTCATTCTACTAACCGGCCTCGAAGAAGAAGTTACTGAATTAGGCTCCCAGCCAGAAGATGCTACGAAACTATTGCTTCCGGAAGATTCTTGCTCTTCCAAGTCATCATCATCTCCTCTCCTCCTCACAGTGACATACTTATGAAAGCTCGTCTTGGTCGAATCATCATTATCCACAACTACAGATTCCAAAATCGGGTCCCGCATATCCTGTCGTTGTGTTTTAGTCTTGTTAATTTGATCGGAGAAATTGGAGCCGGTGCTGGAGTTGAGGTCGGCAACCGCTTCTAGAATCGAGCATGCTTTAGTGACACATGGCGGGAGAGAAAAGGCGGTTGGAGGAGTCGGAGTGGGAGTGTTCTTTTGGTGGAAGTTTTGAATGTCTTCCAGAAGAAGTGCGGTGTAGGATGATGATGGTGGTGCCACGGCATTAGGGTTTGATAGGCTTTCCGGGTTTATGTCTAGGTCTCGTGACAGACGAGATGATCGGCTTCGTGTAACCGGTGCTGGTTTTAGGGTTTCGGAGGAGATCACACTTAATGCTATTCCATGTTCTGCCATTAGCTGCTCTTGAACTATTTTGTTTTCAGCTCCTTGAACTGTTTTTTTGTCAGCATTTGGCTTCTGAATTGGGGCTGCCTGCTAGATACAAGCACGATTTTGATTTTGTTAGTAAATTTGGAAGTGAAAGAAGTAAAGCATAACAAATAGGGTTAATTACACATGGAACCCTCGGTAATGTAGGAAACTACGAACAGTTACTTCTTACGTTAAATATTACACATACACCCCTAATATCTAGGATTCCGTCATAAA